>CM076184.1:10471121-11721121 GCA_038277355.1 Encarsia formosa | reverse complement strand
TCACATCCATTCCCATTGTGAAAACTAAATATATCAACACATTCAAAATTTGACGAGTGTAAACACGTCGCAGAATGCTTTTGTACGTTGCGCTCTTGCAGTGTGACCTTTGGCGGTTAAAATTTCATATGCAACTTCAAATATTTAAATTAAAAATTTTCGAGTTTACTACTGCACATCATCACAATAAATCTCAATTCCCTCTTTTTTAAAATTCCATCCGCTAAATTTAATTAAAAAACTCAAACACTATACTTTCCAAAACCTTGTTCGCAGTCTTATCTTTGATTTCATCTGCGAAAGATTCAAATGCAGTCACCCCGCTGTAATGAAAAATCGATTGAATTACGAGGTTTAAAAATACCGGCACCGTCGTAGGACAAAATATTACATATATACATTAAAACAGTCGCGCGCTCCGCCAGCGGGAGTTGGTACGTCATCGTCCTCGGTATCGATTCCCTCGCTCGCGCCCCCGGAAAATCCTCTCCCCCCCTTCGACCCTTACCCCCCTGTCACCGTTTTCCGGTCGTGCTCTTGGACCCCCCACGACTGAGTAGATGGTGCCACCGGTACCAACCCTTTCGATTACCTACTCCGCGTGGACCCTAATTAAATCATCTCGCTATGGACGGCCCTTAATATCGCTTAAAAGGTCCTTTGCTTGCACTAAACCTCAGACTTGGGATTGAATTATGCATGTGGTAAGAAGATTCGGAGAAGTGCTCATGTGCTTTTGGTTAAAGAAATAGCTGAAAGGCTTTTTGGAAAAATTTTGATTATTTCACAGTATTTAGAAATGATTTTAAAACAAATTTCCAGTGGAGTTTCTAAATTTGTATTAAGGAAGAAAAATGAGAATTTCAAAAGCACAAGTTGGTTTTGGTATTGGTATTACTATTTATTTACAAGGGTTATGCAGAGTATAAATACTCCCTGCTAGCTAAAGCTGCGCGCAGGCTTGCAATAATTAAAAACAATTAAAAATATTTAATAAGATCAATCAATTTCTCTACAAATATGAATAAAATAATAATAATAATAATAATAATAAATACATACATCAGAGTTTAATATAGTTGAATGGTTTAATTGTACAATTATCATGAGCTTAATAATCGAGAATATTAATTTTCGGTGCAAAATTATTTACAAATTCTTTGCAATATTTTCCATGATAATTTTTCTGTTTTTTCAAAACAATATATGGTTCTTTTATAATTTTTTGCCTCTTTGAAACTATTAAATATTTTCTTAAACTTGATTTTATAAAGAATAAAGTAATCTGAGAGCCATCAAAGACAAATAATTTTTAACAGTCCGTTCCGAGAAGTGTTGATAATAAAAATTCAACATTCAAATATTCTTATAATATTTAGAAAAATTTTTATTTTGAGAATTTTTAGAAATAATTTGAAACATCTACTAGCATGAATCATTCAAAACTTCCAATGGGGAAAAAAATAAAAAGTATAAAATTATCTGTTTTTGTAATTTTTATTTATTTTGAAATCTTTTTTACAGTTTTTGACATGATTTTGATTATTTAAATGGATATTCTAAAATGTTAAATAAAAACCTTAAAAATAAAAAAGTTTTTTGGAAACCTTATTAATTATTTTGATTTCTAGAGTGCAATTGGTGTACATTCATAGCTTTCGTCCTTTATTTTTTGATCCTGAAGTTAAAATTTGATTATATTCATTAAGAAATAACGTTTAATTTTAGTTGATTGCTAATTTGCAATTGTCGTAAAAAGAAATTTTAATTTAGCTGGTTTGCTATTTTTGTGGTACTCTAACGAGGCCGTCAAAAAAAATGTATGAAATTTTCAGGAAGCAAAAAGAGCGAGTTTTATTTTTACATGCAAATATATATCCTGGATGCATTTCAAATTCATTTCTTGTTCCGACTTTTTTAGCAAAATTACGCCACCGAAACTCCGAATACAATGAATATTCAAATGCTCAAGTGCATAAATTTTCTGATCTCTTTTTTCTTGATAAATAATACTATTAATCATTTTTCAAGTGTAACCACACTGTTTTCAAATTTTTTGACAATTATAAGTTTCATTGAATTCAGTGACAGATAATCTAACAACAAAAAATTTTAAAAAATTTTACAAAGATATTTTTAATCTATTAGTTTTTAAAATTACTCGATCTTTTTGTAAACTGAATCACGGTAATAAATAAATCAGATTGATTTTTTTATTCAAATCGAAATATGAATTGGAAAAATCTCCAATTGCGGTTTCTGAGAGATATAAATTGCATTTTGTATTGAGTAAACAATTCTTGTACAAAATACAAAGCAGTGTTGCATTTACAAAAACACAAGAGCAGAGTTGAATTGTAAAACAAAGACTACTGACCCGCGAGGGAAAGGAAAATTGAACATTTTGTAAACTGAAAAAAGAAAGAGTTTTCATTTTAGTTTTAGCAGAAAAATTTCTTCATTGTTCGTATATAATTATTTCTTTCATAAAGTTATTTTAAATATTTCTAGAAACATTTACCAAAAAACTTAAGATTATCTTTGAGGCTGTTACGAGAACCATGCTTGCAGTGCGTAAACAACTATTTTATCTTGATCAATACGATTGAAAAAATGTATTTTTAGTTGTGCGATTAAAAATCAGTTCAACTTTTTTATAATTTTATAATTTTTATATACTACTTTTATCTTAAAAAGTATTTTTATATTCATTTTATACATCCATTAATCGATAAAACAGAGTTTTTTTACTTAAGATGTATTACGGGAAAACAAGGTATAGGTCAATTTATGTTCAGAAACGCTAGCAACTGGTACATAATTTAATTATTTAACACAATTGTGTTTGTCAAGAATAGATTAAATCGCAAACTTGAAGTTTGTGAACCTGCATTGATCGCAGTCACTTACGCAAATATTTTGAACCGCAAGCGTCCGAGCGTAACCGTAACGATTTTCACTCGGCATGCCGTGGCATCCCTGACTACAAACAGCCAATTTTCTTTCTTCACTGTTGCTTATCAAATTAATTTTATTATTTTTCAAACTATTTATATCAATTCTTAATTTTTTTTTTTTTTTTTTCGAAATTTACCTTAATTTTTTGAAATTTTTGAATAATATTTCGACCTCTAAAAAGTAAAAAAAAATGATTTAATGAGTAAATTAGTTATTATTGTTATCAAAAAAAATTTTTGTTTGTAACTAGAAAAATATAAAAAGAATTTTTTTTTTATTTAAATTTATTAGATCATTTACTGCAATTTTCATTTTGAAGGTTCGTCAAAAAATGTTGCAACTTTGAAGGTAAGTCACAAGAAAAGATATTTGCGTCACAACATATTTTTTCCCCCAGTAAGCCGGATTTTCTCCCTCCCCAGGGCTCAAGAATTTTGAATTTTTTGAAGCAATTTGACTTTTTTGCCAAATAAGATTTTTCTTAGAAAAGCTGGAAAAAAAAACTAATTTTTTTTCTCAAGGAGGTGAAAAATATTTGACCCTTGGGTGATTAGCAATTCTGGTTTTATTCTGATCGCAAACTTCACCCTCGGGTACCCTAGTAATAAAAAAGTTACTATTACTTCTCGTGCGATGAAAATGGTTTAATTCTGACTTATTTTAAATAATTAAATGTGACAAAAGTTCAAGAAAATAAAAAGTTTGAATAATTCTGATATTTCGGATGCTAAATTTCTTAAAATTTTTTAATTTATTACTGATTGAGAAAGTAAGTTTTTCATTAAAATAAAAATAAATACATAAAAGTATTTAAAAATATTTTATTGCGTTTGTGGTTTAATAAAACACTTGAACTTTTCTACAAACTGGAATTAAACAATAACAATTTTAGGTAAAAGTAATTTGGAAGAGAAAATATTCTTTTATCTCTTCTCAGAATGAAAAAACTGAATTAAAGAAAAAAGATCGAATAAGACCATTAAAAAGTGAAAGAGAAATAATTAATTAAGTTGCTTGAACATTCTTTAACGTATACACTACACATTGTTAATAAAGAATGTACTAAATGAAGTATCGGAGAATAATTTAATCAAATTATATATAATATCTGAGATATTTTACAAAGAAAATTTTTAACTTTTTATAATCACTAACGGGTCAAAAATGTAATATTTTACGCTTAGTTTGAAGTAAATACTGAATTTCTTCTATTGCGGTGGAAAAACTGAATCAAAATACGAAAAGGGCTATATTGAATTAATAAATTGTTCAATGTAAAAACTTCTTTTTTTTTTTTTATTTATTTATCAAACCTTACCTAAATGTAAAAACTTACAAAATATAATACAGATTGTTAGAGTTTTAATAATATTCTAATTTTTTTAAAGTTTTTTTTTTAGTTGACATCTGATCTTTTTTTATCACAAGTAGATCCAAAATAGTTTTTTGAAAGAAAAAAAGTTGCTTTTAAACAGAAAACTCAAGCTTTTGACGATCTCTGTCTCTTTTTCAATGTTCTGACTTGCACAGACTAAAACTCGAGGTAAAACTTTTTCCTAGCGTTTCAAAATATTAATAAATTCAGGGCTGGACAAAAACTTGGAGTCCAGAGTATTGGGTCAAGTACGAAATTCAAGTTGTTGAACTCGTGAGTCCAGGTACTCGGACTCGGACTTTCTGACTCTGAGTCCGAGGAATACACAGTCCACTGTCAAGATAAGTACACAAACTTCTCTCAGGACTTGGACTTCTGGACTCTCTACTCCGATGACTACAGAGTCCGAACTTTGATTTTAATTCTGACTCGAAACTCAGGTTTTTGCCCACCTCTGAATAAAATGCAATGATTCGGCTAAGTATGGTACCTAGTGGATTGAAAAAAAAAATGAAAATTTTTTATTTCTGTATTGGTATTCCCAATACAAACATGAACTATTTGGTTTTTTATGAAATTAGTTGCGCATACATTAAGATCAAACGCCTTATCAGTACTCTAAAAACCTTCTTACGGATCTCTTATTTCTCTTAATGGTTCTCTTAGTCCAGTCTAGCCAAGTTTCCTAAAAACTAGACTCGAAATAATACTTTAAGCCAACCAAAGCATCACGAAGATTATTTTTTACCATTTTAGATACAATTACTGATATTTTTCAAAGTTTTTTGTTATTTTCATTCTCTCGTCCAATTAAAAAAAAAAGTCATCGATTGAGATCGATACTCCAAGGGGATAGTCGCCGAAGTTCAATACTTTCCAGCGTCCAGTATCCTTTCGTTTCATTGATGCTTTGCACTCTCCACGCGGCTGTCGCGGCATAATGATTTTTCGGTAAGCGTATTTCGTAACCAGCTGCAGCTGCAGGCCACAGGCGGGGTGCGCGATCGACCTCCGGAGGAACAAACGCGCGCGTTTCCTCGGGGAGGTTGAGCGTGCGCAGTGGGCCACCGGAGTAGGGACTCCCGAGTGCGCTCGCATCCATCCTCCAGTCCTTCGGCTCGCTCGATCCACAGGTCAGTGACGACGGCTGCGTCGGCTCGCCCTCCCGCTGCTCTCAACCAGGACACCCCGCAAAGATACCTCCGCTTCGAACCAGTGCGTGATTGTGTCATTACATAAGTGTGCTTTTTTTTTTTACTAGTGTTTACTTATGCTTTTTTTTTGCTTTGGGGGTGATGTTTCAGGGGGTGCGTATCGATTTCATCTCGGGAGAGCGCGAGGGATGAGTGATTGATGGATGGGGCTAATGAAAGTCGGTCGAACGCGCCGCCTTTTTTTTTTTTTATTCGTCCCGTCATCCTCGATCTTTTCAAAGTCTCGCTGGTGGAGTCGGGGTTTATCGAACGGGGATTTTTATATGTAGGTCAGTACGCGCGGGCCAAAGCGTAAATTCTGGCACACGTGGTCGAGGCGTACTCTCCACACCATAAATTTCAGCATCCGAGGTAGTTTAAACTCCTTGGGCAGGTCGTTATCGCGATTGAAAAATACTTAATATTTCGAACTGAGTTTGTGGTTTCTGGGTTCTAAAGATAACTGTCTAACGTCTTAATTTTTATCGAAAGCTTTGGTGATAACTTAGATCCATAAAAGAGTCAAATGTTTTTTTTTAAACAAAGTTTTTCGTATTTAATTGTAATGTTATTCAAATTTCGAACTGCATCCCGGAATTTTTACAAAGCAACAATCTAAATTTTTACCAAAATTTCGAAAATTTCAACTTTGAAAACTTGCAGGTTGTTCCTGTATACTAAGGAAATTTTCGTTTTATCTATATATATTTTTTTTAATTCAATACTGACCAGGGAGGAATATTTAAAATGCTGAAAACTACTATTGATTTACTTCGGGTACATGAAATCCTTCGATAAATATAACCTAGAGATATTGAAAAAATACAAAGACAAAAGTATATTAGAAAATCAGAGAGAAATGGGAAACTTTGCCTTGAATCTACAAAGTATTGCTGGAATTCGATAAAAAAATTTTTCTTTTCCAAGTTGCACTGTTTTACTGAACTGAAGTAATTTTTCTTCGGTATTTTTGTTTCTATCCACTCAAGTGAAAATAAACGATTGTTCTCGATCATCAATTTCAAATTAGTGAAAGATAGGATATAAGTCAATCTGTTCTGATTAAAAAATCTATTGATGGTTTTCTGAAAAAAAATTTGATGTGATATTAGTAACAGTAACTCGACTGACTTAATAGAGTACTTATCACCCGCACGTGGGGCATAAAACTGCAGATAAAAAAATTAGAAAACTTCTGACTACCCTGAATTTTAACTCCTCGATTAGCTAACCAAGTCCCACTACGAAGACTTCTTATTACGTACCAAAAAAGCGCTTTTTCACCAATTCCGTAGCTCCCCCAAAAGCTCGTGTTTATTTAACAATGAAAAAAGGGGAGAGATGCAAGCGGAGATAATAATGAGTCAGCGCTCAGGGCTATTTAACCGCTTAAATCCGCACCCCCGCCGAATGGGGTCAGGGTCGGGGTACTACGACGACGACGATATTTTTCGATGGTTGGTACTACTACTACTACGTACTACTATTCATTTTTTCGAGGGCGAGTTTACGCTCCGACGCCTCTCAAGTGATCTGTTGATTGCGGAGGCTGGAGCACGGTTCGTTAACGACCGGACTTACCGACGGGTCTGACCGTATCGCGGCCTTTACTACTTTAATTGTTTTCGTATAGAAAGGACATTTCTGGCATCCTCGAAATCCTTTTAGATGTATCTTACTATGATATAATGGTTCTTTAAAGAGTTTTTAACTTTACTGGGATTGATATCATTGTGGAATCATTGTTTATGTGTCCAAAAATCAAAGCTACAAGAAATTTTGGAGGTGTTTGTTTTTTGGATAGAAATCGCGGTGAATTCAGATGAAATTTTCAAGAAGTTTTTTCATAATAAAGTTTGATCTGACTTTTTTGGGGTTTTTGATACTGGAGTTATTTTTGAATGGAAAGGACAATAGATTTTTTTTAAATTATATAATTTTGATATGTATTTTGGTACCAGAAGTTAGAAATTTTTTTTAATAGTTTTGAATCGTTTTCAAAATTTAATTTATGAATTTAAAAGCTGCTTCTAATGTATTCACAATCTTAGTTACCTTTTAATGTTTCAGTAACTTATATCTCGACTACTAGCAAAGAAAAAGTAATAATTTAAACTTTCTAAAACTATCTTCATATATAAAAATACATCATGTACTCTTAAAGTCCAAAAAAAAAACATATCATTAATAAATAAACATTGGTATCATTTTCTGGTTGAACTGTGTTTGGATTATTGTTTATACAAGCTATTGACAATCATCATTGAATAAACGTTGAATTTTTTTTTTAATTTAAAAAGTATGAAAAATGACGTTAAACGAAGAATCAGATTTTGGTGAGTACGCAAGAAGATTTTTGAAGAGGTTTTTACTTTTCAATGCGTCTGATTTGATCTCGATTTGTACTAGTTCACTAGTTTACGTACGAAAATTTCAAAGCTTTAGAAAATTTTGTTGCTGTTGTTACGAAAAGAATTTTTTTAAACGTTATTCAAGTACTTTTATCTGTGCAGTTTCAGACGTGTTAACTTTAAGCGAGGTATTAAAAAAAATTTTAATTTAATTATTAAACTGAAAATAGTATAAAAAAATTCATTAACAAGACGGGTTTTACTGTTATTTTTTTTTCCAACCCGAGAATCATTGATTTTTAAAACGCGAGAAAAAATCTAATTAGACTGAACGCAGAATTTTTTTCTCGATTTTTTTATTGATATAAATACAGAAGTTACCCGATAAGAATATTAATCGGCTGTTGTTTAAGAAAAATTCCTCGATGAATCCAAGAAATTTAAATAGTTGAAAGAATTTTTTTTTTTTAATCTTAAGAATGCAGAGCAGTCGTAATTAACCATTCGCGTCCGACCAAACTCGGACTTTACCACTTTCATAAAACTCCGGCTACGACGTGATTGCGTATTTCGAAACTTAACCCTGCTACTCCGGATACTAAACTCGTGTTTTAACTGAAAGCTCTCCTGACTCGTAATTCAATAATTTAAAGGTGGAATTTTCAAGGGGGACTCTGATTTAATTACTTAAAATTTGATAAGATCTTGAGTAGCCTTAACTTAAACCATGTTTCATTGAATTTAAAAAAAAAAAGGAAGCTCTAGTTATCATTTTTCCATTCAAAAACTCTTTTGCATTTTGCAAAAATGCACAATCGAGCAGAAAACGAACGGGTATGAGAAATTTTTAGAAAGTATTCTTGCTTTTGGAGCAAAAGAGAACTTACATTGGAATCCGCCAGATGAATGAGACTTTCCGGTCGACGCTTGCATCTAAATCAGTGTAAATTTAATAAAATACTTTTTGACGATTTTACCAGCTAAGAATAGTCTTTAAAATATTCAAATCAGCTTTGGATTAACCTTTCAAAAATAAACCAAGCTTTTGAGGCTGCCTTATCGTTATTTACCTAGGATGAAATATTCAAAATATTTTTTTCGGATCGATAAAAATAGAGTTTGAAAGGGGTGAAATTTACTCCTAAAAGCATCGTTGGCGTTAGGTAAAAAAAAAGTCGAATCGAATCAACATTATCGAGTTGGGGTAAATAAATTTTTTTATGATTTTCATCCTTTATTTTGGACTTAAAAAATCCATAAAAATTTTTTATTTCCAAGTGTTTATTTTTTATTTAAAAAAAGTTCTAGATTTTTCTTCGCATACCCGCTGAAAATTTAATTTCGTGCATCTACGTAAATCATCATTATTAAAATTACGGTTGCCACTTGAAAAGTTGATTTGATACGCATGGTTAGAGTAAAAAATGAATTCATCTCAAACGGTTCGTAAAGAGTAAGCGTAAACTTAAAACCCGCAGTACGATTCCTGGAATGCACGTTTTACGCTCCATTATTTTTTCTGCTCGGGCTTCCCGAACGCTTAAACTGCTCAGGTTAAATTCACAGAGCTCACAGCTTTCTCGCAAAATATTGATTGAGCATCTAGAGAGTGAAATTTTTTTTTTTTTTTTCTTAGCGATATTTTATTTGTATTGAATTTTCGCTAAAATTTCAACCGTATTGAAAGTTTTATGTCAAGCTTCAAAATGATTAAATCATATCCATAGATTGTGAGCATGAATAATGACAAAATTTCATTAACAGCTGATGAAGCAGCAGATATTTATTTATGAATACAACTGTAAATGTAAAAAGTGCTGAGTAAATATCAACACAAATGTTTACTGACAGATTGCTGGTTAATTAACAAATCAATGAATCAATGAACAAAATAATATAATAACAGAATATTTACAAGTGATGGAGCTTTATTATAAGTATTCCTAGAAAATACAAGATAAATTGTGTTTTCATAAATGGGATAAAAATACAAGAAATACGCTCGAAGTACAGATTTATAATTGCTCGTATATCAGAAAAAAATCAATTGATCAAACTTTCTAGATAAAAAAACATAATAACCAAAAAATTCATCCAAAAATCGTCATAAATTAAGTAAAGTCAAAAGAATCGACGCAATACATTACCAAATCAACCAATCAATTCTAATAGCTCCCCAGCCCCAAGAATTAAACAAAAGCTATTACCAGGAAGTATAATTACACGGGTGAAAATCATCACGATTCCCGACGAAAATAACAACTCGTCCTCCCCACAAGCGGGCTTAAGTCATCGATGGGTCATAATCCTTTTGAGCCATTGTCAAACTTCGACCGAGGGTGGGAGAACTCCTAAGAGATCAATATCCTTGCGTTCAACCGCTGCGGACGAGTTTCCCGCCGCACTAACAATTTGCTCCGGAAAGGCCTCGTTAGATGCACACGGGCGCTCCCCTTTTTACCCGAGCCGATAAAATGCGTGCGAATTTTCTTGGCGTCGTCATGAGAGAGAATTTTCTGCGAAATTTTGCAATATGGCTTTTAAGGACGGGCTTTGTTTACCAAATCGATCGAGTTTGATCAATTTTTTGATGTGTAACGTTATTAATGGTCTACAAAGTATCTTGTGCTTTTATCAATTTTTTAATTTTTGATAATGTTGAATTACATAAGGTTCAAAAAGTTAAAAATAGAAAGATTTACGGCGTATAAAGTGACATTGCGTAAAATAGTTTTAAATGATATTTAGAAAATGAAATTTTAATTAAAGATGAAATACAGTTCAGTTATTAGTTTCGGGGTCTAATTCATCTTGTTACACGTAGTAGATGTTGACAAATAAGATAATTAAATTTACCGTTCTGAGTTTACTAGAAAATCAAATAATTTCATATTTTCTAATTTTAAAAGTTACAAAGTATTTCCTGTAAAATTACCAAATTGAACAAAAAAAAAACTCTGAAATATTAAATTGTTTTATTCAAAATTAATTTCAGATTGATTAAATTTCAATGTACTTTCAATTGCTGAATTCTAATTTCCCGGTTCATTCGTTCTATTTTACGATCTGATTCGGAATTAAATTGTAACCATATTAGCGATAAGTAGTTTTAATTAAGCCAAGTTAAACTTATACAAAAGCTCGGTACATCCAAAATATTTCAAAGTTTGTAAAAGTAACATTAAAAGCCGAATAAAAACAAAATTTGTTTTCTACGGTTTACGTAATTAAGTTTTCCGGAAAAAAGTACAAAATGGTATATTACCCAACATGAGTGAGAAGTTCTACATGGCCGTCGAGAATTTTATGTGATGCACGAAGCGGAGCGTAGCGTAGCCGAGTGCATCACATAAAATTCGACAGGGCCAATAGAACTTCTCACTCACGTTAGGTACCATATTTTTTTCAATTGGACCATGTATTTGGGTACTTTGAGAATCCATAAAAATTGTTATAACAAATAAATTTAAAAATATTTTTGTTTTTTATTACATACGATGATTACATTTATTAATAAATTGTTTTTTTTTTTTTAGAATTACACACATAAAAAATATAAAAATTATAAAATTTTATTTTCATTTTAATTTTAGAATATTTCAACTTCGTTAATAGGAAAAACTGATGAGGTCTTTTTACGATCGTCGAGCAGGTCCATCTGCGAAAACGCTTCGAATTTCAAAAATAGGGGACTCGTTCATGACGTCATAATGACGCCTACTGTAAAGCAAGTGTAAAGACTAAGAAAAACTTTGGTTGCAGGTCGTTAAATTTTTCGAAAATTTGATTCTAACACGCACTTGGCGTACATGTGGCTGAGCTAGATCGACGGCCTTTTTTTCCGTGGAGAAAAGCATACAAGGCCGTCGAGCTGGAATACTCAACGGCATAGTACAACTTGTCCCATTGTTTTCTCAATCGAAAAGTACCCTAATACATGGTCCAATTGAAAAAAATATTTTTTACTTTGAAGCAGCTCAAATCAACTATGAAAGAGGTTGAAAATTCTTCTACTCAAAAATAAAGAAAAAACGATACTTTGCTTTATTTAGTACCGCTTGAAAGTAAAAAAAAAGAAAACAATTACTTACAAAAGTTTTTTAAACAAACTAAATAACGACTGGAAAAACCAAGTAATTAGGGACGCCCGAGGTGGGGAAAAAAATGTCAGGAGGGAGGAGGGCGAGAAAAGAAAAGATTAGACGGGCACTTGAGTCACGGCCATCGACCGGGATCACAAAGAAGAAACGATGTTTGCCCACTTGTGCGCCGCGCGCGGTCTAGTCTTTTATGAGCTTCGAAAAAACAAAAGAGTTATAATTGTTTCCAGCCCTCTTCACCTCGTGTTCTTGGCTGGGATCCTACGGTAATTGGTTTTTAACGACGACGCTTACGCTTTTGTGATTTATGCGCATCAGTCTGAATTATATTTTCTGAAGGGCTGGTAATTAATATTAATTCTTTGCCTTTTACCCCAACTACAATTTATTTTACTTTTGTTTGATGTATTAAAATATTTAAAATTTTTCGAATTCACCGCTATTTTTTTGTATAACAATACGATTGTTTTACAGATCTTAGGCTACTAAAATCATACTTTAATAATAATTTAGTTAAATAATTTAGATCGCAAAAAAATTTAGTTCAAGACTATATGGCAAGAAATTTTAGCAGGGGAACGAGGTTTTATTTATTATATTTATTAGCCAATCACATTGGATCTTTATATTTGAGAAGAGCTGTCATTGGCTGCTTGGATTTGATCCATTCCTGGGCTGAAATTAATGTCATCACCCTTAATCTTAATTAAGTGCACGAATTTAAAAAAGATCAAACTATATATTTTATTAGTGTTTGATAAGCTGAGAAAAAAAGCTTTATAGTATTCACGGTAACTCTAACCTCAAAATCAAATCTTTGATGCGTGTTTTCAGTTACTCGTACTATAAAATAGTGTATAGTATAAATATATAATATACTATTCTTGTAAAATGAATCCCGTTACCAGTTATTTCTGTTCTTCCATTCTAATTGAAGTTGACTAACTTACTATTCAATGCGAAGCACTAATCACGTAGTGATTTTGTATATCACGATATGGAAACAACTTTCGAAAGCGTGAAACTTATTTTCGAAGTATCTCCCTTTCTCGGGGATCGTGACTTTACACTTATTAAAATTTGACCGAGTTTCAGGTGGTTTCGTAAACTTTCAACGAGAGTGACTTTTGGATCTGAGATTGATTCCTGAATTTCTTTAAAAAAAAAAATCTTCGTTTATTGAAAAAAAAATTCAATTTCTAAACCTCATTTATAAAATAAAATAAAAAAAGAATTACTATCTCGTACACTTCTTTTCAAAGGGGATTAGTACGAATCCCAGTTAATCCTGTCATAAAAACAAGCTCAGACCCAAGTGTGATCGTAAATGAAAAAAGCTTGAAAAAAAAAAATTCTCTCATAGAAAATAATTCTGTCGGGGGGGATGTGAAAGAAGTTTTTTCTCTTCGATAGTAATCGCGGAATAAGCCTTTTTAAGCATAGAAAAAAACCTCTGTTTTATTTTATTTAACTTTCCTATGTACTATACACATAAGTTACTTATGCAAGTACACGTGTAAATTTTACTCATAAATTTTTAAAACAAGATAAAATAAAAGAAAAATCATCAAGATTGTAGAATTAAATATAGTAACAAAATTATATATGTTATAGTATTAAGATTAATCGGCCACCGAAGGAAAGAAAAAATAACATGAAACAAAAATAAAAAAAATAAAATTATTAGAAAATCCGAGAAAATCAATAAATACAAAATTGAATAAAAAATATAAAATAAAATATAATTTATTTAAATTGTTTGACAAAAATTTTTTCAGTACGATTCAGTTCTGCATGCATAAACGAATATTTAAAAACTTCAAAAATTGCCACTTTAACGAAATATTGAATTGATCTATAGGTATTAGTTAAACGTAAGCTTTTTCAGTTTGAGTCAGCTTCGTTATTTAAACATTTGAAAATTTTCCAAAGCTGTATTTTTAAACTGTTTTAAGTGCAAGCAAAAACAAAGCTACATTTGTCACGCAGAGTTAATCGGGCTGAGTGCGTCTTATTTCATCCCTTTGAATTACCCGACGACCCGTAAAGTATACTTTTATCCAAGCACGTGCTTATTTATTCCCAGACGGCTATCATCATCATCATTATCCCGCGATGACAAGAGTTTACTCAGTTCGAGCCTACTTTAAGATTTTTAGTTGTAAAAAGTTTTTTATACTCCCGCAAACAAATTTATGCTACCTATTTAAAAATTAATTATTTTTTAAATATTTACGATCACGCTTACCTTTGGTACTTGAAATATTTAAAGCCGATTTATTGATTTTGGATTTTCCAATAACTGGGGAATAAAAATTCAGCCTACAATGTTGCGCGAGCTACTGAGAATAAAAAATATTTATCGAGTATGTTCTATTTTTAAATTTACAAAAACTAGCGTAGTTGTTATTGTCATTTTTAGAATTAGAAAAAACTGTTTATTTATTTACGTCGTAAATTAACTTTTAATTGTTCATTAAAACTTCAACGGTCTATTTTTAATAAACCTAGCTATCTGACACTGTAAAGTATAATTTATGCGATAAAATCTTGCAAACTAGAAAACTTTACAGAATACTTTATGGTTGTTAGATTTGAATGTAGTTCAACAAATTGTAAAATTGTTTTCGTTTTCCATTCAAAATTAATTTGTCTAGACTATAATTTTGTTAGAAACGTCCGCTTGCAAACAAACAACAATTTCTGTAATCCGGAGCAACCGATATTTCACATAAATTATCGATGACACTACCAACGAAGTTTTTATCTTGAATTCTTTGTTTTCCTCGGTTTTTTTTTTGCATTACACGCCTCTAGCAGAGCTTTTTGCACCCCACGCATTTTCTTCGTTTAAAAGTTGAAAATTAAGAACTTTTTTTCCTTTTGCGCAGCTAATTTTCATACTAGATTGAAATGAATCAATTTTTCTTTTTTTTTTTTTCATATAGATTCATTTACTTTTAGTTGCTTGATTTCCGGTATTGATTTTTCAATACTGAAAAAGACTGTTTATTGATTAAATTATTATTACTAAGAAATTATAACACTTCGAATTAAATATGACGTGATAAATGATCCTTTACATAATTATTCTTTTTTTTTTTTTTTTTTAATAAAAAGAATTCTGGTTCATTGGTAAAAGTCGATTAAAATTCTCATGAATATTAAAAGAGGTCACGGGTTCCCTAATTTTGGGATGTGAATGAAAGAAAATTTTTACCGTACTTTAAAATTTTAATTGGGAAGCAATTTAATAGTCCTAGAAACTTTTTTTTTTCAAATCGAGAATTTTTAAACTCATCCACCCGTAAATTTTCGAATTCCACGCAACTTTCAAAAAGAATAAATCAGTCTATCTTGATCTTCTTTTTCCACTAATTTCAGGATGGAGACACCAGGCGTCTCAAGTCCCAACCCCTCGAGTCAGGGCAGGCCCGTGAAGGTGTGAAGAAAGGTCGAACGAAGAAAAAAAGTCAAATTAGCTTATATATGAGGTGAGGAAGGGGTGAAAACCAAACTCCCTCCCGAAGACACCACCGAGAATGGCGAACACGGCACATCTCGTGCGCCGTCAGAGCTCACGCGACCTCAAGCCCCAGAAGAGCGTCGACAAGCTCGAGATGAAGGAGATGCGCGGTCGACTCGTCGTCGAGAGCCGCAAGAGCAATATCACTGCCAGTTACGGGGCCACCAACGCCGGCTTCGACGACTCTAGTCCCAGCACAAAGGTATGTTTTTATCAACTATCGATAAGACAGATTTCTGTATTATCGACGATCTGTCTTACCGACGTCAATGATGTTTTTAGTTTTCATATAGAAATTAAGAATAGAATATCTAGAATCTAGATGCTTTTTAGATGCTTTTTTTTTATTGCATCAATTTCATTAGCATTTCATACTTCGAATTAAAGACGTTGTACTCAAATTAATAAATGATAACTTATTCCTAAGTAAAAAATAAAAAAATTTTCTCTATACTTAATATACCAATAATATTAAGATCTTTGAAACTGTTCTGACGTCACTAAATAATATTTATTGCCGGCTGTTCAATAGTCAGTAGAAAGTTTTCTACTTTTTTGACACTATTAATCGGTACAATATGAAATCGGTAAAAAGCTATCTACTTTACTGACACTCTCAGCCGGTAAAACAGAACGAATTTAAAAAATCAAGCACCGCTCACGATTGAACTGCACTTTTCCATTAACGCTGACACCGTTGCCGCTGCATGTAAAAAAAAATTACTCAGCCTCCAACGTCACCGTTCGATGTCCAGAATATTAGCAAGCAGCCCAGAGCAGGAGGAGGAGTAGGAGGAGGTGGCTTGGCGGTCGTCGACACGAGTCCGGCCGCTGGTTCGAGCAAGCTTACGCTGGGCAGCAACGAGGGCAAGGCGATATTCAAACCCGAGGCCGGGGAGGACGAGCGCGAGAACTGGGACAGCAAGCTCACCTTCCTACTCGCCACCGTCGGCTATGCCGTGGGCCTCGGGAACGTTTGGCGATTTCCCTACTTGGCCCAGAAAAACGGAGGCGGTACGTTAAAAGCTCGATCTATCCTTTTTTCCTCCGAGGATTACCCCAAGCGTCTGAGTTTGAAAAATTTAGAGGGCAGAGCTTTTGTTCGCAGGGTTTTGATCTGACAAGGTAGAATACCGTTTGAAAGTTTAATCTTTCGACTCGGGCGTGGATCGATGATTCCTTTATTTTTTTTAAAGTCCTTGCCGGACAATTCAAAGAAAATTTTAAATGACTCCAATCGGTTTTTTTTTCGTTGAAACGTGATTAAATCAAAAATTTTTGATTGAATGATTTTGTAAAGTTTAATTTGAGAGAAAAAAGCTCAAAATTAATACGTTAAAAGTCTGGATTTCAATTTAACTTTGAAGTTTTTTTTTTTCAAGAGAAAAAAAAAAAGCTTTGAAGTATCAAAAGATAAAAAAAGATTTATGCTGGATAGTTTTATGAAAACTTGGTCTTCAACCAGAGATAAAAAGTCTGAGTAAAGATTTTACATTCAAGATTTTGGTCTAATCTAACTTAATACTTCAGACCTTTCATAATATTTTATCATCTTGCAGAAAAGATAATAACATCTTTTTCTATCTGATTCCACATTACAGAACGTTAAAGAAAATATAGCTTACAACTGTAATACTAGCAAAATAAATGTTATTGAAAACTTAAAGTTTATCCAAGAAACCTCGGAGCAAAGTTTGGCTCTTAAATTCGAAACTGTGACAGATTTTCGTACCCAACGCGTGTCCCCGAAATAAACCCCACCAATCAACAGTAACAACTCCCATTAAAATATTCATTACCCTTTTCCTCGACTTTCTTGATTTATTATGGTACTTCTTCCAGTGGTTAGGAAAAAAGTTTTCGACCCTATAAACAAAAAAAAAACTTTTTTGTTTACACCAAAAATTAGAGAACTCATTTGAATGAAAAAATAATAATGAAACAGGAAAAAAGAAGATTGTTTATCTGTACGGTAGAAGTCCCATTCATCAAAGAAAAATCTCATTAGTTTATGTTAATCTTGGTAGATAAATTTTAGGGAAAACTTATGCAATCAACATAGTAAGAACATTTACATTTACTTAACTAATTCGTAAAAAAAATAAAATAAAATCTCGCTTCTTAATGCTGAGTTATTACGAGAAATAAAATAAGGATTCAATTAACTTCTATAGCAAGAAACTTTGTGGCCATTAAGTCGCAACATCACCGGGGGATCTGAAGCCATGGCAAAAAACAAAAATGTTAAGAGCTGGTCTTGGCATCACCAGCAGTTGTTACAAACTTCATGTACTTGCTAGAACTGTAATCTCTTGTTAAATCTTAAAGCGGATGTACTCGAAACTGCGTGCTCATCAATCAAATTATTTTTCAAATGACCACTGAGTTTTCAAGTAAAGTTTCGTGAATCACTTATAACTTGCTAATTGATATAAAAAAAGTTTCTAAACTCTAAACACGTAATAAAATTAAATTATGCGGAATAAATTAAACTTGAATTTATTCAAATTTTCGATTATGCATGTAGCACGAGTAAAAAAAACTGGAAAAATCTGAAATGTTACATTCAACCTCTCGCCGGTATTGATTATGCCGCAGTGGCTATTACGAGGGGATTACGGATTTTCCATCTCCTTTAATTCTAACATGAAATTGCCCTTTCAACCCCCCTTCAAGGTTGAATTAAACGAATGTAAATTAATCAAGCTACCTGGATAAGATCGCATGCAGGCTTGATTATTAATAAAATTAAAAAAAATCAATGTAACCGCAGGTGCTTTCCTGATACCGTACTTCGTGATGCTGGCCATCGAGGGTATTCCCATATTTTACCTCGAGCTGGCCATCGGTCAAAGGTTACGAAAAGGCGCTATTGGTGTTTGGAATCAGGTTAGCCAAATAATTAAAATTACTATTTAATAGCTTGCTCAACAAAAGTGCTGTCAAACTGATTGAGCTACTAGCATTGTTAGGGGACGGTTTACTCGACTTAACTCAATCATGTTTGTTACGTTTACAAAGGTATCGCCGTACATGGCTGGAATTGGTGTGAGCAGCGCCGTGGTATCCTTTAACGTCGCCCTCTACTACAATACCATTATCGCCTGGTGCCTATTTTACTTCGTTCAGGTAACTTGATTATTCATTATTTTACAGTTTAAATTCAATTTAGTACTTTTTTGTTTGTTTAAACTGAAAATATCCAAAATTAGTACCAAATAAATGTTTTGTTAACTACTTGAAGCGATACAGATAAGAGTTTGAAACAAAGTTAAACTTAATCAATGGTTTGAATCAAATTATTTGCCCCTATGATACGTAATTGTAGAGTTCGTTGGCTCAATTTGAAACTTTTTTTTTATTTTACGATCTTTTATTAAGTTGAAACTAATTTTCTAACTCTATTTAAGCGCATTCTCTCGTCAAACAGCCCGTATTGAATTTGCAAACTATCTGTGAAACAACCATCACGCTAACAAACATTTTTTAATTAATTCTCAGAGTTTCCAATCGGAGCTGCCCTGGTCAGAGTGCCCGAATCAATATTTTCCAAATGGATCATACGCACCTGAACAAGAATGTCTGGTAAATATCTCACATCCTATAATCAAATATGTATATTTATAAAAATGATAAAAAATAAAAAATTAGAGAACATCATTATCAACTGTAGTTTTTAAAAATATTAGTTCTACCTGAAACTAGATACTGTTTAATCACATTGTCTTACGGGAGAATATTCATTTCTATATTTTCTGATCAGTCTGAATAAATTAAATTAAACGAACTATTACATGATTAAAAAAGAAAAATTTTTCGAGTGTGAAACCAAGAGGATCTAAAAACTTTGAATTTTATCACGTAAAACGATTACGTGGTTTGATGGTTGAGCATAAACTTTTTATTGCTTACTGTTTTTTACATACATAGAATTTCAGCTTTTCTTCTGCATTCGACTTTTTTTTACCTCTCGTACAAGAAATACAAAAAATAAAAAAAATTTTTAATTCAACAGCTGAGCGGTCCTACACAATACTTCTGGTACCGCACGACGCTGATGGTATCGAAAGATATAAATTCTCCAGAGGTCTTCAATTGGAAGATCGCCCTGGCATTGGTTGCCGCATGGATTCTCGTTTACATGTGCATGATCAAGGGTATCGCCTCTTCTGGAAAAGTATGAAAACCAGTTTAAAAAGAACTTTTATTCGAATGATTCCAACATCTTCTTACTTTTAGGTTGTTTACGTTACGGCTACTTTTCCTTACATCGTCCTCATTATTTTCTTCTTCCGTGGAGTCACGTTACCTGGGATGTCTGATGGACTGCGGCATTTATTTACACCTAAGGTTAGTTGATACCCTATTTATAAAGATGAACATACTTTCCATTTGCACTTATACAAAAAAGAAGTCGTGCGGTAAATTTAATCACATTGTTACGAAAAAAAGAGTTCGAAACTAGTGCACCAATCCACCAGGATTATAGCTTGAAGAACCTAGGGCTACGTTCAACCTTACCGATAGTCGGTACATTTATTCAATATCTAGTTGACCGACCATCGATAAACGTAGTTCACCTACTTTAACAACCGTAAACAAAAATACATTAGAGATTGTAAACAACATTAAAAAGGATAATGTTTAAAAATTTGATTACAGTGGCACACATTAACGGATCCGGTAGTATGGCTGGAAGCGGGAACGCAAATTTTCTTTTCCCTTGGATTAGCGTTTGGAGGTCTAATTGCATTTTCGTCCTACAATCCTGTCAATAACAACTGCTACAGAGATGCCATTATGGTCAGTTTGACGAATTGTTTCACGTCAATGTTTGCTGGCATCGTCGTATTCTCTATTATCGGTAAGTTTATTCAAAAAAGCAGTTTTTTACTCAGAATTTAATAAAAATTATTTTTACAGGTTTCAAGGCTACGATGACTTACGAACAGTGCCTAAGAGATAGAAATTCCACACTTTTAAGCATTTTTGGAAGTCCAAGCAGAATCCCTGAACCTTTGCCGCACTCTGGAGCTATGCTCAATTTCAGCTCTGTAAATGGCAGTTTCACAAGTCTTGCCATGCCGGAATTGCCAGTGTGTGATTTACAAAAAGAGTTGGATAATGTAAGTTTTTTTTTTTTTTTTTTTTTTTCTAAAGGAAACCTGAATGACTTTCACCAGGAAGATAAAATAAATGTTTGTTTTTAGTCGGCATCAGGTACAGGATTAGCGTTCATTATCTTCACTGAAGCAATCAATCAGTTCCCAGGAGCTCAGTTTTGGTCGGTATTGTTCTTCCTTATGCTTTTTACTCTCGGCATTGATTCACAATTCGGAACTCTGGAAGGTGTCGTTACAAGTATCGTTGATATGAAACTGTTTCCAAACCTTCGAAAAGAAATTCTGACTGGCAAGTTTTTTTCAAGTATTAAATTTTAAAACTTTGCTGAAAATTTACAGTATTTTCTGTTGCAGGTAGCATTTGTTTAGTATGTTGTATAATCTCAATGGCCTTTGCCCATGGTGCGGGGAGTTACATTTTCGTATTGTTTGACAATTTCAGTGGTAACTTCCCACTCCTAATCATAGCGTTTTTTGAGTGTATTGGTGTATCATATGTTTATGGAATAAAAAGGTAAAAAGATAAACTATTAAAATTATTCTGAACATAATTTTGAAAAAAAATTTCATTTGTAAGGTTTGCCGATGACATTGAATTGATGACGGGAAATCGACCTGGTTTGTACTGGTTGATTTGCTGGAAATACCTCAGTCCATTGGCTATGATAAGCATCTTGGTAGCTTCCTTCTACGAAATAGTCGTCAAAGGCAGCGGTTACCAAGCCTGGGTTGCCACTAAAGGCATTACCGAAAAGCATGATTGGCCAACTTGGGCATTGTTACTTGTTCTTGTGTTGGTACTTGCCTCCATACTTTGGATTCCTGTTATAGCAATTTTCAGGTACAAAGTTGAACTTTTTAAATACTTCTAAAATCTAGATCATATAGTCATTAAATTTTGTTTCAAAAATTAATCTCTTGATAAACTTTAACTAATAATTTTTTTTATAATCTCTCCAACCCTAGTCTGGACGAAGTCTTAATTTCTTATAACTCAAGAACCAATGAACAGCATAATGAACAAAATTTATATTTACAGATACTTCAATATCCTGTTGGTGGACGACAACGAGAAAGCTTGGTTCCCAGCAGCCGATTTAAAAGAATTCCACGGCATAATGCCACACGAAGACACAGTTGCGGAGACTCTTTTATTCTGCATAAGACCCGACGGATCCGAGGGTCTGTGCTGTCCTACCGGAAGACCCGACGACGACGATGAAGAGGACGACATCACTTAAAGTGAGCTCATGGAGTTACAAAAGCGCACACGTTGATTTTATTTACGAATAAATGTACTGGCGCCAACGAGACTCGTAAGCGAAAAAATCATCGCCAGAATCTCTTTAAAGAATGTTTTTTTTCTTAGTTTTCACTGAAAAGTTGTGGATTTGAAGAATTTTTAATACGCTATCGGTGACTGACTTTTTTAAAGTCACTTGTGATATATATATATTGCTTGAGATAAAAAAAAAGTATATATATATTATAATCTGCCATGTAATATTAATAACTAGAGTTTCAAATGAAGTGAAGAGTTTAGACGCCAGTGGCTCTAAAATTAAGGAGTATTAAATGTCGTTAACCCTTAATATTTTATAAAAAAAAAAAAGTTAAATCATACAGCACATGTTTCTGATCTCTCCACATTAACTTACGCAAAAATATTTGAAAATAACAAATTTTAATATACTTATGGTTGTTAAAAAAAGGCTGATTTACAAGCAGCGAAATTAAATATGTACCTTATTTTTTTGCAATATACACCGAAAAAATATGCAGGACATATTGGATTTTAGTAAATGTATAACTTTCTTCTGAGTTATTTCAATTCAAATAACAAAAACAAAAAACATATCCATCTACATTGTTTAACATACATATCTGCACCTAAACATTTACAAAATACTAAAAACGAAAAACTACCATCGAACATCCATCGCCGGGAAATGCGTAAAGCGTAATAAAAGAGTTCCCGTGACGACAGTCAATTAAACCTTGAAAAAAAAGTTAATCGAAAAAGAAAATGAGAGTTTTTCTACGTAAATGATACGACGTCAGTCATTGGTGGACGAGCTTTTGTCAATAAAATTACGAGTTAATCAAGCGGTAAAAGTTTCTCTGTTGATGATTATTCGGGTGAGAGATCCTAGGTTTTAAGAGATCATTGTTATAGGTTTCAAGGAATAATCGCTCTCTTTTCTTTCATAATTTAGTGATTTGTTTTTATAAATCTTATACTTGCAATTTACTACGATTTGATGTATGCATTTTGCCATTCGGCATAAAAGCGCTATTGCGGTCCATATTTATCAGTTGTCAAAATTTAAGAAATTTTTTTTTTCTACATTGAATTTCTTTTAAAATTTCTATAGGTAAAAATAAGGAAAAGAGAGATGGAAAAACTCAGAAACCAATTGTTACTTAGCATTCGCAATATCCATTAATTAGTATATATATACATATTTAAAGGTAATTATCATAAATATAATGTAAATTAGACACAAATTTTTTTGTCAATATGGCGAGTGTCTAACGAAAAAAACTTCAAAATCTACTTGAAGAAAAAATTAAATCACTTATTGTTATAATAACTGACTTCCACGCTTTTTTTCAGGTTTTGTAAATAATTTAAGAAGAAAATTTTTATTCAATTAATTTTTAGAGCAAAGGTAATACAGATTTGATGCTTTTAAAAAGTGAAAAATGTAATTTTAGTCTGCAGACTCGGCGTCCATCAGTCAATTGAGTAAGATCATTAACCTGTAGCCTTCCTTTCGATTTATGTAAAAAATGTTGTAAATTTTTCTTTGAACAATTTACAAAAAAAATTATGTAAAGACTACCCTTGCTGCGATCGATCTTTTCTGCTGGTTCTGTTTTTAAATGGATTCTAAAACCGATCCTTTTCATTGCGTACATAACGTTAATAATTAAATTTTTTCATCATCAAAAACAATAAATTGTTTAAAAGTTTATAGAAGAATAGAAAATTAATTTAGAAAACATGTGTTTGAGTTTAAAGTTGTTAAAAATAAAACTGAATCAAATTTTTTGTTAAATTATTAAAAGGATAAGGTCAGAAAGAAATTGGGAAAAAAATATTAGTAAGAAAAAGAACAGAACTGATCGATTAGCTGTTTACGGTAGATTAATCATACTGAAAGTAAATTCATAGAGATAGCAACAAGCAAAGAACGATATTCAGAAAAAGAAAAATGTTTTTTAATTGTTGGTAAAACAAAAATTAATTTAAAAAAAATTAGCTATCGAAGATCCCAAGTGCTATGAAAGCCATATTGTATGTAATTAGGAGTGCATGGTTAATTTATTTCGTGGCTAAGGAAAAATTTATTTTATCGTTATATACTTCTTTACGTAACTCATAAAATAAATAATTATGAAGTTTCGATATTTTTCAATTTTTTTTTTTTAGTCGATACAAAATGACAATAAATATCTGATAATGACAATAACTGAAGTTGTAAGGAGTTAGGCGATGAGTTATCGAATAATAAAAAATTTTAAAAGAATGACAATAATAAATAATGCCATTGGATAAGCACCCATGTCTTAAGATTTATTAATGTATAAGCAAAGGCCTATATAAAACGAATAGAAAAAAAAAATTTTATAAATAAGTTGTGTATATTATATTATTAGTACATATTTCAATTGTTGTTGAACTTGGAGAAATTTTATTTACAAAAGTATTTAATCATTTTATATCACAAAAGATTACTTTCAATTTACGAATTCTTTTTTTTTTCATCTTAGAGCGTTTACACAATTTTTTACAATTACAAAAAAAATAGATTTTTTTCCATGCCGTAAGGATAAAAAAAATTATTTTTTGCTTTAAAATTTGTATTTTAAGTTAATTTTAACATAACTTTGAGTTTACGCAGTATAAAATATGTGATATTTGTGAACTGATTTTTAACGGTGCTACTTATCTTCTCATCTCCAAGCTCATAAGAAAAAAAAAAAAATTATTGTTATACAATTGGATTTCTACACAAAACAATATTTTTTATTGAAGAATTAAAATTTTTGCTTCAAAAAAAATAGCTTAGTATAATAATTGACATAATATGAAAGCTTGATAGCAAAATAATTAATTTATTAAATTCTGTTATGAATTTTTTTTTTTTTTTTTTTTTTAAGCAGTGATAAATATTGCTAGAAATATATTACGCTATGATGATTTGAAGTCATTTAAGATTTAGTAAAATAGGGTTTACACTACCCTCTACATCATCATTAAAGCTTTTTTTTCAGCGTGTTAACTGTAATTGTTACGAATTGATTTATAAAAGTAAACTGTTTTTTCATGAGAATAACTTAATTTCTGTCTAGATTATTATTACATATATATATGGATATATATTTATCTGATAATGCTAATAGAAACTCTTCTTTTATAAATTAAATAGAATTTTTTCAAAACGATATCATTGTCATTGTTTAGATCTTACAAAAAGAATCTTATAAAATACATAAAATGTAAGATTATATGTGATTGCAATTATGTCATCAAATTAATAAAAAGTATTTTGTCGGCTATTTGAAGTAAATTTTTATTAAAATCGAAATAAATGTAAAACTTTCTTCGTAATAAATTTTTACTTCAAAAGAAATTTCAAAATAATAATTAAAAAGAATAAAAATTTTTATGGATACTGAGTCGTTCTTTACAAATCTATTTATAAATATATAAGACTATGTTTATCATGATCATTCTTTATAAAAAGAAAAAATGAATAAATAAAAATCATTGTTATGTATAAAAAAATAAGCCTTCAGTTTTTAGTTTATAATAGAAGCATAATGTAAATAAATTCTATAGGACTTTTTATGCGCACAGAATTATAATAACTAACTTAAAAGGTAAGCATTTTAGAAAAGCTAAAACGAAATTCTTTAACGTATGATAAAATCAACAAAATTTTTTGTTTTCTTTGTATAAAATTAAAAAAAAAAAAAAAAAAAAAAAAATGAAATAATTAATAGGTTTATGGGATGTGGTAAGTAAAATTGAAAAAAAAATAATAATAATTATAATTATAAAGCACAACAAAGCTTCAGTACAAATTTTTTGTAAATCTTTCGAAGTGCTGTTTTAGACTGTAACTGGTGAAAAGAATCTAATTTAACATTCTGCTGGCCCTGAATCGTTGAAAAATAAAGACGAAAGATTTTGAAAAAATTTTTGCCGACCCATTAAAGTGCGTTTATGCTGCGTTGACATCTAAAAAACTTGTTATACTTCTTCATAAGCGTTGACTTTTCTATTTCTTAATGTGACGCAAAAAAAATAAAATAAAAATAATAATAATCATTAAAAAGAAAAAAAAAACATAAACAAGAAAAAAACTCACGCAGTGTCTTCGCTTCTATACTCTCACTCGTAGGTGGATTGTTTAAATAATTATGAAGAAAAGAAAAAAAAACTTGTGATTTCCAGATACGACAAAATTATTAAAATCTCTTTTACTGCCTGTGATGGTTAATGAATTGATGACAAGATGATAATTATAACTAAATAAAGCGCCTACAATGATTGCAAACGAGACAATAATAGAAACGAAATAAATGTATGTAAATTAGTTGTACTTGAGTAATAAAACTAAAAAGTTGATTTTATTTCTCTGTAATTAAAAAAATTTGGAAATATAATTACTGAATGTCCTACAATCACCAGACTTATTTATTTGCAATAGATAATGATCAAGAATTTTGGTGATTGAAATATTTTATAAGAACACATCCATCCATCAAGTGAACTTTTACGATTGTAATTAAAAGTTAAAATATTCTTTGCAAAAAACCGGAATAAGTACACAAGACAAAATATGTAATAAACAGTAAGATTCAAAAAATTTCATTAAGAGAAAGCAGCTGAGAGAACAATTTTAGAGAAAATAAGAAGATAAAAAAAATTGAAGGCCGTTAAAAATCAATGTAGCTTGCGCAATAATATTTATCGATATGAATGACTATGCATTAAAAAAGAAAAAAAAATTTAGTGAAGAGTGATAAAGAGTACACAAAAAAAATTAAGAAGAAAAAAATATTATTCTATAAATGAAAAATTATTAAAAATGAAGAAAAATAAAATAAAATAGAAGCGATAAATTATAATATTGCGTATACGTAAAAAGATGTACATATTATATTGTTGTCAGTTGAATGTTACAATAAATACCGTACGTGGAAAATTTGTGTGAGTTCTTATTTGAAGCAATCCAAATTGAAACAATAATCATAATTGAATAATATCCAACGGATTCAACAGTCAAAAATTAAAAAATAATCTTCAAGTTGAAGATTAAAGAAAATATTAAAAATTATTACTTTATGTTGTTTATTTTTTTATTTTTTTTATAGATCACTTTATAAATACATACACATAAGGGTTACTTAATTTCTTTCCTAAAGCCACTGCATTAATAAAAAAAAACTCTCAATTGTCAATTTGAACTTTTCAATGTCAAATTCAAATGAACATAAATGCTTTAAAATACTTGTGTAACTGAGAGTATCTTATATTTTTGAATATCACAATATCAACAATTTTTCGCTGCAAACAAAGTTCGTTTACTTGTTAAATGACTCTGAACTTCTTCTAAATCCTTTAAGTTTTGACCCGTTCTCTTGTAATATTTATTATTACAACAAATACTGCCTATTAGTTACCTGAAACAACCAATAAACAAATTTTAATCATTTAATTTTTTACAGTATTTATATTATTATAATTCAAAATTCTTTTTTGTCAAATAGTATTTAAAGTGATTTATAAAACAACTTACTTGTTTCTCAATCAATGAGTCATTTTTTATTCTGCTACGACACAGGAATGTTACTTTGTCGTGCCAATTTGTAAAAGTAGCCATTGGTTCTTTTCAACAGAACCTTTGGGTGATCGTACTCCACTATCTTTCCATGATCAATGACCATAATTTTGTCACAGTCTATGATGGTATTAAGTCTATGGGCGATGGTGAGAACCGTACAGTCTTTGAATTTAGCCCTAATGGTTTTTTGAATAAGCGAATCAGTATTCGTATCCACATTGGCAGTGGCTTCGTCCAACACCAGAATTTGATTCTTCTTCAGAATAGTTCGAGCCAGACACAGTAATTGACATTGGCCGGTGCTTAAGTTGTGCTGATCCAGAGTAAAGTCCAGCGAGGTAAAGACGTTGTTTAGCTCAACATCTTGTAAAGCTGACCAAAGAGTGGAATCATCGTACTCATCCATAGGATCTAGGTTCTTTCTCAGAGAGACAGGGAATAGAATTGGTTCCTGGGGCAAAATCGATATTTTGCCGCGAAGATTTTTCAGACCGATCTTAATGGTGTTAACGTCATCGACAAAGATGTTGCCTTCGATTTTTGTGAGCCGAAAGAGGGCAGCCATCAGAGATGATTTTCCTGCACCCGATCTACCAACGATACCGATCTGAAATAAAACACATTAAGTTAAAAATAGGGTATCATAATAGAAAACCATTCTAGTAATCACCTTGGCTCCAGCTTCAATCGTAAAGTCGACGTTGTTTAAAACATATGGACTGTTTTCCGAATACCTGAGACTGACGCTATCAAATCTGATCTTACCAGAACTTGGCCAAAAACTGGGTGGACTCTGTCCTCTTTCATCTTCCGATTCCAGCTCGGTGTATTCCAACAGCCTCTCTACAGAGACCATCATGGTTTCTATGTCTGCTGTCAGTTTGATTCCCCTAGCTAAAATGCCCGTCAACATTAATATCTGGGTGATAGCTAATCCAACATTAGCTCCACTAGCACCACCGTGTAAAATAAAGCTGTAGGTTACAAGCACCGTGAAAATCCCGGTTACCACGTCCAGCCCAAAGTTGTAGGCTACAAGTGAGTAGTGAATCAGCGATGCTGCTTGAGTGTGATTGTCCTGGTACGCGTCAAACTCCTGGCAGGCTAAATCTTGAGCCTGACTGCAACGTATTATTGCTCGTCCAGTGTACGATGAGTTGGCGTGTGAGAACACTGGACTCTTGGCTAAAGGGTGAACCTTGAATAAGTGTGTTCCTCCAATTCATATCATAATTTTCTTACTTGATTCTAACTACCACAAAATCATCAGAGTCTCTGAGAGAAATTTCAGCAGATCTTTGCCAGAAAGTAATCAATTTCAATAGAATCTGACCAAATCTGGCCAAAATCTACTAACATTTTCTCGCAGGGATTATATCTAACGAATAATGAAGGACCTTGCGTCATGCAGCATAATCTTAAAAAACTAAATTGGAATGTCTGACCTCAAAAAAAACTTGGGTATGGATTATCAGTTTTTCACAAAGGAAACTTCGTAAGAAGGTCGCTCAAGGGTGATTTATTAAAGCAATTGACTTTAGAAGATTTTGATTTTGTTAGACCGTCTTGGTTAGAAGCATTGTTTTTAAAAACTTCTTAACTTGTACTAGGACTTCAGTTTTTAACTATAATATTTTAAAGTCTGCGTAATGTTGAAATTTAAAAATCGACTATAATTACCTTGGGCCTCTAATCTCATCATATCTCGAGTGGCTCTGATGACATACACTCTGCTCTTCCAGATTATGAATATACTTAAGAGCACAATAACAATGAACCAATGATTAATCATAATAATTTGAACTGAAACTCCTATCATTATAAACACGTATTCTCCAGCCTCGAGCATGGTGGCTTGTAATAGTTCATCGCTAAATCCTAAGTCTTTGGTGAAACGATTCAAAATTTTTCCTACAAAAATATCCACGTAAAGTATTTATTTTATTGTAGCACACTTATTTTTTTCGGTAACTTACCAGAATCATTTTTCTCAAAAAAACTCATACTTGTTTTCAGTAAGCTCGCAGCCATCATATTGTGAATTCTTTCGTTTGAATTCTTGCAAGTCGTCGTATAACAGACCATTTTTATCACAGAAATTATTAAAATTGATACTATAAATATTCCAAATATCCACAAGGCTGTGTTTGAATCTAAATGAGCTGCAGACAACTTAGTAATTTCAAGATCCGTTGGATTCGTGCTATTCCGATTCATAATTATATAACTTTGTTTTTTTGTCCTAAAAAATATCATGGATTAAAATTTTTTTTCCACTAATGAAATGAATAAATTTCGTACCAATAAGCGACAAAGTAATCACAGCCACTGTATGCCAACTGAGCCCCAACGAACGCAAGTAAAGTTGCATATGGTAAGACATGAGAACTTCCACATGTAAAATACTTCCAATACACGCTGAGTGGAGACAGTTTGTTTTTTTCAGCACTTAATTTTTTTTCATCCATATTCTCTGAAACTTTCTCTCCATTCAGTAGCTTTTCAGTCTCAATAGGCTCGGTTTCCTCATCCTCATCGGCAATGTTCAAAGATTTGGATGATGATTTTTTGATGATTTCAGCAGCTTTTTCAGTCTCACTAAAGTTCAAATGCTGGAACAGTTCATCGTTTTTCTGAAGATTAGCAAAATCTCCCTGATACTCAACACGTCCCTGTGGTAGAAGTAAAAAATATAAATCAAACACTCACGCGATTCTTTTTTCTCAACGACTTTTGATGATGATTCTCACATTATCGATCAATATAATTTCATCTGATTGTTTTAAATACTGGAGCTGGTGAGTCACAAGAATCCGTGTTTTGTTTTTCAATAAGCCATTTATACACTCATCGAATAAATGTTTCCCAACTCTACTGTCCACCGCTGACAATGGATCATCCAGGAGATATATGTCAGAATTTCTGTACACAGCTCTGAATAAAATAATATGTTGGAAATAATTACAGAATTTAAAGTGTAGAATCTTGAATATCTAAAATGTTTTACCTGGCCAAGCTTATTCTTGCACATTGGCCTCCACTAAGATTCATTCCGTTTTCTTCTACATCCGTTTGATCACCGTTAGAGAGTTGGCTAAAGTCTTCTTCAAGAGCGCAAGCTCGAGTGACCTGATCGTACTTATTTTTATCATATGCTTCATTGAAAATAATGTTATTTCTAATTGATCCTTTGAAAAGCCACGGTTCTTGACTTGAATAGGATATGTCACCAGAAACATTGACCTGACCAACGATTGGACCAAGCTCACGTAATATCAACTTTAAAAGTGAACTCTGAAATATTTCAGTTGAAATTAAATTACAAATTTTTGATAAATTAAATAAAACACTGACAAACAGAAATGTAATCATATTGAACTTTGATGATAACTGTATTAAATTGCGGTATATAAATTTTTAGAATTTGATGCAGAAGTTAACAAACATTGGTTTCAAAAATCAGCTAGTGATTTTTAGTTCAGATGATTCATTTATCATTACTAAGTGTTATTTAATTATTACCTTTCCTGATCCTACTGGGCCTACAACCGCATATAACAAATTTCTTCGAACAGAAAGACTGATATCGTGTAAAAAGTTAACTTCTGGCTTTTCATTAGAAGAAACGCTAACTTCTGAGATATAAACAATGGTATCGCCATGGTTTAATGTTCCTTTGGAACTTGTTTCTTGTTCATCAAGCAGTAAAAAGTCCTGAGAACACGAAAATAATTATGAACGTTAGAAATTAATTGTCACTTGTATTGAGGCCTCAATATCTTCTAACCTGGACGCGCTTGGCCGAACCCAAAGCTTCGGACAAAGTGTATACGGCCCGAAAAAAGTAAGAACCCATGGTAACGTGCATGATGTTGAAGTATTGTACCAAACTGAACATAGTGTAGGCGGACATGCTGTACCCTTGAAAAACATAAATTACCACTGTTACGAACAACGGCGTGCGTTGAGCTGATGCCATTACGGCCCATAATGTGCTTTTCAGATAGAATGCTTTTGCTATTATGTTAATCTCGTATCTAAGAAAAAAACATTTTCTTTTAAAACGAAAAGAACTATTATAGAATTATCAAAATTCTTTTGAAATTTCCAGTTAATATGGATTTCTACGAATATGATGATTATATACCTTCTAGCAAGAAACATCAGTTGCTCGAATGGTTTTTCCCAGGCGTACATCTTGATGACCCGAATGCCACGCACGATTCCACCAGTCAGCAGGACCCTTTCGTCGGTCTTAGCGCCAATTTTCTTACGCAACGAGGCGATTACTTTTCCACAGTAAGCTATAATCATTATTTATGATTAAAAAAAGTTGATGAAGAAATAATAAAAGAATTGACTTACATTGAACGGGTACAGTCTGAAGGGCCAAGACAAATACACCGAAGATCGAGGCTACACCCACGTGAGTCCAGATCAGGTACGTTATCAGTACAGTCTGAAGTGGTAGTATCCAGAGGGTGTGCATGAATATAAAACAAATTTCGAGCTTGGCCATGTCGTTCGACAGCAAGTTCATGATTTTTCCCCTCGTTACTTTTGCGGAGTGTGACAGTTTTATCATCTGCATGAAATTTTATAGTTTATTGATATTAAATAATAAATTATCTTTGAGATTTCTTTTAAAACCTTTCTATAAACAAGTGAAGCGCAAGCAACTCTGGTACTAATACCCAGACTCCTGAGTCCGAATAGTAGATGCCAAAAGGTCATTCGGTTGAGAAATGACACGATGCAGAAGGCTCCAGCGTATGCACATGCCTTAGTGATGCTTGATTTCGAGGGTTCTTCAAAGTGCGATATTAGCTTGCCCATCGTCACCGGCTGCAGAACCCTTGTTTTGTTTTAAACAAAAAGAACGATTCTTATACTATATTTTTGTCCCTATTTTATCTATAATTTTTGGAAAATCGAAAGTAACTATTATGAAACATAAGAAGAAAAAAAATTGGTTTTATTTAATCTTTATCCTGATCACAGAATATCTCGAAGAGTTGAACATAATTTTTAAAAAACTTTCAAAATTTTTGAATGTAAACATGAGTTATATTTGAGGATTAAAAATCTGATTTGTAAAGCACACAGTACGATTTTTAGAAAATAGGTAAATAATAAAAGTTTTCATTTCAAGAAAAAATAATTCAATAATTCGATTCAGTTCTTTTTTGTCGTAAATATTGATATAATTATTACATCACTCTTATTATACACATTATTACATTTATTATAACTTCTTAATGATTGAAAAAAATTTTTTCCCAGAGAATCATGAAAAACAAAATTTTAAAAACTCACGCCAAAACCAAGCTTGAAAAGAAATAGTGTAACCCATAGAGAAGAAAATTCCATTTAAATGTCCTCTTGATAGCTCTGACGAAGCTCGGTTTACATTTTTTCTCGTGGGCATCGTCGCACTCGTTTTTCCAATGACTATTGCAAAATAGTTTACAATCAAACAAAACTTTATTTTTTATTTTAAATGTAATATTATCTACCTCTCGAGTTTGTTCGTAACCGGTTCGCTGAGATTCTCCGGCAAAACCTGATAAAGATCTTTTGTTTGGAGGTCTTTATTTTTTCCGCGTAGAAATATTGGAAACAACCAGCTGTAATAAAACCAGTAGGTAAACCTCATTCACAGTTTTTTTATTTTAAATCTTGGTGTTGATATTCAAATTGTGAATTTTTCATGCGTTGCTTCGACATAAAAGGTGAACCGAACACGAATTTAATTTTATTTAGCCAAATATAGTTATGTAATTTGAATGTAAATTCACCATTGCGTAATTACATTTAACACACAAAGAATTTCTTGGAATAATTTCTACGATGGTTTAAAACAACTAAACTTTACTGCATTTAATTGTTTGTTTGTTTTTTTTTTTTTTTTTTAAACCAGTGATAACGCCGTTTAAAAATCTTTAAATTTTTACATTTTTTTTTTTTTGCTGTCATCAATAACTCATCATGAAAGACAGAATGACTTTAAAATATATTAAAAAATAATTAAAAAATTAACTTTTTTTCGAAGTTGATACCACACCAATATTTTCATTAATATTATAATGATTTTCACCTCTTCTTAAAAATAAGAAAAACTTATACATCCGATATAATTATAAAAAACACTTGCAACCAAAAAATAAAGATCACTCAAAAATAAATAAATATTTTTAAGAGGAAGTAATGGGTTGAAACCACAAATACAAATTCACTTTTCTGGTTCATTAAAAAAAAAAAAAAAAAAAAAGTTATAAGCTAAAACTCACGAAAAAAAAAGTCGACCGAGGATGCCAGCCTCGGATCTGGGATGAGCGGAATCGCTTCGTCCCATGACGATCGAAACGTGTACAAATGAATGACATCCTCCGCTCGACGAGTTTTATCGTAGGCGTTTAAAATACACACTGCGAATCGTTGTCTCTTTCATCATTATCATCATCCATTGGCCGATGCGCCGCCAACCGCGCCGACACGTGAAGTCTTACTATTGTCATTATATTCTTTTTTCATAATTTTTTATTCCCTCTGCTGGCTACCATTGACCCTGTGTTGTGGGCATTTAGTTACTTTTTTACTTTTAAAAAAAATTTTGAGTAATTTTTTTTTTCACGATTAATGTATTTTATAATTTTTAATGATTTTATATTTTTAAATTTTCTTGGAACATAATTTTATTAATAATACTTATTCAAATTGTGAACAAATAAGTTCATAAATATTTTAAAAAACTACGAGCCCACTTTTTTTTTTTTTTTTTTAGTTGTTACTAGTATTTTCTTTTAGCTTTACTTATTTTTTCTCAAATTCGAATTCTCCTAATGTATTGTAAACATTGAATTATAAAAAAAAATTCCGTCCTCTTTATTTTTATAATATTTGAATATTTAAATGATTTTCTATCATTGATTCACTCAAACAGATTTTATCAGAAACTTCGTCATTGGTTATCCGCATACTTTTATATTAAATTTGAATGAAAAAATATTCAAAAGGCTAAAAATCTTTAGGTCAATATATATTTTCAATTTGTTAGTAAAAAAATTAGTAAAATGATAGAGTATTGTAACCAATGGCAAGTTTTTTCCAATTTTTCAATTTACTTCTTAAACAATAAGTTTCTTTTTATTAGTATGATTTTATTTTATTTATTTTAAAATTCTACTAAAATTTTTGTGACGGCAGGTGAAAAAACCAGGTTTTTTTCATTCGTATTTTCAATGCAGTCATTTGTAGAAAAAAAGTTTTTTCAACTTTTATATTTATGATTGTCAATATATTGAAATCGCATTCAATAATCAATTTTTATATTTAATCGTGATATGAAATCTTTTCAAAGATTAACTTTAGATTAATATTTTTTAATCCTTTGGAATAAAAAAAAATTTTTATATCTAGTTTTATATTTTCTTGTTTACTTTAGTATAAACAAAATAAAATTTTTCCGAATTTTTTCAATGATTTCAAGAAATTCAATTAATAAATGTTAAGCTTTTTCAGGACTACTAATTGGTGTTACTAATCGTACTTTACTTAAAAAAAAGAAAAAAAAAAAAAAACTAAATCGTAAACAAATCCGAATATTTTGTTCTTTATCCAAAATGATAAAAAATGTATAACATTGCACATTCCTTAAAATTTTTCGAAGTTAGTTTTTTTAAACAAATTTTTAAGTTAGCTGTATTTAAAAGTAGCACTAACTTAAAACTAAAAAAGTAAAACCTCTGTAATTCGAAGTTCCTTTTTGCCCCATGAATGATATTTTCATGTATTTTTACTTGTACGATTTGAAATCCTCTATAAATCGAAGTTAATGTTCGGACACTTGAGTTTCGAAATTTCTTCAAAATGAATTTTTTACGAAAACAGTAAAAGGTAAGAAAATTGTATGTAATGAAAATCAATGATACATGAATTTTTTATAGAGTTAAAGGTCAAATTTATTTCTTTATCCGAATCTTTATCAATATCGTTAATATTTTTAGATAAACTAGAAAATTACAAATTCAATAACTACTTTGTAGGTCTGAGATAAAACGTCAAAAAAAACAGTCGCGAGCGACTTTGTTATATAAATATCAAACCAAAGTTTTGTGATTCGTCTGCATGATAAGTTATCGCGATAAGATCCCATTTTTAAATTACATTTCTAATCATTTATTTGAATTGCAAACTCAAAACTTGTCTCGATGACACGGTTTTTACGACATTTTAATTAGCCTTTAGATGATATTTTTTGACCGATTTTAAGTACCAATAAAAAAATTAAAAATAAATATAACAAAATTGAAAAATTTTATAATTTAATGCAATATAAAGTAACTATTAATATTTTTTCATAATTTCATTTGTCAAAATGAGCATGAAAAATGGTCAAATTAAATAAACTAGATTAATAATTAAGGTAAGAGTTAGGATGAGTGGTCAATGTCGTTACATATAATCAAAATTGATCTTGAAACTTCATCACGTAGACGAAAGTCGAGCAATAACAGATTGAGCAATGGAACGATTTAAATTTATAATGGGGATTATTTTCTATACGTTATTTACAATGGGTCTGAAGTTTTTGAATGGAATAATAAAAAAAAAAAAAGTTGAGACTTTTTTTATCGTAATTTGACGACAATTACTAAGACGAACAAACGTGATGACAGTCACTTAAAAAGTTTTTTCTCCACGATGGCAATTTATGATCGAGATTACATTGTATATAGTTGATGTTTCGGTTAAGTAGTTCAAATGAAAGAATGAATATAGTCATAAGCAAATTTACCTTTTTTCGTGGTTGTAGGACATTGTACGAACAAGAATTTTATTTTTTGCTTGGTATTAATTACTTTTTTTTTTTGTAATTTGCAAGTCTTGCAATTTAAACCTTTTAATAAATAAAAATTAAAAAGATTAGTTGTTTTTCAACTAAATAAATACATACTATGAAAATTTATTTAAAAATTAACAGAAACTGTAGTTTAATTTTTTTTTTAGACTTTTCAGAAGAATTTAGGAACAAGGACAGTGATTATGTTATCAGAAAAAAATAAATGAATTCTAAATGTACGACGAACCTTTAATCACGTAATCCTCAATCGCATATTTTCATCAGCGTTTCTTCACATTTTCACACAAATACATAATTTTTAAAAACTTTTTTTAATAATAAAATACCGAAACAAGACAAAGTGAAAACAAATCTACAGAAAGTTATACAATATGTATGTATAAATAAACACATTCGCACTGTATTTGATCATATACAAACTAGCACTCCTTCTCTCCTTTGTGTTCATAATTTTTTATTTTATTTTTATATTAATAATTATCATAATAATATTAATAATAATAATAATATTTATTATTATTCATCTATTTATTTATTTTAATCTCCGCTGCAATAATCTCTAGAGATTCTCTCCATTTGATTATCGATTACTACAATGTTTCAAGTTCTCGTTAGAAATTTTTCGTCTAAAAAATGTTTCGTGACTTTTTTTTTTTTTTTTTTTTTTTTTTTTCTATCTCCTTGGTTTTGCATTTATTAATATTTTGTTCTTTTTTCTGTTTCTACAAAGAAATTTTTTTTATGTTTAACTTATCGATTGCAACTGTTTTGTTATCGCTAACAATATAAACAAGCTTCTAATCAGATTTTTACGGAATATTCATAATTAATAATTATTTATTTACTGTTTTAGGTACTGTAATTTGAGCAATTATTTAAAGCTAGTTAAGTAAATTAAATTTTTAAGTAAAAAAAACTTTTCAAGCATAAAATTTTTAATCAATACATTGTTTGATCAACTTTATTTTCATATGAATGTTTAAAAGTAATATATTTATTTATAATCTTATTTTTGTTTTTTATTTTTTAATTTACATGTGAAAATCGAATGAAAATTTTCTAGTTTACTACAAAAATTAAAAGAGTACAGCTAATAAAATTGATTTGTGATTTATCTAAATGTAACAGTCAAATTGACTCATTGTTCAAAGTATGTACATATACAATTAAAAGCATCTTATTTGACAAGCAAAGAATTATTAAAACAAAAAATTAAGTTTGTGCTTTCAAAAGTAATGTAAATTTAACGCAGCAGACAAATTATTGAAAAACTCCACTCATAGCAGAACGAATGAAAATTCAATAAAAATCTGACTGAAATCTAATAAACATTGCCACTGAATCAACTTGTAGTATTTCTTATCAATGCATTAGAATTTGAAAAATGTAAAATAATTTGTATAAATATAAAAAGGACACCCAAACTTTCACATCCTCTCAAAAACTAATACATTTTTTTATTTATTTATTTATCTAATTATTTTATTTTTTTGTTTTCTATCAATGCGTTGGAGTATACATATGGTTTGTGATCCTTTGTAATGAAGTACGGCAGGAATGTCACAGCTTTTTCACAACTCTTGGAAGCTTATTTTTTTTCATATTTAAATTCACTTGTTCACGTGCACTTGCGTACGGATTATTTTTTGTGACATGGTTTTTATATTCATTTTTTTTTCTACGTATATATATTTAGTAAGGGTTAAAAATCTTCTACTACGTTCATTTATGTAACAGATGAATCTCGTGCACTTACAATTATGAGTAAATACATGTTTTCATAATATTGGTTCCGATTCTGATCTTAAACAATAAACTTTTTATTTTTGAAAAATATAATTACTAATGAATTTCATTCATGTTTTAATTAGTACTTATTGCCATTTGTAATGAATGTATGAATTTTGTAAAAATTTGAGATGAGGGAATTTATGATGAAAAATATTTTCCATCATTGTTTTCTGAATCATCCTTTAAAAATCAATTTTTACAAAATTCATTCTCTTACTTCATTAATTCATAAGCAAATTGAAAAAGTACAATTTTATCCAAAAAGTTTTTCATTTTATGAAAACAAAGAGACAAAGAAACAGAATGATCAATTTCAATTTTCACATTTCTTGCACCATAATTTTTTATTAAGTATTATCAAAATTTTTTCAATGATTGCAATATTTGGTAAGCATTTCAAAGGCATCTATGTTATTTTTAGCAGAAGAAAATTTTTTTTAAATTATTTAAAAAAATAGCATTGCGTTTCTCAAATTTTTTTTTAATCACGACAAGATAATTCAGTTTTTTTCTTTCTTTCATCTGCTTCTGTAAAAACATCTGTTTAACAATAGTTTGTTCACTTAGAATTAACGTGTGTACAAAAAGATAGAGAGGTCAAGAGAGATTAAGTGAAACGAAGAGTCGTAAAAAAGCACGAAACTAAGATATGTAAGGGGAGAAAAGAGAAAAAGAGAGAAAAAGAATAAATAGAGAGAATTCACCCTCGCTTTACGGCCTAAGCTCCAATAAAAGCCTAATAAATTCATTTACTTGGGGAAGTTTTGCGAGCAAATTGACTCACAAGGAATTCAAAATTAGCCTACTCAAGTAAGTTGTGGCTAAAAAAATAAATTGTAAAACTTTGTTTGACGCAGTTAGACAGTAAAAAGTTGGTTGTGTGCATTATTTGCGTCAAAGTCGTTTAATTCTACTAATTTTTTAAATAAAATTTGAATAACTAACTAGTTGATTTTCATTAAATTGGATTGTTTGAATTGATAAAAAAATAAACGTACTACCTAAATAAAAAGATAAACATGAATTTTATTCACAAAAAAATATGAAACAAAGAGTATATAATTACAGGAGGCAAAGAGACATTCTGATAATTAAATTTTTCACTTTCGATGGTATCAAACAATATAAAAAATATCAGATTAAAGTTTTACAATTTCCAAATTCATTTTTTAAGATTTACAATTCGCTTCCTTTGCCTCCTACCTTCTTAACCATCGTCGTAAAGCGAGGGTCAAGCGCGCGTACCACATGTTTTTTTCTCGTTTTCATTGCTATCTCAAGGAAAAAATTAAGTAGAGCAAGGAGAGACAATTGTATTAAAAAAAAAAAAAAAAAAAAAAATAGGGAAAGTTGTGTAAGAAAAATATGATGATTATCCTCGTTCTCCATCCCCCGTTCACTTGATCTGCAGCCACGAGTGGTTGAGACACTCGGCCGCCGTGGCCCGGGAATTCGGATCAAACTCGAGCATGGGCGTAAGGAAGTCGGCGAACTCTCGGGCCTCGCTGTCCGACCACTCGTACTTTTCGGTCAGCACCTCGTAGAGTCCCCAGGGCTTGAGGCCCGTAATGTGCTTCAGCTCGCCCTTTTTGTTGAAGAAGGTCCGTGAGTGACGACCCGAGAGCGCTATGCGACGTGGTATCTCACCCAAAAGCTCGATTATGTGGGCCAGGTGATCTTCGTCTCTGAAAAAATAAAATAATAAATTCTAAGATTAAAAAAAAAAAAAACCAATTTTTAGGAACTGCGATAGCAACCAATATTTTGAAAATATTTTTTTTTTCTAAAAAAACACGATTTTTATTTTATTGAGCTTAAATCATTTAATTAAGGTTTTTGTAAGATTTTTAATCCGAAAGTTTTGTCTGCCGCATGAAGCGTTACTGACGTGAGGAGTCGCAAGTATATTAGTTATGTACAATTTATTTTAGTAATTTATTAGTTACAGAATGGCCTTTCAAGTACTGAATCAATAAATAAATCTGGGCAAATATTATTAATAATAGTAAAATAATTAAAATACTTAAAAAATTTAAATTAATCTAAAAAGATAAACCAAGTAAATTTTAAGTTTTTATTACGCATCTTATATTTGCAAGTAAATCGATTTGCGTTTTTAATATCAATATATTTATTTATAAGTTTTCCTAATGCAAAAGTTTTAAAAGTGAAAGAACTGTTTAAACAAAAATAAAATTGGTTACACTATTTTCAGCTTTTTATCTTTCATCAGAAAACTCAAATACGTCGCCGAAAAAAGGTGCCTATCAGGTATTAAACTGATTAATGGTTTCTATGCACGCGATTTTCCGGCATTGGAAATAATCAATATCACCTCTTGTGGAAAAAATTCAAAATATTAACATAAAATTGAATAAATATGAATAAGTTTAAAATCTAGAGCAGGTCTGACTTTATTCCAGATTTGGCTCAGCACTTTCTTTCTATATTCTGTGAAAAAATTTGATTTGTTTAAGGTAAAACAAATTTGTTTAAGTTTTTTTAAGTATCGAGGTCATTCAGCACAAAAAGTTTCATAATAATTTTATCATAAAAATAAAATCTTTCTGAAATAGATGAAAATACTTTTATTTATCTATAAGTGTTTTATAATCCTTATTTTTAGTTAATTCAGTAATTTATACTTGGCGATATTTATAAATGGTGTTAAAAAAAAAATTAATCAGTCGAATCAGTCAAAATTTAATGAAATAATAAAAAAAAAATTTTTTTTTTCTAAAAATACACGATTTTAAATGAATTTTTAAAGCAAATTTTATCGAAAAAATTAATATTAGCGACTTTGGGTTGATGACGTCATAAATCCGAATAACATTGACAGTATATCTATAAAAACTTTTTGAAATTTTCTAAGCTTTAAACTCCGGTAACTTTTTAAATTTTCATTTTTTTATAAAAAAGAAAGTGTGTTGATCAACTCTCGAAACTCTACCAAAAAAGCAACCAGATAAAAGTATTATAAATTCAAAAAAATTCAAGCCCATTCTATTCTGTCTTTTCTTTCTTTTTTTTTTTTTTTTTTTTTTTTTTTTCAACCTATTTTAATAAAAATTTAATAGATATTATTATTTTTTTAAATAAAAAAATTAAACTCTGTAATATTTTTAAACTCATTCTATATCCCGGTGTAACAAGTTTACTTCGAAGTTCACCTCTACGTGTAAAATTGCGAGATGTTTTGTACTACTTATAGTACTGATGGTGATAAATAAATTCGAAATTCATCGTAAAAAATGATATGTGCTACTCCAACGGTAAGCCAACGTCATCACTACGTACCTGCAGTAGTCCTCGCCGCTGTGCGGTTCGAATAGGTAATCACCGGTGGCGAGCTCGAAGGCCATGCAGGCCGTTGACCAGATGTCAGCCGAGGTGTTGTACCCGGCGCCCAGTAGGACCTCGAGTGACCTGTACTGTCGCGTCTGTATGTCCTCGGTGAACTTTTTGTGGACCCAGCAGGCGTTACCTAGATCGGCAATCTTGACCTCGACGTCGCAGTCCACCAGGGCTGGATCCAGGGGTGCCACCGAGGCCCGCTTGAGGAACTTCTTGCCACCTCCACTGTCACTGCCACTGCCCCCGCCGCGTGCGGTGTTATCTTCGTCTGTGACATTTTCAAAGGTTTTATTTGTTGGTGTTTCGGGGTTGTAGATACGAATCTTTCTTTCGTTTTTTGATACAATTATTTGTACACCTGGAAGCATTCATTTGCAACGTTAATATACACTGATTCAATGTTTTTTTTTTTTTTTTTTTTTTTTTTTTTTTTTTTTTTTTTTTTTTTTTTTTTTTTTTTTTTTTAATCCGGAAAGAAGAAGCATGAGAGATTTCTGGTTAGCTATGATGTTATGCTTTCAGTGTGGTAATATTGATGATGAGATCAAAGAAGAAAGAAAGAAAGAAAAAAATTGTAACTTACCATCGCCAGCATCGCGTCCTAAGCCATCTTCGACGTCGAGGTCTTCACTTTTAATGGTGTCTGTAGTCTTATCACATTCAGATTCGGTGTCGACGTTCTTCTTATCTTCTTCTACCTTTTCACTTTCATCTTCCTTTTCAACTTCCTCGATCTCCTTCTCTTCCTCGTTCTTCACTTCCTTTGACTTTTCTGATTCGTTACTGTTGTGATCGCTGGTTTCAGCGGGTTTCGTGTCTATGACCACGTCTATTCCATTAACGTGAAGATTCGGCTCGGAGGAGTTCGATACCAGACCGGCCTCGGATGTTTCATCTGGAGATTCCTTGTTACTCTCCGTGTTCTCTTCCTCTATGCTCTCAGAATTTGGATCCTGGTCAGCGAGTGAGGTACCGTTGTTGTCCGCAACAGGTGAACTCGGTGTTACAACTTCACCATTTTCTTTTGGATCTGAAACATTAAGAAAAAATATAATAAAATTAACATTAGACGATTCCTATATTAACAGTTAATTAAATCAATCTTATGGTAAAACAGTTAAAAAGTTATATTTTATTTACAAATTTTTTTATTAATTTATGGCGCTTACGGGTTAGATATTCTTTTTGAACAAAATAGTTTACATAATATATCTATAAAACACATTAAACATAAATTATTCTGTACAATAAATAAATATATGTTAATTCGGCTATGTGCTTAAACAGTATTAAGTACATATATTTCTTATAATTATTATGTATTTTCATTCATATATATAATACATAATATGCTTTTTATATACTTCACATATTCATACATAAGATATACTATTTTATACATCTATTACTCAATAACTATAGTGAAAATATTTTAAATAAATTAAACCCATATGCAGAGTATAAGCGGACTATAAAATAAATATAAATACTAATCAGTCTATTTACTACATATTTCATAAAAAATATATATTATTTAAGCCTGTACATAGTATATTTTCAGTACTGTGTTACAAAATTGCTTGAAAAAAAAAAAAAATAAAAAACTGCAATTTTATGAGCCATAAACATTTTTAACAATGACTTTAATTACCTGCACTAGCGGCAGTCTCATCGTTGTTGTCGGTCGGCCCTTTGTTCTGTTCTTCCATCTCCTCGATTTGTTCCATTTGACGTTTGAGCAGTTCGTTTTGCCGCTTGGCCTTCTTTTTGAGTCTTTTTTTCTTATTTTTTGACATTTTGGTGTTGGGAACAGCCTCCTGGAACTCCTTGGGTGCTGTCGATATCAACGAAGCCGGAAGCTTCAGACCTAGAGAGTGAAGTTCCGTGGCTTCAGATGCAAGTTTACGTATATACGCCTCGTCCACGCAGATCAGCACGTTTTCCGGCTTGATGTCCGTGTGAATGATTTGGCCTTTAAAAATTAACGATTAATTAAATGAATACATTTGAAATTTATAAAAATTTACTATATCAGGACTTACATTTATTATGTAAATAATCTAATCCTTCGAGAACTTGTCTAATAATACGTCTAACATTGTTCCTTGGTATCCCCCGGTAATTCGACTTTATAATCAGCTTGAGTAAATTGTGCCCGAGAACTTCGAAAACCATGCATACGTGCAAGCCATTGATTCCGCTGATTTTGAAGTCGTTTAGCAGCTGGACGGTTTTGTTGCGCTTCGGATCGTTGGGATCCGTGTCGCGAACGTCTTTGAGAAGTTTAATCTCGTCCAGCGCCGTTTCCGTGAAGTGCGAGGCTGATTTCACGACTTTTAGAGCTACAAATCGCTTATCCTGTTGAGTGATACAAATTATTTTAATTAAATTAAAAAAAATTTTTTTTTTTTTTTTTCCTGTGAAAGAAAAAACTTAAGGCTACTTGATTATTTCTAAATGATCATATAATATTACACTCTAATCAGACTTTAAATTGACAAAACTTGCAACTCAGATTTAGTGAAAAACGATGACTTTCACTATAAGTCTTGTTTAGAAAAAAATCAACTCTCATGCTTAAGCTTATTTTAGACTGTTTAAACTCGAAATTTTAATAAATTTTTCAAATAAATTAAAAAAAAAAAAAAATACGTTTAATATGAAAAAGTTGAGATATTTTAATGTAGTCTACTGCCTTTTCCGGAATTTTGAAATTTTCAGAAGTAGTAACAATACTGATTTTTTGTTTAAACTTACTTGTAAATCCCAGCACAGCCAGACGGTGGAGAAATGTCCCCACCCAAGTTTTCTAGTTACATGATAACGATTTAAGAAGAGATCCCCTATTTTAACTGGATGATAACCACCTTTGCAATAGTCGGTGCTGTCTTCTTGTTCATCATCTTCGCTACTGTACATGTCGTCTTCATCTTCAATAGTTTCATTACTAGAGCTGTGGCTTGGGTCCAATCTGAAAAAAATTTAAAGATTTTAAAATTAATTATTGGGTATTACAAATTTTTAAACATTGATTATAACATTATTAAATTTTTAACTATGGAAAAATAATGATTTTTTTTTTTTTTTTTTTGATACAATTAATAAAATAAAGTTCAATTTTCTAAATGCCTGATGAGTTAGATACTAAACATTTCTTCAAAAATTTAGTCTACACCGGATCACAAAATATACTGACATGACTTCAGGTACATACATTCAAAGTAAGAGCTCATCTAAAAATATTCATATATTGAGTAAGAGAACAAGTTGCCAACTATTAAATCACAACTCATATCTACAATCCTATTTAACATTCAGTGCTCAAAAATTTGTCATACCTTTCAAAAAGGTATAATATGTAAGTATTAAAATTTATTTATTTTACTAATTAAATATAACCCAACAAAATTAATTTTAATAATGAAATATCAGGGCAAAATTTTTGAGAAGTACCCACAGAGTTGTTGTTGCAATTAAATTGCAATATAATTCTAGTTGTGTTTAAATCAACTAACTACAACTTTTACCTTTGTAATACAAAAACAATTATGTTAAGTTGATACTGAGAACCTATGAGCTTAGTTAACATTGTCTCAAGTTTTTATTATTCATTTCACAATTGTCTGTTAATGAAAGAAATTGTTTGCTACATCAGCATATTATTCATTTAAAATTTCAAATGCTCCATTAAATTTTAATCATGAACCTTTAATAATTTTTTAATAAAGAAAAGTTAATACAAACTACTTTACTTGATATTTTTAAGAGGTATAAAAGTATTTTCTAAAATTTACTGATTTTAAAAACAAGAAAAGAATAATAATTTGGTGCAGATTATAATAAGCAAAAAAATAAAAAATGAGTAATCAACAAGAATTTGATTAATTTGTTTTTGAAAAGATATCATTAAAAAGAAAATTTTGATTTATTGTAATGGTTCATTAATATTTATTTATTTTTATTTTATTTATAATGAGTTATGAAATTTATTTATAAGTCATTATTTTAAATATAGTCAATCTACTTTTATATTTTCCAATGAAAATTTACTCCATTATTCATATGACAATGTATAGACTTAAAATTAAGTCAATTAACATTTTATGAGGTCAGTTGTAATTAATATTCCTCTTTACAATCCCAAAAGGCTTTCAAAAGCGCACAAACAAGAAAATTTTGAAAACAAATTGTGTCTAATTATGTAAAAACTTTGTATATCAGTTGTTAAAAGTAATGAAAAGCACACTTTATTTGATAGTATTAATGGAAATCTGAATGTCAATGTCAGTCACTAATTATTTTATGGTTAGAAACTTTCTATAAAAATTTGAAACTCTAAACCCTACTTAAAATAAATAACTGCATCTAAATTGAAGCAAAATAATTTAAAAAAGTCTTTGTTCTCTGCAGTGAGAGTATGAATTTTCTCGGTACTGACCTGTTGTTGCCATTGCCACCAGAGTACCACCTGCTCGACTGACTCTTGGCCTGTGATTGCTCAGAGTCTCCCTGTGCTCCAGCTCCCGCGGCATGGTGAGCGGTGGCGGCATTGTTACCCCCAGGTCCATTCCCAGCAGAAGCTGCACCACCTCCACCACCCTTGGCCTTCTTTTTTCCAGGCTTGTGTCTCTTCTTCTTGGCCTGTATGGCCAGAACCCTTCTGTTGACGTCCGTCTTATTCATCTCTGATGCAGAGGTTGGTGATTCGTGGTGTTCGCCGCCGTCGTCCTTGGCCTTGCTATCGAAGACTACAACGATGTCGTCGTCGTTGTCGTCTTCCCGGTCTGTGTCTTCTACCAACCTGGCCTCCTTGCAGGCCTCCACCTCCTCCTCCTCAACGACGTCCTTGTCCCTCAGCCTCTTGGCCTGTAGGAGAGGAGCGAGGAGGAAGGATCCTCTCCTTTTATTAGGGTTCGCTTGGGCTTCAATCGTGTCGTCAGTCAGATACTGGGGGGGCCACTGGTGCTCTTGGCGCTCGCACGGTCATGACGGTTGATGAAGTTTCTTCTTGTTCCTGGGGACGACGTACACACTACACACTTAAAAAACTACACACACGGAGCTTTTTGGATGTAGGTCGAGAATTCTGTTGCTACTGCTGCACCAGGTCGACCCTACGGCCGGGGTTGGGTCAACGCACCGCGTAGAACCGCGCTACGAGCGCGCGCACCAGAAGAGTGAGTGACGGCGGCGGTGGTCGTCGTCTTGCGTAGCGATTTTTTTTCCGTTTCCGCGCGTTGACTGCCTTGCCTTGCCTGCTTTCCTGCCTGGCTGTCTACCCTAGCTTAGCTAGATAGCAAGCGCGGGCCGCGGGGACGATGGACTTTTCGAGATGATGAGCTGCTTGTGGCTGCTGCTAACTGTAATCGCGGGCGCAGGCAGCCGAGCGCGGGGCAGCCCAACCGAATCGATTTCTCGACTATCGAATTCCTAGAGCGCTGCTTCGAGTTTCTTTATTTACTAGTTGCTGGTTACCTGCGTTGTTGAAAAAAAATAAATAATAATTAGGTAGGGAAGTAGGGTTGGAGTGGCTTGAATTGAGCGTGTTTTTCTATTCCACTCTGAGAGGTACACGGGAAAATGTAAAATATGTATCAGTAATCTTCAAAATGTACAGTTATCAAAGGTTAAATATCCTTGGTAATGTAACCTTGACTATCTGTAATCTTTGATTGTTTGAAATTTGTGAGTTACTTGCAGTAATTTTTCAATTTTTAGAATTAAAACTTTTAAGGTATTTTTTAGACATTTATTTTTAAAATCCTACCGCTTATTACCTTAGGTCTTATAGAGGGCGCCTCGATCGATAGTGCTTCCGCCGAGGCCCCAGTTTGCCTCGTTTCACCATCCAATATATTTCGGCGCACATGGTGACAGGGAAAGAGTGTCGAAAAATAGTGATTCTCTTATGACAATGTTTTATTGAAACAGACACATTTTATCAACACCGTATTGCGTGGAAAAATTGACTAAACGATCATGGTAAGTTATTAAAATTTTTTAATGCTTATTTCTACTTAGATCTTAGGTGTTTGTTTACATACATGTGTGACGATAATCTAACCTAGACTGGAAGCATGTGGCAAACTTTTACGCTTGCATGCATCATCCAGTAAATAATTTTATTCGACAGTACCCGATCAAAGCAGTGTAATTTATTTTTCGTTTATTTCAGGCGAATAAAATGTTCGTGCTCTTTGAGCATGCAGCTGGCTATGCTTTGTTCTCCGTACGTGAGTTTGAAGAAGTCGGCATGCTCTTACCGCAGGTCGAGGCATCCGTCACTGACTTGTCGCGTTTCAACCAGGTTGTCAAACTCGTTGGTTTCAACCCGTTTAAAACCGCGGTGTCCGCATTAGAAAATGTGAACAGCATCTCCGAGGGCATTGTCCCCGAAGACTTGCAACTTTTCCTGGACACAAATGTTCCCAAAAGCAGTAAAAAAGACAAGGTCATTCTGGGTGTTGGAGATCCAAAGCTGGGTGCAAGTATCGCTGAAGCACTTGATATCAAGTGCGATCACACAGGTGCAGTACCAGAGATTATCAGAGGTATCAGGTTCCACTTTCACAATCTGGTCAAAGGTTTTACCTCAAAGAGCTCTGGTATTGCCCAGCTTGGTTTGGGACACAGTTACTCCAGGGCCAAAGTCAAGTTCAATGTTAACAGGGTAGATAACATGATTATTCAAAGCATTGCTTTACTAGATCAGCTTGACAAGGATGTCAATACTTTCAGTATGCGTATAAGGTGAGCAACTATTTATTGCTTATTTTTCTTCTTTTTTCTGTAATACTATGTTAAAATTGTTTTTTAATTTTTGAAATTTTTTTCCAGAGAATGGTACAGCTACCACTTCCCAGAGCTTGTCAAAATAGTACCTGACAATTACATGTACGCCAAAGTAGCCCAGCTGATAAAGAACAGAAAAGAACTATCTCAAGATCACTTAGATTCTTTGGAAGAGATCGTCATGGACAGTGCAAAGGCTCAAGCTATAATTGACGCATCAAAGTCCTCCATGGGTATGGACATCAGCCCAATCGATCTCCTCAACATTGAGATGTTTGCTGGCAGAGTTATAGCCCTTGCGGATTACAGAAAGGAATTGGCAGAGTACCTGAGGTCGAAAATGGCCGGTGTAGCACCCAACTTGGCTTCCCTGATTGGTGATCAAGTTGGAGCCAGGCTTATTGCTCATGCTGGATCTCTCACAAATCTAGCAAAATATCCTGCGTCAACAGTTCAAATTTTAGGTAATTCATTTAAAGTATTAATTTTCCCTGTTAAAACAATTATTTTCAATGATGATATTTTTTTTGAAAGATTTACCGTGATTAATCATATGATTATCATATGGGACGTAATTCTGATTTCTCAAAAACTAACGAAATTATATATTAAATGTGTATCAATTGTCTAATAGAAGTTTATAAAATAATTTACAGGTGCTGAAAAGGCTTTGTTCAGGGCTTTGAAAACCAGAGGAAACACTCCAAAATATGGTTTACTATTCCACTCTACGTTTATTGGTCGCGCTGGTACCAAAAACAAAGGTAGAATTTCACGATATTTAGCAAACAAATGCTCTATTGCTTCAAGGATAGATTGTTTTTCTGAAATTCCCTGCAATATATTTGGAGAGAAGCTTCGACAACAGGTGAGAAATTTTTCAATTCATTCAGTATGCTGCAATGATTTTTAATTTTCATGGAAATTATATGTATATCTTTGTTGTGTGTTTAGGTTGAAGACCGATTGAAGTTTTACGAAACTGGTGACGTGCCGAAAAAGAACATCGATGTAATGCAAGAGGCCATTGAAGAAGCATCTCACGTTGTCGTAGAAGAGGAATCTCCCAAAAAGAAGAAAAAGAAGGACAAGAAGCGGAAAAGTGAAGTAGAAAGTAACGGCACGCTGAACGGAACAGCAACTGAAAATGGACATGGGGAGGAAGAGGAACCTCCAAAGAAAAAAAAGAAAGACAAAAAACGAAAAAGCGAAATAGACCCTGATAATGATGAAACTTTGAATGGTACAGTTGAAAACGGTCACGCTGAAGAGGAACACACAAAAAAGAAAAAGAAAAAAGATAAAAAAAGAAAAAGTGAAGCTGGTTTGAACGACACTGTAAGCTAAACGGTTGAAAAACTTTGCGAAATTTATTTTGATTTATAAAAATTTAGGACTTAAGTGGTTTATTTTATACTTAAAAATGTAAGTAGATGTATATCCTAGTTTAAGTATGTTGAATTCATACAAAAGTATTGTAAATAACATTAAGAAGAAAGTTTAAACATGTATGAGTGTAAATAAACAGATACAGTGTTTTTAAATCTTAATTGTTTATTTTAAAAAATAAAACAAAAACTTTTCAATACATTCAAATTTTTTTTCATATTGCCAAATTAATGAATGCAGATAATATATTTAAAATTAATTTGAAAAAAGTAACATAAATTCAAACTTAGTTATATTATTACCAGCACCAATGAGCATTTACGAAGACAATTATTCTGCAACATACAATATAAATACTTAAAACAACAATTACAATTTAAAAAATTAGTATTCTTAAATTAAACAAAAATATCAATAAGCTGCATATTCGTCACATTTTTTTATTCATAAGTTTCAAACAACCATAATAACTTGTAGTTATAAATAACAGAAAAATTATTAATTATATTCACGGATAACACTTTTATTTAGTAAATTACTTATTATTTTTACAGCTTTTGCCATTCAACTCTCGTTATTATTTATTTACAGTTAAAATTGTGTCATCAAGAAATACATAACAGTTAACTGCGGAAGTTTCAGTCTCGTATTTATAGTTCCCAATTGCAGTATTTCGAGATGATATTTCTCGATATTAAATCATTTAAAACACTTCAAATTTCCATCATTAAAAAAAAAAAAAAATCACGGTTCAGCTAAATTTTACCTAAACTTATCCACTACTAAATATCGTCCTTGCTGACTTTGCTGCTCGCCTTTTTGCATCTCTGATAAAACAACATTAAATAATTTATAGAGTTCAAAGGACGCAGCAGCCAAGCAAAAAATAATAACAATAAAAAAAAATTTTTTTATTTAAGAAAATAATTATATCCTGAACTTTGTTGTAACTTGGCAAACCTAGCTGTTATTCATTAATGCTATTGATTACTTGTAAATGATGTGTTTCTTTTTTTTTTTTTTTTATTATTAATATTTTTCTGTAATCCGCGAACGATATGCATTTATTTTCAGTTATCGTCTGGTCACGTTTATAAATATGATTCAATTTGACCCTGAAAGTACTTTTTTAATTTTTAATATCAACTCAAGAAGACTATTTTACTGAAAAACATTCAAATACTAATGATCATACTAATAACTTTTTTGTGCACCGAGCATCGCAACTTCACTCAAACATTTTAAAATGATGCATTATTATTAATTTTTTGAATACACTTGTGATTTTCAATGACTCTAGAAAGTAAATGTTTAATGATTTTAAAATAAAACATTCATCTTTTTAAAGTATATATTTAAATATTTATAAAAATTATAGAATAAGTATTTAATCTATTAAAAAAAACATTTTTAACTGAGATTTAAAAAATTGGCATCAATGACTTAGTATTTATTTAGAAAAAATTCATAAAGAAATTCATTTACAAAAGCTTAAATTTAATACAAAATTAATAAAAAAAAAAAGGTATAATTTTTCTAATTTTATAATAATTTAATCTAATTATTTTATTGCTACTGTGATGTTTTACATGATTTCATTGGGAACATTTCTACTAATTTTTCAAAAGTTTAAAATTTTTGAAAATCACGTGTATACACAATCTACAAAAGGTTTTTTTTTTTTTTTTTTTTTTTTTTTTTTTTTTTTTTTTTTTTACACATTATTTCCTTTGAACGCATATAGTTCAACTTGGGGAAGCACATCATAAATCATTTTGTTTTTTTTAACTCTATTTTTCAACTTTCAAACATACTTTATAATGTTATAGTTTTGTTTAAATCCTAAATTTTTTATATACTAATATAATATATATAAATGGATTTCTTTAATTATACTTGCATTCTCAGGTAAAACATTTATCTTTCTCAAAAATCGATTTAACATATTTAAAAGGAGAGAAATCTATCAATTCTCTTTAATTTTTTACAATATTTATATAAAACTCGCACTCTGCATTTTTCTGAATTTATTTTTGTACAATTTTTGTAGTCGTTGTGAGATGACGAAAAAACCTTTTCTTGCAGTGGTTTGGATGAGAAAAAATGCAACAATTATTGTTAATATTTTTTTTTTTTTTTTTTTTTTTGCAGCTATTTGTCTTAATAAAAAAATCATTTTCATTTTCATTTTCAAAAGTGGCACTGATGGAAAATTAGGAATGTAATCTAAATAATAAGGCATTGTTATCGCAAATCATCGGCTTTTTTATAAATCATTGAAATGCAGGAAAGAATGTTGCGTTGGCTTGTTGTTGTGGTAGTGGCGATGTAAATCCCATACCTGAAAATTATTTTATACATATTATAAACATGTTATTAAAAATAAACATTGAAATAAAATGACAAAAATCTAACTACTATAAGGTGACTACTCAACATAAATTCTAATCAAAAGTAACATCAACTAAAACTTTACCGAAATTTAAGAACAAGTAAAAGTTTTTTCCATGCAAACATTGAAGAGCACAGACAAAACAAAAATAAAAATCATGGTTGTCAGTTTTAACATACCCGCTTCTAAACATTCAAAATATTCACTATAACTCCACCCTGATAAAACAAATATTTCATTTGATAAGTCTACAACTATCTTGCAGGAATAAGAATGTTCTAAATATAAATATTATTTTTCTTTTATTATGATTTTAATTCTTAATTCTAATGAAAATTTAAAAATAAATAATGATACAGACTATCACAATATTATTTAAATAAATAAAGTATAAAACTAAACTTGGCATGATGTTCAACTAAATAAGTTAGTTCAAATATATTGTTTAAATTTTATCTTCGTGCTCATACTGAATAAATAATTAAATATTTGTACTTTATATTTGATCTTCAAAGATTAATTATCACAAATTATTTTTTTTTTTCTAAATAAATTTCAAAGTTACATCAAATTTAATAATTTTCAAATTCCGAAATCGTGTTTAAAATATTGAGATCATTATTAATACATTCGTTTTTTATATTTTAAATACTGATTTTCAATATAAATTCAATGAACATAATTTGAAATCAAATAAGTATTTTTAAATTTTAAATTTACTTCTGAAACAGGTAAATAATATAATTTTTTATTGATTTAATTAATTAATTAATGGTCTTTTGAAATATTTTTTTAAAAAACTGTTTTTTAATTACTTTCAAAAATTTTCGTCAAGGATTTAAAATTTCGTGTGCTATTAATTTTGAATTAAAACACAATTTCAGAAATCAATTTTTTTTTTTCTTTTAACTTGTAAATATAAAATTCAATCAATTAAAAAATCACAGTTTTAGAATTTTACAAACTATTAAGCTCACCGATCGTAGGCTGCGCCTTGTGCTGAGGACTATTGCTCGCTAGTTGGTTCATGGTCGGCGCGGGTCCCGAGGATTTGTTCTTACCTCCCATAATGTTGTCCAAGTCGATATTCACGCCTTTCCACGTCGAGCCAACCTGCTGCGGCGGACCTCCCCCAATCGTTTGGCTGTGAGGCTTGTTGTTCGTCGAGGTAATCGTGGGCGTCAGAAGATTCGCAGCTGGTATTCCTATTTTATTTATTTATTTTTTAATTACATTTAAATAATTACAACGTTATAAAAAATCTAAATTTGTTTATTATTCATGGTGAAAATGTATTAGTGTGATCGGTAACATGTCTCTGTACAATACCACTCAAGTGTGTTTGACAACGAGTATTACAAAGTAAATGATTGAAAAATTGTCCTCTAATTACATAGTCTTCAGGTATATACACATACACACTATTCACAAAATTTGTACAGCTTTCAAAATCTTCAGGTCGCTTGCACCAACCCTTGGAGCACCGAGTCAATCAAGTACAGCACGTTTCGCCCTAGTTCCTTGCAGTCTTTGTCGGGGTCCCCTTTCATGCCTTCCCTAATTACATCCACAAGCCACTCCCTGACCTCCATGATGCCTCCCAGGAGTTCTCCTTTAACGTCGAATTCGGGGACGCTGATCATCACCGCCGCCACGCACTTGATCACGGCCAGCCTGACCTTGGCCTCCTCATGAAACTTGAGAGCCCAGGCGAGCTCCAGAATCTCCGCGGCCATCTTGGTGACACCCGGGCAATTCTGTGCGGCCGTGAGGATGGTGGCCAGAGTCTCTACGAACCGGGTCATGAGTATGCTCTGGTGGTCCTGGTAGCTCTTAGGGAAGTCGTACAGGAAGCACTGCTTCGAGCTGCCGTACCCGTAGATCAGCGGGTAGAAGAATGACGATACCACGTTTCCGAACTTGTTTACGGTTGTCCTGGGTAACTTGGTCTCGTGGGCAAAGTGCCGAGTCTTGGAGACTATTCTTTGTTCCACAACGTCCCTCCAGTCGATCTGGGGCTGTGTCGGCTCAGGCTCGTCGAAGTCGTCGTCGTATAGGGTCTCGTAGATCTTAGACTTGTCGGTCTCCACGTACAGACTAATCGGCTTATTGATCTTCTTCTTCTTCTCGGGAACGACCTCGGCTTCCGCTTCCGGTTCCTTAGGGATAGCCGAGAGACGGATCGCGGCCTCGCACAGAATGTTAAGCATCAAGAGTCGCTGTTGGACGGAGTACCGTGACAGCTCAGTATGGAACTCCCTACATATATATTCGGCGGATTCTTTGGGGTGCGTGGTAACGATAGCTACGGATGCTTTGAAAGTGAGGACCTTGAAGTCGTCTACAGGGCAGCGTTCCTGAAGGTTAAGGAATATTTCGAGCAGCTCGCAGGCGAAGCTGGGGTAATCGTTGCCCAGCTGGGCCAGGATCAGGTCTTCGGACACCCGGATGCTCTCAGAGAAGATGTCTGGATCGTCGTCCTTCTTGTCTGCTGGTTGCACTAGGTTGTCTCGCAAGTCTCGCAGGTATAGAGGTTTCAGTTTCTCGACCTGCTTCGTGTCATTCGACATATCGTAGGGCACCAGGTCGTCGTCACTGTCCAGTTCCTCTTCGTCCTCCATTATGGCCACTTCTGGAATCTTTTTCTCTTCTTCTTGTTTGTTAGGTTCTTCAACTGTGGTCTTTTTTTCTTCCGGTTTGATAGTAGCTTCGAGTAGTTTGGTCTCTACACCCAGATCGTACAGAATCCTGTGCCCTCTGTTCAGGAACTCCAACTCCCCCAGGGTCAGATCTTCACTGTAGTCCACGTCCATCTTGCTGTCCGTAAGTTCAAGTTTTCTTAAGGATTCCACGATCTCCAGGGCTCTCTTAGTCAATCCATCGTACTCGAACTTCAGCTTCTCCACATTTCCAACGTTCTGCAGAAGCAGATCCGTGAGTACCTCCCCCGTGATCATGCCAACCGCGCGCACGTCGACCTCGGTAGATCCCAGGTGAGCCGGGATTCCGGAGAACGTTAGCTTCTGAAGTACGTCGCGTTCAGTAGGAGTAAGAGAATCTTTCATAGACCTCGCCGACAGTATTATCAGCTTGGTTACGTATAGGTGCTGGTCGAAACTCGTGTGGTTGAGAACGCTCCGGTCGCCCCACAGATCAAGCAACTTGGTGACCAGCTCGACCAGCAGTTTATCCTCGGTGGTCTGGGCATACAGAAGGTAAGACACCAGATTCTTCAGGACGTTGTCGTCGTTGTACCAGGACATTAAAGGAATCCTGGTCGTGAGCGTAAGGCGCCAGTTGGCGTTTCTGGTTAGATCTCCGAAGACCTTTGGAACGAACCTGGGGTGTTTCAGAAACTGAACCGCCAGGTTCTCTCTGGATCTGAAGTCTATATCCAGGAGTACATTTTGGATAAGGTCTGAGATGTTGTCCTGGTTTGAGATTGACCATTCTATGATGATGTCCACAAATGGGTGCAAATCGTTCGAGTTCAGAACGAGAAACATCTTGCTGAGAAGCATAGAGATTACTTTGTGGTCGACTTCCACGTTGAATTTGCTGCGGCCGTGGTTGATGAAATCTATGGCTCGAACCACGTGAAACGTTAAGATGTTCGTGAAATTCTTTAACTTAAATGTGTCTAAAAGATTTCTTTGCATTTTATTGGCCACTCTACTGGGCAAAGAAGTGATGATTTGGATTATACTCTGCCAGGTTTCTTCTACAGTACTCTTTTCGAGTTCACTGATACCCGTGATCTTGCAAGATTGAACGATGGCTGAGAAAAGCGCATCGCTTTTGATCAACTTTTCCAAAATCACTCCAAAACACCGAATCACTCTTACATCCTCGACGTTTTTCATTTCTTGCGTCAGGGCTAGAAGCGCCTCGTTCAGTATCTCGTGATCGGCACCATCAATCACGAACATGTTCAGAACATCTTCGTTTACAGTTTCATTCGCGAGTGGCCAGTTGGCGTCGAAAACCTCAACCAAACCCTCTAAAAGTCTGCTGTATGATACAACGTCCAACTTGTAATCCTCGTCGAAGCCGGTGAACTTTTGGGGTGTCAATGGACCAGGAAGAAACTTTGTATACTCCACTAAGTGACCGCGAAGCTTTTTCAAACAGGCTTGACTCTTGCTGGTTGACAGTGATTGAAGTGCTTCCAAAATCCGTGAGCTCGCGCGTACTTCAGGAGCTGTAAGGAAAGGCTCACTTGGCGGTGTTATACGTAGACGCGGGTACTTAAACTTTACATTATTTTCATTGGAGACATGCTACAAGATTGTGTGCAGAGAGTGAAATGTAGAGTGGGCAAATATCGATACCAGGTGAGAATTCATTATGGAATTGGTCGATTAAAGTGGTATTGACATTTTTTGAGTATACAGTAAGAGTAAATAATTGATTGATAGTTTACCTGAACCGAGAGGATCCGAACTGAATAGATTCGCGTTGTTTAGGTTATTCGTTTGGTTCATCGCTGGTGACATCGGCGCGTTGAAGTCTGCCAAGTCCGACAACAGATCTGTATTCGTCAATGCTGTAGGAAAAGAAAATTTTTAATAATAAAATAAAATCAATAAGATTCAATATAATTTTTGAAATTTTTCGGTATAAAATTAAAAAAAAAAAAAATTTTTTAAAGTAATCAGTTTTGAAATATTGAAATTCACATAAAACATCAGAGAAATGAAGTCAGTCTTAATTGCTTTCAAATTAAAGTAGTGTACTTCTGACCTTAAAATTTATCATTTACAAATATTATGTAGTCCTTTACTTAGTCTATAAAAAGATAATATGCTAAGAATAACTTAAAGATCAAATATAAAGCTTTACAATAAGTTAAAATTTCATTGATATTTTATGTATACTTCATCATTTTAAGGTTTTTCTTCAGATCATATCTTTCAATCGGGACATTTTAGACTTAACACTCACTAGGATTGTTATTGCTATTGAAGATATTCTGTTGTTGCTGCTGCTGGTTCGCTAGTGCCTGTGGAGCCATCGTGTTGAATATTTGGTTGCTTCCGAATCCGGTGTCGACCTGGCTACCCAGAGCCGGCATGACGTTGGGGTTACCAATGTTGGGTATCGTGGTACCGAGAAGCGAGACCTGTGGCTGGGATTGTTGCTGGGGTTGGGAGATCGCGAGGCTCGAGTCGAAGGCTGAGGTGAAGTCGGCGAATTCGTCCTCTTTGGTTGCTTTGCTCGCACTGACAGGGTTGCTCGGTGGCGAGCCGAAAGCGGAAGTGAAGTCGCCGAACTCGCCGGGCGTGGAAGTGCTCTGCAGGGGAGCGTAGTTTTCCGCCCGAGGATTGAAGTCGTCATCGTTCGAGGTATTTACACCTGAAAAAACGAATATTAAAACTAATGATTTGAAGTTGGGAGAGCAAAGAGTGAACTGAAATATTATTCTAAAAGAAATTCTTTAACTTTGAGAGAAAATATTTTCTTTTATAACAAAAAAAAAAAAGTTTGGATAAATTTTTACATTCTTATGAAATTTAAATATATTTTACGCGACAACGTGATTTACGTGATAACTGTGTTGGATTAGAAAAATAAAAAAGTTAACTGAATCATCGGTTAAAAATAAACACCAAAATGCCAACCATTGTTATCACTCTGTGAATCCAGTATGTCGTTAAATAGATCGCTTTTGCTCTTCTGAGGCTGCTGTTTTATAGGAGAGCTCATGAGGTTTCCCTGTGGCTGAGAGGCATCCTTGCCGAAATTCACAGCGGCTCCGAGGTCAATCTTCTTTATCGTCCTGGGAGTTCGAGCCGGTGAGGAGCCGGTAACGGGAATCGAGGATACCGGGGTAGTGGATCCAGCGAGTGGCTTTGGTACCCGGTCGATGTTTTCCATCGTGTCCCTGTACTCGCGCCTCTCGCCAACTCCGGACGAGTTTCGCCTCGGACTCGTGTGGGTGTCGTTGTCCGAGTCCTCGCGTTCACCATCGTCACTGAAATCATAAAATTCGATGATTATTAATTTATTAAACTATTTAAAATTAATTGATAAATAACACGACAACTTTTTGAATTGAAAGTATATATTTTTTAAATTTTCAAAGTTTTACGCTCGATGTGTGACGTCACTGTCAACTCGACGAGTTCGTGTGACTTGGGAGTTTACAACTGTACTGGTGAAATTAAGTTATAACATTACAATTAAATGTTGTAAGTGTACTTAATTTTGATTATTATAAGTTTGCTTCTTTGATGAAAAACTTAATTTCACCAGCATTAAAAAGACAAGACAACGTCTTGTTTTTTTTTGTTTTTACAATTATTTTTGAAAATTTAAATATATATTTAAATATAGTCACTATTTACCATAAACTTTTGATATATACAGTTAGAAATATTTTAATAACTATTGGTAACGATTTATAGTTAGATATTAACTAGTGATAAGATTAAAATTAAAATCAACTGTTTATTGATAACTGTTTTAACAAACTACTGTATAAATAAAAAATTTACAGATAACAATTTTAATAAGTAAAAAAAAATTTTTTTTCAAGAAACAGAAAGTAATGAAATATAAAACAAAAGTAATAAAATTATATGTATTACGTTGAGTTTTCAGATTCATACAGTAATCCTTTCTGGAAAACAAACATGACTGAAAAATATAAAAAAGTAATTTTTGAAAAATACGTACGTTGAAACGAAACTAAAATCTTTTTTTGGTTTTTAAAATTAAGTTTAAAATATTAAAGCCAGTGTATTTATTGATAACTCGGGAAAAAAAACTTATAAACGAAGTAAGCATAATCATTTTTCATTCTTTATCTTATCTTTTGAAAGTAGGTAGATAAAAATAATTGACATGCAGTGTTGGATTCTCAATGTTTAATTTTTTATTAAAAAATGAAGCACTTCAATTTTCGAAAAATTAACTTTAATTTAATCAAAACTTTTAAAAAGATATAATTAACTAAAATTTTTTAAAAGGATGGTTCGAATTTGAACGAAAAAAAAAAAAAAAAAAAAAAAACAAACAAACAAATTTGTTAGATTTGAATGACGATTACAAAATCTTTTTTAACGATCGGCATATCAACATGAAACTTTGATAAAAATAAAGCTAAAATTGGTGTTTATTTTTCAAATATTACGGTGTCATTGTTTCTGTTTACACACGTCTGTTAATATTATAATAAAGTTTCACAAAAAATTTAATATTTATTTCAATGATATTTTCAAAATAATACCTTGATTCCATTTTACATTTGTGACCAATTATAAATTTATAAAATTTATAAATATTTAAAATCAAAATAACATCAGATGTCTGTGGCTTACGATAATGGGGAACGAGTGTAAAAAAAATTATTTTGTTTGTTTGACTTTAATAGATATTATATCGAAAAAAAACCGACACGTATTTTTTCTTTATGAAAAAAAAAAAAAAAAATGAAAATTGAAGGTATGAAAAATTTAATTTTACCCATAAAAAAAAAAAAAAAACAAACCTGTTGTTTGCGTCCTCGTAGCTCCTGCTCCTGTTGTCTCCCCGATCTTTGTCCCACTCGTTGGGCGCCGCGTCCCCTCCTCCTCCCCCTCCGGTCCTGGGCCCGGTGTTGGTAGCCCACTTGGGGTTGTCCATCCACCTGTCACCACCGCCCCCGCCTCCTCCGAGTCTCATGCCCATGGCCTCGCTCGACATCCCTATGTACTTGTCCTTGTTCTTCTTGGCCTTCTTTCGCTCGTCCCTGAGCTTTTCGTCGTCCTGGATGAAGTCTATGAGCTCTCGGACCTTGTGCCTTATGTTTATACCCTGATCCTTGCCGAAGTCATCTATGTAGGTGTAGTTCTCCAGCGAGCGGAGGTCGTATATGTGCTCCCGGGACGAGGTTACCACGCGCTCTGAACCGTTTCGCACCAGGTAGTTCAATAGAAGAAGCGACTGAAAAATAAGTCATATATTAGAAAAAATAATTTATCTACTTGATAAGCAAAAGGTAAAATTCAAGTATAGTCATTGGTTACAACAAAATTTAAATAAATACGTATTTTCACGTTGCATGGTATTGTGATTTTACTCTAACTTGCATTAAACTTTTTTATAGTTATTACATAATAAACTGTCAAGTTTAAAAAAATGAGCATAGATTGCATACTAATACAGAGATATGACACTACAATTGTTAAAAAGCCAAAAATAAGTGATTATTAGAATAAAAAGATTTTTAAAAAATTATTAAAAATTTTCACTTTCAAGTATGACTACTTATCTAAATCTATAACCGGGTTCTAAATTATTATCATCATACATGTATTTTTTGACTTTAACAAAGCTAAATAATCTAAGTTCTTATTTAAAAAATTATAAAACAGTATGTACGTTATTACGAAAAAGTAAGAAAGTAGTTTTGTAGTTTTTATCATGGAAAACCAAGTTTTTAGCCCTTTCACATAACAAAAAAGGATTCGTACTAAACTTAGATTTATTTATATAATTATAAAATAAATTATGCATTATTAAATATTATTAATAAGTTACCAATTACTAGTACAAATTTTTGTTTTCAGAGAATCATCAAATATTTGTTCATATTAAATAAAATTCATCATATTTAAGCAAGTAATTAGTTTTTTAATAACCCAATTTAAAAAAAGGATATCCTCAATCGAAAATGGATAAAGTGCGAACAAACAAGTCAGGATAAAGCATTTTCGGCCATTGTAAATAGAATAAAGGAGCCGATTGCACGTGAGCTTCAGGCAAACCAATGCTCCGCTGTTCGCCCATAAAACTGTGTCACGCCACCCAACCAACGAAGCTGCTCGAAATTTTGTAGTTTTATCGGGTTGCATGCTCCGGGTGTATTTGTTTCCAAGGAAATGGAAAGTTGATTAAAACAACGCGCAGGGCTAAATTACAAAATTAGTCTATACGAATGTTTTCAACGCGCCCAAGGTCAGTACCTTTTATAATGAAAAATTCATGGCTCTTGAGTATTTTATTATATCGTGACTCGAATGCGCCATCAAACTGTTGCAGCAACTAAATTTTAAAATTGGTCGTGTGCGCTTTGTAAACGTGTCAGAGTTTATAGTTGGAAAAATACCGTACTTATCGCGTGATTATTATTTTTTCGCGAATTTAATGAGATTTTGAAGAATTTACTCATCTCGTCAAAGATATCAAGCAAATTAAAACTAAAAATTCCGGGATCTTATCAAAGTAGCCGGGTTACTAAATTTAAATTTTTCGGCAGCTCTTGATTTTACCACAGAACAAAAACCAGATTTATGAAATCATGTCTTATTTTAAAAATTCACAATTTTATTTTGAAAAAAAGTATTAAGTTTAATTTGAAAATAGATGAAGAGCAGTGAAAAATACGAGGAAAAATAGTGTTCTTTCAAATTAAAAAATTACTCAACGAAACGATTTAATAATATGTGACGCGATGGATATGCACGTCAGTAAGAATAATTTAAATTAAAATAAAAAGATTTTATTAAATTTACTACTTTTGACTTGAATATTTATGTTAATAAATAATTTTAGCTTTAAAACAGAAAGTTTATTTTAGAATACGTCAAAATGCATAGATAAACAAAGAATTCTGAAATTGTAGTTCATTTCGAAACTCACTAATGAAAACTTAACTCCGCATCTCATATTCTTACTCAAAATTAAGTTTAACACGAAGAGTAACAAATTAAAAATTGTAAAATAAAATTTCGTAAATAATTCTTCGAAAAATAATTTAACAATCATGATTCTATTTTACTAATAAACCATTGATTTTTCAATCATTTCTAAAATTAATTAACTTTTACCTTCGTTTAATATTTATTTTTATCTGAAAATGACTTTTCTTTAAATTTTATTTATTTATTTTCATAACTAATGATCATGAGTTAAAATTTTGCAGCTATATTTTACAATTTTTCATTTCAAAATTTCAAAATTTACGACAGAAAATCTCGTTTATTTCAAAAACCAATTGTTCCTCATATTTTTAAATGTTAGAAAATTTTGTACATACACAGAGGTTTAAAAATCATAATCAGACTTTGATTAATTTCTCATTCAAACGTGTACGCACAATCATTTAAACAAATTGATTTTTCATTACACTTCCGATCGTAATTTTTAAATGTAAATTTCCCAGCGTGCTTTCGAAACATTTAAAAACGCGGAGTGAAAAATACCAGTTGGTGCTTTGGACAATAAGCAGGAAAAATGAAACTTACTAAGTTTACTAAAAAAAAAAAAAAAAAAAAGAAACTTACTTTGTAAGTCCGGCGCCAGTTACGCTTGTTCTCCTGCAGCATTCGCTTCCAGAGCATCGACATCACTTCCGGAAACTGTTCGTACGTGAAGGTCGCCTGTGCGAGCTCTTGCATCATCGCACCTGGAAAAAAAGAAGTGATCGTTATTAAAGATACGAACAAAAATTCGCAATCCTAATTTAGTATGCCTAGTTGTAAGCTTTGCATCGTGGTAGAACCAAAATTCTTCAATCAAAAAATATAACAAATAAATCATAAATTTGTTAAAGTACTCTATTAGTTTCTACTAAGAAATTTGTTGTTGATTAGCACAAATTTCATGATATAATTTTCGATTACCAAATAAGATTAAATATTAAATATTGATTATATTTAATCTACAAGACCAGAATCTGATTTTAAAAAATTAGAATCAGTTAGATCTCGTATTATACAACTAAGCTTCAAATTAATAAAAAATAATAATCAGAAAGAATAAAATTACATAAGAAATGATAATAATAAACAATAAAATTACATCTTGTAATGCGAAAACCTCAAAAATTCATTAAGTTTATACTGTATTCAAAAATTCTTTATCTGGACCATTCTGATCATATTATTTATAAACCATATAAATTTTAAAATTTTATATTATTTATTTTTTGTCAATTTATTAAATAAAAAAATGAATAAATTGTAGCTTACCGGTGGGTCCCCAAGCGTCGTCGTTGGTCGCCTCTCGAACCTTGGCCTCCGTGTCCGTGTAGTTCATCACGACGTTTGTCCTGAAATGAATAATCAAACCATCTGAGGAAGGCTTCGAAAATGAGTTTTTAAATTTTCTCAATGTTCCGAGCATTTTTTTTTGACACCGTGTGGTATCGGTAAAGGTAAAAATCAAAATGTGTCGAAACGGAAGATTTCAAAATTTCAGCAAGTAAATCAGTTTTTAAATAAATATTTGGTTTAAAATTTATTGCTGATAATCAACAGTGGATAATGAACGGCATGTTTTATTAATAATGTTTATTATAACACTTTAGAAATTTCAATATAGTAAAATTAATTAATTCAGAAGGTAGAGCATATTATTATTACTATTAACCATTATTATTATTATTATTATTATTAATTTCCAATAAGTGAAAGTTGTTACTATACTATCTACTAATGCAAAAATGTATTCATAATTATTTTACAATAATAAATTTTGTAGATTCTTGTTTTTGTCCATTTACGACTAGAAAAAAATAAAAAAATAGAGACGAAAATTTGAGAAATTAAACAGCATTAAAAAATTCACTAAAAATGTTAAAAATTTTTCTTAATGTAAAAAAAAAATAGTGATAAAAAAAAATGGTGACCAAACTATCTTTTATGCAAATGAGGAGTATTATGTTCCCATTCAATGAAATCATTATTAGATAAGAGGAGTTGCAATACCGACACTCACATATACAAACATATTTGTGCACACACTTATCGAACACAGGCAAGTAAGAAAACACACAGTTCTCATTTCCTGTATGCGTAGAGAGTTCTGCACTCAGAAAAGGTATTTTGCCACCAAAAGTCCCTCCGAACTGGTTTTCTGCTTATGGTTCATTTCACACACACCTTATTTTCACCTGGGGTTTGTTGCGCAATCAATGTTCAATTACAGTAAACAGGCATGGTTAACCTTGACCCGGAATCAATCAGAAAGAAGTATTGGGTGACTTTTAAATCAATTTTGATGGCCCAACTGATTGAAAAGATAATTGGCAATGATTTATTCTAATTTTTTCTTCTAAATGGTTGCCCTTATTACCTTATGACTTTTTATTGTTTCTGAATTTTAAAAATTTTAGTTTTGATTCTGTAGAGCCTTTAAAATGTTGGGAATCAAAGCAAAAATGTCAATAAATTATTTTGATAAATAGTACACTTGTTAATCAATCTGACAATAAATATGAATTGAGTAAAATAAAGATAACAGAGGATTGCAAAACATTATTTGTTACATTGGTATTAATTACAAACAATTAATTAGTTATGCTTGATAAAGTTGAGCATATGAAATAAAATGAAGAAACATAAGTCAATATAAATAGTTAGCTTTAAATAAACTTGAGTATATATTTCAATAATTTAAAACTAGAATCATGAAATACTTTAGGTTAGACTTTGAAACAAATCACCAAAATTTCTGAAGAAAAACATTAAAGAATTTTTGCATCCTATGAAAACAGTTCTTTGAATGAATAATAAGTTAAGATTTAGCATTCTAAAGAGCCTCAATCTTTGAAGCAAGAGTAATTCAATGTGGGTAATTTGATCACCTTTTAATACCTAATTCAAGGAGAGATATAAACATTCAACTAAGGTAAAAAAACATGCAAATGAACTTTGTAATTCAATCATTTAACAAATGGGATCAAACTAATATCCTTAAAAGTTTTGTAAAACTTGATCCAATACCTTTCAGGTTTGAAAAAAAATTACATGATGATTGATTTGAAAAAGGTTCAAGGTAAATGAAGAACAACAAACTAGGTATGCCATTCAGTACAATTGTTTATGTATACCCACACAACGATGACACCTTTCAGCGCTTCTGATACTTTATCAGTACAAAGCTATCAATCACAGAGATTTTGCAGTAAATTTTCATAAATTACAAACCATCTCATGTACATCCCCTAACACAAATAAAAAAAAAAAAAAAAAAAAAAAAAATCAAAAAAAAATTTAAAAGAAAGAATAAAAGCCTCAACGTTTCAGCACGTAAGCCATAAAAACATCAACAATCTGCTGCAAAAATAACAATTGTTCGCGATAATAATCTGCCCGCCGAGGTTATCCACTGTGCGATGAAAATGGTGAAAAGAGAGGTACACAGGAAAACTTTAGTTAGGAAAAAAAAAACTCACGCCTTGTCCATGAGCTCGCGCACTTTCCACATGTTCATGGTGACGGTCCGGGGTGAGGCCTCCGGTGGGGCTCTTCTTCGGGAAAAAAACAAAACTCGCTCGCGCACCAGGTGTTTCTGTTGATCGCCTTTTCACCTGCACTTGCTCTTACCGCGAGGACGTCGCCAGATGTTTAGCGGGCAGAACATTTACCCACGGGACGACACACGACACTGCACGACAGCGCGAACGGAGTAGACTAGGATGTATTTTCCGGAGCTGGCGCTGCGTGCAGTGCTGCTGCCTGCAGCCTACTAGATTTCAGGCGACGGACGTCATCAACTGGTGGCCATGTTTGAATTTACTTTTTTAAGAACATTTCTCGAACCGCTCTGTTTTTCTCTCGGGTTTGAGTGCTCAGTTTAAAGGTTTTCAAAATTATTTTTTGGATTTTTTTACTTGTTGAAAGTAAAAAAAAAAAAAAAACTGGAGGCAATTATGCTTGAGTATTTGAGTTTTATTTTTAAGGTTAGAGTACTTTTCTACCAATGTGGTGGATGAAAGTCAAAGTTTTTTAATTTGAAAAAATTTAATCTGACATTAATTCGACTGTAATAGAAATTTAGAAACCTGAGAAAAGTAATCTTTATTTGACTAAATTTGACCTATGTAAGGTCTACTTATTCAAGTCTCTTTTCAGAGTTCGACATACATTATTAATTAGAAATCGAGTTATCGAGGGTTTTTGGGATTGCTGATTACGAATCTGACCTTTATTTTTGAAATTGACTTAGGTAAGGGCTACTTACTTTAAGTAAAAATTTAATTTTCATAGCATTTTTTTTAAACTTAGTATACTTATGGGGGTTTTTAGGGTTGCTGATTGCAGATCTGACCTTCATTTTTTAAATTGACTTACGTAAGGTAAAAATTTATTTTTCATTGCATTTTTTTGAAACGTTATATAAGAGGGTTTTTGGAGTTGCAGAATATGAATCTGATATTCATTTTTAAAATTAACGTGTGTAAGGGCTATTTAAAAAAAGTTGGAATAGTTTATCCGTCTATACAAGAAATTGTAATTATATTAGTTTATCGAAATTTTTGAAATTTGAATGAGAAAATTGTTATTGATGAAATATATGTATAAATTAATTATGTATTAAAGGACATTAATGTCCGTTGATGTTAATAAATAAATAAATATATATTTCGGTATGAACTATTTTTAATCTATCTATCTACATTATAATACGGAGCATCCGTATTTTTTGTCCGCGCAGCTGAAAAAATCCATAAGGAAATCCGTAACCCGTATACGGGGACCCATAAGGGTTCCTGTGCAAGAATTTTTTTTTTTTTTTTAATATTTTGAAGTATAATATACTGAAAAATTAATAATTTGTACAAGTTTTTCAAGTAAAAAATTCATTGGTGCTATTGACTTTCATACTAAATTATTTTAGAAAAAAATCCATTATTTTACTCATTTTTTTGCGATATTTAGCAATTTTTCGCAAATAAAAAATTGCTTTTGCCAAATCAGTAAAATCTTTTGTTTTTTTTTTTTTTCGATTCAGCGGACAAAAATACATCGATCTATTTGGTTTTCACGAAAAAATTTAAAAATTTTTCTTTATATAACGAAAAAAACCCAATATTATACTCATTTTTTTGCAATATTTTGCCTGGCTCTCATGAAAAAGAAAAAAAAAAAAAAGGGTACTAAGCTCCGTGCTACTATCTATGTCCATTGTGGTAATCTTTTTCAAAACCTTTTTTAGTTTTTTATTTCCTTTGTTGGCCATACTTTCAATGTTTGACGAAGGTGATGATGACATTTCACCAGTTCTTGCTCTTTTTGGATATAAGATACTTTGTAGATTTTTCCTTTTCTTTTAACATTCCAGTGTTTTGTTTTTTTTATTCAACTGACTAAAAAAATAAAAAAATAAAAAATAAGAAAATGAATATCTGTGTAAAGTTCAAAATTTGGAGATAAAAAAAATGTATTCGTCTACTTCTTCTGAAAAACTGGTTTATTCAATTTATAAAATTGTTGTTGGTAACAATAACTTGGTAAAATTTGATTTTACCGTTTATGGTAAGTTATATATATGTGTAAATCCTAAAAAACAATGTTATAAAAGCCAAAAATTTTCCTCGTCTATTAAACAAATAAATCTTTGATTTTTATCAGTCTGTAAAAAAAATCACGTAAGGTAAAGATGCCAATTATGATCACATAAATCGCTATTTTTCAGCATTTTGAATTTTATTGAAAAAACAAAGCATTTTAGAGTAAATCTTTTTTTACATACTTAAATTTTAGGTTCTTAGGAACTTAAATAAATTTTTTTTATATGAAAATTGTATTTATTTATTGAATAATTAATGTTTAAAATCAAGACCTTTTATGCCCCTTTTTAAAGTTAAGGGCCCAGTTTATGGAGCACTTTTACACGTAAAATCCTGTCTGTGACTTAAGTACCTCAGTTGATGGAACGGAATCGTCAAAATTCGAGGGTTTCATCACTCCCCAACACGAAAAAATTACAAATCTAACCTGAAAATTAGATAAACCGTTTCATCAACTGGGGTACGTAAGTCACAGACGGGATTTTACGTGTAAAAGTGTTCCATAAACTGGGGCCAAAAGGTCTTGTCTTTAAACATTAATTATTCGATAAATAAATATACAATTTTCTTATAAAAAAAATTTATTTAAGTTCCTAAGAACCTAAAATTTAAGTATGTAAAAAAAGATTTACTCTAACATGCTTTGTTTTTTCAATAAAATTCGAAATGCTGAAAATTAGCGATTTATGTGATCATAATTGGCACCTTTACCTTAATCGAAGAATATTTTTATCTCATTCATTCAAACTCAAAAAAGTATCCGAACTTTATATGTATTTTAATCCACTATTTAAAAATTGGTTCAGTTTCCTTCTTGAGCCACACTAAAGCTTGGGCGTGTTTGGGTCCCTGGAGGTACGGCTTGAGGGTCTTCAGACACCTTTGATGATAATTGTTCAAAAACGTGATCTCCTCTTCATCAAGCATACTGATATTTAAAAGTTTCTTCTGGATGGGCACGACTGTCACGGTCTCGAAGGAGCAAAATTCTATCCCGGCACGTTTGTACTCGGTATCGGCTTTGACGACGAGCTCGACGTTTTCAAGTCGTATGCCGAACTTTCCGGTCTCGTAGTAGGCCGGTTGGTTCGTTATGAACATACCCGGAACCATCCCTATGTCGTCCGGTCTGTCTCTGTAAAATTTTTATTTAAAATTAAAAACCGCAAGACAAAAGTATTCTTGCCTATTGATCAAATGATTTTGGAAGAGAAATTTGTTCTCTTCAACTAATTTTTTTTTTTTTCGCCCGCGCCTCACTAAAGAGTTAACTAAAAGTTTTTTAGGAATGAATTGAATTTTCATATTCAAAATGTTATCAATATATTTTTGCTTGAAAAATGATTGATAATCACAATTCTTTGCGAAACTTTTTATGCATAAAAATATATTTTAGCCTCGAAGAACTACACTGGTTGAAAAATATAGAAAAGTAACAAACTTCTCGAAGCAATACTGAGGTCGAAAGATGTAAATCATCGGTTTAAAGTAAATTTTTTTTTTTTTTTTTTTTTTCTCAGCCCTTTAGGCAAAAAAACCTACTTGTCGTGTATAGCCGGTGGATACTCGTGAACGTTAAGGTGCGCTCCAACTCCATGGCCCGTGCCATGCAGATAGTTCAGTCCCACTTCCCACAGGTACTTCCTGGCCTTAGAATCCAGAAAGTTGCCCTTGACGCCAATTGGGAACTTGGCAGACGATAGATTGAACTGTCCCTTGAAGACCCTGGTGAAGCACTCTCTTTCAAAATCAGTGGGATTGCCGAAGTGGAGGGTTCGGGTTATGACGGTCGTACCCTCGCGGAACTGCGAGCCCGTTTTCAACAGGTACAGCTCCTTGCTGGTTATGGGTATGTCAGTCTCCGGTCCCGAACGGTAGTGTATTATCGCACCATGCCTACCCGAACCGGAAATCGTAGCGAAACTCGGTCCCAGATAGTTTTCTTGTTGCTGGCGGTAGTTTTCTAGTTGTAAGGCAGCTGAGAGCTCGGTCACGTACGACTCTTCGCTGTTTGTGTAGTTCAACACCTGATATATCAATTATTTAAATCATCAAAACCGATCAAAAATGGACTTTTTTTACATCAAATTTTTTTTTTCTTTTTTGAAGAGTAGCAGAGTTATAACGTAAGTGTAGAGGCCAGGTTCTTACTCTAAACCGACGCTTTGGAAGTAACCAAAAACGTTTTAGGCTTCATATTTGAAAGTTGTTGACCCTTTCTAACGATTAAGAAGTGTTACAAAATTTATTACATTGAAGATACCAATAAGGAGAAGCGGTTCTTTAGGTACAGTTACCTCATATTCTTAAAATTTCAATATTCCTTATTGCCTTCAATATTCACTTTATCTGCTGATCTACTTAAATAGTATACTTATCCAGGATTATATAACTGATCCTACCTTATTCTCGAGCCAGGCCAAGTACTTGATAACGCCTATGGCGTCCTTGATGTGCGCCGTCTTCATCCCGTCGATCTCAGCCTCGTTCTTCACAGCCTTCATGAGCATAGGGGGTGTCAAGCCCTTGTAAGTAGCCAGCTCGCCGCAGGCAATGTGGAGACCCCAGTTCGACCGACTGGATATCCACACCTTGACCCCGGTCTTCTGCTCGCTGCACAGTTTCTGGAGGTACGATCGCACATCCTCGTACGGGTGTACCTCGTAGTCCAGTTTTTCATCCACCAAGTGCTGCTTGGTCTCCGAAGTAAGTCTCTCTTTCTGCACGAATAGGTGGAGTTTTTTCGAGTGGAGGATCGCGTAAGAGAGGAACAGAGGGTTGTAGGGTATGTCGGTCCCACGGCAGTTCAGCAGGTAGGCTATGTCGTCGAGAGCTGTGAGGACCAGGATCGAAGTTCCATGTCTTTCCATCTCCTGCATGCATTCTTTAGCCTATTAACGCGTAATCACATAATAATGGAGTATATTCACTAGCAAAAATATATGGACGGATTTTAAAAACCATTCCTTGTGACCAGCGCTCTTGCCCGTGTAGATATAATTAAGCGGCACAATTTCTTTGAGGGTAGGTTTGGGCTGCCGGCTACCCCAGACCTCGTCGACCAAATTCTCCTCAATGCGCACCAGTTGTTGGTGTTTGATCAGGCAACTCTTGATATCGCTGGCCGTTGATTCATCGATGTAGACGGGATCGACTCCTATTAAAGAGCCTGGTGGTAAATTATCGCTCAGCCACTCCCCAATCGACGGTATTCCTGGCCATTCTTCTTTCATCAGAGTCCAGGCATTGGGCGGCTGTAGCTCGAAGGTGGCCTGGTTGAAGTACCTGGTAATGTATCAAGTACATTGTTATATCGAGAAAATGAAATATTTATCAAACGAATGGAAACTCTTTTGGAAGTCACTCTGAGTTAAATTAACATTTATCCCAGTTTTTAACCGAGTTTTAGTTTAATTTAAAAGGTACGTTGTATTCCTTGAAACAGAAAAATTTTGAAGAAAAAGATAGATCTCGAAAAAGAATGAATCAAATTGAATGGAATTTTTTTTAGTAAAACCACAGCACAATTGAGTTACATGAAAAAAGGCATCTAAATTTAGTATTTTTTACACAATTGGTTATTCAGAAAAAAAAATGATTACTCATTACTAAATTTAGAATGCTGTTTTCGGTGGTGCAAACAGAATTTGTCAATTCGAGTTGGCACTATGAGATAAAAAGTAGATACACGATGCAATTTATAACAAAACACAAATGAAAAACAATGATATCGACGAAATTTTTTACATGGCGTCTTTTTAGTTCAAGGACTATGTGATAAAAGGAAGAAAAGGACTCATATGATAAAATGAAGAGTTAATAAATATGTATAAATTATTTTTATTGTTTTAAAATTGTATTTTTTACAAAATTTTAAATAAGTTTACGTTTTTTTTGGTAACAGTTACACTTAGCAGAAAAAATATTTATGCTAATCTTAGATGATTGGCGTCAGGATTTTTGAAGTTTTTACAGACATATGCAATGAAATTATTCATTATAACTTCGTATTTATTGACCTGAATGGTATAATTCGGTCGGTCGTACCTTTCGTTTATTGATCAGATTAGTTGCGGTAAACAGTGTCTTATTTTGATAATCATTCATTACCCAGCATACTGCATAAAGCTGTAAATTAGAAATACCTGCCATCAGTCCACAACAGTGCCTGATCTTGAGTTATAACCGCAGTGCCGGCGGAACCCGTGAAGCCACTTATGAAAGCTATCCTCTCGTCTCGACTCTGCACGTACTCGGACCCGTGGGCATCGCTGGAGGTTACTATGTAAGCGTCAATACCCGTTTTTTCGCCGTGAGAAGTGCTGCTCATGAGACTCCTGAGGGAAGCAAGCTTCCCATTGTCTGTACCAGGAGTCATGGGATTTGCTGAAATGATTTTTTATGAAAAACTTTACGTGGCACGCGGTACTTTGGTATTTACGAGAAATAGAAATTAGAAGCTAGTTGTGTGAAAAATAAACTTAAAATATTCCTTCATGATAACTCATTGTTAATTAAAATTGTAAGACACAATGACGATTTTTTAATCTTTCAAGTTTGTGATAAAAAAAATTTTTCTCATTTTTTCTTTTATTTGCTTTTTAAAGGTTCAAAGAGTCAATGATCTCAAAGTTACTAAAAAAAAAAAATGTCAATTAATTTTTTATTAATTAATTAGGGTCAGTAGATTCGAGATACAAACTTATAATTATTATAAACTATTTCATCAATTTTATTAATATTTGTTTTATTAAAATTTTTTCATTAAAAAAATTTTTTTAGACTGATAGACTAAGGCAATTATGTGATTGAAAATCAGTTAATTGATGAGTAATTAATCAGGAATCCATGCATGATATGTAAATAAAGTTAAAGTGATTCTAAGGAGTTATACTACTGCTTAATTATTTTATTATGAATATTAAATCAAGTTATTAAGTACCTTCAAATATGCTTGGTCGATTATTTATGGATGTATGTAGCACTGAAAAAAAAAGGATAATTATATGAAAGCCTTCTCGTGAACTATATATTTATAAGTATAAATCAGTGGTCAATGCTAATTATTGAAATTGAATAAAAATTTCTTCTTAACCTCCAGAATTACCTTTTCAAAAATTTAAAGTCTTTTACATAAATTACAAACATTTTCTAAAGTAAATTTAACAACAAAAAAACGTGCCAAAGGTTTATAATAAAATAATATGGTAATTCGAAAAGTATTGCTGATAAGGTTTTACTTAAAACTGGTACTTACCTAAAAGATTTTGCAACCAGACGAACTCGACAATTTTTAGGATTAAGTAGCTTAGGGCAGGATAGATTGACGAAATTTTGATGCTGTTGTTACTGGAATTTTAAATGAGACGAAAAAATTTAAAAAGTATATTGACCGGCTCCGATGGTGGTGGTGGGCGCACATTGCACGTGCAACTAGTCAGCTGTGAGTGTGACCCGCGACTGCAGTCTGCAATATCAGTCGGTAAAATAGCTTTTATTGAAATAAACATTCCTTTTCCAAGATTAAATATTGAAAACAAAAATTTAGAAATAATTAGTTAAAAAATTTTTTAAAAGATGAGGCAGGAAGAAACAGAGGTTATCTCTATTGCAGATCCATGATTTAAAAAATAATAATAAATAGTTTTACGACATGAAATGAAAATATGTTAAATTTAATTGGGAAGTTACAACTGCAAAGTAAATTTATTGAATAAAAAAAAATTAATTTTTCTGGATTTAGCTACAAATTCTACTTCAATTTGAATTAGTTGTGTCGTGACTCGTAAGACGCGGGTTTTCTCTGGATTTTGGGGTAAAATTATAATGGTTCGATAAAATAAAAAATAAAAACTAATTCTGTTAGTAAAGAATTGACCCTCTAATATGAACAGGTATCATTTTAAAATAAATGGGAGGAAAATAAACGAATACCTTTCTTTCCCACCCACATCTTACTAATCCTAATCGCATAAAAATGAATTCATGAACTCAGAGTATACTCAAAGTCCTAATTTTTATTATCTTGGGAGCGGGGGATAAAGAAAATTTAGAAAGTTTGAAAAATAAAATTTAAAAAAAGAATGATTAAAGAGTGATCGCAAAAATAGCCCATTTAAAAGTCAACCAAATTCAAGTTAATTTTTGGTTCAAACGACAGTTTTTAATTTAAAATGACTCCCCGTAATGTTTCAAGGAGGGAAACTTTTTTATTTACAAGATGTAGCTATAGCTCCTCCCATGGTGACGATGTTTACAGGATCACGTGGTGGTCCGAATCTCGTTTAACTAGTTTTTCTCCGAGAAGGCGAGAACAAAACCCAACTCAAGAGGTGGCTCAATTAGTTTTTAAAATTTAATATTTTTACGCTAACAAGGAGATGATCTGCCCTTTGGGAAACAGATTTTCACGAAACATAAAGGATTGTTCTCTTTTAATAAATAATGAAACGAACAATCAATATTTTGCGCCAACGCTTCTTTATACCGGTTATCAATGAGCATTTATGATATATTTAGCACTTTTAGGGTTTTTTAGTAAATTTTTAAAAAAATTCATGCATTAAACTTATTGTATGTACTTGTAGGGTTCTGGAACCTAACATTTTCTTTATTGATTCTTGAATTTTAAAGAAAAAATATTTTTAGATACAATTTTTGTAAGTTTGACTATGTATAACAGTTTAGTTTTATAAAAGTAATTTTTTGCGTTTTTTAGTGTTAGAAAACAAAATTATACATAGTAATAATCAAAGAATTTCCATTTAAAAATATTTTTTCTTTAGAATTCGCAAATAAAAACAGACGTTCCAGAATTCTGTAAGTGTAATAGACTTCAAGCACGAATTTTATGAAAATGAGCTAAAGATGCAAAAAATGTACCAAAGGACAGATTGTTGTCTCCTTGTAAGTAAAAATTTGTCAAATTTATAGTTTGTAAGTCGCTTAGTGAAGAAAAAAAAAAAAAAAAAAAACGAATAATACAACTTACACGGGTCAAAGGGACGTAGGTCATAAATACGCTGTTTGGGTTTTTATTATCTCTTGAATTTCGACTATGGGTCGCCAAACATTAGGTATTTAAGTGTAAATAAAAAAAAAAAAACTTTTTAAGAGCTCAGCACTGTTTCATTTATTTATTTATAAACTCTTATTAAGCTAGGTAGTATACAAATACTTATAAATATAATATTTTGGTATTTCTATTTAAATTTATGAATAATCATTTGTACATTTAATGAAGGATTCGAGTATACCATAAACTTAAAGATGAATAATACTTTGTTTCAATGTAAAATGCTAAATAACAGTTACGAATAGTTTTAAATTTTTAAATATTCAATTTTATTTACTAATAATAATTTATTTATGTTTATAACCACCGATCCAACAATTGACATATCTAATTGTATCATTTTATTATGTCCAACCACTATAGATATAGATAAAACGCCACCGCAATAAGCGAATCAAAACATCCTTTTTTTTTTGTTAATTGTTTGTATAAATTTTGTAAACAATAGCCGTACAACTAAATATTATAAAATGTAGTTTATAAGTTCAATGAGTCGTCATGGAAGAAAAAAACACCTGTTCCATCAAAAAAAGCAAACCTACCAAGACCAAGATTGTGAATGGAACTTTAACTGCATGACTTACGTGACTGGTGCTGCGTGTTCACCAACTACCTAGGTATGTACATGCCTGTTTCTCACGCCAGTTTTCGGATAGCGGCTGCGGTGGCTCAAAACAGCTGTAGCCTGTAACCTCGCTCCGAGTTTCCCATGTAAATATCGTGAATAGTCTAAAATAGGTACTTGTAATTTATTTATTACTTCATCATTACTAATATTTTTTAAACTATTTGTTTCAACCAAATAGTGCACACAAAACTCAATGGCTTTGCTGCCTTGAATAGTATCAGTTAAATTAATTTTCATTGAGACTTGAGACTTTTTATAGTTAAATAAGCAATATGCAAAATATAATTAGTTACTTTAGCTTGGTTTAACTTTATAAAATTTTTTAAATAAGAAAATTTGTATGAATATAACCTGATTCCATTGATTTAATTTCATGTTCCAGAATCAAGATGGCTTACAAAATTGTTAAAAATTGGAACCGGTTACATACTTTTGTAAACATTGAGTCTTTCAAATCAACTACTTACAAATTAAGATATGCAGGTGCTGGACTGATTGCCACTAGCTTTGCAGCTTATGTCACTTACAGCAATCCAATACATGCAGCTCAAACAGAACTGAATGTAAAAACTTTTATGGCTGAACCCATCACAAGCCTGGATCACTTGAAGAAGAATCAAAATGACATGAAAACAAAAATGGAACTCTTAATCATGAAAATTCAGTCTGACTTTGTTAAATCTCTTGAATCACTGGAAGAAGATGGAACAAAATTCATTGTAGACAGATGGCAGAGGAAAGAGGGTGGCGGAGGTATAACTTGCGTTATGCAAAATGGACAAGTTTTCGAAAAAGCTGGTGTAAACATATCCGTGGTCACCGGAACACTACCTCCAAGCGCTGTGCAGCAGATGAGAGCTAGAGGAAAGCATATGGACGAGGGTTCACTTCCATTCTTTGCAGCTGGTGTCAGCGCTGTGATTCATCCCACCAACCCAATGGTAATTGAACTCTTTTTAAAATTATTGAAATTTATACTTTTGTTTAGTAAAGTTTTCTCATAAAACTATTTATTCTCAGGTTCCAACTATTCACTTCAACTACAGATACTTTGAAGTAACAAACAGGGATGGCTCAACTCAGTGGTGGTTTGGAGGTGGCACCGATCTGACTCCCTACTACCTGAACGAGGAGGACGCAAAGCACTTCCATAAAACTCTGAAGACAGCTTGCGATAATCACAACCCAAGCTACTACGAAAAATTCAAAAAGTGGTGCGACGACTACTTCCACATCCCTCACAGAGGAGAACGTCGGGGCGTCGGTGGAATTTTCTTCGACGACTTGGATACTCCGAGCCAGCAAGAAGCCTACAAGTTCGTCGAATCGTGCGCCGAGGCTGTCATTCCATCTTACATACCCTTGGTTAGACGGCACAAGAATGACGGTTACGGTTACGCCGAGAGACAGTGGCAACTTCTGAGGAGAGGCAGATACGTAGAGTTTAATTTGATTTACGACAGAGGAACTAAGTTCGGGCTGTACACTCCTGGGGCGAGGTATGAGAGCATCCTGATGAGTCTTCCACTGGTGGCCAAGTGGGAGTACATGCACGAGCCCTCGAAGGATTCAAAAGAGGGAAAACTAGTAGAGGTGCTGAAAAATCCGAGAGACTGGCTAGAAACTAAGGCTTGAGAGGTAAAAAATGTATGACTGAATTTATTGTGATGATGTACTTATAGGATTTTTTAAGGATGAGGTGGACTGTACTTTAAGTATTGAATAATCATTGTTGTTTTTAAATTGTATCTTTAAGCAAACTGTAAACTTAATTATTCATTGTTGAGATTGTAAAATTTTAAAAATTTATTAAAATAAATATTGAAGCAGATAGAATTAAAATTATAGTAAGAAATACTGCTGGGAAAAAATATTAATACATGATATGTAACAAACGTTAGAAAGATTATTTTAATTTCTTGAATATGGATTTGCTTGTTTTGGGTTCTATATGCTTCAATTAAAATAGTAATTCTTAGGAATCTTTCAATATATATGTAATCTATAAAAAATCATGTAAAATGATTGTTATTTTTGAATTTTTTTCTGACAAATGTTAATTGTAAAAAGAAAAATTTTCTTTTAAGAAAGAATCAACAACTAATTTGTAAATAAATTGTAATATTTAGGTGAATTATTTTTGTATGATATATAATTGAATAAAATATTCATTAAATTGAAAAAAATTATTTTAAATCAAGTTTAAACAAGCACTGCTGAATGTCATAAAATGTGTAAATTAACAATTTCTCAAGGTATAGAAGAGGAAAAAAAGGCCAAAAATACTCAATGAATTTAAAACTTGATTATTTTTTATTTAATTATCAAATAGCATTGCATCTAGCATAAAGGATAAAATATTAAATTGCAACTTCAAAACATTTTGCGATGACATGAAATATCTTATCATTAAATTTCGAAAAAGGAACAAATTTTATCAAAAAATTTGAATTTCTTAAAGCTTTTAAATTTTATAATTCAAAATTTAATGACTCCATACTTCATTAAATAAATGCAATACTGAACAGTATATTGAGGATTTACTCTATCTCGGCACTTTTAAAGCAATTTTTTTCTTTGTTATTATAATAACAAGAATTAACAATTAATCTGCATATTTCATATCTTCCATATTTCATATTTCATAGACTGTGCAAAACGTATATCCGCACAGTGTTAAAGTATATACATATTTACATCTCATACAAGCACCAACGCAAATTTTCATTTTTTCATTCGCAAAACAGTAATAAAAACTTGATTTCTTTTTTTCTTTTACTTACAGATTCATATCATACAATTTCATTGAATGATCTTAGGATCACGCTTTTAGTGCAAAAATTAATGAAAAAGCCTAAGAAAAAACAGCTTACGCACGTAGTTTTTTTTATTTTTTTTATAATTGTAAAAATGATAAAAAAGATATAGTGTGTATATAAAATTTACACAAGAGCACATTTCATTACACCGGAAAAAAAAAAGATAACGCTTGTAAAATTTGATCCACCGTCACGTATCATTAATTTCAGACAAGTAAAACAAACAAGAAAAAATGAAAATAAAGGACACGTGTGATATTTTTTTAAAAACTCTTCCTTCAAGACATTGCACGGAAAAAATCAACTCAAGGGTATGTTAATTTTTACGCGCGAGGAATTTAAAAATATCTAAGGCCCTTTTTTACAATAATCGATCTGACCGAGTTTTCAAGTCAGCCAGAGACACGAAGAAAAATTCGATGTTTTCTCATAACAAACGATCACGAAATGATTTCACTTTAATCAACGACGACAGTCAAAATAAAATAGCTCTTCTCTCTTTCTCTCTCTCATTCTTTTTCTCTCGAAATATCGCTAGCAATCGCAGCGGGTCAGGTTTGATAAAAAACTTCATTTGTGTGATTATGTGTTTACGCGTACTCGTTAGTACCCGACGGATTTATGAATCTTCTTCAAGTTGTGTCCATGTTGGTTCCACAGATCTTCTCTGACGTAATTACTAACTATTCAGGTAAGGTTCTGCGTTTACCGACGAGTAGAACAGCAAATACGCGCTGTTGCTTTGGTTTCTCACCGTGCTTGGTTGGACCTCGGTCACCGTGTGGTCGTCGTATTTGTACCATCTGAAATAGCAAAAGAAATTTGGATAAAAACTTTTGAAGTAACATTTTTAAATATTCTCTAACTTAGATTCTTTACTGTACTAAATAATAAAATTGTTTAAAAAACATCATTCTTGATTGATTTTTTACTTATGAGAGTAAATTCTTGTAGTTCATAAAAAGATATCTTGATCGAATAACAGTATTATTAACTGAGAAAAAATGTGCCTTAACTATTGGACTGTACAATTCTCTTCTAAACGAATGAGATCAATTAAAGTGATTGTAATCGGTTGACAAAATGAAATTCAAAATTTAAAAAAGTTGTCAAAACATAGCAGACTTTTCAATTTATTTGAACAAAATTTTATAAAATTAGTGAAATAAATAATTTATCAGAGATTTTTTATGAAAAAAAGTAAATTAATTGATAAGCAATAGACGTTTGAACTATAAAATTGTACAATTGATAGTAGTCACGATGTTTAAATAAATTTAATTCACTAAAGAAATTCAAAACCCTTTTTTCAATAAGTAACTGAACACTATAAAACCCGTCAAAATACAATAGTTTTATTTTCACATGAAACAATAAGCTTGAACGTACGAAGAAAATTATTCAAAAGAGAATTTTTTAGTAATAAAAAAAGGAAATACGCACTTGCTTTGTGTGTTACTTTTGCAGTACGCAGTGTAGTGTCCACCCTCCATGGTTCCATAGTGGTTGGACATGGCGTACAGGTTGTAATAGGCGTCCCTGTGCCTGGAGTTGTTTATGGAGTTTTCCTTGACGAGGTAAGGGCCGAGGTCGAGGTTGGTCAGTGGGAACTCGACCGCTGTGTTTTTCTTCTCGAGCCAACTGCCCGTGTCCGTGAAGTGAAATCTGTTAAGGTGTATCACAATGATGTGAGGCAACTTTGATATGTCGAACTTTTTTGTACCGTCCCGAGGCACCTCGCAGCTCGGGCACTTCCAGCCCGTGACTTTTTGTCCGTCTACGTACCTCTTTACGCACTCCTGGAAATTAAATAAACAATGATATTAAATTTTAATTATTCATGTCACCAAAAATTAGTTGTATTAAATACTTAGAATTGTTTAAAAACTTCACAAAGCACTTTCTTTCAAAATCTTTTAGTCCAAGATACTTTTTAAGATCTGTGCCCACCATAATGTCTAAATTGATTTTAGCAGTCAAGAGTGCACAGACCATCAGCAATGAATTAATATTGAATAAAAATGACAAAATTTAAAGTTTTATAAAAAAACGTTTTGATACTGACCAAGAATAATTTATTTGAGTACAATATTTAAAAATAAAAAAAAATTCGAAAAAAAATTTAAACGTCCATTGTACTTTCGTTTTGCTCTTATTTACTTAATCTCTAATTAAACAATTTAGTCTTAATTGTCGTTACGAAAAATAAAAAACTTTTTTTTTATGGACCTTAAATTGAATATCAGAACCAAACTTAGTCTTAACCATAATCTCAGAATGAAATACAAAATTAATTTCGATACTTTTGAAACTTTAAAATAGAACCAAATAAATGGTAATTTTTTTATAATAAGTGAGTTTACTTACGTCAAGTGTGCACCTAGAAGAGGACGGAAGGGATAGAGTGAGACTGTTGAAAGTTTCGTAGGTTGTGCTATTTTTGTGGCAATGAAGACACTCGATGGTCGACCTCAACTGTCCGAAGAACAGCTTTGATATTATGGAACTTTGACCGTTCATCGACTTTTCCCACTCTTTTTCAGCAGCCGACATGTATCCGTATGACACTTTCCTCTGTAAAAATTAAAAAAAAAAAAAAAAATATACTAATAATATTATTTGATATGCTTCATCAGTTAATTCAAAAACTTTATACATTTTAAAAAGTTAAAAAATTCTTCCAAGTAGAGAAAACTTTAAAATTTAAAAAAGGTCATAAGAACATTATTGATGATTATCAGTATACGTCAATTTTGTTTTCTTTATCTCTTCGACTTCTGTAATTTCGTTCTCGAATTAAGTCCGTTCAATTTAACCGGTTTATTACCTGTTTGAGATCGTTGTGCATCCAGTCTAACAAAAACATGAGGAACTCGTGCGAGTCTTGCTGCTCGTAGCTCTCGAACTGCAGTCTGTAGAGACCCACTACGGCCTAAAACAAATAATAAAAATTGTTTCATGTAGTTCATACTTAATCTTTCTCTCGAGAAATTTAAAAAAAAAAAAAATGATTTTCCTCAAATATCCGCGGTGAAACGGCCTTCAGGGCGAAAATAATCGTCCTTAGAGATAAAGCCGACGACTAAACGAAGGACGCGTGCGTGTACGCGCGACCGAATAATCACGCAAAATTAAATTCCCGGATATTATTCTATTGTCGTCTTGTTGTAAACCTTGTTTTTTTCTCTTACTTTGTTGTAAAAAAGAAAAAAATGAAAAAACGGATAAGAATGTAGGGTGCGGAGATAAAGTTGAGCTAAGCTAGACTCGACGGCGCTGCGACGCGCGTGTTAACAAACTCATAAAAACCGGGAGTTTACAAGTTGGGAACAGCAATAAAAAAAAACTACAAGTTGGGAACATGATAATTTCTGATACTTCTACAAGTTGGGAACAGCCTTTTATTTCTAATGATTCATTATGTGCGGAACAACCGTATTTCTTTATATTTACATTATTATGCAAATTAAAAAGGAGGGTTATTTGGAATGGGTTATTGGTTTTATGATTAAAACTAGCATCAACGCGAACCTACGAGGGTTATTTGAGATGGGTTATTGGTTTTAATATTAAAACTAGTATCCACGCGAAACTAAGATCCATGATAACCTTGGAGGGTTATTTGGGATGGGTTATTGATTTTAAGATTAAAACTAGCATCCTTGCGAACTTAGGAGGGTTATTTGGGTTATTTTATTATTAAATATTGTATCAAGGTGAACCTAGAAGGGTTATTTGGAATGGGTTATTGGTTTTAATATTAAAACTAGCATCAACGCGAACCTAGGAGATTAAATATTGAATCAAGGTGAACTTTGGAGGATTAAGGATGTTTGGTAATTACGAAAAAATGTAGCCGTTTTGTCAATTTTGATCGGATTGATTTATGATTAATATCAAAGTAATCATTGAATTTTTTGCCTTTTTTTGTTCGGTTTAGTTTTTTAAAAAATCGAAGTGTTTTTTAAATAATTTAACCCGGACTCTTATGGAAATCAAGCAATTTTTTTCTTTGATCGTGTGTCACTCATCCAAAAAAGCAGGGATCATTAAAAGAATTATTGGGATTTGTAGATTTTAGCTTGAAGAAGATTTTAAGATTTTTTTTATAGTACCTTTCCGACCATTTGAAAAAGATAACAAAGAAAAATAAGCGCACAGCGGTGAAATTCCATGCGCGTCTGAACAAGAAATGCTCTAACTTTTTTTGTACTGTATGTTTTGATCTAAAAATTTGTACACAATATCTTGAGGTCTTAATTTTTAATGTGAGATCAAAAAAGTTAATGTTTTTAAACTTTTGTCGCAGAGCTTTGTAAATTGAAAATTAGGTTATGTTTTCGTGATTTTTCCTAATTTTTTAAAATATTTTTTAAACATGAAATTGATACTACATGAAAGTAGAGACTTTCAACTATGTTGTGTAAAATTTTCAAAATGATTCATTCATTTGGGTCAGAGCACTGATGAGTTGAAAATAAAATCGTCTCGTCAGGCGCTGCGGTGGCCGTCCCCTCCCCTCTTTTCCCCTCACGAAAGTACCAAACATCCTTAATTGGGATGGATTATTTTAAGGCTACATGTCGCCATAAGTGTCAGATATAATTTTTTTTTTTTTTTTCCTGTTATAAGTGATGTTTTAAAGGGTTATTTTGGTTTATTAGTTGGGGGAAAAAGAGGGATGATTATTATTTGCATTTATAGTAAAATTATTTGTAGAAAATAGTATGTTCTCAACTTGTAGAAGAGGTTGCACTGTTATCAGTTGTTTTGTTCCCAACTTGTATTCACCCTAAAAACTTGCTAAAAACCGAGGGAGGAATCGATGAGCCGACTAGACGCACTCGTGTCAAGGTAAAGCTGGAAATTGGTTTTCGATTCAAGATTTCGAGCGGCTGTGCACTTCAGAATCACTGATGATTCTTTGTGACTATTTTTGATTACTTCGTGATTCTTTTGACAAATTCGAAGTGTCTCTGAGTAACCTTTGACTAAAATACGAAAAATGATGATTTTTGTAGATTTTCATTCAAAATAAAGATATTTGATTAATTGTGTTGATTAATATCTGAGATTCTTTTAATGATTCTGAAGTGCATAGTCCCTCGGAAAATTTCGTCTGATTTTTTCATGTTTAACAATTTTTTTTAGTATGTAATATATATCACTTTGTATAAAATATTAAAATGAATTATAGATAAGATTGATCTAAATTTCGAGAAGGTTTAATTTATTAAATTAATAAGTAAATAAACCTAATATAAAACTCTTAGTTACTTAATTACTAAAATATATGAAGATTGTATAGTTTAAAAATAAAAAATTACTTCTCTTTTATATGATTGAAAAATAATAACAAATAATATTTGTAATATGCAGTTTTTAAATAATTACTTTTATGTTTGAATAATATTGATCTAATTCAATAATTATTCAATTTATAGTTGATTGAAAATTTATCAAAATTCAATATTACTTTAAAATTTGCATTGACACTATGGTTTTTACAAGGCCTGCATAGACAATTTTGATTAATTTAGATAATATTCTTAATTAACTAATCTGATAAACAAGATAAAAAGTTCAAAGTTTTTAATTTTTAATCACTGATATTTAATTTCAATTACTTAATTGATATAAATTTATTGAAATTTCATAATGCTCTGAATTATGCATAATTTTTTTTTTTTTTTTCCAAATCTGCACATGTTTAGATAATTATGTAAGATTCTGGGTTATCAAACTGGTAAACAGATAAGTAAATAAAATATTTGAAAAAATTTTATAATGTTTTTCTTTTTAACTTTTATTATTTAATGAATAATTCATCGAAAAATTATTCAAATTTTATGAGGCAACTTCACATAACAATTTTTATAGTACTCCTGGTCACTTTAACCTCAAAATCAAATTTTTGATGCGTGTTTTCGGTGACTCGTACTATAAAATAGTATATAGCACTGGTGCAGCACGTCACCAGGGCTCTTTAAGGACCTCGTGCTCCGCTTCGCTACGCACTCGGATCCTTAAAACCGCCCTGGTGACGATGCTGCACCCGTACTATAATATACTATTTTTTTTTTTAAATCCGCAAACATCGATTATTTTAAACCATTCTTGATTAAGTAATTTCTTAAACAGGTCAAAAAACCAACTATTAAAAAAATTTCTGATTTATTAACTTTAGTTTTTTTTATTTAATTTCGAACCACTTTTAACAATCATGTATGTTAAACCTAACAAACAAACAATTTAAATAAACAAAATTCAATAATTTTAAAAGCTGTAAAATTTTTTTTTGATTTTTTAATTTTACATTATTCACACTTCATTTGTGCTGCTACCAACGACGATTAATTTCAACTCGATTATTGTCTTAAAGTCTGAATTTGCAAGAGCAATTATTCGATCAAAAATTACTGTGGATGATACGCTTTGTTTTAACCAGCGCGCTTGAATTCTGCTCGCCGAATTTAATTACCGGGTCGAAAAAAAGTCATTGATTCAAATGTTATACAAGAATTCATGTATGTGTATGTGTGTCCTTCATTCAAGCAGACGATTTTTTCGAGTCACTTTTCCGGAATGTATTATACCATTTGCGTTTAAAGTGACGTAAGCAAACGGTGCACGAAGAGTGCACACTAATTTGTCGGTTATGCCTTTTTCGTCGCGTTATCGTAATTTCGAACGATTTAAAAAAATTTATATAGAAGACGAAAAAAAAAAAAAACAAAAAAAAACAAATTAAATCTCGCAAAGTAATTTACTTTCAATTAATATTCAACTGCTTTTAATAGACTCGGTCAACGCTTCCTGATTCCACCGGTGTAAACACAGTGTCAAAGCCAAAAAAGTATGTAAATAAACACTTGTTTGTGCTCTCAGACGACGATTATTTCAGTCGTTTAAAAAAATTTTTGAATTTCATGAGTGGCGTTCAATAGGTCGAAAGCTTCATAATCGCACTCCGTTTCAAAGATAAGAGATAATTTACATAATTAATATAAACAACAATATTGCCTATGACTAACTCAAGTTACTCTAGTAATCTCATACACTTGATTTGTAATTAAATAATAAGCGATTAATGGCTGAAGTTGTCCGGATCGAAAAAAAAACGGAAGTGAAAAAAATGATAAAATTTTCAGAGCACATAGTAGCCACAAGAGTAAACGTGAAAAAAATGTTTAATTGTATGGGTTGTTAACCTTCGCCTTCGTGGTGTGTAAACACCGAACAAAGCTATTTGTTTGGAATTTCACAGATTACTGTTCGGTAATCAGGAAGTCGCTAATTCATTTACCCGCCAGCGCCGCGTATTTTTCCTTCGTTTCGCGATTATCAATCTTTTTTGCCCACACGTGGAAGCACCGATGTTCTTTGACAGATAAGTTTTTATTTTATTTTTTTTTATTAATCCGGAGCTCGTAAAACGAAATGTGTTTCTTTAAATACCCCGACGAGCTTTTTTGTTTACGCTGAGTTTATTTTTTTAAAAGTTTTATAAAGTTTTCTTTTTTAAGAAAGCGCGAGTAAATTGAGTTTTAACGTGCCATTTGTAACAATAATTCGAGTTTATTAATAATAAAGTACACTACATAAACCACGAGTTTATTAATAATTTGTGACTAACTCGAAGAAAACTAGGACTAGGTCCGGTATGATAAATCACAAAAATAGCTCATAACAAACCGAATTTGTTTATTTAAAGACGCCGCGACGCTTGCAAACACTACTGCGTACAGACCTTATCATCTTTAAAATTCAACAATATTCAAACAAAGAGTATAATAAATTTTACCCCATAAAAATGACTTTGAACATGACATTATAAACTAAATTTAAATAGTTTAATTTATTGCTAAGTATTGTTTACTTGCTTTAAGTTATTTTTTATTCTGCTGAAATTTCACGATAAAAGTTTTATAGAATTTAGTTTCATATTCTGGCTAGATTTTTTTCACACAAAAATGTAAATGCTACATCCTTTTTTTATTAATAATGTAAAGTTTCTTCAAGTTGTTAAATTTACTACTCTCTCTTTTAAAATAAATGACTAAATTTTTTATTCTCAAGTTTTAAAACATAATCCAATTACTGAGAAACAGTATAGTAAATTTTACTATAATAATATAAAATATTTTATGAATTAAATTCTACTGTATTACATTTTAATTACTCATCTGTTTGGAAAAATAAATTTTTTATCCTATGTACCAATAACCCAAACAAGCTACTAAATTCCACATCGACTATTTTTTTTTTAAACTATCTCTGCATACTATAGTTTTGAAGAAATTTTCAATTTTTTATTTCTAGGTTCGGGTTCAAAACATATACATAGCCAATACATGAAATTTCAAACACTGAATTATTTGATCGATTCTCAATCTACTTTCTCAAACCAGGCTAAAAACGACAGATTATAATAAAAAAAACCCATGTGAGGTATTACCTTGAGGTCTCGGGGCGATATGCTCTTGTAGAGTCCCCGCCACAGCGCCTTGACGACCTGGGCCACCTCCTCGGCGACGGTGACGCCCTTGTCGCTGTTTCGGTTGAGGTCGTTCACGTAAACACTGTTGTTGAAGTACTTGGCCAGGTAGTCGGTGTTGCTCAGGCACTGAATAATGCTGTTCATGTAGCACGAGTTACCAAGATTTTTGAGTCCCGTGATACCCGGGTGCTGGAAAACAACAACAATAGTCTCTTGTAAGCTTTAAATTCCTTGGCACGACGCGAGTTTTGTTAAAAAATTTGTATTTTTGTCGCCTTATACTAAATCGGTACAAACTAAAGACTTTTTTTTGTTATAAAAAAGCCTCTGACCTGTACCGATCCAATCGAAAATAGTTAGCTCGGGTTACGGTTTTCTCATGATTTTATTATTTTTTATTGTTTACCTAGTTCTCGCGTTTTAATTTTAGCAAACGCGTCGCGGCACTTGGTATTCAAGGGTATCATGCGTGCAGGTGTTAGTCGCTCGTTCGCGTTCGTTTTAAATGCGTTTAGCGCAAATTAGATTTGTCGAAATATGATTTATCGGGTGGGTATTAGGGGGGTTGGTATTATTTAACGTAAGAGAGTCGTATAAACTAAAAAAACTACAACTTATTTCATCACACACTGTAACACACACCACACTTAAAAAGCACACACCGCGATGCAGCTGATTGGATCGTCGGCTATGGGGGACCTGTACAGGTACGACCTGTCGTAGGACCGATACATGGCGCTGGATGCTTGGAGACTGGCTGGCCGCGATCTTCATTAACGAAAAGTCATCCCGACCGAGCGGAGAAGAATCGCGAGCTTGGTAGGTTTAAAAATAAATACGTTTTTTGAAACCGATCCAAATTCCCCCCCTCAGGTGCAGAGGTACGAACAGAAGGAGGAGGAGGCTTGTAAAGAAGAGGATGATGAAGAAGCCCCTGGAGTATCTTGGTGACGAAACACGTGTAAGTCGATAATTGAGCTTGACGGGTGTACATACGTCGCGGGGGGTGCGGAATTGATGAATACTTGGGAGCTTTTTGGGGGGAAGAGACCGGAGCGCGGGTTTCGAGTTCAAGGCCGAAGTTTGTTTTTGTTTGGGCGGGCGGTTGCGATCGGGATTCTGTTTTTTTTTTTAACGATTTCTGGAATTTTAATAGAGTGTGTTTGGAATGCTAATTTAAGCAGTTGATACTTGTTTTTTCTACAACTTATTAGTTTTGTTTCATTCACTAAATTCCTTGATTATTACCATTAAATTAATTGTATTTTATACAATTATTTCATTTAGTAATTTTTTTGTTTCCATAATTGCAGAAAATTGCAAAGAATTTTTACCCGTTAATTCAAATGAATGTATGAGTAAGAGAATAATTTAATTCGTTTTTTTTTTTTTTCCAAGAAATAGTTTGACGTGCTCTGATTAACTGATTGAATCTTTTTAATATATTTAAAAAAATTTTTCGGTCTAATTTATCTATTATATAGTTACTTTTTTTTTTTTTTTTTTAAGAAAAATTATGGGTTTTTACTTAATTAAGAAAAATATCTCTGATTTAATTTTCAATCTTTAAGACAGATAATCAAATATTTTATTTTATTGTCCCTGATGATGGACGCTCAGTAGTCCGAAACGTCGGCATAATAATAAAAAAAACCCTTCTTGAAAATAAGGATACCTGTGTGGTCATTTACACTACCCTTCATCCACAAGCAACTGTGTGATTTACAAATTATTTTTTTATTTTATATGTACAATACATTGTATATTGAGTATTTTTTAAAAATATTTTTCCCTATTACTTAAAATTTAATATTGTAATCTAGTTGTTTTTTTTATTTTTGTTAAGTCTTTGATCTAATTCATAAAGTTATAGTTCAACGTTTGTTTATGATGTAATTTAATTTTTTTTTTAAATGTATAATGTATTAAAACTAATTAAGAAAAAAAGTCTCGATTCAATTTCAATGTTCAAGGTCGATATGTGTTTTCTACAACATTTTATTTACTTAATTTTATTATTACCATGCCATTATACTAATTCATTATTATGTATTTTATTTTATTATTCAATTTTGTAATTAAGTTGTTTTAATTATGTAAAATAGCAAAATGCGCTTACCTCGAAGTTTAAATGCGTAGGCAAATAATTAAATAATTTGGTTCATTTTTTCAAAACTTAGACAAGTGCAATAGCACAAAGACAAAATTTCCATTCATTCGATTATTTATTTAATCTGTTATTTTAATTGAATTTTATTTATTAATTACTTCATTATTATTTATTTGTCAAACAAGAAATCAAGTATAATAAACAAAATTGCAAGACATTTGTAAAGGATTATTCAATTAATAAGGAAATAATATTTAAAAATGTATATTATACGATTTTGAGTGTTTGTTTAAAAATATTTAAAAAATAAATTATTGTTTATTTATTTTTTTAAATGTTTAAAAATTACAATCCCATCTTTATATTGAAATAAAATTTCCACTAATCGGTATATTTATTTAATTTATTTATTTATTTACTTTTTTCAATTATTTTATTCATTGGATAAGTGCTATAACAAAATAAATATTATTGCAAGACACTCCAAGGGAATGACTTAATTACTGCAATAAAAATAACAATTTTTGATTAATTTTTATTTATTGAATTAGCAGTAAAATATAATTGTTATAAATAAAAGACACTCACAGAGGATTACTCAATTAGTGCAATAAAAAAAAATGACAGATAATTCAATTTCAGCTGTTTGCTTTATTTTATTTTATTTTTTCACTCTCAAAGCAAAAAAAACACTTTAAAAACATTGAGAAAAATCAATTGGAACCATAACATGGTAAAACCGAAAACATTAATGCTGTTGACGCTATAGATCGAAATAAAGTTTTCGTTTTGATACTAACACATTCTTTTTTCTTTTTTCCTTAAAAGTAATCGTTTAACAAACTATGTAGATTTTTTTACTGTAAATCAGAAAACAGGTTTTTTAATTTATTCACTTTCTAAGAAGAAACACTGATAAATACATGAAAAATAAACAACTGCATTTCTCGTTAAACGCTCATGATTCAATGACTGTTTACTTAACAAGTACTATTTAAAAAAGTTTACTTTTTTAATCTGTCAGTCGGTGTGCGCGTCGATAAGCAATTAAATCAAAATTTTTTACGATCGAACTATTCGGATTACACAACTCGCCAACCGCGAAAGCAACAAACTCTGGTGCTCGCACTCTGGGAAAAAAAAAGAATCGCTGTTTAAGGAAAAACACTACATTGTCGATCGCTCGACTAGAATCTGATTTCAACAAAGAGCTCGCGGTTTCGGGGCCTGGAAATAATCAACGAAAACTATTTTAATTTTCCGCTCGTCTTATCTCGTGTCATCAATTAAGATTAATCTCGACTTATCCTGGAGGCAATCGGACAATACGAATTTTGACGTATCGTAAAACTCGAAAATGTATGTTTTATTTACTTCGCTTATTCCTCGAAGCTACAAAGTCGATCGATCATCGAGCGCACTATTTTTTAATCGCTCGGGTGTTTACCGGCCTCGATGATGTCACATCAAAACAAGCGAGGCAAACTAGTGTCAAAATAATCGGGTACAATGGGAAGCGTAGGAAAAAAACCGGGGGAGAATTAATAAATGTTCGAAGAACAAATAATTGTTTTGGTTAAGCTGCACTTGGCAAACATACTCACACAAGCGGACACTTTTTTTTTTTCCTTTCTTTGGTCTTTTAATTATCGCACATTCTTAGCTTGCAAAATTTCTCAATTTACACACTGTGACGTAGAACGGGAGCAAACAGTGCAGGAGGAGTAGGAAGAGAAAAAAAAAAAAAATAGCCTCCTGGTGCATTTTTTTAAAAATACATTTTTTTTATTGCGGGCTTGTGCAACAATACGTTGACATTTGACGAATGAATTCCGACGACTCGCGGTAGAATAATTACATTCGGTAATGACGTGTAAGTTAGCGCAGCTGGGCAAACTCTTTTTTTTTTTCGAAGTTATTGTTGTCGCGGTGTATATAGGCGAAATAATATTTTTCTGTTGTCGCCGAGCAAGAAAATATTTTTTTTTCTAAATATTAACGGAGATCTAAATTGAATTGGCATGGCAAACATGTTGCTGATTTGCTGATTTACCTCAACGCTATTTTTAATAATATTAATGTGATGCGAATTTAAATATTTTTTGGAATTATATTATGAAAATTGGAACGTCACTCCGTAATTATTATTTCGAATTTTATATTAATTAAAATGTAGATTTTTAGAAGATTTATTAATTATAGATTTAATTTATATTTTATAATTATATACATTTATTGAAATGTAGAGTTTTTGAAGATTTATTAATTAAAATCTATTACTATATAATTTTCCTGGAATTTAAATTATATATTTTGGTTTACTTATTTATTTTATAAAATCTTTTTTTATCAACTACGTTACTCAATATCTACAATAATTTAAAACATTTTGACTGATAGTGAGGATAGCCTTATCACCGGTAAATTATTAATCGAAAAATTGAATAATATTCTTGATTGATAGATAAGACGCCCGACGGTTGTTAATTGATAGAAAAGATATTCAAATTCATGGCGTCAACGAATTTTATGTAATTTTGCTGAAGATGCGCGAACGGAGAAGAAAAGCACGGATGAGAATGAAGAAAAAAGCGCATACGATAACGTAACCGTGACTCTGTAAATTTGTCCAACGGTTGAGGAAAAATTAAATCAAACGTTTTTCGACAAAAAAAAAAGTCAAATTCCTACGAGCAATTTAAATAAATTATAAAATACAATCAAAAAAAATTGTTTCCTTTAAAAATTCTGATTCATTGCATTTTATTCAATTTTTAGACATAATTCAACTATTAATTTTGATTAGTTAATAATTCATACCAACAAAAAAAAAAAAAAAAAAAAAAATTCCAATGAACTTGTAACAAACCGTCTTGTAAATTTTTACATTTTCGTGTCTGCTTAAAACCCATTATTATTAGTAAAAATAGTGCAAGCAATCAAATTAAAAACCTTGGCCCATAAACGACCGAATAAATAAATTGTCGCAACAATATTAAAACCGTCGAACAATAAATTTCGAAAAGCGTTGTCCAGTCTCCGTTATCTCTCAAGAACGACCAGAGTCGATATCGTCGACAGCTCCTTGATCCAAATCAAATCGAAATTCCCTCCCGCGATAAGCCGGCGGGTCCCGCGTCGCGTTTTTCTCTCATGCTCGTGATGCTGAATTGCCGACGATGCGGTAATTGTCCGTGTCGTCGACGTCTATTGTCCAGGAATGCGACGGGCTTATTTAAAAATGACCCCTCGCGTGCCTACAGCGGTACTGTTCTCGAGTTTTACGTACCCGATAATTTACGCGGGCTTATATGTTGATGCGGTAGACTTTTTTTTTTCTTTTCCGTTTTTTTTTTTTTTTTTTTTAAATTAATATAATTGCGGCGAAGGTTATTTTTGGAGTAATTATGAAATTTATTAACCGATAAGGTTTACTTTGTTACAGTTGTTTTAGTTGAATGTACTGCGTCAACATCAAATATTAATTTTTTGGTTTGAATATTCAAAGATGATTTTTAAATAAATTTTTTATCATTTATTATTTGTCAATTAAACCAAACTTTTATTTGAAGAAGTCGTGGAACAATAGTTTGTAATTTTTTCCACCAATATTATGAAAAATTTTTAATTTAATTTTATTTATTTATAATTTATTGTAATGAGATACTTTAGAGTAATATTTTAAGACTACTTAATTCATTTTTTGACTACTTTTTTCTTGAATGATTATTCATAAAATTTTACCGTATTTATCTTAGGAGTCATGGAATAATTTTCAAGTGTTTTTATATTATGTTATAACTAACAATAATTACTTAAATTTATTAAAATTTTAATTGTTGTTGATCTGTTATAATGAAATAATTTTATTTATATAATAAAAAATTTGACAAACTTCTCCAATGTTTCTTTAATAAAATTTCTTTACACTTATCTATTACTCGACGAAGTCGTGGAATAATTTGTAACGCATCGTCACTCTGTATTTATTCTATTCCACTTGTTTTCAAGTATTTTATTCCAACTTCTGTCAATACGGTTGGCAACCGGTACTTTAAAAATACATTTTTTTAAAAGTACTCGATTTTTAATGAATTTTAACATTTTTTTTAGAATTTTCAAATCAAAATTGAACAAGAAAGAAATTAAGAAAAGTTTTTGAAACTACGGGTTAATGACGTCACTAACCCGAAATCCCATTAGAAGTATATCTATATATATCGAAATTTTAAAAAATTTAAACACTTGTAGTTCCTGTAATTTTAGTTTTTTTTTTAAAAAGAAAAAATACGTGTCGATTATTTTTCGATATTCTAACTAAATAAGCAAAAAAATATTATAAATTTCAAAAATTTGCCAACCCTATTGTTCTAAATCAAGTATCAATAATTTAAGGATCATTACACTCGTCTTTTAACTCAAAGTTTTCATAATTTTTTATTTCGACATGTCATACATTGATCAATAATCAAAAGACTGTCATTGATAATTTTACCTCCGAGGGTACCAAGCGGGAAACTATTCAAAAATACCGCACGTCAAGACATACCAGCGTACAATTTAAACTTTCATTACCCGTGACTCACAAACCCTGTTGCACTTCATACCCATTTAACAAAAACCATCATCATAATCATCCTTCCTTATTTTACAAAATTCCCTCTCACATCCTTGTCCCACGCATCCGGGTCTCTCAAAAAAAAAAAAAAAAAAAAAAAGAGCATAAACTCACGGGATTTCTTTTGTCGACGACATTGAAAAACTTGATCTGCACCATAGCGTTTCTTTTTTAAACAAAAAAACTAAATAAATAAGTCACACTCGTACGCACTGTAGGCACCTCGCGCACTGGCATGTATGATTATTCCCGGTCGGAGTCGCGAGACCAACTACCTTCTTCGGTCGTAGCCGGTGATAAGGCCAGCCGAGCTCGGCGGCAATTATCGGTCTTACAGCGTCACGTGACGAATACTCCCACCACCGACGCGGACGCCGACACCCCGGAATTATTTCGCACGTGGAGAGGCTTTTTTGCTCTGCGTCTGGATCTGATTGCTCGGCCTTTTTTTTTCGGCGATGAGCGAGGTTCTTGTGTTACGGAACGATGTGATTTCATTCGTTGTTGCTTTTGCTGTTTGTTTATGTTGTTTTGTTGTCTTTTATTTTTTAATGATTTAAATAGATTTTTAATTTTGAATCTGGGTTGATAGAAAGTATTCGTGTCGTCTTATTTTAAACTATGTATAATAAAATATTTATTTGACATAACGATTAGTTTTAATGCCAAAAAGTTGGTTTGAACTTTGAAATTTGTGATTTTTAAAAAATGGACTTGTCTAGTTTTTTCTGTAAGACACAGAATACAAATTTTTACATTTATGTTTTAAAGGCGGTTTATTTTGCTTGAAAGTATGATTAAAACGATGAATTTTTGGTTTTTTATTGTTGTTCTGTTTGCAGAATATGAATGTTTGTAAAAAACGCGCTATACAATAGCTTGATAATGTTAGTTTGCATTGTTATATTTTATATGTCATACTGTCACAGAATAAAAATTTATTCTCTCACGAGTTCTCTCACTTAGCTGCAAATTTTTTTATTTATATTTTTGAATATTATTCATATTTTTAAATAATTTATAAAAAGCAGTTTTTTCGAACTAGGTTTTAAAAGTTGTTTAATTTTAATATTCATACTCATACCCGATTAACGCAGTACAACTCATTCAGAATTGTTGAAATTTTAATAGTTTTAACAAAGTTTTAAATAGTATTCATAGTTTTACCAGTTGTAAGTAGAATATTAAATTTTGTGAAAAACTACTTTTTTACGTTTTAGCATTAAAAATCAAAAAAGTTCTTGTAACACTGGGAACATAAAATTTGTTTATTAAATTGAAGTTTTACAACAGTTATTAGTGATTTATTTATTGTAAAAGCTGTAGTATTATTTTAGTACATTTTTTTCAAACTCACCAAAAATAATTTTTTTAACGTGACTAATGAAAATCTTTAAATAATTCATTTAAGATACTTTTAAATATTATTCATTGCTTTTACTATTTATAAGTAGACCGCAAGAGTTTACAAAAAAAAACTTCTGTTCTTTTTCATTTCACGCTAGCTCATGACATTGAAATTTTAAGACTGGAGCTTAACTAACAGCTAATTTGAGAATAAATATTTGTCTAGTTGAACTCAACTAATTTCACTTTTTATTTTGTTTTGATCCACCAGAACGGCGCAATTCTCCGAAATTTTTCATTCTATTCAATTATTTTTTATACGTAATTGACACATTATTTTTCTACTTTACTTTATAAGGTCTTTAATACTGGGTTATTCCATCATGATGCCAAAACCTTTGAATTTGAAAAAATAGTCTTTTAATCGTGTCTTAGATCATTAGTTCCAACCACGGCCGACAAGATAAAAGGAATAACCGATAAACCAGGAAACAATTTAGATATTTCCAATCCGAAATCACAAATTCTCTCATTTTTTTCCTCGCGCATACATGAAATCAATTAGCTCGCGAAAGAGAGAGAGAGAGAGAGTAAAAAACTATAATTAAACCGATTCGCAGTAGCAAACAGACTTTGACCCAATTGGAGACACGCGCTCGGTCGTTTCGTCAGGGAGGAAAATTGGCATCGCATCGTCCACCCACCGCTAAACGCGGGAAGTAGTGACGAAAGTAGCGGAGCCGATCGAGCGGCTGGCTGGCGTCGTTGAGACAACAACCAAAGTTTGCTCTTTTACGCGCGTGTGTTTACACTCGGCCTGGCTGGCTCCTTTTAAAGGGTGTTTTGCGAGTGTTTGCACGATTGTTTGTTAATGATCATCGATCGCGGATATATTTACGGGAATATAGTTGTTGAAATATGGACTGTTTTTTTATTTTAATTGTATTAGTTTATTTTGTACAAAAATTAATTAAATATCATTGATCAATTTTAATGAATTTTAAGATTTTTTAAATAATTTTTCTATCAATATTACCGTACATATAATATTTTGAAAATTGGTACTAGTGACGTCATCATTACCATTTTACGTTAAAAGTATATCTATATATATGATTATTTCGGAAACTTCCAAAAAAAAAAATACGTGTCGATTATTTTTCGATACACTATCTAATAAAGTCAAACAAACTAAATAATTTTTTTTATGCATCTTCCCTATTAATTCGCACTCTCTAAAATAGCGCGTCGCAAGTGTAACAAACAATAATTTTTATTTTATACAAAAATTGTATTATTATTATTATTTACTTAACTTTGATTCATCAATATTACGAAAGTCTTTTAGATCTACATATTAAATTTTGTACATGATATTTTCCCAAGATAATATCATATAGAGTTATTACTCACGCTTCATTTGCACATAAAAATGAGATAAAACATGAATTATAAAAGCTAGAAATAGTAAAATAAAGTATTTAATTCAAAGTTTAGAACAATCAAGTAATAAAACACAATTCATTTATAATTTGTAAACTTACGTTTGAGATTTGTATTATTTTGGAAAATTTTTAAAAGCAGAAATAAAAAACAATTCAAAAATTCTTTGTAAATGTATGAAACAGTATTTTTAAAAAGTGTAAAAATACTTTTACTTTGGGATTTGAAAATTTTATATGGTTTTGGGTATGATTAAGTCGGTCGGGCGTGAGTTCAAGAACTTGTTGTATTAAATATTAGAGCGAGAAGTACGGTTTTCAATTGTTAGTCATAAAAGAAACAAAAAACTTTTTTCCTTTCTCTTTTTGAACCAAAATAACTTTGTACTGTACTCGGGTTGGTTTTTTCACATCCTTTTTTTTTTTTTTTTTTTTTTTTTTTTTACTTTTTACGATTTTTACAGCAGAAAAACAGGTTTTAAAATTTTTTAATCTTTTTATAATTCAGATTAAATATTGTCTCAGTCGGTAACAACGATTTTACCACAAAACTGACATTGATCGCACGACCAGCAACTTTGATATAAAAAAACATCAGAGAAAAAACGAAAGTAAAAACTCTTGAGTTATCTAAAGAATTCAGTCTGACTCTTTGAAGATGATGAAAATTTCCAATTTTAAACTGCGATCTCTAAAAAACTCTGAAGTTTCTGATAATTATATTTTTGACTTTGGATGAATTCAAAAATTACGCCGATGTTAAGCTTACAAAACGTACTTAAAAATTATCTCTTAAATTAGAAATACAGTTAAATTGAAAACTTTTTTAGGACACCTGGTAAAGGAAATATTTCGTGATTTAAATCTGTGTTTTCGTCTCATATTTTTTTTCCGGCAAAATAAAATCGTTTAACTAAATATTTGTAACGATACTCTGATTTTCGAAGTTACTTTCCATATAAAATAATTAGCACACCGCGTATAAACATTAATTGGCTCAGTTTATCAAAAAATTTTAATCGTCATATCGTAAGTTTATCTATAATCAAAGACAAATCACGATAATATCCATTTCGCCCACGAGATAAGGCAGCCGGCTTATCGTTTTTTAAACGTAAACTTTGTTTGCATCTCATCCACGAAATTAATTAAAATAATTATCACCGAAAACCGAGGATAAAATTCACTCCGCTATTACGAAAAAAAAAAAAAAAAAAAAAATCTCTAAAAAAAATACATTATTCATGAAAGAGTTCGCGCGTTTCATTGAAGCCGCGATCGAAATTTCCTTGATTGCAAAACGCGAAATTTTTCGCACGTCCGAACAATGCTCACCTTCCTCGGTTCGAAAATTCCGCCGATTTTTTTTTTTTATTATAATTGCAAAAACTTTTTTTTCGAGGTTTATTGAGCCGAACTTGATAACGAGGTACACGTGCTGACTAAATTTAGCCCCCAGTTCAAACAAATTTACGAATGAATAATGGTAACGATTATCATCGGTCGTTATTTTTAGTCACCGAGATGCGACTTTAAAACACCTGGAGTCGAATTAAAAATATGCCGCGATGTTAACAAATGTAAGCGCAGCAGTCAATGATGAGGTCGGCGAAAATTTTTTTTTATGACTTTTTTATTTTATTTTCACTTTTTTAAACGAGCGTGGTGAATTTCTTATCAGTAGCGAAGGATTCTTTTGTCGATTTATACATAATAATACTTCGAGGAACGAGCTTTTAATGATCATTATTAAAACGTCAACTGGAATATCAAATTTTTTCAATGCTTGCAATTAATTCAAGAAATAATTATCAATAAATTAAATAACTACTGTGTATATATAGTACAAAATAAATTAAAATGTTATTCCAGACAAACGATTTTATAGTTTGGATCAAAAATCTATGATGTATTTGTACACGTCATGTAAAGTTTATATTGTTAATTTAATTCATTATTTAATCATTGAATATAATAGTAAATAAAATTAGAGTTCTACTCAAATCCTAAAAGTTGAGTGTTATAATCACTTGCTTTGAACAAATTATCAATAAACGAATAAATTAAAAATTCTCAAAGTTAAGTGTATGTATCAAACATCAATAAATATGCAACGTTTCATTGAAAATGAGAAATTTTCGTCTCAGCAATAAAATTTTACTCAAAAACTCAGCATTTACGAATGTAAAAAAAAAAAAAACGAGTTTGCAAGGTGATGACGAGGATAATTAAATACTTTATACATCTTCTGATAGTTGCAGTAGGACTGGTCTTACCGGTCACGGTCTGTGACTACTTAAGGATTCATCTACAGCAACAAGGAAGACATTTATGCTAAATTTTTATTTCGCTGCTATACAGTCGAGAAAAAAAACATTTGGTCCTTTTATTTATTTTTTAACGATTGCTTAGCTATTCTTTTTTTTAAAGCACTTTTACGACCGCTAAAAAGTCGAGTGGTCGACGAAATTAAATTAAAAATTTTTTTATTTATAAACTTCAACAGCTCATTGTTTCCCGTGGGGACAACACACGAGTGAATTGTAAATATTTTTTGAAAAACAAGCGCGTGTTTTGACTGAAACAATTTTTTTCTCTTTTTTAAAAATTAGCCTGTCGAGCTCTTTTTTTAGAATACAAATAATAATAATAATAATAATAAACATGCAGGTTAATTATTTTTGAAAATAAGTTTCGAGTGACTAAGAGGCTGCAAAAATTATATTATGCTGACAAGATTCGAATACCAGTAACCGACGATGTAAAAAATCTTCTCGGTACGATGAACAAAAAAGGATTGATTTTAATTTGCTTTTTCCTTCACCGGAAAATCAATACGTAAATTCAAATTAATTTTTTTCCTTGCCACAATGGAACTGAAATCACATGTGAACTGTTGTTAAACACATTTTCGTATACAAACACGTAAACCCAGAAATAAGATAAACATTGTTCTTAAAAAAAAAGGGATATATTTTTAAAATGAATTATTTACTTATATTGATGTATTTAACAATGTGATCTATTTTAAAATATTTCAATATAAAAATATTTTTTTTATAAGTCTTATATTATTAAAACTGAACTTTAATAATTTATAATAAATCCAAATTAATTAAAAAATATGATATAAAGATAATTTTACTTAAACAAAATATTTCATATCATGTAAAATATATAAAAATATCTCATATTGGTAACTTTGTAAAAATGTATATTTTTTTTGTTTTTTGACCCAATGCATGTGAAATAAGCCGACTGTATCAGTAAATAATTAAATATTTGAAGACTATTTATAAACAACCGTGTTGTTGAAAAAAAGGAAACACGTGCTTTAACGACCCATTAATTACAAATCGAACAATGCCCAAGTGTAAATTCACACGCAACGATCACGCGATTCTGAAAAAAAAAAAGCCATTTTTCGCTTTATTTCATCATGTTCGAATTAGGGAGTCGCAATGTGTCTGTTGTTACGAAACCTTTCATTTTTTTTTTTTTTTTTTCGTTTTTATTATCGGTCGTGGAGGCAAAGCTTCTAATACCTGCAAAAGACCGACGTCACACGCGATTCGCTTACGTCGTGACGGATTCGTGACGCGAAAAAGAAGATTATTAGTGTCGACGGAGCTTCTTCTTCTTCTTTTTTTTTTTTTTTTTTTTAAATAGAAGCGTTCAAACGCTTAAGATCGATTTGGAATTCAAGGTCAGATGAAAAACTTAAAACTGTCTTGTTGACAAGTCAAAAAGTTTTAATTTTTTATATATTATTTATTTTTAAATATTTTTTACAAACAAAAAACTTTTATGTTTATGTATTTTTACCTCGATTTTTACTGTATTTTTATTCATTCTTTTTTGAATAATGTAAGTAATAAAAAATCGTGTTATTAAAGAGATTTTTTTTTAATTCAAGTACATTTTGCTGATGGCATACGTACGTACGTTATAAAAGCTAAAAAAATATTTGCTTACACATTTTAGAGCGTAAATTTTTTGAAATAATAAAAAACACCTCACACTTCATACAAGATTATCTCTAAAATTATAACATCGCAAAAGTGACTAACAAAAAGAAAATGACTTTTAGTTTGAGTTAAATTCATCATAAATTTTCGTTTTCGAAAATATAAACAAACTCATTTGAAACCAAAATTTTATTGTTCAAATCATTCGCAAAAAAAACAACAACAATAAAAAAATTAACAAATAAAGCATTTAGAAAAATAGTTTTCAAGATATGATGCTATGAAAATAATTTTTAAGAAATTCTAAAAAACAAACGATCCAAAGAGCTTATAGATTTGCTTATGACATCTTTCTAGTCATGTTTATATTACTTAACTTTACACGTGTTATTCGAGTGACTTTTACAGAATGCATTGTTAGTGTAAACAAATTAACTAAAGATGATTAATCAAGTGATAAGTTTTTTACCAGTCGTCTGAATAAAGTTCAACTGCAATAGCAAAAACTTAATTTTTTGCGTTCGTAAAAAAAAAAATAATTATTATAATAATAAAAATATCGGTTTGAACAATGGAAATACTCGTCGCATTAATAAACAGTGATGTTATAAAATAAGACTAACTTGTAAGATAAAAACGGTAAAAAATTAATAAATAATAAATAAGTCTACTCACCACACTGGAGCTTTCCACTGCATCGAAATTTCGTTCTCGGTATGGGGGCATTATGATAGGCCTGTTGTTTTGAATGTCCTTAGGCTTCGTTGATCTGTCGAAAAGCGGCGCAGCCTTAGGGGCATCCTTCTACACGTAAAAGTAACAGAAATATATTACAGCAAAAGCTATTAAAATTTTTATGCACGAGTGAAAGTATGAGTAATAACTGAGAAAAAAAATTAAAATTGAAACGATGAAAAAAAACGAAAAAATGAAAATTATTACAGTAATGATTGAAAATAATACTTAAAAAGTATGTATGTTGCAGATTGCTCGTAAAATTTACAATAATAAAAAACTAATACACAATGTTTATCAAACTAATTTCGTACCAATCCTTTTAATTCATGTGTAATATAAAAAAACATTATCTTTTTTATATAAAAAATAGCTTTTCTGGTACCGGAAATTTTGAATGAACAAAATTAAAATTTTTTATTTATTTTTTTTATTTAGTATCGGTTAGGAAAAAAAAAAGAAATAGAACTTAAAAAGAATGATATTTACTTGGTTAGTTTTAAACTTCTTTACCTGCGACGCTAGATTTGGGCTAGAAATTGAGCGCTTTAATCCAGAACCCATTGGCTGATTATCTTTGCAAGGTGGAGCGTATATGTCCTCGTCGTCAATGTCCATCTCTTGAACTGGCGGAGTGCTTGGAGGTTCAAATTTGCAAGGCTCTGTCTTTATCTCTACTTCTTTCGGCATCTGGATATTTTCTTTATTCTCTCTACAATTACAAAAATAATCATGAAGTTTTTTTTTCAGTATTAGGAATTTATAATACAATCTATGATTCATTAAACAATGAATTTTATAATAATTGGTTTATCCACTCAGGTGAATGTAACGGTTTGAATGATTGAAAACTTCCACTCCTAATTACGAGCATAGGTTTATTATTGTTTTGCCAACGTTTCGACCAAACTAAGTGGTCATCATCAGGACCTATATAAATAGTAATAATTTAGAATATTAAATTACATAGTAAACAATCGTAAGGAGAATAATATTGATATACAATAAAAATAAAAATAAGTTAATTGAATTTAGACTTACAATAATGTAGCAACGTAAAAATTACGGAGCAGTCAAAAATAAGACGTTACAATACGAGATCATGTGAGTAACTAATTAGGAAAATTATTAAGTGAGAGGAGCAGAGCAAGGGGAAAGAGGTGTGGATGATAGGAAGGCGGATACGTGAAAGGTACTTACTAGGAGCCGATGTCGATGAATAAATATGAAATAAAAGGATAGGAAAAAAGGATGATTAGTTATCTCAGCAAGCTTACACACTTTTTATAATCTTTCTTTAACTTTTAAGTGTTTGTCATAACATTAAGAGTGTCCTTAAAAATATAATATTACATAATCATCTCGCTAAATAATAGTTTCTAATAATTGGGTTTTATCTAAAATTCGCGCTCTATCGAGATTAATAATGTGTCCTGTATTTGAAACGTAGGATGCTAGAGCATTTTTTATTTCACCCTTCCTAATATCATTCTTGTGTTCATAAATCCTTCCAACAAAAGGTTTTGCTATGACGTCATTATCCGTATTTACATAGTCATGAATTTTCAAATACCAAAATACCCTTAGCATACGGTATAATAAAGATACATAAGCCGAACTGCCCGATCCGGATTATTATGTCTGAGATTAATAGTCCTACCTACAGTCTCGACAAAGCTCTCACAGGGTTTCTTAGCAGAATTCTTACACCCCCCAAAAGTAACATCGATAATAGTAAGCAACTGAAAAGTGAGATCGGTTCTCTTACTGTAGGGAGAAATAGCCGCTTAGTATCTTTCGATGTAGTTTCCCTCTTCAGTAATTTTTGACTGCTCCGTAATTTTTACGTTGCTACATTATTGCAAGTCTAAATTTAATTAATTTATTTTTATTGTATATCAAAATTATTGTTCTTACGATTGTTTACTAGGTAATTAAATATTGTAAATCATTATTATTAATATAGGCCCTGATTATGACTACTTAGTTTGGTCGAAACATTGGCAAAATAATAAAAAACCTATGCTTGTAATCAAGAGTAGATGTTTTCAATCATTTAAGCCTTTAATAAATTTTATGTAACTACATTTATAAGATATTTAATATATATATATCTTCCTATATTATATAGTCATATCCAGGAGGAGCTTTTAAAATTATGGCTCGGGGATATGATACGTAAATTACCAGAAGATAAGTTGAATATACATCTATAACTGATTCAGTAAGGTACACTTTTTGTATTGAAATTCAGATTAAACATAGACAGTAAATACTTTAAGTCCTTGTTATTCAATAAAAGAAAATTTTAAAGATTTTTTTGCAGTTACCTTTCTACTTTTGGCGTAGCTGACACTTGTTTTTTAGGTCCTATGGACATTTTGGACAAATCAGGATACAATTTTGTGGACTCAGTAGACAAAGACGGATTTAGTTTCTTCAAATCAGCAAGCTGTACAACGGTAAAAAATTCATTGAAATAAATTTAAAATAAATTTGAGAAGATCTTGAGGATTCAACTTACAAGTTCCTCTTCCAATTTGCAATATATATCACACTGTTCTTTACTCCAATCGTCGTTTTCGCGATGTTTGGACATTTGGCTACGTATTAATTGTACGTCCTGCAGTTTTTTCTCTAGCTCTTCTTTGGAGAGTGTTGGGGTGGATATTTTTTTACCAGAAGTCGGTTTGTTGGTACGATCAACAATTGGTTTCTCAGGCAACTTGTTGATGAGAACTTTTGATTCCATAATGTTATTTGACTTTAAAAGTTGCTTATCGCTGATACCGTTCTGGGAAGGGTCGTGAACACCGTTGAAAGAAACTTTCTTCTTCTAAAAAATTGGATATCTCTTTAGGATTATTTTTACAAACTCTTAAGGCAATACTAAAAAATTTTCTAATATTTAAATTTTTTGTTGAGTATTGTCATCAAATGATATTTTACAAAAAAAATTAAAGTTAAAACTAAAAAAATAAATTTATTTGATAAAGTAATAACCGTTGTCTGTGAGGTAGGAGTTGATAAAGGTGTTAGCTTTGGATAAACTGCACGGCCAACCGAATGATTCCCCGAAAGAATTGGAGATGGTGTGCTTTCAATTGATTTCTTTGGAGAGAGATAATCGTAATTACTATCATTGAGTATATCACATAGAGAATCCTTCAAATCAAAGAGTTTCAATTATTAAAAAAAAAGTGCAAGTACTTCAACTATCCACTGTATAATGTATTGCAAAAAAAAACAGAATTCTCAGTTTTGTGTCATTAAATGTATACCTACATTTAAGTGGCTAGCCATAAAATATAAATCAATAAAAAATGTTTATAATTAAGTTTTGAGGTTGATTAAAAAAATAAAATGTAATAGTTCTGAATTTTGAAATGCAAACCTTAAATTGATCTGCAATTATTTTATAGATTAATAAAATTATCTATAGAATGGAAAATCAGACACAAAGCTAGGAAAAGGTCTATTTTACTTACACTGTTGAGAGAAGAAGTCTTCTTTTTTTGATAACGCCATACAAAATCTGGATATGTACTTGACCATTCTTCAAATCCACCTTTGAGTACAGCTATTCTTTTGTAATCTGCTGCATGATCAAAATTTTCTAATGATTTTTTAAATAAAGCTATCGGACTGGAAGATTTCATTGTATCTACCGAAGAACTATTATCAACTAGTACAACAACGTCAGTGTGTTGTTCACCTCTTTTATTAAAAAGTTCTAAGGCTTGTTTATCATGTAAAATCATACTTCTGTACACAGCTGATACCTTACTGCAATAATTTTGACAATTATAAAACAAATAAAAAAATCAAATTGTTCTCTGACATAAAAGTAAAAATTGGGTCTACTATAAAAAACATTGTAACTAACTTTGGTTCTATTTTATGGGCTGGAATGTGAATTGTTTTCTTCTGAAACGATATTCTAGAGTTTAAATAATCTTCATCTTTTCTAATATCAAATATAAGAACTCTATTTTCTTTTTCATTATTCGGTTTGAGCAATTGAAATAACTCTGAACAAGTTATTTCATCGTGACGTTTTGGTCGAGGTTCCTCACTTGGTACTTCAGGTAATTTAAAAGATATATCATCATCACTGTGTGAAACAAAATTTTGAGTTTTTTGTTCATTTGTGGTTTGTTTAAACTCGTGCTCCCTTTTTATGCACTCGACAACTCCTTGAAAAAGTTTTTCAATCTCTTTTTTCTACAAAATTCAAAAGAAGTATATGTTACACAAACACTCAAGTTTCAGTGGGAAAAAAAGTAGTAAAAAGAAAAAATTAAGACTTTACTTTTAGTGGAGAAAACTTCTTTTTTGATTCGGCATCCATTCCTTTCTGTTTTTGCAACCAATCAGCAATCATCAACCATCTCTTGTAATATACATAAGCATCTTTATAATTTTTTGCTGTTCTGTTATCATTTCCTTTCTTTTGCAAACTTTGCAATCTATCACATATGTTGTTAGGTCTGAATCTACTCAAGTCAGTAGTAACCTTACCGTTCAACTCTTTGAACACTTCTTCCAGCCCCATTTTGTACAAATTTTAAATAAACTCTGGAAGAATTGAAAATATTATTTATTTTAATTTATTTATTTATTCATATAACCTAATGGTCCTTATAAATAAAGTTACAAGTTACCACCGATCACTTTACAATAATAATAAAAAAAAAAAAAAATAATTTAATGGTAGTATAAATCAATTAGTGACCAAAATAAGTTCATGGCACAGAAAAATAGATTATAAAGATCACATAATTAATAACAAAAACAAAAATTATAGTCGAAATAAAACTGATTTTCAACTGATATATCCTACTACTGTAATAAAATTTTCTGATAGTTTTCTCAGCAATCTCTACATTTTCTTGGCCCTTTCAAATGAAAAAACTTACAAGTAAAAACTGAGTAAGATAAAACAACGCAAAGGTAGTTTTAGTGCAAAAAAACGAATGAAAAAAATAGTAGGTAATATTGAACTAAACAAAATCTTGATATGATTCTTGGGAGTGTACAGAATCGAAAGATAGCACAATAAAAGATGCAAGTTGATTGAAGAATAAAAATAAACTTACTGTAATTACATTCTTTTCCAGAGCGTTTCTCCGTGGCCAAAACTAACGCTACAACGAGTCACGATCACGAGAGCGAAGTACCTACCGAGAGATTGTCGACCGAAACTTCCGATTTCGGAACCGAACGAACTCATATGCGAATTGTGAAGACGTGAAGTTAGGTTATGCGCTCACGTACCTACGTACCTACTACCTAGTACGTACGCGAGATACAAGTGTGTTGGTTCGGCGACGATAAAAAAGGGCTTTCGCGATTTCTCGAATTCCACGGTCCACCCTAGTCACTCCGACCTACCTATGTGGGTATGAGTAAACGCCCACTTTTTATTTTTCAAGAAACAAATTTTTTGAAACTCAAGTGTAAAAAATAAATATTTTGAGTAAATTTATTTTAGTTTTTTAATAAAAAAATGATTAAATTTTTCAAAAATTTTCACTATACAGTTAATTATATTCAGCCGAAACTTTTCTCAAAATTAAAATTTTAATGTTTTATTTCATTATTTTTATGCATAGTAAGTATTTCTTAGACAATAAAATTTCATTAAATTAAAATAAATTAAATTTTTCAAACGTATTAAAACGTATTCAATTCGAAATTTCCACTGAATAATCTAGAAAACATTAATTTGTGTTTGTTTATTTCAAAAAAGTACGCAGACATCGGATTTTAGCTTTTCATTGGCTGGCTTTAAAATGTAAGGTTAGGTGTTCATTTTGTAGGTTAGAAAGGGCACTTCATATTCATTTGAAAGCAGGTACATTTTGCAGACGACTATACACGTGTTAGGTACGGAATGTAAACGATCTTATTGTGATTGTTAAAATAAGTCTTTATCAACTAATAAGTGCGTTGAATTTTATCAATTTTCGTACTTTGACCTCTCGCAACGTTTTCTTTAGTTGCAATTAAGAATAATATTTATAGTATTTTACTTGTAAATAGTTTTTTCATCATTTTAAGAATTCTTAGAGAGCAAAACTCAAATATTTAATGTCAGTGATAATTATTTAAAAAGTTTAATAAGAGTTTATCTGCTGTCAGGTAAATATTTTTAACAAATTATATGTATGTGCTATTTAATTTAAATTGATTAATCTTTTATTTAAAATAAGTTTTTTTATTTTCTTTGTAAAAATAATATTGTGTGTTAAGAAAATTTTTATTAATCAATTTCGAAGTGACTTTTGAATAAAGATTATAATCAGAGCATATCAATCTATGCAGATTTCCTTATATTGACTGTTTAAATAACTTTTCATTAATTATTTGTTTTCAGTGTATTGAGAAGCAATAAAAATTTAAACTAGCACAACAATGGTAGTTTTTACTTGCAACAGTTGTGGTGATTCGCTTCAAAAACCCAAAGTTGCCAAACATTATCAGTTCCATTGTCGCAATGCCATATTTCTCACTTGTGTTGACTGCCACAAAGATTTTAGGTGAGTTACTTCATAAAATTAACTATAAAAAAAAAATAAATAAAAAACTTTTTAATTTTTAACAGGGGAGATGAGTACACAGCTCACACTAAATGTATGACTGAGAATGAACGTTACGGTGGAAAAGACTATGTAACTAAACCAAGTGCAAACAAAGGAGAAAGAAAACAGCAAGCTTGGTTAACCATTGTACAAAATGTTCTTTCAAATTCTAATAATTTGACTGTACCTGAAAGAAATCTTTTGAATTCTATTTCAAAACATGAAAATATTCCAAGGAAAAAAACAAAATTTTATAACTTTATTCGAAGCCTGTCTGGAAACAGAGTCAATATGTCTATAGTTGAAAGTGTTTGGGATAAAATGGAAAGTGCATTTAAAAAAGCTACTGAGGAAAAAGCTCAACGTAAGTTTGAATTATCAAAGTAAAATTATAAAAATTTAGTGATATGAATGTCTAAACTAAAGTAAAGCAAAATATTAACTAGAATTTTTCTCAAATTTATTAATTCCAATGTTTTTTTAAATTTTTTCTAGAAAATGGAAAAGCAGATACAAATATAAATAATAAAAGCACTGATCAAGAAACTGAAAATGTTGAAAAAACAAATCAAAGCAGCAAAACCTCTGAAAATTCAGTTGAGAAAAAATCAAAAAAGCGACAGCTGCAAGAAAGTCATGCTGATGATGAACCATCTAACAAGAGAAAAGCTGAAAATGGAAATGAAGATTCACCTCAAGAAGGAATAGCAGCAGAAAATGGTGACTCTAAATTTAGTTGGAAAAATACAATTCTAGAAGTTGTCACAACAAAGGGAGAAATTTCAATGAAAAAATTGAAAAAAAAAGTTATTGCTCAATACTTGGCAAATTTTCCAGATGTTGCATCCGAAAAAGCAGCAGCTAAATTTGAAAAAAAACTTGGAAAGGTATCAGATATTCTTATTTCCGACGACAAAGTTAGATTAGCATCATCTTAACAAATTTATAAGACTATAAATTTAATTGTGAATTTTGTAAGATATACATATGTTATGAATAAAATTCTTTTTTAAGATTTATTACGAAAATTTTGACTCTATTTTATTTTAATAAAAGTTCCTATATTTTTGACGAAAAAAAAATTTTACATACACAAAGTACAAACTTTGATGAATCTTATTCATAAAGTCAAATAATGGCGCCAAAAACTTGTATAAAAATGGCTGTGCAGACAAGTTTGACTCTGTCGAGAGTGGGCCTATCAGTTTTACAATTTTCATTATATACATGTCATGAACACTGGATTCCGTGATTTTCATTTAATCTAACACAATTTTTTTAACTATCAATCACACGTACTCTGACGTTTTAATCGTGTACACACTCCAGAATGCCATCCTCCGTTTTCGCGTCGTCTGCATTTTTTGCATACTCCTCAAGGAAAACGGACTAAAGACATCGGAGAAGAAAAAAAAAAAAAAGAAGCAGAACAATCAGGACACACTTTCTTTTTAATCGTCCTTCCCACTTATACCTTCAGTGTCTTTTTCTCTCATCTTTTTGTGCTAAACATGTCCAGATTATGTGTCATCAGAGCAACTCGCGCCACACCTGCTATTTTGTACGGCTCTGAAAACCCTGGTTGTGAAGTTTTTGTTGTTTGCTGTGCAGCAGGAAAATTTTTATATCTACAGGGTTAGAGATAAGCAGTCAAGTATGTTTTTACGCAACGCTGGACCAACAGTTTCGTGAATGCTGTCGAGACTTTTGTACATGTGAGTGTGTTAACGTTTATTTGTTCAATAAATTAATTTTTTTACTATATTCCACGTTTGTGTACAGTACAGGTTTTAGTACACTTCATTTTTTTTCTTTCCTGAAGGAAATGTTGCAATAATAAGCGACCTACAAAGTTGAGCAATGCTTAAATTATCATCTTTGTACAAAGAGAATATTACCAATAATTCTTTGAAAAGAACCATATGTTTTTTAAATTATTTTAATTAGTTTCTTTGCAGATAAATTTAATTTTTTCAGCATTGAGAAAAATAACACATGCAGTTATTTTTTTCAAAATCTAAACTTTTCAAGATGTAATGTAAATGTTTGAACTAGATTTTTTGGTTATCTGTATTCATTTTGAGTCTTTTCTTTATACATAAAACATACAATTTACAGCTTAATCAGAGTGTGTCAAGTTAAAGTCATTTGAATCATTCCGGTATTTGCACAAATGTGGAAAGTTGATTGTAGCAAAAAACAGTTACTACTGATTGTTGGCTTTTATTACAACTGCATTAAGATAATTTTTTATTGAATTTAAGAAAATTTATTTGATTCTTTTAGTCAAGTGTTCAATGTAATGAATAAAAACTTTTAATGAATTAATCCATTAAAAGTGTGAAATTATTTGTAAAATATATATATTTTTTTCTAATAAAAAAGACTATTAATTCAATATTTAAATTTTTTTACAGACTCTATAAAATTGCATTGCAAGTGTTTTCAGTGCAAATGCCATTTGAACCAAAGAGATTGAGTCGAGCTTTCATAAAATGATATTAGATTTTGTACCAAGGAAAAGTAGATTAAAAAATAAAAGTTTTTTAACACTTTCATCCCCTTCAAAATGCTTCAAGCTGTTAGAAGACAGCTGACAGAACTAGCAAGGATTTCCGATGACAGGTCTAGAGATGATGCATCTACTTCGGACACCCAAGCTTCATCCTCCAATAATGATGGTAATTTTTAACGCAATATTCAATTTAAAAATTAACTCTTGTTGAATTTAATGCTCTGCTAAAAACCTGATAAATATGTAACTTTTCCTTTAAACGTAAATTTAGTCTTAATAATAAAATTCCCTAATATAAATATGTGAAAAATAGATAAAACTACATAATATAAAATCAATTTTTCATACAAAAAAATTTGTTCTAAGCAAACCTAGATTACTTAGAATATTTTTAAATGCGGAAAATAAAAAGATTTTTGAAATAAAACTAGATTGTGATTTTTCTCATTTATAATTTATTAATTTTTAAATATGTCCATCTTTTTAATTTTTAAAGATGTATCATAAATGTTCAAGGAGGAAACTAAACAAAAAAAAAAAAAAAAAGTTTTAATCGATTTTTGAGGGCTTTAAACAAAAATTTAATCTACGTTTTAGTAGCTCTTAATCCACATTTTTGAACAATTTTTTTTAATATTTATCAATTTAAAACATACTTAAGGTTCTGAGCCAGTGTCAAAATTCGACTTGGTTGGAAACTCACAAGTGTAATTTTAGAAATGCAAAGTTAAATATACACAAATTTATTAAATTAAAAATTTATCTTTTATTCATTCTATTTAGCAATAGGACACGATTATCTATATTTCAAGTAAAGGAATCGTAGAGCGAATTTTTTAGCTCTTTGGCATGCATGTTCTATTACAACTACTAATGAAAGATAAAAAATTTTCAGACGTGATATTCCGAGAAATCCACAAAAATGGGTGGCTCCGTCGTACCACGGATCGGGACTCGGTGTCCCGGTTCTGGGTGGCCTTCTGTATTCACGACGACTCGGATCCTCGTCTCGAGGGTTTTCCCGACCAGAAGCAGGCTATCAGTCACAACCCAGTCTGGTCTCAGCCACTGCGAAACGTCGTCTACCTGTCACCGACCCTGTGCGCGACTAGCAAGAACGACTTCGAGTTCTGCATAAACTTCAGCGACGATCAGGTGCTCAGGCTGGCCGCGCCCACGTACCAGGTCATGCTCGACTGGGTGCAGATAATCACGAGGAAGCTGACCGAGATGAAAATCCTCAAGCCTAAGGAGAATTTGTACTCCAGGGGACCCGAGAGAACTGCCACTAGGGATCCCACCAGTCCTTTGCCCCCTCCTCCGCCTGTTTTGGTAAGATTTTTTTTTTTTTATAGTGAACTTGTATTTTGTTGTACCACGTTGACCAATACGATACCCAATCGAACGAAAAAAAATCCGCTGGGGTCTATTTGTCTAGTAAAAATTCAGAAATTCATCCAAAATGTCGAAAAACAGAAAAACTAAAAATTCGTCAACTTCCTTATTCATCCTTTTCCACGATCATAGTTGATTTTTTCCGTTCGAATACATTTACACCACCGAATTTCAATATACTTTCAAAGACTAAACACAAAATTAATGTATTTAAAAAACCCACAGAGCGGTCGAGATCAAGGCAACCCCTCGTCCACGTCTGCGCCGTCTACGTCGAGCGCCCCCGCGGTGTTCACTTTCGACGATATAGCCGCCAGTGCCTCCTCGGAAGAAGCTCCTCGAAGACCCATAGTTTCCGGAAGGCAGCCCACCCGGCCTGCCCCCCCAGTTCCTTACAGCCCTCGGCTCGTCCTGAGCACCAGCGCCACTACCACCACCAGCGGCAGCAACCAGGACGACGCGAGCTACGAAAGCGTTTTTATGGCCTCGTCGTCGTACAACCAAGCAGAGAACGGGAGAACGGCCAGTGCGACGACCAGCAGGTACTAAAAAGTGAACTCGGAATTTCAACTAACTTGATAATTTTTTATTTTAAGGGCAGATATGGTCTGGAGAAAGTTTTTTTTACTGAAGTGGCTGCGGAATTATGTGTCTGACAGCTAAATATGTTATAATTTTTTGTGAGACGAAATATTATAAGAATAATAATCATATTAAAGCGTGCAATAATCTCGCCTTTCAACAGATCACTCGGACGATTAATCAAAGATTTACTTGAAATAGAAATATTTAATTTATTCTTGAATATTCTAGAATCCTGCTAATTTAAGCAACTCTTTCCTTTTTCCAGGTCCAGGTCTCTGAGCTCGAGCGACGAGGGTGAGCAGTACGCCGCTTTGATCGAATATCGCACGTCTGAGAATCCCGAGCAGCAGCCCCAGCAAGAACAGCAAAGTCAGCCCCAACAGGCCCCGTCAGCTGCACCTCAATCCACTGCTTCGACCGCGAACTCGAGTCAACCGTCCTCCGATTCAACGTGCTCTTGCAGCAGCCGACAAGCGAGAACTCAACTCACCCTCAGAGAACAGCAAGTGCTTCAGCTCCGCAAGGAAATGAGCCATCCTGCAGGTGTCAGACTTAGACTCGGCAGGAGGGATTGTAAAGACGGCATCGCCTTTGTTGACTGCTTCGGAGCTGTGTGGTAGGCTATATTTTTGAGAAATATTGTTAAAAATTGAAACAATGGTAGATGATGTGATTCATGTTTTTTTTTTTTGTTCAGGATCGCGGGCTGGAAACACAAAGAGCATCCTCTACTGTACAATGTGCTGCACATAGGAGATTTAGTATTAAGTATAGCTGGAGTTCAATTAAGTGGAGCTAATTCAGTCAAAGATATTTTAAAAAATTATACCCTGCCTCGTGTAAGTATAATTAAAATGTCAATTTATTTATTAATTATAATTGGTTGTGATCAAATTCTAAAGTTATACTGATATATTTCAAATGTACATATTTTTTTATTTTAAAGGTGGAATTCGATTAAAAAATAGTTTGAGTATAAAATCTGATTTTGGATCCAAATGGATATTCTTGTTTATATTGGTCCTAAAGTTTTCTAATTTACACAGTAAAATAATTATTTATTATTATTATTATTATTAATTTTTGAAATATTTATAAAAATACGGATTTAACTTCGAATTTTAAATCTGAGATATTAAATTGTTCCATACTCAAGTATAATGCGAAATTTGTTATTTGAATTAGAAATTTGAGTTTAAATTACATTCAAATAGTTTGGTCAATCCGGATTTTTTAATTTTTGGAAACCCAAGTGTAATTATCTTAATAAAACTGTAAAAAGTGTATATAAAAATTTTTCTGACCAATAATAAATAAATAAAAATGATCCGTAAATATTATCACATTTTTCTCAACCATTTCGTTTGCCAAAAATAATGACAATAATATTTTTCTTCGATAAATTTAATTGACTTCAAATTTGAAATTTTCAGGTGGAAATGATAGTCAAGCGGTTACCTCACGGCCGCGTAACAACTCTGACTCGTCGCACCGAATCGGAGGATTTCGGCGTGGAGGTGGGCCCAACGAACGAAGTAGTGTCGATCTCTGCTTCGGCACAGCAGCTCGGACTCTCTTCCATAACGAACTCAGCTGACCCGTCGGCGGACATCGGCACCACCGTAACCTGGACCCTGACCGAGGTCAACAACCGGCCCCTGAATTTGTTCGACGGTAGTGGGAGGGAACGACTAAACGCCCTTGGCAGAGACGTCTCCGTGGTACTCCAGCCGACGGACTTGGTTGCCGGCATCAAGAAGAAACTACGAGCCTTACGCGGTTACAAGAGCTTTGTGCTACAATGATCCTTGAGAATCAGTTTTTTCAAGTGAAAGCAAAGTGTTCAAATGTTTTTTTTTTATTCTTAAGTGGTAAGCGTGAAGTAAGATTATTATTGTTTCTGTCTTTAGATTGAATTGATTATTTATTAGTTGAAATGCATGAGAGACTTAAATAAAATATTTAAAAAATTCGTGTTTCTTTGAAAAGTTTTAGCGTATTTTATGTATTTAAAAAGTTATGAAAATGAATGTTACCAAGTCTTAGAAAGAGTTTTAGTTTTTAAGTTTTGCATTTGATTAAATACGTTTAATTTTTTCCAATAATTATAAATATTTAAAAAGTCTGAAAATTCATATTGAATAAATTTGAAAGTGTGTCTAAATTAGAACAATTCGTGAATAATTTATAGCATGTCATCACCAAAAATCAATTTTGTGTCAATGAATATTGATAAAGTCAGTAATATCTCATGTGAAAATATTCTTTGACAAGTGAGAGAGTTTTGTGATACAATTATTTTAATAAAAATTTCATGAGTCAAGGTGGTGAAAATTTTTTATTGAAAATGTCGAGAAAAGAACATAGTTGAGAGTGTAAAATATTATGATTTATGTACATTATATAAATCTATAAATTGAAATATTACACAACAAACGGTCCTCTAAAAAAAAGATTTTTTAAACTTTACTAAAATTATATAAAAAGTTTTCTTATTACAAGAAGCTTTTTTGATAAACCACTTTAATATAATATACAACTGTTTCCATCCGGGGATTTATGCCGTCAAATTTATACACTTTATATAAATATTTCTTTTATGCGCAAAAATAAGAAAGCATCGTATAATATGTACATAGATGTTTACTGTTCCAAAAATTTTTGTAACCGAATCTTTTATAAATTAATATATTAATAAATTTTAACTATGTATAAATATAAATATATGTGAAATTAAACTAAATTTTTTGTTCTAACACGAGATTTTTTTTACTAAATCTACTCAAGAAAAATATTATTTTGAAAAAACATAGTATTTTAATTAATCGTTTATTATTTATTTTCTCATAATAGTTATAAAATAAAAAAAATAAATAAATAACAGACAGGAACCTTATTTGCGTTAATGACGTACAAAATGTATGACTTATAAATTAGCTTACTATATTTACATTTGTACTTTTTTAACAGAAAGTATTAAAACTACCTATCAACGAGGTTTATAAATAAAAATTTTTTAGTTCTGCACTTTTTCTAGAAAGTACTTGAACATGAAACATATATAGAATTAAAACTAGTTAAGTCCACGAGGACTAAAATCATGAAAAATGAGCTAATCAAATAGTACTAAGAAAAATTTGATTTAAATTTAAAGAAGATATTTTATTTCTGAGCATATTTTATGTGTCATTTTATACAAGTTTTAAAAATAAACTTAGGTTGTTCTGATATAACACAGAGAATTTAGCTAACTTTTCAATTGTTAAATTTGGTTGAATTGAAAACAATCTTATGGATTGAGTCGGTTTTGAAACGATTTACTGAACTTGTATACCCTTAAATTATAAAAATTTTTTTAAAAATTCTCAGTTTTTTTTTCGGGCAATGATATTTTTAAATATTCAAAAAACAGAGGACGATACATTGATAAGCACAACAAGCACAATGTTAATTCCCTCCGGTTTATTTTAGCTCATCCCTATATTTTTTCAAATTCAATCCGTCAAGATAAAAGAGAAGAAAATCAAAATAACCGGAAACAATTTCAACACATTCATTAATTTGGACAAAAACTGGTTTAAAATCTCTACGCCTCTTCTACCTACGACCTACCAGTCCAGAGTGTTCCTGCAGCTTTCGTAGGTCGGACTAGACTCGGTGTAAAACTGCTTGTACCACCTCCTGAAATTTTTGATGGTCTTCTCCTCGCTGATGAGCATGGGGTTCTCGAGATACTTCTTGTGGTTCCACACCCTAACGTCCCTGGAGAACATGAGGGTCTCTCCGATCATGGTGATCCTCGCGTACGGGCCCGTCATCGTCGGGGAGAACATCAGGTGGCAGACCTTCTGCAGCAGCGGCTGGAGCGGGGTCACGGTCTGCACTATGCACATCGGACCGAAGGTGCTGTCCATGTGGAGCTGGACGTAACCCGGGCCTACCTGACTGGCCACCACCTTCAGCTTCAGCGCGGAGTACTTTTTGAAGAACACCAGGCTGTGGGTGAGGTAGCTCTTGGCTATGTGCTTGTCAGAACTGGATGTGTTGTCGGACCAAGAGGCGTCGGTCCAGGTGTGCCTCACCATATCCGAGACGTAGTCCTCCGCTACTATGGACGGACCGTGAAGGGTGTTTAGGTGGGCCCAGTCCGCCCCGTTTTCCGGTATTTCCTAAAAAACATTATTTGCTTTAGAAAAGACTTGTTTTAATAGCTGTAAGTAACAAGGTCATTGTGGTCATTGAGACTAAAAAAGAGTGATGAAACAGATATTGTTCACAAACAAGATTCTATTTTTCCTCGATTAATAGTAAAAAACAATCAGTCTTTGTAAAGATAGCAATGATGAAAAGGCTCATACCAATTAAACGTAAAGGAAAACTCTGCAGTAGTCACGAAACAAAAATTCAAGATTTAACCACGCAAATTGCGAAATCGGACCTTTTTCGTGCTATACGAAAATCAAATCAAGTTCTTCAAAAAATAAACAAAAATTTTTGGCGCCTATTCGCCGTAATGTGTCTTAAATCGATAACTAAAGTCATAAATTATAATTTTTAATTTTTTTTGGAAAACTATAGTTTTCTCATCAATATCATTCATTAGTCCGTAAAAATGAAGCATTAAAAATTTATTTTATGGGTTACATACTTGTATGTGACAGTTTATGTAGAACTCGTTGCGTCCCTGAAAGTGCCAAGTTCCGTTAGCGATTTCATCGATTCGCTGGGGCCACCAACTTGGGGCTTCAGATTCGGCATGATGCCACATGAAAATCACCCCGTTTGCCTCGAAAGTGTCCCAGACTTTGGTTTTCACACCCGATGGTACTAGGAAAAAAAAATTTCATGATAACATTTGTTTTACACTGGTTGATTTTTATAAATGGCCGAGCAACAGAAAGTTTGACATGTTTCTCCGAGTTATCACATGGCAATTTTATTTATCATTAAAATACATTTTTCGATAGTTTTTCACCTCACGAATAGTAGGATTTTATAGCCGAATTTTTTATACGGCCACAAATGTATATTTTTTTATATTTCTGTAAATCAAGGGCTGTGCACTCCAGAGTCTCGAAAAAATTAGACATATGAAATGCTTGTATCATTTAAAAACTTCAAGTATCACTTTTTTTCAAAATTTTTTATTTCAAGATAATTTTCAAGGTCTATGTCTTCGGTAGTGTTTGAAAGAATTAAAAAAAATCGTAGAAAAATTTTTTTAAAACCACTGATCACTGATAATTTTCTGTAATACACAACCCCTCGCTGTAAATATTTATATATTGAGGTCAATTTTATAGCATAAACAAAGAAATTCGTTTATTTAAAAAAAAGATGTATTTACTGATTAAAACTTATATTTACTTTTGTTTGAGTAAGGTATTTGGGTGCAGGATCCGGATTCCCCGCAAAATCGCCAACTGTGAAACGGGCATTCTATTTCTTCCCCGACGACTACGCCTCCCTCGGCCAAGTTAGCACCCAAGTGAGGACAGTAAGCATTTATAATCCTGGCAACGCCACTTTTGGTCCTGTAATCAATGACCTTGTTATTTCAAGCAATCAGCTGGTTAACACAAAATATTATAAGCGGTATTTAATGTTTGGCGTGGATAAATGTTGATTTTCAGCTGGATCGAAGAACTACTGTAAGATTATGAATTGAAAATTTAGATTGCCTAATTTTAAATTTGAGCTTTTGTTTGAGGCGAATAACTACTACTATTGGCTATAGATAAACTCTTTTTATCGCGGGAGGGCGCGCATATCCTTGTAAAGCTTGAAATTGGAACTTTATAATGAAACATTATTTGTCTAATTTTGATGCGGTATATAAGATGATAACGATTTTATGAAATATTAATTTTTTTAACATTATCATTTGTTTCTTGGAGCGACCATGCAAGCCAACTCTCATGGACTAAAAATTGTCCTAAAATAATTTCTTTTTTTTAAGTTTGCATAGAAAGTTTTAGTGAAAAAATATTTTGAAAATAAAACTTTAATTACTTTTACGCTACTAGATTCTTTAATAATATTTTCCACGTATTGCTCAATTTGCTTAAAAAGTTCGATTTTTGAGCTGACACTCGGTATTTAAAATTTTGTTCACAATTCAAAACGCACTTCCGGTGTGAAATTTTTCTCTAAAAATTATTAAAATACTTTTGAAGTATTTAAAATGGCTTTAACTTGATCCTAAAAAATTTATCATCTAGATTACTTGAAAAATTTTACCTTGAAACGCCAGAAACATCGAGAATAAATATTTCTGATTGACATGTAAAAATTATATACAATGCTATGTTAATGATGAAATCGAGGGCTTTCCAGTGATGAATGATTTTAAGTTGGAAATGTAAGTTCTGATTAAAAACTCAATGCAACTTTTTTCTTAACTAATTATTATTATTTACAAAATTTTGTTTAAATGATTAAAAAATGTTTTAAAAGTAGCTTAATAAATCCAACCTCAAAATTAAGTAAGCGATTTCGACTTTTGAGTTTAAGATTTTTATTTTGGTTTCTTCACAATCAACAATAAATTCTAGAACTTGTACGATTGGCAAATTCAGTGGATTATCTCGACATTTATCGTATTTAAAAAATGTTTTAGCAATCACAGTTTAAATTAAAAAAAAATCATTTTTTAGTGCAAAAATAAAAAAAAAACTAAATATTAAAAAAAATAATAATAAATACCTGAAGACAGCCAAATTATGTCCAAGCGCGGTGACGTGCTCGACCTGTCCCTTCTTGAGCTGCGAGCTTTCGATGACGCCGAACCAGCCGTTCGGATAAACCGGTGGCAGCTTGCCGACTACGCGATTTTTTTTGACTTTGTATCTGATCGAGTTAACGTCTTGTACCGTCAGATCCTACAAAAAAAAAGAGCCGTAGCTATTCAAATGGGAATTGTAATTTTCACCCCCTTTTTTTCCTATCTACAGCAGCCGGTTGCACTCCTTTTACGCAATATTCCTGCTGCTGCTCTATGCTAATAATAATCTCCTCGGCGAAGTGAAAACATGTCATTCAGCGTCTGTCCAACTTTTAGGAATTCTAATCGCGCAGGTACCGTAACGTACGTAATACATGATTTTACAATCATTGTTATCCAATTCATTGTCATATATTAATGTTATTATCATATTGGGTCCCTTTTTTCGTATTCGCAGACTCGATCTAATTGTATTTCGTAATGATCTCGATTAATAACTTATTGGCATTTACATTTTATTCATTGTTTATGAATACAGTATTTTTCCAGATGATTGAATAAAAAATTTTTACTTTTTCTTCTAGTTTTTCATGATAACTCATGTAAGCCAATGAAGTTACTTTTGATTTTTATAAATCTACTGCTATTGGTCGATAAATGAATATGGTTGAAGTTATAAACTCACTCAATTGGTTGTTTTTAAAAAATGCGCGAAACTCAAAATTAATTTTTGCAATAAGCTATTTTTTTTAAATTAACTGCATTTGCTTTCGATACTCTGATCTGTCTAAAATCTGATTACAAAAATTGTTTGAGACACTACTAACTTATAACAAGAAGATGATAACTGATTATGTATAGATATACCTGACATGAGAATAAAAAATTTTTTTTGAATATAGTCATACTATAAATTGTTACTTAATAAAACATTTGCGAGTTATTATTATTTTTTTATTTTTTTCATAAATAAACAAACCAGCATTTGTTGTTATTTAATTGTTTCATTAATTTTGTTCTTTGGTGTCTTGTTATTGTGTGTAACTCTGTGCGATTAATTTTTTGTCATGATTAAGTACTCAATGAGCACTATCCGAGTAAAAAATAATAAAAAAAGAAAATTATAGACACAATTTAGAAAAATATATTGTTTGTAAACTATACATCCAATTTTTAAAGAAAAATCGTACAACCAATGCATACTGTATCTACTTTTTGAACTTGTTTTCTCTTTAACTTATTGAAAACATACTTAATGACAAAAATTTTTAAACCCCATTGTTTAAAATAATTCAACAACGAAGACTCAGTGTCCCTCGAAGTTCGATCCACGAGCGTACCAATTAAGAAAAAGAAAAAAAAAAAAAAAAATTAATTATCGTTGAAATAACTCACTCTAATCCAATTGAGCTTCCAGAAGAAGAGTAGGTAAACGAGAGCGACAAGTGCGCAGCCGGTAGCGAGTTCAGCGAGCATGCTTCTTAGGCGAACGCTTAAAACGAACTAAAGAAGGATAAGACTCGCATATGTGTTAGTGAAAGCGAGAGCACAAAAGAAGAAGAAGAAGAAGAAGAAGAAGAAGCTAAGAAACACGAAAAGTGCTGCGACAGCGCGCACTACGTACAAGAACTCGAGGAACGAGAAAAGTGGGAGGAGATATCCAAAAACTTTTTTTTTTTTAGACCCAGTTTTTGGAGCACGACGCGAAAAGAGAGAGAGAGAGAGAGAGAGAGATAGAGGTTGATAAAAAGGGATTTTTTACTTTTTTGGACGAAAGAGAAAGAAAGAGATTACGTGAAACGAGTCACGGACGGCGAAAAAATTGTTATTAATGGTATTCCGTGTACAGTGCGCGACCTACCGACACCCCATCACTCTCATTATACATACTCCAGACATAGATACATAAGACGGCCAACTGTCTTGACTCTGTTTCGATTTTATCTATTGTCGATTATTTTACCTTTTTTCTCTCTAGTTCTTCTTCCCCTTCTGCACCTCCTCCTTCTTTTCTTCTTCTCTTTAACGGGTCTTTTTTTTATTTTTCGTACCATAATTTTTTTTGTGATTCAAATTTTGACGTTACGCGTTTTATGTTATTGAAAGGGGTGTCTTAAGTAGGCGCCGAGTCGAATTTTAATATTTTTTCGAATTTATTCGGAGCACCGCAGGCACTTTGCGCCAATGAATTAAGCACGTAACAGAATGAGTTTAGTTATTTATTTATTTTTTTTTTTTTCTGTTACAACCGTATATATGCATGATAACTAATTTTTCAGTATAAATCAGTGTGAAGTTTGATAGACCTTATTGTCAATGTAATAACATATGCATACATGTAAAATATCTTTATGCTTGTTCTTTCGATGTAAGTATAAATATTATTGTACAGTGCAATATCTCTACTGCTCATAACTATGTTGACGTACTGCAATGACAGTTAAAATTGTAAGTCTTAAAATTTAAGTATAATTATTTCAAATTTGTAACCAAAATTTATATATTTTCCATTGATTTAATAAAAAAAAAACTGTTTATATAGATATCCTGAAGAGGATTCCATTTGTAGTGTCAAAACGTGGAAACTTAATAAAAGAACACAGTATGTTGTTTTTTTTTTTGCTCTAATTCCAAATTACTAATACTTTATAATGTAAAATATGTAGATTATACTCAAAAATTCAAATTCTATTCTCTGTAATGATACATAGATTTTTGTCGATATTTTAAATTAAAATTTAATTTTTTATAGTAATTTTTACTTTTATAGATTATATCATAATACTCAATGTACATACAGACATACAGTGTATGTACGTCATTTAAAAAATGGTTACTCATGATTAAACAATAATTATTACAATGCCACTGAAAAGTGTACAGTGAGTAAATTTGGATAATATCATTAAAGTTAATACTCGCATTGAGTAAATTTATTACCTCGAGATAAGGCTGACGTTACAAGTGTTAACCAAACGAAATCGATCAAAACTCTGTATTAATCGATGATCAGCAGCGCTGCAGACCGAGGGTAGACGAAAAAAAAAAAAAAAAAAAAAGCGAGCGTCTCGACAGTCTCAGGTTGTATTGCGGTACTTATTTTGAAATAAGTCATTCGGGCTCCCAGATACATCAAACATGATGCCTCACAGTAGTATATAATCAGGGAGGTTGAGAGATGCAGGATTTTCATCCCGGTTGGTACCGATAATCGATGATGATTATGTATTATGTCGATCGTAAGGTAGCTTAAGTTTTTCTTTATAGTTTCGTAATCCATTTTTTTACACCCAGCGGGCTGAAAGGTCCAACTATGGTCGTTGATATTCAAATGAGATTTTTCATTGTGAAGCTTCACTGATTGTTGAGTGCTGAAAATAAGAAATTTTTAGGGAAATTCACTTGTTAAAATAAGACCAGACCCGAGCAACACGTGCCTCTTTTAAATAATCTAATTGTTACGGTGCGACTTTTTTCCGGGGATCACGTGTATTTTTTGGCTGATTTGAATTTTTTTTGTACTGATGTTGCGGTGTTTACTTTTTAGTTGTTGTATTACCCGCTTGCTCCAGTTGCTAAAGCATTAAAAAAAAAATGATAACGATAGGAATTTTGATCCAAATTCGAGTCTGATGTTACGTTAATATTTATAGTTCGAAATGTTAACATTTTAATCATTTTTCGAATTTATATTCTCGGTAATGCGACATCCGTCTCTTAAATATAGTTCACTATGTCATTAACGAAAAATTTCGGGCATCACTTTCGCTTCATTAATTTTGTAAAACAATTTTCAAGTTCGACGAAAGTAAATACAGCTCTGTTCACACATTTTTTTTCCGGCGAAAACGAGGATGAGGATGAGAAAAAAAAAAGCTTGGTACTTTACAAAATTCATTCAGGAGCTTAAAACAAACAAAATGCAACGTATCCTCCACATCCGCTGTTTATCCGAGTTTCCTGATTTGTTTTTTTGCCATTTAAATCCTGCGGTTCGAGCATTTCTTTTTTTTTTTCTCTCACGAACCAGATTTCTGCAAGCGTACTTTTTTAGTTTTATTAGTTTTATTTGAAAAGTATAATCGTTAGAGGACACTGTTGTATAATGCTGTATTTTTAACCAAATGATGAGATGTTTCAAACAACAATGATTTTATTTATTTGAGAAAATCGTTTATTTTCTCAAGTGAATTTCAAAGTAGGAGTATGTAGTATTTAATTTTTTTTTATTTTTTATTTAATTTATTAGCTTTCACACCTTTATGGAATTATTAATTTTCATGAATAAGTTGAAATTTTATGATTAATTAGTTCATAATAGTATTTTATGAACCCATAAAAGTTTACTTAACCGATATTTTTGAGATCTTTCGAATCTACACATGCAATTCAAGACAACATTTATAATAACTTGCAGTAAAAATAGTATTACATCTTCAATTACCTTGTTTAAATTAAATTAACTAAAAATTAAATTGATATTACATATTATCTGAAACATTAATGACACAATGGTTGACAATTAAGACGAGGGGCTATGCACTTCACAATCACTAAAAGAATCACACATGAAAATTAATATAATCAATAAAATATCAATTTCATTTCAAGTAAAAATCATCGAAAAATATTATTTCTAACGAAATATCAATTGAAATTAATTCCTAGACACTAAACACTTTAAATTTTCCAATAGAATCACAAAAGAATTATAAAGAATCAAAAAGAATCAAAAAGAATCAAAAGAATCATCAGTGATTCTGGAGTGCGCAGCCCCTCGAATTAAGATCCATTTAAAACGTATTATCTTTGAAGGTGAAAATGGAGACTGTATTTAATTTGCCACACGATTGACGACTGCTTTTTGCATTGGCGATTTACACTGCACCTTCGATGATACTGTACATCTCATTTTTATTATAAGTAAGTTGAGGTTGATGTTTGTATAACTTAGACTGTTAAGGTTTTATTCAAGTTTGTAAACTAATTGTGAATTTTGTTTTTGTTCAATATAGTCCTCCTGAAGAGGTCGGCAAACCCTGGCCGACGAAACGTCGAGGAATTCAGATTATAGATTTGTTTTTGAAAAATTCTTTTTGCAAACACACCTCCTGCCTTCAACCGATCCATACGCCCTATTGGGTGATTACTCAATCACATAGTTTTAATTTTTTGAAGTAGTTTGCGTACGAAAAATTTGGGGTGATCAATTAATAATTAATGAGAAGAAAAATCATAAAATGATAAGTTTGCATTACGAAAACATTTTAGTAGAATCTTATACACTTTAGTCACTGAAAAGAATAAATCAAATAAATACTTAGCGAGCACGCTCGATTTCGGCATCATCAGCCCTGTAATGCGGAGTACTGTACCTGTAATCAGACTTTAAGACCTTCAATAAGCCTGATTTATATTTGTTGATAGATTAGAGTAAATATCTTTGAAAATATATTATTTTGAGTTGAAAATGGTTGACATAAAACTATTTGTTTAATTTTGTTTGCTTAATACTTCAATAATTTGGTGGTTCGCTAGTAAATAGATAATTAGTCGGTTGAGTGTAAACAGCACTTGGTTTTCACAGCCAGCATTGATCTTAAACTTGAAAAAAGATACCAAATAAAGCCTTGCAAGTATTTACGTACGTACGCACACTCGGAATTTTAATAAGAACAGCCTAGTGTAAATTGAAATTTAATTGATCTAAAAAAACAATTATTCGAATGCTATTAACGATCCCCCGCGATTTAGATGTCAGGATGAAAAGTCCGGAAACTTTGCGCGCGACGCGTTACTCAAGAGGACACTTAGCGATGCGGGTTGCGCAATAACCTGCAGAATTAAAAATCAGTCTCCTTTCTTCGCCGCCTGGATTATTCAGTGTCAGTGGCCTGCGAATGTGCTCAATTTTTCTTTTCTTTTTTTTTTTTTTTTGAATTGTGAAAGTGGGTGAGTTCGACGCACCACATGGGATTTCCTAGCGAGGGTTTTTTTTTTTTTTTTTTTTCGGACACGAAGCTTTTTTTTTTTTTACATCATCCGGGTGTGTAACGGTTTTTTTATGTTTTTGTGACATGTGCATCGTGACTCAGCGTGAAATGAATTTTGTGTTTTGATGATGTGTTGTATTATATTTAAAAAGTACTATAAATGTCAAAATTTTCTTTTAAATGTTAATTGATGGATGTGGTCGATACTTGATGTAGATCCATAGTAATAATAATTAATAAATGAAATATATGTTAAATATTTCATTTATTAATTATTAACACTTCAAATGTAGCCGTCGTTGGCTCAGTCGGCTAAGGCTTGCGTCTTAGTTGGCTGAAACTTCGGCGCGCCGAGGGACGCCGGTTCGAATCTCCGCTGGGTCGATTTTTCGAGCGGTGAGACTAGCCGCAAGTCCCGCATGAGACGCGACAAGAATTCTTGGGGAATATTGGTACATTCAGAGGACTAAAGGGGATGGCCACCGATGATTGGATTAATGCTCACTAAAGAATTATAAACGAATCACACCAGATAAGGCTCAAGACCCTTCGACCCTTCACTTGCTACCCATCAATAGCTGATGGAATATCGGACGGCATCTTCACCTTACCTGATGAAGCATTCAGGACAGAAGGACCCGACGAATGTAATTGTAACCTTACTGTAAACCCCTACCGTTAAAAACTAAAATGTAAGACCCAATTAACCATAAATGGTATAAACTGGTATAATAAAAAAAAAAAAAAAAAAAACACTTCAAATGTTAGATATCTATAAACTAAAGCTTATGTATTTTCATGTAGCTTGATTTACTTTGTACTATAATGTTCTATATATCAAGTTTTAAAATGAAATGTACTATTGCTATTTAAAAATTTTTTAAACATTAATAAAATTTTAATTTGAATATTTAAAATGATTCAGTTGAATGAATATTTTTCTGTACATACATACACCGAATGTATACAAAATCATAAAAATTTTAACTGTAATATAGCGTTGGGGTATAAGAAAAGGTAAGATTTATAGATTAAAGGTTATCTTACAAAGTAAAAAAATTCAACGCAATCAGAACTATATTTACTGTATTTAAAATTTGCACGTGACTGCGCCTACATTAAGGCAGGCGAGGCCGAGAAGGCAGGAAAATAGAAAAGGAAGAAAAAGTCGAGTTTTTATTCAGTAGAACTTCTAAAGCAAAATAAAACATTATTGAAAATTGTCCGTGTTATCAGGTATTTACATGAATAAAATCCTTTTTTTTATCTGGATCTATACTGCATCACTCAATTCTCAATTTTTTAGATTTGAATGAAAAGTTGGATAGTTCTAAATTTTTTCATGGATGTAATTCTTTTGTTTCATTTATCAAATAAAAAGAAACCTGGTTTATAAATATACAAAATTGTTATTCTCATTTGCTATTTTTTCAGTTTTTCAATTAGAAATAGTTCAATACATGCAATTTTTAAATAAATAAGCATTAATCACAAATTTTTATATAGAATTACCATACATAATAAAATGTTAAATGTATTAATTTTTTATAGTTATTTAAATTATTAAATTTAATGTACAAAATATCGTAAAAAAAAAAAAAAAAAAAAAAAAAATTAATATAAAATTAAATTGTTTAATGTTACATAATTAAAGTAATTTTTTTCAATCACATTCGATTTTATACATTTTCTGAACGACAGCGATGTCTTTTTTATTTGCTGTTTACATACGTCATATCATAATTTTTTATAGTAGAATAAAACTTTTGAGCGTAGGTAATCCTGCCCTTACACTCCGAAGGATCTTATCTTCGCTTTATTTTTGACTCAAGAAAAAAAAAAAAAAATTGTGTTTACCTTGGGACCGATCGTAAACAGGAAATGATTTTTCTCCCCAGACTTCAAATCGACGGGATCTTTTAATTCGTCGCTGGTAACGGTATTGTACTAATTTTCGGGCGTGCGTAAGCTAAGGCCCGTGCATCTTCACCCGGGTATTTCCAGGAACCACCTCGATAACTGTAAAAAATTCTGCCAAAAAATTCCCTATAAACAAACAAAAAACCCACGAAAAAATTAGTAATTATAAACAAATAAATCACCTGCGTCAGAGTACACTCGAGATTAAAATTATTCCTCGGCTCCTACCTGGGAGAGAAAAAATTTCAAGTTCAGTCTCACGCATGCGCGTTCGCTTTTCAAGATAATATTCACGAAGTCGAAAGTAATTCATACACGTGAAAAAAAAAAAAAAAAAGGGATGTGTACACCAGCCGCTCGCTCTAATTACGCCCGGGTCATAAATAATACCGGGCCCAGCGAAAGTAAATTCGATAATCTTTTCTGCTCAGGGTCGTTAAAAAAGATTCTCTCTCTCTCTCTCTCGTTTTTTTTTTTTCGAAAAAGAGTAGTTAGCGATGCTACCGCCCGGGATGATGTGACATCCAATTAGTTTTTTTTCGGGGGTCCTTCGCTTAATCGCCTCGGCGTCAGTGCGCGACCGGAATACCAATGGAAGGCGCGGGGTGAGAGGATAATTTTTAGTCCTAGTTTTCGGGACTAGTCGGTCTTGAATTTTTTTTTCGGCTTCGACCTCGTTTATTTTCGGCGACCTTTGATATTTCATTTTTTTTCGCTGACTTTATATTTAAAGTTGAAAAAAAGGGCTCGGTAGATATCGAATTTTTTTTTTTTTTTGTTTGATGAAGTTACTTGTTGATAACGGTGTGCTTATCAGCGATACCTTGCATGTTATTTTTCATTGGGGGTCTTGAATTTGAATAAAAGATAAATATTTGTATTTAAACATGATTTGAATTACACGTGCCCAAATTCTACGGAGCGTGATGTTCGAAATAATTAGAAAAACAAGGAAAAGTTAAACATTTGTTAGGTAAAATTTGTCAATCGGTTTAGTAAAAAATTTTCCATCATGCTTTCTTAGAATGCTCGGCGAATAAAATGTATTACGTCAATTGATTAGAAGTTAATTTACGTGCCAAATGGTGGATGAAGGTTTATTATCTTTGATCAAACAAAATAGTCTCGTATTTTTTAAATAATTTAGTTGAAAAAAAATTCGCCTTACTCATGATTGACATTCAAAAGTGTCATCAATAAACAAACCTTGACTAAAGGAAGTAGAATCCACGTAAACGAGGAAATAGGAAAAATTTTGCCCCAAAAACACCTGCTTGCGATATCGGTTTATTACTTTAAAAATTATTTTGATAAAAAAAATTTCGAATTTCAATTGTAAGAGCAAAGTCCGTTTAATTGAAAATTCCGACGCAGACACCCCACCGAAATTTTTCGCATGACTGTTGAATTTTTTTCAAGTTCGAAGTAATGATTTACAATATCTCCGTAATCAAATAAAAGCACAAAGTATATTATAATTATAATACCATGAATTTTTTCAAGTCAATGAAAATGAATATATGAAAATAATGGCAAAATTGAAATCTAATTTAAAAATTTTACCCATTCTTATTACAGACAACCTTGAATATGATTAACTTACAATAAAATCGCTTAAGCACATTATAACACAATCAATAAAAAATAATATTTAAATAATATTTTTAAATTAATATGACTCTAAAATTTTGTGTAAACTAAGCAAAAATAGTTATATTACAATGAGTTAAATTTTGTATTAACTCAGTCAACATTCTACAATATCCAAGATGAAGTATGTACAATGCATATATTAATAAAAATAAAAACATTTAAATAAAGAGTTACGCTTTTTTTTACACTTCACCTTAACTTGATATAGTATAATCCACAAGGACCATTCAAAATTTTTTGAAAATTCATAATATTAACTTCAATTATCCTTGCATCATCTTGTTATTTTAGCAGTCGGAACAAACTAATTCAAAACAATGAGGAACCAAGAATGTCCCGTTTCGGTGCTTGTGCGTCTGACTCTGACCTAGTTTTAGCACGCGCGTCGCGTCGCGTCGCGTCACGCCGGGGTCGGATCCGGGAATGCTCATACGCACTTTTTAATCGCTCCTGCAATCCTGTCTTGTCTCCTCCCCATCTGCGACATTACGGAGAAAGCAAACGCAGACTGCACCGGCAGCAGTTCTACTACATGATTGTTTATGCTCGCGCTCAGCTCTAGGATTTTTTCACTTTTACCCAGCAGGAAAACTCTCTATGTCAGGAATTTCCAAAAGATCGGCGTCTGATAAACAAAATTTTAATGATGTAAGGTGTACACAGTAGCATTAATTTATCGAATTTTGTTTAGTTTTTTCAAAACTTTGTAAGAAATTAGAAACGACAAGAAAAATAAACCATATTATCACTTGTAATTCAGAGTTTTTATTTATGTCAAACATTCATTTTTAAACTGCACCTACTCAGTTTTTAGATCAAGTTGCAGTAAAAAATTATTTAAAAAATTTAATATTATTTAATTTAAGTGATTCTGATGATATATTTCAATTTTTTAACAGAAACTGAGAAGAAAAATTTTATAATACTTTTCTTACTCTCTGAATCCTATTTACCTTTATAGTTATGAGATGACTAAAAAATTATTTGTTTAATCATCTTTTTAAAATAGGAAATAACATTTTGTTTAGTGACCGCAAAGTAGCAAAATTTGCAAAATTTGCTTTTATTCACTAGGCCAAACGATGGTAGATATCAGTCGAGCTATATTTATTCAAGGACGAGGACATGACTCGAAAATGTAAGCACGAAGTTCGAGAATTCTTTTTTGAAAACCGTTTTGAATTATTCGATAGAGCTATCTTTCCTTCCAATGTGTTACATGTCACTACGAAAGGAATTTATACAGAAGAAATCAACGTAACCTTTTAGCGATGGTGGAATTGTTTATGGATTCGATGACGCCATCTAGCGGTAAAACAATGACGGTGCGGAAATTAAAAATTTATCTTTGAGGTTATGTCAGACACAAAAATAGATTCTTTCCTCGTTCAAACGTGTACCTTTTTTTTCCTTTTTTCAACTAATCTCTTAATTATAAAACCAAAATTTTGCCAAACGCTTAAATTTATTCGCTCGTCCTCTCCGCAGGATCCTCTTCGAAAATTCAAAATTTATTCAAATGAGAAGAAGAAGGATTTCAATTATAAAAAAAAGACTCGCACTTTTTCGAAAAAGGAACGAAAAAAAAAAGGTAAAGAAAAAAAAAAAAATCGTAAGAATTTTTTTAAAATGATAATGCTTCAAGGCTGCCCATCTGACCTTACAAACGCGCATACAAGGTTCCTTCAAAAAAACTCCCGGCTCACTAATGGTTTTATGCAATATAATTATATGCAAGGCCTCTAACATTTTTGTCGAAATTTATATCATTGAATTTTAAATAACGCACGCCACAAACTCATCTCCTTCGTCCTCTTCTTCATCTTCTTCGATCTTCGTCGATAAATAAAAAAAAAAAAAGGTAAAGACGGAGACCGCGAGAGAGCGAATATAATTCGAGAGAGAAAAAACTAGTCCCTCGTTAGAATTAAAGGGCGGTCTTGAATAATTACGCCGAGTTTTTTTTTTTTTTTTTTTTTTTTTGGTGAGCCTGGGCAGGCCCTACATTTCAAATTATCATTCCAGCGCCCCGCCTCATCCCCCTGAGTTTCGGGGTCCCCGATGTGTCGACTCGTTTTTTATACAAATTCAGCCGCGTCCCATATTTTATTTTCCCGGGAGAAAGATTGAACTTCTCGTTAGACGGGATTCGGTCCTTTTTTTTTTTTTAACGTAGCTTGGTAAGTAATTTTGGTTACTTTATCTTCGGGAATGATTAAAAAAGTTCTTAAGAGGATGTTTATGTGGAAGCTGGTTTTTTTTTATTTCAAAAAAAAATCGTTTTTGGATTTTTCAAATGTTTACTGGATGATGATTAGGGAGATATCTTGGTGTAATTTATTAAAACTGCAATCAATTTGGATTACTTTAATATTAAGCTTTTATGGTATAATCACTGACAGGAACAACAAGTAAGTTAAGTTTAACTAATAATTACCTACGTTTCACGATGAAAATAAACATAAATTTTAAGAACTGTTTTTATTATAGAAAGGGCACAATAATGTTTTCCAACGTAAATCGCACAAGACTTTAAAATCTTTAAACACTCTATCTGACTAATGATCTGTAACAAATCATTTGTTTTCTCGACTGGATTTTTGTGGGTCTAGGTCACGATTTGTTACCCAGTCTAACGTCGAACATAATCCGTATCTGCCAGTGACATAACAGATCACTTTGTAACTGATACATTTTTCATTTTCGGGATTTGGTTTATTTTTTTTTTTATCAATTTTTTAATTTTTTTTATCAAACTAGATAGGAGTTGTTATCAAAAGCTCTTTTAAATCAATTGCCCTTTTCGAGCTGAATATTTTCTCATTCTTTGGGTTTACAAAAAGTAAACCTGGATGTTTGAGATTTTTGAAAGTCATTGTTTTAAAGATACTTAATTTAAAAAAAAAAAAAAATTCGAAGTTTTCAATGTTGTTAAACTTTTTAAGTCTTAAAAATATGACCCTACTATCTTTTTCTGAAATGAATTTTTATAAAAAGGTTTTTAATGAATTGGAACTTTGAAACATTAAATTTTTCACCCCAAAAATTGATGAACTAAAAACTATTCAATACACCTATTTCTTTTGGCTTTAAAGGAATATGTAAAATGAACATTTTATATATAAAATACCTTTAACAGCAGTACTTCAATTTCAAAGATACCCTCACAGAAATTCTTTCTGCATTATTTTTTCAAAACTAAGTCAATTGGTTTTGAAGGGTTGAAAAAAAAAAAAAAAAAAAAAATTCAACTACATTCAAAATATTAAAGTGCTCAAAAGCACCCGAAAAAATTTCGTAAAAAAAAAATCAATTCCACTACCACCTCCGCCATTGAGGGGGGTATTGAGTAACGTCCCTAAAATCGAAAAAATTAATCTTATCCAAAATTACCATTCCCGTCGGTGCTGTTACATCAGAGAGACAAAAAAGAAGAAGAATAAAACGACCAAGAAGAACAAGAAGAGGCGAAGCAACCAATCAAGCCTTCCACTAAGAAAACGTGTTTCGATCCCCGTGACCTACAGCTATTTCAGGAAAAAAAAGGGGGGGGGGCTTGGGCCCAACAATGATCGTGCATGGATCCGCACTTGGGCTCGCGATCATTATCGTGACGATTTCCTGGTGTTGGGTCCTGCAGCTATTACAGCTCTTTATCAGCTCCAGCCGGAGTAAGAAATTGTCCTTGAACGAGAGAGCAGCTCGGGAGGGAGCGGCAAGGGGAGAGCTGGAAGACCTTGAACTTGAGAGACTGGCCAGCTCGGCGCTCCTGCTTCCTTATTGGTCGCCCCTTCTCTCCTCGAAACAGGTGCACCACCACCACCACCGTCGAGACCTTGAACTTGGACCAGCTCTTCCTCCTGCCCGTCCTTTCCTTTACTTTTCTTTTCTTCCCTCCCTCCTTACCCCCCCCCCCCTTCTTATCTCCCTCTCTCTCGCCCTGCCTTTCTTTTTTTTCCCCCCGTATTTATTGCCGTTTTCCCCGGCTCGTAACTGCCCGATGAGTTATGCCCGAGGAAAGTGCCTCGCCGCGCCGAAAGCGAAATCAAGACTGGGGGAGGGAGCGAGATAAGACCTCTTTATAGCAGGGTACTTCCGATTTTTTTTTTTTTTTTTTTTTTTTTTTTCTCAATTTATCTGAGAGCTTGTAAAGGTTGGATTATCTATCTAGGTGCACAAGTAGTATTTCAAAAGTATATTGATCGATCGAATTGAGTCCTTAGAAAGAAAAATTTGTGTTTTGGTACTTAAGGTTCTGTAAATAAATAAAAGATAAAAAAGTCTTGAATCGAAAGTGGTATTTTTGGTGTCTAAGATTCATTCTCGTGTACACACTTTTATCTTGAACAGAGAGAGAATTCGAAAAAAGATAGATTATAATTGATCCAATAAGGTAGGAAATATTTGATACCCATGATCTGTATCAGCGTCTTATTTCTTTAATAAAAAGATTAAATAAAAAGGACTTTAAATTGAAAGACGATGATTTCAGCACTCAAGGTCTGTTACTGAACTTACAATCTAGAGCAAAGTAAGCAAAGTACAAAGTATTTGAAATCAAGTCCTAAGGTCGTAAATCAACATTTTCAGAATATCTATAAGGTTTATAAAAGCAGGCGAGAAAAAATGTCAGTTTTACGGCCGCATGGAAAAAAAAGAGGAGATGGATTCTTCATTGAATTATGCATAAACGTCTCGTTAAACCAGACGTGGATATCTTCCCGAGAGGAGAGAATCAGGAGGACAAGAGAGAGAGAGAGAGAGAGAGAGAGGGAAGGTAAAAAAGCCGCGTCTGACATAACCCCCCCGATGAAGTAACACGTTATCTCCTTCCAATCATCGTGGATTCCACAAAAGTAGACCGTGAGCCGCTCTCCCCCTCCTCTCTCTCTCCCTCTTTCTTTTCTCTTTCTTTTGGATTTTTTGAACGAGAAAAAAAAAAAAAAAAAAAAAAAATCAGGAAATCATCGCGCTTCTGGAAAACGAAAGAGAAATTTTAATGGGGAATTTCGTTCGATAATCGACAACGATTGGTGCAAACTAGTTTTTGATTTATCGCGCCGGTACCTTTTTTTTTTCTTTCTTTCCTGGTGCTGTTCTAATTTCTAGATTGGTCTGTGAAAAAAATGAATGATATTCTGTTGTGGAGGAGAAAACTGTTTGGGAACGTAGTGTCTTATCAGTGTCTGCTGATTCATAGATTTAATTGCGGCGAGGGTGCTTGCATGACAACTCAGTTTCGGGTCCGGTATTTACTTTTTATTTTATTGGGTTTTAATAAAATGAAAGTCGGTTTTTTTTTTTTTTTTTTTTTTTTTATTATTATTATTAAAAATTTTATTTTTGGATCGAGTAACAAGAAAAAAAACCACACTACATACAATATTATGATGTAACTTCACTTACGGGTAAGATCGCAAAAATTGATACTTAATTGTTTGTTTTCACTATTGAAGTTGAAATTATTCACCGATGTAGAGCTTTGTTTGAAGCATTTGGTAAATATTTATTATTCAATATTGATTTCGAAGTGGATTATTGCTAAAATCAAGAAGTTTCTAATTTCAGCTCTCTTATTTTGGTTACTTTTACTTAATCTAAAAAAAAAAAATCTGGAACTATCCTAAAGCGCGGTAACGCTTGAGGGCGATTGAGTTTTTTTTAACAACAATAACAAAAAAAAAAACTGCTGTCAAAGCTTTATATACTTTGAATTTATGGTTTCAGGTTAGGTTGGTCCTGTAAAAAACAATGTTGCGAGTGTTATTACAATATACATTTACACGGTATACTAGACAATAGAATTGATAAACTTATCAATGTATAAATTTTTGATCGAAGTTCTTTAAAAAAAATCAATTTAAAATTAATATTTATTGCAAGTCTTACCTATTTAACGTTGAAAAATTATTGGCGGTAGTATAAGGACTAATCCAACTACAGTTTAATCCCAGAAATTCCGCATAAAGCAGCTCGCATTTACGCAAAATTCGTCGAAATAGAAAAGGAAATCCGTAAATATTTGCGCGTAAACGATTTGTGCTGAAAGAGCTAAAAGAAAAAAAAAAAGCGCCCCGAACGAATTATTTGCAGAATTGACACAGTGACGCAGCCCAAAAGAAGCACCGGTAACCAGAGATCCACGCGCGTGCGGTACCGGGATCGGACCAGGAAAAGCACGCTTGCGTCCTTATCAACTCTGCAGAAATTGTAAAGCGATAGGTTGAGAGTAATAGACACGAGATTTACTTCCGCCTCGTGGTTTAAGCACGGAGCGGGTGTTTTTGAAACGCGAGCTTGCAGAAAGAAAAAAAAAAAAAAAAAAAGATCTGGATAAAACGTGCGAGCGGCACTTTTTTTTCGGAAAAAAACGTGCCGAAAATGTGCAAACGATGCAAGGTCGGACGTATTTCAAGGACGATTTTTGTTAGATTCTTCTTTTTTTTGGAATCGGTGGAATTTTGATAAGACTTTAGATAATCGAAGTCGACGAGAGGCGCCGGGATTGATCGAAATTTGAGTTGGATTCGAAATTCAAGACTGATGGATTGATTTTTTCGAGGATTTTTTTATCTCGAAATGAAGCTCAGACCAGTTTCAAGTCTTCGAGGTAGAACTCAAGTTAAGTAACATGTTTGAAAATCTACGAATATTTATTATTTTTTAATTTTATTTATTTATTTTGGATCAACAAGCTGAATAACCCTTTTTACTTAGATACAATAAATATTAAATAATATAATATATTATATTAGGAGAAGTGAAGAAATCTACGAATAAGTTTGATTTTATTTCAACAACAAGTTATTTTTAATAATATTATAAATTGTAACTTTGAAATTTAAATTTGATGATGCATACGCTGTCCTGCACAATATTTTAAGATTGAAAAATTTCTATTTTTTTTGAAATTATGATTTTTCAATAATTTGGTAAGCTTTTCTTCCAATTTTTTAGCCTAATTATTCTCATGCATAAATTTTATTATTTAATTATTCATCAATGTATTTACACACTAGACATTTTTCTGAACCGTGATTTACTAAAAATATTCACCGCTGTATCAGGAAAAAACAAATATGTTTGAATATTCGATGGGCGTACAAAGCGCGGAAAATATCAAGGTAATCTCGGCGTTTTAGAGGCATGTGAATTGAGAAAAAAAGTACAGTTCAAACACGTGCGACGTGAGTTTGTAATTAACGGTATATACTCTATTTTTTTTTTTTTTTTTTTTTTTATCAGAGAGAAGAGAAAAAAAAATTGGAAAGACGTAGGAAGAAAATTGAAACTTTTGATGTCATACGGTTGCTGAGTGCGGTTTTTATTTATTTTTTGGATTTTTTGTTTTTAAATTTTTGGACAGTTTAAACTTGTTTTCGTACCAATTTCTTTCACTCTTACTTTTTTGGCTTCACGAATTCCTTTTTTCGAATTCCGGAGGATAACAATTTTTTTTCACAGAGTTGTGCATCTTTTGATAAAATTAATTAATTTTTATAATAGAAATTATCTAACGATAAACATTGAAAAAAAAGATGTCGGCTAACCTAATTTTTAGTCAAGGTCTAATGCATACTTATAGTTTAAAAGCATCGCTGAAATATAAAACTTGAAATGTGCTTCAATAGCACAAAATAAATTTCATAATAGAATTTTTCAGGTATGACGTAAAACACGCTTGATTTATAAAAAAAAATTCGAATATTTTCCATGTTTTTGCAATTTTTTTTTAAAAAAATTTATTTATTAATCTCAGCTTGCTACCAGCGTCTATCTAAAAAAATGTGCACGTTGATAACACATGGAAAATTTGTATGATTTAATTCATCGATATACAAGTTAATCGAAGCGTTAATAATTTTTTATCATAATCAACTAATTCGTAAAGATTAAGTTAAATATTGTTAGATAACTTATTGTTTACACTATTTTTAGACTAGCACGCTTGTTTTTATCACAATTGCATGGAGGAAGCCTGGAAATTTTTATCTGTGATAAATTATGGTAATTTTTTTTTTGGAACGATCTAGTAAATTTTCACATGAAATTAATCGACCGCCCATAATATTTTTATTTGATCTTATTATGTTTTAATGATGTAGAAATAAATCAACTCACATATGATGAAATTATCAGCATCGTTTTTATCAATGGAGTCAATCTTCCGACTTGCTGCCAATTCCATGGCATTGAAATCTTCTTGCAAGCTTTAAAAAAAATTTTTGCAAGCTTTAAAATAATTACTTCTGGATCAATAAACTAAGATTATAAATATATGAATATTCAATACAATAAAAATTATTATAATGACGTGATTTTGATTAAATTTTTTAAATAAATAGTTTTAAAATTGTTAATATACTTACTGTCATGGAAAAATTTAATATTTAACGTAGTAATGGTAATGATAATTGAATATTAACAATGGTTAAGTAATAGTAATAAATATTATGACTGATATAATCTCAATTACGAAAGGAAGCTATTAACGGTAAAAATTTTTTATTGAATATGCAAACCAATGGTACTCGAGAACAATTTACCCGAAATGTCAGTTAAATTAACATTCATCAGCTAATAAAGACTTCATAAAACAGATAAATTGATAAATTCCTTGTCATGATTACACAATTCTTTTTTTTTTCACGAAAACTATTCAAATTTTTGACGCTCGGGTACGACCTTATCGCGCGTCTGATACCAGCAAGGCAATTAAATTGTAATTAGTGCACACGAACTTTCTCAGAAAAGTATTAATTTTTATAAAAATAACTCTTCACACGGTTCCGAATCTAAATAAATTAAATTCACATTGACATTGCTGAATGATGATTAAATTAGCATTTTTAGAATAATAGCGCAGCGCCACGACGATAAAAATCAAAACACCGCGGACGGAAAAATTGGTTTATATACGAAAAAGATATAACAACAATAAAAAGTGGTTTACTATCAATCTACAGCAAATTTTTTTTCAATCAAAAGAGTATCTCTAACCTTAAATAAACAATCGAGCGGCTGGAATTATCGATGATCACGATCGCGCCTCTTTTTTTGCGATGAAAACCGCCAGCGGTTTTATTATTTATTATATCACAAAAAATGTTTACATTGTTCTGGAATGATACAATGTTTATTTTGATTTTACAGCTTGACTCTTACAAAACGTAACATGTTACAAGCTATGAAAAACAAAAATTTGAATACAAGTAATTAAAATCCAAACCAATGAGTCAGTAAAATATCACTAATGGAGAGGTAGAAGAAGAAAAAAAAAATATCGAGGCGAAAGTAGGACGACGAAAAAATTTGAAGAATGAGTCACTGGAAAATTGATTGGGGTTGCACAAAAATATGGTTGTTTTTTCGTGTTAGAATATAATTCGGCTGTTGTGATTTTTTTTTTTCATCGAAAGAATGCGTGATAAATAAAGTTTGAGATGCTGATAAATTTGTAACGACAGGATCACGCCTCGTTTTTTGATAAGGAAGATTTTGTTCCTGAAGTTTCCATAATCAGATCGATGATAATATTGTAAGGAAAACAAAATTAACCTTGAGCGACGAGATGTGGATTCTTCTCGTTTATTATCTTAATTTTTCGTGATTTGGGTCAATTAAAATGAAATTAAAGATTCTCGTAAGAGTTTTTTTTTTCGAAAAACAGGATTTTCAAATTAAACGACAGTTTGGCTTTCGGTTTTGTAAAATTTAAAATGATTTTTGTTCCCGACAAAAGGTTGAAAAACAGGAAAAACAATTTTCGAAGTAACGGGATTATAACTTGGCTCCTTGAAGCATACTTAAAAAAGTAAAAGGAAATTTTTTTGGATTTCGATTAGAATTTTCATTTTACTTTGAAATTCGAAGAAAATAGTTTTAAACTTGAAACAACCAATCACGATATTTTGACTGTATTGATCTTTGGTTGCAATGTACTTTATCTTTTGGCGAAGCAAAAAATCATTTTTTTATTTTTTATCTTTTAATTAGTGCATACAAAAATAAAATAGTATATTTCACGCCAGGAACTGGAAAGTATTAGCAAAGCCCTAGCAAACCCAAATTAACTAAGGGTTCGCTAATTCTTTTCCAGTGTCGCGTGAAATATTTTTTTCACGCTAGTAGCCCGAAAGTACAATTTTCGGGCTCGTACCGGAAACGAATATTGTACTTTCCGACTACTAGCGTGAAAAATAGTATACAGCCCTTGGGAGCGCAAAAATGAACTCGCCTTCGGCTCGGACATCAATTTGGGTTTGCTAAAGGCTAACTCATTTTTGACTCCCTCAGGACTGTAATATACTATTTCGTACGACGGGTCCCGGAAGTGCTACTGACTGTTGCGCTTCCTGGCCGGAGTGCGAAACAAAAATTTGAATTAGTTTTTTGTAAAAAATAGAATGTATTTGATAAATTTTGAAAAGTAAATGATTTAACTGCGCTGAAGTCAGAAACGATAAGAGAAACAAATTAATTATCCTTAACTAATAGCTTTTCAACATCAAAATTCAAAAGATTTAGATTTATTAACAAGAAAGATAATCTAATAATTTTCGTGTCTGAAAAATAAGACAATGCTATATTTTCATGACACTTTTATTTTTCAAATGTTGGATGCATTTGTATAAAAAGTTTCAAATATTTAGAAAATTTTTAAAATACCAATGTCACTTGGAACAGTAAAATCGAAAAAAAAAATTTCGAACTCTTATAAAAGTTTCGAAGATCAATGTGACATAACAATTTACCAGTCATTTTGTGATTTATACATGTCAGTCTGTTTCGTAAGTACCTGATTTTAGAGCACGTTTTATGTAAAATTTTTCTCACAATGCTCGACTCTATGACCCTCAAGTCTCGACTTTTTTTTTTTTTTTTTTTTTTATATCGAACAGTTTATCATATATTTCTATCTTTTACATGAATACAATCCCATAAGATTAAGAGTCGCGTTTCACATCTCGCGTGGAAATTAAAAAGATTTTCATGTTTTAAAACTTTTTTCAAATGAACTTCGTACCGAGTATTAATCACCATTTTAGGGTTTGAATAAATCATACATAAATTTTTCCTCGAATTTTTCATTTCAACGATATATTTGCAATAATGAGTTATATCGAATTAAGAAGAAAAAAAAAAAAAAAAAAGTAAAAGAAATTTGAGGCAATATGTGTCTTAATAACAAATTATTGAAACAGTAATGAATTACCTATTGAAAGGAGTAACGATGGCGCGTGTACGAATAAATCACCATAAATTTTTACAAACTTAAATATTGAAAATTTTCTTTTTTAATTTACAATGTTTCATGTTAAAAACTCTTTTTACCTCAATTGGGAAAAAAACTGGGTTAATTATCTAAAAATAGTTAATTAAAAAGGAATTAATTAAACGGATCAATTACCCTTGATATTCGAAAGATTGTAGATTCTAATGATTCATAAAAAAATTAAATTAATCGATTCAGAATTGTCAATCATCGAAAAGAATTAAATTGGTGAATAGTTTAAAAATTTCGAAGTCATTTTTGCTTTCTCGGACCCTGTACTTGATAACCGACAATCGACACACTTTTTTCATACGTAAATTTACTGTTTCCCAGAAAACTTTGCAATTGAACATGTTTATACTTACAGGTGTTTTCTTGAATTATTTTATCATAATTTTTTGTTACATGCAAAGTTGCACACTCTTATTCTTTTTCAATTATTACTCATGACACTATTGGCGCTGAAAGTTTTTCCGAAAACTACTTTGCTCGCGATAAAATTAGAGGCAAAATCTGTCAAAAATTTGAAATTTCGGGTTATGAAAGAATCAAAGATTCGATACCGCAAATTTTATGTAGATCCTCGGTACAGAGAAAATCATGCAATATAACAGATTTTTTTGAGAGATATGCAGCCAAAGAAAATAGATGGATGCTTAGAAGTTATTTTTTACTTATTGCGAAATTGAAAGTGTTTAGTTATTTGATGTTTGATTGTCTAAAGTATTTGTACAACTACAAACGCATCCATAAAGATTTATATGTAGAGTACTTGGAAAATAATATTTCATTCTTTTTTTATAATATACTTCAATTTGAATTACTGTATAAAATAGGATCATCATAATTGACTTTTTAAAAATCTATCTTTGGGAAAAAATATCCATTTTATGATAGGTCGAACCTACTGGACCTTTTCCGACAGCGTTTAAATTTTTTTTTTAAATCATGGAATGTATTAAAGAAGTTTCCATTTTACCGCAAATACTGTTACCTCAAACCTTGAGGCAAGAGCTTTTAAATAATAAGCAGTATGAAAAAGGCTGACTAATATCAAAGTTAATTTTTTTTTTTTTAAATGTATACTTATTGCAAAGTATATAAAACATTATCTTTATTTTAAGTTCAAACATAAAAATTTAAAAAAGCCGGTGTGGTTGAAATTTGAAGCTTTCAGCCCTTCAACCCTTTGGATTTCAAAAAATTACCCAATCAACAAGTTACCAATTTTTAATCGATTTATTTCGTTCTAACTGGATAGCACATTAAATTAAATTAAAAATTTTTCTCACATTTTTATCAGAAAAATTTAGAAAACCAACCCTTTAACCCTTCGATATTAAAAATATCTAACCTGAGCTACTTATCTATCAAAATTTCAGTGAGAGATTAAGAACGCATTAAAAATTAATCTTATACATTTTCATCATCCCAATAAAAAATTTTGAAAATCAACCCTTAAACCCTTGATTACCCAAGCTACCAAAACACGAAAACCGGGTAACGCATCTCGAATCTTCGTACTCCGCGTATTATTAAAAAAAGCTCTCTCTCGGAACGAAATTTGAATTTCAAGCGTCCAGTCGGGTGCGCGCGATAGCTCAGCGCGTCGCGGGTTCTTATCAGGGGGCGGGTCCAAAGCCGCGGGTGGGTGGGGGTCCAATCGTCGGTCAGCGGCGTGGCCGATCGGTTCCAATTCAAAGCGTGCGTGCAGTAGTCGCGGGCGCGTGCGAGCTGCAATCCCTTCCCGCGGGCGGCGCTGCCTCGTAGCCGGGCGCGCGCGCGCCGGAGGTGCGCCCGAGCTTAGTAGTGTCCTGCCGGGGACGCGCTTTGATAGACCGGAGAGGGAGCACCGAGACGAGTTTTTTCATATTTATAACAACCGGCACCGCTAACCATCCAGCCACTTCGGGTCCCACTGTCACCGGAGCTAGAGCTTTTTTACCTACTACTCCTCGTACCTTACTACTACCTCTTGCTGATATACCTGTACCGGCTTCTTCTTATCAGGTAAGTCCGTTTGGTTCTCTTAAGGGGGCTGCCGGTGCTTTCTTTAAATTACTATTTTTTTTTTCTTTTTTCTCGTTGAGTGATAGTGTGAGGACTTTTTGTGATTTTTCTTTCCGCGGGCCACTCTAGTGCGTTTAAGTGAATACTACAATTTTTTAAAAGAATAAGTTTAGTGAATTCCCGGCAAGGTATTGCCAATTTTTTAATTTTAGTGAACATCCTAGTTTATTTTAAAAATTTTTTCGTGGTCTGTTACCTTAGTGTGTTCCATGAGTTTTTAGTAATTTTTTTTCAATTTTATATTTTTTCTACGTGGTTCAGATGCAGCCTTTACATACTAAGTATTTAATTTTTTTTTCATTTAAGATTTTGAGTAGTTTTTTACGCGGTATGTTTGATGCATTTTTAGTGAAGTTTTTTAATTACTTCAACATTCGTTAAGATTATTTTTAAAAATCCAAGTGTTTTTCATGCGCCCCATAAGTGCTTCAAGTGTTAAATCCTCATTAAAATTTTAAATAGATTTTTTGGAAAATTTATCCAAGATTTTAATAATATGTAAAAGGCCACGCGTGAGCTTAAAGTTTTTTTTTAAAGAAATTATTTGAAAAATTCACTTGTTTAAACAAAATTTTATTGTTCCACCGGTTTATACATGGTACCACGTGTCTTATCTTTCTAATCTAATTCATACTTTTCATTAAAATCTTAGAATTTTATCTATTACAAGTGGTACCGCGAAAAAGAATGCACCTACTATCTTGTTTCTATAGAATCGACAAATATTTGACGCGTCCTTTTTGAAAAAGGTGTTTGCATTTTTACCCTGTGAGCTACTTAAAATTCATTATTCTATTTTTACTTGATAAGTTAACTGCCAGACGTATTCGAAGAAATTTTAAAAAGCTACTTAATTTTTTTAAAATTAAATTAAATTTTTTCGTCCACGCTACATTAAAAATGATGAGCTTTGTTTAGAAACTCGATTTTTTCGGACAGTCGGTAACTTTCGAGTGCTTAGCATTCAGTAAAAGTAGTTTGCAACTCGCAGTACCAGGAACAATAAATTTTTTTTTTTTTGACACGAGCTCCGGCTGTAGAAAACCGTCCAAAAAATTTATTTTTTTTCGTCTCGTGTTTAGCCGGAAGTTAAACTCCAGTTGAACATCGGTAAACAACTTTTGTAAATATTTCAAAAAGTTATGAAACTACAAGTGTTACTTAATTCATCGAGGAAGTGCGTTTTTCGGTAATTCCAAAATCGAGCGAAAGCGACTCTTCACCAACCCTCCAATCTAATTGCGCAACTTACCCTACTTTTCACCTCCCCTCAGGTGTTATCTTACTTTGAAAAAACGTCAAACCGGAAGTCATGGCTTGGGCGGCCTTCTGGGTGCTGTCGGTGTTCGTGGTGACGCTGAGCATCGCTCTCCTGATAAAGACGAAGCGTCTTGAGTCTATGATCCTGAACCTGAACCAGCGCAGGGAGCGCCAGAGGAAGAGGCTCAAGGGCCCCATGCCCCTGCCCATAATCGGAAACCTGATCAAGCTTTCCGACCCCGCCGGGCCCTTCGAGGCCCTGACGAAGATGGCCCAGAAGTACGGCGAGATCTACCAGCTGCAGCTCGGCTCGACAAAGTGCGTTGTCGTGAGCAGCCTCAGGCTCATCAAGGAGGTGCTCATCACCAAGGCCAGCCACTTCGGGGGACGACCCAACTTCCTGAGGTACCACTACCTCTTTGGCGGCGACAGGAACAACTGTAAGTACCATTTTTATTTATTTTTTGTTATGTTGGTATCCTAAGACTGCGACTTCAATGCCCTCATAGTTGGTAAATAATTATCATTTTAAAATATTGAGCAAGTAACAAAGAATGTTTAACTTAATATACTATATCACTGAGGACGCTGAAATCGTAGTCTTTAATTTGACTAGTTACAGATAGAGCAGACTTTGATTTTTTGAAATCACAACTTTGAGATTATTATCTGACGTGTCCTTCTAATCAGCTGATTCAATGTTACATTCGAGGGCTTTCAAAATAGGTGCTTCAGGGATCCAAAAAAAAAAAAAAAAAAAAAAAAAAAAAAAAAAAAAATTACATAAATAAGTTGAGTCACTGCATTTAATCGGTTACATCCGCGATCCTTCGTTTCAAGTTCAATGAGGACTGATAGAGCCCGCCAGATAAAACTTTCCAGCCGAAAAACGTGAATAATCGGGATACATCGAGTCTCTTAAAATAGAGCTGGCGCGGCGCGGGTGTCCATTAAAATGAAAAACGCGCGTTATTGAGGAGACTTGGCAATGACCCCATTCGGGCCGCTGCATCGATCTGGATTAATACCGTTCTTGAGGAGAAGACAGAGAAAGGTGCGTGTGCTGCAGCACGTGCTTTGCCGGACGATTCGCACGTGAGCTTGCACTTCTTTTTTTTTTTTTTTCTTCTTTTTCATCGTTTGTAAGGAATCCCCACCACCCCCTCCTATTCTGGTATTCGTACGATACGCATTTTTTCAAAAAATTTTTTTTTGGGTGGATCGATGAATTTTTTTTTTTTTTTTTTTTTTTTTCGTTTCGATTGGTTTGATGAGACTTGCAATTTTTTTGATTGGTAAAGTAGAAAATTTAAGGCCTTATAGTTGAAGAAAAAAAATCGACTTTTGTGTACAATAGAAAAAAATTATTTTAGAGTTGAAAATGAAAGTATAGGTATTTTCAAACAAAATAAATATTTTTTTACATAATTTTTATACTTCTTATTAAATACTTTTACCGATAAAAATAAAAATCAATTGATAAATCGGTAACTTTGTCAACCGGTTTTTTTTCAGTAAAGTACTTCCGAATTCCACACACGATACGATAACTTCCAAACGTGAATAAAATAATATAAAAAAAAAAAAAACTCGTTATCGCAAAATTAATAAAGCGATAGAGCGTCGCGTAATAAATGAAAATAAAAATTCGGCCATTTACAAGTGTGTAATCGAGCAAAAAAATTTCAAAGTCAGCTAATAATCTTATCTTGATTTATGCAGGGTTTTTTAAATTGTAATTCGCAAAAAATTTCATGGTTTTTCAAAAACCCAAGGATTTTGACAAAACGCTTTGCATGCATAAGTAATTCCCCTTAGATCCTTGCTTCGTAAAATCATCGCAGAAAAAAAACTAGCCCTGTAAGAAATGTGAATCAGGTTATCCATTAACCACGGAAAGTCAGATTCTAAGTTACCAGGGCTCCTCACGTATTTTATTTATTAGAAAAAAAGTAAGTTGAATTTGACTAAGCTGAGTAAAGGTGCACTAGATAACTATACAATATACTTGAAAAAAGTTTCTTTAGTCGACATTTTAAAGGCATTTTTTCATATTTTGGTTTGGAAAATTTTTTTTACCAAATAAATTTTATGGTAATATTTTTTTGGATTATGAAATTTTTGAAACCAAAGTATGAAAAAGTGCGACGGAAATGGAGGTTAAAAAATTTTTTTTTCAATATATAGTATGTTTATTTAGTGCACCTTAGATTAGTTTAGCCAAATTCAATTCACTTTTTTTTTAATAAATAAAATTAAAGTGCGGCTTCAAAGAATCTTAGAATCTGAGTATCCGTGGCCCTTAAATGGCTAGTTACTAGAAATATTAGATTGAGTTTATGAAACACATTTCTTAGAGGAAGGTGTCGGAACGAAATTAAACCGACGTAATCGAATTCGTCATCGCGCGGAAGTTTGCACGTGGTACAGTGTCGTTCGTCACGTTCGCTAGGGAAACCCAAAAACGCCGATCTCGGAACAAAAAAAAATCAAGCGAGTTTTTCACCTAAATCGATCTCGGATGTGGGACAAATTGAAAATTAAAAAAGCCCCCGATCGATATGAAAAAAAAGAGTCCTCGATCCGAGTCTTCTCGTAAAAAACGCATCATCAGCGAGACAGTCTACGCCGTGAATAATATGCGGCGAAACGTGATACGCCGAGCCATGGTTTAAACATCGACCTGACAAAACGTGTGAAGTCCCAATTTTATACGCTCGGTTGTGTTATAAACACGTGTCTCCCGTTCCGATTTTCCAGGATTTTTTCATACCGAGCCTTCATACGAGTCTTAACAATTACATACGTCGCTACACCCCGTGACTAATTTAAATTTATCTTTACACATTAGATTTTTAAATCTCCCCCCCCCCCCCCAAATCGTCCCTGAATTTTAAATTTTATCTTCGGCCTTGGTTCGAATCAATTATCCCTCAATTTTTATGTTTCCCACCCTGGCTCGGATATGCATCAATGTATTCATCGATTCAAATCTTTATCATTTGACGCGTTGATTATCTCACCTTAATAGAGAGGATTTTTTTTATGGTAATTCTTTCACGATAGATGACGGTCATTTATTAATCAAATTACCTTTTTTTTTTTTTTCATTCGAGCCTCTTCATTTTTTATGCACGCGTAGATTCGTAATTGCCGGCTGAATTTTCGGGCTGGCAACTGTAAAATAAGAAGAAGAAAAAAATACAGGTTTACATCACAAAATTAGAATTTATAAAACTTAAACGGATTATTTTTATCTGTAATTTTAATAAGGAATTTTTTCTGAAATAAGTAATCGGAAAATTTTCTGGGATGTGAAGATGCCATCGTCATTTATATTCTTGTTTGCATTTATTGCCCAAATAAACGAGTTATTTGTCGAATTAATTGATAAGACGTTTCTCTATTTTTTAAATTCAAATTTCGTTCTTTTTAATGGTCTAAGTTTTTATAATTAATTATTACACACTAATCGTGATTTAAAATTTTTACAAAGTCTTCGAGTCTGGAGTTGCACTTTCTTTTAAATCAAGTTACGCATTATTGCTCAGTATTGCCAACGTGATATATGTACTACTTAGATTCATAAACAAGTTTTTTGCGTTAAATTTATTTTTTAAATCATACTTTTAAAAGTTATTAAAAAAGTTCATTTTTTTTCAAATCAAACAAAAGCGTTTATTGAATTTGTAACGTTTCTTCCTCTGGGTAAAACATGTAACACTAAGCAGTCTTGCCAACGTCATTATTGATATATTTTTAATTTTTTTATTCTAATACGGCGCTTTTAATTTCATTTTTTATTTTTCTACTATGATTTTGTTGAATCATCATAAGCAAATGAACTTAACGTACGCGAAAAGTTTCATCACTTATCCGTTATTTTTGTTTTTTAATTTTTGCACCCCCAGCAGTTCATTCAAATTCCCAGTCCAGCCAACATAATTTGTTCTTCTATATTTCAAACATGTCCCCATCTACAGTCAAAAATCTCTTTAAATTCCAAAAGCAGTTTTAGTTTTTCCGTTGTCGCACCCCCCGCGTCACACCGGAGGTTACGCAATGCTGCCACCGTAAGCGCAACGTCGTAAACAAGTTACAGTTACGGGCTATGCACTTTCTTCTGCGGAGGGGGAGGGGAAAATCCACGTGGACGTCTGACCCAACCCCGGCTTTGAACTAGGTCAATAAACAAATGACTCAGGCCCGAAGGAGCTACGTGCGAGTGTGAACGATCACTCTCGGGTAAAGCCACCGGTGCGTTACTGTTATTTTCATCATAATCGTCGGCGCCGATCTAGATTAACGGTACACCGGTAGTGTCCACGCGTGCGGCTTCGAGAGCTCGGCTCCGCGCGCGCCGGCGCGCGCAAATTCACTTGTTTTCACGACGAAGAAAAAGTCGTAAGAATGACGAAATTCGTAAGAGAAAACTTGAAGTGACTCAGCCGACAGGTATTTTAGGGTCGTTCTAGATTCGAGGATCGGAAGGAGCTTGCGCGAGATGATGAAAGTCACGGTGGCGTTTTTACTTTCTTGTGTTTTCGATTACGCGAGACTCACCGCTATCCCCTAGGCTACCCGGGTGTACAGTTAGGTCTAAAGTCTCGGACCCAAGTGAACGTCAGTAAAAGCGACGTCGAAGATCCATTGTTATTCGCGATCGCGCGATGTTTGTAAAACGTTCAAAAACCTGAATTGGTTTTTTTTTTTTTTTTTTTTTTTTTTAGTAGGTTGGTAGTGACGTAACCGAGGAATGAATGAATGAATGAATGAGCGAAAAGAAAAGAAAAAAAAAAATTGGTGATTGACCGGCGCATGGGTCGGCGACCCTGCCGGTGCGAACGCACTCTCGACCTCTCTGCAATCGAAAAATTAATTTTTTATTCCTCTTCAATCCTCATTAGTATGAATTTCGCCAATCGTCTGGCTCGCTCGAAAAAAAAAAACAGTCATGGAATTTTTCAAATTTGAAAAAAAATTGGATGACGCACCTTTTGGGAAAAAAAAAAGTCGATGGAATTGTTTTGGAAATCTAGGTCGAGACAAAACAAGTAACTTTCCAGTTCGGGGGATGGAAAGCTCTGGAAATCGAAACTCGGGGAATTTAAATGCCGGAGACAGTTACTTTTGATTTCGGTTGCCGAAGGGACGAACACGTGGACTCTGACGTGGTTATCGGGAGCAGGAAGCGAAAGGAGCTCGCTCGCGCTTTTGAATTCACTTTGCGCGTTATACGACAAACCGCCTGGGGTTTACCGATGGTTAGGCGATCTTTTTTTCTTTCATCTGTGTTTTTGTTTTTGTTTTTTCGACTTTAAAATTTTGGATTGTTTCCGAACCGAGTTATTATGTAAGAGACGGATCGGACTTTCTCGACTGTATGGTCTGGATTTGAAATTTACGAGCTTTTTCTGGTTTATGTATTTTACATTTTATCAAAAAACTTACGATGAGTAGATGTAAACAATTTAATGGCTTATTGAAGCTCCTGCATAATATTATGAAATACTGAAAAAAATTATGGACTTTTAATCAACTGTCAAACCTCATCACTGTAAAAAATTTCTGACATCTTTGTAGGCAACGTATATTAGGTCATTCATTTAATAGCCATTTGCTTCCTACTTTACAGACTCAATCTAGTATTTTGCTGGTAACTAGCCACTTAATGGCTATTAAATGGATAACCTAATTCTCATTTCCAAAAACAATTAAATTTAAATTAAAATTGATAATTATGAATTTCAAACTTTACTGTAATAATACTTTTTTATTTTTTATACTGTTTAAATATAACTACTAAAAAGTACTAAGTTCCACATTAGTTATCAAGATTAGCTTAGTCTCGAGTCCTGAAAAAAAATTTTTTAATCAATTTTTAAAAATAATTTTATCGGTTCATTGCAAAAAGAAAACCAAATATTTATTAATTCACCGGCTAAAATAATTTTAACGACAATCACATCGTAAAAAAAAGGCTGAGATAAAAATTAAATGCGTTACGAACGTCATAAATAAGCGATTCGAGTTGTATTCCCCCCTCGGAGATAACCGACAGTTTAGCAAAGAGATTTTTTAATTTCGATTGAGAAAAAAAAAAAAAAAAAAAAAAGGAAATTCACGGGAATTATGTCGGGAAACTTGTCGGTGACAGCCAAGGTTAAGGCCTTCGTCCAACGTATCTTCCTATTTACACTCTCCTCATTGGACGCGTACTCTTACCCAACCTTTACGCGGCGTACGTCAAAAAGATCAGATTTTGGGGTCAAGTCCAAACCACCGCTAATCGTTGTCTCGAATCTCTCTCTCTCTCTCTCTCTCTCTCTCTCGCTTTATTTACATATTTTTTTCATCCCGAGATCTTATTAATCGCTGCTTGCTCCCTGGCACTTCTTTACACTGTACTCGATGATTAATCGCGGCTCCTTTTTTTTTTTTTTTTTTTTTTTCCTTGTATCAAATTTATAGACGACATTTAACCAGCTTGTTTTTTTTCTTCTTCCTTTTTTGAATAAAAAATCGCGATGTTAAAAAATTCACGGTAGTTAAAAGTGAATGTTATTATGCAGGATTTGGTAATACCAAGCGTTAGTATATTATACAGCAGTCGGGATTTGATGAGAGCATCGGGTTGATTTGCTTGTCAATTAAGAGACCTGTTTGTGATATACAAAACTAGTATAACTTTTACGATGTATTGCTCAAACTGGCTAGATATTTACAAAAAAAAAATGAAATTCATTATCGATTACCTGTAAAACTAGAAATACTCAATTTGATTCTGTCTAAGCTCTATAACGAAGGTGATTAGACTAGATGATTAGAGGGCGCCACCGTCTATACAGTGTCTCCCTCTAGACACCTCAACCTATCTTTCTCAACTTTAAATCAGTTGAAACTCTATCGATACTGATGAATTTTGTTTCAAGACAAACCATTGGTCATTGTTTGGTTTAATAACGAAAAAATTTTTTTGATTACAGCTCTTGCACTATGCGACTGGTCCGACCTGCAGTCCGAGAAGCGCTCCTTGGCCCGTAAATTTTGCTCACCCCGTGGTGGCAGCTCCGAGCAAGAAGTGTTGTCCGAGGTGGCCACGGAGGAGATGGGCCGATTCTTCGGTATTCTGAAGGACGAGAAGAACGCGGCTATACGCCGGGGCGAGGCGCCGATAAAGCCAACTCTGCTGATTGCCATAGGAAACATGTTCACCCAGTATATGTGTTCCACGAACTTCGGCTACGAGAACGACCAGTTCAACCAGGTCGTTCGAATCTTCGACGAGATTTTCTGGGACATAAACCAAGGATACGCCGTCGACTTCCTGCCCTGGCTCAAGCCTTTTGCTATGAGGACCCTGAACCGACTTAGCAACTACTCCATTACCGTGCGCAGCTTCATTCTGAAGGAGATCATAGACCACCGTCAGTCCACCCTGGACCTGGAGAACTTCTACAGGCGCGACTTCACAGACGCCCTGCTCTTCAACCTGATGAAGATCGAGTCAGACTCGAAGCTCACCAAGCAGCACATCCTCTACGAGCTCGAGGACTTCATCGGCGGCCACTCCGCGGTCGGCAACCTGATCATGATGGTCCTCGCCAACTGCATTCAGTACCCAGAGGTCCAGAAGAAGATGCAGGAGGAGAGCGACTCCATACTCGGGGACGACCCTGCCAGGTACATAACATACACGGACAGGCCCGACATGGTCTACTCGGACGCGGTGATATGGGAAACCCTGAGGGCGGCAAGCTCCCCCATAGTACCCCACGTGGCGACCTGCTCCACCGAGATCGACGGATACCCGGTGGAAAAGGACACCCTGATTTTCCTGAACAACCACAGCATGAACATAGGCGAGGACTACTGGGGCCCCGACAGCAAGGAGTTCAAACCCGAGAGGTTCCTCAAGGAACGAGTGGAAGAGAACGGCGAGATTGTCAGGAGACTGGTCAAACCCGAGTTCTTCATACCCTTCTCGATGGGCAAGAGGACCTGCATAGGACAGAAGCTCGTCCAGGGCTTCGCCTTTGTCACGGTGACGAGTCTACTGCACAAGTACAACGTGTCGGCGCCTCCTGGTGTAAACGTAGCCGACTTCATGCGGCCCAGTTGCCTGGCCATGCCCGTCGACTGCTGCAACATGGTCCTAACGCCCAGGCTGGAAAACTTATAGACTGTGATGAGCGGGAACCGCGTCCCGAAGAACTGACAGTACAGTGGTAAATTGTGTCTCTGAGTGACTATGATGCGACAAACACTATTTTGCTTACTGTTCTTGATTATCCGAGTGTTGTTCATGAATCCCCCCCCTCCCCTCTCTCTTCCTTTCTCTCTAGGAGAATTGAAACAAGTGCCTATAGGACATGAAATCATCATCCCCTGAGTATGAAAACGAGTCATTAGAGCGTATGAGATGATAAGTAGCGTAGTGAACTCTTTTGAACGAAGTAAGGATACTTTCAAATGTGTAAAAGAGTAATTTTTGATACGAAATTTCTGTTAAGAATCTCTTACCAAAAAATTGTAAACTGTAATTTTACGACATTATGATTTTCAATTTGATTCGTTTAAGGAAATTTTCAAATTAAATTTTTCAAAACTTACAAATCTACGTGGCGATTCAATTTTTTAAACTATAGCTAAAACCATCGATTTTTGTAATTTTTCACCCTACTTAATAGTATAAGACAAATAATGAGTGAAAGGATCATTAAATTTTTTTTCTCTAGGTAGTAGTGAAGAAAATAATAATTTGAACGTTGTTTTGTTCACTTGAAAAAGACTGAAGTCATGTTACATATATGATAAATATTTATAAGTTTTTGTGTTTTGTTACTGTATATTTGATTGAAATTTTAGAGAAACATATTTCGTAATTATAAAATTTAAAAAAAAAATACTTATTTGTAAGGTAGTTAATGCCCAAAGTACATTTCCCTTAGGTGTATAGTTTTATTATTTATTCACATTGTTATGATAAATTTAATTCATTGTAATGATTTATATTAACCGCCAAGCAAGTACAAAACTAATGACGCTATTGGAACTTAAGCATGTATAATTTTTGATCAGATTAATTTTTTCATTTTTTTTTTTCTTTTTTTTTTTTTGTTTCGGAATCGTCAAAACATAATTTTAAGTAACCTCAATTGTTTAGAAGAAATCGTGCGGATGTTATAACAATCCGCATGTAGTGAACTTGAAATGTCTGTTTCTCTGATGAAATCTTGTAAATATTATATGATAAACTTATCTTTGTGAAACATATTTTTATAAATAAAAATGAAATATTATTCAAATATATATACATATATATAAATGATTTTTTTTTATTATCTACTTTACCTTACACTGGAATAGAAGCCTTACCAATAAATTATTTCGTTTTGTTTTCTTTGATTGCAAAAATCTGTTTAATTTTCAAGTCCAGAAATTATTAAATAAAAAAAAGCATCAAATGGCAAAAGGATATAATAAAATTCAGTGAAATGAATTGAAAATTCAGTAAAACTGGTTGAGAGTATCAAAAAGTCAGAAAAAAATCACAAAAGGGAAGCACTCGATATACATAATTGTATAACCAGTTTCGTACACTTTTTTTGGTTACCACGCATGACTTAAGGGTCCTCTCTCATTACTTTTTTATTTCCTCTTCTTTGCTTTCTCCTTCTGCTTCGTATTTTAGTCAGATGCATTTAGTTGAAAAAAGACTGTTTTTTATGGTGAGAAAGTAAATAAATTCTATAATTATCAAAAGCTTAAAATACACATTTTTGCACGATAAAAATGAAGAAAAAATTGAACCTGCCCTAACACTTAAAGATAAAACAGTCTTATTATTTTATCTATTTCAAAATATTAAAAACAAACTGCTTCTTTATGCATATTAGTTTTAATAAAATGTAAATTTTTTATTTGAAATTGAATAAAAAAACAATAAAAAAATTTTCTCATTCGTAGTATTTAATTCAAAGGAATTTCTCGCACCATGTCCAAAAACAGTGCTTTTTTGTAACGAAATGTAACCAACTAAGAAGCGAAGCAGGAGCCGGAGAAAGCACAGAAGAGGAAATAAAAAAGTGATGGGAGGACCCTTAAATCATATATGGTAACTAAAACAAGTGTACAAAACTGGTTATATCGAGTTTTTTTCCGACTTTTTGATCCTCTCAACCAGTTTTACTGAATTTTCAATTTGTTTCAATGAATTTACCTGTTGATCTGCATTCTCAAAACTTCATCAATGGATAATTAATCTTTACTGTAAAAGAATATTTTGCGTACAAAATATGCATTTTTTAATTATTATGATATTTTCACGATTGTCAACATAATTATGTCAAATCTATTGATCCCTTTAATTAACGTAAAACATATATGTTCGGAAAAGTAACATCCATCTGTGTTTATGTCTTCAGAAACTTTATAGTACAAAATATATTAATAGTTTTAATAATTTTTCGAAGAATAAAAATCTTTATTTACTATTTTGCGATAAAACTTTTATGAAATATACGTAGCCAATTTACGGCCCATAAGCTAAAAATAAATTAATAAATGTCGCTGAAGAATTCGAAAAAAATGCATTTTTAATACAGTAGGAAACTCTTTTGGGCGAGGGGCTATCCACTTCGATATCATACATAGAAATCAATATAACCAGTTAAGTATCAACTTCATTTTGAGTGAAAATCTTCAAAAAAGATTACTTTTTACGAAATATTAATTTAAAACAATTCCGAGCTTTTAAACACTTTAAATTTTCCGAAAAAATCACAAAAAATCCAAAAGAATCATTAGTGATTCTGGACTGCATAGCCCGTTGCTATTAGGTTGTACAAAACTACTCTAGGGTTTCATTTTTGACTCAGAAACTTCTGAAAGGGTTAACCCTTTTCCAATAAAAGGGCTCTGTAATGCAAAAAAAAAAAATTACAAAAGGCAGTACAAAAAAAAGTATCGCTAAAAGAAACTAAGTAAACTAAACAAAATATCCCATAGGGCTCATGTATGAGACAGGAACCGTTTTTAAGTACAAGGGCTTAACAGTGTCCCACTAGTAAAAAAAAAGTAAAAAAAAAAAAAAAAAAAAAAAAAAAATACAATAAATTTATAAAAAATCCAAAACAGACACCAGTTTGAGCTTAACAAAAAAAGCAGTTCAATTAAAGCTATTTTTTTCTCCACCCCGTCATTAACTAATAAAAATCCAATGATCTCCATAACCAGAAAAAGCTTGTGTAACATCCCAAGCACCATAAGACTTTAAATTCCTCGTCGATGTTACACCAAAAGGCCGGGGTGCCAAAAAAGCCGGAGGATCGAAGGGCGTGGTTGGTCGCGATTGACTCGGTCGAAGAAACTCGTCCCTAATTACCGGCCCGTGTTGCTTTGGCCGTTCGTCCTAAAGCCTTCGGCTGCTTTTTCGTCCTTGCGTAGGTAGTGATCTTTCCGTCGCGGAATGCCTGGCCAGTTTAAAACGATAAAAAAGTCTCGGCCGCAGCCTCTGGGTAGAGAAGTAGTAGTAGTAGGAGGAGGCAGCCGAAGAACGAACGAAAGACGAAAAGGAAAAATCGAGCCCTTTGGGTAAGCGCGACCACCGGACATCCTTCGGCACGTCCTGGGTGCCCTTGAAGTCGTCTCGTTTCCCCCCTACCACCGCTACATAAGATGCAGGCTACTGGTTTTCTGGTCTATACTGCTGCCGGAGTAGCCCATCGCAACCAGTTTTCTACTACAGTGTCCACCGCGATTCGTCCTTCGGTCGGCTTCGGGGCCCTTGCCTAGGGCTGAGCAGGAGGAGGAGAGGAATTTCGGACCGAGAGTCTGGCCCACTTTTGAATGCATCGCGGCAGCTGCAGACGGGAGCAAAAAGACTCCTCGGCGGCGTGCTCGGGCTCGTTTATTTTCTTCTCTCTTGTGTTTTGCCCTATTCTTCTCATTTTTGTTTTGATCCTGGCTTCGGTAGCTCCCAGTCTCCTCCTCGATTATGTAATTAAGAACTTACTGCCTGAGAGACGGAGGATCCCTGCCAAGGATACCACTGCATTATGCATGCAATCTCCCTCCCTACCCCGTCTTTCTATTTTTATTTGGACTCGTCTATATAAAGCTCAGACGCACCTGTTTTGTGTTTATTTTTGGAGAGTAGTCTGCGCACGCTGCATCCTTCGACAAGCGTGTAAACAGTGATATATCGCGAGTTTTTTTTTTTTTTTATTCGACTGTTCGAGATTTGGTTTTTTTTTCTAAACTGGTAGTTTTTTTTTTCCTTTATGTTGCTTGAAATTTATTGATAATTCTTTAATTTTTAGTCAAAATTAATTAAAACTGAAAAAAAAAGAAAAATTTAAAAAATTGTAGATGAAGTGTAATCCTAAAAAAATGCGATATTATAAAACTCTAACTATTTTAAAAATTTCAACACTTTACAAAATAAAAAAAAAATAAAAAAATCAGATCTCTTTACAATACATTTAAAAATTTTTTTATTTAATATTCTTAATTCTCTTAGAAGAAAATACGTGAGTTTTGACTGTAGATCGTAGACGGAAGCTATTTATTCAAAACCCTATTGGTTAACTGTACAACAAACATTTCTACAAAACCAAAGTCAATACTTACAAATTAACCATTTCTCGATAGTATGCGCGCCAGAATTTTTACTAATTGCTTAAAATGAAGTATTTTCCGACTATTTACAATAAAACTGAAGTTTAATCAAATAAATAAATGAAATAAAAATAATTATCGTACTTAGCCAAAACAGAAAAATTTTTTTTAAACTGGACACTTTTTTTAGTAAGCGAGGACTAATTTTCTTAAATTTGAAATTTCTTCTTTAAAAGCACCTTAAATTTCTATTAATTTTCCCTTCAAATTGTTTTCACAATTTTTTGCACACATCATAGATTTTTAAAACCCAGCCCGAAGGGCTGTGCACTCTAGAGTCAAAATCAGTAATTTTTTAATTTTTTTATGATCTTTTCTGTAATTTTTTTATTTACTTTTTCAAACATTACGGAGCACTATTAGTCTAGCCGCCTTATAGAAGGTTTTACGTGCAAGTTCGCGCCACGACGGCAACCCTGGTTTAAAAGACGTATTTCGATGTCCTCTTTCGAATTAACCAGGGTTGCCGTGCTCAAAATTACAATAACAACAATTAAACAACAATTTGTATATTTTCATCATACTTTATAAACACGCAAGACCCCATCATATATCGAGTGCGTCTTGGTGGAATGGTTGGAGGTCTTACCTCTAACCCGGGGGACCGGGGTTCCATTCCCACCACGATTGATTTTTTTTTTTTTTTATAGGTTCGTTAAATAAAAAAAAATTTTAATTTTTATTTAATAATTTTCTTTTTTATTTTATACCGTTAAACATATATACAATAATAATTTTTAATTTATATATATATATATATATATAATTTCTTGAAAATCAGTATTTAAAAGCAAATAACTCTTAATTTAACTTAAATTACGTAAACAATGAAAAACTCTGTATCTGACAATAATTTTTAATCCGACATTGATTCTTCTAGGATGGATTCAGAATCGCAATCGTTAAATCCGCAGTCGTTGTATTTATTTTTGCACGTATCAGTCTTTTTGTAATAACAAAATGAACAGCACAGTATACTAGCTGCAACGCAAAAGTTTTTTACAAAAAATTGATTAATTATGTGAATATTTTATTTAAATTTTTAATACAGATTTTCAAGAAATTTTTTTATATATTTATATATGTTCAACGGTATAAAATAAAAAAGAAATTTATTAAATAAAAGTTAAAATTTTTTTTTATTTAACGAACCTAAAAAAAAAAAAAAAAAATTAATCGAGGTGGGATTGGAACCCCGGTCTCCCAAGTTAAAGGTAAGACCTCTAACCATTCCACCAAGACGCACTCGACATATAATGGGGTCTTGCGTGTTTATAAAGTATGATGAAAATATACAAATTATTGTTTAATTGTTGTTATTGTAATTTTGAGCTCGGCAACCCTGGTTAATTCGAAAGAGGACATCGAAATACGTCTTTTAAACCAAGGTTGCCGTCGTGGCGCGAACTTGCACGTAAAACCTTCTATATGACGGCTAGACTATATGGAGCTTAGATAGAAGAAGAGTAAACTTCATAGGAAAAGGCCTCAAAAAATGAAACTCTTCGGTCGCTCGAAAAATTTGCTAGCTACCCTAACACATGTTGACCAGGTAACTCAACCCTAGTTTGAAAATTGATATTGAACGAACATAACCTTCAAAAATCTTCAAAGTCGATACTTAGACCTCAAACCGCATGGTGAATAGACTTAGGGTTCTGTAAAAAAAATACTCTGTAAAGTTTTTAAACGATTTAAACTATTTTATTTAACTAATTTTGTGACGACTTTGGAGTACACAGTCCCTCGATCTAGGCACTGTCGAATAAACTATCATTAAACCAATTTACTTATTTACATGTTCTCAAAACGAGATTTCAATAAATTTTGTAGAAAATTCCATTAAAATTTTTCAAATTTCAAGTTTTTTTTTTTAAGTTTAAATCTCGCGACAGTTTATTGAAAATCAGTCTTGAGGATTGAAAACCACTCTTGGACAAAGAGCAACCCTGCTAGAAGTTTCAACAGAACGTCTGGGGTGCCCGCCAGATAGTGGGCAGAAAATTCTGTCAAGCTTATTATTTTATGTATATGTCTATATATATAAACATATTTGTATATGTACCTAGATGCGTTGATGAGAGGTTAGTTTACAAATCGGAGCAGCAGCATGCAGCTCCGATGTTACAAAATTGATAAAAAATAATCAAATAATTTTATAGAAATATAATTTTAATCGATAAATCATGCTTGCTGTTTGAAAATCCTAACCTCTCCCTGCTGTATAGCCACACGTACAATGGACTTGAACAAATTTTTTTTCTTTTGCTAAATATTTTAACACCTATGGAGTCAGGGCAGTGACCTAGCGCATAGGATAGCGATTACAACCTGGAGATGATTTCCCCAGGAAGTTTTGACTCCGAAGAGGCCAGGGCAGATACCTGGTGCACCTGGTGATACTTACGCCTTGGAGATGATTTCCTCAGGAAGTTTGGACCTCGGAGGGGCCAGGGCGGATACCTAGTGCACCTAGTTATACTGAGGCCTTGGAGATGATTTCCCCAGGAAGTTTGGACTCCGGAGGGGTCAGGCTGAACACCTGGTGCACCTGGTGATATTTACGCCTTGGAGATGATTTTCCCAGGAAGTTTCGACTCCGGACGGGTCAGGGCGGACACCTGGTGAACCTGGTGATACTTACGCCTTGGAGATGATTTCCCTTAGAACTTTTGACTCCAGAGGGGCCAGGGCGGACACCTGGTGCACCTGGTGATACTTACGCCTTGGAGATGATTTTATCAAGAAATTTTGACCCTGAATGGGCCAGGGAAAATACTTGGTGTACCCGGTAATAACCACACTCTGAAGATGCTATCCTAATAGTAAACTTGATGATGTGAACCCACTGGGATCAAAACTTTCTGAGAAAATCATCTCCAAGGCGTAAGTATCACCAGGTGCACCAGGTGTCCGCCCTGACCCCCCCGGAGTCCTTACATCCTGGGGAAATCATCTCCAAGGCTTAATTAATACCAGGTGCACCGGGTGTACGCCCTAACCCCTCCGAAGTCCAAACTTCCTGAGGAAATCATCTCCAAGGCGTAAGTATCACCAGGTGCACCAGGTGTTCAGCCTGGCCCCTCCGGAGTCCAAACTTCCTGGGGAAATCATCTCCAAGGCGTAAGTATCACCAGGTGCACCAGGTGTTCAGCCTGACCCCTCCGGAGTCCAAACTTCCTGGGGAAATCATCTCCAAGGCGTAAATATCACCAGGTGCACCAGGTATCTGCCCTGGCCCCTCCGGAGTCATAACTTCCTGGGGAAATCATGTCCAGGTTGTAATCGCTATCCTATGCATTAGGTCTCCGCCCTGACTCCACTCCAAAGAAAAAAAATTTGTTCAAGTCCATTGTACGTGTGGCACACGTATGCCACACGTGTGGCTATACAGCAGGGCTGGTATTGTGTGAATAATATTTTAAAATTACATCAAAATGGATGAGAAAAATGTTCAACATAAGGAAAAAAAAAAAAAAGAAAAATTTCAGAGTCAAGTTATGATACTGAACATATTTTTGTTAGTAATAAATGTTACAATTTAAAGTAAAAAGGTTTACGTTATAGCTCGCCAGAATCCCTATGCGTAAAGCATTGGCCTTCTGTCAAGAATCTGGCGATTAACCCTACTAAATTTCTGCCCAATTTCGCTAAATCTGCCCACTGTCTGGCAATATTCTGGCGGAAATTTCTCGCAGGGAAGACAAAGCTATACAGTTTACTCATCACTTCAAAAAATTGCATTTGCCTTTGTTTTAAGTTAATTTATACATCCATACGCGATGAGAAGAAATACCGACGGTAATTACCAGCGTTTACACGAAGGTACTTTTCATATTGTACAACTGGCCGTGCCTGTTCACAGTGGACACTGTAGACAAACTCAGTTCGAGTGGCAGCACAAATTGTTCAAAAATTTTCAAAAGGTAAAGCCTGAGTCCTTTACTTTTGCCACCATAGCGGAGGATGACATCGGTAAATCCAAGCTTACTTGGCAGATCAGTTACGAGTTAAACGAAATCTCCGAAGTTGCAGGTGTTACAAGACAATATCACGATTGCAATATCGCCAATAACCGAGACCGTAACGTTCGCTGCAATCAGTACAGACTGAGTCATATCAACGTGAATATGTTGGGAAAGATAACAGCAGATTACGTCGCTTACGTGAGTATACGTATTTGTGATTACACCTCGGAAATTAAGTTCGATTCAGATTCATTGATGAACTCGGTGAAAAAGATCTCGGATTTGATGATAAAAAACGAGAACAACGAGTCGTTTATTCACGTTAAAATACGATTGCTTCATCAAAACAAAAGTGTTACCCGTATGTTAGAAAATTACGTCAGTTATGTCAAAAGTGAAAAATCGTGTAATGTCACTCGGAGCGCGGGAGATGAAAAATTCTCAGCTCATAGAGAAATATTATCGGCCCACAGTCCTGTATTCGCCTCCACTTTCGAAAACAATTGGATCGAAGGAAGTTCTAACGCGATTGATGTAAAGGATGTCGAGCCCATGATTTTAAAACATCTGCTGAATTATATTTATTACGCCAAAGTAAGTTCCAATGAAGTTCAAGACTGGTTAAAAATCATCGTTGCTGCTGATAAGTACTTGATGGATGGCTTGGACAAAGTTTGCGAGGATTTCATTTCCGATAAGCTCGATGCTGACAATGTCTCTAATGCTTTCGCTGTAGCTGACCTTGTGAAATCGGATAAGCTAAAGAAAGACTGCGTTAAATTCATCGTGAAAAATAAATCAGCCGTACTGAGGACAAAAGGCTACAAAAATTAGATCAAAACTCGGGTGGATTTGGTCTCGGAACTCTTTTCTCACGTCATGCTGTGCTGCTCTTTGGTTTTGGAAGATAAAGAAGACAACTAGCTTAGCACGAAAAAATTTCTTATCTTTACAAGTATCAAGTATTAAGTGTATTGACTTTATATAAATATTGTATGTACGTATAAAGTATTTTTTTTCAAGAATATTATTAAATTTAAGTGTTTTCAATTATGAAACTTCCTTTTAAATGCTTTCAATTATGGTCCTTCCTCTGAATCAGACCTATTCATTATCAGTTGGTTTCATGTTTTACGTATGTATATGATTGTTGCGCTGCAAAGAAACAAATAAACGATGGAATTGGAATTTGCTGCGGAAAAGCAAAGATTATTATTAAATTTTTACGGAACATTTTTTCTTTCTTAATTTTATTAATCTAAACCATTATTTTGGGTTCTTTCTTTCTTATCAGGAGAAGTTCTTTTAAATGGGAATTAAAGAGAATTTAAAGTTTAAATTATTTCTGAGTCGAAAATTTCTGATTTTGAATTCCGCAATTTAGAAAATAACTCGACTGCTGTCGAATCGTTCTTTAAAATTTATCATAATTTAATTTCTCACTGATTTTTTATGCGATTTCATGCGTGTATATATTTTACAATGTTTTTTTTTAAGTCTAGTTTAATTTCCAAAATATTCTTTAAAACGCTCACAAGAAGATGTTATGGTGTTGTATAAGGCCAGTTGGCAAGAGATATTGGTGATTTCGTTCATAATTTGGCGTAAAAAAACCGTCTCCAAAGTTTCGTCAAGATCAGCGTTCCACATGTCTTAACATCTCCTTGTCACTATTCAGTTATAATTAAAAATAATAATTCATTTAGTTTAATGTTTGAAAAAAGTTTAATATAAATATTTAATTTGATTCTTTAGTTTATTTACTCCTACAATAATTTATTCCTCAAAGTTGAAAGAAATAGTCGAGTTTTAGAGATTATTTTTTTGTACATCGAGTTTTTCTACATACAAGTAGCAGAAACTTTTTTTCAACTTTTTTCAGATTCAGCAAAGGAAAACAAATATTAACAAAAGTATGGATTCACAGCAAGTGAATTACATGCTAAAAAAATTCAATGCCTTGGTCATTCATTTCTTAAAATTTAGATTAGTTTGAATGGGAGTTCGAATGCTTAATATAACTATAAAAAAAAATTTTTAGTGAAGCAAGCCGTGAGAAATGGGTTACTAAAAACGATTAAAATAAAATTTATCAAAACTGTTGACTTCGAGAGGCTGTGCACTCCAGAATCACTGATGATTCTTTTGATTCTTTTTGATTCTTTGGTGATTCTTTTGGAAAATTTTAAGTGTTTAGAGCCTTAGAATTGATTTCAATTGATATTTTGTTAAAAATTATATTTTTTAAAGATTTTTACTTGAAATCAAATTGATTTTTTATTGATTATATTGATTTTGATGCATGATTTTTTTAGTGATTCTGGAGTGCATAGCCCCTCGGTTGACTTTTATTAATTATTTTTCAAAAGTTATCAAATATGTGTAAACTGTTTCATAAAAAAAGTCAGAGACAGATAGAGAAAGATTAAGTAGACGCGTTTGTTGGTAAAACTTTAGATTGTTTCTAGTGTACCGTTGTGAGAAGAATAAATTTTCTAGTTTTTGATAATAAGTACCTAAGAGAAGGTAGAGAAAAATTTTAAATTTCAAGTTCAATCAATTTTTTTCTTTACCGTGGAGGAAAATATTTTTTTTCAAAGTTACAAGCAATGACAAACGTATTCCTAAAAAAAAAAAAAAAAAAAAAAAAAAAAAAAAAAAAAAAAAAAACGTGAAGTTTAAAAGTTTTGCTTACATATACTTTACACACGCTATGAAATCATCAGTTTCGTAAAGAGCGCGAATAGAAGGATGGCGAGATATCTCAGTCCGTCGCTTTTTTGAAAGTCAGTCTTGAAGTTCAAAAAATACGCGGCAGTCAGACAACGCCGGGTATTCCCCGTATATCAGTGTGGTGCCGTGTGAATAAAAATCGCCCATATTCGTACTACCAGCGCCGTTTGTTTACAAAAAACCAATAAGAAAACTCGCTTTTTTGCTTATTTTGTGAAAAGTGCCAAAACAGGGAAACACCAACGCTCAAAGAAAAAAAAATTCGACACACGACTATAAACTAAATCCAGACGAAATCATGTCGGTTCCTCAAGAGAGCAGAACCGAGGGCAGCACGGCTGTGGCTGTTTACAGTGGACATTGCAAAGAAACACACTTCGAGTGGCAGCATAAACTATTTCAAGACTTCGAGAAGGTAACTCCAGAATTATTTACTTTTGACACTTTTATATCCGACGAGACCCAGGAAAATCATAAATTATCATGGAAAATAAATTACTATTTGAACTGTCTTCAAACTAATGGTTATAACCATAAGGGCGTTCAGTACAGAATAAGCCAAATTGATGTTCATTTGATGGACAAAATACCAGCTGATTACACTGCTCTCGTGACTATTTACGTGCGCAAGAGCATCATGCTGGATGTTAAATTTGATACAGCATCAGCCATGGCGATAGCGAAAAAAGTACCGGATATGGTTATAAAAAACAAAAGAAACGACTTATTTATTCATGTCAAAGTACGCCTGCTTCATCAGGATAAAAGTATAAGTCGAATTGTCGAAAATTACAAAAGTTACGTTAAAAGTGATAAGTCCTGCAACGTTGATTTAAATGTTGGAGATGAAAAATTCTCAGCTCACAGAGAAATATTATCGGCTCACAGTCCTGTATTTGCATCTATGTTCGAAAGTGACATGATCGAGAACAACGGTGGCAAAGTTCAAATCGAAGATGTCGAATCAAACATTCTGAAACATCTGATCGATTATATTTATTACGCCAAAGTAAGTTCCAATGAAGTTCAAGATTGGTTAAAAATCATCGTTGCAGCCAAAAAGTATTTCATCGATGATTTATTCAAAGCTTGCGAGGATTTCATATCCGACAAGCTTGACGCAGAAAATTTTTCCGAAGCTTTCACCGTTGCCGATCTTGTGGAATCGGATAAGTTGAAGAAAGACTGCGTTAAATTTTTTGTTAGAAATAAAGATGTTGTTTTGAAGACAGAAGGCTACAAAAATTTGTTGAATACTCGTACGCGTTTGGTGCTTGAACTGTTTTCTCACGTCATGCTGTGCTGCTCCTTGGTTTTAGAAAGTGATGAAGATGATGAAGATAATTAACCAGTGATGAATTGTATATGTATCAACTTTATAAATATTGTATGTAATTTTTTTAAAGAATGCATGTAATAACATTTTTTTACTATGATAAATCTATCTTGTTTATTTTTATTCATGCTTGTTCCACAAATTTTGAAAAAACTTCTAAATCCACAGGTTTTAGCTTGAAAGAGTAAGTAAACAAGACGAGATCACAAATAAATGGGGTGAAATTTTTTCATTTATCGATTGCCTGTGCGAAGAAAAACCTTAGCCCAAAATCTGCCATGAATAAACTAACAGCAAAGGTACTATTGGCCGATAGAATGTCTGTTAAATACTTTATTTATTATTTAGGTCTGTTGAAAAAATTTGTTGATGATTTTGGCTACCAAACTGTTGATATATTAAAGTAAAAAAAAAATTCTTCAACACACCAGCCGCGAATAAAACGACTCTAAGTTTTCAGCTTATAAAACATCTCAAGGGTCATTTTATGTCGAGAAATATTTTTTTACTACAATGTATGTATAATCGGATTAATAGCAAAGATCGTTTTAATATTTTTTTACGCAGGCTAAAATAATTTATAAAGTGGTAGAGAGACATTTTATTCGCCAAAAGTACGTTGTTACTTTATTCGTGGCCGATTTTGGGCTAAGGTTTTTCTTCACGCGGGCAATCGATATTTGCAGTTAAAAAAGCATGTATCATTTAAAATCTGAAGATCAAATTTTTGCATATGTAAGCACGATGTTCTCTGTAAGTGATAAAAATATTTAATATAAAAAAATAAATAGTTATTACGTAACTTTAAATTTTACTTATTTTCATGGGACATTCTTCAAAAAGTAATGTAAATTTTAGGATAGTGTTTTAATTCAGTAGCAAAATAACAAAAAAAAATTTGAAAATTCTAAGGTAAAATCCTCAAAAATTATTCCATTTTTAAGAACACCAGTATTTACAATATTCTTTTTTATATTGTTGCATATAAAAAAATTTCTAGAAAATTCAATTAAAAATACCAAGTGCTAATTCTAAATTAAATATTGTGTAAGCCCATTTGCTTAATGGATATTTAACAAGTTTATACCGAGCATTTTTACCTAGAATTTCGTAAATCACAATTTGTAAAAAAAAAAAAAAAAAAAAAAAAAAGATAAAGAAATTGTTCGAAACATCCAAATATTTCAACAAATCTCCAATATTCTAACAATCCATTATCATCATAGAATCGTAACTTTTCGAACCCGCTAAGCAAAAATTGATTTGGTTAGAAAAAAAATAATCGATTGAATAATAATCAACCACGTGATTTTTAATATTCACGGAGCATCGCGAAGAAGAAGAAGATCTGACTTAGACGTAAGTCTCGGGAGGAACGTAGTCCCAGCTCTCCCCTTCGTAGAAACCAGTTAGATGATCGCGTCTAATCCTTGGTTGATAAAACTCGTCCTCGTGTTAGCGCTCCCGCAGAAAGATAAAAAAGTGAAAATTCCCTCCCTGACCTACCCCCTCGTCCATTAAATGCTGATAAACTAGTTTTCCCGACCGGCCGGCTCTAGGATGATCGTAACAACATTAGTTCGTAGACGCTGGCTACACCCAGGCATACCAGCATTTTTCCCGAACCAGTTTTCCTCCTGCAGGCTCTCGTCCTACGTCATCTCATTTATTTTATTATACTTTTTCTAAAATACGAGCTGCTTCGTTATCTTGGCGGCTATTTTTTCGAGGAGCCCGCCCGGCGCCGGCGATCACCCGGCTACTAGCTTACACCCCTGACCGTCCGGAGCCGCCACTCGTTGGGTTACCGACCGTTACGAGCTTTCGCGTGCTTTACTTGGGTTATCATCTCAAATGATTTTTGAGAGAAAATAAAAAAAAACAATTTTTTTCATTCATGCATTTTACTAATTAAAAGTTAAAAATTTAACTGAGTATTTTAAGTTTTGTAAAAAAATATATATATAGAATGCAGAGTTTAATTTTTACGATGGAAAATTTAATTATCATATTTTAATAAATGTAAAATTAATTAAATTTTTGGGTGCTACTATTTTATTTTTATTTCTAACAATTAAAATTTGTACTCTTATCATCATGCTACTTGTATTACTTTGGAGCTGTACGGGCTGCATACTCACGGGAGCTCACATCGTTTATAACACTTATCACTAAATTAATAAGAAAACAGTATAATTTTAATTAGTTTAGGATTACATACGTAGCTTACAGGAAAAAATAGATAAGTCCATTTTTCAAAAATAAAAAATACCAAAGTTCGAACAGATTTTTTTAGTTGTAAAAATTTAGTTTAAGCAACTTTCGTTAATAGTTCTGCATATTTTTTATTTTATATTAAACTAAAAATGTATTTATTTATGACTAATAAATGAGTTACACTGATTAAAAAGTTTATTTAAACTTAAAATGTTTAACTATCTGAAAATGGACTTACATGTCTTGTTTTTCCTATAAACTACATTACTTAATAAAAGCTTACAAACAGTGATAATAGTTTTTGACTTGAAAGAGTTTTTTACGCTGAAAGTTGGCTTGAAAAAACTGATTATAATTTAGAATTGTTGCTACTACAGAAGTATCTGTAAAATATAAATTATTATACTTTTGAAATAATCAAATCAAATTGGTTCATTCAAATTCATAATTTAAGACCAACCCTACCCTAAATTTCATTAAAGTAAAATAATATTATTTTTTCGAAATAAATAAATTTAAAAAGCAGTAAAACTTGAGGTAGCTTTTAAACAAATCATTTTGAGCATTAAATCATTAAAAATATCTAGTTGCATATTGATTCCACGTACCAAAGAAAGCCAGTAAATAAAAAAAGTCTAATAACTATTGAAAACTGTGACGTAAATTTGTGGTTCTTTTTTGGAAATATTTATCGCGTTGTCGCTTATTAATTTAGTAAATTAATCCCTATGCCTTTTTTCGCACGGAAATTCGATATCTTATACGAACCTTTGAATTTTATTATCAACCCCTTATAACTTTATTTCCATTTTTTTTTTTTTTTTTTAATTAAAATAATTTTTTTTATGCAGTAATAACTTAAGAGCTAGATTTTTCAATTAAACTTTTTATATTATCGCTATAGGAATACGCGCCCAACAAAAAACAATGAAATAAATTATAGGTAAGCGATAAATTCAAGCTCGATGCAGAATTCACTTTGAAAGCCGAATTTTTCAAAAGAAATCCGAGGCGAGCATGAATCAAGCGCGCGTTGCCGAAAAGAATTTCGCGATACTCCCTGGAATATAAAAATTCAAAACGGAAATATCGCGCACAAAAAAAAAAATATATCCGATAAAGTATGATGCACGAAAAAAGCAAAACAAAGGGAGCGAAAAAGTTAACCCGTGCATCCAGCACGTAAAATCCCGAGTCCGGTTGAAAAATTAATACCAAAATCGTAAAGTGACTTTCGGTTTTTTTTTTCGTTCCAAAAACCTCGGTCGCGATTTCATTCAAATTTCGATGAATTCAATGTTGCAGAAACGAATAAAATCTGATAAAAAGCGAAGGGAGCGGAAACGCGGGTCGAATTTTGACCGACATCCGGCATATCCGATTAAAACAATGGTCGCGGTGGGAGGGGAGAATCCGACGATAATTCAGTTTGATCTGACGAAAAATTAATTTATTAACGTTTCGGTGGCTACCAGGGGGCGAACTAATCCCTGGCACTCGTTTATATGGAACGAGCGTCACGCGAAATAGTTTTAATGTGGGTCGGCCGAGAGGGGGACGGGTGGAATTTTTGGCCGAGATTAGCACACGGTTTTCGCGTGCCACCTTGTTTCTTTTCAATGCCGATAAGGTGCTTCGTTTACCTTTTCTAAATCGACGATGATAACAAAAGTCAAGAAGTTGAAAAAATTAATAATTTTAATTAAAATAAATTAATGAATAATTGTGTAATTCGTGAAATCTTGCTCAATAAGATTCAAATGTTTTATAATTTTTACTAATATCATAACGAATAAATTTGGGTAATATAGTTATCAAAAACACGGTAATAAGAAATTTATTTATTTAAATATCTATAGATTTAATATAAATATATATCATTTATTTACTATATAATTTAAATCGATTTAAATATCTATTTATTAATTAAAAATCTATAGAGTTAGGTTTTTTTGAATATGAAATAAGAATAAAATTTTTAGATACTTTTTCCCACTGAAATATATTGATAAGCTCTCAAAACGTAAAAAAAATCCGAATTAAATAAAAATTGTTGATAAATTAATTAAAACAATTACAAAAATTTAAATAATAAAAATTGAGAAAAACTAAATGAAATCCAATTTTTTTTTTTTAAATAGAAGTTTCCAATTTCGAAAAAAAACCTTTTATGGATGTTTGGTACTTACAAAAAAATGCAGCCATTTTGTCAATTTTAATTGAATCTTCAAATAATTTATATTAAAATAAACGTTGGATTTTTCTCCTTTTTTTCTCCTTTTTGGTTTTTCAAAAATTGAAATAGTTGTTTAACCCTTAAATGCCACACGGGGTCAGAATGACCCCACATAACTGTCAGTGTGGCAGTTCTGGATTTGGGTGTGGCCTTTAAGGGTTAAATAATTGAACACGTAATCTTATTAAAATTAAACATTTTTTTTATTTAATAAAAAAAATTTTTAATTCAATATTTTAAAAAATATTAAAATTTTCTTTGAAGTGTCACCGAAACTACCTCACAGTTTTTTCAATGATCTCTGCATTTTTGAGAGAGTTACAAGTGATAAAGAAAAAAAAATACAGTCGGACAAAAATAGGGAAAAACTCCAACGATTATTTTGATATAAATTATTAGAAGATTCGATTAAAATTGACAAAATGGCTGCATTTTTTTGTAAGTACCAAACATCCTTAAGAGATCTCATTTATGTAACAATATTTTCAAGTATTACCAATCAGTACTGTTGTCAGTACCAATGCAATAAAAAAAAAAAAAAAAAAAAAAAAAAAAAAAAAAATTATGCTATGTATATTGTTTTGCAAACTCCTACATTTGGAATAAAAAAATACGTTTCGAAAATTCAAATAAATATTGTATCTTAAACCAACCTTTATTTTTGTGTTATATTTATAAGTTGAAAAATTTGGAATAGCTTGCTTAAGGAAATTTAAATCTTAATTTTATTTGTGAATGAAGGAAATTGTGTTGATGTTGTGACTGGCTTAATTGGCAGAGTCTACAACCGCAGACCAAGAGTCACGTCGCGTCTAGCATATATTTCGCAAAACTGTGATCAAGAAAAAAAAATTAAAAACTAAAGGTTTTCAATAAAATTTGTTCACTGATTCACCACAATATAATATTGATTCTATTTAAAAAGTATGTTTATTGAATGCGTAGGCTATAACTAAATTTTACGTAGAAGTTCGCTTAAGTTAACTCAATTACACCCGCACATAAAATACATAAAACTCATTAAACTCCATAAAAGTTCTCAAAAAAGCTCTAATTCTCAAATTAAAAAAAAAAAATTTTACTGGTTTAAGCAATCAGAAAAAAAAAAAAACTAAAATCTCTTTCAAGAATTTTTTGTTTCTTCAGTCTTATTATAATAATTACTCACACCTTTTACCCAATTTACCAGTTACTAATCGAAAACGACGCTAAAAAAAGCTCAGAATTTCAATTCCTAAAAAAGAATGCAAATCTTTTTAAAATAATTCGACAAAATTATCGAAAAATTTAGACAAGACTCTTTCGCAACAAGAATTTTACAAATATGTATTAAGTAAATTATTATAACAGGTTTTTATAGTAAAAATATATTTTTTTACCCACCGTAGAAGCATTGGCTTGCTAAACGCGAGAATAATCTAATTTAAGTTTTAATGAAACATAATTGAATTTAAACCATTACCCACTCTCCAAGAATTAAAATTAAGAAGAAAAAAAATTTGTTTAATTTTTTGAGCGTATTACTCTTTATAATAAAAATTTTCTCGCGTTTGAAAAACCAATTCTTCCAGGGTGGGAAAAATAAACATCTAAAAACACTGAAATCCGTTAGAATCATTAATAAAAAATTCATTTTCAGTCATTTTTGCCTCCATCCCTAATTTCCAGTAAGCTAAAAAATTTTTTTTTACAAAAAGCATTTATACATCCCAATCACCAATCACCAATTATCATCAATCACCCAATTCCGCACAAACATAAAACCTGTACCCCGTCCCCCTCGCATCTAAAAAAGCTCCCTCGAGAACCCCGCAAGCTTTATCAATGACTCGCACGTGAGTCTCCCCGCAACCGTCATTAAAAAAAGAAAGAATCAGCACAAAACTCAAAAGTATTCCATCGTTTGAAACTGTGAAAAAGCTCGGAGCCGGCGCGCCGATGCACCTGTCGCGCTTGCGCCCGTCGTTCGTGCGCGTTACATCACGGTTTTCCGGGTCGTCCGCACACCGACGCTTGCGCAGGCCGCCCGGCAGTTCTCGGGTCCTCCGGCGCTCGGCTCCGCGGCACCTCAGTTCCGAAAGCTGTCGCGCCGCGTGTGGGTGGGTGCCACGCAGCCGGACCGCCAGCCCGTGACCAGTGGTGGTGTGCCGCAAGCCAGTTTAACGGAGTTCGCCTCGCCAGTTAACCAGAGTCCTCCTCCCCCGAAGCCCGCGACGACTCTCGACGACGACGACGACGACGACTCCATGGCACCCGTTTGTGTAGCGCGTTACGACGCCACGTAGTGTGTTGTTTGAGTGTGTTTTTTCTAAGTTCAAGTTTCGATCAACAGTGCAAGGACCTCTCTCTCTCTCTCTGCTAAGGTTTACACTGCTCGAAGCCACCGCCACTCTCCCTCCGAGCCAGCTTTGCGCGATCGATACTCCCGCAAGCTCGACTCCCTCCTCCTCCTCCTCCTCCTCCCACTCGGCGCTGATCCGAGCGGGGCTTTCCGCTGGTGGTGTGTATCTTCAAAACAACAAGCCCCCCGTCACTGGGTCACCGCTCAAAGCCAGTGTCATGTGAATCTGTTATGGGCGATTACGCGGCCGCTACGAGTCTCTTCTCACCCGGTGCGAGCAGCCCCGTCTCCTCCATCCTCAGCATGCAGGACGACCTCCTGGTCGATCCACCGCAGCCTGCTTCCGCCACCGCCTCCAGCACCAACGCCTCCTCCTCGACGCCCACCTCCAACAGGTCCCCCGTACTGTCCCGCAGCCCCCTGGACAGCCCCGACGGCTCCAAGCCCTCCTGCAACAACCTGAGCCCCCTCGAGCTCGCCGCCGATAACGCCCTCCCGGACTGCTCGACCAAGGAGTCGGTCTCCGCCTCCCTGGTCAGCCCCACCGTCGTCAGCCCCAGCCAGCTCCAACAGGTCTTCGAGCAGCAGCCCAGGGTGCCCCAGTCCAGTCTCTGGGCCGACGACACCTCTTCGGTCGTCCCCAACGGCTCCATACCGGCCTTCCAGAACTTCCCGAACAACGGGGGCCTCTTCGGACCCGGGGGCTCATCCTCGCAGTCGCGTAGGGCCATAACCGCCAGCCACAACTTCGCCGCGGCCGCGGCCGCAGCAGCCGTTGCCCAGTCCCCGGGCAACCGCGGCCACAACATGCAGCAGCAGCAGCAGCAACAGCAGGGCTCCCACCCCGGGGTCTACCTCCAGGGCAAGGGGTACGCCGCCTGGTCCGGCGGCCCCCAGGGCTCCCAGTCCCAGCAGCAGCAACAGCAGCAGCAGCAGCAGCCCCAGCAGCAGTGGGGACAGCAGACCGGGGGCTCGCCCTGGAACCGGGGCAGGTCGGTGCCCAACCTGCCGCCCTTGCACACGAACCTCCACGCCGCGGCCGCGGCCGTGGCCGGGCTCCAGGGCCGCAAGCCCAGTCCCACCTTCGCGGGCCACCAGCCCGGGCCCGCGGCCTCGCCGCACCAGTCCAGCATCAGCCCGGTCAAGTTCAGGAGGAGCACCAGCTACCCCGGAAAGAACATGGGGTACCCCATGCAGCCCAACCCCACCTTCGAGGTCACAGCCGCCGACGAGAGGGATTTGCTCCAGATGCCGCCTTACCAGCAGGTGCGTGGATACTTTGTTATTTGGGTCTTGGACGGGTGTAAATTTTATAAACAATTTTGTAGATATTGAGGGGTCGAAAAAATAATTTTTTCATTGATTACGCTGATAGATAATTTTAATACTACTTTTAAATCTTTATAAAAAGCATTTTGAAAATGAAAATATTAAATACATTTAATTAATTCTGGGTTTATTAATACAGTTCAAAAACAGATATGTAATTATTACTAATGTATAAACGTCACATTTCTGTAAATGATCGTAGCGATTATCGCACGTACGTGTAAATCAAATGCGTTTATAAATTTCATCAAATGCATTTATGACAATCCAGTGGTATTATTTGATCATTATCAGGTGTCGAGGATATATAGATATATAGCTGACCGCTATCGATCGGTGCGTATATTACTCCGTTTCAATATTAATAAACCAAACTCGGGGTTTCTTTCACTCTTCTGTAAAAAAAAAAAAAAAAAAACCTAAAATTCGATATTATGAGTTCGACGACATACCCAAGCAGTTCGTTAATTCCAAATCCCGACAATTTATGAATATTCGAACGAGTCTGTTAACTCAAAAATGTTTGTAAAACTTCATCGATTGCGTCGATATTCCTAGGCTTCGAAGACGATCAAAATTTCAACGAAGTCTTGGAGAAAGAAAAAACAGAAAAAAAAAGGAAGGTAATAATATTCCAAAATCTATATTGTTGTGAAGTAGTCGAGCCAATTGAATTTCTAATTTTAGAACCCAAACGCGACCGTATTGTGCTGTATTCTTGCACAATGGGATTCAAACGCAATGCCGTAATCATAAATTCTTTTGTAAAAATTCATAAAAAAAAACTAGCATTGGCTCTAGAGTAGATGCTTTTTGTACGATCTTCTGAGAATATTTTTTACGTGTGGGATGATGTACTATGAACTTTTGAAAAAATTTAATAAAAAATTGAAATATGTACTACGGTGCTAGTATTTTAGTGTATAAAACTAGACATTAATTAGAGTTGACTTATAATCAATTTTTTGTTTATATAGTTGTGTAACTACAAAATAACCTTCTTAAACTAAAAATTACAATTTTTCATTTAAAAATATTTATCGTTTAGATGATCGTACAAGTTTATACAAATTACCAGAATGACAATAAAGAAACGGAGCAAACGCGTTACCTTCGTCTAGAGTATTCTCATTCACAGAGCCGGCTACGAAACTTCATTCACGAATTTTGAAAAATCACTTACCCACGACATCGAGCTGGGAGGGGGAGGGGGGGGGGGTAGGGCCATCTAAGAAGCGCGGAAGAAACCGAGAGCTGCGATCTTATGCAACGCGCGGATTTAAATTTAGCCGGGAGCGGCTCACGCATTTACGTGTCGTTGCACCAACGCAGCGCTTCTGACTCTAAATGAGATTAAAAAAAATTTTCTGAATTTTTACGTATTATTATCTAAAGTTTAAGCTTTTACGGAAAAACGATATGATTGAGTAATAAAACTAAGTACTCTTGTAATGAAGTTGTTTGATAAATAACTCAAAAACTATCAAAAACTAATTGGTGACAGAGAATTAAATGTTTAAATTTTTTTGGCGTATCAAGCTGATTATAAGTTATTCAGCTATCAAGTACATAAATAAATGTTTTGATAAAAAATCATATTTTTTATTGTTTAACTTAAGAATAAAATGAGAATGTAGTTTCATAGAATCTAATGGTTTTTTTTTACTGTGCTTCAAATAAAATTGTTTATTCATAAGTATACACTTTTTATTCAGAAGAGTTTTGAATTTTTTTTTTTTTTTTTTTTTTTTTTTTATCGTGGCTGAGTCTTGAATTTTTTAAAATGAAAAATTCAAAGTGTTTTGTTTGTTTTCGTGAGAAACTATATATATACAAGCCAAATATTTTGGGATAACCGTTGCCAGCCATGAATATTTACTAGATGCTTTCATTTTAGTATTTTAAGAATACATATCTTCGAATTTTATTTTGGAGTCAACTTTTTTCATGAAACGTTGATGCACCGTTGAGATAAAGTGTAAAAAAATTCACGCACATTGTCAGGAAAAAAAAAAAATTTCTATTTCAATCGAGTTCTCATTATCGCTTGATAAAGATAAACTTTTTTTTATTCGTTTAATTACTTACGCAATGTGATAACAAAGCGTCATGCTGAATTTGAAAAAAAATTTAATTTTGGCTTTATACGCGATTATATGTGTTTCAGTAACGTTTTTATTCAAAAAATGAACCTTGTAACTTAATAATTCAATTGAAACCTACATTTGAGATTATCCAATAGCCATACCATTAACTAAATATAAAAGAACGAATTTATACAGAAACCATTCAACTTATAGATTATTTACAACTTCCCGTCCACTTAAAAATACCAATCTCGAGTTCAAACCTCGCGCCTTTCTAAAAAAAGCCGCGATTTTTTTATCCAATTAACAGTACGTGTCAGCAAGATCAAATTAATGCGATACTTTTTGATCCCCAAATCCTGACCCACTTACCTCGGGCCGCTTTAGCCGGCTCTCGTCTAGCAGAAGTTTAAACCTCGGCTATTTCGGATGCCCGATTAAAATAGACACCACTCGATCCTCTCTTTTTCGATGCTGGTGCGCGCGACTCTCCGAGCTCTTCGCTCTTTTACTAAAAAAAAAAAAAAAAAAAGTAAATAAATGCTTGCACTATTGTCATCGGTAAGAATGTCAATCGGAAAAAAAAAGAAAATTTTTTTCATTATTCAACCGTGGGTTTATTATTCCGAGCGACAATCTCGCACGTGAGGCTAAGCTTACATAATGCATTTTTTTAATATAGGTAAATGTTACTCGCGCGCGTAGATAATATTTAAAAATAAAAAGTGTTCTAGTGGGTGAATGAAATTGATATTTTAATTTGCATTACAATTTTATCGAGCAGTCGGTTTTACTGCGTTAAGTCACCAGTGACGAAAGGTACTCTTTTTCGAGGTTATGTTTTGCCAAGTAGGTTTTAATTATTTAATACTATATTTTTGTATACTCTTTCAATGATTAATAATATAATAGTATTATGTTAGTCGTGTTGAAAATGAGAAATAGTGCACTATAATCACTAGTGACAAATAGTATATTATTCCCGCAGGCGAGATGGTTCGATTTGGCCTCCGAGAGGTTTGCGACCCGAGCCGAAGGCGAGGGTTGAAACGAGGAGGCTAAATCGAACCCTCGAGCCTAAGGGAAATATACTATTTTTCGTCCTTCTAACCGAAAACAAGGGGCGAAGTTCCGATTTTGAGGTTAGAGGGACGAAAAGACATTCTTTTTCGAATAATTTTTTGACTGCTGTACATATAAAATTGAAAAACTGCACCCAAGTCACCAGTTATTAATAATATTAAATAATTAATAATATCTTAGTCACGATCGATACATCGTGTTGATAATGAGAAATAAAGCACATATTAATTCAATATTGACAGAAGAGTAATTTTTGACATCTACACCCCTGAAAACTCTTTTCGAGAATTCTTGGAAATCTCATAGAGCCCGAACTGCATTTTTCATGGCTCCCCGGAGTAACTCGTCGTGCAAAAAAATCAACCTGGAAGTAAAGGTGGTAATCTCTGGGTGCTCGAGGGCTTTTTAAATCACTTTCCCGTAGGCCGCTGCAGCAGTCAACGCTCGGCTCGAACAATTAAGCCCGCGTCTTATCTCCCCTCCCCCCCTCCGCCCAAGTTTAATTAACTGCTAGTCGCTGAATTTCGCGTGAGACGGACCAACACCTGATGGGACCTCGTTCGGGGCGAAGTTGAATTGAAGTCTGTGGAGTTCTCCTGCTGCACGTCAAGTGCAAATTCATACGAACTGCCTATCGCGTGCGCCCCGCGAGTCGTGAATATGTATGTATATTTGATTTCTTTTCGATCGACTAAACGCCGGCCCGGTCGGCAATGCAGGAATTCACGTCATTTGCATAATCAACAAAGTTTTGCCCCGCGCGCACCGCGACCTTAAAAAAAAAAAAAAAAAAAAAAAAAAATAGTAGAGACTCGGCCAAGTCGGTCACGAAAAAGGATTCCGCGCTGAAACTTTTCGACCCTCTTATTGAATTTTCAATAATAAATACTGAGAAGACTTAAATAGTTAATTCGATTCGAAGATGAACTTATATATTTTGAGGTTGGGTTTTTTTTATTGATTGTTAATAATTATGACAAAGTATTATTAACTCTATACACACTGAGGTTTTTATATAATGTCTCCAAACATTTTTGATCCGTTATTAAATTCTTAAAATAATAAAATACTGTAAAAAATTAATTTAAATTATTAATAGAAATTTTTTAAGTGCTACCAACTCTTCTTGCTATTTTTCCATCAAGGATTATTTTAATGGTTGAAATTTGTATTAAAGTCTCGAGTAGACCAAAGCTTCACCTCGCTAAATTTAATTTTCGTCTCGAGTCTTCCCAGCTCCTCTGACGTTCGACGGGAATTTCGTGATTTTATTGTACTTATAATGATAATAATTTATGAGTTTGCGAGCTCTACGTCACGAGTCATTTGCATTGCTACGTATGTACGTTGGCAGCTGGCGTTTAAAAATTTCCCTACGATAAATAAATCATCGTCGTTTGTTGAGTGCACTTCAAATTTTAAAATTTTACTTAAAACATACTTTTTTTGTAGGGCAACTGAGTTTTTTTATCCTACCGTAACTACAAACTTGTAAATCAAAACTATCCAAACTTACTTATATGAAGTAGCACTTAAACCTATAACTAAGTGAACTTTGTTTGTTTCAATGAACTGTTCCGAAAATTACATACATACATTATCACTAATTTCACAATGAACCTTTATCAGTTTGAGTACGCAGCTTGTTTTTGAACAAATTAAATAGATTACAGCAAGGTACATGAAAATATATTATGCAAGAAATAACGAAATAGAAACGATTATATCGCTAATGAGGTTTCCATTTATATCTAAAAGGTACACTTGGATGAGTTCACCTACGCACGTGCGTGCACACGTGCATCATCGGTATTATTTTTTAGGGTGGGGGGGTTAATCCGAGGTTGGTCATCGTTCTTTTTGGGTGTAATCATTTTCCGATCGGAGACCCGGCTGTTTTCGAATCATTTATTTATTGATCGAGGAGTACTCGAGTTGCACCTGTACCCATGCTGTATACATCATTTTTCATAAAGACCAAAAAAAGTTTTTATGCATTAATTTTTTTGTACTAGGTTGGAAAAACCTGTATTTTCACACCGATCGAACTCGCTATCGCGTAACATCGATAAAAATTTACATACAAAATATATCAGCGATAAGATACCGATTACCAAGCCCGCTCGTACAACAGCGCAACAATTTAAAATAAAATTTAATAAATCTCATCTGCCTGTAAACAAACAGCACCGAAAATAAGAAAAAAAATGTAAAAAGTCACGGGTGTACGTGTCGCTATGAAAGCCTCAAGGTGAATCACGATAATAATGCAGGTGGCACGGAGGAAAGGAAAAGGTAAAGAAAAAAAAAAAATTGTATGTATCTAAGCGAACGAAGCCACGTTGCGACGAGCGCGCTTTTATTGCTTGATAAGCGCGAATACGATGTTTGCCGGGCAATAGCGAGCTACTTTTTTTTTTTTTTTTCTTTTCTCCAAAGCCATGGAGACAGTTTGAAATTTTTACGTACACAGGCTTCCCGCGCTATTCAAATTTTATGGTGTCGAAGTAAATTAAATGTATTTTTATTAATGTAGATTTATGGCTATGGTTTAATTATGGTCTATTGGATGGTTTTTAAGAATATATTAGAAATAAATAGGTAGTATGAAATTTATGCTATGTATACTGTATAGTTAAATCTATTTTTAAATATACATATACTGTTTTATTATTTGTTATTACCTGCAATTTCAGACATGCAGACAGGTATTTTTAAAATAAAACATCTTTTTTTTTAAGTCATGAAATCGTAAAAGAGATTTTTTGAAAATTATACACGAAACACAAATACAATAAAAGATATTACTGTGAATATTTCATTACCTTCTTTCTGCTTACTTTATAGATGCAATACTGTATTACATCATACACATGCATGTATCTAATAAAAATTTATTTTTCATTTTTGTGTTTTTTTTTTATTTTTTATTATTAATCAAAATCATTTTCTATAAAACCATAATTAATTTAATATTCGAAAACAAGTATGCCAATTCAGAAAAAATTAATAATTTGCAAACTTATGTACTGATTTCTTGTGTACAAGGGATTTCGATAAATCAAAAAAAAAAAAGAAGTTTAGCGATAAAAGTACGATAGCCGAGAGCTCATTGACTCCTTGAAAATCAAAATATTATCAACGATCTCGTAATGTTCTTACGCGTATCGGTTATCAATACTTGCCACCACTGTGACTCTCAGACGCGAAAAAAAAATTTTACTCGTGCATTTTTTTTTTTTCAAATAACTTTGTGTGCGCATACTCAAAAAAAGGTGTACCTACAATTTTTTTTATTGAAGAACCATTTTAAAAGTAGTAGGAAAAAAGAGGAAGAAGCGCGCGACGCGGTAGCGCTCGATAAGATAAGATTACGGCCGGCGCTTGAGAATAATTCAAAAAAATGCGAGCTGTGCCCACTTAACTTAATGCTTCGAGTCGAAAAATTTTTCTACAAAGTGGCCTGGAACAGTAACCTGGGCATGCAAAGAGTAAAGAAAAACAATGTTTTTAAAAACCTTATTTTCTGTAATTTCATCTCATTTGTTTAATTGCAGAGTGCTTTTTAAATTTACCAGGAAAGTGCACGAATTTCACCTTAATTTTTTTTTATCAAAATGAATAAAGTGAATTAGTAGCTCTAAATTAATTCTTTTTTATTCGACGTAGTAAATAAACCGAGCATGCATCGTTACCTTATCGCAGCCATAAAAAATTCTAAAATACGATTGAGCAAAAAATTAAATTGATCATATAATTTGGTCGTAAACAATGGTTGACCCGAATCGATTGTAATAATTTTTCAACAGAACCCCTTTTTTTTTTTTTCAATTCGGCTTGTAAATTCTAATGTACTTATCGAGACTGTAAATAACGACTATAAATGTGTGCTCTTTATTTATTGACTTTGGGAGGCGTTTATAGTTTGGTGTTTTATTGTCAACTGATTTATTTTATCAGGTACACATATTAAACTTCTTTTATTTATGGTAAATTTAAATTTTTCTTGTCATTTTTCAAGAGAAAGTCTATTGAGTAATCGAACTTCATAAGCTTTGTAAGAATGTTTATTTAAATTGTGATAAAGAATCCCAAGTCTAGACAAAAAATTATTTTATTATCGTAAATTATATTTATCACTGATATATTTTGCTTTTAATTCTATATAAGATTCACTATAATTTGTTTTTAGGAGACGTAGTTCGTTATTTAATTACGAGAGAAACCTTTTTTGTTTTGTTTTTTTGTTTTATTTTTTTTTTATTAGTCTCATGTCTCATAATGGAGTGATAAAAAAGTCGCTCTGAAAATTTTATTGAAATTCACAAAAATTCAACTAATGTTTTATTAAATATTTCGTATAAAAATAGGTATTGACGAAAGCATATCGAAGTTTTATAAAAAGAAAGAGTTCAGTACTTCACAAACTTTTCGTATTGATTTATGCTTTATGGTAGGTTTCTTCTAAAACATAACTCCGAACTCAATTATTTTTATTTTTCTCTGCATGCAAACCCCCTTTTTAGATGATTGATAGTTAGATTTATAAAAAACTTACATCAATAAACGGTTAAAGCATACTTGGATCTTGTAGAATTTTGAACTCAAAATAAATTTAGTCCTATTAAAAAATTCAGAAATTGAACCTATAATAATATGTTACTCGACTCGTGTGCAAAGTTGTTCATTCGCGTCTCGAATATCAATAATTCGAGTTATAAATGTACAAGTTCACACACTTATTGAGTAACAAATTATTCCTCAACTAAACCTTAGTACACAGCCCGTAAGAAATATTTTCACATAGTTTCTAAGTAATTGTCATAAAGAAAATTAATCTAATTTCAAAATTCTTGATTTTCTTAATATAAAACAGCTTAACCTATAATCATGGTTTACCATTCACTTCACGTCCACACCCCCGGCTAACAAATTCATCCCTCGAAATGCAATTACCTCAGTAATCACAGATCGATACGCCCCTCCGAAAAGGGTAAACAAACGTGCACGCGCGCGCGTACGAAAAAGCCACGGGGTATAAAATAACTCGACGGTAAAAATACGCGCGACGGGCCGCAGTAGGTCGATATCGCCCCTCTTATAGCTTCTACCCTCCCGATGATACGTATCAGTTTCCTTCGACCCCATCCGCGAGTCGACGAATTTTCCCGACGGTTCAACCACCCTCTTGGGGGACTGCCCCGGGGTACGCGTTTACCCCCCTCCCCCCTCCCGCGATTGCCTTGTATTTTTCCACTTTTTTTCTTTTTATCTGTTGGTGAGATTTTGGGGGGCGAGTCGACTAGTTTTGGGAGGAAAGTTGCTGGATGCTGGATTTGTGCACGGAGAGAAAAAATATGGCTCTTTACCATGGAAGTAATTTTTTAGAAATTGTAACTGAAAGGTCTGTGATAAAAAATCATTCAGCCGTGGCAAAAAACCATGGAACACTACTGTGGTAAAATCGCAAAGCGGTATGGTTTTTAAGCCAATTAAAATCTGTCTGATAGAAGAAGCCACGCCTTCGCGCCAGTGTAAAATTTTTTCGCAGTTTTTGGTTTCTCAACAAGGGTTACTTCTTTACCGACAGTGTCTAAAAAGGTTTCTCACTAAATTTTTTCAATTAAATCTTGTGAATGGAATATATTTTTTTTTATTCTCAACAAGACGTAAAGATTTCTCTAAACTATTTCCACGTAACAACCTATCATTAATCAAAATAATCCCAGGAACTTTGTAATAAATATCACCCCCAAAACAAATTTAACCAACTGTTTACGTCGATTAAAACCCATCGATAAAAATGCAAAACCGAAATCCGTCAAGATTCTCAACCCCCCGTGAGCGATTAATCACCCGCGAGTTTCCGTGGACGCCGGGGGCTTATTTATTCATTTTTTTACCCCCAAAACTCCCGGGGATCAATTCGGCCCCGGAGCAAATGCGTTTTTCATACATCGGCTGTATTTTTTTTTTTTCCGAATTTAAAAGAGGTTTACGGGTTATTCAATTTATTAGTCGACGGGTAGGTATCGATCCGAAAAATGCACGGGCAAGTTTTTCCAAAGGGCAGGGGGGAAAAGTACGATCGTTAATGTTTAAACCCCGGGCTGCGAAGGTTCTTTGAGAAAGTATTTTTTTTTTTTTTTTCCCGGAGTATTCATTAACCCGGGTCACTAAAGTTACCCGGCAATAACCGAGAAAGCATATCCGTCTTCTTCTTCTACTCCCTTTTTTTTGTGGAGTTTCACCTACTTTTGCACGTTCCAGTTCTGGGGTACGTATCGTTTGAGGTCTTAATTTTCAGGAGTAACCAGCCACACTTGCTCTTGTTGAGAAAAAAAAAAAATTGGAGCTTTGTAAAATCTTATGGACACGCGACACCATTTATCTGACATCACAGTTTATCTTCGTTTGCTCTACTAACGAGATTGCTTCTTTTTTTTCGAGGGGGAAGATTTATTTTCCAAAAAAGCCATTGTTTTCCCGAATATATAATATGTTGAATATTAATCAAAAATTGAATATTAAGCAAAAATACATAATTTATTTTCAACAAAAATTGAGCAACTCAAAATGATTTTGAGATGCTCAAGACCAGGAACAATTTATTTTTCTGTTTTGAGATTGTGAGCTATCAAGGCAATGTTGAATTTTTATCTTGAATTTAATCTTAATTTGTGTTTTACGTTTTAAATTGTAATTATTAGCAAATTACAACTGCAGAGAAAAAATAATCATAAAATTTGAGATAGGCTTAATAGAGAAGTTACACATTTTTCAAAACTGCTTTGTTCTGATAGTTTGCGATTTTTAATGAATTTTAAAATTTTTTTCATAATTTTTACATCAAAATTACTGAAGATATTAATTAATGAATTTTGAGCATTTTACCCCTTAGTGACGTCACCGAGGGGTATTTAACGTTAGAAAGTATATCTGTAGCTATGAAAATTACTGAAACTCCATAAGTCAATATCTCCTTCAATATTGTATAAAAATTAAAAATTCTTTTGCTAATTTTATTTTTTCAGACCCATTTTTTAAATGTTAATTTGAAAAAACTCATTTTCGGACGCATGCATAAACTTCTCTATTGTTTAGTACTTCATTTCCCCCAGAATAAAAACTTATTTCGATCAGTAAAAATATATTAGTCCAAATAATTTAATCTAAAAGTAGTCCTACAGAAATATCAAATAGTTCCAATATAGAATATTACCTAATTTTGAATTTTTCTAACATTTTAAGCACTTAGAGAACAGTCTAAGAGTCTAATATCGTTAGACGACCCAAGAAAATATTTTTAACTTTTGGTACATTCGTCATCTAAACGACTTTTCTCTAAAGTATCGTTGCAACTGCGTTATTTTGGTTCTACACCCCTCGCAAGTACCAACCATTAAAAATAGAAAAATTGAATTGTTGGGTTTTTTTCCGCTACTTTTCTCTCCTCCTCGTCGAGGCGCGCGCGCCAGCGTGCACGTGTTGTGTTACGATCGACTTCGTCGTCGTCGCCGTGGTCATAAATAATTGATACTCCGCGACTGCACCAACACCGGGACTCTTTTCCAGGTCACCATCGAGCTTTATACTCATAATGCTTCTTCTTCGTTTTTTCGCTCACCTCGGCTAAGAAGACTTACATTTTAATTATGTATGCACGTTCCAAGGGGTGAAAATTTTTGTTTTTTATCTAGATATACATATATATCGGTTTCAATTTTGAAAATGTGTTAATTTTTGTATTGAGTTGAAAGATTAGTTAATTTGTTTAATAAAATATAACGGATTATCAAATACTTTAAAACTTAATAAAAAAAAATTTGGTAATAAATAATTAGATATTTTCATATTTTTAATGTTTCAAAACTATTTGTTTTATTTATAAAACTCAAGTACATAGATTGTTGACAGTGACTTGCAATGTACATACAATTTAGTTCTAAATTAAAACTAAATTGACAATATAGATGATGTAAATACAAACCTTACCCAAAAAGAAGTAAGAAAAACTAATTTTTAGGGTTACATGTAAACTAAAATTGAACTTTTTTGAAATAAAAAACTTAAAATGTTGTTTGTAGACAAATAATTCTTTTTTAGTGGGTGTTAGTCAAGCTAAAATAAAACATCGCTTGTCAGAATATGTTAATTTTTAAATAAACAAAAACATTTAAAAAAATTTATAATTCAAATAAATACGAATGAAAAGCACCGGCTGAAAAAATTTTTTTTTTTTTTTAATGAGCAACTTAGATGATACATTTCGGGAATCGAACCCGCGCCTATGCTGATATTTAACTCAGTAGTCAAGCACCTTAACCAACATACCGTTGCTACCTGATAATGAATATTTTCAATTACATAAAAACTGTTTGTTTCACCATTTCTGCGAATGTTATTTTAAGAGTTTCAAACTTAAACTCTATTCTTACACAAAAATCAATGTCTTGGATTTTAGAAACTTTTTCTTCCGTTCTGGCTAATGAACTGTATCGACCAAAATAACGAGAGCAAGAAAAATCAGTAATATTAAAAATCCATCGACGCGACAAACGCAATTGAACAATTCAATTTTATCGTTTTTCGAGAAACAAATTCAGCCGATAACCAATTATTCTTGATCTGGGGGGGGGGGGGTTAATTGAAGTGGTAAAAAAAGAATTTCATAGACTATTTGAAATGAATTATTGGAAATTCAATTTGGGCTTGGTCGAGTACAAAAATTGATAACGACCTATAAACGACACCTTTTTTTTTTCCTTCCTCCTTTCCCACGCTTAATTAGTATTTTCCCCCAACCGAGACGATCGATAAGAAAAGAGTATCGAGGTTGATAAACTTTGACAGTTTTTTAAGTGACGAAACAAACTGTGAATATTCGTCACAAGTTTTTCGGTGAAAGACTAGACTTCCGCGGAAGAATGCAGGACAGCGCTTGGTTTTGAGTTACCTGGGGGTCTCTCTTTTCATGGAGGCTTGGCTCGAGCACAATTTTGATGACCTGCAGAATAAAAACCATGCAGAAGTTTTCAAGTTTTATCAAATATTGTATCTAGAGAAAATTAATTTCAATTCTTTTATACCTATTGAAAAATTCATAGAATCATTGTTTCATTTAAACTTTCTGAAATTCAAACTAATTTCTCAATAAATCAGTTTTTTATTTTTTTAAAGTTTTTATATAGTCTTCAGTCGAATATACACACTGATACTCTTAATTGCCTCACTTAAAAAATACAAGACTAAAATCATGTATTTATTCATTAATTTTGAACCCCTCCTCGTATCTCAGATTCGCAATTTGATGTATCAACTGAAACCCGCGAAAACAAAAAAAGCTGACGAAACTGCAATCCTAATGCCTCGTCTACACTGGAGGTTTAACCACTACTCGGCTTAACTTTGTTTTAACAATTTTTCGATGTTGCTGATAGTAAATAAGTTTAATTTGTACTTAAAAAATTAAAAATAGTTCACGTGATTAACTTAATTACATTTTAAACCTCTATTCCAATGGCAATATTGAAAAATTCCAAAAACAAAGTTAAGCCGAGTAGCGGTTGAACCTCCAGTGTAGACGAGGCATAAGCTCTATCATTCTCCAGCTCTCAATAAATTAGTTAAAAAAAGAGCAGGCCTGGGCGTGTTTAGCCGAAATCGGATCATTATTTTTTTCACGGTAGACAACGCGCACTTATCTTTTCGGTTTACGACAGCGTGACGAATTTTGGAGATAACACCAGCTGCGAGTCGATTGCAACTATCCCGATAACACATTCACGCCTGCTTCTCTCTCTTTTTTTTAATTGCTACGAAGTTTCGTTTATCAAACGCGAATTTTTGCGTATCTTTGGATATGTGAAAATAACAAGTGCAGCCCTTTGCTCTGTAAAAAAATATTAAAAAATTCTCTTAATAAATAACGTTAAATCAATCAATTGGGTCTTTTTTCTTACCGCGAGTATTGAAAATTTTCAAAACATTGGGAAAAAAAGTAGTGTAATGGTTGCGGTTTAGCGAGGCCGTTAAAAATGCGGTCGTTCGGTGGGGAGTAACAAAGTCAGTCGTATCTGAATTTAGAGGAGAGACGCGCTTTGGAGGCCCAACTCCGCGTCTATTCCTAGACATGCCGAGATTCCACTTTATTCTTGCCCAACCGCATCGTGCACTCGATCTTCCGTAGGGTTCGATTTCTTACGTATTTTTTTTCACCGATTAAATTCTTATTTATTTATTTATCACAAGGGCAATTTTTGGGATTTCTCAATGTAATATGGTACTAACACAGTAATAAAATAAGTAGTCAAAAATTTAAATATAAATTACTATTATTACCATTATTATTATTATTTTTTATTAGCTTTAATGGCTTTTTTTATAATCTTCGAGCATACAATTGAGTAAAAATATAGAATAATACATAATTTATTGAATATTATTTAATTTAAAATCACTAATTTCGAACGAACTTGTAAGTTGTTTAAAAATTAATTTATTCTTGAAAGCACTTTTTTTGGGTTTTTGGAATGACTTTTTTCCATACTTTTCCTGGCAAGAATTTCAATCTACATAAAAATTTCAACATTCTGCACTTTTTTAGCTTCATACCAAAAAAGGATACAACTTTTTCTAAGAGAAAAACATTTCTCCGAATTTTAAATTGAATTTTTTGTACAAGTTGAACATACAAAAATTAATCCCCAAGTTGGCTAAATTTTAAACGAGTAATTTAATCTGAAGTAGGTTTTTTTTTGTTTTTTGAAAAAAAAAAGGAACGAAACGAGCTTGAAATTTCAATTACGGGAGGGAAAAGTGTCTAGCCGTGCAAAAATTTTATATGGACCTTAATTTAGTAAAATAAATTTTTTGCGAGGTACGCATTTTTGTATTTTGATCCATCCAATACAATTCAATTTAAAATTTATTTCGCTTGAATTTTTTCTCTGGAGGTGAGTAATGAAAAAATTTACCCGTTGGTTTGTGCTCTGTTATCATGAAGTCGAAATAATTTAATATTCATGCGCAACGAAGTATCGCCCTAATTAGCGCTTGATTATTTTCACATTAGCGGTCTACTATTATCATGATTTTGATTAAGAATTCGAGCCCAACGTATAATTACAAAAATATAGGCTAAGACCTTGATTTCTAATTGAGTTAGCTCCCATTAAAAAGTGTCAGTTTTGTCATAAAATTTTATTAATCGAATAGTTTTTAGCGCAATTGATTCAGTTATATTCAAAATCCTTACTTGGAAGAATCAAAATATCTGAATTATACGAGATACAAAAAAATTTGTCTCATTAAACATAATGAAATATTTCAACTGAATTTATTATCAGAAATATAGGTAGTAACTATAACTTTTCCTAATGCTTTTTATTGTTAGAAATTAAAAACTCTGACTGCATAATCCCGTGTTTTATGGTACTTTTGAAGTAAAATTAACTGTTTGCCCCAGAAATGAATCATTAAAAATAAAGCCGTAACTGATTTACAACAAGTTTAAATCATCCTTTTGAGGTAGAAAGTTTCGTCGTCCAAGGTAGTTTCTATGGTAGTATTAAAGTCTTAAATTTTTTAAATTTTGATGTACTTAGATTCTGTAAAAAATGTAAGCAGTAATGCTTTTCAACTTTTAGTGTTGAATATTGAGGTTTTTTACACTACTTTGGGAATAATGCACTCTAAAGTCAACCTTTTGTTTATACTGCTAAAAGGTTACTATTGATGAAAATATGTTCCACTACTTTGAAATACGATAAACAATGAACAACTTTGAAAAATAGAGCAAGCAATATTTACATTTCATTTAAAATTTTTCAAATCTTGTAATTTCAAAAATATGAATGTCTTTCACGCTATTACAAAATAAATAATGCACTCACATTGATACTACCTCAATGTAAAAATCGTACTTTTTTTTTTTACTGAATAATTTCAAGAGTTTCAAATATTTATAGGTCACGTTCAGAATAACAGTCGCAATAGAACTATTCTTGTATAGAAAATATGAATAATAAAATTTACCGAGTTTATTTCGCTTCTTTAGATGAATTTCTCTTTTTGAAAAAAAAATTAAAAACTTATACTGGTATAAATTTTTGACCTTTAGAAATTTTCATATTTATACACTTGCATTGTTGCAAATTTGTAGTGTTGACAAACCCTTATATTTTTCTAAAAAAAAACGCCATTTTGTTTATTGTAAAAACAAGAAAATTAGATTGAAAAAAAAAAAAATAATTATTCCTAAATTCAAATTGGTTGTTTTATTGTAACACTTAAATTACTAATTTTCCAGACCTTGAAAATATACAAAATTTCGTCTGCGGTAACGAGTACATTTAAATCGACGGTACAACAAGACCAAACAAAAACGAAAGCATTAAAATAAATTACTCCATTCTCTCGATCTCAATTAACCTCGTAAAAAGTACGGAATCCTTACAGCTATCGTGAATCCCGCTCGCGATACAGACCGAATGAATAATTCTCCAGCATCCAGGGGTGTAAAGCATCCATCCCCCGGTACGCGTAGCAGGAGCGCTGGCAACGCTGCAGCTACCCCGCCGGGAGCTCGCTGGCTGCCGTATATAGGTCAACCCGGCTGGCAGCGTGGTGGTTATATAGATTTTCGACGGAGCGCGGCCGGGAGCACCGCCCGGTGCATCCGAACGGGAGGGGGATTACCTACATTCGGCGCCCTCGTACCGCGGGGGATGATTTTTCAAAGTTACGATGTCTCCAAGTTGTTTCGTCACCTTGATTGGCTAGATTCCGAATCAGGGGTCTGGAATTACCCAGGTGACGAAATATCACTCGTGAGCAACCAAACGATTTCTGGGAAATTTAAACATTTTTATTAATCGTACTCTACAAAAAAAGCTTTTTATCCCATCATATTCTATAAATATTTTCGTTTAAAATTATATTTAGAATTATATATAGTTTAATATATTATTTTAGTTTGAGAGTGGATTACAGAGCAAACGAGCTTTTTACAAGGATTATCTTTTTAATTCTGACCTTCATACAAGGCATTTTTCAAAGTCAAAGTAGTAGCGATGTGATTGAAAAAGTTAAAAAAAAAATACTTTTTAAATAAATTATAAGAGCATTTTTTCCAAATTTTACAATGATCTGTAGATTAGATTTTGAGTTTTACAGATAGCAAATCAAAAAATGTAAATTCTTGAGTTCTGCAAGAACGCTATCTAAAAATTGTTTGTAATTTTTCACGAATATTTTTCCAAAATAAATCTAAAGAAAATGTAAAGCTTTTTTTTTTTTTAATAAATCGATAAAAAAGTTCCCAAAATCATTTACAATATATTTATTATAACTATTGAAAATTTTTCTCTAAATCAATAAGTTAGTAAAGAGTATTTTTTAAACGAGCGACAAAAATTTGATTTCATTTCTTTACATTTCGATCCCCTCATAATCGTATTTATCGTTACCAAGTAAATGCTACATCAAATTAAATGCTCACTCATTTTCATTTGTCATAAGAAAATTTATTTTTCTCTGACAATCAAAATAAATTAATCATCAGCTAATGGAAAATTTTTCTTTTCTGTTCCAGGTACGACAAAAAAACGGAATCAACATTACGGTAACGTCCACCCCAAAAATTTTTAATATTTCAGTCGAAATAAACAAAGTGGTTTGACCCAGTTTGCTCTTCCAATCACCCTTCTCTTTCGAAAAAAAAGCTTGATTGTTGATTTTTCTGCGTCCATTAAAACTCGAGCTATTGTCACACCCAATGGAGAGGCAGGAATATTCTGAGCGTTCGGTATTGATTCGATCACGAAATCAGTGACGCTCGCTTGCTCTGTTGATTTTTCTACTTATCATAATTTACGAGTTTTTTCATCCACTTGGTCTAATCGATTTTCCGAAACTTCCACCGAAAGACTTAAAACAGACCAATCTTCTTCCAGTATTCTAATTTTCTCTTGTAAATCGAACTTTAGTACAGTCAGAACCATTGGATTTCCTACTAAAAAATGATCCTAAAAACTGTCTGTAAATCAACCCATAAATAACCTGAAAATAGCATATTTTACTTTTGTAAGAATAAATATATAGGTCACACATCGTAAGAAACAGGATCCAAAATTCAAAGAGTGATCGACGAAAGCTCGTTATTTCGTTACGTCTCGGAGGCGCCGAAACATAATAACCGCATCGTGAGGAGGAAGAATCAATATACTATCTCAGGAGGGAGCCAGGTAGAATAAACAAGGCGGCGAGCGCTCCGCACACACATCAATCCAGGCCCGGGCGGGAGCGGGAGGCTGTCCTGGCTTGACCCATTTTCCTACTCGCCTGCGTCCTCCTCCTCAGCTACTTCGATTAAAAAATTTTCAAAACTTTTCTTTTAACGGAGGGGTTGAAATTATCGTCACGCTGCGAGACAACAACTTTTTATTACTTCGAACCCGGGAATTTATAGATCGAGTGGGAATATTGAGGGAATAGGCCGGTGATCGATTAAAAAACTTCGCAGACGATTGTATGGGGGAGGAGAGCCGGGAAAAATTTTTTCATTATCGGGAGAAGTCGATTCATTTGTCTTCGGTTTAATGATGTGTCACCGACATGGTTTTCTATTTTTTTTTTTTATATGAAAAAAGATGGAATTATGATCGGTAGCTGGATTCAAAAGACACTCTCGAGGTTATGAGAAAATGAGGTTAGATTCAGTTGATGCTGAAAATTGATGACAATTTTTGTAGCTTATGGGTTTTGTGTAACAGTCACAGAACTTACTACTAGAAAATAACTTAAAAGCTATCTTGATTTTGAAAATGCTTAATTTCTACTAAAAAGAGGTTAGATTTGATTGAAATTGGTACAGAAACTTAAATATTGATGGAATTTTTTTAAATTCATGTATCGAAGCCGTAATTTTAAAGTTATTTTCAAACAAAATTTATAATCATAAATTTTAGATTTATTATGATTTATAAGACTGTTGAGATAATAAAAGAGTGAGGTTAGGGTTGATTAATCTCTAAAAGCTGATTAAATTTTTAAATGATAGCACATTTAAAAAAGATTCTTTGATTTTATAAATGTTCGATTAGATGGTTTCAAGACCTGATTGAATGATAACTGTTACAAAAATTTCAGTATAGATTACGAACGTCAGTAACTCATTAATAAAAATTCCCAATGATTCACAACTATCGCGAAAGAGCAACGTCTTTTCTCGATTCGAAAAGTGCAAGATAATAAAAAAACGAGGTCAGGCTTAAGTAATCCGCAAAAGTTCAGCAGTCACAGCGCTCTTCAAAATATTTCACCAAGTTTCAAAACTATTTTACCACCTACATAAGCCTGAAAGCCGCGTAAATTTTAACGCTCGGCCTGGCAACACTGCCAGCTAACTCGCTATTCTGCCCGCTTCCCGAATTAATTCAAATATCTCTCTTTACTCAACCGTGCACCGCTGAATCACTCCTACAACCTTAAAAAAAACATAGATTACGAAAAGCGCTGACTAGAAATTTTTTCCATTACCCGGGGCTAATTTGACAAGCAACATTGTTGAACCACTCTCCCAAGAAGTTAAATAAACGCAAGCTCTGGCCCCCTCGCGTTTCCTCGGAGCTGCTCGCATTAATCATAGGGCTTTCCCCCCCCCTCCCAGCCCGAAAAGCGCCGGCGTCACGCGAAGGGTGGAAAAGCTCACCCTCGCGGGGGAGGAAAACGCACGCACGAACGCCGAGGGAAACTCGTTGGAAAAATCGATACCCCCGCATCACGCTCCAGGGTGGTTTCGAACGGTGGATTATTTTTATTTTTTTTTTCTTTCTTTCGAAGGATGGAAATTTTCTAACCTAAAATTACCTACGACGGAATGAAAGTTTCGGCTAAAGGATTGAGTGCGTAGTAATTACTCGCGATACTCGACGGAATTCGTTGTCGAAGTTTTAATGCCCGAAACGGTATAGGTTTACGGGCGGTAATGAACGCGCTTGTAAATAATACGGCCAACTGCGGGGGTTGTAGTTGTTGTTCGAAGAAATTTTCGATTTTTACTTCCCCGTACCTCGAGGGAGGAAATTAATCTAGGAAAATGATGCAAGACCTCATTTATACTCGGGAGCAATTTATTGTGCGAGGAGCTTGCAACTTTTTTTTTGTCTTCGAATGCAGCTTTTGTTATCTTCGCGCGTTTGGGAGCTGGTCTAGACGAGCGAGGAAATCGTTTTTGTAAGCGCGAAGTTTTTTTTTTTGTTTTACAGTCGCGCGCGGTAGGGGTTGTTATGCACAAGTGGCACTGCTCTCGTGGCTGATTTTTTTCTAATAATCTTGAGTTTTTACGAGAAGGCTCTTTTGATAAGGGAAATCCGGGGCTTTTTTTCGTGAATGCGAGATTAAAGTGATTCATCGAGTGAATAATTATAATACCCCCCAGGTTTTTCCAAGAGAGATCGTTTTGAGGATTTATGCATGTCATTCGTAAACTGAATCACGATGATGATGATGAATAAAAAATTTTAACCTAGACTAAGGGAAATTGTACGATTTTGTGAAACTGATTAAAATTAAAAGTTTTTTTTTAATTACGAAAAAGTCATTTTTTTTCAAGAAATTTGTGATTTTTTTTGTATTGACTCGATCACTTTTATAAAGTTTTTTTTTCTCTGGATAGAATGATCTAAGTTATTTTTTAAGAAAAAACAGAGAAATAACAATAATTTAGAATCGAGTATATAAAATTCTTTTCAAAAAGTTAATCAAGTCATAATTTAATTTCTCAAATTTTATAATATTTTCTTATTTTATAATTCTTTTCTGTAAAAACAATATTTTTATTGAAATTTTTTAATTACAATCACAAAATGAAAATCATCAGTTAATAAATTAACAAGAAAAACAGTAAAGTTTTTCGTAAATTAGTAAATATAAAAATTGGTCCCTTTCTAAACATAAAAATTTTTACATTACTCATAAAAAGAGTTATCTGAATTAATTTTTAATAAAAAAAATGACAAAATAATTCGATTTTTTGAGAGTGGAGTGACATTACTGTTATTAAATCTACATTGTAAGAAAAGACAAAAATAATTTATTAATAATTAATTTAAAAATTGTTTACTTAATACATTGTTTTCAAGGATTTGTACTCAGCTCATTGTGTGATGCGTCGTTTACTAAGGTAAAGATGCCAATTATGATAACAAAAATCGCTACTTTTCAGCATTTTGAATTTTATTGAAAGAATAAAGCATGTTAGACTACATCTTTTTTTACATACTTAAATTTTAGGTTCTTAGGAATATAAATAAATTTTTTTGTATATGAAAATTGTATTTATTTATTTAATAATTAGTGTTTAAAGTCAAGACCTTTTATGCCCCTTTTTAAAGTCAAGGCCCCAGTTTATTAGACAACTTCAGCTTTGGCCCCAGTTTATGGAACACTTTTACAAGTAAAATCCCGTCTGCGACTTAAGTACCCCAGTTGATGGAACGAAATCGTCAAAATTTGAGGGTTTTATTACTCCCAAACACGAAAAAATTACAAATCTAACTGAAAATTAGATAAACCGTTCCATCAACTGGGGTTCGTAAGTCATAGACGGGATTTTACGTGTAAAAGTGTTCCATAAAGTGGGGCCAAAGCTGAAGTTGTCTAATAAACTGGGGCCAAAAGGTCTTGTCTTTAAACATTAATTATTCAATAAATAAATACAATAGTCATATAAAAAAAAATTTATTTAAGTTCTTAAGAACCTAAAATTTAAGTATGTAAAATAGATTTACTCTAACATGCTTTGTTTTTTCAACAAAATTCAAAATGCTGAAAAGTAGCGATTTTTGTGATCATAATTGGCATCTTTACCTTATTAAAAAAATTTTAAGTAAAAAAAAAAAGAAATTTAGTACTTAAAATTTCTTACACGACATTTTTTCAATTTAAAGAAGTTTGTTACATAAAATTATTTACAAAATACGACGAGTTTTGGTAATATGTTTGACTTCTTTAAAATTTTCGCACTTCTCTCGCAACTCTTCTAGTTTTAATATCGTCGCCATTTCCATGACATTATCTATATTGTCAACATTCAGTCTATCACTTATAAAAGCGTCCCCTGCCGTGACAAGTCCTCGCATCGAAAACCTGTCGGCAGCCATGATGATTTTAATCCAATCGTCGACATCAGTCGAATTAATTTTAGCCAGATAGATGTAGTTGAGCAGGTCTTTCATGATGTGAGGTTCAACATCTTTGATGTCAACTGTATTTGTACTTCCCTCAATCCAATTATTATTGAAAACACACTGAAAAAACGAACTATGTGCCGAGATTATTTTTTTGTGTGCTCGAAATTTTTCATTTTCAACGAGAAGAGTAACGTCATAACATTGATCATCTTCCAAAAATTTTTCATAATTTGTTAAAATGTGGTCGAGTCCTTGGTCCTCGCGAATTAAGCGTACGTCGAATTTAAAGTAAGATTCTTTCTTACTGAATACCTTCGAAGACTGACTGCTGACTGAATTTTCCTTTCTGCTGCTGTTAAAAGTTGACTCCACCAACATGTTTTCATTCAAAAAGATCTTTATGCATACCACGTCACCTGTTTTTAATTTCTGCTCCGGGAGCGTAACTTTAATTTTTGTCAAAGTCAAAATGTCCTTTTCATAACCCTGCAGGCTGTACCTCACTTGCCAATAAAGTTTTACTTCATCTTTTTCAGTGACAAACTCAAACATATTTTCATTTTTTTTCTCTTTAATTAAAATTTTATTAAAAAATTGATAGATTTTTGCACCTTTCGTCACACAATTTTCCATTTTTGCTCTCCTGATTCATTCACGATGTGTATAAAATGTATTTTGTTACACTAATTTAGCGGGAAAAACACCACAGCACTTTACTTAGTGCTGCACCATTGTTTTGGAGACCGCCATTTTGCCACCACAACTTGGCTTGCAATGTAAAGTTGAGGTTAGGTTTTATATTTGGGTTTCTAAAAAAAACAATAAAAGCCTCTAGTTGTAATTTAATTTATTCCCAATAAGAACGCTTGTAACGAGTTCGTAGAGCTTGCGACTGCGCGTACGCTCGATGTTTCAAAGATACTTTTGCAGCAAGCGAGTCGACTTACACGTGCTTCGAGCAGCGACACTTGGTAAAACTAGTCGTGCGATGGTAGTGCCCAGATATGTGAAAGTGATATCCGGTGATAGAAGTGCCAAAAACCCAGGGCCCACGCCCACTCATTATTTTAACGGAGTTGTTTATGAAAACACGTGCTTTGAGCAGCAACATTTGGTAAAACTAGTCATGCGATAGTAGTGCTCAGGTATGTTAGAGGGATATTCGCAGATACAAATGCTCAGGTATGTTAGAGGGTTGTTCGCAGACACAACCCATGGCTCATGTCCTCCCATTACTTAAACGCACTTGTTTGTGAAATATACTATTTTAGACATTATTCTCGAAAATATCCTGAGAATATGCTGTCTTCTAAGACCAATATTAACTGGATCCAGTTAATCCGAACATTCATACCTCGGAGCAAGAATCTCAGAGCCACTAGCAAGTCTTACTATTTTCCCAAGGTGCTTTTACTGAGGAACATCTCACTCCACAAGCATACAAAAATGACCGGCAAAAGAAGGAGATACCACGGACGAATAGCTTCCGGTACCCGCCGGGACTGGATAATTAAATATAAATAGATCTATCGGTGGCAATGGATATGATCGTCTAGTTTTGGTCGGCCTTTTCACCTAGTTTTTTTGGGCGCTTCTACGACTACGTTTCTTTGGGCGACTTCAAGTTTTTCCGGTAAAATTAGGGCATTTTTCCTTCCATGCAGGATAATTGTACAAAGTTCGTGTTCCAGAACGCCCAATGGTTACTCCTTTTGCAGATTCCGGAGATTGATCTTTCCTGATCGTATTATCAAGTGGAATTTTTAGAGAAGTTCGGCTGCTTGAGGCTGCCATATTAAGAATCAACCTTATTCTTAAAATAAAACAAGTCTGCTACTGAGAGTGTTGAAATTGCATTAGTTTAGTGAAATTCTCGAATGACAAATACGAATTTCCACTATAACAGAGCGCACGATGAATCAGACAAAGCTGACGGCAAACAACAAAAATAAATAAAAACTATTTCTCCGAGTCACTTGGATCAATCCCTCAGTTCTCGCAACTTTCCGGTCCGGGTAAAAAACAAAGGTGAGGGAAGAAGAAAAATAGGGGCCAACGCGGGTGATTTAGCACGCGCGCAATTTATCCCTCTGCCAGATGCAACGTCACTCCTGTAAATGGAAACCCACCCGCCATCTTCCTTATCGCTCCCAGGTTTTCCCCATTGTTGTATCTCCTAGGACGCATCTTCCCAAAGCCCTCGAACCTCCCCTGATCCCCACACCATCATCCCAGAGAAGTAGGTCACACAGCCCACTTCAAAAAGTCTGAGCTCGGTGTCAATTAAACCCGGGTCGCGGGCGTCTCACCCGTAAATCACATTGTCATCCGCAGTGGTCCAGATTTGGCTATATTAGGGGGTGGGTGGGGGAGGGATTATCGTGTTAAAATACCGCGGGAGGGGCGACTGCGCTGTCGAGGCGAGGCCCCCCTCGGATATTGATTTTCCCGGGATGCAGCGGGCGGGTGCATGCCCGCGCAGGCACCCAGCGAGCGAGCGTACTACTACCGCGAGTACAACCACTACTACGAGGAGGAGGAGGAGGTGGTGGCCGCAGGGTCACGAGTGCCGTATTGCGGCCCCCGATGCTGCGACCAACCCTCCCCACTTGTTCCAGGGTGGGAGGGTATTTTTGGGTGGTGATAACTGCCTCGTACGAGCACTTGACGGGTTGATTAATGGGACGAGTTTGGGGTTCTTTTGGGTGACGGAGAAGCACGAGGAAGTATGTAGTGCACCTTTTTTTGGGGAGGGGGGGTGGAGGAAAATTTTTATAGATGTGCTCGCGTGAAGGACTGATGGGGGGGGGCAAAGTACGATCCCGAAAACCGATAAAAAGTCTTTTAGCTTTTTTTTTTTTAGTGAAATGAGGAAAGTAATCAGTAGATTTGAATGCCTTGATCGAGGATCTGTAGATGTATACTACTAACTTTAACTGCTTGGATCACCAAATTAAAATAGCTTTTTTATCTGGAAAAATTATGTTTTCTGTCCAAAAATTATCCTTTAAATCGAAAATTTATATCGGTTTTTACATGGTTACATTAAAGTTTTTGCTATGATTTTTAAATGGTTTCTAAGCTTTTTGAAATACAATGACATGCTCGGTCGATTAATGTGACTACATGGGTTATTCATAATTTGTTTTTTTTTTTTTTTTTTTTTTTTTTTTGACAAAAGAGATTATTTGGATATTTTACTCAACTAAAATATGCATTTCAATTTATTCTTATGAATATTTATTGTTATTAATAACTGTATTGATTAAATTTTTAATTTGTATGTTAATGTGTAAATGATCTCATGAAAAGATTATAAATATGTGAATAAAAAAGAGGCAGTAGGATTTTTGAAAAACTTTTTTGCTAAATCGAATAATTTTTTTTTAATAATATAAATCTAACTATCATCAGAAAAGGTTTATTATATTTTGCACTCGGCGCGGGCGCCTTCCTAACTGCAACCTTTCATGTTTTCTTTAAATTCGAACAATGAATCACTCTAAAATTTAAAAACCATTTATTATTTTTATTTAATTTTCATATCAACTAGTTTTAATTATTTTTAAAGTTTTATTGACATAAAAGACAAAAAATACAATAATACCGAAAGTGCTGATCATAAAAAAATGACCGACATCAAAATTCACGTTGGTTAACACTTACATAAAGGTTTTGAGCGATGTAATACATCAAAAAGTTTAAAATCAGTTTATTAGGTCATAACATGACGAAATCCCAAATAGGATCATCGCCTCCCCCCTCAAATTCCGTCAAACTACCATTCGCCTGACCAAACTCGGGCCTGCACTACTGCCTGGTCTGACCATACACCGACTTTATCCACTTCCCTCCCTCTCATCAAACAAATTTCCAAACCCAGTTTTCAGAAAACTTCCAATCCTCGGCAAGCCAAATTTTCTTGGCTCTCGCTCCGCACTTTTCACAAGTAAAATATAACTTCCCAAGACAACGCAGGAGTCACCTCCTTTCTCGTGTTTAGCTCTCAGCGCTGAAATTCAAATTTATCGCTAACCTTCGGCACCCGAGAAGTTTTATCTCGTAAACTTGCATCATTTAAACCAAGAATTAATTTTTCACGAATTCAATGAGAGAATATAGATCAATCATTGGAGGAGGCTAGGCGGGCTGCAAAAGGGTATCGAGAGATATACGAGCCCGAGATAAAGGAGAATGGACGAAGAGCATTTGTACGTGTCAACTGCGTGTACGGCTTTATTTTTTCACCGGGAATGGATAGAGAAAGAGGGAGGGAGAAATAAAAGGCGTTTTTTTCCATTAGGTCCCGATGGTGCTTTTTCTCGATTTCAGGGAATGGTTATTTGAGAGAATGGTCAAGACTACGATTCGTTGATTGATTGTGAAAAACAGATGAATACTTATTGTAAGATACTATTTGTTTAGAAGATTTATTATGTTTGAAAATTTCATTACTGGGCTGTGATTGCTGATTTCTCAAAATTGTACTTCTGTCGCTTATGATAAAGTTTGGATTATACCTATACAAAACCACAAATTTGAATGTAGACACCTCGTACTGCAAAAGTACAAAAGCCGGCAGAGTTAGTTTCTTCTCATAGTAAAAAATAGCCTATTTTTTATGAAAAATTTGTTTACTTGAAAAAAAAATTTTTTAATTACAGTTATCCTCTTTTTACGAAGAGAATGAGAAAACTTCAGAAACAGTAGTAGTTTTTCGAAAAAATTTCTTTCAAAATCTCTCTTCTCCTGCACTCACAAGTTTTTTTTAAAGAATGGTCTATTACTTGGTCTTTCTTTCAAACAGAGTCTTTTCTTCGCTTGTCAAAAGGGGAACGGGCATCAGTGAAAGCGAGAAAGCGACTTTGCTCTTTGGTCTTCGAGGAGTGTGGGTTGACGTATATACCGTCTCTTACCTAAAGACAATTTTTCAAGGAAAAATAATTTTTTTTTTTCTTACCAGATTATTTGCTACTATAATTTTACTAGATTTATAAAAACTTTAATGACATAAATTATTTTACTTATTTATTTTTTATATGGATTTCAGTAAAGAGTTCCAGGTTTTACTGATATTAAAAAATTCTGTATTATTTAACGAATTGATTTGAGTAAAAATAGGTCAGTTGTACTGATGACTTAAAATTTTTTAATGTTTTTAATCTTTTTAATTTTTTTACCTGATCATGATAAAAATCAATTAAAAATTAAATGTTTTAGAAAATTTTAAAGCAAACTGTACCTTATTTGTGAAAATGTGAATGTTAGAAAAATAGTGAAAGTAGGGGTGGATTTTGTAAAAAATAGTGATAAATTTCAAAAAAAAAGTTTTTAAAATTCAACTTTTTAAGCCACGAAACTTCCGAAAATACTTTAAGATCAATCATTTTAAACTCGATTTTAAATGTAGTTTCAATGAAAAATTATAAACTATTTTGAGGTTAGGTAAAAATGACTGACAATAGAACCATTATTCTCAATAGTTTTACATCTCAAAGTTAAATATTTAAAGATAATTAGGTCTTAGTTCCATAATTCAAACTTTCTACATCAAAATTATCGATCGAACTGCAACGCTCCACTTATACCAATCATTCTTCAATAATCTCAATACACCGGCAATTTAAAAGCCATAAAAGCACACGCTCAAATATTGATAATTCGAAAAGACTTACATTCGCATCAGAGGAAGAGCAGGCAAGGGGTTAACAACCTCGGGGCAGTTTACCGGCGGTGCGTGCAGCTCATCCTCCCCGCGGTGAATTATTTAGGTTGGCCGTCCTGCCTGCACCACGCCGGTGCAGCTGCTGGTCTTTTCACTTTTTTTACCTCCCCCGCGCTGCTTGTATCTTTAGCCTGAAAGCTCGTTTCGGTTAAGGACAATGGGCCAGCTCAAAGACGCGGACACCGTGGATGCGGCAGCGGTCTTTTATTTCAGCCGTCTGGCTTTAAGTTCCTTGACCCCTGCTGGATCATGATCTTTTCTTTACTTATGAAGATCCAGTTTGATCGAGACCAAAATCAATTTTAGACACAGAAACCCCATAGATAAAATTTGCCACTCACATTGTTAGGATATATTTCAAAAGTTTAAACTAATGAGATGCTGAAAATTTTATGGAAATATTTTTCAACAGGAATTCTTATTTTTTCAAAACTTTTTGCCTAGTTTTTATCTTACTTTGATACTGCTTTTTAAGTCTCTACCCTTTTAGAGGCTTTATACCCGCAAGAATTTTATAGGTCCGTGCACTCAAAATTGAACTGTAAAAATTTGTATAAAATTAAGCTTATAAAAAAACCTGACTGTACCATAAACAACCATCTCATTTTGAAAAGTGCACGAAATGACTCATTGATAATTTATTAGCAATTTTTTGAACCCTTGAATAAAAGAAAGAGTTAAAAACATGACAATGATTTATACCGTCGTATTTTTTTTTTATGATATAAGCTAGTTTGATGATAGTAATGTTTACTTACGAATTTATATTGTTTCAGGAACGTATGACTGCGAACGGTAACTCGCCACTGGACAACATGAGGACGCTCGAACACTACCTCAGCGATATCATGAGGACCGGTGTAGCAGACACCCCCGAGCATCTCAAAGGTAAATTGAAACTTTTTTTGTACCCAACTTGTGCGAATAGCAAACCAATGCCACCAAGCTCTGATGCAGTATTTGATTTTAAGGCTGACTTTTGATGATGTTATAATCTAGCAGTTGATTTAACAGAGATTCACACCGGTTTCTTATTAGGTTACGTTCAACGAGATTTTGAAAAACTTTATAACTTTCTTGAGGATAAATTCTTTGGTCACTTTTTACTTACCTTAGTTTATATGTATACTACTTCTATTTTAAGCACTTGTTTGTCTCTTTCTCTTCTGTTCACTGACTAATTTTTTGTTTAGTTTTTTTTTATTTCACACAATCTTGAGTAGAAATTTTCCCACCATGATCATTGTAACCACCAGCCCTAAATTAAAATCTTCTATTTGATCTTTAAAAAGAATCTAGAAAAACTGCCCTAACCTAAAAATAATCTTTCAATTTAAAAAAAGTCCAAAAATATATTAAAGCAGCCACCACTTCCAACAACTTTTTTCATCTAGACAAGACGAAACAGTCCGGGTAAAAAGATCACATCCGGTTGCAAGGGCGGAAGTTGGATGGGATAATTTTCGGGTCGAACGACGCAGCTGCGAGCGAAAAATATCCCCCCCGCGCGCGCTTTTTAGCAGAAGCACTAAAAGATGAATCGCCTCGAAATGGGGTCGTTAGCGACCTCTTGGGTAGGTACCGCGTTCCCAAGTTGTCTTCGTTTACAACTTTTTTGCCTCACCCTCTCGAGTCGCGTGAAAACCTTCGTCCCCTGCTGATACTTACGAGTGGACTTTTTCACCAAAAGTTTCGTGAAAAATTCTCGGGGTTTTTCGGGGGGAGAGGGAAAAGCTTTCGTTTCCTTTGTGTCCCGCTGAAAAGGAAAAATTTAAGTTTCTTGATAATTTTACGGGTTTTTTTTCGTTTTGATGTAGAGCTTGCAGTTTTTTCTAATTTAGACATGGAATAATTATTACAAGGTGAAAAATTGCTGATGACATTTTTAAATGTTATATTCAGAACAAATTTTTAATTTTTTGCAATAGTATTTCTTTTTTTTTAGTTTAACTAAACATTATTTTGAAAAATTGTTCCCAGGAATTTTTTAAAATTATAAATTTTACATGCATGTTTTATAAAAGATGAATATAAATTTTTTTTCTACCTCATTTTATACTTAATAAAGTGATTACTTTATAACATAATTAAATTATGAGTAGAAAGAATATTTCAAGCAAATATTAGTTCATTCCTGAATATGAATTTAATTGTGTGCTAATGTATTTGAAATAATCATTTACATTATTATTTAATAAATCCAACTTATTAATTTGATCGATATTATAATTCTGTTTTAGTTTTGATTTAATCCCTTCATTTTCATTCAAATTAATCCTGACAACTGTACATTCTCATCAATATTAAAAAACTCAATAAAAATAACGAAATTTTCAATTATAAATTACCACAATATTATCGCAGATTCATGCCTCCATCAACATAAAAATCTTCCAGTCATCTCCACAATCAAGGATTTCCACCACAAAAAATATTCCACAAATGAGCTCGCATACGTGGCATTTGATACGATCGTCAGTACGTTCCGCAGCTCGTTATCACCCCGAAACAACAAACAGCGGGCGCGAAGCATTTAAACGCGGGGGCCGACATTAGGCTGATTGCGAACTTTAGGTACGCGAAAACACTTGATGAAACTGCCGCGAGAGTTTGCCAGGCCCGGGCGTTCACGCTTCGCCGGCCATTTTTGGCTGATTTAGGAGCCCATCGAGGATTATTAATCCACTCGCTATTCTCTGTTTACTGTTTATCTTTTTTTTTTTTTTTTTTATGACGTGTTGATTGTTTGGTGGAAATTACGTACGTGAATTTTGATACTTCAATTGAAATAATTACTGATTTAAATTTTTAATGAATAAGTTGCCTAATAAAGATATAAATTGAACTTTTTAAGAAAATTATTATTAACAACCTATAATACGAGTATTATTTTTTTATTATTTATTGATGCATGTAAATAAATAAAAAATTATGAACTTTGAAGAGTACGACAATTTAAATTTTGTTTGATTTAAAATAAAGTAAGTAGCAAGCTCTTGTTTATTTAATTACATTCGTTGAATAAACTTTTGAGCTTCTTATTGGGTTAAAAAGTGTAAAGATACAAAGTTTCAAATACATTACTAAGAACAAAGTTCGTTAAATTTGATAAGAAAAAATATACTCTTCAAAGTTCAAAGTGAAACATTAGCTGCATTGTGAATAAAATTAATTAAATTATAAATTATGAGCGCAGTACGTTATAACAATTTCAAATAATTTGCCAGCTACAATTTTGAGTTCACTCTTGTTACAAATGTGAGAAGTTTCAAACCTTCATCCATCACCCAGTAAACTTTAGCTACTTTCATGCGTGATATCGTACTAGATTTGCAATATCATTAATAATTCTGATGTTTATAAACATAATTTTAGTTGTTTTATTTTTCAAAAAAAAAAAAAAAAAAAGAAGAAGGATGAACATTGTAAGCCTGAAGAAAACGTGACTATACAGAGTTACACGACTTTACAGCCATCGAAACGAAGTTAATCTCGTTTTCACGAGTCTAAAAAAGAGGCGATAAAAAAGTTTGCGCGCAAGAAAAAAAAAAAAAAAAAAGAAAAAAACCCGGTCGCGATATTGACACCCCAGAAATCGAAATCGCATAAAGTTGTTAAGATATGGAGCAAGGCTTTGATTTACGGGTTACTTACCTACCATACGAAGCCTGCAGCACCGAGGAAGTAAGAAATACCGCCGATGTGTGCCAAGCCGTTCTTTTTCATTCGAATTGATCCATCGGCGAAAAATAAAAGGGGAGGGGGGTTGGAGGAAAGAGAGAAGAAGAATACTTTTCCCTTTCCTTTTACGGGTCGAGTCGAGTTTACGGGCGACTTTTATTTGAATTTTCCGCGGGATTTTTCAAATTGGGGCTGTGCGAGTTTTATGGGAGCACTGAATTGGGTTATCCAGTTTGACATCAGACTTTACCTTTTTTTTTTTTTTTTTGTTAAAAAAGGAAACGTTGGTTCTGTTAGGAATGATTAAAAGCTTTAGTTAATAGAATATTGCTTAGTTAATATTCACTTTCAACTTGTTTTTTTTTAATTTGTTCACAAAATGATTGATTAACAAAATACAGATAAAAATATTCACTATTCAGGTGTTAAAAATTGAACAATCAATTAATAAATAATATTATAATTTTTATAAATATTTCTTTGACCTCATGCAAGATATTTGCTCCGATGATATAAAATCATTTAAAGCATAAATGTAATTTTGAATATTGCAACTGAAAACATGAAATTCTTGAATTATGCAAGTTTACCAATAACTGACTCAACATAGAAAACTATGTTTTATTCACTTTCATCTGTTGATTATATAAGATTATATTAAAATAATGCTTCAAGTCAGAAACATGTTAGTTCAAATTCCGTTTTAGAAAAGTGTTAACTCAAACTGGATTCTTTTTTTAAATTTTAAGTCAGTGTATGATTTAAGTACAACAAAAGTTTAAAACATGAAGAGTTTTTACTCATTTGAAGCTACGATAACAATTTAGATTAACTATTGGTTATCATAATACTTAATATCCTGAAAATAATTATTATTAATCTTAATGAAACTACAAAAGTTGAGTTCGAAAACAACTTACAAAAAAAAAAAAAAAAAAAAAAAAAAAAAAAAAAAAAAAAAATTACATCATAAGGTCGGTAAAAAATTTTCTGTAAACTCCACGCGCCCCGCCGTAACGATGAAAAATAAAGGGTGAGCTTTTCCAGTGGATCCTGCGGGGAACAAAAGGGACGGACTCGGCCGGGGCGCGCGTGACTCGGGTGACGAGATCCTCAGACGCCTCTTGCCAAGGGCAACTACGAGTGCAGTCTTCCCCCTCCTCTTGCACATCAAAAGAGCTTTTCGGGAGCTTTTTCTTCTCTCTCTTCTTTTTTTGGAAAATCGATGCACCCTCAGCCCCCACGGAGAAATTTTATAATTTTAGACGCGGGGTTCGCATGGCAGGACCGCATTACGATCTCTATCGCCGGCATGAACCGCCTAATCAAAGGACAAGGCCTCGCGTGCCCGGTCAATTTTTTTAAACGTAGCTGCATAGACTTGGCTGGGTGCACTTTTTTATCGGGTTTATTTTACGGATGGAAAAATTTGCTTGGAAGGGAGCTTGGTTGGTTGGGATTTTAATGAATGCTTAATTTTTCAAATTAACTCATTCAATTGATGTACGGATTTGGTATGAAATTGTTAAGTTACTCTAGACACTATCAATTTTTTAACAATTTATTAATTTTGTGTTTTTTATTTTTTTTAATAAGTCTATTTACAACTTTGTACACCCCAGGTTTTAAATTTCACCTCTCTAGATTGATTTGTTTGTTTAAAAAATTTATAGTTGTTTATGAATATCTCGAATTTCTAGAACCGTAATAAAATTGTTATGCATGCTTCTTTTGATCATTTTTGTTTCTGATATATTTGATTATAACTATGCATGATTTTTTTTCTTTACTAATTATGTATAAGTTTTCAACATTTATGAAATTAAAGTGTACTAAGATAGTAAACTTAAATATTATCATCAAGGACGATGTGAAGTTTTTTTTTCAGGATAAAAACCACATTTTCAAGTGTATATAAATCACAGATTGAAAATTTTATTAATTTCTTCTATATTAACTTTGCTTTACAGAAATTTTCTTTGTTTATTCATTATTAAGTATTGCACCATAAATCTTATTCAATTAATGTACGTAGAAATAATACATGAATTATATCAATATAAAAATACTTTTCGAACAAAGTTGGCAAATAATAATACAACAAAACATTCAAAATATAATATCAGTCGTTGTGCACCAAGTAAATATCTCTTAAATTCATTTCGGAAGTCAACTAACGCCTTCCGAACGGCAACCCTTGATGCGACATACAAAAATCTTCGTCAGTTTTTGTATAAAATTTTTTAATTTTAAAAATACAATCATGGTATGTTAAATTTTTTTTCACACAAAAATTTTTAACAATCCAACCCCCTACTTAATTTTTTTCTCGTCCGTATCTTTTCTCAGAACCAAGGAGCAGCCGTGCATGATGAAAGTTAATATTTCGGTGACGAGATCCGGGTGGTCGGCGACCAAACTCTTGTATCCAGTGGTCTTAACGACCTCGTTGTTGTTCTCGACGATGTACTTGAGGCACTCCTTCTTGAGCTCCTCGGACTTGACCAAGTCCGCGATGGTCAGAACGTCGGCGACGTTCTCGGGATTGAGCTTGTCCGAAATATACCCCTCGCAAAGCCCGACGAGGCTCATTATGGAGTACCTGTCGGCGGCCACGATGATCTTCAGCCAGTCCTGGACGTCCTTGGAGTCTATCTTCGCGCGGTAGATGTAGTTCAGGAGGTGCTTCATCACTCCCGGCTCGACGTCCTTTATGTTGACCGCGTTGGTGCTGCCCTCTATCCAGTTGTCGTCGAACATGGACGCAAATACCGGACTGTGGGCCGAAAGTATCTCCTTGTGGGCGGTGAACTTGTCGTCGTCGACCTTCAGGGCTACGTTGCAGGATTTCTCGCTCTTGACGAAGCTGTTGTAGTTGTCGATGATGCGACTGATGCTCCGGTCTTCGTGGATCAGGCTTATCTTTAGGTGTATAAAGGACTCGTTGTTGTCATTCTTAATTATCAGGTCGGGGATCTTCTTCTTCACCTGGCGGAACGACTTCGAGTCGAACTTCAGATCGATGCTCGTGTACCCGCAGACGTTTATGTTAACGTACGCCGTGTCGTTTTTGGCAAGCTCATCTAGGAGGTTGACCTCGATAAGGTCCATCTTGAAGTGGTTGTTCGAGGTCCCGTACCCGTAGCTGTGGAGGTCAGTGAGCGAGTACTTTATCTGCCAAGACAGGTTGAACGTGTCGCCCTCGGAGTCCGTGGTGGTCGTGTCAAAGCTCATCGACTCCGGGGTGATCTTTTTGAAGTCGCGGAAGAGCTTGTGCTGACACTCGAACTTCATTTCCTTGCAATGTCTGCTGTATATATGCATGGCCATTTTTCTAAATAAAAAAAAAATTGTTTAATTAGTAAAAAAACAAAAAATTTTCTGGGTAATGATAAAATTCTTAAATTTTGGTTTACATCATAATTTACAAATGAAAAAAAGAAGACATGCACAGATTTGATAACTTTTTTGAATTATGTCATTTTTCAATCTACCGTCTTTAAATTAGTTCCTGTAATTAACGATTTTTTTGTCCTTAAAATTAACCCCTATAATCTCAGAAATACCCGACAATTCATCAAAACTCATTCATCAGATGACTTACTCTTATACTCTCCCTCCCAGAAGCTTGTCAAAATTTGGAACTCTATTTAAATGAACTTGTTTACATTACTTTTGAAAAATGAATTTTTATTATATTACTATACAATCATTTTTTACTGTTATATTATTATACCAAATATTGTTATTTTGGTTAGTTGTTTTAGAGTGATATCACTATTATACCTTATTAAGCACCAAATATTGTAATTATATCTTGTAAGGACCTTATGGCCCATATATTTTTATAAATAAATAAATAAATATCCGCTTATTACAAATTGGATTTCAGTACTTGATTTTTAAGTCATAATAAAACTTGTTAAAATTAAGGAATAATAATAATTGTTGATGAATTTTAACAAATAAACATTTTTATAATAGCTTTTCAATTCAATTATATATCTTGAACCACACATTAAATTTTCTTTAAAAAAATTATTTATGTACTATTATTATTAATGATCTTACTTCAAGTTTATAGTTTATTGATCATATTTTTTCTCATAAGGATTGAATCTCAATTCAAAAGGAAGTTATCTCAAAATATTTCTAACTATGCAAAGATATAATGTCACAATTTAAGAATTTTCTGTTTAATTTTAAATTAATAGTAAAGGTTAAATTCATTACCTGCTTTAAATCACTTGCACAATATTTGTTGTTTTTTATAATTCTCAATTTTTAATAATTTATAGGCCTATAGGTACACCACTGTAGACATAACTAAAGACTGTTAAAAAACATAAACTTTTACTCTGCAATCTAATCTGTTTTTAATTGTACACACATAACCTATTATTTTTCACTTGCTCCGATAACCGTTTCTATTTACATTTTTTTTTTATGCGCCACAAGTTTTCCTCCACAATCGCAGATAACGCATTGCAAAAATTTGAATTTTTCTTTTTGAAGAAGTAGTTAAACCACTGATAATGATGAAAAACCACGAGAATACATGGTTAATCGGCTGCTGCCGCTGCCTAAGCACATGACGGCTCGGCTCGATTTTTATTTTTCACCGTTCCTTCTCGTCTCTTTCGCGTCGTCGTGTCTCCAAACTACAGGCCTAACTTTCATAGCTGCGATCACTCTAACGCGGGCTTTTACGAATTTCAAAATTCGACTCAACGGTGGTATTCACTGGAATTTTTGAATGATTTTACTTTGAACTTTGAAGTTACTTTTAATTATTTATATTTGATTTTAAATGGAACGTACTGTTCATTTTTTGAGATAATTAAAATTTAATTTACAAAAATTATACATTATTTTGTAAAATTTAATTTTTGACAGTCGAGCCAAGACATTAAATATTATTCAAAGAGACGTGTATAGATTTTAACATTTTTAATAAAATACCCATAAAAATTTAAAAAAACAGATTATATCAGGATGAAAGAGTTTAGGGTTCATGCAATCATTTTTGAAATCAAAGAAATAACAAAATTTGTTTGGGTAAAAAAAATTTAATAAATATTTACTTATTACATATAAAAAATGGCACTATTGATCCAAAAGTTAGATTTCACTTTTCACCTTTTTCAACAACCAAAGAACGACCCGACTTGACGTGAGACGGACACAACTTCGCGCTCGATTTCGGCAAAATAAACGTAATCGAGCACGTGAAATTATTCACTCGCTGTTGTGTTAATTCACCATTAATCCGTGGATATAATATGTGTTTTTATGCAATGCTGGGCTGCACGAACAACAAACTGACTGCGGCTGTAAATCTTGCCTGCTGTACGTCGATCTGTGAATACCCCGAGTGTGTGGACTTTAGGCAGCGGCTACACTTGAATGAAAAGCCTGTGACAATTTTCTTGCGCTTCTTGTACAATATTTTGAAAGCGGGACTGATATTTTCGATAAATAAAAATGAATTTTAACACCGTGATCGAATATTTTTACACATATGAAGAGTGATGCATTTCAATTAATTTAAAAAAAAATTTTTGAACAATTTTTTTTCTTTTTATGTGGAATAATAATCTTTTAAATTTTAAGCCACATTATCAATAAAAAATAATTACATTTACAACTGCTTTATAAATTGTAAATAAAAATCATGTCAATACCTTTTCAAGGAGATTCCAAAGTGTATTTTTAGCCTGAAGAGAAAAAATTATTAAAAACAAATCTGAAATGGAAATAATTTTGTGATAAAGTGCTCAAAAAAATAATAAATTTTACTAGACTTTAAAATTTCTATTTTTTGACCTAGTTTGAATTTCTGAGACATTTATATATTTTCAAACCAAAACATTCATTAAAATTAAAAGCTTGAATGATTTTTAAATATAACTTATTTAATGCATGAAACATTAGATAACTAAAGGATTAAAAAAAAACATTGTTAAAAAAAAAAAAATTTTCTTTTCGTCGGTTGAGTTTCCTCACTATAGTCTCTTACAAAAAAATCACAGCGTGACATCAAATGAGATAACAGTTCGGCAGCCAAATCATCCCGATTTTTGAGCAAATTTTTGTAACCGTTTGTCTTGAGAACATCCTCTTTATGATTCGATAAATAAATTACACATTCCCTTTTCAATTTTTTTGAATTTACAAGGTCGGCTATAGTAAAGACGTCTGAAAAATTTTCAGTATCCAGTCCGCGACACAAGACTTCCTCGGAAAGTTTTTTCAAATCGTCTATCAAATATTTGTCAGCTGTGACGATGATTTTGAGCCAATCGTCGACAACTTTACAGTCGACGTCCGCAAAATAAATGTAATCGAGCACGTGTTTAAAAATGTTAGGCTGGACATTTTCGATTTCAACTTTGTTTTCATTTTTATCTTTCCATTTACCATCGAAAAAAACTTTAAAAAACTCGCTCTGGGCCGATATTATTTCCTTATGAGCCGGATATTTTTTTTCACCAACTATAAACTCAACATTGCACGACGCTTCACTTTTCACGTAAGATTCGTAGTTTTCAAAAACTCGATTGATACTTTCATCTACGCAGATTAACCGCACTTGAATACAAATACCCAAATTGTTATCTATATCGTGAAAAGATAAATTTGAAAAACTTTTTTTTAACTTTACCTCGCGTTCGAATTTCATATACAATTCATATTTATTAACCCTGATACCATACTTCTGGTCACTTTCACGAGTAATTTCCTCGGTGATTTCATCAGACTTATCATCGAAGTGAGTGATTTTACCAATTTCGACGTCAACGTAAGCAGTGTACCCAGTTTCAAGTTCCTCCAGAAGCATCACTTCGACGTTACGAACTGTAAACTGATGATCGCTCGTTTCGCCCAACTCGTAATTGACTGTCCACGAAATTTTGTACTTATCGTTTTCGCGCACTCTGTAATCAGTGACGGTAGTGTCGAATGTAAAAGACTCGGGCGTCACCTTTTTCATGTCTTTGAAGAGTCTGTGCTCCCACTGAAATCGCGACTCTTTGCAGAATCCAGTTGACGTGGGAGCGTCCATTTGTTGGCCTTGGAAAAGTCCTCCCAAAAATCCCTTGCTTTCTTTTCTGACGACTCTGTTCATGGGTACTTTTTGTTGTTCAATTGTGACAGTTACGCGTTTGTTTGGTGGGAAAATAATATTCTACTCGCGAACGCACTGCGAATCTTTTGCACACATACCACTACTCGCGAGCCGCGTTAAGCAGCGACTACAGTAGTTTGAGGAAAGTCGGGTCTGTGACGATTTTTGAGCGCCTCTTTACTTGATATTTTGAAAGCGTGGGTGAATAAGTATAAAGAAGTAAATTTTTAATAGTGGGATCAAACGTCGTAGCCGAGATTCAAAAAATTCTGTTTAAGACAAACAAATAAAAATTTCTTGCAAGGTAAATTTAATTATTTTTTGAAATTTAAACTGTGAAGTTGTTGAAAATTAAAATCATTAGAAGGGGATTTTTCAATTTTATGATATAAGTAATCGATTTTTTTTACTCTCAAAAGCTAAAAATGAAATTTCAAAAGCTACTATCATGATAAAAAAATTTTGTTTTTGTTTTTTTTAATCTATAAAGAGAAATATTTTTAAATAATTAGATTTAATCAATAATAATGGTGAAATTATTTATGTTCATACTTTTTAAAAAATTTTAGTAATCATTAAATTTATAATTACCAATGAAATTGAAATGCTTGAGAGTTAAAATTCAAGATTCTAAATTACACCACTGCAATAAAAATAATTTATAAAATTTAAAGTAAAAAATAAAAAAGAAATACATTTATGTAAATGAAAATTTAATAATGTAAATTCATAAATTATTAGTCTTGATTAAAAATCTCAAATCATAATTTAAACATTTTCAACAAATAAAGTACAAAAATCTCATTTTACTCATTGTCACTTTCCAATTCCAAAGAACAGCAGAGCATGATGTAAGAAAACATCTCGGAGACCAGATCTATCCTAGTTTTAACAAGATTCTTGTATCCATCCGTGTTGCGGACAATCTCTTTGTTCCTCACAATGTACTTGACGCATTTTTTTTTAAGATTTTCAGATTTCACGAGATCAGCTACGGTAAAAGCTTCGGCCACGTTTTCAGGATTTAATTTTTTTGCGATACGATTCTCGCAAACGTACAAAAGTGTCATCACAGAATACTTATCTGCCGCAACAATCAGCTTAAGCCAATCTTCAACTTCCTCGCAATCGACTTCGGCGAAGTAAATGTAATCGATCAAGTATTTCAAGATTACAGGCTCGACGTCTTCGATTTGAACTTTGCCGCCGTTCTTCTCAATCATGTCATTTTCGAACATGGATGCGAAAACCGCACTGTGAGCAGATAAAATTTCTCTGTGGGCTGAGAATTTTTTGTCTCCAATGTGCAATTCAACGTTGCACGATTTTTCGTTTTTAACGTAACTGTTGTAGTTTTCGATTATCCGGCTCGAAGTTTTGTCTTCGAGCAGTAATTCTACATTCACGTGTATCATGGACTCGTGGCTTGGGTTGACTATATTCAAATCAGTCATCTCTCGCCTCAGAAACGTACTAGATTTCGAATCAAACTTGAAGTTGATATTGTATCCAATAACAGCAATGTTGACGTAAGCCGCGTTATAACCCGTCAGCTTATCCAGCAAATTAACTTCGATGTAGTCCATTTTGTAATGAACGTTCCTTCGGTGACCATAGCTCGGGTCTCTCGATACCGAGTACTTGACTTGCCATGAATATTTGAAATTAACATTCTTCTCATCTTCGAAAACTACGGTATCGAAATAGAATAACTCAGGCAGGTTTCTTTCTAAGTTTTCGAGCAATTTTCTTTTAAACACAAAGTGTAATTCCTTGCATCTTCTAACACAGATCGGCTTGGACATCATTATTTCGGTATAAATTAAGTCATTCTTTATTTTAGGCTACCAAGTGATGTATATTCTATTTCGCACATATTTAACCAAGTTCTAATATTTATGCATTGTAGATATTTTTTACAAAACGTGAGTATTAGCAGTGTACAGCTTTAGAAGGAAAATTGTCTTTGAATCACCGTATTTTTTTATTTTTTTTTATTTTTTATTTTTACTTTCACTAGAATTTAGTTAGGCGCGCATACGCGCGCCCTATAAAAATAACAACCTAAAAATTTTTTATTGTTGTTCTATAACCAAGTTCACTACCAAGAAAAATTGAGTTGAGCATTCGATAATAATAGAACAAGCAGACGAATTTCTACAACCTTTTGCTGGTAATAAACAATCGCTAAGTTTATAAGTTTAATTGAGGAATTAGTTATAGTATTTTTGTTTATTGGACCTTATAAAATCGTTAAAATCGGTAAAATGCGGGGCATACGGTAAAGATTTTTTGGAACAAAATTAATTTTTCTTTATCAAAGTAGGTATGATAATTTAAAGTATTCAAAAATAGTTAGTAAAGTAAATAAAAGAGTTTAAAAAACTAAATAAAACTATAAATTAACTTTTCGTGTACTTATACAATGAGGCAGATTTTGTAACTTGAGTCATGATACAAAAATATCTCGACACGCGAACTTGCGATTGAAGAATTGAATTTCACGATTAGAGATTTTCATAGAGCTATCGAAAATAAGAGTTTTGGGTCCCAAACTCTCATGCCCATTCTACACTGGCGGCTGAGCCACGGCCACGGTTTAAGCACGAAGTGGATTAAGCTTTAAATTGTTGTATCGCTTTTCCATACTAGTGAACTACATTTGTTTTTGGAATTTAAGATAAAAAATGTAGTTTTTTAACTTAATCTCGAAAGACAGGCTAGTACAACTATTTGCAAGCGAGTTATAACAATTAATTGCTTAAGCCACTTCGAGCTTGAGCTGCGGCTCAGCTCAAGAGAAATTTAAAAATTAATACTAAAATTATTTTTTTTTAGTAACATGATAACTCGTTAAATACAAATATTTGTATTCATATTTTTTTAACAACAAACTAAGATCATAAGAGCATAGATATGTACACACAACTAAATGTAAAAAAATTTAATGAGCCACTTATATTTTTTTAAATAATGACATGACTAAAAAATTAAATAACTTAATTTAAGAAAGTGTCTAGGTACCATCGCCGTGTACCGTATTCGGTGCACGGTGCACGGTACACGGTACCAAATAAGAGTTACTTTAGACACTCTGTGAATTTAAGTGGGTTATTTAGGATGGGTAATTCGATTTAAAGTAAAAACTAGTAGTTTTTTAAACTTAAGTGGGTTATTTGGAATAAATTATAGGATCTAAAGTAAAAAGCTACCGTGTACCGTGTACCGTGTACGGTACATGGCGATGGTACCTAGACACAACCTTAATTTAATATTGTTTTTTGATAATAAGTTAATTATTATTATGATAATAAGTTAATTATTTCCCTGATTACAATCAACAACTATTTATATATTTTTTTAAATATTTTTGGAATAATATTGTTGCCTTGTGATTAAAATTATATTTAAAATTACTAAACTTTTGCAAGTAAATAAATCAAAATTTTTTTCAATTACTAATTCCAGAAATATATTATAAAAAATTGAAACACAATACTTTTCATTTATTAAATTGAAAATTGCTTTTTTAGATGGATTAGAAAAGTAAAACGCTTGTAATTTATAATGATAACTTACTATGTTGATAAATAAAAAGATAATATAAACAAATTATTTCATAGAAAACATGAAAATGAAGAAAAGTAAAAATATATTCATTTATTTAATTTAAATCATAATTTTTAATGATACAGTTTTGAAGCTTTTTCAATAGTTACAGAGTAATTTTTTGTATAAAGTAATCATTTTAAGTCATAGAAAAATAACAGATGTTTTTTGTTTTATTTAGCATCTGTTTCCAACTCCAAAGAGCAGCAAAGCATTATGTAAGAAAACATCTCGGACACTAAATCCATGCGTGTTTTAACCAAATTTTTATATCCATCTGTTTTGAGGACAACTGCTTTATTTTTTACTATAAATTTTACGCATTCTTTTTTTAGTTCTTCAGATTTAACCAGGTCAGCCACATTAAAAACTTCAGCAACATTTTCAGCATCTAATTTATTAGTTATATTGCCTTCACAAACACTTAAAAGACTCATTATAGTATACTTATCTGCAGCCACAATAAGTTTAAGCCAATCTTTCATGTCAATAGAATCAATTTTTGCAGTGTAAATGTAATCTAGCAGGTATTTTAAAATATGAGGCTCAACATCTTTGATCTGGACTTTGCCATCGTTTTTTTCTTGCATGTCGACGCTAAACATTGATTCGAAAACTGGACTATGAACTGCTAAAATTTCTTTGTGAGCTGAAAATTTTTTTTCACCCACGGTCAAAATAACATTGCAAGAATTTTCACTTTTTACGTAGCTGCTATAATTTTCAATCATTCGGCCGATACTCTTGTCGTTACGAATTATATGTATTTTTACTTCAATAAACGATGAATCTTTTTCAGTGTAGTTTATACTTTTGTTTATGGTTGTCTTTATTGGTGTAATCGATTTGGAATCAAATTTATGAAGCTCGGTCTGTCCACATCCGTTAATATTCACATACGCAGTATCAGTATCACTTAACTTACTTAGTAAATTAATTTCAAAGTTATATAAAGTATGAACAGTTTGAGGATGATTGTATCCGTAATTTGGGGATACAGTTAACGAATAGTTTATTTTCCAAGAAAGCTTGAACTCGTCGCTTTTTGTATCAGACAGAAGAGTAGTAAAAGTAAACGACTCGGGTGTTACTTTTTGAGTTTCGTTAAACAGTTTATGTTTATAAAAAAACTGCATTGATTTGCAGTTTTCGCTGCTAATAAGCTCTGCCATTTCACTTGTTTATATGGGGAAAATTCTATTAAAAACGATTTCTAATCTTCAATCACCTTAAGCATAACCTATAAGTCTATAACTTGCTTTGTTTGTACTCTTGTAAGGTACTCTGACTTTTATACACATACAATACACCAATATGTAAAAAAAATTTTTTAAACTTTTTAAAGTTCTTAATTTATGCTTTAATAGGTACCTACATTTAGCATACAGAATTAAAAATAAGAACCGAATTTCTTTTACAAACGCGGTCGCCGCTGGTCGCTTTCGTCGCATCAATTTTAGATCCCTCGATTGCATCGATTTAAGATCTCTCGATTACATCGAGTGCGCCATCTTTTCGATTCGCGTTCTTTTTACAAAATTAAAATTTAATAAACTTGGCAAACTCAATTGTATAATAATATTAAGCGTAAAAAAATATATTACAAGCTTTGTTCTCTTCGAATTCTTTCTATAAAAATTATTTAGTTTTTAAAAATTTAAACATTTGATTAGAGATTTTTGAAACAAAAATTTTTTGCTTTTATTCTTGTAAAAGTATAATAGCGTCGTTATATTTTTACACTTACCAAGCTTTTTTCCATGTTATGTAGTTTTAAAGTTAATGATTAATTGATGCTGAAAAACTCTCGGTAATCGGTCGTAAATATACTAAAATTTGAGAAAAAATTTATGAAATAATTTACGTAAAAAAATTCGATCCTTGCTAAAAATCAATTGAAAATATCAGTAAAGAAATTCCAAGTCCATGTTTTCTCATTAAAATTTTCTTCTCTTTGATTCTTTGAGAAAAATTATTGTAAATTTATTCAAGCTCCCGGCCTTCATTATTTCTCCCTTTAATTATTGCACCAAGATTGTTTTTTTTTTTCTCTTTGCCTCAAATAAAAAAACTTGACCGGTGATATTTGTTTTTCTCTGTTCCATTATTATTATTATTTTTATACTGGTGTCTTTTAAGACTTTTCTCTCTTTGAGACTGAAATTAAGATCGACGCTTCTTCTTTTACACCTAAATGCAAGCGAGATATTTAAAAATTAAATGTAAAAAAAAAAAATTGCATCAAACTATTATAAAATTTATGTTATTGTTCAAATAAAAATTAGGTGATACATTTTTTTCTCTGCAGTCTAAACGAGTGAATGAAATAACGAAAGGCTTCGTTCCCCTTTTTCAGTGACAATGCAGCGACGATGTACTTGAAGTTGTACGTCTTTGCTTCGTAATCCGGTCTTCGCGTAACAATTAAAAACGTCTACCCTTTGACTGATCCCCCTCCAGTGAATCACTAAAATTATCTTCTTTTCTCTCGTCACTCGTAAATGTGATTTCAGCGAAATCAAAATCTCTTTATTATCTACAATTCCTTAACTACTCTTCGAATTCTTTCAATTAGTAGACAAATATTTTCTTTTTTTTTTTTTGGAACTTTTGAGTCAAATAATTGTTTAGCAAAATGTAAAATAAATATTCAAAAGATTCTCAAATTAATTTTGGTATTAGTATATTACTTAACTAGGCAGTATGAATGGGAAACGTCTCAGATCGCATGAAATTGTCGTCCGAGGCGTAGCCGAGTGTGACAAACATGTGATCTGAGACCTTCCCATTCAGGTACCTAGTTGAGTATGCTATTTTTCCGCACGACGGTGCCGGGAAGCGCTACTGACTGTAGCGGCAGCGGCAGGGAAGTAGCGCTTCCCGGCCGGAGTGCGGAAAATACTATTTACTCTAGTAAAAAATCAAAATCAACAAATTTTTACCAATAATTTTTCTTTTTGTTCCAGGTACGTACGTCAAATTTCACAACCAACCTCCACGAACCGGTAACGATTTACATTCTAAAAATTTCTCTCCCAACTTTGAAAAAAATTAAAGTCCCTCGGCCGTCTGAAACCCCAAGAGCTTGTTAAGATTAGGCCGGGATGCTGAATTGCCGAAAAAAAAGAGTCAGGGAGGAGAAAAAAAGTCGCGTGATGTAGATGAAAGGCCGTCCCGGCGCCAAAGGGTACGACCCTTCCCCCCCAGCGACGATAGAGACGAGCGGGCGCGCGTCATTGACGTCGGCTGAAAAGGATAAGGGAGTGAATGAGACCGACGACGCGTCTTTATATCAAGAATATGCGTGCGTCTTCCCTTTTTTTTCTTTCTTTGGGGGGTTGACCCGAGGTCAATTTTCAGCGTGGGCGCGGGACGATAATAATTTGAAATTTTAAGTACGACCGACCCTGACGAACGAACTGGGAGGCATTCATACTAAGTCAAAAATATTTGACCCATTGATATTTTTATCGTGTCATGTAAGTAAAAGATAGACTTATTCCAAAAAAAATTAGTTCAAGATACTCATAATAGGTAGATATGGCACAGTGAGCAGAGTATTTTAGTCGTAATACGCAGAACCTGCGTTCGAGCCGATATCTCGTAATACTCTCCGACATGAACTTATACTTCAGTTTGTAATATTCTGCTAGTATCAAAAAATGTTTAAAATTCGTAAACCGAATGATAAAAAAAAAAAAAAAAAAAAAAATTAATATGTTGAGTTCATGTGGAGGAAATTTATTTTTTTATTTTTTTATATAATACATTTAATGTATTTTTGTATTTTTTGAACTGAATATGTGTAGTTAATATACCTTCAATATAAAAATTATCATACTTAAACTTTGAAGTTTGTTCTTTCTTATATACTTTTCTTAATTTTTGTATTAATTTTCAATCATGGTTGGTATTGGGCGGTATTTTTCAAAATGAAAACTTACCTTAAAACATTCTTTGATTATAATTTTTCAAACTAAAAAGTCTATAAGAAGTACATTACATTTCGCTATCAAAAACTATTTAATTTTATTTGGAAATATTAAAAAAAATATGCATATATATTCTAAAAACCAAACATATAAACAATCAAAGTAAAATTTCTTTCTAATGCGATAATAAAAATTGTGTTTCTGTTACAAAGAAACTATAGCTGCTGAATCAAAGGTGGAATTTTTGAGCGACACGGATTGAATTCAATTAACGGGTCATTATTCAGGTATTAGTCCGGTAAAAGACCATTAGCGAGTAATATTTAACGAGAGGTATTATCCGAGGCTAACATTTTCGTTTGCTCCATTTTTCTCGCTTATAAGGTATCATTGGCGCGTCTTGTTACCCCTTTTAATCCCCTTACCTAAATGAACATGCTGAGCATTCACTTTTTCATTCTTTTTTTTTTTTTTTTTTTTTTCACATGGTAAACACTTTCAAAATCCTTAAATCTTACTAAAAAATTTTTTCAATGACATTTTTTATTTTATCGAAGAAAATCAAAAAATTACGAATTTAGAGCAAAATTGATTTTCTTGAGCGTGAAAAATTTGAATAAAAAATTATATAATGATAATATCAATTAAATTATTATATTATTATTATTAATAATAATATATAATAATAAGAATAATAATATTTACTAATAAAATTCACTTTATAAATGAATAATTTTTTCTCTATGAAAGTCTGTAACTACGGAAATTCATTTATAAATGAATTTAACTTATATATTATTTCTAGTGCGACTACAATTTTTTTTCCGATGTAATTTTGAAATATTAGCTTATTTAAAGTGCGAGAAATTTAAATTTTGTCTTATAATAATTTCAAGTAGCAATGAGTCAAGGAAAAATATTATGATTTTTGTTAAAAATAATTGTTTCCGAATTTCTCAAAAAATTAAAATACAAGCAAAAATGACAGCTGCTTGCAAAGTTAATAGAATACTTGCAATTTTAATTAATTACTAAAAATACGTCAGGGCGCACTTCATTTACTCAAATAAAAAAATTCAGTCAACAATTTTGAAATAATTTCGCACCCGCAGCCATTGACATTAATTTTTAAATGGAAAAATCTCACTGGTTTCACGGCCATCGGCGTTTATTGTTTCAAAAATAATTCTTCAAAGGTACCCCAGAATGATGAAAAAAAAAGGGTGGAAGCGGAAAAAAAAAAAAAGAAAAAGCAGTAGAAGAAGAGAGTAGCAGCAAGCTATTATGTTCTAATGAGTGGCTGGGATAAAAATAAAGCCCGGCTGAAAAATAAGGCCGAGAGCCGGAGGGGGTTGAAGTGTGCAGGCAGCCTCTATACGTGTGCGGCTTCACGGCTCAACCGATCCGCTCCGGGGGGAGGGGGAGAATTTCACTAAAAACTTGACCTACTCGCTCGTACTACTGTATCGACCTTTTTTTTTTTTTTTAATTTCGCAAAAAAAAAAAAAGAGAGTTTGAAAACTTTCATATCTACGGAGGAGGAAGAGTCTCGGGGATTTAGCGCCTCGGGAAAATTGAAAAAGGAAGAGATTTTCACGTCTGCAGGGGGTCAGTTGGGAGATTTTTCCTTCGTCGAGACTTATCCCGGCTACCAACACCCCGGAGAGATCGGAAAGTATCGGGTTTTCCGGCGGGGCGGGGGTGAATTTATTTCACCTTTTTTTTTGTTGAGAGTTTGAAATTTTTTTTTTTACTTTGCTGTAGGTTAACTGTTGTACGATTCGACGGTAAGAAACTGAAAAATTGTACGTTTCACCTTTTTAAAATGACGTTACGTCAAGCGTCACTTAGGAAAATCGAAATTCGTGTCAAAAGTGTCGACGAAAACTCAATTAACGTCACAAGGTTGAAAAGCAAGCGTTTTTCTCTAAAGTATAATTTTTTTCTAAAATTGGCATTTTTATAGTTCAAAAATGAGTAAAACTACAGTACATCATGTTTGCTTCAAATTTTGAACTCAAATTTAAATATACCAAGTGCGCTTTCCAATGGAATTCGTAATTTTCCTGATTTTCGGTAAACAAAAGAATCTAAAAACATATTTTACTCTAAAAATCTCATTGGTAACGAAGTAATATTTCTAAAATTTTTAAAACTTACTTAGAAATGTACAGTCCTCGAATTTTCTTAGATTCTACTTGACGATTAAATGAATAAATCGATTTAATGGAATTGAGTAACAGTCTCTTTGTTCAAACTTACCCCGGCAATAACTCGTCATTTAAAAACCGTCATTGCACTTCGGGAACCCGACAAAAATTCATTTCAATATTGAAGCACCTCTCGAGCCGAAGCGCACTCGACGAAGCTTGAAGCAAAGTAGAAAAACCAAAAAGCAAAGTAAAAATAATGCGTGTAAATAGAATTAACGAAGCTCGCGGGGGCGTAACGAGGCACTAAATTGCATAAACGCAACTTTGGTGCTCGCGTAGTTTTGACGCTGGCTGGCGGCGCTGCAGGGTTAAAGGAGCGTGAAAACCGTCGTCGACCAAAAGAAGGGAAAAAAAAAAAAATTGGACCGGCACCGCTTTAATTGCGTTAATTCCGCGCGAATCTTTGGGAAAAATTTTTTTCAACCCCGCGCCACTTGGTTGCGAGCGAACATTTTTTTTTGCTCGTCCCTTAATTACTTGGCTGCAGGCTTTTTGCATATAATTGCAGGGAATGTTTATTTTTGGACTGCAGATCGAAATTCGTAGGTTAGTTTGATTTATAATTTTGTAGTTATCTTTCTAGAGAGATTTAAATATCAGTAATTTGTTGGTTTTTATTTTCATTTTTTTTTTTGCGTTACCTCTGACAGTTAATTAAACATAAAGCAAGAATTGAAATTTTTGAAAATTTTTGACTTTTTTTTTTTATAAAAATGTGACGTTTTGAGTACGTTTAGAATTTTTTAAAATATGAATTCAATTTTTTCCATAAAATTTTAATATTATTTTACTTATGTCATTACTTAGTTAGTTTTTACCCTAAATATCCAGTAAATTTGTATTTAATCAAATTATAGAAATAAAAAAAAGTTCATGCCTAAAAGTAATTTTTTTACTACTTTTAACAAAAGTTAAAATTTTTTAAATTGCATACTATAGAATTAACTACAATATTTTATAATAAATAAACAGTGTATTAACTAGAAATGAATCAAAATAAATTACCAAGTGTCAAATTTAAATTCAACAATACCAATAAATTATTTTATTTTAGATAAATGAATTTATTTCTAACAAGCTTCACAAAGTTAGAATAAAGTCTTATCAGCTTCAAACTAAAAAACGATCCCTTTTTTTCAATCGCCCGATAAAAAATTCTTTTTTTTTCATCTTAAGAGAAAGGCATGAACTTCCTACGTACTTCACTCAACCCCGTGCCTCTAAAAAATTGCTTAATCCTGAAAAAATCGAAAACTCTTTCTATGATTAAACCGTAAAACTCCACCGCGAGCAAAATTTCGCTCGGTAAACTCGACAACTCAATAAAAATAAAGCCTCCCCTTGAAAAAAAAGCGCGCCCGAACCATGCGACCCGTCGTACACCAGCGAATCACGCGAAACTTACGACGTCGGACTGAAAAATTAAAGACCCGTGGCCGTTTCGCCGAGCTACTAATTGTTTAAAAATGCTCTTTGGCCCCTTTCGTCATTAAAAATTTGGGATCCTAGCTTGGATCGACTTTGATGTAATTTTTTGTATTTTGAGAACAATTTCGTAAACATTTTTATTGCTGTATTCAGTTTAAAGTTTGTGCTTTATTATTTTATTCATTTTCGGTAATTCTTTTAAATTCAATTAAACTGGATTTATTTAATCAATATTTTATTATATACTAAACTGTATGGGTAAAATTAAAAATTTCAATTTATCCCTTAACCAATCACATTACACTAATAAAATATTGAGACTTTTTGTTTGCGATTTTCTAATTTCGTAATAGTTTTGGTTTTATTTTTAGAATTTAAGAATTAAAAGATAGTCGAAAATTTGAATTTTATGTTTTTAAAATAAAAATGAAAATTATTTCTAATCTATATTATGTTCTCAAAATGGAAACTAAAACTAACAAAATATTTTTCAAAATTTTAAAACGTCATTTTCGCCATTTCTGAAAATTCTCAATTATTCCGTCTCGGGTAAAGAACTTGACACTTTCAAAAAAAAGTCGTCTTATCAGAAAACTGCCGTCTCTGAATTTTTATAATCCCCTTGTAAAGTAAAAAAAAAAAAAAAAAAAGTAGGCATTTACACTGCTCGCCGGGGGAATATTACGGGCGATAAAAGTTTAATCCCATTCTTTACAAGAGGAATTCGAGAGCGGGATTATCAAATAAAAGTATAAGTAGGTGCCGCGACGACTTTGCCGCGTGAAAGGAGGAACTGCGACACTTTTGCTGCGGGGAAAAATTTCAAGTGAAACGTGAATTCGAAAGGACCGAAGAAAGTATTTAGCGTTTCCGATTCAACCCCCTTCACTCAAAAATTTTTTCTCTCACCTAAAGACTGCTCGGAATATTATTATTATTTATTTATTTTCCGAGTATAGGGATGAAACCCTACCATACTCGTATGATATATACATTATTCTACAAAATTCAATGATTTTCTCAAACAGTAATTAAAGATATAACATATTTCAACAAATTTTAAACAATAAGTTATAATCACAATGTTCAGCATGATTAAACTTATACATTCTAAGACTAGTTGTAATTCAGATTACCTAACTTGTTTTTCATATTTCAGCAAATTTTAAACAATAAGTTACAATTACAATATTCAGTATGGTTAAACTTATACATTCTAAGACTAGTTGTAATTCAGATTACACAACTTGTTTTTCATACTTCAATATCACATTTGGTTCAATTTATCTGTGCAGTGATTCATAGTTATGGATTTGGCAGTCTAGCTAGGAGGTAAAGCATATCTTTGAAAGATGTTTGGCAAAATATTATGACCCGCACCTAAACATTTCACAGCTCTTTTCTTTTTAAACTTTTTTTTTATATGTAAAGAAACACCGTTGGATTGGCCGTAAAGCCCGAGTTACAACCAATTCATTACTCCGACGTGGAAGCGATTAAAACTCCTATTGACATCCCTGATTGATTACCACCTGCGCGCTGTTTTAATTTTAAGTTTTTTTCCGCGGCCAGTCGAGCTTTTTTATTAAATTCGATGATATAAGGGTGGGAGGATTTTTATGGCTCGTAAAGCGATTCTTTATTAACTCGTAGCTTTACGAGGCTTCGCTTTTTTTTCCACTTCTTTCCATTTTTTAAAGTTTTGACTTCCAATTAATTTTACACCGGTCGTACTTCATTTTGATCCTCGTATTAAAGTCACCGTAATTTTCACGATTTTCAATGCAGTCTCACCTTTCACCGTGAAAATAATTTATTGAAAAAAAGTATTTTTGACGCTCCGATATGAGCCTTTTTCAGTTCAAAAGAGTCTGCAGGCCCGTCTGAAATTGAAGACGCGAGCAAAATAAATCCCCAAGTATCAGCCCGGAGGATGTCATATGAGCAGGTGCGGTTTACGAGACCTTCAATTTTTCACATATTATGTGCCAAAAATATCGACTGGTGGAAATATATTTTTCAAGGGTAAATTAAAAAACTGTGAAAATGTTTTACATCGTTTTATGTTCAAGGGATAAAAACTATTGATGGATAGTGAGTCTTTCCTCTATGGTAAACATAAATGACTTTGCTGTAATTCTATAATAAATAACTAAAGCTTTGGTCGTAAGCTCGATATTAATGGGCGGTTATTAAGGGGGTATTAAACTTGAGATTATCAAATTTTGAATAACGCGCTTCCTCGCAAAATGAGCCAATCAGCTTCTTCAGCAACGTAAATTTAAGTAAAACTAAAATTTCCTGCCAACTTAAATAAAACCTTACATACAAACTTTTCAAATGTACTTAAATTACGTAGCTGGATAAACCTAAATCTGAAAATAAACAGGGCGCGCTGTGTTCGCGAGAAAAGTCTTTCTGAATTTTTAATTCTCAATCTGCCACAAAAACTTAGACTATTTCACTCGGGTAATTATCGCATCAGAGCGGAAATATTCTCGTTTCTAAGTCCTAGTACTATCTTTCAGTTTGAAAAAAAAAATGACATTTACAACACAGCACTTATTACTATTTTGATTTTCGATTCAATTTCTAGCAATTCTCGAAAAGGGCGTCCCGCATAGAGGATTATTATTATTATTCCTTCGCCTACGGAGGGAATAAAGGGATGAGTATAGAGAGCTGAATAGACTCGGGCCGACAAAGGCGGGATCGGCATTATCGGCGAATCATCCTCCCCTTATATTCGATCCCCAGCTAGCTTTCTTTGACTGTATACATATATACGCGCGCACTCTTAGTAACGAGAATTTTTCCTCGCGCCTCGAGAATTTTATTCTTTTTTTCGGCTCCTCCCTGCTTTCTCTTCTTCAATTGTGCGTTTTCAAAATTGTTTTTATTGAGCTCGATGAAGATTTTTCTTCACCGGTGACGACGCCTCGAGATAAGGGAAGTGGATATGCAAAAAATGCTAATGCCGCGAGCCTCGGGTCGATTACAATGCGGGGCAGTCGGTTAAGTGATCCCCTGTTGATTCAAGCACCTTCAAGAATTGCAAATTAGACGATAATTCATCAAAAAGGTTGCATCAATTTTTCCTTTGCACTCTTATCTCTTTACTTTTTTTTTAAATTCAGTTATATATATTTTACTTTCTTTTTTTAAAACTCGCAATAATTTAATCACTTCTTTAATTTATGCACCGTTATTTTTTAAATCTTTCAGTTGAAATTGAAAATAACTTTTCGCTCATTAAGCTTGTTAATTTAATTTCCCTGTTTAATAGTTGAGCAAAAATTCTTCTCACTGCTTGCAAATTTTTTTATTTCATTCATACAGGACATTCTATAAATAAATAAATAAGCAGAGTGAACAAATATATTATTTATGCGTGACCTAATTAACAGAGGATGTACATTAGAGCTTGTAAAATTCATCAACATGACTATTCTAATCAAGGACCAGTTGTTCCATTCGGTGAAAACTAGAAAAAAGCATTAGACCAGATGAATAATTAACCCAACGTTTCGATCAAAGGGATTTGATCACAAAACCTTCTGCATAATTCAACTCAAAATTAGTCTCGATAATTTACGTTACTTCTATTTCGGCTCTCACGCTAACGGATGTTTATTTATTCAAAAAATGTTTTTCAATCAACTGATGCACTCAAGCGTATAAAAAGTCAGACTTGGTTAGAAATATTTGATAAAAATGTACGTACACGTATATTGTTGTTTAGCAAAGTAAAATAAATTATAAAATGTCAGAACAATAGTTTGCTAAAAAATGGCGACGCTAGTGACAAGAACAGCCAATTAAAAAAAAGTATTTTACAGTGTATCTATGTACAGGCATACAAATCTATTCGTAAAACTGCCTTTGTCAGACCTAGAATCAAAACGAATAATAGCACTCAAAAAATTTGAACAAACGCACATACTATAGTCTCATTTTAAATAATTATTTTATATAATAATTATTTTACTATTCTTGTGATTTAAATAATAATGACATAATCATTTTCATGACAGAACTATATGAGTTTGCTAAAAAATGACGTCGCTAGTGCCAATTACAAAAAGTATTATACAGTATACCTATGTATAAATAAATAAAAACGTACAGGCATGCAAAACTATTCGTGCTCCTTTTTTGTCAGACCTAGAATCAAAACGAATATTGTCACTCAAAAAATTTGTACAAATGCACATACAAGTCTTATTTATTTGTTTCCATCGACGTTTACGCGCGTTTTTAAAAGTACTACTTTTCACCGGCACAAGTAAAATCCCGTTTTCTCGAATAAACAAATGCCGGCGGGGTTGGGGGGGGGGGGGGGGAGGGCGATCTGGATCTTTAATTCATGACCGATTTGAAATTGTAATGGTCCCCCGCACCTCCTTTCGTAGGTATAGCTACGCCGACCGACAAATCCTTCGCGTGTTACGTTGATCGACGCTACTCGCTTTATCTTCAACCCTTTCCTCTACGCTCGCTCGCTCGGGATGTAAATTGATGGCGGAATGTTTCGCGGTTTCAGTCAATATTCCCTGTCTGCGTGCGAGTTTCGAAACTATCGATTTTACAGCGACCCGAAGATTTTTTTTAAATTCAATTAATTTTTCATCGGGGCTTTATTTTTACTGTGAACCGTATGTTAAAATAGCAATTCCTGGTACGTTGTGGGTTAATTAATTGCTTGTACTGGGGGATTTTTGAAAATCCCAGCGTAAGTTTCTTGAAAATTTAAAAAGTTGTAACATACTTGATTAGTATTCTGAAAAATGTCCTTAAAACATGTCTTTTCTTTTGAAATCAATTTTAGATTTAGCTAACTGTAAAAATCTTATAAAAAAATTTTTAATTACAATTTTATCAATACTGTAGAGTCTTTTACTTGAATCTAATTTCAAAATAGTTTAAGATGGGGTAAATCATAAAAATTATTTTTATCAAGTAGAATGTTTTTTTTTTTTAGTTTCCTATTGTAAAAAAATTTTCAAACAGTACAAGTTATTTACTAAATTATTCCAACAATGTGCTCAGCTACAGCTAATCTTGGTTATATGGTGATAATAAAGCCTACTAGATCACTAATATAGGTATTTCTTGATAGTAACTTTCCTGAAATTTTTGGCGTACTTTTTTATGAAAGGTTTCTAATAGATATGATTTATTTGACTTTGACCCGTGAAGTCAAAAAAATTTTTCTAACATTTGCTTTGAAAATATATACTCAAATAAATTTGAAATTCACAAATGAAATTTTCAATTTTCAATCTTTTTTTTCAAAAATAGTTTAATTTTAAGCTGGCTTCAGCCCCAAGCTAAGCTCTTGCATACTCGAATAAATTGCACAAAGAATAAATAAGGAGCCCCTTAATTAATTCCTGTCAAAGCTTTGCGAACGTCGAGTGCGCTACACACTAAAAAAAAACGGTTTTTTACCTCAATGTTTTTAAGCAAAAATAACCCAAGCTCGAAAATAAAATTCCCCGGAATACTAACACGTGAGACGAAAAATTCACTCGTAAAGATTTCAAGATTCTAATTTTTAATTTTTAGACTCGATCGTTTGGAAAAATTCAAATTTTAACCAATCTGAAAATTTTTTCTTTAATTTCTAGTTCTTGATTGATATATTTATAGTGCGTAATCAAAATAAAAGTATAAAATATAAATTTTTCATTTGTTAAAAAAAAAGATTTCCAATCCAAGCTTCTAATAAATGCAAATTTTTCGAGTTTCTCAGCCCTCGATTCAAGTGAGAAAAAAAAGAGAGCGAAAGAAGAGGAATGGAATAGAAACCACTTTGTTTTGGCTGGGATCGTAAAAGTCGAAAATCGTTTCTAGTCTGCGTCGGCATTCGAGGGTGAAAAGAAATGACGAAGGGCGAATCGTGAAACTGCTAATTCAATATTGTCGGCCTGCCCGAGGGGAGAAATTCACTTTTTTTTTTCAGCGAGAGAAAAAAAATTCAAGTACGAGCTTTTTCGCTACGACTCTTAGTTTTTTTCACCAAACTAAATTTATCGAATTAAAAAAAAACTCTGGCAAAATCCATCGATACGTAGTTTACCTACATCAGTTATTAAAAAACATTGTATGCGCCAAACGATATGTTTCACGCGTAATTAGTCCTTTGACTCGATGTTTGCCTCTAACGAGATGTCAACTTCTTCAAAAGCACCTTAATTAAGTCTAATATTGCACAATTAGCGGCAAGAGAAGAAGCCAGGAATACACAGAAAAAAAAGTAATAACGAGACACTAATTACCAGGCACTTTATATTTGATTACGGAAAAACAAATTTCATCCTAATTAGCGCCGTAAAATTTGCCATGTTTTTGAATAAAAAAAACTTCATTTTAAAACTTGTAATTGAAGATAACCATCGGATATACGTTCCGAGTATAAAATTTTTCCTTCGCAAATGAAAACGGCTACTTTACTTACGCACTTGCGCAATTACGGCTCTAGGGACCTTTTTTTTTTTTATTCTACTTATTCTTCCAGGTAATAATTTGTAGCTTGTAACGATTCTTTAATGCATGCGTGCAAGTGCTTATTAATTACTTATTTAATGATTTTTCATTTTAATAACCCGAGTTTGGTATTATAATCAGCGACTATCGAATGTCGTCAATGCGATAATCACCTATTTTATTGTTTAAATAAACTAATTAGACGGTTTGTATTTATGTCACTTGTGACTATCATTTTTATCAGTTTAATAATCAAAAGAAAACTACATTTGAAGAGTACGTTTAACATTAATTTTACTGATCAATCTTAAGTTTAAGTGAATAAAATTTTAAAAGAACTTTAAAAGTCATGAAACCATGTATCGTAACTATTATTTTTATCAGTAAAATATTTACAAGAAAACTAAATGTCTTCTGCAATTATTTCATAATCGTTGAAAGTTAGAATACTGAAAAAACTTACCCATGTCAAAGGTTATTTATTATATACACGGTATTAATACAGTATTATACATATTTTTTTATGTAAAATTCCTAACATACTTAACTTTTTATAGTAAAAGTACGTTTTCTTATTAAAAGTATTTCAATGATAAGTTGAGAAATCAAGAAAAACCTTTACACAGCATTATTTCTTTTACATATTTGTAAAAAAAAGTGATAAGCTCGTACGTATATTACATAATAACAAGTCAACAATTGTATCGTACACGTCGAAAAATCATGCTTACAAAGCTCCCAATTACGACTTGTCCGTCCGACCTTTGACCCCTGTCGATCGATCTTTCGAGCCCAACGAGATTTCACGCAGACAGCTGTCGATACATCGCCCTTTTTCTTTTTTTTTTTTTTTCTCTCGTAACGAGCGCCAATTTTCTGTGCGTCGTCTTTTGTCTCCCGGCCACATCTTCTTTTTTTCGCAAATTGGAAAAAAAAAAAAATTTGACAATTTCTCTACATGAGTTGTAGTACCCACAGCTGTGCATTGATATAGACTCATTTTTTCCCCAGACCGTTTAAGTTACTTTCTCGAGAGAATTGAGAAGTATGGTTATCAAAAACAGTCTGATTTTTTATAAAAATTCAATGTAATACTGCATAAAGTTTGAATTTGTTTTGTTTATTTGTTTATTTAATAATTTTGAGACTTAATATTAAGGTTTAAATGAAATATTGAAGACTACAAAATTGTTTGTACAATGTACAGTTGTGATATCAAATGATGAACTTAATGAAAAAATTTTTTATTTACAAGCATCTCATGACATCTCGAGCATAAAAGTTTTCATTTTGTTTCTCAGAGTTTTTTCTTTTGTTAATAATTTTTCATTTCGTGAATTTTTTTTAATTAAAATTAAATTAATATCGTCAGCAGAGTCTAAGAATGAGTCCTCAAAAAAATTAGTTTAAATTTAATCGCTTTAACTTCCAAAAAATTGTTTATATTTATAAAAAAAAAATCGAGGGGATTTATGACGGTCACGTACTTACCGTTACTTTGATTTCGAAAAAAAGGAGGGGGGGAGGGGGGGAGGAAGAGCCGATAAAAGTGCGCGCGAGAGATTCGACGACTTTCACTGCGATTTAAACCCGTTTATTGTCACCCGCGAGACTCCGAAGCAGCGGCTTCGGGTTTATCGGGCGATTACCCCGACTCCGCTGATGATTATTTATGATTCGGTCGCGCATTGTCACACGCGCGTACGTGACCCTTTTTCTTCACTCTTTTTTAAGAGGTTTATGAGCTTCTTGCCGAAATTGATGTTTATACGAAGGTTCGACTGAAGTACTACTTTTTTAAGGATTTAGTACCGAAGTAATAGTCTTCGGTATAAAGTACTTTTTGTGGAAATTTTGAGATTTTGAAAAGTTACGAGTAAAATAAATTTTAAACTAACAATAAATGTTAAATAGAACAATTTTTTCTTTAATACCCATATTTTATTATTTATGACACGTACACATCATTAACTTTATTATTGTAAAAATTGAAACCTGTTATAAAATTGAATTGGTACTATAAAACATAAAACTGCTCCATAATTATCAATTTGTAATATATTAAAAAAAATTATTCTTTTATATTTATAGATTAAATAATTTTTTGGACTTTTTAATAATTATCGAGCAAAAACCCTCAAAAAATAGTAAAAATTCATGAAAAACGATAGAGTTACACATATGTAATTAAATCGTTCACGTACATTCTTAATGCAGGCGTTGATTAAAACAGCGACACAACTTTTAATTAAATTGTTTCATTCGGTAACACGATTAACCAGTCAGCAGAAACGTTTCTCTCTGTAGCGAACAGAAAAAAAGTAAACTACGAATGAAATTTTTCGAAAAAATTAAATGCGACCGAATTTAATCCCTTTCAGCTAGTTAGGGATTTCGAAGCAGACATTCGAAAAATCAAAATTCTGAAATTTTAAAAGGTTAAACTAAAATTTTTTTTCTTCTTTTCGATCTCAATAATTCTTTCAATCATTTTTAAAATCAATTTGATTTTTCTTCATCATATCAATCTCGATTTCTTCCGCCTCTACGAATTTTCAAAAAAAGCTTTCAACTCGAGCTCTTTTAACTTTATTCTTCCGTGATTGCTCAAAAGCTTTAAAAGCAAATAATTCAATTCAAATTTCTTGCTTCTCCCACTCGAAGCCTTTAAAAAAATGGAGCTCGTAAAATTAACGCAAAATCACTATCATTCAGGGTAGAGGAAATGAAAAAAGGAGCGAAAGCAGCCGCGGCGAGAGAAAACCACAGAATTTCTTTCTTTCGTCGTTGCGCCTCGACCGCAGATCTAATCGTCGCATTGTTGTTTTTTATTTTATTCTTTTTACAAAACTTTCGTGGTTTCATCTGCCGGTTGACGGTCATAAGCTAGTTGCTTTATTGGAAAATTGTCTTTTTATTACGGGAGATGAGATCGATTTGGGAATGATTGACCCGTAAAGAGCGAAAAAAAAACTGACTAATTTTTCATTCAGATTAAAAATTTTGTTTGAACTGACGGTATGAAGGAGTAGAAAAAGGGTCGTTATGAAACTCGATTAATCTCAGTGTGAAATTTTAAATTTGCTTTGACGACAAAAGAGGACTGTCAATTAGTCGATAAATTACATCGGGCACTTCCAACATTTTTTAATAACTTCATATCTTAGAACTATAAGTTTTTTATTTTATTTATTGGTTCTGTTGGTTACAATTACCTATTATTTTTACTGTTAAATTATCCGATCATGATTTTAAAAAAATTATTTTGATTCAAATTTTTTGATTAAGATATTTACACTCTGTTCCTTTTAGAGGCAGAATTTTGTTTAAAATGTTCTAACATGTTTAATTAATACTTAAACTACTATAAAAGCTTTCGAAAAACTCTACAATCTTTAGTAATTTACAAAAGCTTAACTACATTATTTAAAGAAGGGTCTTTCGAATACATTTGACGTCCCCGATTGCAATAAAAGAGACTTAGCTCAAAATTTCTCACAAATAGCAGTTTTGTTATATTTTATCATGATAAACAAACTAAGCTCTTAATGTTTATTATGATAAACGAAAAAGATCTTGATTATTCATAATGTATTGTTGTGCTTAATTGATTTAATCAAGCAAGCAATTTATAAACAGAGAGTTACTTATGAGCTAATCGATCGATATAGGCATGAAATTTAGTTATATAAAATACTCGACAACGTTTCAATTAGTAATTCCTGGAATAATTTATCAATTAATAATAGAATTACTCAAGATCTCAATACCCTAAGGCTTCAGTTACAAAACAGTTAAAAATGTTTCTATTATTTTAAATTTTGTATTTTCTAGGGCAATAAGCTCGCTGTTTAAAAAACAACTTTTGATTCAAATTTTCCCGTTCATCTCGGTAAAAAAGAAACCTCGATCGCGCGTAGTCTCAACGCTTACGCCTCTTTTCCATCGATTACAGTCCAATTAAGGGCGCGTCGTCGCGCCTTTGTCTTCTCGCGTTTGACGCGCGCGATTCAAAAAAAAAAAAAAAAAAAAAAAAAACTCGAAATTAATCCGCTGCACCTCTCGTAATTGCATTTTTTCCCTCTGTCGCTTGTTTTTCCGTAGATGCTATTAAGAGAACTTCATCTGTGACACTTTTTTTCTTTCTCTCGTTGTTCCCGAGGAAATTGGATTGTTGCGGATAACCGAGTTTTAGTCTTGTGTCTGAAAGAAAGCGCGAAGGCATAATAGAGAGATTAAATTATTATCGGATGGGTCCATTGTTCCATTTAAGGGCGATCGGGTGGAAGAAACGGAATTGAGAAAGCTACTCGCGCATTATGAATATTAAAAACACGACGACTTACCGGCTGGAGATTGCGCGAAGGAACGAGGAAATGAACCTTTCTCTGAGTGCAGCGAGTACGTGAGACTTGGAAAAAACTTGAGGAAATCGTGAAATTTATAGGACCTTTTGAATAAACGACTCGTTTCAGAGCAGATCGGAGGGCTTTCTTTGGATGGGGACTCGAAATGAAATCATTCTTGGTCGATTCTAAACTTCCGAGCAAATTTAATTTATATTATTATTTTCAGTAATTTTGTGATTTTTTAGAAAATCAGTAATTTTATTGGAAAATACAAACTCAACTTTCTTGTTGTTTCAATGGAACAAATTAGTTTGAAAATGATACGAGGCATAGTTAAAACCTGAATGGACTATAAACATTTTTTTTTAGTTTTAATTTGATTGCTGTAGACGTAATCTTCTTTGGAAATGATAACAATGAGCAGACTAAATACTTCCGTCAGCAGAAATCACGTTTACTTGTCGGCAAATTTATAAATAAATCAATATTAATTCAATCGCAAATTCTCGACGATGCTAACGTACATAATAATTTTTCTTAACCTCATTGTGTTAATATAATTTTTCTTAACAAAAATCATGAAGCCAAAATTTAAGATTAAAATTTTCTGCGTAAAAAAAGCAATCTTATTTTAAAACGTTTCCTAACGAAGTGGTTGAAACACGTTTTCAAAACCTACTCGGCGCGTTTTTTCCAAAAATCTTGATACTAAAGTGAAGTATCATTAAAAAAAAGCGTGTAAACGTAAACTGTGATTAAAGTCCGGAAGAGACAACTTTTGATGCAACCAATTATCAGAGTTGTACTTCGTTAAACGTAGTGAAAAAACCGGTTTTATTACGCAAACTTCGGATCCTTTTTTTATTTGACTTTTGTGGCATAAGTTTTTCTTCAAAAACAATAATTTATCAAGCCATGTATACTGCTGTGCGAGACTCTCGACTTCCGGACAGAGGGCAAAGGTCACAGGACCATCAATATCCTTCGACGAAGCTAGTCGCCAGGATTCCCCAATCAGCTTCGTCATTTCCGGTCGAGCTACCCTCGGGTCGGTTTCCCCGGCCCTCGTGCGCGACGATCAGACGCGGGTTTAAAACCCAAATCGCGCGCTTAATTAAAATTTTCCTCAATTTTTTGAGAATCGCAAAACTCAAAGCTTACAAGCATAAAAATCTTGAATGACCCTAATAAATTTTTAAAAATCAAATGGAGTACAATAATTTTTTATTTTGGGTATGAAGGAAGATGAACAAATTTTTCACGCACTTATATTGTTATGATCAAAGTCCAAGTTGTATTTCTATTCTGTGTACTATGAAAACGGACCATGGGAAATTGAGCCATTACACGATAAGTGTGTGTACTACTCTAAAATTTCTGTTTCTCATAATGGACGCGCATTTTTTCCGACTGCACCCTTTCTCGAAATACATCAAACTCTGCGCAGAGTAAAAAAATAAGTTTGAAAAAGTCAGCCCTTGCCATTAATTCTTCACACGGCTTTTCCCTTCACAGCTCAATAAACACGCGTGCGGGCCGAGGGGTTGGTCGAATCATACCTACAAGTCGCAATAAATAACACCGGTGCACCCGGCTTATCTCGCTTCGTTCGGTCGGCGAGCTTTCGGAAAAAGTGAGTTTTCTCGAAACGGGGTAGGTTTTTATAACTATAAATCGCGATTCTTAGCCACATTCATCAACTATGATGCACTTAATTTTGAAGGAAATGCAACGGTTTTTTTTACAGGGGCAACGAAAAAGACGTTTTCACATTAGCTTGCTATTAGCCCTTGGTAACGTACGGAAGAGCAGGCTAAATTTTATAGTTAAACTTGAGTTTTTGTCGAATTCTTTTTTAAATTATAATTTAAATAATTTCATGAAAAAGATATAATAGATAAAGCAAAAAATTTGTAATAATGACTGTATAGATTGAAGTTTTTCACTTAATTCTACAGTCAGATGTCGACTCTAATGATTTTCTTCACAATTATTATTTATAAAGAAACTAAACTTTCACAATAATTTCGATACAAGATCATCATTATACAGTTCTTATAATTTTCCCTGAAAAAAACTTTCAATTTATCACTTGATGAAAAAAATCTTCGAACTCTCTAGAATTTTTTTGTGAGGCAGGGCTGTAGAAAAAAAAATGATCGATACGGTTATCGCGTGCATCCCTTCCATTGCGATTGTACCTTTTTTTTTCTCTACAGTTAAAAGGGGGAAATTAGTTTTTTACAGTGTTACATTCTGTCTAAAGAATTTTTTCTAACCGACTTTTTTTTTTTCATTTGTAGAAGCTGCAAAGTGCAAAGCACCAATTACCGCGAAACTTTTTTTGTAAGATTAAAAACAATGAGTTCACCTTTTTTTAGGGGTGTAAAATTTTAAATTAAATCTTTTTTTTTTTTTTAATTAAACATTTCAAAATATATATTTTTCATCCAAAGTGCTTATTTTAAAGTAAAAACAACTCTTGATGAGATAAATGTTTAAAATTGTTTAAAAATTTAGGGAGATTAAAATTATTCAATAAAAAACTGTGACAATGTGCTTTTTTTGATTAAATTACTCTTTTCTACCCAATGTGTATAAACGTTCAAACTAGAAAAAAGCTACCCTATACTATAAAAATTCTGAAATTTTTCATTTGAACTTGACTTTTATTTGAAATTTTTTTTTGGATCATAAGTTAGATCATATTATTTATAACATTGCTTCACCATGGTGCAGCTGTAAATGTTTAATTTTATTTATGAATTTAATTTTAAATAAAAAAAAATGCCGTACTTATAAAACTTTTTTTCTTGTTCCAGGTACGTACCATTAACCAACCACATTTACCACTCAAGGGGTAAGTTAGAGAACCTCTTTTTTGAACACAATAAACTCTGTTCCGGGAGAAAAAAGGGTCAGATCCATAAAGCAAATAGATGAAAAAATAAATGACGATAGAGGAAAGTTCGGAAGCGCGGGTATTGTTGAAAAGCCGCGGGGCTCAAGCGATTTTAATCCCCTTGCATTTATAGTTTACGACTCGCGGCGCAACCCGGCGCGAGCGCGAATTGATAACGGCTTTTAATGGAATTTTCGAGGCTGCCGTAGCAGCGCCGAGCGACTAGACGGCTTTAATTGCAAAATGGCAAGGGGAAGGAATAACTTTTAGAGGAGTTTGAAAAACGTGAATACCCGGGTATTGTTGTACCCCCACGCCCCCTTGATTTTTTATTGTCAACCTATTGTTTTTTTTTTTTCTTTTTTTTTCTGGGTGTTGAGTAAAAGTCGATTATAAGTTTGTCGATGAAAGCTCCGATAAATATAAACAATTTGAAGAGAAAGTCTTTATAAAATTTTATTTAGAACGATAATCTTAAGGTGATTAAACTGTCTATAAAGTCTTTCTAAAAAACAAAAAGAACTTTGTAAATTAAATAAATTTTTTCAAATCAGTTAAAAACATAAAGTTAAATTCAAGCTTGAATGTTATGATTTTTGAGTGAATTTATTTTTGCTTGGAGACATTTCAAAAATTTATTATTTCTAATAATCACCACACAATGACAACAGAGTCGTATAAATAAAATTTTTTATTTTCATACCCACATAGACAAATTAATTCATTTTCAAACCAGGTTCCTATTACTTCTAACAGCTATGTTTTTTCGATCAAGCCGTTCAAAAACTTTGTACAGAATAAATAAAATTAAAGAATGGGATTGAAAAATCGAATTTCTCTAGAAATGAAAAAAAATTTGAAATTCGAGTAAGGCAAATCGAATTTTAAGTAAATTAAAAAAACGAAAACTATCTCTTTTTTTCTATAAAAGAACTCGAATGTAGAGTAAAGCATTTAAAAAAATTTTAAAAAAAAGTCAATCTTCAAAGCAATTAAAAAAAGCACGTGTTGTAAACGTAGTGGGCAAGGTAACGGGACATGACGCGCTTTTATTCCCGCAGCAGCCAAGGCCGACTAGCTGCGACGACGTCGGCTGCACCAGCAATGCGCCGCGGCGGCTTGGGTAATTTAAAATCACAATAGACCGAGCTCGCTTGGCTTACCAAAATAATATAATCGCCCTGAGATTAAATTACAGGGCCTCGTTTCACAACTTTTTAAATTGAAGGATGGTTTTGTTTACTCAACTAAGAAAGTGGGCACTTTTTTTAAGTCAACGACCTCCATCTTTTTTGTCAAACTTTACGGGACTGTTTAAAAAAAAAAAAAAAAAAAAGTTTTAATCTTGGGTATTGCGATAGTGATTTTTAGCTTTCTTTATTTTCGTGAGAAACCAAATTGAAATAAAGAAACATTCGATAAATTTTTTAAAGCATGAAAATTAATTTTGAGACTTACCTGCATTTGCGGTATCGTAAACAATAGCTTATTTTAGATTTAAAGATTTTAATTTCTCAAATATATTTGAATATTTTTGTTAGATTCGATAATAGTAACGAAACCATCAATATTTGCTCTGAATGGGCCTTCCTACCGGTTTGCCATGCAAATATAAGCAATTTTTAGCATTTTTTAGCTAATTTGCAAAAAATTTGTATTCTAAGCCTACTGGGACGTCGCATTTTTGTTGTTGTTTTTTTATGAATTTTAAGGAACAAATATTATAACTTAAATGTCTTGTTCTCTCCTGGTTAGTGTACAATATGAATTGATTTTCACAAAAAAAAAACATGCAAACAGACCTTATGTAAAAAAGTCTTATTAATTAAATAACACTGTATCCAAGACGAAATATATTGATTATTCGTACATACCTACAAATTAAAATTCAGTAAGTACCCAATACTTCAAAATATTTATAAAAACTGTACCGACTAAACCTGCAGTGTCCAGGAACATGCCCCATCTAAAAATAAGTTACTCATTTAGGTGAGGACCGAAGTTTGACAATAATTTCAGTCCATCTGCCCGCGGTCTAAAAAAAGTGTCAATGTTTCGAAAAAGAAGAAGAAGAAAAACGGTTGCGTAAGATATCCCGCGATTCACATGTGCGTCACGCGCAAACTGCAGTAGGCGGTAAACTGTAACATCATCGGTGTGTGTGTCGCAAGTGCGTAATAATTGCCGCAGCCTTCGAAACGTTTCGGCTTGCGGGGAGCGTAAATCCATTTGGACGGCTGGTATCGGTCAATCGCTGGATTCGGTCGTCTTTATCTTGATTCATGGGCATCTGGATAACACCGACCCTAATGTTGTTTATTCGCGCTTGGTTAACATCCCACCCAAAGTCGAATGGATTTAGGATCATTGAAATTATCCACTGGAAGCATGAATCAACGACTGATCTGATCATTCTTGGCATATTCGATTCCATTGTTAACTAGAATAGTCGTGTATTGTCTTTCTACTGGAATTTTAAATTGAACGTAACATTGGTTTCAAATAAGTTTTCTCGTTGTTTAACAAAATCATATAATAATGCTTCTCGCAAAATATCTTAGAGTAAGTATGTGATCTGCTTACTGAATTCTGTCAAAATCTTACCGAACGTATCAAGTATATGAACGAGCAATTACTCAAAAAGCTTAGTATCTAAAAATTTCTGACAAAAACTTTAAAAAAAAATTTGTTGTTTGTTTATTATAAAGACTTAAAATTTTTTTTTTCTGACGAGTTTCAAGTGTTTTTCTGGTTCAAATAACTTAGGTAACTGTCCACAATCATCATTCTAATATTTTCGAACCAATAGGGAATCGAACCCGGGATTCTCAGACTTCCGCTTCGCACTTAAGGGGCAGTGAAAGTGGATAATTTTTTATTATTTCTTTATTAATTTTTTCCATAACTAATTTATCAATATAAAAAAATAAAAAATAAAATCGGTACCAGCAAAGTTTCTTGCACTTGATCAACATAATATGAATCATTCTGCAAAATTTTGAAATCGAAGTTTTAATTATTTTCGGTTTACCATTGTCAGTCATTTTTACAAAACACTGTTTTTCAAGCAAAATTTCGATAAAATACGGCTGACAAGGTTTTTCCAAATGTAATCAAAATTTTGATTTGAAATTTGGCAGAAAGTTCCATTACTTGTATATGTAGTGCAAGTATCTCTTCATTTTCAATAATATTATTTGGTTTTTAAAAAAAATAATAATATATAAGAACTATCAAAATCAGATCAAAGATATTGTGTTATAGAAGAACTAAAATAACTTAAATATTGATCTCAAACTTAAACAGTAAACAATATTATTGAAAATGAAGAGATACTTGCACTAGATATACAAGTAATGTAACTTTCTGCCAAATTTCAAATCAAAATTTTGATTACATTTGGAAAAACCTTGTCAGCCGTATTTTATCGAAATTTTGCTTGAAAAATAGTGTTTTGTAAAAATGACTGACAATGGTAAACCGAAAATAATTAAAACTTCGATTTCAAAATTTTGCAGAATGATGCATATTATGTTGATCAAGTGCAAGAAACTTTGCTGGTACCGATTTTATTTTTTATTTTTTTTATATTGATAAATAAGTTATTGAAAAAATTAATAAACAAGGAATAAAAAATTATCTACTTTCACTGCCCCTTAAGCATCGAGCTACGCTGTCTCCCAGACAAATATTCCATCCACACCGAATTAGTTAGCCTCCCGATCTCAATGAAAAAACCCGAGCATATTACGGTCCATAAACCAGCGGAATTAATTAAACATCCAGCAGCATCACAGAAGGTAATTCAATTAATCCCGAAGGAAGCAGAGAGAGAGAGAGAAAAAAAAGGTCCGAGATCGATCCCCGATAAGCAGAAACAGCCTCGTGGCCCCGATATTTTTCGAGGGGAGAAAGTACCCCTCTTTTCGTACCTCGTCCCTTCCCTTTTTTTCACTGCGCACTCGGGAATTTTTGTGCTCATCTCGAAAGTTTTTTGGAAAGTTGATGAAAGGGTGCCTTTGATTAATTTTTCATAAGAAAAAATTTGGATTGGGATGTAATCGATGGAAGTGGTTGCGGGAAAGCCGACGTTTGTCAAAGGACACCTGGGATCCTTGAAGTCTAAATCGATGGTCCCAGCGAAAAAAAACCTTTGCGGAAAATCTGCCACGAATAAAGTTACAACGGGCGAACTTTTGGTGACTAAAATGCCTCTAAAACACTTTATTCATGATTTTAATTTTTGTAGATTTGAGGAAAGTGACCTTTGCTATCAGTCCGTTAATAAACGAGGGCAAGAAAAATTTTTTTCGACGTAACCACGAATAAAAAGACTTGCGATTTTTATAAGCTGAAAACTTAGAGTCATTTTATTCGTGGTTTGTGTGTTGAGAAACTTTTTTTTGTCATAATTTATCAACAGATAGGTAGCAAAGGTCGTTTTAACATTTTTTGCAGCAGGCTAAAATAAAAAATGAAGTGTTTTAGAGAAATTTTTGTTACCTAAAGTTCGCCCGTTGTAACTTTACTCGTGGCAGATTTAATTTATAAGGTTGTTCTTCGCTGGGACCATCTAAATAGTCTGTTTTGTCAGAGTTTGGATTTTCAGTCTTTGCTAAGCCTCCTGATGATGTTTCGAGTGTATAATTCAAAAAACTCATACGAAAAATTTCAATTTCTTAACTCAAATCATATCAGTGGGTACTTCTAATTGAACCAACTAAAAAAATAAATAAATTAGCTTGTTCTTTAAAATTATATTTAATGGATGTTTACTCATTTTAAATCCTGACATCCAAACATATTATAATTTCTTCAAATTTAGGCTGCATTTATTTTAAGAAATTTTCTAAAATTTTCAAACTGATGAAAATAACATTCAATAACTGAACTTACTTGTTTCTGACAAGATGAAAATACAGGTTCAATATATATGATAATAAAACGCACAATCGACTATGAAAATCGTCCAACGATGTTGTTATAAGAATTTTAGTTCATGAAAGTTGAAACGCTGCAGTTTAACATAAGTATCGTTTTTCATGCACATATTTATGGATAAAAACAACTCGAAGAACTGGGTCATTCTAAACCATAAACCATGTATCTTTAAATATAGTCACAAAAATTGAATTTCAACGCAATAACTCTCAATACTCGATTCTACTTTAGCGGAGTAAAAAAAAAGCGTTAAACAGTTCACGCTCTGCGGTGCCCCGACTGATGAAAATTTACGCGTTTACCGCATCATTTCAATATCGCGTTCCACATATTCTGGCCTGTCGGGATGATCAATGCGGCCGGGCGGGGATTGATATTCATTCGATTAATCCGACGGCCGAGCGTCAATATTGATAATTGAACCCGCCGCAGGACAAAAAATCGAGACTTTCGACAATTCATCGTGCGTAACGAGCCCGGAATACTTTTTTTTTTTTTTTTACTCTTGGTCTTCGTTTGGAGTGTTAATTTTGCCAGTCTGTTCGTAACGCTTGTCGAGCTTCAGCGAAGCCCGTGAACTTCGGTTTCAAGTTAGAATATGAGCTTCACTTGCTTGCCCTGGATCTTTTTATTCCACATGGTTGTTACAAAGTGAACTTTAATGTTCTCGGCTCGAAAACTTTCGAGCTCTTGGATGTTATGAACTTAAGGTTTTTCGTGCAGTGAAGTACGCTTAAGCAGCTTGATCCAATTGTAGGGAGTTTACTTAGCGAATTCTAAACCGTTTAATTTTGCACAAAAAAAAGTTCGGTTACCTAAACTCAAGCAAAAATTCATATGGAAAACAACTTTCTCACCTGTGCGCGACACGTGTATAATCTCGGCCGCGTGCGCACGGTGCTGCTGGGAAATAAACTTTGGCGATACCGTGCCGGTATGAATTACGAGGTTTCGCTTATCGCTTCCTCCCCCTCGTACCTTATCGGATTCACTCGGCGCTTTTTCCGGCTTTCAGGTTTTTCCATAAATCCATCAGCCGATTTTTTTTTCTTCTTTCAATTTCACCCAATTTTTTTTTCTTAAATAAGTTCAATGAAACAATCGGATTGTTTATCGTACAGTTTAAATATGTATTTTTCAAAAGTTTAGGCGCGATTTTTGAAATAATCCAGCAAAAATTCATCCATTTTGTCGGACTTTTTCAATCGATTTTACCTTAGACATGTCTCATGGATCAGTGTACAGTCTAGAAAACAGCATCAAACGTTTTTGCCTATAGGTTTTTGCCAACATTGACAGTGATGGTCGAGTAAAAAATTTATGTTACGAAAAAATTTATGCGTTAATTTACTTCAGATTTTTATGCATGTCAGTTGTCACATATTATCTCATAATTCTACAGGTTCTACAACATATATCATTTTGCCCCTACTTTTACAAAAACAGTTTTCTTGAATATAATCTTGAATTTTTCTGAAATCTTGGAAAAATCAAATCGCAGCTTTGTAAAAATTATGAGAACAAAATACTTCATCATTGGTAAAATAATTGGTCGTACAACAAACATTCTAACTTTATTTACAAACACTTGCTGTTTTTAATAATAACTGGTTGATATCATCCTCAATACCCTTACGGAAAAAACCGGTGTAAACACCGAATTTTCAGTCTTAACACTGATTTTTCGGTGCAAACACTAGATTTTGAGTGTTAACGCCGAAACTTCGGTGTTAACACTCAACTTTTGGGTGTCAACACCCACAGTCGGGAATTTACACCCGATAGGTTCAGTGTTAGCACTAAAGTTGAGTGTTGACACCCAACTTTTGGGTATCAACACCCACACTCGGGAGCTTACACCGAATAGGTTCAGTGTTGACACCAAATTTAAATGTTAACACTTAACTTTTGAAAGTCAACTCTTATGGAAACATCATACCCAAAACAATCAAGTTTGAATACCAAAAATTATTCAAGTGTTAATACTGAACTTCTACTTTATCATTAGAAAATATTTATAATTTCCGTTTTAACTTCAATTTTGTTAAATTTGGTCATACTATTGGTAACGCTCTTGAAATACTTTAATGTCTAAGTTCAAACTGCCTTCTTGAATACTCTAAAACATCTCAGAAAGTCACCTTCTAAGAATTAAACTGAAACTCTCGATGATGATCCCCTGGTATACAGGTATTTTTGTCATTGGCAATCTGGGTAATCATGATTGTGTATCCAGGTTGAACCTGCGCAGGTAAAATACTTTGAAACACTTCCAAAAATCGTCACCGCACTCAGAGAAAGGTTTGATTGGGTCAACAATATATTGTAACATCTAAGATGCCATAGTTGATATAGAGACAATGATGCACATTGTAGCAGTAACAATATCATGGCAGCACTGACTAAATGCGTATTAAGGGTTAACGTGTTTCTAGTAACACTGGTATAGCACAACTTAATTTTAAAAAATTTCTTTTTTGTGATTTTGGTATAATTAATGTATTTAATGAATAGTTTTAATCTTAAAATATATACAAATGATTATAAAAATCACAATATTTAAGAAATAATAATTCAATTGAGATTTTTTAAAATAGCTAGGTTAGGTTAGATTTTTGAATATTTGCTTTGCTAGTCGCAACGATATGTATTATTATCCTTACCATACGTATTGTAACTGCTACAATGTTTAGACTATTGAGGGAACAAAGAATATTTGATTGGTCCAATCAAATCTTTCTCTGAGTGCGAAGACTTAGACCAGATTCCTCGGAGAAGACCCCCAGGTACCCCCGTCGCGTCATCGGCAACCATGATGTCAAAGACTACAGATTAATGTTTTGACATCCAACCTTATACCCTCTGCAAAATTTTAGAATTCTAGGTTATGTAGCTCAAACTTAAGTGCTTGGCAGCTATTTGGACTTACGACGACGACGACGACGACTTTGTGAGTTAAAGAAAAGTATGAAAATAAACATAATTAATAATAAAAATTCCCAATCAATTGATCGTATAAAAAAGAAGTGTATTCGGCTTGATTGTTTTCGTTCCTGTTAAAATAAAATAAAAATTAATTTTTATGAAAAACACCCAAATTTCGGGTGTTAACACCGAAATTTCAATGTTAATAATTACTAATATTGTTTTTATAAACAAGCTAAAACACTGTTTTTTAATCCCACATAGACTAAAAAATCCAGTAGTAAGTTTGTTTCAATGTTTTTATAAACTTTGAGTGGATAAAGTGAATGGCAAGATTAACCAATTTACCCTTCGTCTCGAAGATCGAGGGATCAAATCCTCACCGGTTCACTTTTTTTTTTTTTTTTTCGGTTCAGTGTAACACTCCCTTGGGTGTAACACCCAGTTGGGTGTGCGAAATTACACCCAATGCGGTGTAGTAGTGTTCGGTGTCATTTTCAGTGTTATTTTTCGGTGTTTACACCGGTTTTTTTTTCCATAAGGGTAAATTTATACATATATAGAAATAAAATAGAAAAACATCGTTGATTCATAAAAATTTCTCTTAAAAATCCTTTGACCTCAACTAAAACTTCTTTCAATGGATCAATTGTACTCACAGCAAAGTTTGAAAGGACCAAAGACTAATTAAAACCGCTAATTTGAAAAGTCTAGTTTACAATTGATTTATCTCGGAGTAATAAAGTACTGCACTCCGAGCTAGAAAAATCAAAAAGGTTAAAGTAAAAAATAAAAAAATAAAAAACACGCATTTCCGGAGCCAGCCGGGGCGAAATAAAGAAAGAAAGGAGAGGACCGGTTATAAATCCTCGAGTTTGCCCGGACTGTCCGCCTCGTCGTACGAATTTCCTTCCGGTCGTTTTTTTTACGAGTCAATTTTTAACGCCCCTCGGTGTTGTGTGAAAAAGCACCCCCATGAATATGCATGTTGCACCGAGTTTGAAATTAATGCTCCGAGTTTTCGGGATAAATTTCCATCGTATCTGGGACGAAAGGAAGACGGAGCTTTCGGAGTGCGATGCAAGAGACAGCCTTGGGACGCGGCTATTAGCACTATAACCGGCGCGCTATTAGCGATGTTGCAGCTATTGGTTAAACAAGCGATGTATTTTTCGCTCCGACTTCGAGCTATGGAATTTTTAAATGAATTTTCTTGATGCTTGGTCATTCGATTCAAATGGGCTAGGTAGGATCTATTTTAAAAACCAAAAAAGCGTTGATCTTATAATGTACACAATATATTGTATCAGTGCCTTCTCCAAGCAGGCTTACTAGATTGCGCTGAAAAAATACATGCCGCCTGTGGCTGCTTGCTGCTGGAGAGGCGCGCAGGCTTCAGCGCGATCTAGCAACTCTGTCTCCAAGTATAAAGTACATATATATATATCAAGAGTTCGTCAATAGTTGTTTCTCTATATTACATTACAATATTTATATATATAACACTACACTCTAATATATATATTATAATATTTTATTACCTATGGATATTCCTTTCAATACAACAAAGTCTACTTAAGTCATTAAACTTAATTCAAATTTTGAAATCCTAACAATCCTGGTTGAACTTTGCGCTTCTTGTTAAATTTAAGAAAATTTTGGTTAGATACTGTTGCAGAAAGTAATTTTTCAAAGAGAATTTTCAAGTAAGGATCAACCGAAATTTGACAAAGTAATCTTAATTTAGGAAACTTTGGCTTTTAAAATTTACTTCATTCTGAAAAACTTCTTTAGGGTAATACTAAAGTTTTTTAAGATTAAATTTTTTTTTTATACAGTAAAATTTGTAACTTTATGAAATACCTAAACTTCCCGGACTTTGAAAGTTCATTACTACACAATACTGAAATCGAAATTTAGTCTTTACAGTTTAGAGTCTAAACAGAAGGACTAACTCGGGAGTTCGATTCCATGTGTGTCTGAAACATTTCGAAGACGGAATTGTAAAAAATTTCCAAAGTTAAACCCGCAGAAAAATTATTCATCAACTATGTTTTTGCAAAACTCAAACAAATCAATATTTTTTTTTAAATATTTATCATCTAAATATTTAATATTAGTTTTTCCAAATGTATTTGAATATTTTTAATTTATTTAGTTAAATAAAACATACAGACTGTGAGTTTAAATACTTCGCGTATAACTTTCAAAATTGTATGAGAATGAAGGAAGTTTTTGTATTCTAAAAGTAATTCGGATAAAAAAATTGTGTGATTCACCCGCTCAAACGACGCACTTACTACTTTTCGAAGCGAAATTTCATCATGTTGTGCTCCGGCTTACGCATCGAGTCAATTTTGCAGTTTAATGTGAAACAGTCTATTTCAAATATTGACATTCTTCATAGATAAAAAACTATAATATTTAAATAATCTTAATGTCTGATCGATTTTTTAATAATTTTTGAATTTTGAAATGCTGCTTACAAAAGTATCAGTATCACAAAAACAAAAATAGTACATGTAAAAAGTTCCAAAACAATACTTTCAATACTCAGAGTGTCTGTTTAATCAATGTCAGTTTAATATATTTTTTTTCTTTGCCTTTTAGTTTGTCGCATCGAACCGATTGAAACTTTGATTTTCGCCTCGCACCATAACCAACTCAAATATTGTACGAAGGCACGGTTGACATAACACACCCTCAGTCTCGAGAAGAAGCCATAGTTGCCGCGATAAAAGTGAGGGTGTCGGACTGAGTAAACTCAGGGCAGGTCTTCACTCACACACATACACACAGTTAGTTTGGATTTTTGGGGCCGATGCCCAAAGAATCACGATTAGCCCACGCCCAGAACCCACGCCTCCTGAGTCACCTTGTTTGTCTTGCTAGATAAGGTCAAACGATTTTAAAAAATAAAAAAGAATCCACTGCAATCTCTAAAAAAAAAAAGGTCATTAGATCCAGCTGATTACCCCCGGCCTCGGGTCATTAAAGTTAACGATTCGAGAGAGAGAGAGATTTTTTTTCCGCAAAATTGCACCCGATTGGAGGGAGATAAACCGGGGGATATTTAAAATAAGACTGAGCTGGTACGTGAGCGCGATACAGACCGGTGGGATGTTACACCTACGTGACTTACCCCCCCGAATGGAACTTTAAAGTTTAACAAAATGTATCTTGCGAGAGGGTTCTTTTGAAAATTTACGCGGGATGAAGAAAAATATGAGAGGGTTTGATCAGTCAGGGGAGGAATGATTGTATCATCATATTTATTTAGACAATTATTAATAAACGTGTCACCTTGGCTTTTATTAACTGATTACATGGTTTTATTTTTCATTTAGAGAGAATATTAAAATTTTTCAAAAGTATAGTAGTTTCTAACTAATTCAGGGTTCTAAAACTGGCTTATTGATCGAATGTTTGTTTTAAATTTATACAAAGTACTGGACTTTTGAATTTGAATACAATGTTTATTGTTTGAATTTATAATATGAATATCAGTAAGCGTCAATCCGTTTTATTAATCCAAGATTTTCTGGTTTTTCTTAGTATAAATTTTCAGTTATGATATTTCTAGCACTCAATAGTAATTTTTTAAATATAATATGATATTTATAATAATTTTATCACTCAGAAATGGGTACTTGAGTTTTCAAAATACATTGCCGATAAACAATTTATTTCATAATTATATTCAAACTTGACATAACATATTGATCGTAGTTTTCTAAATAAATTTTGAAAAATAATTACATTTTTTTCCTCGTATTGAATTTTTATAAACTTTCACAGTAAACGAGGATAGGTTTTGCACGATACAAAGTTCAGTCAAATTTTTTATACATTTTTAAAGTTTAAAATTACATGAGCATGGAAATAACCAGACAAAATTTTAATATCACCGCGTTCGTTTATCATGGACTTTAAACATTGTAGATACAAGTTGATTAAAAAGTTTAATCGTAACAATAATAAAAACGAGACAGCAGGAGCTTAAACTTAAAAAAAATTTTTCCAAAATGTAATCACTTTAATTCGAGTGCGTAGTTTTTGAAACGGAAATTTTTTTTTTTAGGTCCAGAATTTATCCTTGCAGTTTTCATTTGTAAAAACGCATCTGCTTGTGGTTCGATGGTGCACACACACATGCGTTATATCACGCAAGCATATGGTCGACATTTCTCGGAAAAACAGGCTTTATTACATCATGGTTTATCAATTAAAACGGTAGCGCGTAAACAATCGTCAAATTGAATCATGCGTTTTGCTCATTACGAAGTACGAGCGTCTTTTTACTCCCCGGGGTTCTGCATGCTTTCGCAATTTAAATGTTTAACTGGCTGATTTAAAATCTGGTAGTTGGCGAAAAATTAATTAAGAGAGAAACTACATTTAAATAAATATATTTCAAACAGCTGTTTTATTTGATTAAACTTGTCGAAAAATTTTAATATTAAACTGTAGAAGGTGAACAAGCTCTTAAATTTGAGTTCGAAATAAATTCAAAAATCGAACATAAAGTTCTACATGTATTAACCATTAACAGATTTTTTTTTAACTAAAAAATCGAACGACATGTTAACAATTCGAACGAATTTCAATCATTTTATCCTTGAATACGCAATGTATTCGTAATTCGACCGTTAAATGGCTAATTGAAACTCTGGTAAATTTAATTTACGAGTATAGTGAACAATTAATTGATATATAAATTTAATGGACAAGTAAAATTTTTATTAAGCTCGGTAGGGCTAAAATAACCAATGTTACTCCCTAATTGACGGGAATAATTTAAACACGGTGGATGTGTAATTAGCCCCATGCATCAAAAATTAGTCGCTGCAATGCGATTTCCATTAGCCCGGTAATTACCGTCCCGGTTATTAGGCCACTTCCCTTACAGATCGAACGAATCAATAAAACTTTCTAATACGGAAGCGTGCTGAAAGATCATACGCCTTTCGTCCTTTTCCTGTTTTTAGAGAATTCCAAGATTATCAGTTCAAAATTTTATTTTATTTCAAAATTAACTTCAAAGTAGACAAAATTTCAAAGTACTATAAAATTTATAATTTTAGGGTGAAAATAATAATAATAATAAGTAGCTTAAGACTATAATTCACTTTTTTAATTTTAATTTTTATTCATCTACATAAAAGGGCATCTATTGTTTATCACCTTTAATTTGAATGTTTATTATTCGTTACAAAATTGTGTTGTTATTATTATTATTATTTATTTATATAATTAGTTTTTTAAACTACATTAATTTAAATAATTATTTTTAATTACATTTCTGACTACGTATACTATAAATTTAAATGTCACGCTCTCTAAAACTTTAAATAGCTCAAAATCTTCAGTTAAATTCTGAAAAATTTTGTTTGTTTCATAAATGAAATATTCTTTTATTTTAAATTTTGGGTTTCTTAATCAAGATGTCAGCGAATGAAAATTTGAGTAAAATTTCTAGTCTGTCAAATTTTATAAGATATCATCTTGATAACTTTCACATCGGTTGATTTTGAGGAATGGAAATTGTTGAATGATACACACGGAGAGAGTCAATTCCATACGTTTAATCAGATTAATTAATATGGCAATTAACGAGCCGAGATATCTCGTGGGTGCCAGGGGCAATTAGAGATGTTTGGGATTTTTTTTTTTTTATATTACTTATGTGTGTGTACTTCTTTTTCTACTTCTGCTTGCGTTATAATGAGAAACGTTTTATGTAGTTCAAAACCTGTGCAACGGACTTTCTATCGCGAGATGAAACATTAATTTTCACAACGATTAACATTTTTCTCACAAAAAAACTTTGTGTGCGCAGGTATAATTAATGGGCGCGTACTGCAATCTTGCCGTATCGCGGGGTGAAAAATTAATTTATCGTTACGGGGAAATTGTCATATGTGAGTAACGCCATTGTCCCACAGATAATACATCTAATCGTCGTTATTAATCAAATTTGTAAACATTGTAAATCAACGTAACTTAATTGTTTGTACTAGAAAAAAAAAGAAACAATACATGCATAAAGTTCTCCGAATTCAAGAAAATGTATGTGACAATCAATAACTTGAAAAAGTATTCGCTCAAATACATTAAATTATCTTCAACAGCTGTGTTTATTTGATTAAATTGCAAAAAAATTTATAATGTCACGAGTAGATTTACAGTATTCAAAATTTCAAAGTCAGATATAAAATTCTATTTAAGGCTTTTTCATAGCAGACTACATCTAGCAGAACATGGAATAACCAAAACGATATTAGCCAGTTTTATTTAATTTCATGACCTTTATAATTTTTGTATTTGTTATTTTCCAATCTTATCATGATTTTCTATGATTTTGACAACTTCATTGAAAAAAGATCTATGCTGTTTTTACTTTTTCGTCGATTGCATTTTTGGTCTAATGCTCGGGGTCGGCGAAGACCTTCAATCAACTGTAAAGTGAAAAGAGCATAGATCTTTTTTCAATGAAGTTGTCAAAATCACAGAAAATCATGATAAGATTGGAAAATAACAAATACGAAAAATTAAAAAGTTCATGAAATTAAATAAAACTGACTTATATCGTTTTGGTTATTCTATGTTCTGATAGATGTATAGTCTGCTATGAAAAAGCCTTATTCAAATAAAATTAAAAAATCGGTCGTGTAGAATTTCAAATTCGAAAAAAATCAAAAAATTCGAAATAACTCTGTAAATAGAAAGTCGAATAAAAGTTAGCGTAAGACTCGAAACAAATAAAAACAAATTTTAATAAAGAATTCAAAAATAGAACTCATATCTGTGACACAAACAATTTGATTTATTTTCATTTTACAGACAATATGGACAAATTAAAAAAATGGGGTGAATTTAAAACAACAAATTAGAATTCAAATCTCGAACACAGGACTTTAATTCAAACGACATTAAAGAATGGGCATAAAATTTGAAATTAAAAAATCGAGTCTAGATTTCGAAATTCGGACGAGTTGTATAAGAATCAAAAAAGTTAGAACTCTGAATTCGAACTTCAAATTTGAAAAATCGAATGCAGAGTTTAAAGTTAAGATAAAATGAAAAAATCGCGAACGAAGTATCGAAGAATTTTTAATTTGGGTAAAATTTAAAAACTGGGCAATTAAAAAATTCGAAGATATAAAATTTGCAATGAGGACGTATTAAAAATTTTAAAGAAACAACTTTCAAGAATTCAAATTTCAAACACAGGGTTTAAATTCAAACGAATTCAACTGAATTTAACGGTCGAGGCATTGCGCACAAAATTTGAAATTAAAAAATCGAGTCTAGATTTCGAAATCAAACGATTTAAAACTCAGAATCTTAAACTCGGACGAATTCAAAAATTCAAAAAAATTAGAGCTGACTCGAATAATCGAACACAGAGTTCAAATCAGATAAAATTCAAAAATTCGAACGCAGCACTCGAAATTCAAAAAAATTCGAACGCATCCATTCAAATTTCCTAAACTCGTTCGAAAATCGTCTGCACTCATAGGTACGACGATAGGTAGGCGCATCTCATCTAATTCTCATCTAATTCTCATCTGGCCTGTGTCTCAAAGCCGCTGCATTCATGTACATCGGCATCACATGTCGTCCCCCGCGTGCACATGACGCCGCATCGCATTCGCACAGACATCGCACACACACAGCTGACTGCAAGCAAGCAAGCAAGCATCTCCCCTCCGCTCGTTCCTCCCACGCCCGGGGGGCCGACGGCGACGACGACGACGACTTTGCTGCTTCTGCACCGCAGCAGTAACCAGTCATTCCTCAGCCGAGACTCGAGCCGCAGCAGCTCCTTCATACCGGCTCCGTTCCTCGCAGTCTTCGTCGATGTTGTTGTTTTTTAAGTAATCCACCTTCATTTTTTATCGCACGGGTTTAAACAGTGAAAGTGCAGTGTCGAAGAAAACACCACAGAAGAAGAGAGAATAACGTCCAGGAGTTTTTTTTCCGATTATTCTGCACATAGTCTTCCACGATAATCTCGTAAAGCTATGAGCGGCGGTGCGGGCGCGTGACGTAACCTAACCTCACCTCACCGCCGGGCGGGCGGCCACGGGCGTCAGCTTAGCAGACGCTTTTTTTTATTGGGTGGATGTCAGAAGGACTAGCCAGGATGTTCCGGGCCTACGGGACCTCGCCGACCGAAGCGCAGACCGGGGAGTTGTGCAACCAGCTCAACAACGCATGGAACCCCCCGACCTTTTACGCCAATGGCAAAGGTTCGATATACGCTCCACTACTTAACTGCTTATGCTTCTCTCTTATCATCAGCTGTTTTCGTTAACTCGCGACCGGCTTTCACCCGCGTGTGCTGTGTTTTTTTTTTGGGGAAAGTTTTATCTCTCTCTCAGCGCCGCGGGTTTTTTCTGGAGTTTGAAAAATCTCAAGGTCGAACGGTAGCGCCGGCGGTGATGATAAAATCCGCGGAGGCAATTTTTATTTTTAGAAGCCGCGGTAGACGCGAGAGAAAAAAAAAGGCGCAGTGAATCACCCGCGAATGTTTATAATTTTGGCGAATATTTTCAAACGTCGCGATGCAGCTCTCGTTCGTTACCTTCAACGTGGCGAGCCGTGACGACATGCGAGTCGCAGTCGCGTTTACGATGTTTTACCATTTGCGATGAGCGCACGCGCGCGTGATCTTTTTTTTACTCTTTTTTTTTATTTAGATGCAGCAGCAGACGGCAGAGTCGGCTTGTTTGTTTATGTTTGCTGGGTGTGGGGACACTCGATACGGCTGTCGCAGCAGATAATTTTTTAACACTGTTATGTTGAGAGAATTAAATAAAAGTTAGTCTTGCGATAGGAATAAGTTTTAATATTTAGATTAATTGTAAATTAATTATTTATAGGCTTTTACGGGATGATATTTGAATTAATTTATCGTCACTCGACTGTAAAATGTATTTAAACATTCATTGAAAATAATCAATTAAATAGTTCTTGTGTCACATCACTTTATTTTAATCATTTATGATGCTTACATTCTATTAAGATTCTTGATCGTTGCAGCACTGTTTTTATAAAAATTAAAATTTCTATTTTTTTTTTTTTACCAATCTAAAAAGAGTTTTTAGTTTTTTTTTTCTTACCAGTCGCCACTGTCACGTGTGATTTGAGAAATTTTTAAAAAATCCGCTAGTTGTATGAAATCCTTACTTGTAAAAGAATTATTCCTGGAAATCCAAGGTGGTTGATGCAAGTTGATTTATTTAAAAAAAAAAAAAAAAAAAAATGATGCAACGACATTTCTCGAAAAACTTGAGGAGGAGAAGAAAAAAAAAAGCATTATTTATATTCCCCTGGGCTTGCGTAACGATAAACAAGGATGCGTGCCTCGAATGCACTAAAAGGATGTTTTTACTTTAGAAAAAAAAAAAAAAAAAAAAAAAATATCAGCGGCCTCAAACAAACAAACAAGCACTTATCACCAACATATTTGCACAATCGTTCCGCTACAAAACAGCTGATTACTGTTTAAACAATTTTCCGAGTGTCCGAGAATATATTGGAGCCTATGGAATATATAAAATTTCGTACCGCACTCGAGAAGGATAAACATTTGACGCGTACTATTTTTAAAAATAGGGTCAATTGTATGACGCACGTGTGTGTGCTGCGGGAGCAATTAGCTGATTCATTGATTGTTTATCGATGCGACGGTCGGCTTCGGCGATTGTAAACCCCGCCGGCTCGCGTTTTAATCGCTAGAATAATAAAAAAAAAAGTATCGATTATTCCAATGACTTCGGTTATTCGATTACAACAATTGAAGCGTGCACAATCGAGACCAGTTAAGCCTTGCACGCGGACGACTTTCGAGTAAGAACATAAAATAATTGTAATAACTTTCAAAAATGCTTAGATGAAGATAAAAGTATAAACATAGTTGTATTGGTAAAAAACTTAGTTACTTTTGAATTTCTCGCTGCATACAATAATTTGTAGATAAACAATCGTTCTACAGAGTTTATTTATAACTGAGGACGTAGAAAGTTGATTTAATTCTACGTGGTTAAGCAAGTTTTTATACTCGAACTACAATTATGTACTCGTGTATTATGAGAATACATTTGTCCTGTATAATTTGTAAAATTTATTTTTTTAAATCAAAAATACGTCTACGTAGTGTAAAATGAAATAAATTTCTAACATTTTAAAAACATAGTAGATTTTAGATTTCCAAATAAATGAAATTTTCATAAATTTATCACTCTTAACTGTACTCTAATAAAAAAAAAAAATTTTACTTTGTTTTTATTTGGAAAGATTTAATGTCCAATTATAAAAATGTATACCACGAATGTTGAAAAAAATGAGTAGAGTAAAGTCAATTTTGACCAAAACTGGTATTTTTTTCCACTCGAAACAACTTTAAAAGCTCATTTGAAATGAATTCCGAAAATAAATCAAGACAACTTTCACCGCTACTGCAGAAGCTTCGAGGTAGTTAGTTGCAAAATCGCGATAGATCGACGATTAATCGACACCGGCCGGTGCTTGCCGCTCTGCAGTGACTGCGAAGGTCAAGGCGACCGTTGTACCATGCCAATGCGAGTCTCTTTTTTTATTTCATTATCCGCGTCCTTCGGCTGTTTCCGGCCCAAAAATCGATCTAGTTTTATTGTTGTTTACCTTTATTGTCTTCAGCGAGGTTTTTTTTCGGGTGAGTTAATAGTGCGTTAAACCTTCCTGTTCGGGGCTCCTGCAGGTTTAAAATTTTTTTCTCGCAATTTTATGAAACTTTGAAATGATCTTGGGAGTTGGTATTTTTTAGGTGGCAATAATGCTGTTTAAGATTAGGAACCTTCGAGCAGTTAGAAAAAAATTTATGTGACCGATAAAAATAAAACTTGACCTGACTACATTGTGCCAAATACTTGTAACTGGTCAAAACTAGTTGTAAAATCAGCTTCAATGCAACCGAGAGATTTCGTGTTGATTAAACTTTTTTTATAATTTTATCTGAAAAGTTTTTCTATTAAAAATGATGAAAAATTTTTTTGAAACGTTAAAAATTTATTTTTTCATATTATATAGAAAGTTTTTTTAACTTGTAAACTAAACTGAATTACTGACTGTTTACCAATATTTTGTTGCTTACTATGCTGGTCAGCTGTATAGGTCAGTTCAACTATAGAGACATATTAATATTTTGAAACTTCTACTTTAAGCAATCATAAATATCTTAATAAATCACCAATTTAACTCTCATTTGCATGGAGTAAAATATTATACAGAAAAATAATCTACTTTTAAAAATGTCCTAATCAAGTCTAAAAAATGTTCCAAAATCACAGCTTAGGAAATGGCACTCAAAGCTAAAAGAAACAAGATCAGACGCGGTAAATTGGGTCCCTTTAAATTTAAAAGGGCAGCAAGCAGTCGGCAGGTGAGCTGCACCTGTGCAACGACCTTTCACGCCTCGGCCGGCGAGCACAAAACGAGACCGAGCCGAGCAGAGAGAGAAAAAATAGGGGAGAGCCAACCTGCGCACCGGGGAAGAATAGAGCCAGAGAGAGAAAGAGAGAGAGAGAGAGAGAAAAAAAAAGAATGGGATGGAATAGAAAGACCCGCTTGAAACACGAACGTGTGCTGTATTATAACTTCTTTTTTTTCCTTCCTTCTTTGCCCCTGTGAATGATGTAATGGGGGATGAGAGGTGTTTTATACATAATGCGAGCGAAGGGGGAACTCGAAAATCCCGCGTTTGTTTATTCTCATTGAGAATTATAAAGTCAGTCATCGCACCCCGAGGGACGATTAAATCCTAACCGTGTTTTATTAAAATTACTCATTAACCTTTACTTACTCTGAGTTACATGTTCAGGCGGGATTATTAATAAGATTTTTTTTTTAATTTACTGCATGAGTCAAAGTAAAAGTTACGATCGATTATGAACAGTTACAAAATTAAGATATATTTTTTAGTACTTTTTCTAAGGTCAGGTCAACATGTAAAGATCTCTTTATGACTTTCAGAGTATTAACAGAGAGAGTTATTAGACAATTACAATCACAAAGTTAGGTTTTATCGAGTTTACGATGCACTTATAGCGTATATCCCTTGATTAGAGAGCTGACAATTTTAAGGTTAGAGGCTTGAAAGGTAACATACGGTTAACCTCAAAATTTCTCAACTTTAAAACTCATAAAGCGTAAAATATAGCACTAGGTGCAGGAAATATCTTTTTCAATACTTTTTCTAAGGTTAGGTCAACATGTAAAGATCATTTTCTGACTTTCAGAGTATAACTCGAGGGTCATTAGAAAATTACTATCAGAGAGTAAGGTCTAATCGAGTTTACAATGCATATATAATTTATACCTGTGCACATATTCTTAGAATCATTCAAATGATAACAACATTAACATGAACATTTAATTTGAAACTTCCTTGATTAGAGTTTCTGACAGTTTTAAGGTTAGAGGCTTAAAACGTAACATACGGTTAACCTCAAAATTTCTCAACTTTAAAACTCATAAAAAATCAACTAAAATTTAAAATCACATCCCCCGTTTGACCTTCCACCTGGCGCGGCACTTCTCTCAACCCTTCCGACGTCTCCCCCGCACTTCCAACTCGACGCCTGTGGAACTTCCTTTGGCCCACCCCCATTTTTTTTATTCAAAAGGGTGTCCCCCACCTCCTTCTTTTTTTTTTTTTTTTCACTCTCGGCGCCGACGCACGCCAGAAGTGGATGAAATTGTTGGGAAGAAACGAGCTTGGGGTTCTTCCTTTTACGAAGTAAAGTGCGGCGCAGAGGATTTGCAGAAGAGGAAAATTTTGGGAAAACTTGGGGATTTTTGAGGTTAGGGTTGAAGATGAGTTAATTTTGAAGCTTAAATTTTTTATGAGTTAGGAAACTACATACCTAATAAATTAGTTTTTAACTTGATTTATTTTTTTTTAAGATTTAAAGAAAAGATGAAAATTTTGGAAAAGTTTTGAGGTATTTTGAGGTTAAGATCGTTGATGAGGTAATTTGGAAATTATAATTCATTTTTGATAAAGATATATAGTCTTAATCTGGTGCATTGATTTCTAACTAAATAAATGTGCTTATTAAATGCATATAGGAAATAAAAAAGTATTGGAAAATTTCTAGATTTTTGGGGTTAGAGTACATAAATTTTTCCAATTAAACTTTGATAAATTGTCATTTTTTCAGTCTAAGATACAAGTCATTGAAGTTTTTTTAGAATAGTCGTTTAACTATCATCCAAAGATACAAGTTTTTTATCCGGCTCGAAGAATCAAATTTCAAAATGTAGTTTGAGGAAAAATAAAAATTTATTAGATACATTAAGGCTTAATCACAACAGTTTAAAGATTACCTAAATAAACAAATGCATGAGACTGCTTTATTTATCATTTTTAAAACCACAATACGCTCAATCATACCCAAATTTTTTTAATAATCTTTATAACTTTGAACATGTAATTATGGCTCAAAATAAAGAGAATAAAAAACAATAGGCAGAATCCGTGAAGCTTGAAAAAAGTATGAAATTGGGCACGCGCGCGCATGCTCCCTTTTTTATACTTTTTTTCGGCTCCTTATTTTTTTCTGCCCCGAGTCCCGACGCCGCTATTATGAAGTCGTTTTGGCAAAGCGCGGAGGCGGCGTATTTCGTTTTTCCTTTCATTCTTGAATATATATATATAGCATTGTGTTTTATTTTTCGGCAGCCAGGCCATTATTCACGGGGCCACGCGAAACTCCTTAAATACCAGCTGACACTTTTGTATCAGGGCATTAATTTTGATGAGTGTTACAACCGAGGTTCCCTTCCCACGATTTTTTAAAATTCAATTTCACTAATATCTTGGGGATCTTTAATCTTTTACGACCGTTAAAAAAATTTGAATAATTTTTCATGGCATGATTAATAATTTTCTTTGTTTTTTGTTTCAGGTGAGTTGAAAAATCAATATGATGTCACCGTTAAATATCGTAAGTTTTTAATTAACTACGTAAGTGCAAAAGCATTTTATTTTTAGAACAATCTAAAGAATCTTGTGTAAAAAATTATCATCGTTCAACAATCGTCCCTAACCTCAAAAAAAAAACGATAAAATTTGCATAAAATCGATGGATGGGGATTCGCCGTCGCGAAAAATAATAATAAATAAAAAAAAAAAAAAAAAAAAAGAAAGTAAAGTGACACATCTTGTTCGTGCGCGAGCCAGGGGGGAAAAAAGTGTAGCTCCGACACATGCACGCACGCACAACAATCGATATTACACGTCTGGCTTGACGGACAGAAGTGGGACGCTCTATACAAAAAAGAAAAGAGAGAGAAACAACGACTGGGGCCGGGGGACAGGATTATCAGCGATCTTGTGGCTGCTAAGGTTTCGGCTACCGTACGTGACCCTTACCTCGAAGGATTTCTTTTTTTTTTTTCTTTTTAAGAGGGAGATCTTTGTTTAGATTTGAGGTTAGGGTTGGCGTTGAATGCGAAAGGGCAAGTTTTATAACATAGATCCGGTAGGGTTGCATCACGATCCTTTTGATAGTCCAGAGGTCGGCAAACTTTTAATTTTTTCTTTTTTGAATTGAATTCACGTTTTAAGGTTATGTCGTATTTTAAAAATTTTTGGTACTTTTAATATTAAGATTTTAATGAAAACTTAGAGCCTATATTGACTGATGATACAAACTATTGGTAAATTTTTTTACATATTAAAAGATTCTGATCCGGTTCGAAGGACCAAACTTTAAAAAAAGCAAAATATTTCAAATGTAATGAATTTACAATACTTAGAAATGGTATCTTAAATTTAAAAACTTTAAAATAATTTTATTTTATTTTTGATTGTATATAATTGTTAAAAACGTAAAACAATATTACTTTGAAATATCGTAAATTTTTCTTGAATTTATGTACATTCATTGTTGAAAAAGATAGCAGGAGATAATTTAATTTACAGACAGCCGAAATGCAGATGGTCTTATAAAACGATACGAGTGTGTCAAATTGCACTGTTATCTTAATCTCCGCTCATGTCACAACATTATCTGGTTAATGTTCCACTCGAATTGACGAATGAACATTCCATCGTGTACCAAGACAATATTCTTTCTCCAATTTGTCATCTCTCAAATTTAAGTACTCAATTTGAAAAATTTCATTATTACCCTTGCATCTTACTTAAAAAGTACGATTCGTCAGACGAAAAATATCATTCGATAAGACATCGATTACCTATTATCGTCCCGGGGAAAAACCTCCCGTGCAACAAATAAACAAAAAAATTACCATACGACTGAAAATTTAGGGTCCCACATAATCTTTTTTTTTGCAATCAGCGGGATTATCAATTTCAGTCGCGTCTCCCCCGCGCTCTCTTGAAATTAAACCGTCAGGAGCTTCCTGCGACGGCTCACCCAAATCACATTACTTACGACGGAGAGGATAAATTTTAGTCGTTACGTACTCGATCATACCTTTTTTCCCACCCGGTAATTTTCAATTTTACACGCGGTGGTTTGAACTTTTGACTGATTGAATATCTTTTTTTTTTTTTTTCAAAAAATCGCTCGTTATCTGAGGAAGAGATGTTTGCGAAATTGTGGATTATCTTAATAACGTTTATTACGTCTGTCTGAAGGAAAGAATCCGTGATGTAAACTACGCAACTCGAAAAACCTGATTGTCATTTTTTATCGGGTTGTGTAAGAAAACATAGTTGTAACTGCAGTTGGCGAGTGTCACGTTAGTTCCTCATTTTTGTACGTTCTCTCGATTGATTTTTATTGTTTGATGTAATGAAGGTAATTTTTTAATGATAATTGGTAACGTGTGAGCAATAAGAAAAGTTTTCGGCTGGTTACTAGTACTTTTTTTATGTAAAACGGTCATTATAAAAAATTTTGGTAGCTCATATTAATATATTCTATACCTTTAAGACATCTGAATTTTTATACTTCATATTCAGAGTTTGGCTAATTTTTTTTTCAAATTATTAAAACTTGCTTTATTTGTTTATACAAGGGTATTTTTCTATGAAATTTTTCAATATTTATTTTTATTTTAAATAACTAGTCTCAATTTGACGCGCAAGCGCGCTCAATTTTTAATCTTGAAAGTAAATAAGTAAACGATAATTTTTACTTTCATTTTCAAAACAAAGAAGTTAAAAAAAAATTTTTAACACTATATTCATCACATATCGTTTGCAACCTGTAACTAAGTTCAGTTCGATATTTTTGTGGTTATGGCTTAAAAAAGTTGTTTTTAAAATAATAAAGATTCTCATTTTATTTTATAGAATTCTACAAAGAAATTTAGTCCATTTATTCATACAAATTATTCAATTATTCAAAAAATTATTGCAAAAAATATTTAATAACAAAGCTTCAATATCTCGACTTAAACGTAATTCAAATTTTGAATTTAACGTTCGCAACCAATCAAATCAATTATAAAACGAAGACATTCGAACATGCATAATCATTATAAAGAGGGAATAACAACCACTCGAACAACCATTTATAAAAAACAAGGATTTAAATCTAAATTTTAATAAAAACAAATTCAAAAAATAAAAATCCACTGTTACAGATCAAGGGAATAAAAATTTATAAGTCCATTAATTCACTTTTAGATAATCAAATGGCGCCCAACCTGTACGATCAAAAAGAAAGCTGGAGCGGAAATGCGAATCAAGTAACAGCGCTGCGCTTTCCTAAATCTTTTTTTTTTGAAAAAAAAGCATCGAGAGTATTTAAAATTAAAAAATAACTTTCTTGGAACGCATCAATGAAAACAGCCCGATGTTTTGTACTCTCGAAGTTTATTTCAATCTCGGCGTTAAAAAACTCTAAATTTAAAATCGTGTCTCCCATAAACACAATCTTCAATCTCAAAATCACAAAAAAAGCTTCGTTTTATTTTTCGCGCGGTGGGGCCCTTCGAAAGCCTTTCGCTCTTGCTAAATTTTGATATTGACGAATTGCGAAACCGGAACCGTCCAAAAGTAAATTTTGAAACTACCACCTCGTATACTTTGTATTCGGTAGCGCCTTCTAACGATTGCGCCAGCCCGGCGGTATTTTAATTTTTTTCCAAATCCATCGATTGTTTACTCGCGCGTAATTAATCCCGAGCTTTCACTCTCCGGCTGGAGTAAAAATTTTTGTAAAATTAATTAAATTGAGCGGAAAAATAAACGAGGAGTCGTATGGCGTTTGACACAATCTTTGGTTGCGCGCTAAGTGCTTCATTAGGATTATTTAGAAAGCTAGGATTCACTGTTTTTAAAACGAGGCGGCTACATGACCGCTTATTAAAACATATACCGCGCAAAATTTACATTCGCTAATCGTAGAAAATTTTACTTCCTCGCGAGTCGCACTCGGACAGCTTCAAAGACAACCCGTAAACTCTTGATTTGAAATTTTAAATTCCGCAAATTCTCTGCGTTGCACATTTAAATAAAATAACAATAAAAAAAAAAGTTTTAAACATTTTTAAAATTACCGGGACAAGAAAAGCTGTTTATCATAAATTTTGAAACGTGTATTATGTACAAGTATGAGGTAAACAATTCAACTTTTTGTACGTGTACGATTAAATAAATTTTGGAAATTTTTGATGACTCAACGTCAATAAATTCCAAGTTTCTCGACACATTAAAGCTGTCCAAGAACAATGTACCGAGCCGATGAACACTGAGAGAAGATCCGACCGACCGAATGGAAATTCCCCGTGTCTCGCCCACGAGAAAGCAGCAGTCAATGCGTCGCGTATCTATCGTCTATGTTGTGCGTGAGCGATTTCGTACCGAGATATATACCCTCCCCCCATTTTTTTTTTTTCTACTTTTTTCTTCTTCTCACCTGGAAGATATCGTGTGGCTCCCGTACCGCAACCGTATCGTTTTATTTCTATAGTTTTAGTTATTTTTACGCGGTTATTAGACCAGAAAAAGAGTGGATTGAAAAATTAATTTTTTTACAGGAACAAAAATTCTTTTGTAAAATGAAACTTTGAGTTGTGTTTGTTATTGCATGTTGAAAAAACTTGTTTGACCTCTCATTGAGGTAAATAATCATTTTTTGTTTTCATTTTTAAAAAGTAAATTTAAAACAAAATTTTTTTATCATACATAATATAATAATTTTAGATGTTTGCATTTTTTAATGAAAAAAAAGCTGTTTTTTAAATGAAATTTTTATCACAACTTTGTTGTTAAATTTTCTCTCTAAATATTTTAAATTTTAAGAATGTTTGATATTTGGAGCGGACCGCAGCGCATTAAAAAACTTTTTATTTTCAAATCGTCAATGCTCCTGTCCTATTTTATGAATCATCTTAAAAATCAGACATAATATTTTTTGAATAAGTTTTAATTAAGTTGGATTGTTTAACCAATTTATAAGTCCTCTACTTTTTTAAATGATATTTTTAAATTTCATTTTGTGAACCAATCGCAATGTTTTTAAATCGATGTCATTCGATATTGGTTCATCTTTATACATTGTGTAGCAATATATAGATTTTGGTCAAATTTACTTATTTATTTTGTGGACTTAGTGTTTTTGTACGTACATAATAAATATCTGGTCCGGGGTTCCTCGCTCAATACGCACAAAACAATCCTCTTACAACGAAATCCCATAGAACTCAACTCGACCAAATCGTCGAAGCGAGGGTTGGCTGGTCTATAAGCGTAAATTTTTCGTCAGCCGCGGCCACTTTTATTTTCGATCTCCGCAAATGGAAGGAACACTTATCCGAGCCAGCCCAGCGTCGGGATAAAAATAAAGATGGTGAAAAAAAAAGTTCAGCCGAGGTTCGGGTCTACCCTGGCAGGTACGGGTGCACGCATGTCAAGCGGCCCGCCCGGGGGAGGGCATTCAACTTATCGATCCCTCCTTCCCGTAACAGCACCCAACCCGAAGAATATCAATATGTTATTTCACTTTTTTTTTCTCTGCTTTTCTTGTGACTGGGTGTCGGGGAAAATGGAAAGTTATTACTCGCGATGCAGGGCTAAAAATGGGATTTTCCGAAGAACTTGCATAATGCGAGGGAAGGTGCGGTTAATCTGAAAAATTTTTTACTCTTTTTTTTTGTTGGAGTTAACTCATACACTTAAAATTTTTGTTTTTAATCAAAATAAATTTATTTAAACAAATTAAAAATACAGAAAATATTTGAGCGGGAGCCATAAACTTGTAGAATTTCTGTAAGAAATTATAATTAGGTCATACATTTATGGCCATTAAATAGCTAGTTACTAGAAAAATACTAGATTAAGTCTATAAAATGTCCAGAAGATGGCTAAATAAGTACTTATTCAACAGAGATCATGTATTTTTTGTTTGCGAGTAACTTTGAATAATATTAAAAGCGATATGAATCCGTCACACTTTATTATAAATTGCACTTTGTCGTCACTTATTTACGGCTTATTGTACTTAATCTTATAACTTTTAAAATGAAAGTACAAGATCAATTTTAATTCAAAATTGTTCCAATTTTCAGTAATAATAGATTAACATTTTTTAAATATTGTTTATTTAATAAACAATTATTTGTAACTTGATAATTTACAATGTTGAAAGGGATGTCACAAAATATTTCTAAAAATTACCATTGTTTCGTACAAAATTTATAAATGGCAATCCTTAGGAAAAAATTTTGACCTTTCCTCATTCGTTTCAATCAAAAGTAATTTTTTTTGAAAAATGCGTCTGTCTTCACCCACGCATAACGGACCCATCGCTCGAAAATTTCCCAAACATCCTCCTTTGTCCTCCGAATTTCCCAGAGGGCGACTTTTTAGGCGGGCCAGACGACAGCTGAATCCGATGAAAATTAATTGGAAGGATTGCTGCGGCCCTTTTTTTTATATATCCCCTGACCTGGGAAAAAAAAAGTCAATTCAATTGTAAACGTGGACAGAGTAAAAATCACCCGCATTAAGCCTTGTTTTTGTGTGTTTGGCTCCCGGGGATGTTAGTCGTTAATCGCGTGGGTCGATCCTCCTTTTCAGTTTCAATTTCGGTTAATCGTGTGAAAATAGACGAAACTTCGAGCTGGATTGCAGGTATCGAACACAGTTGTGTTTTAGTTGAACGTTTGAGTGAGGAAAGAAAAAAATACCCCCCGAAACTCGTTAAAAACTCGTTTGTACGTAAAATTTTCAAAATAACATTTGCCAAGAGTTTTATCTCGGCTCTGCAGACTTTCGTGCAAACACTTGGCCGGAAAAAACTTTTTTATCCGGAAGTTTTTTCTTTTAAAAAATAAAAAAAAGAGGGAGAGTGCGGGGGAGAGAAGAAAAAATAACAGGGTAAAAGTCCTGAGAACACATGAGCTCTCGTCTCTAAGATAGAAGCGAGGGCAAAAGTTACCCGGGTAAACTCGCGGGGATCGAAAACTCGAAGATATAAATTTCGTATCCCATTACCTCTCCTCGCCTTGTTTACCTTTTTCCTTCAGAAGTTTAAATATTTTTCATTTGACGATGGAATCATATCGAATAAAGGTCTTTTTCATTTTAAAATTCGATATGAGAGATCCAATAATAAAACACTAATAAAAATGATTATTTGAGTACATTTAAAAAAAATATATGTATTTATTAATATATGTGTTTATATTAGATTCAATAATTTGTTACAATAAAATATTAATTCATTTACATTTGATTTTTGGAAAGATTTTTAATATTTTTTTTCCTAATGGTTTTAAATATATTTTAGGCTAATAAATCAATAAAAAAAAAAATAATAATAATGATAATAATAAATCACCTTAATTTTTCAAATTATATTAAATAAATTATACTATAGCTCTACGTACGCAGTATATTATTTTATAAAATATCAAAGTTTTGTGCAGATTTCAATAATAATAATAATAATGATAAATAATAATTCACCTTAAATTTTTTAATTATATTAAATTAAACAATACTATTTAGCTCTGTAAGCAGTATATTATTTTATAAAATACCAAAATTTTGTGTAGATTTCAGTTTTTTAACTGGTAATTCCAATTTTTTTCACAATCAGCTCAAATAAATTAAAAAATTTTTTCGTTGTTATTCATTTAAAATTAATGTTGACATATCGATTTCATCGGAAAATAAAAAATGAAAAAGATTACCTTATTAGCCAGCCGCAAGCACTCGTCTAAAAAAAAAAAAAAGAAACCGAAGTACTTATTTTTTAACAACCTTAGTGTAAGCTTACATTTTCTAAAAAATGTCTTTAAGGTAACGAGTTGACGAGACTGCAATTTTGCGGCCACCGTGGTTTAGCCAAGAGCGAGCTTCATTCCAATTCGATCCGGCTATATTTTTCAGTGTAGATCGCAAATCAAAAAACTTTCCCCACTTTTCGCGACCAACGCAGTCCGATTGAAGTGTCTTATTCTTCGGTCGGCCGACAGCTACGCAGCTGAAATAGTAGTGGTAGTCGGAAACTATTTATCCTCGGCTTGTTTAACGTAATCGTCCGACTTATGTAAATCCACTTTAATGAAGGTTGATTAATATGGTAATTCACCTGCCGCTCGGATTCTCTTTTCGTTAAATTGGACTTTTCTTTCGGGGGCAGGGGTAATTTTTTTATGTGGAGCGAGAAAATAACTTTGTGCGACAAGTAAACCAAGCCGGCCGAATTAGAGAAGCGGAAGCCTGTATTGATTGTCCTTGGGTTCAACTTTACGAACAGGAGGGGAAGTGCCTCGTAAACGAGATTCCCGAAGCGTGTAAGAATATTATGCTAGGTGTACCGCATGGTCAAGGACACCCCCCGCCCGCCGGAAGTCGCCTCTGTGTGAAGTTAGCGCCAAGGGGAGGAAGTGAGTTTTCAAAATTTCTTCTTTTTTTTGGGAAACTTCACCTGGTGGGAAAAACGGTTGAAAATCGGGCTTCGAATTCCAGTTTTTTTTTGGTTAAGACAATGACCTAGAGGATTTTTTTTTTCTTTCGAATTAAAAAAAAAAATGTTTCTTAATTTAAGGAAGACTAAAAAACTTTTTGTGTTAGTTATATATAATTTGAGTACATTAAAATTAAAAATTTTTTTTTTATAAGGACACGAGGTCAAGGAACCATAATTTAAGTTTTGATTTGGATGAAATATTAGAATAATTCTTAATTTTTAATTCTAATATGGCCAAATAAAATATGATTTATTATTGTACTATATAATCCATTTTACTTACTCGATTTTTTGTTTCCAGTTTTAGAAACTATGTGATTATATAGACATTTTTCATGTATATAGAAGCTTGTCCAGGACTAGAATCCCATTGCCATCAAAAAATTATACATTATACTATTATATATTTTTAAATTTTTACATATGAATTCAAACAAAAATATAATCTTTAAAGAAAATCAGCCGTATCTAACTTTGTTATAGACAAATAACTATTGAATTAAAAAAAAAAAAGTTCATTTTCTTGATCTTGTCAACTAAGCAAAATGCAAATGAAATTTTCCTCATGTCACGCCATGCTGAAAATTTCGTCTTGGGGGTTGTACCAACGTAGAGAAGGGATTAATTAAGGACGGCGCAGTCGCCACGCATGCGGGTACCAGTTCCACCCGGGTTAATTACAGGGGCTCCAAAAACCACACAGATACAAAGATTAACCCCCTCCGGTGCCTTCAAAATAAGCCCGGGTGGCTTAAACATGGACATACTATATATAACACGAGAGCCCCTTTGCCATCCACCCAAGCCCCGAATTTTAATTCGCTTAATTCAAAGCTGCTTTTGGTGTGGTACTGTTTTGTATAAAGTAAGAAAGGGACAATCGTAATTGGATATATTTTATCATTCATTAAGCCTAGAAAATTGATAAAAAGTGAATTATATGGTGTTTAGAACTCCCGGTAGCAGTGATAACAGTTTCTGGCCAATTTTTGGCCGACAATGAGTATTTGGGGTACTAATTTACCATAAACTGCTTATTGCTACTAGGAATTTTATTACTTTACTCAAATTAATCTTTTTTTTTTTATCATGAAATTAATGTACCTTTTTTTTCTGTTTCAGGTACGTTTAAGTCAAAAAGTATTGCTGGCACTCGTGAGTTAAAGATTAAATAAATCTTCATGTTTTTAGTATTGGCTAGCGGATACAGCAAAAGTAGAAACTCCCTAGTACAATAATAGTAAAATCGGGATTTAAAGCATATATCGATGGTCCTAATAATAAGATTTTTTTATTTTTTTCGATTTTTTTATTCATTTTAGCCCTTTATTAGTCGTTTAAAATCTTCTGATTTTTGGTTAAGGTTCTTCTTCGCTGGGACCGTCGATATTAATATTAAAAAAATAAAATTTATTATTTATGAAACATTATTATATCAAGTCTGATTTATTTTATCGTCAATTTATTTCTTTTGTAAGTTTCAATAAACCATATTTCATTTGAGTCGCAGCAGAAAAGCAACTAACAACTACCCATTTGTAAAATTGAAAATTTTGATAGCTGTTTATTTATGTGTTTTGACAAAAAACAGTTTTGGATTTATTTTAAAAGATGTTTTTCAAAATTGCTTGGACGAATAAAAATACAAAGATAATCTTGTAAGGGTCCGTACACAAAAAAGTCATTTACCACGCGAACTTGTATATTATATGAAGCCTAGCCTAAGACAATGGAAGAATTCAATGTGTCGTCGTTTTGTGACGCTCTTAGAAACACAATCGACCATTGAAGTTGAAATAATTGAAAACGTCGGTTCCTTGTACGCTAGCGTTGCATTATATGTTTTGTTCCAAGATGTTTTTATTTTGCGTCTTTGTCAGTTGGCCAAATTTATTTATGTTTTTTTTTTCGTTTTTTCAAAATTAACATTTTGCACAACCTTGGGTTGCTCAATTCTCGTTTCATTCAGAAATTTGTATCTGTTTACTCAATACTGGAATTAGCAAACGAAAACTCTTTATTTCATAAACATTTAATTCAAAAGAGGAAAAATTGCAAGATGATAATATTTTTTAACTGTATCTTTAAACAAGTTATTATTATCGTTATATATTTTTTTTTATTACGCAAGAGATGCTGCTTAAAAGTTGTACAGTAAATTAAATTTCAAATTTTCATTATTTTACTCGAGACAAGCCAACCATTACCGAACGATATTTTTCAAATTTTAATGAGAATAACAACTTATGTGACAGAATTTTTCGTAGCAAGGTAACATTAGACAATGGTTAAAGTGCTCATTATGTGCTCTGTTACACAACGAGGATAGGATTTTGACGTCACGAAAAAAAAAAAAAAAAAAAAAAAAAAAAGAATCGCTTACTACTACGGAAAAATTTAATTTCCTATGGAAGCGGCCGTGGCGCACGAAGCTAAAATGATAAAAATCAAATAATCTCGAGGAGGAAAAAACGGAATGATGCAACTAAATACTCGTCGACCCAGTTCCACCGGGTTTGCCCGGGCGCGATATCACTGCGGAATTCGAACTGCGTCCCCCGGGTAACTCCGAGAATCGATAATCCGCTTCTGGTGCTTTACTGCTGTTTTAAAAGAAGAAAAAAAGAAAAAAAAAATCAATTTTTTCCTATCCTGCTATCTGTTATTTCAAAAAATTCTAAGAAACTCTGATATTGAATTTTTATTAAAAAGATTTGTTTGATATTTCGTTTATTGTTCATTTTTTGAAAAGGAATCGTACATTTTTCTATATTTTGATTAAAATTGAGCATTTTATTTTAATTATAGTCTTTCGAAGGTAGTGTAATGAAAAAAAGTTTACCTGGTACTCGAATTTATGTTTTGTTAGATATTTGACCTAACCTAAAAAAACTTAGAAAAAGAAAGAACTATTTTATTTTCTTTTACGATCGTTCAAATGTGGTTTTGACTAGATGAATTTAAATTTTTTGATAAAAACTGAGTTTTTACAATAGTCTTTTGAAGGTAGTTTAATGAAAAAAATTTGCCTGGTACCCAGATTTTTGTTTTGTTAGATATTTGACCTAACCTAAAAAAATTTTCTACTTTTAGAAAAAGAAAGAAATATTTTACGATCGTTCAAATGTGGTTTTGACTCGATAAATTTAAATTCTGCTTTAATATTTGTCGCGAAACATCGTTACGGGTCGACTCGAGTAAGTATTATCGCACCGTACGTACGCCATGCCATTCATTTGGCGAGTTTATGGGCGTTTCCAAATCGCGACCTCAACGGTTGTTCATCACGTACATTAAGCACACACGTAAATTAGAAAGTCCACTCGGTCGTATCAAATTTTTTAAATCGCAGCTTGCAAACAACGAAAGAAACGCGCTCAATCAAGCTCTCGCTTATCACCAAGACAATTAATTACCAACGCATCCATGAAAAATAATTGAAATTGGCGTTCAATTGGTCATCTTTGAATTACACGCTCCGTCGAGATCCGCAATTTTTCACTGATTATTATTATTATTATTATTATTGTTATTACTATCATCATTTTTTTTTCGCATCGACAAATGACTCGTATCTTCTTCAAACCATAAATCACAATTTTTTCCGTTTTTTTCGAAAAACAGCTGTGGAGAAAATTTTAGTTGCAGAGAGGTACGGAGCGATGAAGAAATTAAGGTAATTGTTTCTACGAATCGGTAACGACGCACCTGCTGGATAAGACATTATCTCGGTCTGTTTGACGATAAGCGGCGATAACAATTGGGTTGAAAAAAAACGAGGCCTCCGGGAAAGCTGAAGAAATTGTCGGGTATCAATTTTTTTGGAGAAAATCCCTGTGGATGACTCGCGGGTGCTAAAATTTTGACGTAAGATAACGAGAATAGTAGGGATATTACGTTGCATCATCCGAATGCCAGTCACCTGATAAAAATCGAGATAAAAACCTCACGAGAGCTTTACCAAAGAACATTTGTATTCGAAATTTTTTCAATGATTATTGGTATTGGCAATTATTTTTACTAACACTGAGAATAAAAATTTCCCATGAGAAAAGGGGGAATTGCAAGCTCCTTGATGCTAAATGTATTTTTTTTCGAAAAATTGATTCAGTCGAGATTCTTTATTTGAAGAAGACATTTTTTTCCATTTTCATGGTTTTTGCATAAAGAGCAAAGTTAGGAAACACGAAATAAATAAATAAATAGTGCCAGAGAAGCTTTCTTATTTAATGTCTTTCATACAGTGATAAAAGACACTGAATTGAATCAAGCGACTTGATTTGAAAAACTCAATTTGTACTTTGTATGTTTTACTCATCATTGATTTTCTGATCTAAGGGCGCAAAGTATGGCAAAGTATGGAATTGATAAAAGATACTCGACAATCCCTTGAATTTTTAGAAAACAGTAGATACTTTTTTTTGTCTTATCAAACCAGTACTAATAAAAATCTCAAAAAATCCAGGACTATTAAAAAATTTTTAATTCGTCTTAAAAAGCTCAGTTAGTAAGCTTTCTCACAACAAATTATTTTATCAAAAACACAACGTTTTAAAAAGTCTACAAGCTGGTGAGAAGGAAGAGGCGGAGGGAAGCGACTGTGTGTATGCAGCAGCAGCAGCAGCAGCCACACGCGGATGTGCATATTAACCCATTTAGACGCCATTACCGTACGGGCGTCCGGGCTGGCCTAGCTGATACTAGCCTTTGTTGGGTGCACTTCTATGGGTCCGCTCGTACCCGCAGCCGCTGGAATGGAATCTCTCACATTCTGACGCTGTTTAGAGCCCAACTTGGGTTGTGTTCCGAAAGCTCCCAGCCGGAAAATTCAAATCGATTTCTTGTGAAATATGCGAAAAATTCAGACTTGTAAATCAAGACGGGCTTGCTGTTCTATGTAGATGCTACGCATTTGTTCCAACCTTGAGATGTTGCTTATTATTTATGACTAATTTAGATTTTGATATATTTCTGGGATTTGTAAAATGGTTTTCAATAAAGATTTATCTAAAGGTTTTTAAGCTAATATCCAAGTACAAAATTTATTATTGAATTTCAAGGGATTTTTATATACAATTTTTGGAGCTTTGCGAATTTTGAATCAGAATAATTGTACATCTTGTAACAATATTTTCTATTATTTTTAGGAGTTTTCTTTTGTGTCAGAAATCAATCTTCGCATACCCCTCTTTTATCATGAAAATTCTCGTAAAATTTTATCACGAATTTATTGAATTTTAGAGAAGTGTCCACGAGGGGCTATGCACTCCAGAATCACTGATGATTCTTTCGGCAAATTTGAAGTGTTTAAGCCTTGGAATCAATTTCAATTGATATTTTGTTAAAAATAATATTTTTTGAAGATTTTTACTTGAAATTAAATTAATATTTTATTGATAATATTAATTTTTATGTGTGATTTTGAAGTGCATAGCCCCTCGAGTGTCCAACAATTTATTTGAACGATTTAAACCTTTTTGATTCTGATTTAAAAACTCTAGTTCTAGGCCCATCGGAATAATTCAATCAACGTTACATAAAAAAAGTCGGTAAAAATTTTTGTAGACGAGCCCAAAAGTCTCGCTTACACATTGGGTATCGAATGGTGCGAGTGGGTGTTATGTTAAACACTCGAAATTGAGATCGGTAATGGAAAGTCTATATCGTATCCGCCTCGCATACCGCCACGTTTCTCGATCGATTTACGACGCCCGAAGATGATCGAGAGGAGCTCGACGGAGGCGACAAAAAAAAAAAAAAAAAACAACAACAACAAACGGTGAAAGTGTATCGATCGACCGCTCTAACCTTACAATCCTCTCCTCCATATGGAAATCCGTGATTTTTCTGGAATATTTTTTTGAACCTGCGTAATAATTCACAAGGAGTTGCATTGTACATCAGCCCGTAATTGCATAAGATTGTTCGTCTTAATATTTTCGATAAAATCAGTTACGGAACTTCCGGGACAGCGTTAATTGTGTGTTTACAATTTCGGATGATTTTTTAATGACCGTGCGTCCTTAGCATAAACCAGCCGTCGACGGTGCATTAAATCATTTTTACAAGCTGGAAGAGATTTTTTTCGTACGTCGTCGGGAGAAAGTCCTCTTTTTTGCGTACACAAGCCTCGATGTTTTGGGGACGGTAACGGGTTAAAGCTCCGAGTAAAATTCGCTTAGACAAGCGGCCGGGCGGGCGAGGGGGAAAATTGCCATTTTGACGACTCGAATTAGCGGCTCGATTAAGGCCGGGCGCGACAGACCGAGGGGCTAATTAATTACCGGCGGGTGGATGTGGAGGGGCTTGATTGCGCCCGGGGCCAATTATCGACTCTTCTGCGCTCCGAGCAGGCTGACGAGGATCGATAAAAACGTGTACAAGCCACGGCGTGTACGAGCTCGAGGGCGAAACGATTTTTCCAGGTGATGGAAGATTGATACAAGTTTATGGGAGTTGAGGATTACAGGATGGATTCGAAAGTTTTGACTTTTGATGCAGATGGGTCACTTTGAAATGTAAGAAACCGCAAGATGAACATTTGAAGGGCTAATTTAATTCCAACGCAAAGCCGTCATGGCCTGTCAACTTATTAATTAACTAAAAACTAAACGAAAAATTGTATAAAGAGTTTGATCTTGAAAACTGAAAATTAAAATTAAAGACCTTGTAGAACAACCTTAACATTTTAATTACGAAAGTATATAAATTTAATTGTACAAATAATGTTCAAAATCAAACAGATTGAAAAGAGATTTTATATGTATGAATTTTATTAAAATTTTACAAATATTTTTTGCTGTATTCAAAATTGCATTGAAAAATTTTCAGTTCAACTATTTCCAATAATGGAAAATCCTAAGCCTTTCCAACCCTGGATCATCCATATCGATCTGCTCAAAAATCTTCGCGCGCAAAAATAGAAGGAAATAAATGGCCGAGCGCGACCCTGACCGTTGCATCTTGAAAGCACAATAACGAAACTGCGTCTTCTTCTTCTCGGTCTTCTCACAAGTATAATTATCCCAGGAAAATAACCATGATCGTCACGAAAGAAAGAGCGAGAGCGATACAACACTGGCACTAGTCTAGTTTTTCCCGGGTCTTACGCAACGACATCTGCGGTGGCTCGATTCGTCGACCGCATCTCGTTCCTCGATTGTGAAAAAGCTGAAAAAAAAAAAAAAAATAGACACATCATCGGTACTCTGGTCTCGGTATTTTTTTCCTCCCGACGCTTTTAAAATACACGAAATATCTCGCGGAAGTCTTCGAAAAACCGGGGCCTTATAAATAGATCACGGCTGCTGGTAAAAAAGAGTCTCTCTCGCGGGGAGAAGGTGTAAAAGCCGCAATTAGCGCCGGTTCGTAAAGGCCAGTCAGTCGGCCGGGAAAAAGGACGATTGGTTTACGGAGGATGATTTCCGCTCCTGTTTTTCTCTGTGACTATGGGAAAAATCGTTCGTCTGCTATATAGACACTTTTTTTTCAGGGAGAGAGAGAGACAAAAAATATTTTTAACGCTCCAGACGTATTTACACGCAAATAGACTCGCATGTACCCGGGTTTTTTACCTCCGAGTGCAGCCGATCAATCGGAAGAAGTCGCGGTGCAAGGATTTTGTTGGATGTTAGGGAATTACGGCGATGACTCGGGATGATCAACGATTCGTCTCGTTGACCCGCGAGAAATCGTCGAGGTTCGATTTAATTTTCGCTTGGGTTTATGGTGCCTGGATTATTTATGGGGGAGAATTGTATCATCAACGACTGTTAAATCGTTGCTTGTCGATATAAATCATGAATTTTTACCTTAAGTGATGGATTGGTATTGATTAGCCGAGGTGTTACGTGGATTTTTTGAGGTTAGGTATTACCCGTCTTTGATTTATGGTCTGCAGAGGTGTTTTGAAAATATGATGTATTACGCTAAATTTTTGTAAAATTAAAAACATAGTCATCATAGATTTCGATGTATTGAGAAAAAAATTTAGGTTACATGCTCCAAAAAATATTTTTAAAGTAAATATCTGAAAAACTATGCATTACAGCTCTGTTTATTCTCGAAAAAATTCTAATTTGTTATAAGGAGTATGGTATTTTCATAACCTTGGGTACAAAAATTTGTTTAAGTATCTCATGAATTACAATCCTGATGTTATAAAAAACAAATTATTAAATTTTGTAAAAAATCCTAGTCTTCGAAAGACTTCATTAAATGCCTACAGTGTATAGGTTTCCAAGTCTCGGAAAATCACTTTTACCCCATACCCAAAAAACTTCACACCTCATCATTCCAAAAAAAAAAGAAGGCCCCAGAAAAATCAGAAAACCATTAGAAGCCGAAGTTCCCAATCATCGTCGTCAAAGCGCCGACGACTTATTTTATTTCTAAGCTCGGGTAATAGATCTGCGGAAGCGCAACTTCCTCCTTCTCTCTCGGGGCGATCAAAGCGGGATTTCAACTTCGCTGGAGCATTTAACCCCCTCGCTCGCCTGCGAGCTCGCCTGCTCATTGTGTTTCCCAAGCGTCGACTAGATTGCTTGCAGCGCCGCATCTGTCGTCCCTCATTATAAGGTGAGCATTAGCGAGCCTTTTTTTTTTTTCTTTTACTTTAGTAGGAGCGACAGGCGGACTACGACAACGGGATTTTTGATGGGATTATTTTTCGCTGGGAGTTGATTATTTACCGGACGATAGAAAATAAGTTGTAGAGTAATGGTTCATAATTATTCGTTTTGGTTATTTTATTCTTCAACGAGCGAGGTGTGAACTGAGCAGTGAAAGTATCTTTTTTATTGAAAGTGGTCTTGATGAAAATTAGAAGATTGTAAAAATAAATTACTAGATAAGTTTAGAAGGGAATATGCTTTAAAAGTCTCAAGATTTAGTTAGTTTTAATAAACAATCCCTTGGAATCTTTAAAATAATTTATAGTACTCCTGGTCACTCTAACCTTAAAATCAAATCTTTGATGCGTGTTTTCGGTTTCTCGTACTATAAAATACTGTATAGTATTACTTTATGAATCTTTTGAAACTGTATATAAATTCTATACATATCTAAACATGTTAATGTCTACAAAAATCTTATATTCTACAACTACGGAAAAAAATGAAACCCTCGAGTTTAAATTAAATCTTAATCAAAAATTTGCTTAAAAATGCACCTGCATCCATTTGAAGACCAGTCAAAAAAAAAAAAAAAAAGTAAAAAAAGGACGTTTGGGAGAGAGCAGCAACCAAATGAGTTTCATTCCCAGGTCTGTGAACCTGCTCATCCTACCCTCATACGAAATTCTCACGGGCACGAAATGACGATTCCTGAATTTTAAGGTCAACCGCTGCAGTTTTCGGTTCGATTTTATCTCTCTGAACATTTGCATGTCTAAACTAAACGCATATCTTTTCCACTGTACACAATGTATAAAAAATAAAACAAACAACATCGTAATGAAAACTTCAATTTTCCTCTCCACTGCCATAGTAAAGTCGGAAACGAATCAATTTTCCACCCCATAAGCAGGTTAGCAGATAAAAACCCAATCATAAAACAATCAAAAAGAATGCTCTTACTCTAATTACAAAAACTACTCCAGTTAAAAGTTGTTCCATAAAATTTACTTTATTGATGTACTTGCGGTGTACAAAGTACCCCGGGATCATCAAAAATGACAATAAAACGTTTTGAGATGATAAAACGTGTCACTGTATAGTTTGGATGCAGAGAAGAGAAAAGTGAGTCAGCGCGACGCGGGTCTTGGGAAACTACTTGCTCCACGAGCCGCGAGGCCTGTCGTTCCACCCGAGATGACTCCTTTTTTATCTCGTTTCTCTCCTATTTCTAGTCGCCGCTTTTTTTTTCTTCTCTCGTCTATATATATAAACTTCACTTACCTACCTACCCACCGACACTGTCTTGGCAACAACAGGTTTTTTTTTTTTTTTCACGAAAATACTTTTATAAGTAGTGGACTGTGTACTCGGAGTAAGTTGTTTCGATAAGTGACTTCATTATACCAAAGTTTCACTAAGTTTTGAATGAAAAACATCGATTGCTCGTAATTAGCGGGAAAAAACTCGACCATAACCTCAAAAATTAAGTTTGATTCTTTTACAAGACGACTTGACACTTCTTTATGTAAACAGGTCTCAAATTATTAATTTCGGTACAAATTTGGCGAATAAAAATTTGAGGTTCAAATATTTTTAATTACAATCAACAATTTTGGACGCAACCTCAAAAATTTCATATAACTGTTTCATTTTGAGACCTTAATTCTACATAAATTTGTAATAATTTCGAAATGACTTTATCAAACACGAGTTTCTTTAAATTAAAAATTTTGAATAATATTTATTTAAATTAAAAAAATTTTGTCATAACCTCAAAAATGAAACAGTTTCTCCAAAAAAAATTTTGATTGTCATTTGATGACATCGTCTAACACTAGTAACATCTAAAATTTTAAGTAAAATAATATCAATTATTTATGATTAGAAGTAAAAAAAACTGTGACCTAACTTCAAAAACAGAAATAAATTGCTTTGTAATAACTTCAGCAAACACTACTTCGTCTGAATTTTAAATTTGATTAAAAAAAAAAATTGTTGTACCATCTTTTTCACAGTCATGGTTTCATTAATACCACGAGAGCTGCAATTATAAACTAAATTACTTGACCATGAAAATGTAATATCATTGTTTCCGAGTTTATTAATATAATAATGAAGTTAGTGAACACAACGGGCTATTTTATAAACAGAGTATAGTAAAAAGTTTAATAATCATTAGTTTTAATTGGCTTGTGAAATTTAATTTTCTATCAAGCACGTTAACCAAAACAAAATAAATTTGATTTTTTTTTTTCAATTAGCTTCAAGGCTGAAGAGACGGCATTAAAATCTATTTAAAAAACCTCTAACGATAACGCTATAAAATAATATTTTTACCACATTTGTGAAAACGAGGTTCTCAAAATAAAAAAAGAACAAAAGAAACGAAGAGCAAAGACATAGAAACTAGAAGAAGAAAAAAGAAATAAAACCGCTTTGTGGTCAGTTGTGACCGGTTTCAATTTTAACAGTTAGCGTTGTAGATCGAGTTTAATATCTCAATTCTCGTGGTGAAAATCGAATTGAAAAATCATCGGGATAATTAAATAGCGTCAAAGTTCGTCCATGCACTCCTCCGTAAAAAGTACCGACCCAGATATTCAAAGATCCAGTGCACAATACAATTTCCAATCTTAATAAAAATTTCACTTTTTTGCCTTACACGGTCAAGGCTCAGAATTTTCATGAAATTTTCCGCCGCAATCGCGAAGCGAGAATAAATCAGGGTAAAGAATTTCGGGTTACGTTTCAACACGGCCGATATGGATCTTTATGCGGGTCCCTTTTTGCGGTTTAGAGAATCGCGTGCCTACAGCCGGAGCGTAATAAATTCCTCTACGTCAAAATTACAATGCGCGAGTTTGGCATGCGGTTTTACGGCCTCCACTGTAGGTACGGGACCCTTTTACTGGTACAAATTTGTTGTGACGCCCTAGTGTGCGGTTTCATTTGAATGTGTCGCGCGTTCTATTTTTTTTACCTCGTTTATGACGTTATATTCAGGTGGCGTTTGAATTTTCCAACTTTTATTAATATTAAGTAATCTAATGTTTTTTTTTTTTTTTCTGACTTTTGTTGAAGTATTTTTAATTAAAAAATTTTTCATTGTAGAGAAGGTAGAAAATATTTGAAACATTATGTAACTTATTAAAAATATATTTAATAATTTGGAAGATAGAATTCATTGATAGTACGAGATTCAAACAAACTGACAGATATTTTAGACATTTAACTATGAAATTTTATTAAAAGTTTATTAAGAGTTATTATTTTTTATATTATTCTGATACAAACAGATTGAAGAGAGGTTGGAATAGTTTATTCGTTGAAACAAGAAATTGTAATTATATTAGTTCATTTAAAAAAGATATTAAATCAAAACTTTTGAAATTTGAATGAGAAAGTTGTTATTTATGAAATGTATTTAAATTAATTATGTATTAAAGGACATTAATGTTCGTTGACGATGATAATTACATAAATAAATAAAAAGAGTGTCTAATCAAGAAATTTTTCTGATGATAGTATTTTTTTAGGTTCTTAACAATCATCTAAGTAAAAATTATTTATTAACATAGATTATTTTTATTAATAATGTATAAACTAAATATTTTTGATCTATGAAGTTCTTCAGACGCGTCTAATTAAGAATTTTTTTTTCATAATAGAAAGTGTGGGCTTAAGCATGCAACTAATGATATTAAAATAAAGTGAACACACCTTTTTTCCAGTATGTAAATTTTAAATAAATAATGAAACTTCAGTCTTATATAAATAATCATCGTGTAGGTTGCTTTTTAACCATGATTATAGGATAGTATACTAATTAATCTTTTACTATTAAAACTTTCAAACAGTGTCGAATGTAAAAAAATCTACTACTCTGTAATAAATCAATCAACCAAATGCCTTCAGGCATGATTAAATTAACTCATCACGATCAGGCTTCCTCAAAATCAGCTCGCAAAAACTACTATTATTTGCGTGGATATTTGCGTGTTGATAATTTTCTCTTACAAACGTACAGTTATTTTAGAATATTTTATCATAATAATAAAATAGGATCTGACTAGGTTTAACTATGTAAAAAAATTTTTGAAGTTAGAGTTAGAAAATTGCCTCGCTATTTAATGTTTTCAAAGTAAGGTCTGCTTGATAATTATTTGGTGATAAAAACTGAAAAAATTTTGTATTCGAGGTTACAGATTATTCAGTGGTTTCTTATTATCTGTTTTCACATCTTACATTAGCTAATTTTACATGAAAAAAAAAAACCAGAATGAAATTGATTTAAATTATTTTAAGTCAGAATGATTGTTTTTGTCGAGGTTTTTGTGATGGATCTAGAAAAAATATATTTTCAAAGCTTGCTGCCAGATATTTTTTTGCAGTCAACTAAATAAAACTATATCAATTTTCAAACTTTTTTTATGTTAATATAGCTGCCAAGCTGAATGTTTATAAAATAAAAATATCAAATGTACATTTTTTAAGTTGTAAATCATTAAACAGTTTCAACAACAAATATAAATCTATTTTAGTTAAAAAATAACCTAAAAAAGACTGATGAAAATTTTTTGAGGTTAGGATCTTTTTTATAAGAAAAAATTAAAAAAAATTGTATGATTGACGTTATAAATTGCAATTAAATATTTTTTAAGTGACTGAATCTCTTTATAATTTTTTTTTGTAAAAAATATCTTCAAGTACACTGTGTATATATTTAAAATTCTAAGATCTTGAAAAATAAAAAATAGAAAATAAAAAATAATTTATTGATTTTTCTGAAAGCTAACGCAGCTTGTTTATTTCTGTTACAGGATTTATAAACTGCAATACCAACGCGTTGCAGTCACTCGCCCAATTACACGGTAAGTTTTATCTCTTCATCGACGTTTTTTTACTTTTTAAGTACGCCATTAAAGATAAATCATCAAAAATTTTGGCACTGCGGCGTCTCGAGTGACCATATCAACGTCATCAAGCGTATACTTGCGGGAGTAATTTAATTCTTAAATCGCGCTTTAAATTCTTCGCGCTCGCTCTTTTTTTCTTCAAAGAAACTCGAAAACGGGGAAGAAAGAAAGTACGAAGAATGCGAAGAAAGAGGAGAAAGTACACGCACGGCTTAATTGCAATTTACTCAAAAAATTTTGGGAATTGAAGACCCGCGTCGCGGTGGGAGGATAAAATCTAATTACTTTTTTTTTTCTTTTGGCTGAGATTTTAATCTCGTTTACTCAGTTTTATAAAAACCCGGTTATGAAAGTAAATTATACGTTTGAGAAACGCTTGATTGTTCTTAATGAATTTTTATCAGTTGTGGTTTTAAAGTAAACATTGGGGAGAAAAAATCAAAGTTTTTAAAGCGAGTTTGATTTTTTTCGTAATTGGAGAGGATGAAAAATCTACGTGTCAAAGTTTTTATTGACGAATCCGTAAAAAAAAATTTCTCTCCCGAATGATGATTGAAAGCGCTAACGACTTATTGATCATTTCATACGTCGTACGAAATTGAATCTGCAGGGAGATCCAATAATTTTCCGCTCGCGTCCCATTTATTTTGATAAAAGTTTTGAATCTATCCGATAATTGAATTCTCAGCACAAATTTACCTTTTTTTTTTTTTCGCTCAAAATTTCGTGACAAAGTGTGTAAAAAAAAAATTTAGATTTTTATCCGTTCTTGTTATCCTCGTATCAGCATAATTTATTCAATTTACCTAAAAAATTTTGGGTAAAAAGTCGTGATTAATGTTCTCTCTTATTCTCGTAAAAAAAATCTAGTCTTCTCTTGTTCTTCAAGCTTGATTTACCAAAAAAAAAGAAACAAAGGAGAGGAAAAATGCGCAGTTACGAACCAAGAGAAGAAGGAATCCTTTGGCTGTATTATCATACATATTGCTCGGTCGAGTCGTCTTTTCTCCGCTTGTATTTTCACTTCGCCTTTTTTTCGGCGGACATGCATACATACTGCCCCCCGCGATTTTTCTTCCGATTTTCTCGGATTTTTTTTTTTTACTTTTACGAGCCGAAAATGCTTTTCTCTCGCAATAAGAGTTTAATCAAAGCTTTTTTTTGCGAGATTATAAAACAAAGTTTACGTGCTAGCGTCAGCTGAATTCTTTTCGTTTTACGCGATTGTTTAGAAGTCAGAGAGAAAACAATTTTTGTTGGATCAAGCGCTGCCGGCAGTTAAAAAAATTTTTTTTTTTTTTGAAACTTGATTTTTGTAGTTTTATGAGAATCTTCTTTAGTTTTCAGAGTTTTTTCCTCAAATAAGTGAAAAATGCTCTATTGTTATTTATATTAAGAAAAAAAATATTTTTAAATAAAAGAATTCTAGAAAGAATTTTATTTTTTTTATTTTTTTTTTTATTAACAAATATATGGCTCTTCATTATTAACCTTCAGAAAAATAGTTGTCTACGAAAAAGTATTGGATGAGATTTGAACCGGGGACCTTTAAATTACTATTCTGATCCTCAAATCAACTAAGCCACTTGATAGATGTCTTTTCAAAGGAATTTTAATTCTATTAAATTAAAATTATTGTCAGGATTATAATTCGAAATATTTTCATTTTTAATCCTAATTTTTGTAATGAAATTTATTGTTCATCATGTAATTTTTAATGTGAATTGAAGTGATATAAAATAAAAAAATTGTCAGATGATTGTTCAAATGATTGTCGTCAAAAAATTGTTGTCAAATAATTCTTCAGAGAATGCGATTTAAACTGAAAATTCAAATTTGTTTTCAACCAATAACAAAAATTCTCAAATTATTATCATTATTATCTAATTATAAAAATATGAAATTTTTTTTTTCTTTAATTATTTTCTTTAAAATGTTCTTCGAAAAAAGTATATAATTATTATTGCAAATTGAAACCATGCCGAACTAAATCCGCCCACCCACCGAATAATTCAAATAAGCCGGATAATAAACGAGCAATATTCGCAAACTCCATCGCAGCTCTTGTAACATCCCGATATTAATCCAATAAAACCGAGTCAATCAAAGCGTCCCAATAAAATCATCAAAATTTAAACGCCTCCGTCCGAGATGAAATCGCACGCTGTATTATACCCACCAAAAACCAAGCGGGGAAGGGGGGGATATCGACGCGGGGTCCGCATTGCCGGGGGTTTTACGCTGACATTCGAAACCGCAGAGTTGCGTAGCCAAGTGGCGCATTAGAGCTAAAAGCCTTTTTGCCGCCGTCTCCCTCCGCCCCGCTTAACCTCTATATATTGTTTTCGCCAAATTCTCGCGGAGTTTTACCCGCGGTCGGATCTGTTTGCCATTAGCCTTCCATCAAAAGAGCATTTTCGGTTGATTTATAGTTGACTTTGGCTCGTTAATCGAATCACGTGTGATTTGATGAAGTCGTGGGGCATGCTGATGGTTTGTTTTTGCTAAAATTTATTTTTCTTCAAAAGGCATTGTACGTAAGAAATTCTTTCAAAATTTTCTGTTTGCATTAGAACTGGATTTAGAAATAATGATTATTGTAGTATATTAATATCATTACTTATTACTTTATGAAAAAGATGATGTACTCAAAGTTAGCTTTTAATCTTAACAATTATGATAGTCCAGAAAAAACTATAATATATAAATATCTTCTATAATATATACAAGATTCAGACCTCATATCTGTAACAATATACATAACATTAATTTTATCGTCATTTTTTACTATAATAAGAGTAAAGATTGACACAGTTAGCTTTCAATCATAATAATTCAGTAAATAAAATAATAAAAAATTTTACAATATATACATCAAATTATGCTGTGTAAACTGAATACATTGCTCAACTACAAGGTCTCAAGTGCGTAAAATTGTAAATCCAAGCTTTTTACTAAAAAATTTTTTCTAAAAATTCAAAACCAAGTATACCTGTTTACGTATTTCTCACGATTCTTCAATTTAATCTATTTCTCGACCGCAAAAACAAAATAATTTTAATCACAAAAGACGAAAACAATCGTGCAGATAGAAAACATTCCGAGCTCGTGTCCTTGACTCCATGCCCGGCTTCCGGAATCGTCGCGGCTCATACGTAATATCTGCGTGTTTGCTATTACATATCTCGTTAAAATGAAAAATCAGCGTATCGCTGCAGTTTTGATATTACAGCGCATCGTCAACACAAGAGTTTTTAAATTTTCATCCTCCTTGTGCGGTACGTCCCTGCTATCCGAGATCTCGCGGGCTTTCCTCATTACCCCCGCTAACGCTATCGATTCAGCGCACGCGACGCTAACGATTCCAGGAGCTTTTACGCTGCTGCTTTTTTTTCCTTGCTTCCTCTTCTTCTTCTTTGCGGCGCAAGCACGCGCGTTTCTTGAATTTTTAAGCTCGGGCTAAGCGATGTGGAGATTAAAGTGGCATTTACGGCCCCGCGCACGGTCTTTTAATCGTGCCCCTAGCATGTAATATCTCAGTTTCAGCGAGGTAAAAATGCTTGAATCAACCTGTAGTGGGCGTCAACTTACTTGCAAATTTCGTTTTATTTTGTACTAAGACAGTTTTAAAACTCTCGATTCATGTTTCAAATTAGTAAAAACTTTACTAATATCATGAGTAAATCAAATTTTACTTATGTTTCAGTAAAAAGTTGTCTTTACGAAAGAATTAGTAGAATTTCACTTATTCTAAAATAAAAAACTGTTCTAACCTACAAAATGATTTGATCAACTTCAACGAATAAAAAATTTTCAAAAATACATATAAACCCCTGCTAGAAATGAGTGAAAAATTTCAGCAGATATAGGGTAAATCTGGGCAGATCCAAACAAATTTTTCTCGCCTTCTGGTAAAATTCTGATGAAATTTCTAGCTGGAACTTTGCAAAACATTTAAAAATAACTTATGAAGTAAAATTATTTCAAAACTTCAACAGATAGTTTCATCGATACATTTTGAAGGTTTCAGTAGTTGATATAGGTAATCTGCTCTAATCTCGAAACAGGCCAGGACGCAACTAAACCAAACTTTACCGATAGTTAACAGTACAATAGCCCGACCCCAAACGTGACGTTAATAAGGGGCTGTATTGATGATGGATTCCGGTCTTCCGTCAATCAAAACTTGCTGGAAAAGTGTAAGAAGCCCCTGGGCATTGTTCGCACGGGCAATTTATCCCCGCGTATATTCATGCCAGCGAGCCCCGGAAAATCCCTTTTCTCCTCCCGCACGTCACTTATACCCTTCCGAAAAGCTAGTTGCATATTCAGCGGATGCAGATTTCGGCCAGAGGCTCTTTTCGACCCCACGCGGATGCCCGAGCTACACGATGCATTAATTAAGTAGTTGCTCTAATCTATTGTTTTTGGAGTCTTTTTTTTTGTAAACAAAGTGCAGCCTTGTGGGTTTTGAAGGTTTTATGGAGGTGGTTTTTGTGTGGGAGGTCTTTACGTAAATGTCAGAAGTTTTTGTAATTAGATGCTTAGCGAGCGTGATTTAGTAGGTTTTTTAACGGATGAATTTTGAGTGTTAACTTCTGTGATCCTATGTTCCTGCAAAGTTTTTTAAGAAGTTGTTTCTATTAAAAAATTAGATATTGTGATGTGATAGTTTTTCTAAATGAACTTTGCCATACATAAAAGTTAGAAGGTGTTTTCGCGTCATTTGTATGATTTTTAGGATATTTTTAAGGAAGCTCAATAAAGCTGTAAAGATCAGTGTATTCAAAGTTCTTACAAAAAGTTAGAAAACAAGCATGCTTAAAAAAAAAGTTTCCATGTCATGTCTTATTGTTTCAAAGTTTCTTTTCATGATAATTTTTTGCTGAAAAGTCAAAAATACAAATATGATCGTTTTGTAACAATTTCTACATCAAACTAACATATAAGGTACTTTTATTGTAAGGCGCTTGTTACAAGCATGCTTTAGTAGTTTATCATGCTAAGCTTGGCTGATTAATGTTCTCATATAAAATTTAGAAGACATTACTACTCACTTTATAGAGCTTGAAAGAGATCTTTAATATTTGATGCAGTTTTTGTATATAATAACGGTTCTGATGAATCTTATCAGATGGTTTTTGTGTTTCAGTTATTTAATATCAAAGTTAAGGGTCTAGTTATAACAGTTTTTGTTTCAGGCCATTTCTAAGTAGCATTTCAGACTTTATATAGATCGTATAAATTTAAGTCTCCAAGCCTCCTCACGTATAAAATTTAGAGGTCATAATCGTAAAAATTTCCATCTTCTTCGATACACTTTTTCTCACCCCAACCCTCAGGCTCCTAACAATGCTTCAGAAAAATTGTAGAAAACCTTCCAGACCGAGTATTTACAGGCAAGGTAATCTCGGTCTTTCTCGCGGCCACTTAATCGCGAATTAGCCTCGGTAAAAACCAACAAAAAACGCAAGCCAAGGATCGATCAGCCTCGGTAGGTCGGTTCTACCCATAATTCTCTCTCTCTCTCCCTGCGGTTTCGGCTTACGCTCGATCGAGCAAGATTAAAGTAAGTAACGCTCCTTCTCCCCCCTCCCCCAGTCTCTATAAATATCGAGCGTTCGTATCATCCCCGATTTATGGCGGATCGTGTGCAGGAGGTAATGACGACCCCTGAAAGGGAAGCTGCCGGATGCTTATCGGTACGCTTTTATTAACGCCCCGCGAAAATTTTCATCGATCCGTTTTTGTCATAATTTGTTTATTTAGCTCGGGCTCTCTTTATTCCGGAGATCGCGGGAATTCAGGAAGTTCGGCTGCCAAGATTATTCTTGGATCCAAATGGCTCGTGCTAAGTGCTAGTAAGGCTGAGGTTCAAATATTTTCATTGTGTTGCTCTGCTAATGATACGTTCCGTCAGGTGTTTTTTTTTTTTTTTTTTTTTTTTTTTTCAAAAATGCTTATTAGACGTGAAATTGAGTTTTTCGCGTAAGATATCGAGTTACAACGAGGCAGTATTTTATTCAAATCGAGAAACTTGTAATGAGATTTTGTTCCGCGTTTGCGAGAAGTACTGCAAGCCGAGTCGATACAATTCATTAGACGACTTGTTTATGAGTTTTTGAATGGGTACGGGATTTTCCTAATTCAGGCACTTTTCTTATGATTTAAGGTAAACGATGAGGTAAAATAAAAATAAATAAAATTTCGAAATTGCCGCTTGTAAAATTTCTCTAGTCAGATCCGGGGGCTTCCTCCTTTCTCTTTCGTGGTTCTGATCCATCGTTTTCATTATAATCGTTTTTTCGATCTTTTATTTATATTTTTCCACCTCGAAAATAAAACTTATCGTCGAATCTGCTGAATTTTATCACCCGACGCAGAAGGATACGAGCACTTTGAATTATCGCAACCAAAGATTTTCGTCGTTCGGTTACAAACGTTTGATAAATTTACCCAAAAAAAGCCTGGTTTTGAGCGATTCTCGGTTGCGCAAAGCGCGCCGCGTCGCGCCTATGCAGCGCGATCGGAAAATGGAAACTCTGCCAAGGATATCGTACACGATGCGGGACAAGGAAAACTTAACACCTTGGCTTGTTCAAAATGCACCGCGACGCGCGCTATTTCTCTCTTATTTTTTTACATTTTATTTCTTTTTATCCGTTCATTTGTAACACCGCGCGTGACGGGTCGATTATCGAATCGATCGCGGGTCGATAATCCCACGCAATTCGTCGCTCGTTGAGATTCGAATTGTGTTGTTTACATTGGACAAGTGATCTGCTGATTTTGCAGCGTCAAATGTTGGAGACTGGATAGAAACTTTTTTCGTTGTTATGAGATTTGTAAAAAAAAATTATTTACTTCAATTTAATTTTAACCCTTAAATGCCCCACCCAAATCCAGAACTGCCCCACTGATAGTTATGTGGGGTATTTTGGACCTCGTGAGGCCTTTAAGGGTTGAAAATTTACTTTCGATTCTATTTTTAATGCATGATTGAACAATTATTGAATCTGAGGGTTTACTGGTTTTTTAATATCTTTTTTTTGTAATATATTTATTTTTTATTATAATTATTATAATTTATTTTTTATTATAATTATTATAATTTATTTTTTATTATAATTATTATAATTTATTTTTTATTATAATTACCTGATATAGCAGATGGAAAAAAAAAGATGCGGAATTTTTATTAGTTTATTGCTTGTTGAAATCAATTATAGAAAAACTTTAACTGAATAATTTTTTCCAACAATATTTTAATTATGTATACATTTAGATTTTTTTTATAAAACCTGTGAAGTATGAAGTATACAAAGTTGATCATAAAGTACTATTAAATTGTAGAATAATTGTTACCGTAAATTTTTTTACCCATACTTGAGATTTTCAATACACCATATCTGTCGCATAGAATTCACCATTTCAAGATATTATCAAACCAACTACAATATCCTTCCGTGAGTTTATAATGACAAAAATTTGTTGACAAAGCTTTCATCGTATAATTAATGAAGAATAATACTAATTTAATTGGCCATTATTGTTGCTTTTTTTTTTATTTTCTCGGTATCCACATCGAATCACAAGAGTGTTAACAAATTAAAGAAAAAAGAACTTTTCCTCGTTAGCAGACAATGTTTCCCCTCCGATCACAATCTCGGGGCGCATGTGAAGTTATATTAATGTCAGTGAATCCCCCTGCAGGCAGGCATCCGACTTTTTTCTTCTTCTTTCTTCGCCGCACTTCCCGCAGTACAATAATTTTAAAGTAAAAAGTACGGATATAATAATTCCAGCGTCGTCAATGGAGGAGAGGAAAAGTTTTTACTCTTACCGGATTTCTAATATTAATTATCCCGGGTAAGGATATACAAATGCCCGAGGGGATCGATTCTAATGATGATCATCCTCGAGATTTATCTTTCATTGTTTCGTTAATTGCGTTATATCAGAAAAATCGTGTGCTTGTTTGTTTTTCTCCGCGAGGAACTTAAGGCGCGCATAAAATCGAAGTGTGCGCTATTTTTCCGGCCGTATCGGGTTCGTTCCATCTGAATTATTTTACTCTTGTCGAGGGAATTTGCGCTGATTCGAGGTAACCTTTGAACACCGTAAAGAAAATCCTGCAGATGGCACTTTTGAAGCTCAAAATATACTTTGTCTCGTAAAGAAAAAAGTAAATTACAAAATATAAAAACAAATAGGTAAACTAAGTTACTTTCAATAGTTGTTTATAAATTTTAATAAACAAGCAATAAAAATATTTAAAAAATGTAACAAAATATTATGATTGTATCTGAGTCTATGACTTGTAGAAAAATTTATCAAGTGCTTCACAAGCTTGTTTAAAATGAATTTTATTAATTGGTTTTTACAAAAATTTAAATTTTTTATTTTATTTTTACCTTTGAATCATAATCAAAATCGAGAGGAAAACGACAATTTTTGTAGAATAATTTTTGCAGAAAACAACAGAACAATTATATCGAATATTCTTGCTAATAATCCTTCATGAATTATATAAATCTTTGACTTAGTATAAAAGGTGATGCCAATTATCGAACCCGGGCTCAGCGTCACGTAGTTTCAATTTCCCTGGAAATCTCCTCTTGTTTATCCCGGTCGACGTCGGCGGTCATTCTTTGAACTTTTACTTCTCGAGCTGAAGGCGCGAGTCGTCCCCGGAGCCTCGTTTTTCTAAGATTTCATCGACCCTGCGCTCTTTTTACTGGTCATTGGACGTTGGGCTTACTCGAGCTTTGCTTTTCCCTTTTCTTGTTGTCGTCCCTTTTATCGTAAAACTTTTACGATGATTTTTTTTTTCAGGTGTTATTGAAAAAAGTTGGCTTTGCGAATTCTCTGAAAGGTGCGGGAATTTTGAGTGCCGAACGATTATCCCCGTAATTTTCAGAATTTCCGCGCTCTGATAGTTTGCAAATTTTCCAGCCATCGTACGCTCTTTAACTCGAGACGCAGCTGCCGGGATTTGAAGTTAGTTTCTCTGGGATTTACTGTAACGTTTGGTTTTTTTATCAATTTTTATACGCTTGATACTTCATAAGAAAAAAAAAACTTTATAATAATAAATTAATCACAAAAATAGAGTAATAAAAGTAAAAATAAATTGTTTATTTTATTTAAAAGAAAATGACCGGACTTTTAATGGAACACAGATTTTCGTGCAACTGTTGTGATGTTTTTAATCATATTTAATTTTATGATTTTGAAAGCAATTTTTTGCAGCAAGCTCATGCTCGAAGCCTGTATGTCTATGTATATCTTATCTATATGTAAAGTTCTGGAATCTCTCATTTTCTTTAGGAAAGAATATTCCCAAGTCTCATTTTGACAAGTTTGAACAATTTAGATATTTCTAAAAACAATTTTTAGCTTGTTTGGTCTTAATTTTACAGTCATAATCTGAGAATTTATACATACTCAAAAGTATTTTTTCTAAAAAATTCATGAAAAAATCAGAGAAAATGAGAGGTTTTGAAATTCTGGTACAATGGACTTGAAGATTTAAAGAATTTAAAAAAAATTTAAAATAGTACGTTTGTCAAGCCAGGGAAACGAACCCTGCACCTTCGAATTACAAGTCGATTCTTTCGACCGCTGAGCTATCGAACTTCTTATTTCACTTCTAAATCTCTTAACTCAAGTTCATCCTACCATAAAAACCTCAACCTTTTATTACACAATTTTCCACAATTAAATATTTTTATTTTGAAAAAGTGAAGTAAAATCACCGCGGGTTCCGGTGAAGAATTACGGGGCAAAAAACGGTACGGACAAAGGAAGGGAAAAATGATTTTTCTTTTTTGTTTTTTTTTGTTTCCTCGGTTGGCGAAAAGAAGAAGAAGGAAGTGCGAAGCAGTAGGATGGTTATAGTTTTAGTCGCAAATTACGGACTTCCGGGAGCGCCGCATCACCTGGGACCTGCAGCCCGCGTGAATCCGGACCATAACTTTTAGTTGCGCCGAGGCTGCACCTATTTTTCTTTCTTTTACGGGCAGAGGTCCTGATGCTTCTTTTTCTTAAATGAAAAATTTTTTTCCACCTCCAGTCCTACTGTTTCTGTTTTTTACCTAGGGTGTTGAGTGAAAAGAAGGGATTCCGCATCGTAGTGAGAGATTTTATATTATGTTGTCAGAATTTTGGAAATTTAAACTTAAAAAATTAATTATTGAAATACAGCGTGTGTTTTAAATAAATTTAAGTACCTACTATTTTATAATTTAATAAGAAAAAATTGAACAGAAATGTTCTGAACAATAATTATTATTACAAAAAAATTATGAAATAAATAAATTTAAATTTAAATTTATAAAAATTAATTAGTTCTAATAAAATTATTATTATTTTTTTTAATAAATCATGTTTTTACAAAATATTTAGACGGAATTAATAATTTATTGTGTAAGTATATTATGGAAAATTAATTTTAAAATAAAAAATAGTGAATAAATTTTTTTCCATAAAAATTAATTATATTATAAAAATAATGAAAATTTTCGAAAAAAAAAAAAGAATTGTAGTGAAGTAAAGTAATTAATTCTAATAAAATTATTTTTTTTTTAAACTTTGAATAAATCATGTTTTTTAAAAATATATAGATGGAATTAATAATTTATTGTGTAGGTATATTATGAAAAATAATGAATAAATCTTTTTCCTTAAAAATAAATCATATATTATAAAAAATAATGAAAATTTTCGAAAGAAAAAAAAAATTGTGGTAGACAGGGGGAATACAGTACGTATTTTATGTCACTGCAGCAGCAGCGACGATGACGAGGAAGCCACAGAAGGAAAAAAAAAAAGAGAATCCACGTCCAGTCTCGTGACGGCGGAATCCACGTGATTCATCGTGTTCGAGCGTGAGAACACGTGCGCTTTTTTCGGCCAATAATAGACTCTCTTCTACACTTACATGCAGTGCATGCAGTCCGTCGGTTATTATTAATGCACTCGTGTCTTCAGATCTTTCCGCGTTCGCTGATAACTGAAATTTTTTTTTGTCGGAGTAAGAATTTGCAAAAATATTTTTTTTGCTTTTCGATAAATGATTTTTTTTTTTAATAATTAATGGATCAGTTTGATTAATAAAAATTATTCAATGAAAAAAAAATTAAAATTACTAGTTAATAGTAACATTAATTTTGATTGATTTGCATAATAAAATGGGCACATAAATTAAAAAAAAAATAATAATAATAATAATAAAATAATTCTTGAAAAAAGAATGATCATAATAATAATAATAATAATAATAATAATAAAATAATCATTGTAAAAAGATTGGTCAGTAAATGTATGAGAAGTAAACAGTTCTTAAGTTATTATAATAAAAATGTTAATCACTCGATGAAAAAAAAAAGTATAAAATTGACGATATCCCACAATTTTTCAACTCTGTACTTTCTTTGTATATATTAAAAAAAAAAAATTAATAATACTCGCATTAACTCAAATTTTTTTTTATTGTTAACTAAGATGAAAAATTTTTATTTTATCAGACCGCAGCGACTGAGATTCGACCCACTGATCCTCAGATCAACAGTCCACAGCTTTATCTTTCGGAGCGCTCAGCTCTACAATAAATTCACAGAAAAACACTCCCTTGAAATAGAAAGTGATACCCGCACGCTCTCGAGTCGTCTCCGTTGCACTTGGCACAGTTTTTCCCGCGTCAAAAAACCCGCTTCTAACGAAAAAAAAAACACGACCGCGAAAGTAGCGACAACAAAGAAATAATTTTTTTCTTCCTCCAAGACGTAAAACTTAATTGAATCGATTTAGAAGGAAAAACGCGAAGGAGGCCGACTTTCTATATGTACCCGCACGCGTGTCCCTGCTTATCTAGAATCGCGGCGGATCCTTTAAACGCTGCCCTTAATTAACCCCGAGTTCACGTCGATGCTTTTTTCAAACTGTCCGAAGATTTGTATGGGGTATCATCGGGAATAATCAAAGCGGGTTGGCATGGAAAAATACGTAAATAAGCTTTAAACATAAGAAAAATGAAAAATAATTTGTTTTTTTTAAGGTCAATTTTTGTAATAGCAGCGAGTTTTTTGTTCAATTTTAGTTAAGAGTTGCACTATCAAACTTGTAACGAACGAATCACGAAAAAAAAAGCTACAAAAAAGTTCTTTTTTAAACTTACAATTTTTAGCAGTTTGACGTAGTTGAAATTGACTTTTCGCAGTGCAAAGATCGTTAAAGAACCTCGTTATTAAATAATAGACCTACGTCATACAACCAAGCCATGCTAGCATCAGAGGTAAAAAAATTTTAATTACGGCAAAAAAGTTGTTCCGAACTTGAACCAAACTTTTCTTTTTCTTTTTATTAGTTAAACTGTCAACTTGTAAAATTTTTTAGATCAGAAAAAGTTTATTAAAAAAAAGGTATGTACACCAAAATAAAAAAAATGAAAAAAATGTATGCTGAACTTGCAAACAAAGTTCTCTTGCTGGTGTTATAGACGAATTTTTTTTTTTTTTTTTTTGCTAGACATTATAAGTATGCGATATTCTAGTAATAGTTGACTACACGGGAATCGAATTCAAAACCTTTGGATCGATAATCAGACTCTTTGCCAACTGAGCCATTTTCAATCTGTCTAAATTCAATTTTCAATTTATACTCAAAGTTTTTATCAAATAAAATACCATTTAAATTGTCATTAATGTCAAAATCAACCAAATTTTAAACTAATCAAGCCTCTAATTGATTTTAATGTTGAACTTTGATTTGAACACTTACAATTTTATTCGCTGCTACATTTTCATTTTCAAATAAATTTACGCACAGTTAGACCAATAATTAGTCAATAAATGTTACCAACACAATCCATTGATAATATCAATCACAAGAATATTTCTAGATTAACCCCGATAAGAATAGATCAGTTGTAGAATCCAGTTTTATTTATAAGTCGCGTGGAATGGAAATAATGATTTTTCCCGCTTGGCTTTGCTATAAATATTTATCGACTCGGCTAAAAGTTATCCCAATGCGGGGCAATAATAGCGCACTCGAGCTTATTTATTCATCCTCTCGCAGGTACTCGTATTAAGATTTTTCAGACTTTTCCATGAAAATAAGTGGAACGACCGAGCGATTATTTTCGGTCGAGGATAGTTTCTTTCTCCCCCTTGACTGATTTATGGCTAAAAAATCATCCGAGTTTTGTTAAAAATACGCACTTTTATAGCCTCGCAGGCCTGCAGTTTTTTTAATGGAAGGAAAACACAGTTATAAAGTCAATCGTTATGGTTTTATTGCGGGCGCTTTGATGATTCAGTTTTAATCCGTCGAGGGGGGGGGGGGCGGGGGGGAGTCATTCCATTTTTATATTTTTTTTTCTTTCTGTGTTTCTCTCGATGCAATTGAAACTGTTTTTTTATTTCCATAAAAACGGGGTTACGACGCTCATTAGACAGACACCAGTGGCCCTTGAAGATTTTTCTAATTATACGTTTTTAATTGCGAGCCGAGGGCGCTAGAAAATTTTTAACTTTCCAAGCTGAGTGAAATTATTTAGCCGGGTTTATAAATCAATGACTTTAAAGACGAAAAAAAAGTTCGGAGGTGCAGGATAGGTTAAGGTAATAATTCACGTACAAAAGAGGATTGTGGAAGAAGCGCTATAAAGCAGTAAATCATGGTACTAAGTGGAAAATCGTCAAGTCTAATTCATCCATCCATAATGTATTATGGAACCTTCTTTTTCCACCTCGTGATTATGACAAATTCTCGTGTTTGTTGTTTATTGATGCGTTGAGAAATTATTCCCCGGCTGTTGAGCGTAAACCATTCACGCGTATAGGAAGTTTGAAATTTTTAAAAGAAAAACAGGTTTAATTCGAAATTATAGTTAATTACACACTATTTTTTGAAATTTGATATTTTTATTAATGAAAACAGTAAATTGATAGCAATACAAACTTCTAAACATTATTGAAACTGTACCAACATAACTTTGTATATGAGTAAAACTGAAATTTTTGGGATTTAAGAAGGCATTAGTAGATCTTTGCTTGATTTTCGGTACAATTTTACCAATTAATTTAGGCCAGAACTTTGTAAATTACAATATCCTTAATTAATGTCCCTTTATAAAAGAGAGCTATCGCCATCTTGCGTAAGATTTTTATTCGTGAGCTGATTAGTGAACAAGTTTTTAAAATATTCGAAAAGTGCATTTTGAGGTTACTCTTATTGTTTTTTCCTATGCGCGCTTGAAGCGCGCTTAGAAGAGCTAGTTTAGCTAAAAATATATTTAAACAGTACACCTTACTCGAAATGATCAGCTTAAAATTCTTTAATTTTTAAATAAGTCGGTTTGGAAAATTTTAAAATAAAAATTATTTATTGGATTTTAGTACTTTTACTGATGTAAGATCATACAAAACTGTAATTATTATTTCATTCATATGTTCAAAATGGTTAATCATTAGCGTAAAATTAGCAACTTCTTTCAAATTCATTAAAATCTTACTGTTTTTAGTGTAGCCATAAATTTTAAATTAAAAAAATAAAATAAAATAAGAAAGTTAAAATAATCTAGCTAAAAAATTTATAAAATAAAAACTAGACACTTCCAGGGAAAAAAGCAAACTTATGCCTGTTTAAGACTGAATTTTAAGACTATTTTGAATAAATTCAGAACTTAAACACTAAATTATTAAATAAACCAACTAATTATTTATAATTTTTCTGTGTTGCAGGTAAGCAATCGTCGAGAAATATGGCGAATGTCAGAGCCGTCAAAACAAAGCCGAGTGAGTCTAAACTGCAAGTTAAACTTTTCGAGTCCCGCACAAGCCTGCAGCGGCAGCCGAGTCCTTTTAAAACGCTCCTTGATTAATCGATCTCTCGTTCGCGGCCCTTAAAACTCATCAATAACATTCGGCACTTCTCGAGATTTTTCCGGGGTGATCTTATACTCACCTTTTTCCCCCCTCGAACTTTGACCAGCGTCCATCGATCACTCTTAAAACCCCCGGGCTCGAATAATCGAAATTTGGTTTACTTTTACGCCTATAAATCATCGAATCGTCCCGTACTTTCTTCTCTGTTTTTGTTTACCCCGGTTGAATTTGAATATTAAAAGGCGGGAGGAAGAAGAAAAACAATCCGAACTTTGGCCTTTTCAGGATGTACTGTTAGCGCTGCTGTACTTTTTTTTTTTTTCTTATTCTGCACGCGTAATTGCGTTACGTGCGCTCTTTTACGACTCTTTTGGGCGCGAGGAAATCGAGTGAATTGAGGAAGCTGGAAAAAAAATACCCGTGGATGCTGAGTTGTTAATTGCATCCGTTGATCAGCTCCCAGTATCCGGCTTGAATTCGCAAACACTTTTATTGGATTTATAGATCAAAATTTTTTTCGAGAAATCACGTACCGGCTACCTGTAAATTCGATAAAAAAACTACTTTAGAAGAGATTTTTTAGGTTCTTTTTACGAGATGAAAGTACTTGAGTGAAAATTATTTTGAAGAATAATTTTAATAATGATATTTACGTAAAAAATATTGTTTGTTCTCCCTACCCCCAATAAAGAAGAAAATTTATCGATTGTAAATCACAAGTATAACGCTTGATCGAAGTCTCGAAGAGGTATAGAACTCGGTTTGACTTTCTAACGGGACGGCTTTGAAGTCGTAAGGTGATGAAAATTTTTAAACTTCGTCGTCAAAGTGTCCGCGGAAGAAGTTTTCGAGGAGGGCTGGCACCGTCAACTCCTCGATCTTCTCGAGGCTGCGTTAATCAAGTCATCCGGTAACCTTTTGACTGACATTAATTTTTAACTTGATTGGGAAAATTTTTTGATATTTTTTTTTTTTTTTTTTTTTTTTTGCTGGAAAACTGTAAGAAGTTTTTGTCTTAAGTTTTATTCTAATTTTAACAATAAAAAAAAAAAAATTTAACTATTTACAAAGTAGTACAAAACATTATATTTTTTTTTCCTTGTATAACTTTAGCTTTATATCAGCAATGAGTTTTCATAATATATTAGCAACGGTAGCGAGAGGGATTCGGACCGTCATCATACGAGTTTCAAGCATAATGCTCTTACCAACTGAGCCACTCGTTGCACTCTTTCAAAATTTCAAAATTGTTTTTCATTCCAGAGTTGACATGAATGAATAAGATTATTTTTTAATTAAAAAAATGTTTTTGAAAGTCATATCAATTGAAGGATTTACCAGATTATAATTCAGATAAAAACATCCATGTGAACTCATTATACCGTTTGTCACTTTAAAAAATTTTAAAATTTTTCTGTTATCTTCACACCCTCCCTTCTCGAAGTCTATTTATTTCAATAATAATTTTTCTAATTATATTTCATCTTCATTTGGAATCAATGTGAAATGCAGGGATTTCCTTCCGATTTAAAAACTTTGTTTCTCTAAATAAATACCAAAGTTTACCATAAAAGAATTCGTTTGGAAAATTTTCCCACGAAATCTTCATTCACGGTACGTTGAACTTTTTAATTTTCTAAAGAAAAATAGAAAGAAAAAAAAGAGCCTTTTCTTTGGATACGCAATATAAAACTCCATAAAACCCCATCATCCGTAAACGTCTCTTTTTCATTCAAAGCAGTTTTCAAGTCACGGATACGTGAATCCGTAATGGAGAAGAATTTGCATTGTTATGATAATTCCTTCATGGCGTTTCGGTCACTCAACAAAGTCATTTTTCATCTTTTGGATGTTTTATTTATCCCCAGGTAGAATTTTCTATCCGCATGTAAACAGGAATTTAAGAATGATCGATCGGAGAAATCAATGAGATTACGTGGGGCTTGGCTGTACGAAAATTCATCAAAAGTTTTACATTACGCACCAATATTTATTGAATACTATACGCTTTTTTATTAATTTATTTATCGCCTTGTCTTGCAATAGAAAGCTCGAGGATGATTAAAAAAAAGAAAATTTTCGCCTTACATCGGCGCATTACAATCGAGCGCTCGTGAATTATTGCCCACTAAAACCGTTTATTGCCTCTTGGATCGTCTGATATTTAAGAAGTGATTTACTTCTGGATGAATGACCTTTGAACTTGCGAATTCTACTAAAGGTTTTCCGAGAGATTTTCAATCAACTTAAAAAAAAAGTAATTAAGGTACAGTTATAACGACTTGTACATATAGCTAACCCAAAATATAGTTATAATCGCTCGTTGCCCCCACTCAGACGCGTCGATCCGCCAAATCATACTAAAAAAGGCGCGTTTTTTATTCTTTTCAATTCATTATCTCAGAAGTTAATGTCGCTTACTATATTTATCATTGTACGATCCCACGATATATTAGATCTTGCCCTACAAAAAACCAGTTTTTGAAAAATATTTTAAGGAAATTGAGTTTGCAATCCGAGAATAACCTTCAAATTTGTACTAATTTTCAAGCTCAGCATAGAAATCCCATTTAAAAAATTGAAACTTTTAAGCTCAATATCTCAAAATTAAGAATGTGGGTACAGGAAAATCATATAAAATAAAATCATCAGCATCTACTTAATTATTATAATAACAAAAAAAAAGTATGAAAAATTATTTGTTAATTATGAATTGATTAATAGAGTATGGATCATACGTATAAATGTTAATCGTTTGTATAAATAAACAATATTTTGAATAATTTTTTTCAATGGTCAATTTAGTTTAAAAAATTTTTTTTCAAATTCTTACTATACAAATTACTTTCTGCGTAAACTAAAACAAAAATAGTCGTTTCCAAAGCAGTGTTCAGTTAAGAGTAATTACGTGAAAAATTTTTCGTGCATCCACATAAATTCAATAAACCGCCATGGCATGGCCCACCGGGGGCGGGGGGTCGGGTCGGAACAATAAAAACAGAGTTGGAAAAAGCTCGAGTTACAACGGATCGGGGACGAATTAGTCGTGTTTATCGAGCGGAAGCCGCGGGTGAATTTAATCACCAGTAACAGCAGGTTCGGTCAGTATCCTCCTGCAACCCCCATTATTTAGTTTGTCTCCCGCGTCACGTAACCCGCGACCCGGTATGTCTTTACGACTCTCCTCCTCCGCCTCCTCCGGGACTTCTCGTTTTCACAGGTGATTGATATCGGATAATAAAACAGCCCGATGAAGCTTAAATCATCGGAGCACTTCAGAATCGCACGTATAATTTACAATGAAAATCTTAAAAAAACATTATTTAATGGTATTTCGATTGAAGTTTATTCCCTGCAGGCTCCAAACACTTTAAATTTGTCTGTAGAATCAGAAAAGAATCAGAACTAAATCTCAAAATTGTTGAATTTTTAATGAGTATGCTTAGAAATGTTCAGTATGGGGTACGTATAATTTTAGAATATTGTTTAAAATAATTTCAATAATCATTAATGATTTTTTTTAAATTATAATTAATGTCGTCAAAATTAAATAATCTGTTTTTTGTTACAATACTTTTTCCGAGACTTTTTCTCAACATTTCAATTGCAAGGGTATGAACACAATTTCGGATAATTTTTTAATTTTATGTGTGATAGTTTATAGTCTCAGTTTCATTTATGTAGAATAATTTGAATTTGTTCAATCTATATTTTGAAATGTTTCGAAACAGGACTCATATAATACGTAAATTCAATTAAAAAAATTTTGCGTAAGAAGATAACTAAAAAAATTAACTATTGAAATGTATTTGATTATAAATTCTATAGAAAAAATATTGAGCAAATCATTTCTGCATTCAATCAAAAATAATTTAATGTAGTTCAGTTTTTGTTTTGACGCTTTTGAATTTACCGCGCTTAAAAATTTTCAGTTGTAATTTTCAAAATCGAACATAAACATAAAATAAAATTTTTAACTTTAAACATTACAAAAGTTTGTAGCTTCAAATGTACGGAAATAACTCTGATTTTTCATGACTTCGACTTATCCAAAATCACATCTTTTGCAGGAAACTTTTGAAAATAAAAAAACTTGCTTATCCGCAGTTTTAAATATTCCGTTTCGCAAGATGACATCGTCACGCTGTTTGTTATAACGGTTCGAAACTAAATTAGATGCCTCGCTCGAGTAACTCGCTTCCTAGTTCAGGACAATGTCACCGAGACTCTTTTTTTTCGCATTTTACGGATTTCCTTCATTAATATTTTACGCGATGGCCGTTACGTTCCCCGAAGCACTGATTGAGTTTAACAGTCACCGTTTTTACCCAAATAAAAATAGAAAACAAGTGATACTCGAGTGATCGTTCTACTCGAAAAAAGCAACTCCCGGATTCATTTATTCTCCCCACCGGAAAAAGAAAAACACAAAAAGGTCGAAAATGCAAGTAACGAGGAAAAGCCTCCGGGGAAAAGAGCGAGCTAGCAGAGTTCCCCTCGAAAAATATCGCGCCTGCGCCCTGAAATAAAATCACGTTTGTATCGATTTTTCTTGTAAATAAAATTTCCCTTTTTTTTTTGGAAAATCGCTAAGAACAAACTATCGTGATTATTACTTTTTTTTCTTGTACCACCGCGCTCTCATCATCTTTTTCGCGGAGGCACACGACTCATTAAAGTCGAGTGCGTCTAGCCGGGCTTCTTTTTTTTTTCCTCGGCTGCTGCTTCTTCTTTTTACCTCTTTCCTGCAATCTTTTTGCTTTCTTCTTGTTTATACTTCTACTACTGCAACAACCATGTTTTTTTTTTTTTTCTGGTTTTTTTTTTTTAAACATCTACTTGGTAATTAATTGTGTGCGCACGGCTGTGGTGTTACAGAAATATGTGACCGATATTTTCGGTTTTGGACACGTCAAAATATTACGAAAAACCTTTTACAACGTCATGGGACGTTGTCGTTAATCTTTTTGAAGTGTTTTTTCGTAAGAATGATCTGCTTTTATGTTCCTGAAATACCTTGCAGGTTTTTAATTTTAAATATTCCTAGGAATTATTTTTTGGTTTCTTATATTATATTAAAAATTAATATTTTTTTATACAAAATTTATAAATATTTGGTACTAGAGTTGACGTATTTAAATAATTTTTATAACAGTTTAATTATGGGCTCAAGTCTACTGTAATATACTTCAAAATTGAAAAAATTTATTACATACAATTTTTATTATGAAATTCTTACTCAAGTTATGAATTTATTTTTTTTTTCACGGAAAATTAACCAGAATTCTAATTTATACTGTGCTTTTGGATTATGAAAAATTTCATTAAACTTTTAAATAGTTGGTTAAAAAATTCTCATCAAAGTTTAGTTTCCATTGTATGTAACAACATGTAACATTTTTAAGGTTCCTCGACTGTACAGTCTAAAAAAAAAAGAAAGACAGAGATGAAAATATTTCCCTAGCATAATTAAAACTCAGCACTTCACATCCAAAAACAAAATGTAAAAATAGTCCCCCCCCCTTAACTAAAAGCGCTCGCTCACGTCAACGAAAGTAATCCTGACCTAAATCCGTAACAACAAAAAAGCTACCCCGAAAATTCACCTTAACCTCTAAAGAAGTAACATCTGTCGTGGAAAATCAGGGGGGGCTCTACCAATTTTCCAACGGAAAAGCTGAAACAACCCAGCCGGGCGGAAACGCGTGCAAGGGGCGGTTGTTCACCCTACCATGGGATGCACGAGGCAAGGGGAAAAGCAGCACGCGCACACGCGATACTCCCCGAAAAATTTGTTGTTGACACCACCCCCATCTTCTTCCTCTTATCTTTCTTTCCGGCGCGCCTTTTAATAACTGTCATTAGGAGGTCCAAGATTGATGGGCGCCGAAGTTTCCTGATTTTTTCCGTGCGGTTCGTCCCTGATCATTAGTTAGAGGAGGTCTTTAAGAGCTTTGTAGAGTATTAAGTATCTGAGAGTAGAATCAGAGTGTCATGGGAAACATTTTTCAGTTGATATACAGTGCTTACTTCCAGTAGAAAATGTAGTAGATCAGATTTTATTGTTGATTGCGATACAATAATTCTATTTCAACTTAGAAAAACTAAGAGTATGTTGTAAATGGTTGTTAGATTATCATTTTTCATGTTTGGGTGTACTGTAAATATACATGCATATTATGATACAAATAGAACATCCTTCAAAAATTAATTTAAAACCAAAAAATAGTACTGTTGATAGTTAGATGTTAATTAACAAAATTTGTTCATATTGAAACTAATATAATAGTTTACTATAGTAGTTAGTATCTCAAAGATATAAACTATATTATTATATAAAAAGATTTTCTGAAAGAATTTTCCAACATACTTACTCGCATCTTAGAACTTTGTTTATAATTATAGTATCGTTTACTCCATCCGTTAGGCAACTACCAAAGCTCAGTTTCATTACAAACATTAGTGCAGCTCACAATTATATCAAAGTACTACAAATTACCTTATACTCCATTCACTAAAATTATCATACAATAATGAATACAGATGACACACAGACTACTGAATCAGCCTAACGATGGATTCCCCCCCCCCCCTTTGATAGCCACCATAATCAAAATTACTCACAAAATATTTTTCCCTCTTCTTTATAATGCCAGACCCGGACGGCGCAATGAATCAAAGTGGGTTACTTGCGCCCGCATCTGAATCACACCAACAACTTCATTCCGGGGCCGAAGAAAACAAGCAATAAACCGCAAGTCACACGATCCCCGGGAGTAAGAAAAAATATGATAGGGTCGGGGCTGCCGTCTTCTTAGGTGAATCAGAAAATGCCGGGGGCAAAGCCTTACACGCGGGGGGGGGGGGGGGGGATCGATCGGAACACACTTTTTCGAGCAGCGCCAATTATCCCTGCTGAAAACAGCTGGGCGCGCGTGACTCAAAGTGATACTAGTGCAGGGATCATGCTCGCAGAAATAAGCTTAAAAATAGTTGTAGGCCGAGCAGTGAGCATCTAGACTTTCATTTTATAGCTTACTTTGTACGCGCTGAGATAAGATGTAATGGGGATGAGTGAATTTATGTACTATACAGAAGATAATTGCGTGTTTCGAACTCGAGTATTGAGCTTCTGTTGTGTCTTGGAAGGAGAAAAAATAACTACTGTGTGTACGATTCTTAATCAATAGTCTGCTCAGCAGTACTTTTTTCCATAGCAAATTTATTATTCACAAAATACAGAAAAATCACTACTTTTTTTGTTTAGCGTTCTGAAAGAATTTTCTAAAGGCTGAACCACGATTCTATCGAGTTCTAAAATTGAACCTTGGAAAAAAAAATAACTTCTGACTTCTAACTCTCTTCTCAAAGCTAAAACAAAGATGGACAGTATGAATAATTCAGCTTGGTAGTATCTTTTTCCATAACTTTTTTTCCATTGTTAGAATGTAGTAGAGTAGTATAAGCATCGATCTGTTTTATACCTTTTGAACTCGGGGATTGAACTTTTAATACGTCTTGGAAGAAAATACAACTTTCAACCTCTAACTTTTACCTTTACCCTAAAGTATACAAAAAGTAAGCTTTCAACTACATTATTTATGAGCCGAAAGGACCAATTTGCATCATATAAATCTCGTATCAATCAAAACGAGAACCGCCAACATTCTAACGGCTGTTTGTAAAACAAACGCATAATATCTAATCAAAGCACACCCTTGGTCCCGCATGACTGATAAGCCACCCTAATTTTCATAATCGGCTTCCGTTCGGGCGATAAGGCCCCCCCGCAAGCGCGCCCCGTTTAATTTTGAAAAATCGACCGTAACCACTCGAAAAAAAAAAAAAAAAAAAAAAACCCAGGACTGTAACCCAAGCCCATCTCTCGACGGGTGAAACTCTATATGGATAGGAAAAATTTTTCGGGTCCCCTGGCGCGTGCACCGAAGGGTGACTGCAGCTCTCCCGGATCGATATGACACCAGGTAGAAACCGTGATGTAAGAACTTCTCCTACGACTTTTTTACGAGTATTGTTTTGTGCGAGTAAAGTAAATTTTTATGTCTGGGATAGTCGAGACAAGACTGGAATTTCAAGTAATTATTGTGTATCATTTTTCTATGAGGAAGCGCGTCTGTAAGTAAGAGTGAAAATAGGTTCGAACAGTTTGTCCCTTCATTCTGATTTAGGAACAGTACAAAAAAATATTCTCATGTCTGCCAAAAATGAAATATCGTAATTGGATACTTGAGTTGCAGTACAAAAAATTTTGATAAATCATGTTTTTTGAACTGAATTGCAGAGAATGAAACTGTTAAAAATGAGTATTTCCCATGTTTCTGTCCAATCATTAGAATAAGATCTACAAACCAAATAAACTATTCTTATGTTTGACAAACTATTTTTTAGTGCAACAATTTGTAGAAAATAAGCTTTTCAACGACCCAGAATTCAGTATGCACTATGCAGCATGCTAAACCCGGTTCGATTTTTCTTCGCGGGAAGAATTCGTTATTCCCTGAAAACTTCCCAATGGGGCACCCTCAACGTGGAATTTTCGCGCTCGCAATTTTCAAGCTCCACTAAACGTCGATCGAAGACGCGGGGGTAAATAGTTCCGGGGTTGTACATCCACGCTAACACCACGCACCGAAAAAAGCGAGTCCGACGTCGGGAAAAAAAAGACCATATGCCAAAAGCACATATTTATCTTGGCACACAACCCGGCCGATCGATTATTCGGCCGGGTACAATAAATATGACCGTTGGAAGAAAGGGGAGGCCTAGGCTCTGACGTAATGATACCTGGGAGAGTTACGATCGCGTGCTGGCTGGCGCATCTTGGGTAAACTCTGACTATCTTATCCCGGGCTATTATCTTATCTATATATACGCTCGACTACCTATGTACTAACTCCAGACGAATTAAAAATTTCTCTCTTTTTTTATCTGTTGCAGGTATGTTCCCACCATTCAACGACTACGGCCCAAAGTATTCAAACAGTGAGTTTAGTTAGAAAATATTATAAAAGCGTGCATTAACCATCCACTAAACCAAGTTTGGCTGTGCTTCTTCTAAAACGACTAACTCGCTTTTTTGTTGTGTGTGCGGGGGGGTTTGCTGAAAAAATAAGGGATGAAAGTTGTGAAAAGTGACACGCACGCGCGGATAGTTTGCGTAACTGTTCTGCTTGCTTATTGGTTTGCGGGCTGGCTGAGGATCAAGCATCGTTGCGTTGTTTAAACTATTCATCGAATGGAATAGAATTCATCCTATGTTCAATCATGTAAAGAAAGTTCATTAACTGCGTCGCTGGGAAAAAAGTGTCATTAATTTATCATAAAAAGTGGACATGTTAAGTTTATGGAATATTATTATCAAGAAATCAGTGAAAAACTATAAAATGTAAGAGTTAAGTTTTAGTATAGAAAGCTGTTAAACACAGCATTTATATTGCCGTTGTATATATTTTTTAGCTTAATTAACTAAATTTTTAATATGCTTGAGTATAATGATCGTAAAAATAATGATACACTAAGCTGGTAAACGACTTTTTTTCGACAATTTTTTTCCCAGCGATCGGTACAATAAATTCACATTATATATATTTTTTTATCGAACCGTAGTCATCGAAGGGTGATTGATCTAAGTGTAATGCCGAGCTCACCCACTAACCCAGCGGGGATATCGCGTCCAACATCTCAATTCGGAAGGCTGAAAAAAAAAGCCCGGAGTCATTTTTGCGGTGCCAAGCCCAGGGTTTGATTAATCATCTTCGTTTGCGGAAGAAAGACGAGGGCGGATCGATGAAACCAGCTGATGGAGAGGAAAAGAAAGAAAAAAAAAGGGTGCTGATGTGTGTGTTCTTGATGTACTACTGTGGGTTATATAAATGATCATTTTTCCCCAAGCGCTGTGTACTATCAAATTCAGCTCTTTTAGACGATACACTAGGATTGATTTGTATAAGTACCATACTTTCTTACGGACTAAATAGAAAAAATAATAGAAGATATGCTTGAGTAACAAACAAAAAACAAGAAAAAATAGTATTTAATAATTATTTGATTTATTAGTTTAACAGAACTTTCCTATCTAATTTTAGGTAACTATTCTTTTTTATTTTTATAGATTTTTAGTCGTTTTTAACAATAACGACTAGTTAGTTTGTAGGTTTCATAAGTTTCCAACGTAACAGGCAGGGAATTGAACCCTAAACGTCGTAGCAGAGTTTCTAAGACTAAGCTCTAACGGCCATAGCGACGATGACATTCGATTCGATTTTTTTTAAACTGATGTTCGGAGGACTAAATAAATTTTCTTTGTATCAAATTTTATTTCAGAATAAAACAGTTCAGTAAAAAATCCATCAATAAAAGAGAGATACCTATTTTCGATCTTCGAGCTAGAGATCGACAGTCAAACTGAATTTCTATTGGTTCAAAAGTTTCAAACTCTTATTCATTGGTCAATTTCATTCAATTTTAAAGTTATAGTTCCGCCTACTTTTTAGACTCAAAAAAAAAGTTTAAGTAAATAACACATATAAATATAAATTTTAGAAACGCGTTTAGAGCGATGTTACTCAAGTAATTTATTACAGCTTTATTATTCAATCTATTATTTCAAAATTCCAAAAAGAAAACAATAATTAAATATCGTTCGAAATCCTGTGCAATACTTCCCAAAAGGACAATAAAAACTCGTACAGTCGTGTAGCGCAAGTAGATCAATTACAACGGATGCAGTGGCAGTGGGCACTCGAAACGAGAGAGTCTCGAGATTATGTAAATCCCGCAACTCCTCGACGACGCGCTGGGGCCAATTAGTAGAATAAACCCAGCCATTTTTAATCTAATTGACACCCAACGTCTCGCCTCGCAGTGACCGCGGTTGCGTCAAGCCAAACAGCTTCGCATCGGCTCTTGTCATTAGTGAGTACCGACCGCGAAGAGGAAAAATCCTGGAGCGCGTCATAATTTATTGACTCTTTTGGTTAAACAGAGATACGCTCGGGTTTTGATTTTTTTAACGGGGGGCGCGTAATGAATTTGCGGAGAATTTAAAAAACAATTCTATTGAATGTACCGTTTGGATTTTAAATGATTAAATTATTAAAAGCAAGTATTAATTATGAAAATCATATAAAATATTAAATAGTGAAATGTATAGATATTTTTTGAATTTATTCATAATACTTAAAAAGTGTACAAGTACATTCTATTTTACACATCAATTCGGATGTTCATTCATGAAATAAATATATTTTAATTTATACAAGTTCATATATTTTCGAGAAATTTTGGACTATACACCAATCAAGTTTTTTTTTAGAAAATTGAAAGAAAAAAAAAAAAAAAAAAAACAGGAATATTGCAAAACTCAAAAATCATAAAAATGTAAATTTTCTACATAAAAAACAACGAAAACCAGCATATAATTTAACATTCTAACAATACCGGTGTCCTCATTAATTTATATCGAGTGTACGCAGCGCGTAGAGTTTCGAAAAAAAAAGGTTCCCAAATTATCCTGAATTATTCCTATCACGGACTCCAAATATTCGTATGCTGGTCGCGTCGCTGAGCCCCGATTCCCGAATTATAACCGGAAAAAAAGAACCCTTTGGGATCAGGGTAACTCTCTCCGAAGTAGGTCAGCCTCGTTATTCAACAATTTTTCAATTAACTAACGATTGTTGATTTTTTTTTTTTTTTTTTTTTTTTTTATTAATCTTTATTACCTATCAAGGTTATTCGATACAACATTACAATACATTTAATTACATTGTGGTACTATAGGGTTTATCTGTAGGTTTCATGGAGTCTGTCATATGTACTTGTCCTGAATTCTTCATCTGATAAGGTGAAGATGCCATCCAAAGTTCCATTAGCTATAGATGGTTAGCTGTGAAGGGCTAGAAAGGTCTCAGCCTTATCTGGTGTGATTCTTATAATTCTTGACGAGCTCTAATTCATTTTTCGGTGGCCATCTCCTTTGTTCCTCAAAACGAATCAGTATTCGACCAGAATTCTTGTCTCGTCCAAGCGGGTCACACAGCTCGCCTCGCCGCCAGGCTCGAAAAATCGAGTCAGCGGAGATTCGAACCGGCGTCCCTCGGCGCGACAATGTTTCAGCCAACTAAGGCGTGTGCCTTAGCCGACTGAGCCATTGACGGCTTATCTAACGATTGTTGATAAATTCAATTCAACTCGATTTTTGTTTTCTTTTTTTATCGGTTAATTCGCATATACTCGTAATCGAAAAACTCCTCGTTTCTTTTTATACCTGCATAAAGAAAGAAAGAAAAAAAAAAGTTGGCCTATTAAAGCCATTATTTTTCTTGTTATCTTCGCAAACTTTTACATGCAAGGGCACATCGCCCGCGCGACGTATTCTAATCACGAAAGACGATCATAGCCGTACAAAAAAAAAAAAAAGAAAAAAAAACAAATAATGCTTCTTTTCTGTGTATACCCCGCAGAAGCGAACGAAAAGTAGGGAGAATAAGTGATAAAGCAAACTCGAGGGGAAAAGATAGAGCCGACCGAGGAGCCGACCGATTATATGCACGTCGTTGAGGAAATAATAAAAAAAAAATTTATTTTCTTTGGGGAGCCTTTAATTTACCGATCAACTTTATTTATCTATTAAAGTTTTGAACAAGTTACTTTCAATCTTAAAATATTTTTACAATACATAATTAACCATAAAAATTAATATTATAATACTTAACTTTATAAATACTTAAGCTGCCGTGAATTTCTCAGGTACGCGATTTGCTATTTAATACTTATATGACAGTTAAAAGTAGATAATGTAAAAAATAATCGCATATAGTTGATTACTAAAAATTTATAACAGTATTTACAAACTGAATTGTTTTATAAACAAATACAAAAGTCAGAAGTTTTTGGCTTAAAAATCACCTGGGCGGAAAATACGCAGATTTATTCGGTAATTAGTATTCATCGCTTATTGTATTAATTAAAAAAAAAAAAAAAAATGGGGATGAAATTTGTATATTTTAATTTGAAAGTGATAATTAAGTAATAAATAATAAGACTTATTAGTTTTAAGAAAAAGTTTCATTTTAAAACAATCCATCAAATTATAGATTAAAAGTTATTATTGTGCAAATTAATGAATAAAACAAAAATTAATTCTGATAAAATACTGCAAGATAAAAAATATAATAACAAACAAATAAAATTATAAAATTTTCCTGTTAATTTATTTTATTAAATAAAATAAACTATTATAGTATAAGTAAACGAGTTTTCCTGTACATAGTACAAATAAATAAATAGATAAAATTAGAAACACAGTACTTAATTATCAACAGTCATTAAAATATTGAATCTATTAATAAAATTATTATAGTTCAAGTAAATAAATAAATAAGAATAAAACATAATTGTTGCAGTACTTATTGTAAAATCATGATTTAAAAAACCATACTTCACATCTCATGAGAAAATTCAAAATGAAAATAATTCACGAACCATACAATTGACGAAGTACCTAATGAAAAATCCTAACTGTGAAAAAGCATCCAGCAGGTGTCGCGTCCGTTACTCTTCCTCGGAAAATCTGTCGGGGTAGCAGCAGCTCCTCGCGAAAAACCGTGCTCTTAGCGGGGTGGGTTCGTTGACCCGTGCCGGCAGCAGCTGACGTAACCCAGTGGTGGTGGGGCACCCGCACTCGAAGGGAAGGAAAGAAGGGGGGGGGGGGCTTCCATGGTGAATCGATGGGGAGCGCGCCGCCACCGTCGTCGCCGGCGTTCAGTGCCGGCCGAGCAGACGAACTGCGCGGAGTGTGGTGTTGACTGGTGTTGTTATACCTTCAGAAGCGAAATTATTGTTGTCGGAAGGAGTTATGGAGACGCGGCTGCATCAGCACCCGCGACCAAACATGAACAAGCGACCTAACCGAAAAAGCTTCGACCTCATGGAGCTCGCGAGGTTCTTCCAGGACATACGAGGTTTGATGCGTCACTTTTTTTTGTGTAAATGTCGAGGCTGTGGAGATAAAACTGTGGGAATGATGGGTTTGTGGATGGTAAAACGATATTGAGCTGGCAGTGTGTCGGTGATTGCCAAGTAGTTTTTAATAATTATAGAAAATTTTCAAGTTTGAATAAAAAATATGAATTACGTGATGAATGTGGATGTTGCGACAGCGTTCTGGAATAATTCAAATTTTTAAATCATCCGATTATAAATTCAAAACTATTGTGTCTGATTTCTATTAACTTGAATACTAATTGCATTAATTTTCTCAGTTTCTGTGAAATAAACCCAAAATTAAAAATAAAAATTCAAAAAAAAATATTATTAAGATAAAAATACAAACTGCAATCGACAAGATACTTGAATAGTTTAAATTTTAAAATCATTCGATTCCGAATTCGAAAGTTTTTGTTCAATTTCCGCTCGTACTCTTGAATTTTTAATTGAATTTCATCAACCCCTTCATGTTACTATTGCACTTCCGTTGACTCACCCATGTGCATACATACATTATAATTTTCAATTATACATATGTTCGAATAATACGTATAAGTTTTGGTTAATCAATTAATAAACATATGCATTTTTTTAGAGGAATTTATGTATTCTAGATTTAGATTTAGATTAAGTGAAAAACAGTAAAGTTTATACGCAAGCAAGTTTCAAAAGCATTCAAGTTTAGTAATGGTTAAGAGGCAGTGGTTTGTGTCCATCATTAATAAAAACGTATTTAACACAGAGATTTGTTTGAGAAAATTGAAAAATATGTATATATATATTTTTTTTATTAAATATTCACTTCAAATTTTACAAAAATAATCGCATATTATAAAATAATGAATCAAATGGAAAATAGCTACCAATGTAAAAATACTGATTTACAGATTATTTGAAAGATCACTTGATCAGAATTCAATAATTGTTCATGAATATTAAAGTCAAAAATGTCTTTATCATACTTGTTTTTCATTATAATAATTTAATAAAATATCAAAAAATTGTCCGCGCTTGCGCACTAAAAGCGACAGCTGAAATATGTAATATTGAATAAAATCTTAATCCTTTAAATCATTCACGCAATTTCGATAAAAGCCAATTTACAAAAAAAAAAAAAAAAACCGGAATGAAATTCACGTCAAATACAAGAAACTTCACGCCTGCAGATATTCCGGATTGAGATATTACACAAATTCATTCCCCCTCCGCGCACAAATCACGGCACAATATTTCCACCGTAATTAAAATGCGGTAGCTTCGCGCTTGCACCGAGGAATATTAACGAGTAAAAGGTGGTGGGAGGGGATGAAAAGCCCTGCCCCGATTAATTATTTCCCGGGCAATTTTCTGTCTCTCATTAAGCGCCTCTTTCACCTGCAGCGGTGTTACATGACTTATCAGCCCTGCAACGGCTAACTCTTAATCCTCCCCGTTACTATGAATGTCTGCAACGATTAACGCTCGGGCGGTTGGCTTTTTGAAATTTTAGAATATAACGTTCTATTTTCGAGTTTCGCCAGAGTTAAAACGGAGAATTGTGTTGAATATTAAAATCAAGTTTGGCTAAACCGCTTATTCCATTTCGTTCATCACATTTATTTCAACTTTCTAATCATATTTTTTTAAATTTAATTTTACACGTTTTAAGGAGGCTTGGCAGCGTAGGGGTCGTACCTAGCGGGGGCCCTTGCGGGTGCATGAAATTGAAAATAAGAAAAAAAGTATTTTTTTTATTTATTTTTATTAGTAAGTGATTATTTATCATTTTTAAACATATTAAAACAAAATTTAAGATAAAAAATTTTTAAAAACGTTGAAAAATTGCATGTTTTGAAGGTTATGTACCGCAATTTTCTATTTTTCTTGTAAATTAGTCCGATAATCTTAAATTTTTATAATTTTAAAATAATCTTCAAATTTTTATCTTTAAAATGACACCTGACTCGTAGTAAACTTGTGGATTTTGATGATTTGCCAAATTTTTGAATGTTTTTTTCCATAAGAGCCAATGTTAAAAAAAAAAAATTCTAAACTGATTTTTTTCTCGAAAACGAGTCCGACAACCATTGTTGTGTTAAATAGGAAAGTTGTTTGTCTTACTTCAAGGAATCTACAGGAATTTTTTGGGTTCTTAATTTTGGATTTTGAAAAAACTGCCAAGCCTCCTTAAGCCATTGGTTTAGTCTTGAAATTTTTCGAAAAGCAGAGGTATTGAATTATTGTAAAATAATGTTTGATTTTGAGTTGAGCTACCTATAAAAAAGATTAAAATCCCTAGACAAAACCAAAATATTGTAATTCCATTGAGTTCATTCGCCCACAAAATCCTCAAAAGAAAAGTAGAAATCATCGTTCTCCGGTTTCGAACAATGAAAACCGCGGAGTGCAAAAAGCAGCCAATTACGGTTACTCTAGTAGTTCGTTCCTTGATATCCCCCCCCCCCCCCCCGCAGCTAATTTAGCAGCAGGTTTGGTTTGACACTCGAGGCGCCGCCGCCGTATCACTCGCATCGGCGTATTCAGGCACTCGAGTGCACGTACGTGAGCGAGAGAAAAGGATCGAATTAAAAAACCCTGCCCCTGCGAGAGTCAGACTCTCTACCCCTGCTAAATTACTCGCACAGCCATACTTGATCGTGCACTCGGGGCTTCTTCTTAGTCGTGGGTTGACAATAACTTATGAAACTTCAGGACGGAAATAGTGATTGTAATTAATTAAAAAAAAAAAAAAAAATTGAATAAGTATTGAGAAAGCAGGAGAAATATTATTTGTAAATTTTTTTTCTTATTCCCGTTTGATCTAAATGTTTTTTTAATACATAAACCATATACTCAAAATATTCAAAATGATCATGGGGTCTCAAAATTAGTTTACTGTAATTTCAATTTTCAACAATTTGTAAAATCGATTTTTGAAACTTTAAAAATAATCTGTCAGATTAAACTCCAATTCTCCCCTTTTACTACCAAATATAATATCTTCAAAAACATCATTTACTAGATTTTTTATGAAAACATTTACTAGAACCATTCACTCATAATCTACTGAAAATTTCTCACAGGATTATCCCTCTTTATCCTAATAATGAAGAATGTTCGAATGTCTTCGTTTTATAATTGATTTGATTGATTGAGAACGTTCAGTTCAAAATTTGAATTGCATTTGAGTTGAAATATTGAATACTTACCGCCACGGTGGTCTAGTGGGCTAAATCCTTGGCTGCTAAACTAGCGTCGCGGTGAGGGTCGTGGGTTCGTTCGATCCCCACTCTGGGAAAGTTTTTTTCTTAAAAAAATTTTTTTCAGATGGTGAGGTGAACCCAAGACTAGACTGACGTTGACAAAACCGATGACAATAAATATTAAAAAAATTTATCTTCTCTGCCTGGGTGATGGCCTGAGAGAGGATAAATTTAATATTCTCTGCATCGGTCAAAAGGGTCTCAGCCGATAAGGCGGACCTCGCAACTTGAACCAACGAAATAGCATCTCATCAGTGCTTCGTTGCACTCGTCTCGTGGAATCCGCCTTGTCGGATGAGTACTCCACGACAGTGACAGACGAGACAGTTTTCTACCTTCTACTAAGTATATCCTCCCTTCTAATGGCAAACCTCAAAAAGTTATAGTTGATGACCGTATAGCCTGCAAAGAGGCGGCTGGTGTCAAACATTGAAGAAAAAAAAAAAAAAAAAAATTGAATATTTTTGAAAGCTATAACCACAAAAATATCGAACCGAAGTTAGTTGCAGATTGCATTCGATATGTGATGCTGATGCATTTAGAGTTAAAAAACTTTTTTTAACCTCGTTTTTTTGAAAATGAAAGTATATACTATCGTTTATTTACTTTCAAGATTAAAAATTGAGACTAGTTTAATTAAAAACTCTCACTAGATCCTCTCTGCTTTCTTAGAATAAATTTTATTTAATTGAAAAACTAAAATCAAACCATCCATAATATTTCTCATATTCCGCTTCTTAGCACAGAGTTTGTTTTAATTAATAAAGAAACAAAAATGAAAAAGAAAAGTGTGATAAAAAAATTCTCATCAGCGGTGTATCAGGGATGAAACAAAAAACATCCTAACGAGTTCCCGCACGCGGTCCTCGTCTGTCTTTTTTAATTCGCAGGAGTGAGGGGGGATGAAAGTAGGAAAAATCGACGCGTGAAAAAAAGCCCGCGAGATTAGACGATCTCGCCCTTTACTCATATTTTTTTTTTTTTTTTTGCTCCGGCAAAAGATGTACAGTGAGAAATTTCAATTCATCAAGCTGGCTGTGCAAGGTACCCGAAATTTAAATTTCCACTCTGAATAATCATATTGACTCGGTACACAGTCAAAGCAGAAGTTGACGCGCAAGCATTCGTTGAAATAATTGCATTAGTCTGGGTATTATTCTAATGAAAATCTAGTTGGTAACTCGGATAACGTATGGATATTCATCTAGGAATTCGAAATATTCCAAAGTGCCGTGGTGATTTAATTTTTGCCGCTGCGGAATCGGACTATGAAAATTTTTGATTAGATTGTTACGCTGGTATAATTGTTTCTAAATTGAGGTTTAATAGGAATTCAAAGATTTTACATGTTGATTGAGTAAATTAATTATAAAACTTTAAAGGTTTAAATGAGGTAAATAATAAACAATTAAATGATGTAAATTAATTATTAATACTTTAAAACATTAGTTTTTAGTTTAAAAGCAAATTTTTGATCATCATTTATAAAAGTTTACAAATTTAATTTGGAAAAAGCAGAAATTTTGTTGATATTTCTAGAACTATCAAAATTAATTCTGTAACGACTAAAAATTTTTCTCGTTACGTTGGTAAAACTTGAAGCAAACAAAAACTATAAATTTTATCTCAGCTGCAAAGCTGCACTTGCAGCGTAAAAATGTGTACCTTCTTCATGTAAAAAAAATAAAAATTCTATTCAAAATATTCACTAATTATTTAAACAAATCTCAAGATATTAAACTTAAAAAAAAAAAAAAAATCTAATCACATATCTGCACAATGATAAACAAAAAAATGTTGATTATAAAATTACGAGTAAAATTACATGTAAACATTAGAAAGAAAAGTAACTCGATCCACCCGCGTGGATAGAAAAGCAATACTCAATGCGCTGCATTCGCAGGCTACCAGACACTCGGCCATATCTCCGATTAAAAATTATCCGAAGAAGAATCGCCCTCTTGGTGCACTTGGCCTGATTGGCTGTGATTTTTATCCAAACCAAAATCACGTCACTAGCACGAAAAAAAAAAAAAAAAAAAAAAAAAATAGTCAATCTCAAAGTCTTGAAGTAAAAAACATTGCTTATAACGAACAAAAATCTGCAAAACCATTTTGCAAGACGACGATGATGAGTGTTTATACATTCAAATATCTCCTGCGCGAAGATATATAACCTCCAAATCCGCTGGGCGCTCCGCGCCGGTGTTTAAAAAACTCGGAACGATCTCGTGACGTAGTTCCGTGAAAAACATTCGAATTCGCGAAATCCGGGCGTTCGGTACTTCCGGATAAAAACAACAGACTCTCGCCCCCGTCGTCGTCACCCCACTCTCTCTGCGTCCCCGTCGTCGCGTCACTTATTCACCCGACCTCGTACTGAGCGCATCATCTTCGTCCGCTGGTAAAACCTCGTTCATTTTTTTATTTCATTTTTATTTTATCGTCATGGCTATGCAAGTCAGGAGGGTCAGGTTCCCCGCAAAGCGCCGTATTTGTGAGTGTGCTTTTTTTGTGTGTAACTGTGAGATTTTTCCAAGAAACCAAAGTTTAAAAACTCGTGTCTTGTTCGCAGGTAAATCGCCGTTCTTCCCGGGACTAGACGACCCGAGCTTGATGGAGGACCCGAACGGAGGACCAGGACAGCTCGACGGGGTCGTGGGGGTCGGTCCGGGCGGCCTCGGGGGAGGCGTCATGGGCGGTCCCCAGAACCAACAAATGTCGTCGCCGAGCCGCAGCAGCCCCCACAGCCAGGGCAGCGAGACCGGGGAACGATTCTCAAGGAAGGTCTTCGTTGGAGGTCTCCCACCTGACATCGATGAAGGTGAGTTTTTCCTTGAATTTAGTATTTAAATGGCTGTGCACCCCTCGACAGTCTTTTTTTTTTTGCACGATTTTTGCAGGTTAATACACCCGTTTTACGAAAAAAAACTCCTGTAGAGAGTGTGAAATCATTGATTTGATTTTTTGCACTTTTTTTCACGACACGATGCTAACGATGAAATTGTAAAATTTTTAGATGAAATCACGGCGAGTTTTCGTCGCTTCGGACCTCTGGTGGTGGACTGGCCGCACAAGGCCGAGAGTAAGTCTTACTTTCCACCCAAGGGATACGCTTTTCTCCTGTTCCAGGTAAATCCTCAAAAATTTCCACTCAAATTTCCACTCAAATTTCACTCGATTAACGCACAAAATTTTTCACGCAGGAGGAAAGCTCGGTGCAGCAGCTGATAGACGCGTGCATCCAAGACGACGACAAGCTGTACCTGTGCGTATCCTCCCCGACGATCAAGGATAAGCCGGTGCAGATACGACCGTGGCGGTTGAGCGATGCAGACTTCGTGCTCGACGCCTCGATGCCACTCGACCCCCGCAAGACAGTCTTCGTCGGTGGTGTACCCCGGCCTCTGAAAGCCGTAGAGCTCGCCATGATAATGGACCGGCTCTACGGAGGCGTTTGCTACGCCGGCATCGACACCGATCCCGAACTCAAGTATCCCAAGGGCGCCGGACGCGTCGCATTCAGCAATCAACAGAGCTACATCGCAGCGATAAGCGCGCGATTCGTGCAGCTACAGCACAGCGATATCGACAAGAGGGTGAGTGCAGATTTAGGTTATGTTTATGAATTTTTTTTTAACAGACTTCTTACTTTATCGACTGATAAAGTTTTTTTTTTAATCAGACAAAATACTGCATAATATATGAATCTTGTTGAAAAATATTTTAATTTTCTTTTGAAGACATTAAATTTTATTATTTGATTTAAGTTTTAAAATAAAAATTTGGAAGTGTTTAAAAGTTTAACTTGAATAAACTTTTTTTTTTTTTTTTAATTTTCTTGTCTGTAAAATTACAAAATTTATGTAATTTTAATTTTTCAATAAATTTCAATAATATTGGTGATTGTAGAATAAAATCCTGAAAGTAAAGTTTAGGAAAAATTTTATTTCCTTTTTGAGATCATGGAGTTTTTTTTTCAATTTTAACTTTGAAATAATTTAATACTATGTGGTTGGAAAATTGAAATTGAAATTAAAATTTGGAAGTGGTATGCAGTGTTTTTTTTACCACATAGTGAGATTTTGAAATTTATTTAAATTTAATTTAACAGATTTTAAATTAATGTTATGAAACATAAGTTTGAAAGTGAAAGATGAATGTAGAGCTGTTTAAAATTAAATTTAACATTGTAAGTAACACCGAGCTAATGCGAAATCGTCTAATTGTCAGGTCGAGGTCAAGCCGTACGTTTTAGACGACCAGATGTGCGACGAGTGCCAGGGACAACGCTGCGGCGGCAAATTCGCCCCATTTTTCTGCGCCAACGTCACTTGTCTGCAGGTATGAGACCAATTTATTCATTTTTTTTTCCTGCTCGCGTAGTGTCTGAAAAATACCTTCAAACCTAATCCTTAAATTTCCTTGTTTCCAGTACTACTGCGAGCACTGCTGGGCAACGATTCATTCGCGACCGGGACGCGAGTTCCATAAGCCCTTGGTCAAGGAAGGCGCCGACCGGCCTCGAGCTGTGCCCTTTCGCTGGTGTTAACCCCAGCCACACTCGCTGCAGCAACATCATCAGCAGCAGCAACAACAACAACCACCACTACCGCATCAACAACAGCAACAACGTCGACGTCGTCCGTGAACGCGCGATTTTAACCATCCCCATTAGATAATTTGTATCATTTATCAGCAGCGATACATTCTTTCTCTTTCGCTCTCGCGCGTATTTGAATTTTAAACTGCATGTTCGAGCGAAAAAGTTTTCTCACGAGGGAAGAGAGAGAATAAGAAAACAGACGAGATTTCCAGAATGGAACGATTATTGATGATAAGGATGTGATTTTTTTTTTTTTTTCTTGTAACATGAACGAATTGTGCTCTAGGTAGATTTTTATACAATGGATTAATGAAGAAAATTTAGACGCTGTTAATTTAACTAAAAACTTTTTTTTACGTTTATAAAGTATATTTATATTATATTTTTCGTATGATTTGTACGATTATCTCTTTTGTTTCTTACAACGCTTATAGAGTGAAATTAATGTTGAATCATACTTTTGAATGATTTTCCCTACTTTTAAAATTTTGTCTAGCGACTAGCGATATGATGATGTATTTTGCACGTTTATTGTCACCCCGAAACAATTTTTTTATATTTTCTACCATCGTCCCTCGCTTTAACCGTTCTCAATTTTTACTCTCAATGAATTTTTACTTATTACGTTTATATAAATTAACGATTAGGCTAGAATTTATTTTAAACGTTTCTTTTCGTTATTTTTTTTTTGTAATGAATTAAATGAAATTTGAATAATTAATTTATGAGCGCACCATTGCGCTAAAAAATTGTACTATATAATTATATTTTGTTTGTTATATGATGATTTAGTTTATGATCAAAATGTAGATACTTTTTGAAAATAAATATGTACTAGAATTTATACTATACTCAATTCATAGTATTATTTTTGCTATTTTATTCATTAATGTCTTGAATGTTTATTACACATAAGACAAGCAACTTTTTTCTATTTTTTTATTACTTCAATTTGAAATATCACTTAAGCATTGAATAATTTTATTTTAAGTAGCTTATTTTTTTATATGAAAAACATTTTTTACTTTTATTTTTACATGAAAATTTAAACTTAATTGCTATTGACACAAAAAATTTTGCTATTATTTTTTTCTTAATCTAAATTTAATTAAACAGTAAAGATTATATATTCAAATAACTTTCATGTATCTACATAATTTTATTGTACATAATTTCAATTTTAAGAACCAAGCCAAAGCTAAATTTTATTTTCACCCTATTCTGGGTAAAAGAGTTTCAACTCTGTAAAGTAAATCAGCGTTTTAATTGCTGCAACGATGATTTTTATGACAATTTTCATCATTTTTCTCTAAGATATGTATGAAAATCAGGAGCACAGTTAAAAAAAAAATCATTCTGGAAAAATTTGAACTTAGACATCAACAACAGTAGAGTTTTTAAAGAAATCTCGTCTTTCGATATCGGCTGTTCGATAATTAAACCCTAAAAAATTGTTCGCAAATTAAAAAAAAAAAAAAAAGACAACCAATACCGATAAAAATAAGCGACGGAATTATTAACATATCATTGGATATCGAACAAACTCAAAGAAATAGTTCGAAAAATTTATAAATCTGCTGAATCCAATTGTGAACGCATAGACAAATATTGAATTCTCAAGCTTTGATGAAAAAAAAAAAAAAAACATCGAAAAAAGCGAAGATTCCTTGAATTAATGAGTCAGCGACAACAAATCAAAGGAAACATAACAGAGAAAAAAGTGATAAAATAAAAAAAACACTTTTTTCTGCGTGATGAAATGAAAATGATAGTCGTAAAATTGAAAATCATGCGTAAGGTGTGAGTTCACCTTTTTTCTTTTTTTTTTTCAATTTTTTTTTTTTTTTTATTTGTAATACGTGTGATAAAAAGTGTATAAGTAGAAATATATCATCAGTCGATGATTTAATGAGTGGAGAACACGCTCGAGTAGCAAGAAAATCAAGTCCGTACTCACTACGTATGATTATGAATATATGATTTTAATTATGATGATGAAGATGATGATGCGAATTTCGTCTATGTATTTGTTTATATAAGCGATCCTTGTTATATAATTATATGTAAAATTGAGAAAAGTTATATTCAATCCGTGAAAAACGGTACAGCATTACATTAGATATTAAATAGTACCTCTGTAATATTGAATATAATTTTTTCGCTGTAACTGTTAACTTTTTTTCTTGGGGCCCTGTACGATTATATATAAATATACAATTGATATATTTGTATATATTTTTATATATGCGTATGTTACCCGCGCCCCAATATAAACTAATACATAATTAGTAAAAAAAGAAAGAGGATCGATGTATCTGTCGTATAACGAAAAACTTTTTTCTGTTGATACTTTATTTTTGAGTGTCGAAAAAAATAAACAGTCACGTGAATTACGTGAACGGAAAAAAGAATGAAACATTTTTTGTTAGACATAATAAACAACTTTCATGTATCACATGAAAAAAAATATGTCTGTGCAGAGGCACTAAATAATAAAAAATAATAATAATAATAAAAGAGAAAGAGAGAAAGAGCTAAAAATAGGTAAAATACTTAATGGAAGTAGAACGAAGTGGACAGAAAAGAAAAAGAATGGGTAATTAAGATAAACAAACAATGGTAGTCATTTAATCGATAGATTTGTATTTTTCAGTGTTGAGAAGTTTTTTATACCGCTGTTATATTCTTATCTAAATATCTTAGGTTTTTGAAACTATTGAGCGACTGCTTGCGTGTGCGAGTATTAGATTTCAATGAATAAAAAAAGTGTTATAATCGAAAAATAACAGAGGGAAGCAAAAAATTTTTGGCGATCATGCGTCGAAATTTTTTTAAGTAGTAGCAATTGAATTCACCCTCACCAGCGAACACACATACACATTAATACAATCTAATATATTTTTCTTATCTTTGTATGTATGCTTTTTAAAATTTTATTTTTTAGCTTTGGAATGATTTTTTTTTTTTTTTATACTTATGATGAACTAAAATAGTTTTATTACTTGCGGAACGACTGCTATATTATATTTAAGTATTAAATTTTAATTATAAAGTATTCTAAACAACAGAGTTGATAATTTTTTTTATTTTTTTTTTCTTACTGATAAAGCATCTGTGAGTTGCATTATTTTATGTGAAAAATTGAGTAGTGTAAAACACTACAAAATTAGTTATGCATAAGAAAAATGTGTAATATATGAACCAAATCTTAATACCATTAGTAAAACGAAATTTTTATGTTAAAATATATATATCTACAAATATATTTATATGTATTTTTAAGAAACGGTCGTTCCCAGTTTGTAAAACTATTGTTGAAAATTCACGAAATTCGAGAGCGAATGATATAAAGCGCCGCACTAGATGAAAAAAAAAGCGCGCTCCAAGTCAATGAATTTCAAAGTGATTTTTACATACGTGTCGTGCGTATTTCCTATTTAAAGATTGAATCCTTTTTACCTTTTTTATTATCTTTTAATCGTGTTATTTTATAAAAATTGTTTTATAATAATAATTTTTTTTTTTTTTTATTTTGCTGGCTAATCATTAAATTTTTACTAGATTGAATTAACTAGCGATAAGACTCTTATCGCAAATTTATACGTTATAATTACACTATTATAAATAAGAAACCGCGTTTTTTTGCTCGTGACAGATTGAAATGATTTTTATTTTTTTATGTAAAGTTATTACTGTATGGATATATCATTATTAATTTTAACAATGAATTTATTAACAATATTGTCAAATTCAGTGAATTTTAACAGCTACTTTACCGATAGAAAGTAAAAGTTTTTACACCACTATAACTGCTTGATTACAATCATTAAGCCTCTAATGATTTGTATAGAGTATATATTATATTTTAACTGTCCTAAATATCTATAATTGACAAAGAAGAGCAGATAAAAATTTTTCATAATTTTTTATTCTATGTTTTTTTAATCTAAATTTTTACATCTTTTTGTGTCTTCGTTCATTGTATTCTTTATTCTTTTTATAAATATACTAGTGTATTACGGTATTGCGGAAATTTGTAAGCTAGGCAGTCTTAGCATTACGATTACTACTATAATTATAATTTTTCTTCTGCTTTATTCACCTTATAGTACAGTAGACACTATGAAAAAAAAAAAATCATAATTTATTCAAATTTTGTAAAGTAATTTGTGAATTTTTTCAAACTGTCGAAACGATTTTTTGTAAAATGGAATTATGTTGGTTTTTGAAACTTTTCTTTCTTTGTACACTGTTAGATCATCTAAGGTCTTTACCCAACGCATCGCTATTTTGTAGAGATCTCCACGTACCAAAGAACACAACACACGCCTACACACTTTTTAAAAATAATTTTATTGCCATGCACGCAGGTTTTTTCTATTTTTTTTATTCTTTATTATTATTACTGTTAATGTAATTTTTTTATTAAGTACGAAGACGTGACACGACGATAAAACATCTGACGCTGACGGAACTTGACAGAAATTAAAACGATGCGAAAAAAGTCACACTAATTTTACTCCTCCTTATGTTGTTGAAATTTCTTGGAACAATTTTTTTTGTAAAAAATTCGTATGCAAAATTGTAATTTCATTGCATAAGTACGCATAATTAGGGTAAAATTTTAGTGCTTGACTTTTGTGTATAGCCGGTAATAAAAGGTGTAATTTAATAAAATTGAATATTATTACTATAATTATTATTAAAAATAAATGGCATGGGACAATTGCGGCAAAGCTAATAGAAGCGAAAGGAGATCCTAAACTAAAAAATTAATAAAAAAGGGACGCCTTACGCATAGTCAAATACTTATATTTTATGTAAATCCTTTTTTTTTGTAACTTTAACCTTCTTTCCTCTTTTTCTATAATTTTTAAAAATACGCTCTTGTCTGCCTAGTACGGAAAGAAGCGAATAATAAAAATTTGTGCGATCGATTTGCCGCTGCGATATTTTTTGTTATGTAGGTCAAATGATGCTGGGCGCAGTGCAATTTGTTTAAATAAGTAAAATTTTTTAAATTAAATAAAAATGAAAAAAAATCGTTGCGAATCATTTTTTACGAATCAAGCGATTTGATAAAGATAAAAATACGTAAAGATGAAAAAATTTTTTGAAGCTCGATGATTGTGCGGCTTAAATTGAATTTTTGTTACGAAAGATTGAGCTCATCGGTTTATTATTGTAATTAAATTTTAATGATTTATATTCAAAAATTGAGGACCGAGGCAATGTTTTTAGTCAAATTTAAGATTTAAAAGACTCGTGTTATTTGATCGAATTTTGAGCTCAGTCAAGCGTAGTAGCGATTTTATATTGTACTGGCGTAAAAAAAAAAAAGTAAAAAACAAAAAAAAAATAGGAAAATTTGTTATGATACGTAGTTTCCCGGATTCTGAGTTGGGAACCATTTGTATTAGCTTAAGGATTTTTTCTTATTTTTATTGGAATTTGATTGTTTTATTTTTTTTTTATTTTTTCTTTTTTATTGTCTATGTGACCTTTTTTATATAGCGTGAATTTTTCTATATTAATATTAGCTTCTCTTCGGCTGAATTTTGTGATCCTTTTTATATTAATAAGCGGAATGAAAATTTTCGAGATATAATAAAAAAGATTGTCGGTCGAGAGCATTGACTAATGAGGTTCAAAAGTGAACAATAAAATATTTTTAAAAAATTATTTCGATGTAAATTTTGAGGAGTAAAAACTAGTCAAACTTGAAGTGAAATGTAAAAAAAAACTAACTCCTTTCGATCGATGATGTGCACTGAATTGTTTATTTCAAATGAAATTTACGATTTGTACAAAATTTTATACGACGAAAAGCAAAGTTGCACTTGTTTCAAATTTGATATATGAATTTATATTAGATTAAAATTGAATTGTAAATAATTAGAAAGATAAATCACAGTTATCGATTGTTTTACTAAATTATTCGATATAAATTATATTTAAAAAATTTTTATATATAAATTAATGATCGTCAACTACAGTGCAGCTGAATTTTTGGTCAAAGTGCGAGTTTAAAAGAAATAATTTATTCACACCTCATTAAATGCAATAATCGATTCGCAGCCTCGAACCTAATAATCTTTTGTAGGAAAAAAAATTCAAGCGGATACACAGGAATGGCCTGGAAAAATTATTTGAGAAAAAACAAAGATATTATGAAAAATTATAACTATTATATGTGCGTATTTTATATCAAAAAAAGTGCAACACAATGAAAAAAATGTTGATACGAAAAAAAAAAAACTAAATTGTGTGAGTTTTGTTGTACTACGTTTGTGAGTAAAAAAAAAAGTGTGGTTTTTTCCAGTGTCGTGTTCCGATTCGTCTGTTTTTAATTTTTTTCTAAATGCTTTGCAAAAATCTTGTTTATTTTTCTTCTGTTTTTTATTTTTATTTGTAATAATCAAGGCGATAGAGAGCAACATAATGTGTTCTCCTTTATACATATTATATATATTTTTTTGTCCTTAGTATTTAAAAAAAAAAAAAGAAGAATACAATTTCGACTTTTTTTTTTGTTTTAACTTTTAGAATAATTTTTATTATAATCTACTTAAGTAAAGTGAAAAATATGACGAAATTTTTTATTTTTTTCTATTAAATAAAAACAAACATTTTTGAAAAAAAAAAAAATACTGAACACGTAGGGTGGCCCTGCTAGAAGTTTCAACAGAACGTCTGGGGTGCTCGCCAGATAGTGGGCAGAAAATTCTGTCAAGCTTATTATTTTATGTATATGTCTATATATATACATATGTGTATATGTACCTAGATGCGTTGATGAGAGGTTAGTTTACAAATCGGAGCAGCAGATGTTACAAAATTGATAAAAAATAATCAAAGAATTTTATAGCAATATAATTTTAATTTTTAATCGATGAATTATGCTTGCTGTTTGAAAATCCTAACCTCTCCCTGCTGTATAGCCACACGTACAATGGACTTGAACAAATTTTTTTTCTTTTGCTAAATATTTTAACACCTATGGAGTCAGGGCAGTGACCTAGCGCATAGGATAGCGATTACAACCTGGAGATGATTTCCCCAGGAAGTTTTGACTCCGGAGAGGCCAGGGCGTATACCTGGTGCACCTGGTGATACTTACGCCAGGGAGATGATTTCCTCAGGAAGTTTGGACCTCGGAGGGGCCAGGGCAGATACCTGGTGCACCTGGTTATACTGAAACCTTGGAGATGATTTCCCCAGGAAGTTTGGACTCCGGAGGGGTCAGGCTGAACACCTGGTGCACCTGGTGATATTTACGCCTTGGAGATGATTTTCCCAGGAAGTTTCGACTCCGGAGGGGTCAGGGCGGACACCTGGTGCACCTGGTGATACTTACGCCTTGGAGATGATTCCCCTTAGAAGTTTTGACTCCGGAGGGGCCAGGGCGGATACCTGGTGCACCTGGTAATACTTACGCCTTGGAGATAATTTCCCCAGAAGGCCAGGGCGGACACCTGGTGCCCCTGGTGATACTTACGCCTTGGAGATGATTTTATCAAGAAATTTTGACCCTGGATGGGCCAGGGAAAATACTTGGTGTACCCGGTAATAACCCAACTCTGAAGATGCTATCCTAATAGTAAACTTGATGATGTGAACCCACTGGGATCAAAACTTTCTGGGAAAATCATCTCCAAGGCGTAAGTATCACCAGGTGCACCGGGTGTACGCCCTAACCCCTCCGGAGTCCAAACTTCCTGAGGAAATCATCTCCGAGGCGTAAGTATCACCAGGTGCACCAGGTGTACAGCCTGACCTCTCCGGAGTCCAAACTTCCTGGGGAAATTATCTCCAAGGCGTAAGTATTACCAGGTGCACCAGGTATCCGCCCTGGCCCCTCCGGAGTCCAAACTTCCTGAGGAAATCATCTCCAAGGCGTAAGTATCATCAGGTGCACCAGGTGTCCGCCCTGACCCCCCCGGAGTCCTAACTTCCTGGGGAAATCATCTCCAAGGCGTAATTAATACCAGGTGCACCAGGTGTTCAGCCTGACCCCTCCGGAGTGCAAACTTCCTGGGGAAATCATCTCCAAGGCCTCAGTATAACCAGGTGCACCAGGTATTCGCCCTGGCCCCTCCGGAGTCCAAACTTCCTGAGGAAATCATCTCCAAGGCGTAAGTATCACCAGGTGCACCAGGTGTTCAGCCTGACCCTTCCGGAGTCCAAACTTCCTGGGGAAATCATCTCCAAGGCGTCAATATCACCAGGTGCACCAGGTATCCGCCCTGGCCCCTCCGGAGTCAAAACTTCCTGGGGAAATCATCTCCAAGGCGTCAGTATCACCAGCTGCACCAGGTATCTGCCCTGGCCCCTCCGAGGTCAAAACTTCCTGGGGAAATCATGTCCAGGTTGTAATCGCTATCCTATGCACTAGGTCTCCGCCCTGACTCTATAGGTGTTACAATATTTAGCAAAAGAAAAAAAATTTGTTCAAGTCCATTGTACGTGTGGCACACGTATGCCACACGTGTGTCACATAGCTCGCCAGAATCCCTATGCGTAAAGCATTGGCCTTCTGTCAAGAATCTGGCGATTAACCCTACTAAATTTCTGCCCAATTTCGCTAAATCTGCCCACTGTCTGGCAATATTCTGGCGGAAATTTCTCGCAGGGGGCGTTTTATTTTATTTTTCACGGTCCTTTTCTGTTCCTTTCTTTTCTTTATTTATTTATTCATTTATTTATTTATTTATATTTTTTTGACGAGAATTTGATGAATGACTCGAGCAAATAAAAAAAGCTTCCGTACGCGAGTAAAAGTAGGTAAAACCATATTATATTCGTTTTTTATATGAAAGTTGTCTATCTGTTTTTTCGATAATCTTTTTTAAAAGAAAAATACAATTTTATATGTGACATGAGGATGATAAAAAAAAAAAAAAAAAATTAAAAAAAAAAAATACAGAGCGAATACGACGAGACCTAATTATTTGATCATCGTAGTTATTCTGAATTTATAAATTTCTAGGGTGTAAAAATTAAAAAGTATATATTAACATAAAATATAAATATATATTATTATAATAACTATAAACGTTCAATGCGCGTTGTCGCTAGCCAACTTAATTCTACACTTTTTTACTGTTCATTTTTTCTTTTTCTAAAGAGTCAAAAAAAAAAAAAAAAAACAAAAACAAAAACAAAAAAAAATTAAGAAAGAAAAAACACCGTTAGTGTTAAATATATATACGTCACATGTTTTTCTGCATACGCTTATAATGTAGTCAAAGTAAAAAAAAATTTTCGGAAAATTTTAATGCCTCATTATAGGCTGTCCGAAAAGGTAACTTAGTAATTAAGGGATTTTAGAATCAATTAACGTAATTTAAAAAATAATTTTTTCCCTGTTTATTACGAATCTTATCGTATTAATTGATTCTATAATCAATAAAAAAAAAAAACTTCCCAATAAGGTGAAAAAAAGTAAAAATTTGAAAAGGGAACAGCTCAAAAATGTATTGCAAATATTTAGCGACTCAAGTCTTTTTTCGACTATATTTACAAATAATAAAACCGTTTTGACGGAGTAGAGCGAAAATGCAAAACAAAGATACCTGTTTATTCGTACTTATACATTCAAGTGTTTCTCGCATGTACCTTAAAAAAAAAAAAAAAGTAGTTAATGATATTGTAAATGCGATAATTAAATCATTTAGTCAAGGTTCCACCTCATCTCTATGTGGAATTTAGAAAAAAAAAAAAAAAAAAATACATTAGCGAGTGAGTTGCAAAATTTAGAAAGGGGAGAGCGAAGCGTTAAAACCGATGCATAAGCAAGATGGAAGAATTTTTTTACCTTTTTCTAATAAAAGTAAAATAAATGAAAAAAAAAAGACAGATTGTGTATCTACAAGTGATATAAATAATTTATAAAAAAAAAAAGAAATGAAAAGTAAGTCGATTCGGCAGGTTCGAGAACTATACTAGAAAAATTGCGAATTTTTGCTATTTTTGTGTATTTTCATGTACACTCACGCGCGATTGTGAGGCAAAAACAAAAGTACTCGAGAATCGGATGATCTTAAATTACTTACGCATATAAAAAAGTGCTTTGCTCACGTTCGATAGGTTTTTGATTTTAGCTAAAATTCTTTGTGATAATATTATATATTATATTTAATGGTAATTATACTTACAATAATGGCATTATTGTATTTATAATTTTTAATATGAGTTATATGTATTATATAATATTATAATAATGTTAAACGCTCAATTTTTTCATCAACTAATCTAATGAAGTATTCAAAGTTTCGAAAAAGCCTAAAGTTTTCTCTTAACAGCTTCAACCGCTGACAAAGTTTGCTTGAAAAGTCTCCGTTTCTCAAAACCACACATACGAATGAAAAAAAAAAAAAAAAAAAATTTGATTTGACACGAATCTTTCGAGACCAGTATTAATCGAAAAACGCATTTTTTGTCAAAATTCGAAAAAATAGAACTTTGTTGTATAAAAAAGTATTCTTTTGTAGTCGACGATAAGAAAAAAAAATTATTCGACAAACTTGAGAGAATAAATTTAAAAAAAAATCATGATAATAATAAGAGCTTCTCTTTTCGATTGTTACCGCGTTGACGCGACACATTTGATACTAAAACGTCTTTTTACATTAGGAAAAATTTCATTGTTGGGGAAGGAGCGACTAGAAAAAGAGAAAAAAAATGTTATTATTAGCGAAAAATTACAGCAAGATTTCTCGGCTGTACGTGAATGAAAAAAAAAAAAATGTCATTTTTAGAGACACATATGAAAAACCTCACGCTATGCTGCAAGTAAAAATAAAATAAATACTCACTTTTGAATAATAATAATAATAATATTTATAAGGATAACGAGTCTTCGTGAGCGGAGTGAGCCAACTACGACTTTTTAAATGTTAAACAATTTTCTAATCTCAGATATGAATAAACATATTGCTAAAAGTTGTATTGAGTAGTGAAAAAAAAACGTGTAGTTTGCATTTTAATCAATGTAAAATTTAATATAAGGTTAACTTTGCTCCGCTTGTGGACGACAAAAAATCTTATTAAACAAATAATTATAATGAAAATGATAAAAGGCACGAATAAAAGTTCAACATTTTTTCGATGCTTCTACTATAACTAAGAGATTCAGAATAGTATATTATTCCCAGAGGGACTAAAGTTTGCAGTGGAGGCCCGCTGTCATTGCAGCCCGAGACGAAGTCGAGGGCTGCAAATACGTGGGCCTCCTCAGCAAACTTTAGTCTTGAGGGATATATGCACTTTTTTAAAGTCCGTTGATCACAAAAAATAACTTGATTTCCTCCGATTAAAGCCAAAAGAACGAAATGTACTCCCGAAGCGCCAGCGGCCGACACGCAGCCGGCCGCCATGTTGCGGCCCGAGCGCTAGCGAGGGCATGCAGTAGGCCGGGTGCGCGTTGGTCGATGGCGCAGGGAGTACATTTCGTTCTTTTGGCTTGCGTCGGAGGGAGACAAGTTATTACTTGTGATCAACGAGGTTAAAAAAAAATGTACGTTTACAATAATACACGTAATTAATATTTATTCAGTTAAAATCTGAGAAGGCCGTGAAATCATAAGTACAGACTCGAAAAAAAAAATGTCGCGACGAAGATTATGGATTGAAAAAAAAAAGAAAAACAGAGTGAATTTTATAAATAAGATAAATATTGAAAAGTTTTATGAGTAAAATAGTCCTTTTTTAGAAATTGTCGATCGTTAGTTACGTAAGAGTTTTTTGAATTATTGAATTTTTGTACGACTTATCGTTAGCAAGAAAAACTTTTTGCATATTATACATAAACGTAATTATGAAATTTTTGATTGTCGAGAAAAAATAATAATAAAAAAATAACAAAAAAAAATGAATTTTTAAATAAGTAAATAATACAGCGCTACGTAATTTTTCACGTTTTTTCATATAGAAAATTTATTGAATATTGAAACATTCGATGTCGTTCGTTCTTTTTGTTACTCGTAAATGTATAAATTAAGTATATATTTGTATAAAAAAAAAAAACTTTTGCGCATTCTTTTCAACGAAGATTCGATATATAACTTAAATAAATTTCCTCTCGTGCGTGACAGAAAAAAGTAGCGAAAAGTAGTATAAAAAAAAATAATTGGATTTCCAAAAAAGTTGATTTTTTACTTTAGTATGTCACCAACTGTGATACTTTTGCAGATAAATAGTCTTCAATTTTGTTTAATTTTTTACAAATAGAAACTGTACTTTTCATTTTTGTACACAAGCTTTTTTTTACAATAATCTTTGTTGGAAATTCAAAGAAAAAAAAAAAACAAAAAAAAACATAATTTTCGCCGTAATATTTAAACATACAAAAAACGGAAACAATAAAGTCCCACAAACGCAAATAATTTGCTGTGATTTGTTAATCGAAAGAATTATCATGATGATGGTCTTCAATGTTTAAAATAATATGCGATTTTTCTAATGAGAAGTTCTCAAATACAACCACAAACCGGTACTAAAAAAAAAAAAGACGATTATAACATGTAGATTATAACATTTACATTAGTACCGTAAATATCAGCTCTCCGTTTAGACCTACAGCAATATTTTTTGTATCAAGTGGTGTAAATTTAGTTCAAAGTACTATGATATTCAAACCAGCTAGGAAATAATTATTACCTAACCTAAAAATGACTTGAATAAATAGTCTAATTTGCACGAGCGCCTCCCTGAATCACCTGCAGCAGTTCTCGAATATTTTTAAAGAGATAGGAAAAAAAAATGGAAAAGTGTAATCAATAAAAAGCCACCGCATTGAATCTCGTTCGACTATGAACATTTAAAACAGAGATAAAGTACGAAGTAAAATTAAAAAATAAATAAGGTCCTTTTTTACGCTCGATGACGCTAAAAAGTATCTTATGGTGTAGCTTAATTGAATAAACATATAAATAGAATTTATTTTTTTGCTCGCATAATATTGTTATTAATTGTAATAGATAAAAAATTTCTCAAAGTGCGCGTGAGTATAGTAGAATTATAAACGGCCACGAATATGATTAATAATGGATTAATGGTGCACAGTCTATCTGTAAATCTTAAATGGTAATCAAACTTTTCGAATTATTTAATGTTTAAAAATATTTTATTTTATATATTATAAAAATTATAATTTTACAGTATTATCCGGAAGTGCTTTTACGATGAACGGGTTTTACCAACTTTCGTTAAAGCGCATAACGCTGAATCTGTTGCAAGTTTTATCATCACGTAATATTATAAACTACCATTTAGCGTTTAAACTGTGCTCATAATCCTGCACGAAAGTGTCCCATGGTGCAAGTGAGCTGGGTGTACTCAAAAAAAAGTGTAAAGCTAACCAAGCACCATTAATTACTTAGATAAAATTAATTAAAACTATTGCTAAAATAGATATCTCATTGCCGTGTAAATGGTAAATATAAATATTATTATATAATAACTGAATGGGGGTTACGTAATTGTTGTTAAAATTAGTAAATCCAAGTAAATCTAACAGAAAGCGAGATTATCATGCGGTGGCTGACTCGTGGCATTAATTAATCGCATTGGACTTGTTCGAAACTCGATGACCCTTTTGCACGCAAATCAATCGGATTCAAAATGTCAATGAAAAAATGAGTAAATTTTAATTTACAGGTAAATAGTAAAGAAATGGTCAAGTTTTTGACGAGAAAAAATCAACGTCAAGTTTCTTGGAGGATCGATAAATATTATACAGAAAAAAAAAATATTATAGTCAAATTGTACTATTTTTATCGAAAAAAAAGTCTTTTTCATAGATAAATATTTAGTATATTCTGCTTATATGATACAATGAAGTGAAAATAAAATAAATGATTGGTTATGTACGGTTTAGCTTGAAAATATCGTTGCATTTTTTGCTCTAATCTAATAAATCGCACATAACCATTGGTAATATGTATAATTATATATATATTTGTAAATATATCAAAAAAATATAGAGTTATATACTGATAAAAGAAATTTTATATAATTTTATTGATAAATATTTTTTCTTATTGTTTGAGTTTTATAAAAATATTTAATAACGATTTATAAATATATTTATCAATACATATATAACAAAAAACATTTTTTAAACAAATTCTAGGATTTTCAAGCAATTTTATTTTTAATTTCAACGATATAAATTTTAAAATTTTTCTAAAATTAATAAAAAAAAAATAAATAAATAAAATAACTTTTTATATTAAAATCATAAGAGTCGTTTAAAACTATTTTTCAGTCTTGTATACATGAAAATTGACAAAAAATAAAATAAAATAAAAATACTTTTGTAAAAATTTATAATATAAAAAAAATCAGTAATTTATTTTCTCTAAGCGCTAGAGTTTTGTTTAATTTTAATATATAAAACTAGATTGATATAATGTTTCTAATTCTATTCTTGTGATACTTTTGATATAGGCCTGTTACAAAACGATAATTTTTCAATTCAAAATCAAAATACTTTTTTCAAGCGTACTTAACTTTTACTTTACTATAAATATTATTATAGAAAATTTTTACTCTAGTAAAAAAAAAAAAAAAAAAAAATATCCATATATTATAAAACCATATTAAATTTTGTAGTAGTTAATAATACAATTGAAATGATAAACAATTTAGTCAATTTAGAAAAATCAGAAACTATTTTTGAATACGAAGAAAAAAAAATGATAAAAGTTCAACGATCGACCCTCCAAGGAGCAATTTTTTCGATTGCAAAAACTGACGAGCCAACGAAGGTTTGTGATTTGTTCCAGTCTTTTTTTTGCCTTTTTTACACGAGATTTTCGAAGAAATCACAAATTTTCACTATCTTTACTGTTTTCTGGAAAATTGTACGCTTGATTTTCCACATTGCGTGTAAATTCGTCACATAAAAAGACACCAGTTTTTTAAAAATTTAAGATTTGTTAAATCAATTCGTTCAGTGGTAATTTTTTTTTATTAAAAAACTGGTGTGCGATCAAGCAGAATTTACAATTCTTGTAATAATCTAATAGGAAAAATAGAGGACACGTACACTTTAAAAAAGTGAAAATAACTCTGTAAGCGAGAGGAATATAGATAAATATAACGTATTCGTGTACACAGACTTTTAATCCCCATTTAAAAAAAAACCTAGATAAAAAATTTTTTTACATATGTTTTTCTCGTTTTACTTGCTCTTTTATATGAAATCTATTATTATATATTATATATATGTAAAAAAAAAATAATAATAAAAAACCAAAAAAAAAAAAAAATAATAATAATATTAAATACATTGAAATAACTGTAAACATCAATTTGCGATTCGTGTGTTGTATATCTCTTTTATAAAAGTCGCATGAACAATATATAATATATATTTTTTTCGTTCCCACGTCTCGGTTATACATTGATATAAACGATATTCTTGAAGATAATAATCCACGTAAACGCGTAAAGTATGGTTCATGGCGTGCTTTATGATAAATTTTCTAGTTAAATAAATTAACAAAAAATAGGAAAAAGATAAAAAAAAAAAAACAAAAAAAAACAAAAAAAACAAGAAAATACCAATGAAAGAGTTCGATTATCAAAACGGACGATACGAAAAAAATTTCGCCTCTTTTTTTTTTTTTATTTGTATATCACGCAAACACTCATTGCTTGCGAACTAAAGGAAAAAACTCAACGTGAATAATTGTTCACGATGCATTTTCAATAATTTTTTCGTTTTATAAGTGTGTAACGTAATATGTATGTAAAATGTGAGTGTGGATAGACAATTTTGGAGATTTGGGAACCACAAATAAATAATTTAATTTGTCATGTATCTTTTATTGGGAAACACGTGATACGTATAACGGATGAGAAACAAATAATCGAACATAGCTCAGTAATGAATAGATCGACGTTTATAATTAGCCCGCAATTAAAAGCTCGAATACTAATAATTATAATAATTAACCAATGGCGTGGCGTCTGTTAGATGTTCGTTAAATGAAAGATTCAGCGACAATTTGATACAATTTTTCTCGATTAAGGTTGACTCAATATCGAACTGAGACTAAAAAGAAAATATATCTGCACGAATGAAAAATAATTAAAACTTGAATAAAAGGTTCGGTACTGATTCAACGCGCATGCGATTTAGTGTACCTAATAATCTATAGTTTCCGTTTGCAACGCGCGATACTTAAAAAAGCGCAGATTTTAGAAAAAACTTAATGCATTATGTGCACATAAACACATACACGACATTACACACTCACAAACACACACGTATTAAGTATAAAGATAAATTTAAAACAAGAACGAAAAAAATAAAATAAAAAAGTTATTGATAATTAACCCAAACAAAAGTAATTTGTACTATGTAACTATTACTATTTTTATGAATTTTTGTACATTTTTCTAATTATTTTTTATAATAATAATAATCTTTAGCGAAAAGAAATGGCACATAGAAATACCTAAAGAAAAAAGTAAATAAAAAAAAAATAAATAAAAAAAAAAAAAAAAACAAAAAAAATGTCCGGCAGTATTCCCTCCCACCCTGATCGATCCCCTCCTTTTTTCGCAGTGCTTCTTTATCGCCCTTGGGCAGTAAATCTCTCTTTTTAACCCCTTGTTTGGAGAAAGAATGAAACAATCTTACAAACACACGTACACGAAAAGTACAAAAACCTACGGATAAAATCAATTACAACGATGTTTTGTGATTGGTTTTAATCGTAACAGTATTTTTCCGATATATAACATACAAAAACTAATTATCCAAACTATTTTCTCGATTCTTACTCAAGTTATCTAATTAACCGAGACTTACGCGACTTTCTCCTTGTGCAAAGGGACAAAAAAAAATAATAATAATAAAAAAAAAAAAGTTTAGAAAAACATATATTTGGAATCTGAGCGTTCGTCTGTATTTTTACGACTGCGAATCGTACGTACACATATTATAATATTTCTCTTGTAAAGTTACCGATTTCAAGGTCCTTTTTCGCATTTTGTATAATAAATAAACAATAAACAAATAACAGAATGAATAAAGAAAAAAATAACAGCCCCGGGTTAATAATCGTGTTTTTAACGAACCCCGTGGGCTTACGCTTAGCCGTAGTTGTATTTTCTCGCTGAAATTATAACAAACCCCAAAAAATAATAAATAATAATAATAAAATAGCTTCCGACTTCAAAAACGCGCGCAACTTTCCAAGTTTTTTTGTAGTTACAGTGTAATGATGAATAGCAAGTAAAAAGAAAGAAGAAAAAAAAAAAATAAATGGAATATAAAGTTTGCGAAAAAGGCTTAACCGTATACTGGAAATCAATCTTGAATGTTAACCGAAAAAAGGAGAGATTGCGAGAGTGCGAAGCGTATTAGAAAAAAGTGTCAAGTCGAATGGGCGATGATGACGAAAAAGAAAAAAAACAAAAAAAAACAAAAAATAGTAAGAAATCTCCTTCGTAATTTGAAAACGTGTTTGTTATTAATTGTAAGAATCACTTTTTTCCTTTTTCTTGAACAAAAAATGCTATTAAATAGATCGATTCTTTCATGGATAAATTAATGTTGTTTTTTGAATTTAAACACCTTTCTGTGTTCCTTTTTCAATCCCTTTAATTTTTTTTTTTGTCATACATATTATAATTTTTTTATATAAATAAAATTTGTCGTAATCGAAGACTTAATTAATTTTTAAGTATTTATTTATTCATTTTTTTAAACTAAAATTTACTGAAATGTTAATTATTATTATTTGATTTTTTTTTTATTTATTGAGTGATGGCACGATTACTATAAAATTTGTCTGTTTCAGTTTCTTTAATATCAACAGAATTTTTGCTATACTTGAGTTCAAAATTGTTTTTTTTTTTTTTTTCATTTATATATGATTATTATATTTTAAAGTAAAATTATGAAATAAAACGGTAAGTTGAAAAATCCAATTTTTTATCTTTAATTTAGTGTTAGTAAATACTTGGCATACATCCATGATTTACAAAGAAAAGTATGAAAAAATGAGAATAAAAACATTAATTTTATCTTAAAAACAAACAATTTATTACAAATTTATTTACACAACAACAACTACTTATTTTCCTACGGTTCAATTTAATTTAACTTTTTATACAAATTAAATTTTTAAAAAAATGCGATCTCAAAAGTATTTTTTATCAAAAATGAAAAAGTTACAATACAATTTTTAATGATATGATATTCAACTAGTTTATAATAATTTTTACAGACTCTTAAGTTTGGGCTGAATTAAATTTAATTAATCCATGTTCTTTTTTTTTTTTTAGGTCAAAAGTTTTTTTATTAAACACACGTAGAACCATTTATTAAAACTAATAATTTATAATATATCCTTTAAAGTTAAAATTACTAATAAAAAAAAAAAAAAAAAAAATCACAAATATACTTCTAAATTTATAAAAAAATTCTGCATAAAGAAATTCTCAGTGGTAAAAGTAAACCAGTACTTCACCGACTTTACTGAAAATGCCGCGTTCTTGACCTGTTACTAAAATAAAAAATTTTCACTTAAAAAAATATAAATATATTTTACCACCAAACCGGATTCTTAAAACTTTCATGAAAATTAAGATCGATGTCCGAGAATGTGCCATTTTCCAGCATGAGTATAAAGAAAAAACTTTTTAACTGTCTCGGCGATAGAAAATATTTGTGCAGCAGAAACAGAAACTTTTGAAAGCTTACACCTACTGTTTCATAATATGCAAACTTCTGAAATGAATATCAAAGCTGTGCAAAAATTTGCACATTGTAATTTTTCTCTTACACAAACTGAAAAAACATAGTTCGAATGGCAACATGACTTCTGAGGTAAATAAAAAACTAAGTAGATTTGGGTGGATTTTGTTTCCAGAATAGAAGGTTCACGTCGTTAATTTTGTGAAGCGAGCAATTTTCCATGTTATTTCTGAAAATAATTAAATTTTTTTTTGTATTAGTTTGAAATAAAGTTTAAAATTTATTTTAACTATCTGTTACTAATTTTCAAAACACTTACAAAAATTCATCCTTGAGAATAAAAGCTCTCGGCTGCATTCGCTTGAGTCTGTCGCCGTTGTCGCACAATATTCTCGCCATTGTCGTTTTACGAACTTCCTGGAGCTGCTCGGGGGTGAAAGCACCCGGAGTTTTACCATTTTCGTACCAGAATCTATCACCTACCCAAGCATTTAAAAAAAAAATGGATCAATTTCGCTTTAAAAAAACTTTTGAAAAATATACTGGGTATTGAACTTACCTATGCGAGCATTTCTGAAGGTCTTTCCTAAAAGACAGATGAATGTTGGTCCCAGAACGGATCCGGATACCGCAGTTTCGGACAGAGCACCAGTGACCAGATCAATCTCTTCCACTTTTCTTTAATAACAATTTTGAATTATAAAAAATCATTTGTTTATTTATACAGTATAATATACAAATTTCTAAGCATATGAGATTACAAGTAAATTGATCATTGAATTTATCTAAACTGTCTATAGTACTATTTTCTCTTTAAAAAAATCAGTAATTTTGTCAATTTTTTTAAAGGTGAGAGTAAACTATAATATTTTTTATTAGAACATATTTTTTTATTTTTTTATTTCATGCCTTCGGTGTATACAGAAAATCTATAAGACGCGTCAAGTTATTGAAACATAATATATTGATCGATAGTTTTATCGCTAAAATTTTAACATGGTAAGATTTCTCATTGAAAATTGATCGTCGAGTATAGCCAAATTGAATAATTTATGAGTTTTGTACATGAAAGCGAAAAATAGAAAAATTATCTTGTTGAAACGTTAAAATTTTACCTGTAAACTCCCTGGAGACGATCGATGATGGCGGGTTCGACGGTGCCCTCGAGGTCCTTGAAGCTTTTGACTTCGGGGAGGCTGCAGAAGCTTCGCCACTGCACGTAACCGGGAATTCCGTGGTCTCGTCCCTGTTGGATTATTTGAGCTGCGTAGTCGATCGGAAGCTCCCGGGTCCTGCCGTCGTGGAAGTAACGATCCACCAGGACCTCGTTAAGGCTTGGCGGGAGAGGCTTCCTCGAGTGTCCGGCTACAGAAATTTGAAAAGTAATATTTACAAAAATAATAAAATTTTTCTTGAGACTTTTTTGAGATGTTAGCTTCTGAAGCATGTGGAGTAGAAGAGCTTGAATAAAATTCATTTGGAAACCGAATTTTGAATCTATGGCTTAGAAATACACAGGAGCAGTGGTCATGTAAGAATTGTATAATTTTGCAACGAACAATTTCAGAAATTGGTTATCAATATTTAGTATAATGAACCCAGATAATCAAATATGTTATGTACTGTTTGAGTAAAAACAGAAATGAAATTGTGCAAGTAGAAGATTAGCCGAAATTCGAGAAATCAGTCCAAATATATTAGCATTTCATGCAACAAAATTTAAATAATAAAAAATAATTCTATTCACACTGTATCTGAATAATATCAAATCAACCCTGCTGAATAAATAAAAAAACTAATTCATAGGAGAAAAATATAAATTACCAGTGGCACCAGTGATGAGCCGGTCGATGGCTCCGGCCTCGTAAAGCTCCTGGGGCGCGTAGAACGCCGAGAGCAGGGACCGCTCGCCCTTCTTCTGCTCGCTGTAAGTGTCGATGAGGTCGAGGGTCTTGGGGGTCAGGGCGGCCACGAAGAAGAGCCCGGCCGAGGCGGCGGAGTTGCTCATGGTCGCGTCCACCCGCGTGTCGTAACCCTTGAAGTATCCGCGGTACTGCGGTCTTAGGTCGTAACTGTAAAGAGTAAAAAAAGATTATTATTGAAAAATTAGTTTATTCATTTTTAGTAATTTTTTAGCTTTGACCGTTCAATATACTATTAATTCTTGTAGTATTTTTAAAACTTTAATTTCACAATGTAAAGTAGTATAAGTTTTAGTTTGAGCAAGTGTAGCTCGAGCTTACTTTTAATTTAACAATTTTTTTCAACGAAGTCTAAAATTGATGAATTTGATATACAGTTTGATATCGTTTTTAGAAAATTCTTATCTTTCCAATTAAGAATTTATAATTTTTTTACCCTGTAATCGAGTGTAACGAGTCTATGGTTTAGTACGAATTTCGAATTTATTCGTCATTTTTGTTACCATAAGACAGTTCAAAAAGAAATTCATAAAAATGAGTTCGAAAATTTTATACTACTTTATAGTATTTATATTAGTTACTTTTTCAAAACATGTAAAAGGTAAGAAAATTTTCCCTAGGTGAATTAAATTTTTATGATTTATGAAAACTATTTTCATTTTGAATATTTATTGATTTTCAATCGCTCAAGATCCTTAATAAAACCCATATTTTTCAATAACAATTGGTACGATTCATATGAATTGTTTAAAATTCTTGCAATATGTACGAATTTTTTTTTACTGCTAGGTGACAAGCCGCACATACATCCAAACGTCTATCAATTAATTATAAACGAAACAAAAAAGCTGGAAATATCATGTATCAGCAACCGCCCGACATACTTTGTGTATCCAGACGGAGTAAGATAATTTTCAAATAAATTAACGCAATATTTCCTACTAGTGCATGTAGTATGATTACTTTCATTGCAGATAACAACATCTAATTTTTCTACTAAGTTTGTCTTCGGCAATATAACTACAGTAGAATCAAAATTTGTACGGAATAGTACGGTTTTTAGTGACGCAGGTTGGTATGGATGCTACAGTATGGAATTTAACGCTCCTGTTAACGTGAACTATGACGACCCGAACGCCAGTTGGGTTTACGTTTACATCAAATGTAAGCTCTTTTTTCGTTTACCCAAATTGACATAATTCAATGAATAAGCTTTTAAATTTCAAGCGAAAACTCATGGCTTGGTTCAAAGCAACCCTCAAACGTTTTATGGTCCACATGAAGGCTCGGTGACTTTGCCTTGCCGGCCAACGTCTCCCGACCTAAGAGTTAAAATAAGCAAAGTAACTATGATAGATTCTAGTTCTGCCTGCTTGGTTTAGAATCGACGTAATTTTTATTTTTTACAGGACGCGCCTTTTTCTTCTTTCAAAGGATCCGTAGTTTTTAATCCGAGGGAAGGATACACTTTTAAAAATTTGACTTCCGACTATGCTGGATCGTACAAGTGCACAGTTGAAGGAAGAAGCGACAGTGTTAGATACGAAATCAAAGTTGGCGAAGCGACTGCTCTAGAGAATTTTTGGCAATTTTTAATGAAATCAATCTCAGCTTAAATTTATTTATTTTCAAACTGCTTCTGCCTTCAGTAAATGATCGTTAATTTCGGATAGGATTGAAATGATTGTTTGAATATAAATTTATCATTACGAGAGCGTTTATTTTTTGTAAACTAATTTGCTTGGCATTTACAATAAAACAGTGATACTTTTAATTTCTTTTCTAATGTTAAAGAAATAATTACCTTGAATATTTTTAAACTTTTCAATAATCTCGACAAGCAGACGTCAAATACAAGTTATTGCTTTCATTTGCAGAGCTAAAAAAAGTATTCTACGGAACTGATTTTTTATTGTTATTATGCGTGGATTGATTATTAACTTCAAAAAAGTAAAGATTGACGTTTTGAATTCTAAGTAACAGTAAATCAAGGGAAAAAAGTCTAAACATTGATTGTGTGAACGAACAATAAGATGAAATTGATATTCAAATGCTTAGAAAATTTAAAAGATGTTATGTGGAACGCCGATTTTGACGAAACTTTGGGGATTGTTTTCTTATGCTAAATGATGAACTGAGTCACTAATATCGCTTGCCAATGTCTTAAAAAATGCGAGGTTGCAGAATTCTCTAAGTGCGACAGGCTTATAGAGCAGGAATTTTTTTTTTTGAATGGGCTAAAAAAGCGTTTTTTCTGAAAAATAAGCCGAAAAAAATTGCTTTTTTGGCTGTAGAGTAAGCCGTTGTATAAGGTCCATTGGCAAGATAAGAGATATTAGTGATTTAGTTCATCATTTGGCATACGAAAACGATTCCCAAGGTTTCGACAAGATCGGCGTTCTATCTCCTTGCAAGTATCCGTCTAGAAATTTAATGCATGATTTACAACATGTCTTTGTTCCAGCATCCAAAATTTATTTTCTTATTTTTTAAAAGCTTTTTTTTTAGCACTACGTATTTCTGGATTCATTGGCATAATTAAAAATATCATAAATTTTAGTTGAGCAGGTGTCGATAATGTTTACGTGACTGGAAAACTGATCAAATGTTTGTAATAAATATTATTTATATTAGATAAAATTTAAAATTCAAATTTTTATTTGAAAAATAAAACGGGTTTTTTGTAAAAATTTTTTAAACCTAGGCTCAAAATACTTTTTAACATCTTAATAAAAAATTAGCTGATCGAGTAGGTTTTTGTGCTATTTCTGAGTGTAAAATATAGAAATCTTCAATATTTTAAGCACAATCACTGTTCAATAAGCTGAAGGCTGAAATTTATGTGCCAACTGAAAAATGAGTTTGAAGACATCAGTGTTTCTTACATTTGTTTTAGTTATTTTTTCAAAATATGTTAGAGGTAAGAAAAATTGAAACTTGGTTTGATTATTTTCAAATTGATATTTCTAAAACATTCAAGCTCAACAGTTTTTTTTTCTCTATATTTGTACCTCTGTCATTTACTTTTTACAGTGCAGAATCTATCATAATTCTTATCAAAAAAACAACCTTTGATATTCTAGAGAATAACTTTAAAGTTTCATTCTGAACCTTACTTACATATAAAAATAGAATTAAAACTCTGCTGAAACCCTGTAAGAAATGACAATTAGAAAATAGACATTTAATGGCTATTTAAAATGTCTTCAGACTAGGAACAAGGTAATATAAATCGATAATTTTTAGACTGTATGAAACGATTTTTTTCCTTGTAAATGGCCATTTACTAGATTTAAAATTAATGAATATTTTTAAATACTAATCATTTGCTTTTAACAGCGAAATTTATAAAAATAAATATTAATCATAACCTAATAAAAAATAGGCATTTCATAGAATTACGACATTTCAAAAATTGCCATCAAATTATATGCAATGAGAATCACCACGTGCAATACGCTGTTTTAAAGGTTATAAACATTTTTTTACCCATTTTAAACGGGCGATTCATAGATTGAAATCAACCGTAAAATGAAATAATTTTTGACAGCTATTTTTTGGGTATTTTTAATGGAATAAACATAACCCATCGCTTTACTATATTAAAAATAGGAGAAAATTGGCAATTATTACCTTTTTTCTTGGACTCAAATATTGCATATTTTAACTACCCTTTTTCTAGTTTCAGAGCCATTTTTAATATTCGCAGTTCTAACAGGGAACACATATAATAAAAAAACTCAAAGAATTTTTTGTTTTTAAGGTGATACGACATTGACAAGTCCAAAAGCTTATGAAGTGACAGTAAACGAAACACAACAACTGGAAATTTTATGTGAAGGCGAACGCCCAAAATACTTCAAGTATCCAGACGGAGTAAGATCCCTCTAATAAAACTAATGCAAAATTTCTTACTTGTGTAGTGAGTAAATTGATAATTTTAAATGTAGATAGCAACATCTGAATTTTCCATCAAATTCAAATCAGACAACAACATTGTACAATCGAGATTTGTCCGAGAGAAAACAGTTTTTCGTGACGCAGGGTGGTATGGATGTTACAGTATGGAAGAAAATAGTCCTGTGAATCATTTTGATCCATCTACTAGTTGGGTATACGTTTACATCAAATGTAAGTTTTTTTTTTTCTTTAAAGTTTTAAACTAATTAACTGATATAAAAACTTCTTTTAACATAGCCAAAAATCATGCCTTCGTCCAGACCAATGAACAAACGTTCTCTAGTCCAATCGGAGGATCGGTGGTTCTACCTTGTCGGCCAACATCTCCTGACCTAACCGTCAAACTTACCAAAGTAACTAGTTCAAATTTTACTCCAACCAACAGTGAGTTAATTTGAGTTTTTATTTTTGACAGCTCTCGCTTTTCCCTTCGCATGAACAAGCAGTTTTTGATCCGAAACATGGATTCCTGTTGCAACACTTAACGACCGATAACGCTGGATCATACCAGTGCTCGGTGGAGGGAAGAAGTGACAAGGTCAAGTACAAACTTGTAGTTGGCGGAACGACAACCAACGAATTATGGCAAAATATAGTTCAACTATTTGCTTTTTCAAATTATTAAGGAAGTTAAAGAAAAATTGATTAAAAATTTATAATGACATGACTTAGTTAAATTTATAATGGCAATGACATAAAAAAAATGACCCTAAATTTTCTCAGAGAGATTTTTTATTAATTTTCAAATTTTTTATTCGACCAAAATACAAATTGCTAATTCCAACAAAATTTCAGAGTCACTCTTGTTTAAGCATTCGGCCTAAAAAACCTAAATGCTCAAGCATAAATAATTACAAAAATAGTAAAAATAAAACCGCTCGCGTCCCAAATAGTGGCCTTGAAATGCTAAAAAGGCCTCGAAATTGAAATAAGGTGACGTGATTTTCTAATTTGTGAGTTCTCCCCGATTACCTCTAATAACAGTGCAGCTGCTGCCGGTGAAAGTAATCCTCCGTCGGTGTTTCGCGGTCACCGTCGTACAAACTTCCCAAGTTAATTCAGTTAATTTTTGTATTTTGGTCAAAATATTCATAAACCAGAGCTGGTTAACAAGTGGAGCGTGGCAGGCTTTCGCTGTTGATACTTATTTATTTTACGACACACACTTACTCGCTTTGAGTTCTAACGCCGAGGACGACCGGAAGAAACTCGGTGTATATGACGTGCTGGTACTCGGCGATGTTGATCTTACGGGCTTCCTGGTAGGTTCGCTCGTCGTCCCAGTGCGGGTTCAGGTACTCCAGATTTTCGGCTATACGGTTGTGTTCCCTGGAACAAAATTAAAGTTACGGTTCGTTTCCTTAATTTTTAATTCAAAACGGTTGACAAATTTTCTTTGTTGAATATTCAATAACTAAGTCTAAAAAAATATGTCTTCAAATTCTGAATAAATGTTACCATTTTTTTACCTATTAATTTAACTGCAATAAAAAAAATTAAAAATCGATAATTCAAAGCTAAGGGAGTCAGAAAAAACTTCGAATGATCCAGATAAAGCGTTGACTTCATTTTATTGCTAGCAGCAAATAGCTTTGTTATCAAAGCAGAAATCGTTTCTTTACTTTTCCGCCTTCAGACAATAAAAGTAGTTACAATTTTAAAGTTATACCATCAAATATGTATTAAATTTTGAAATTATATAATTAAAATTAGAAGTTTTGTTTTTTAAAGTTTTTTCAAACTGAAAAATACTTGTACTGGCAACCAATAAACTCACACCAATAACACACTATAATTTCCTAATTATTCAACTTGCTGATTAGTTTTTTAGCCTGCAATTTCGTAACAATGACTATGAATAATTAACAGAATATCAACCAAAGATAAACTGCTGGAATTCCCTAATTAATTTTCTAATGATTGGTTTTTTAACCTGTAATTATGTAACAATCTTTACAAATACGAATTACAAACAGAATACCAACCTTAGGAAGATAAGGTGCATCAGGGCGAGTCCCGGGTGCTCGTTGATTCTCTCGTCGCCGCTGAAGAAGCAGGGAAAGCCGTTGACCTTGCGGCAATTAGAGCTGGCCTCGGCGGCCATGGGGAGGTCGTTCCTCTGGGTTCGGAGTCGTCCACCGATTCCGGCCCGCAACGCCCGGGCTCGTTCGACTGACGTCCCGTACAACGGCGACAGGTCTAGGTACGACGTCGCCTGGTTTATTTGCTGCCGCGAGCCCAGCTTGCAACCCTGGATAGTTTAATTTATTTTGAATATGAAAATAAAGGTAAATTATGAGAACTGTTGAAAATTAATTATTCGTCAAGTGGTTGATTTACTATGCACGACTGTGTAGGTACATACATTAAATTGATTATTTTTATCTTGTTCATTTCGGCTTAGCTTGGAAAAACCATATTTTCAAACATATATTTTTTTTCACGAAATTTTGGAATAATATTTAATTTTGAAAATTGAAATTTTTAACGTTAAGCACAGAAAATGAAAAATTATTCCAAAAAGTATTTTTTTATAATTTTTTGTATTTTTATTATGTATAATGAGAGGTACAAGGAGTAAGAGTATTTTTTAAAAGTCTTAAATAAATTAATTTTGGTACATTTTGTCATTGATAAAAATGGAATTCATCATCTTTGAATATTGTGGATTCAAATATTTGAAAGCTACTTTTTTTTTAGAACAATTATACTGATTGGCGGAATAGTGTTTCTTGTGAAATATTTAAAATAAAAATTTTTTTTTATATCTAGAGTAATATTCTTTATGGGACGAAATAATATTTTTAACTATTTAAAAATTATTAATGTAAAATCTAAAAAAAAATGGAACGGCATTTAGTTAAAACCAGAGTTGGGCAAGTATCCGAAGTTGAAATTTCGGATACTTTTGGGCTTTCGAAAAGTATCCGAAAAAAGTATCTTCGGATACTTTTTAGTTTTTAAAAGTATCCGAAAAAAGTATCTTCGGATACTTTTCAATTTTTAAAAGTATCCGAAAAAAGTATCTTCGGATACAAGATAAATTTCATGAAAGTATCTTCAGATACAAGATACATTTCAAAAGTATCCGAAAAAAGTATCTTCGGATACTTTTCAATTTTTTGAAAAAGTATCTTCGGATACTTTTTTTTTTGAAAAAGTATCTTCGGATACTTTTTAAACTTAAAAAGTATCCGAAAAAAGTATCTTCGGATACTTTCATAATCTAAATATATCCGAACATACTTTTTGTGTCATAAAAATTTTATACAGTTAAAAAATTTAACTTTTTTTACTAATGAGTCCAATAACCAAAATCAAATAAAAAAATAAATAAAATTATTAAAAACGTGATCGGAAATTGTTGGGGACGCTCGAACGGATTTTAAGGATTATAAAAGGATTGAAAATACTTCATTGCATATATTTTTTTGCAAAACAAAAAAAAAATTACTATTTGAACCAACTCTTGAATTCAATCACCGTGCTTCGTTTCAGTAATTTAGTCGCGCAACTTGTTCACACGTTAATACAAGAGTTGTTACGACAAATTTTTTGTTTAAACCGGTCTCAATTCAAAGTTTTTTATATCTTTATTTTATATTTGAATTGTATTATTTTATAAATGATTTACAAATTTGTCTCGCAACAACTGTTGTATAAGTTTCGTGACTAAATAATGGAAACATATTTACGTATTTAACAGAAGCTGATTGTAGTGAAGCACGGTGATTGAATTTAAGAGTTGGTTCAAAAAGTAATTTTTTTTTGTTTTGCAAAAAATTATATGCAATTAAGTATTTTAAATCCTTTTAAAATCCTTAGCATCTGTTCGAGCGTCCCCAACAATTTCGGATCACGTTTTTAATAATTTTATTTTTTTTATAATTTTTTTTTATTTGATTTTGGTTATTGGACTCATTAGTAAAAAAAGTTAAATTTTTTAACTGTATAAAATTTTTATGACACAAAAAGTATGTTCGGATATATTTCGATTATGAAAGTATCCGAAGATACTTTTTTTGGATACTTTTCAAGTTTAAAAAGTATCCGAAGATACTTTTTCAAAAAATTGAAAAGTATCCGAAGATACTTTTTTCGGATACTTTTGAAATGCATCTTATATCTGAAGATACTTTCATGAAATTTATCTTGTATCCGAAGATACTTTTTTCGGATACTTTTAAAAATTGAAAAGTATCCGAAGATACTTTTTTCGGATACTTTTCAAAAGCCCAAAAGTATCCGAAATTTCAACTTCGGATACTTGCCCAACTCTGGTTAAAACTAGAATATTTTGAATAGTCTGTGAATAAAACTGATGTTTCCAAATTCACACTCAGAACATAACTTTCAAGATACATATCGCTCAAGATTTTCCCTGATATAATTTGAATTTCTACGAGAACATCTAAGCGTACAGTAAGAGTACTACTTGTCATGATCATTTGATTGTAAGAATTATACATGGCTGTTCTTATAGCACCCCGTAAATTTTTTTCAAGCCAGTATAAACAAACTCTAATCTCTGAGAACACAGAGATCAAACATCAGCATGGGAACCAGCCCACTTCCGTTCGTCTATCCATGCAAATGCGTTACGTGATAGCTCGGTTAATTTCGTATATATAAATCTCGCTCAACTAATTTTCACCGTATTGTCACGCTACAAAGGAAGGATAAATCTTTCCAACCGCTCTGCCGCAGTGAAAGTAAGTGTCCAACGACTTTTTACCGTCGTCAATAAAACCGATTGAACTTTTACCGAGGAAAACAAAAGTGTGGTTTTAATTTTTTTATCCCGATTTGTACTTTCTTGGTTTTTCTAATTTGGAAGTACAATGACAAAGGCCTTATTTCGTAGTGTCAAGGAAACCCTGGACCCCTGATAAATAAGACTTTTACCGCTACGCAAATTACCCCGCGGGTTTTCTTATTTTTTTCCATCTTCGCGGTGATGTAAATCACGAGTTTGACGTCCGTCATTTTCGAGCTTTCGCACCTGTTCTATGTGGGGCAAGCGATGAAGTTGTGGTTTTTTTTTCTTTCTTTCTCGTCAACCAGTTTTATCTTTGTGAATCTTTATTTGGATGTTAATAACAGTGCAATGTTATGAATTTTCTTAATATTGATGTAGACAATTAAAGTTAGATAAATTATATATTTAAATACATTTATCGCCCGTACTGAGCGTAATAATTGCTCTACTGCTTTCATTGACTATATCGACGGTCCCAGCGAAGAAAAACCTTAGCCGAAAATCTAAAAATTTAAAATTACCAATGAAAGGCTGAAATGAATTAAAAAATCGGAAATAATGAAAAAATTGGATTTATTGTGTACCAACTTATTAAGATTTTAGATTTTTTCTGATTTTTTTTAAATTTATTTCAGTCTCTACTTGATGATTTTAAATCAGCAGTTTTTAAATCAGCAGCTAAGGTTTTTCTTCGCTGGGACCATCGATATATCATCATGGAGTAAGCCTGAATTTTTTGGATAGTTTTTGAATAGTTTTTACCTACCAAGTTTTACTAGTTTTGGTCTACTATTCAATGTTTATTTGAAAAATTTTTTTTTTTTTTGAAATTTTAATAAAAAAAAAAGTTAAAGTAAATATTGAAAGAGCGCATGAATATATTTTAAAGCAATCTTAAAAAACAATATTGAAGTCATCGAACTTCTTATTACTTAGATATAAAATTAATTGGACTCCAATAAAATTTCATGCCGTATGATGCAAACGCTACTCTAAAAAAAAAACTTCAATATTTTCGGATCCCAGCCAAAGGCATCGCGTGACTCATAAGCATAAACCCGCGACACTCTTACCAAAGCCCGCTCGATTGTATTTAAATCGCTCGATGGGCAAATTAAATAAACACGATTATCGCATTAGGAGTTCATCTCTACCTTCTTTTACGTTACGCAAGCCATTCTAATTCCCTAACAATCTCACCTGGTGCATGTTGCCGGGATGGGGCGCCGACCTGGCGTACTCCATGCATCCGCCGATCTCGTTCTCGGCCCTTATGGGGAAGCACTCGGGGTGGAACTGCTCGAAGGGTACGTCGCAGCACTTGAGACGCTCGCCGTTGGGCAGGTCCATGCGGGGCGTGTGCGCCAGGTCGTGGGCCACGAACTCCCCGAAGAGGGCCGTCAGGGCCATCAGGTAGGGATGCCTGAAATTAATAAAATCAGGTAATTTGCGATAAAATGAGTGGGAAGACTCACGATGTCTCGTGTGGTTTTTTCAAATTTTATGTCACGAGATAATGAAGGTCAGATTTAAAAATCACGAAGTCGGTGGTATGACAGATGAATAAAACAAAATCTAAGTATGATCAGGAGAAAATTTGTGAAATTTCAATTTATTTTGGGTTTTTCTAAATGTCACAAATGTACCCTTTACAAAGTATACTACTTAAAAAAATATACATCATGAATTAGGCATGACAGTGGTGAAAAATCATATGAAATTTCATCGCAAATTTTCTTCAATTTAAAATATAATTACTATTATTATTATAATTCATGTATGTATAAAAATACTGAATGAATACCAATAAACAAGAACAATATTAAACAAGAAGTCACTGAAATTTTAAAAACTGACAGTCACTGAGCATCTAAAAAACATAAAATTTTCATACTCGAACCACGTCTGTCATGTTCGTCATGTCTAAAAATCTGGTAAAATTAGTATTCTCATTTTGAAAAAACCTCGGCCCTGTTATATAAAGGTCAATTCTCAAAATGGACTTACCTCATGTCAGGACCACCGGAGTGCATGGCGACGCTGACGGCTCTGGCACTGGGAAGCCCGGAGGTGGGCTGAGAAACCCCGTCGGCGTACTCGGCCGGCTGCCACCGGGCGTAGGACTCCAGGGCGGCGCCGCGAGCCGGGTACAGGGGGTTGTTGCACCTGCCGTCGTGGCTACGGAACCGGGGATCGACCTTCCGGCACTCGCTGATCAGCCTCAGGTAGTCGCTTGAGCACAGGCTGACCTGTTCGATAGAAAGCCATGAGTTGTCTTTTCTCAACGTTAATATATATCTGTTCTTAATTGATGATCCGTTGAAATTGTATTAACCTTGTTGAGGTTACTTAGGTTGTACAGGTTTTGTAAAAAGGCAAAATATTGAGGATATCATTTCAGGCATAGCTGAAGTTGTTAGCAAATATTAATACGGTATGTTACTGTAGTAGAATTTCAATAGAGATTGTTATCGTATATATAGTCAGATTTATCTTATTGCCAAGTACCTTATTTATCAATTAGATCTCTGTGGCTTGCAGGGAAAACTAGATAAAACCATATTCATAAAATCAAACCTTTTCAAGTTTAATTGAACTTTCCGATCAAAAAACTCGAGTGGCTATGCACTTCAGAATCACTAAAAGAATCACACATGGAAATCAATATAATCAATAAAGTATTAATTTCATTACAAGTAAAAATCTTCGAAAAATATTATTTTTAACAAAATATCAGTTGAAATTGATTCCAAGGCTCTAAACACTTCAAATTTGCTAAAAGAATCAAAAAGAATAAAAAGAATCATCAGTGATTCTGGAGTGCATAGCCCCTCGAAAAAACTAATTTTAGAACCAAATACATTTTTTTCCGTCCAGTATACGATAAGATAGAAATACTAACAATAAGTCGATATTAATAAGATTAAATAGTTGTTATTTTTTATTTTTCGACGTTGGACTTATCTGATTTTCCCATAAGTCACATAGAGGCTATGGTAATTTTCAAAGTCTATGTTCCCTATAATGTTCAAAAGAATAACAAAAAATCATAAAGTCACTGATTTTGATTCTAAAGTATACAGCCTTTCGACTCACCAGGTTGGTACCAATGGATGGTAGCAGGTTGTTGGCGTCCTTAGGCGACATGTGCAGAGCCTCGACGAGCATCACCGCCATGGTCTCCCTCCTGAGGGCGGTCTTGGTCAGGTTTTTGGCGGCCGGGGTCATCTCGTGGGAGGCAGCTAGAAACCACGCCGGGGAGTCGCGTTTCAGACGTACGTCCGACTCCATGATGGACAGCTCCAGGATGCGGTAGCGCTCCATCGTGTCGTTGGCGCGACGCTTTAGGTCCTGGAGCATACGCGCGGGAAGTATCATCGACCTCGCCAGCCATTGCGTGGATGATAGGCTGTAATTGTTTTGAGATATTAATGAGAGATTTTAGAGATAGAGTTAAAAAAAAAATTTTAAATCTTAAAGTGCTATCAGATAATTTCAAAGCAAAATTTTTGTTCAGAAATTTTTAATGAACTTGAAGTTATAGTTAATTTTGGAATTTTTTTTTGTGAATGATTGTTTTTATAATTCAGACAGGTTTACTGACTAGTTTTAATTACTGCAAAAGTCTATGTCAAATCTCAGACCGATTTATTTTTAAGTTACTTTTGGCAATTAAAATTGTATGTATTTTAAGATACTGTCACTGTAACTCGAAAACTTATCAATCAACCAATCTTGCTGAAATTTGTCGGACACTATTGTCAACAATTTGTCAAAATAAGGAAAAGCAGGGAGAAGCTTAAATTAGGTATTTAAAATCAATTTTAAAAAATTGTGATTTACAAAAATAATTTAAAAAAATTTTAAGACTTACGCAAAATTATTAATTTTTGATTAAATTTTTATGCTAGCCATAAACATTTCAATTTATTACAAAAAATTGTATATTTTTTAAAACGATTCCCTGGTGTTAAATTTACACGAGTAGTTTACCTGTGTAACATAATATGTGTGAAATCGTAACGTAATCGGGAAAGTCATACCAGTAATTTTTAACGTTTAACGTTTTTAATACTTTGACTATCTAATAAATGCTTTTTTTGTTGTAATTTACTTTTACTACATGCTTCATACAAATTTTATTTAAAGTCTTAGCCAAGTTTATTTTTTAAATTGATTAAACAATTTCTATTGATCCATTCTCAACATTCATGCACCAATTACACGTTTAATTTATACGTGTATCTTATGCATATAAGTTACATATATCCCTAACTAAGAGATTCTAATCCAGTAATTAGATTCTCAAACGAAAGTAGATGAAAGATTTCATAGTGAATTTCGTAATTCTTTCCCGCTTCATGCAGATCTACAAAAGTATATACTTGACGACCCATTGTTCGCTCATTAGAGCACTTTTAGTTCCTCAATATTTCAGCCGCCATACGGTTTTACTTTCGACGAAAGACAGGAAAAGTAAGTAAATGATAAGGCCCGGGCGCTCTTCCTGCTCTCCGAGTCTTGCCCGCGAAATTCAAACGGCACGCCCGCGTCGTGTGCAGCCAGCCGTAAATCTCGGCTCGCTTTCTCACCGACCGGGGCGCCCGCGCGGAGGATATTTACATATGCGAGTTGTTTCGCTGAATTTCGCAACCGAGGTTTTTATTCCGTTCGTTAGGAAAAACGATTCCGTAAAAATTTTGGAAGCGATTCATACGGTGGATCTTTTATTTTAATTTTGAATTTCGTTCGATTTTTAACTTCTGTTTCGTAATTTAATAAGAATAAAATGCTAGAGTATAGAATTTACCATTTCGAGTATTGGTTAATCATTTAATAAATTATTATAATTTTGCAGTTTTTTTTATTTTTATCATTATATTATTATCTATCGCTGGTTGTATTCACTTTGTAAACCGCATTATCGATTATTCACGGTTGGTTAAAAAATGTCGGACGATAATTATTATCGAATTAAAGTGCGGTGTGGAATAAAAAAAAAAATGATCCCTCCAAGATCGTGAGTTAAATCAAGGCGATAAGTTTGCGAAAGACGGTGCTCATTGTCCGGTGTGCAAATGATTGATCGCGTGTTAACGCGATATTTTTTCGCGGTCTGGCGCGCTGCAGTTACAACAATGTGCGTCGGCGGCCCGCCGATGGTGACTGATTGAATCTTGGCGCGCGTTTTTTATTATTTCACGCTTCTCTTTTTCCTTCTCGTTTTTACGGTAGTGAGAGAGCTTTTGACTTTTTGAAAAGCCTGAGATAAGATTCAAGAGAGAAACTTGCTTTGTTCCTTGTACGAGCGAGATAAAAAATAAAACATTTCTAACCTCAAAATGATGAAACTGTAAAACGTTAAACTCTTTTACGAGTTTAGAGATGAATGGTTTTCCAGAAATTTAGTATATATTTTTACTGCGGCAAATAAAAATTAATAAAGGACCCACATGTTCGGTAAAGTGCGAAAATATCAAATATTTGATTAGATGACTACCTGAAGGTCTTCATAAAAACTCTTTTACAACTTTGAAGAAAAATTTCCAGTTTCAAGCTTATGAAGATATTTTAAAGGGTTATGATATAACCTCAAACACTTTTTTTCACGCGTAACGAAAGATGAGTATGTTAAGTAAAACCTCATACATATTTACATTATAATTTATATGCAAAATCTCTACTTTCGAACATTTAGAATAAATGAATTCATACAAATATTTCTAAGCAGGTCTTTGTAATTTGGTCAAAATAACTCGCACTACGCGTATGTGATAAAAACAACTTTTTTGTATTAAAATGGATAAATTGTTATCTCAGACGGTGCATATGCAAGTGTCATTGTAGTAAATTTTTACTACAATTTTTACTACCAAAAACATAAACTTTATAAATGACCTGCATATTTGTTCTAGTGCAACTGATAACTTCTTTGTTGGAATTCTTTTTGTAAGTATTCATTAACACATCCATAAAGTTTTGAAAAAATCGTTATTTTCGAACGATCTTACAAAATATGATTATAAAAATGAGCTTAAAATCAATGACTTTTTGCCCTATTTATTAACAAGCTTCGGTCATGTGTATCTGTAAAAATAACCAAAAGTCCCAAAATTGCCTTAGCTTATAAAACCATAACTCGACATTGATAAAAGAAAAGGGTTTGCCGATTACGACTGCAGGTTGTCACGATCGATGAATCCTCGACAACAACAACTCGAGTAGGCCCATTTATCTTGCGAGCGCCGCGCCGCGCGCGCGAACTTTCACAATTTCCTCCCGTAAAAGGCCCATGGCCGGAGCCCAGAAAATATTATTCCCGAGCAAACAAAACCCCATTAAATTTTCAACGCGCCGCATCATCAATCGGTCGCTTAAGAGACTCGAAGAAGAAGAATATAGTCACTCGTAAAAACTCTCGTTACGCAATAACGAGGAAGAGCACGTGGGACGACCGCTGGCATGCCATGACTTTCGATTAATCTTTTGTTGCGACCGATATTTTAGATGCAAATTTAATCCGTTTGTTGCATGTATCGGGCTTTTTGTGTGTTAATCGGCCTTGGCTGAACTTAACCCCTCGGAGCTGAGAACACTCGCTTGATACCCGTAATTACCACCGCCTCGGTGGCTTTCAATTTAATAATATAGATGTACAATGCGATGCTTGATCATTATGGTTACAGGGTATTTTTGTGGACAACTGGTTAAACACTTTTACTCGGGAACGAATGGGACGGGATTGTGAAAAATTATGAGGTAAAGTGTTTTTGAAAAGAGTGTTTATTTGTTGTGATTCTGTAAAAGAATGAATTGGTTTTGATTCGGTAACTGTTTAATAGAAAGTACTGAAAATTGAGTTTATTAAGTTAACTGTATCATATGTATAGTTATAACACGTATTATACTGCGTTGCATAGAGTCATTTTGCATTACAGTATAATGTATATGATGCTATATTTAACACTGTCATACATCATGACTATAGAAATAATTTAGATAAATAGTGGTCTAAGTAAATAAGAAAATGTATATGAATATAACGTTGATATTATAAAATTTTCCAAATTAAATAATACATCATAATTTATTGATATCTGTAAGAAATCAAACTGTTCTGTAAGATCGCTGTATAAAATATATACATATTTATTCACCGAATAGTAATTTTTACAACTTTTACCAACTTTTTCTGAATTATTTGGAATTTTCACAATAATTTTTTTTAAGTAGTTTTATAATTTTTAATAGTAAGATATTTAAAGGCTTGTTTCTAGCCATTTAATGGATTGAGTCTATAAAATGGTCAGAAACAAACCATTAATAACCAAAACCATATACTGCTTCTAGACAGGGATACGTATAAAGTTACCAATCATTACAGTTATCTTTTTAATTTCGACAACTACGAATTTACTAAAATCAATTACCGTGGCTAAAAAATCGAAGCTTGCCAGATCCATTACGACAATGAGTTACAAAAATCCAATGCTCGTCTGTCATTTAGTTTATAACGTCGGGTTTCCATACAAACACGAGACATCCCATTAAAAATAACCAATTTGCACCGACTCGTCTAGTCACGACCGTCTCTGTGTATTTTATAAGTGTATCTTCGCGGATAATCAGAGATTGCTATTTACTCGCGGCTGACAATCGATTTGTACCACGATATAACTTTCTTACGGGGCCTTTTTTCGAGTCTTGCGCAAAACTTTAATTACTATTAGGCTTACACGAAAAAATACCCATGCTCGTGCCGTAATGTAATCGTGTTAAAATTGATCCTGAATTCGTGTACCATCCCAAGCTACATGATACACTGGATTATAACAATTATGAATTTATGGGTTCTTAGTAGCTTTGGAAAAATGACTGATGGACTATTAAAATGAAAATCTATTGTTCGTGAAATTGAACTCTTTTTGGTAATTGAATACAAGGATTTATCATGAAAATCATTGAAATTATTGAAAGGCTGATCGATAAGAATCGAAATGAATTATTAACAATCGGTTCTCGGGTGCAATGTAGATTTTAAATTTTTATTCATGACAGAAATTTAGGTGAAGACAGATTTGAGAAAGATTAAATTTAAATTTTTACCACAAGGTTCACTACTTACACTCGCAATTAAAATTTTTTAAACTGAAATAGCATAAAATCCTTTAATATTTATCATTCACTTAGAAATATGAGTAATATTGCTTAGCCATCAAAGGCAGGGCTGACGGTAAAAATTTTTGATTTATCTCCTTATTCAAAGAGTCAAAGATAAATAAACGGGAATTTATCGCTTGGTAGCACAAATCATGACGCCGTAAAGAATATAAAAAACTCAACACTTACCGTGAATAAAAAATAATATTCATACACATTGTAGAAAAATAAAGCGTATGCATAACGAACTTTAACTTACGATTGCATCTTCGCATTGTCGTGGTTTTAATCGTTTCTTTCATCTCTCACGACTCCTTACGTACAACGTTAATCGAATGTTTTCTTTATTTAAATTTTTATATTTTTATGGGTTGTTTATGATTTATAGCATGTTTAATTACAACTGTAATAAGATTCCTCACTCCACTTTTGCATCTTCGGATTAGCAAAAATAGAGTAAAAAGATTTATGTCGCGAGAGATGAGTCTTCGATGTAAGATTGAGATTGTTCAAATGCTCCTGTTGTGTTATCGCATAATTTAACGTAATCATAAAATTTACGTTTAGAGAGTGATTAATCTTTATTAATGATGTTAATCTTTTATTCTTTTTCCTTTTAATGTTGTTAATTGTAGATTCATATCAATTAATGTCTTTAATTGATTCTAACTACTGTTTGATCAGTGTGTTAATCAATAAAATGTTATAAAATTTGGAAAAATTTGAATCAAATTTATTAGTGATATTTACACTGTATGGATCATTTATACTAGTCTGTACGATACTTTGATATGTAAGAAACTAAAATATGTTACACTTTTATTATATCATACGTAGCATATTTTAACAGGGTAGTTGTAATGACGTAATGTATTCGTATAGCTATAGTAACTGTTTTTCCCATGGCAACTACCCGTAAAATATGCTGATATCATAATGAAGTTTGATTTGATATTTTACTTAATATACACAGAACAGTTTATCACTGTTTTTCTGGAAAATATTTGATTCCTCCAACTAGTTTTATTCTAAAATCATCCTTAAAATATCAATTTATGTATATTTAGGATTATAATAATTAACCAGTATAGTAAACCTGTAAACAGTCAATCTAGTAGGTTACTGTATTCTGATTATTGACATGGGGTATTGTTGACAGCATATTATTTCTTATAATTATTTTTGGGACATATAGTACACATTGGTTTCTTTCCGTCTACATTTACTGAAAAACTGAGATTTAACTATAAAAAAAATTAAATAATCAAATTTAAAAAAGTTACTTACAGTAAGAAATGAAGAAGTACTCTTGACAGCATGTTTATTAAGGATAATATAAATTAATTTTCGACTTTGTCGAGTCCCGTCTAATTCTCCTCTTCGATCTCACCGGCACTGCAGCATGCGGCAAAAGCATCTGGTGAACGGCTCACTTACCGACGTACTGGGCTATAAAATTCACATTTTTTCTTTTTCGTAAATAAGGTCATAAGTGAATAATTTATACCGACAGATAATAATGCTGTTGACTAAGCATACACTACGCTATTAAATTTAATATTATATTGGTTAATCGATAATCCCCGAACTCAATTATTTAGTAAGCTCGTACCATAATTGAGCTTGAAAGCTCATACCCTAAATTATTGTGAAGAAACGTGAACTGTGAAGGTAAAAAAGTTTTTTTTATTCATTAATAATATTAATATAATAAAAACTTTTGATTTATTTTAGTATGTATTAACAAATTTGAAAAAACTAAGTTTAGCAGTTAAAAATTTTGATACAGTTCGGTCTATGATATAAAACTGTAATGTAAACCACTCAGCGATTTTCACATTTAAAAACATCGTAATCAACAAAATAAAATTTTAACTTTATCTAATTTAACTATTTTTAGAGTTCATTGAAAAAACTGGCTCAATCATGAACAAATTCGAGCTTGGAATTTGACAGAGCATGGTAAAGAAGATGGAACTATTTTTTTTCATCAAAAAATGATTAATAAGAACTATATTTATTATATGTACGAATCTACTTTCAAAAACTTGCCAATAAAGCCGAAAATCTTATAAGATAAAAATTTTGACACAACAGGTCTAGACCTACATGGTAAAGCTCTGGCATAAAAACGATTACCTATCGTTAAAACATAATAACGTATAAATTATAAAAAGTTTTCCAGCTCTTTCGCTCCAACATCTCCCTGAAAAAGCTTCAACCCTATCGACTGAGCTCGGTCAACAACACTTATCTCAATCACACCTACTTTTTATCCGAAAAAAAAAATTTTTTTTAATTTATCTCAATCACAAAATCACTTCACTAAGTTAATGGGATACATCGAAAGTCACATACGGTTCTTCGGAGCGCCCGGCTGGTGTAGACTGCACCGAGTCAGCGTTCGGTTTGTCTTCGGAGCTGGGCCCCGCCGTCCGCGAGAGAGTGGGGCATTGGGTCTATGGGGGGCCCCGGGTAGAGCAGGGGGTTGGGTGGGGGATATCAACGGATCGTTCGTGGTGCTCCGCGGGCACCGCGACTTTTTGACAACCCGATGCTCATCCCCTTGTTGGGGTCGTGCGATTGTTTGAAAATTGAACTTTGTGTCGAGGGGCTGTGCACTTCAGAATAATTACTCATAAAAATTAGTATGATCAATCAAATGTCAATTTCATTTCGAGTGAAAACATTGATTTTTACTAAATATTTCGAGGCTCTAAACACTTTTAATTTTCCCAAAGAATCACGAAGAATCAAAAAGTGGAGTGCGTCGATCCTCGTTACTGGTGCTATAAAAATAAACGAGTACGACGTCAACGTTCTGTCTACTAAGCCAATGTATATTTAGTTTAAATCTCATACATAAAGAAAATTATGATGTTGAGCATTAATTAGTACTCTAAAAAATTTTTATGTTTTATCATTTTTAACCAATTTTTCTAGTTATTGAGAATTAGCACATAATATAATGAAAATATAATTATCATACGTTACAAATGGTTTCATAATTCTAAATTCTTATGTCCCAATGAGCTCAAAAATTAAAATAAAATTTGTTTACGACAACAACATAAAAATTAAAATAAAGTTTTATTTCTGCTTATAAAACAAACTTCATAGTTCTAACGTATCTTTTTTTAACAAATATTTTTCAATGTTTTCTAATTTATATGCGTTGCTATAAACTGGTCTTTGAAAATTTGTTTTTAAAAACAAAAAATATTTACCTAGTACGATTTTAGGTTAATAGAATAAGAAGAATTAATATGAAATTTAATCCAGTGTTTACGTAAGACAATTATTTTAAATCAAATTTTGTTAACTTTTCTGACATAGTATACCTAGAACGCTTAGTAAAATTTGACTTATGACTATTTATTGAAAAAAATCAAAGACTGATAATTAATTTTTATCCTTAGAGGACGTTTAAAAAATAAGTAACGCTATTTCTCAAAATTGTTGGCCCTTCCTCCTCGTAACGCTTTTTGGCAAAATTTTGTATTACTTTAAAGAGCGACGTTTTTGAAAATGGCTTGCCTCCCTAAGTGTTACGTATTTTTTGGACATATCTTAGCAGAAATAATTTATATTTTCTAAATCACAGGAAAACTCAAAAGTTGTTTCAAATTTATTTAAATATTTTGTAACTTTCTGAAATGTTAATTTGTAAATGTTTATTCTTTTCAACTTCATTTGTGTAGGAAGTTGTAGCTTTATTAACATACTTGATAACTCGCTAAAAATTTGTTTACGTCAAAAGTTCGTATTATGAAACGACTGCAGGACTATTATTTTTTTTTGTCTGTCCGAATCTTATGAATTTAATTTAATATTTTTTTGATTGCAGTTTACGATTTTTTCACACTACGCTTGTGTAAATATGATTTGTGGATCGTTGCACTTTGCTACAGAAGAAATTTTGCCTCAGGCCGCTTTCAGATTTATGAACCCAAGATGCTCAATCAGCCCACAGAAAAAATTTTTTTTCACTTTGATGAATCCCAGTCTTAAAAAATTAACTGAATGATAAATTAACTTATCTGATTGAGTTGACTCTAAATGATAAGTTACATAATGTTTGCAGTTAATATTAAAATTTTTTGTAGTTTTTTATAACTTCAGTGAAAGTATTATTAAAATTTTAGTCGAGCCTATAAATAAATTACTTAATAAAATCAAATATTTATTTTAAGAATAGTTTTTTTTTTTTTTAATTTTTTGCTTACAACGTTGTAATTTTTATTTAATTGTTTGTTTTTTATTTTTATGTACTAAATACATCGTACTATAAAATTCATTTATTAATTTAAACTAAAAAAATTAATTTCATCGTATTTGAATAAATTAAAACCTTCAATGGTCGGATGAAATCATGCAAAATTTATTTATTTTATTTTTTGTCGGTAATGGATTTTTCTTCTTATACACTGCATACTAATAGCTCGCGCAACATCTCCATACTTTCTCGAAACCAAGAAAAACAATTTTTCTTCAATTGTTTGGTTTAGAAAAAAATAAAATAGAAAAAATCCAACGCACTAATCGAAATATAATTATAATAAAACCGCCCACTGCTTAAACGGTCGGCGTCTCGATCGGGATCAAGGCTAGCTCAACATGTTGCACCTTCACCTTTGGCTGAGCCGCCTAGACCGAAGAAGATGCACCGCATCCGTGAAAGGAATCCCATAAGTACCTCCTTTGTTTTTTCTCATTTTTTTTTTTTTTTTTTCTTTTTCAATTCGCAGAAAATCCTATTGCGTCGTGGGAGAAGACGAGATTTTTTCCGCTGATTAAGAGACCGTTTATGCGCGGATATGTGTAACGCGGAGCAGCGGGGGAGTGACGAAAGAAGCGCGCGGCTTTTATGACGCGACACGATGAGATGCTCGTTTGAAAAATTAAGTGGATTTTAAGAAGCTTTCTTTTTTTTTTTAATTAACGTGTGAATTGTGGTATGATAATTTTTTTTTTTTTTTTTTTTTTTTTTCTTGTTCATTGTATTCGATTTATAGTGAGGGCAGAAATCTATTTAATTTTTTGAATATTTTTTATTGCGCTTCTGAAAAAATTAAAAAATTTTTAACAATGATCATACATTAATCGTTGATGAAACTATGTTAAATTATTTTTATATTTATAAAGAAATTAAAATAAAATTGAAACCGTGTAAAGAATTATAGCAATGGATGTAGGTGAGCATAATTGAATTTTCATCACGATTAATTTATTGGAGCAATTTCGAAAACATTAAATACAATTAAGTAAATTACTTCACTGCATTGAATAATGCAATAAAAGTATTTAAATTCTTATTGAATGATTGCAAGCATGCAAATGAAATTTCGTAATTTTTGCTCTAAAATGCATTCGAAAAATATATTTCATCTGTAAAATTCTGTACAAAATACATCATTGTCAAAAGAAAAAAAGGACGTGTAATTTTTTACTTTCAGTTTTACCCCAGACTGATTTGCTACACAGATAAGCTTAAAAAAAAAAAGGTTATGCAATCCCTACGAGTTCAAAATTGTTTTGAATGTTTATGAATGTTAAATAACCGGGAAGAAAGGAATAAGGCCGAGGGCGATGTCAAAATACCCTCATTTAATCTCTTTCTTTTGATCTTCTCTGGCTTGAAAAAAAAAGAGAGAGAGAGAGAGAGAAAAAAAACTGCACAACGGTCAGAAGGCGTACTCGTAATTTACCTTTATGAATGACCACTACAATGGGCGCGAAAAAATCGCGGCGCGCGTCGTCAACTTTCGAATTTTGAACTCCGTTGGGTACGCGCGCGGGGGATATATCGAAATTAGAGGAGATTGCGCGAGTCGGATTATTTTGTGTGAGCAACCTTTGTTACGATGAGCGATATTATGAAATTGTTTCTTTCGGCGTGAATCGAAAAATTGACGGGATGTGAGTTACGGAGTGGGTGGAATAATTTCAAATTGCCCGCGCCTTTATTCCTGAATTCAATTTTATTTTTCGAAATAACCGTGATCTGGAAATTCAGTTATTTTATTTTTTCAAGAGTATTTTACATGCAAAATTTAAACGAAAATATGACATTTTTGTCTCTACTCTCTACCAAAAAAATTGAATTAATTAATCGATGATCACTACCTATGAATACAAAAGTTTAATTAATTGTATATATTCATGTCAATTAATGTCAATTAATTATTGTGAATTTTTTTTTTTTTTTTTTTTTTTTAAGAAATATTTACAGTTATATAAATATCAACAATTAAATGACTTGCATGGACTAATTTTAGCAATAACTAAACAGCAGTCTTCAAGAACAAAAAACAAAATTTTTGATCAATTTTTGCAAAATACGCCCAAAAATACGCTTGCTTGTGCATTCAAAAAATAAGTCACGAAACAGTTTTTGCAAATTACCAAAATCTGTATCATCGATAGCAATGCACACGATCATTATAGGAACCCACCCCAACGCGCATCTGCGAGCTCAGCTGTAGTCATGTTGCTACTTTTTATAGATGAAAAAAGAATGTTATAAATAAAGTTTTGAATTTTTTTCAAAGAAAAAATGTACGATTTTAAATTTATAGACAAGTCGAGACTTAATTATTTCAGGTAAACGATTTGGTGTCATTCAAAGTAAAATCGCGCCGTTCGCTCTTGTGTCAAACTACAAATTTTCGGAAAAACCTAGATACCTATTCGACTGAAACTTTTCTTCAAACACCCAAGTGAGCATTTACTTACGAGTAGAAAGCAGAAGAAATGCAAAATTTGAGAAATTGTCAATAGAATTGTGTTGACGTATGGAAAAAGTTTGCTAAATAAAAATGATTTTCTCAAATCAAACATTTTTTTGTATTTCGTTTTAAAAACCTTGTGTTTATGATGACACGAATTCTAATAAAAAGTTTTGAAACTGTCTTCTGCAAACTTAGAAATCGGGGTTGAAAATAATATAAAAAATGGCAGTTTTTGTACTAATGTTGCTAGCAACCTGATATTAAATAATAAATTTTACTTATTTAATTATTTAATAATTACGTTTAAATAACAGGGTATTTATAAATTAATTTATTCATGTAATTGAGAGATTTAAAAATGATAATTTAAATTTTCTTTTATTTTTATACCAACTTAGAAATTGTGTGTGACACTTTCACATAAATTGTTTATTTTCTAGTAGTTGAACTGTTATGTGGGATATTTAATTAACAAAAATTGGTAGTAAAACATTTATACTACGATAATTATAAATCTCGATAAAAACTATTGGCTTATACATACAGAGTATACCTAAAGTTGATTTGTAAATTTTATTTTATTTTTAATAAATAAATAAAAATAAAATCTAATTATTTTAATAAATATTTGGTATCATTAAGACTAGACGTCCACATTGTAGTGTCATATGCTTGTGACTCCTTAAAAAGCATCCAGAGACTGTTCACATGGTTATTAATTAATAATAAATAATTTTTCTCTAAATATTATCAATGTTTCTCAACAAACAGCAAAAACCCGGTCAGAAAAGCACCATACTCGTTTTAATTTCAGTCAGTGACCGGAAAAGCCGCGATTTCATCTTAAAACATATCCACAACGTGTAATTACTCGTGGGCGTTGATTACGAAGTGCGAACAGCTTTTCAATTCCGCAACGATAGAATTATCCAAAACCAATAACAAAAATCTCCTCCAGAAAATCCTCCTTCAATACCTACAATCGATTACGCCACAAAACGCGATAAACGCCAGTTTAGCGTTCGCGCATGCCGCTATCTTCATCAAAATCAGACACCCCGCAATTACATAAACAAACCCGGGTTTTCGGGGTGGGAAAATACGGCCGAGATGTATCGTATGGATTCAACGTATTACACATCTTCGATGAATCTGCCACCTGTTCCTTTTTTATTTATTTACTTATTTATTTTATCTCCGAGGCTCGTAACGCAACAGCACCCTTCGGCACGCGATTTACATCCGCGAATCGAAAAAGGTGATACAGCGAGCGCGCGTCCTTGGCTGCGGCTGAGCTGCCTTTCCATCCTCGAAGATTTTTTTTACTTGTGTATTTTTTCTATTCTCGGTCTCGCGTTCGCGTGATGCGCCGCGGAGTTAGATTAGAAAGGCGGCCTGGCTCCTTTCTCGCGTGCCTGCCCTGATAAGAACACAACGCGGGGATTCCTCCTACTCCTCCTATTTTTCACTTTGCGCATGCGCGGTTGATTTAACATCTTCATGTTGCCTAATCAGGGTCGACGCGATGATAATTTTCTTGAAAAATGTGTTTGAAAAATTTGATCGATAGGATTAATTTTTTTAATGGTGGCGATGAGAGAGCATGTAAGATAGGGATGATTCATTCGAAAATATGGAGTCCAGAGCTATCCCGGAAATTTAGAAATGTCTGTTGCGCTCTCCCTACTGTAAAAGTCGTTTTTAAACGTAATTTTTACGCTGTGATAAATTCAAAGCTTTGTCAATAAAATTTTATGTGAAAAGTTATTAATATGCCTTATTTCTAGTTACTTCCTCTTCAAGTTACACATTTTTTTCTTTACGTGCTTTTTAAAAGATTTGCCAATGCAAAAACTAATTTTTGGTCTAACTTATCCGCGCTGTACCTAATATCGATTGTCCGTGCGTAAAAAACCTTAGCTTAAAATTTGCCACGGATAAAGTAACAACGGAGATACTTTTGGTCAATAAAATGTTTCTAAAACAGTTTATTTATTATTTTGGCCAGCCGCAGAAAATGTGAAAATGAGCTTTGCTATTAATCCAGTGATCTATTACGCTAAAAAAATAAAAAAACTTTTCAACTTTTTTTTTATCGTAATGTATCAACGGTATAGTAGACAAAGTCAGCTTATCATTTTTGCGGCAAGCTAAAATAATAAATAATGTTTTTTAGAGACATTTTATTGGCCAAAAGGTCCTCCGTTGTTACTTTTTTCGTGGAAAATTTTGGGCTAGGGTTTTTCTTCGCACGGGGAATCGATTCGGACCCTCCTGATATTTGAAGTATATTTTTAGTAAGGTACCTGTACCTAATATGGCCCCCCTAAGCGAGAATCAACGTTGTGGCCAATCAAATCACTATTTTTTGACGGGTAAGGTCTCATTTTAAAGCTTAATTCAAGAGCTTTAAAATGAGACCTTACACGTTTGATTTTGATCAATGAGCATCAAATGCCAGAGGATTTACCAAAACACGGTTTTTTAAGACACATAAAATTTGTGTCCTAATATGGCCCCCCTCTCCCCCCTGAAGTATTTTATTCATTGCGATTTTTTAAATCAATCAGAATATGAGATTTAAAAAAACTTCAAAATTGTTAACATTTTAAAAATAATTTATTTAAAAATTGAGCCTTTTTTACAATTTTTTTGAAAGCTTTGCAACCAGTAGAAAAATTACAACTTTAAATTTTTATCAAAGTTTGATTTTTGAGCTAGAATGCTTTTTTAGTTATAAAATGAAAAAAAGCTTTGAAACAATTAAATTTATTTTTCTTAAATAAAATTAGGATAGGATTTTCTAAAAAGTAAACATGAAACTAAGGACTCTTAATATCGGTATTTCCACTAATTCGCGGGGGGCCATATTAGGAACACTGGAGAATAATAAGTTATTTAAGAATAAAACCCGTTAGAAAACGAGTTGAACAAAAACTAAAATTGCATTTTAAAGCTGAAACAATAACGAATCGAAGCTACTTATTCAAATTTTGGTCAGATGCGTCTAAATCTTTTGGCAGACCATTTAATTACGACGTAAAATAATAACGGAGGTATACAAAACGAGTTTTAGCTATTAGGCGTGCGCAAAAATAATTTTAAAATGTTCTAAAAAACTGAAAACTTCATAATTCAGTGTTTTTGACTTCTTCCTACCTTGTAGAGATGCCGCATATTGAGCATATTCAAAATAACAGGGGGGGCCATATTAGGCAAGGGGCCATATTAGGCACACTTACCTTATATATATATATACCTAGTATATTTACAACTAGTTCAAAAAACTCAGGGTTCAATTTATAAAAAATTGGTGTATTGAAGTGATTTCAAATGAAGTTTTAAAATGATACCTGATGCGTTAAAAAAATATTGTTTTAGTGATAACAATTTTCTGCTTATTTATTTCGTGACAAAATGTTCTATGGGAAATAAAAACTCGCAAAAGAATTTTTTTAAATTTTGAACATCATAAAATTAATTTTTTAAGTTAGCCAAAATTTTTTTAAATAGTGATATTTTTCTAATCGGTGCAACGCCTTGGTTATACTATCCAATAGACGCTGCTGCATTTCAGGTTTCGAGCAGAAAGAAACTATTTTACGACTACTATTTTTTTCATAGAAAAAAAATTAAAATAGTTCAACTTTCTAATTTGATCAAATACTTAAAAGTTAAATTGACTACCTTTCGGTATCTCTAAAAAATATTTATTACATTAAAAATATGCTTCAAATCAACTACATGCTTCTTAAATATTTTGAATACAAACTCATATTTGCTACTGCGTCATGACTTTTTTTACGAATAAAATTGCTGCAAAAATACTTTTTAAACACAAATGTTAGACGACTGTCACAGGTACTAAAGGCAGCCAAAAATTAATTTTCAACGAAATTTCTTGAACATTTTTTATTTTCAGATCTCTGCCTATTAATGGCTTACATTTATTACTTAAAAACAGGTGATTACACATTTTGATTCAGATGAAACATTTAAGATGTAAAACTGAGGAAATATATTTGTACATCAACTCGAAAAAAAATGTTATTACTGCGACAAAATAACCTGCCAATAAGATAATAAACAGTAGTTCTCTGGAGGGACTCCGAGTAGTAATCATTGACTCTTGTTCCGAATGTATAACCATATCAGTTTTAATATTGTGAATTTTCATCAAACCTGATTCTTTGATTTGCTGAATGATTTTATCAAACTCTTCAGCGAATGGCGAAGCTTTTTCGTACGCAAATGCTGAATAGTGATGATTAAAAGATGGTCCATCTATTTTTATTATGGGCTTTCCTTGTGAATTCAAATTTTTTCTCACTCTATGCTGAGCTCCGTTGTACAACGTAACGCAAATTGAAAATTTCGTTTTGATTACTTCATGAACACATCTTGTGTTCGAGTCAATTTCTGATGCACGAGAAAGAAATTTTTTAACTTTTTCAGTATCGTGGTCACTTGCTGAATATCGTTTATAAATTTTCATTTTCGAATCAACCAAGTCTCGAAACGAATCGAATTTCAGCTCGTCGTTAACCACTCTCATGTCTGCGAGAGACGCGAATAAAATGTTGGAATACATAATCGATAAAATTCCAAGAAGAGTGAACAAAACCATTTCAGTTTGCCTTTTGGGTGGTTTAGCCGTAAATCCAATCAAAACTCGGTAAACGTGTATAGTGTTCCAAATTTTTGATTCAAATTTTAAAATTTTTGATAGAATAAAAAATATTAAGATTATCGAAGGGAAGCTAATAATAAACATCAATATTTCTGAAGAAAAGTTAAATCTAGACTTTTTTAAGATGGGTACAATTGTTACAAATTTACTCTCGCGTATCGCATTTCCAACAATTAACTTTCTGTCGTGAAAAAATGGATCAATCAAAAATGCAATTGGCAGCAGATTAACGTTATTTTCTTCCAAATTTATCAATACTTTTTCACTCATGACATTATGGTGTTCTTTCTTAAAGAGACGAAAATTTGGAGTAAAATTCAATTTATTCAAAATTATTTCTGCGTATGCATAGTCTATACCGTAAACCTTTCCCTGCGAGAAATTTCCGCCAGAATATTGCCAGACAGTGGGCAGATTTAGCGAAATTGGGCAGAAATTTAGTAGGGTTAATCGCCAGATTCTTGACAGAAGGCCAATGCTTTACGCATAGGGATTCTGGCGAGCTATAGCCTAAACCTTTTTATTTTAAATTGTAACATTGATTACTAACAAAAATATGTTCAGTTTCATAACTTGACTCTGAAATTTTTCTTTTTTTTTTTTCCTTATGTTGAACATTTTTCTCATCCATTTTGATGTAATTTTAAAATATTATTCACACAATACCAGCCCTGCTGTATAGCCACACGTGTGGCATACGTGTGCCACACGTACAATGGACTTGAACAAATTTTTTTTCTTTTTCTAAATATTTTAACACCTATGGAGTCAGGGCGGAGACCTAGTGCATAGGATAGCGATTACAACCTGGACATGATTTCCCCAGGAAGTTTTGACTCCGGAGGGGCCAGGGCGGACACCTGGTGCACCTGGTGATATTGACGCCTTGGAGATGATTTCCCCAGGAAGTTTGGACTCCGGAGGGGTCAGGCTGAACACCTGGTGCACCTGGTGATACTTACGCCTTGGAGATGATTTCCTCAGGAAGTTTGGACTCCGGAGGGGCCAGGGCGAATACCTGGTGCACCTGGTGATACTTACGCCTTGGAGATGATTTCCTCAGGAAGTTTGGACTCCGGAGGGGCCAGGGCGAATACCTGGTGCACCTACTTATACTGAGGCCTTGGAGATGATTTCCCCAGGAAGTTTGCACTCCGAAGGGGTCAGGCTGAACACCTGGTGCACCTGGTATTAATTACGCCTTGGAGATGATTTCCCCAGGAAGTTAGGACTCCGGGGGGGTCAGGGCGGACACCTGGTGCACCTGATGATACTTACGCCTTGGAGATGATTTCCTCAGGAAGTTTGGACTCCGGAGGGGCCAGGGCGGATACCTGGTGCACCTGGTAATACTTACGCCTTGGAGATAATTTCCCCAGGAAGTTTGGACTCCGGAGAGGTCAGGCTGAACACCTGGTGCACCTGGTGATACTTACGCCTCGGAGATGATTTCCTCAGGAAGTTTGGACCCCGGAGGGGTTAGGGCGTACACCCGGTGCACCTGGTGATACTTACGCCTTGGAGATGATTTTCCCAGAAAGTTTTGATCCCAGTGGGTTCACATCATCAAGTTTACTATTAGGAAAGCATCTTCAGAGTTGGGTTATTACCGGGTACACCAAGTATTTTCCCTGGCCCATCCAGGGTCAAAATTTCTCGATAAAATCATCTCCAAGGCGTAAGTATCACCAGGGGCACCAGGTGTCCGCCCTGGCTCCTCCGGGGTCCAGACTTCCTGAGGAAATTATCTCCAAGGCGCAAGTATTACCAGGTGCACCAGGTATCCGCCCTGGCCCCTCCGGAGTCAAAACTTCTAAGGGAAATCATCTCCAAGGCGTAAGTATCACCAAGTGCACCAGGTGTCCGCCCTGACCCCTCCGGAGTCGAAACTTCCTGGGAAAATCATCTCCAAGGCGTAAATATCACCAGGTGCACCAGGTGTTCAGCCTGACCCCTCCGGAGTCCAAACTTCCTGGGGAAATCATCTCCAAGGTTTCAGTATAACCAGGTGCACCAGGTATCTGCCCTGGCCCCTCCGAGGTCCAAACTTCCTGAGGAAATCATCTCCCTGGCGTAAGTATCACCAGGTGCACCAGGTATACGCCCTGGCCTCTCCGGAGTCAAAACTTCCTGGGGAAATCATCTCCAGGTTGTAATCGCTATCCTATGCGCTAGGTCACTGCCCTGACTCCATAGGTGTTAAAATATTTAGCAAAAGAAAAAAAATTTGTTCAAGTCCATTGTACGTGTGGCTATACAGCAGGGAGAGGTTAGGATTTTCAAACAGCAAGCATAATTCATCGATTAAAAATTAAAATTATATTTCTATAAAATTATTTGATTATTTTTTATCAATTTTGTAACATCGGAGCTGCATGCTGCTGCTCCGATTTGTAAACTAACCTCTCATCAACGCATCTAGGTACATATACATATATGTATATATATAGACATATACATAAAATAATAAGCTTGACAGAATTTTCTGCCCACTATCTGGCGAGCACCCCAGACGTTCTGTTGAAACTTCTAGCAGGGTTACAATATTTCCTTTTGACTCTTTAACTATCAATTTGTTTGTCGTGTTGAAAACAGCAATGTCCAAAGAAAATTTATTAACATCGATCAGTTTATTAGGGAATATTTCTTCTGTGTGAACAACATAACGTCTGCTGAAAGATTGTGTAAATGGATTGTAATCGATAAAACATGATGATTTAAAACTGCTATTTTTTATGAGAACTGTAAAGTCCAGAAATTTTTTTGTCCATGCGTATCGAAGTATTTCTTTAATTTTTTCTTCAAATTCAAAACTTAATTTCCAAAGAATTAGCAGACATTTGGGTCTCGTTGGGACAGGCGACAAATCAACAATCTTGTCAATAATCATAAATGTGTCGTTTAAATTTAAGTCTTGGCCATTTTTTGAAGTAAGTATGATATAAACTGTCGATTTTCTAGGATTTTTAAATATGGTCATGTTTAGCGAGCGACTATCACTACTTCCAGTCATGACATTATTCAAATCAATGACGACATTGGAAGTTTGATTCACAATCTTAAAATACAAGGAATCTTTTACATTTTTATATCTTTCTTCAAATCGATTGATAAATATGGTCATTTGGTATGGTTTTAAATGTTCAAAGATCATATTATGGCTACTTGACTTTATGTAAACAAAACTTTCGCACAATGCTATGATGTAACACAAAAGTAATCTCATCGTATTGTAGTTGATCCCCTTACATCTGGTGATAAAAAGTTAAAATATTTATCAAGCGCAACCTTGCAATTTTGCAAATTTTAATTTAATTCCCGACTAAAACAACATAAATTTCGATTGAAAGTATTTCAAAGAAAAATAAATTTTCAACATGAACAAGTTCTAATATTGTTTTTAGTTTTTGTCCTCTAATCTTGGTGTGATTTCTGTTCAACTAAATTTTATTGTTTTTTCACTTTGTATAAATATTTTTTAGCGTATATTGCAAATTTTTAAGAAACATAAAGTACCAAAGAAAATTTAACATTATCACTATTAACCATGAAAACGCTTGATTCAATAAAGTGATACATTTATTTTTTGTTTTTTTAGCTGTGGAAGTCAACAAAAAATTGTTTTTCAGAAGTTAATAAAGTGACAATAAATTATGCTCTTGAAAAAAAACCACACTTCAGCTTCCACTCGAGCTGAAAATTCTCTTCTAAATACAAAAGGACACTTGGAATTCAGTAATGACTTGGATAAATTAATAAAACAATCCAAAATATACAATATTTTTGGGATTATAGAAATAACCAATAGTTCAATCGTTTCGTAAAAAACAATTTTTTTTTATCATATTCCAAACAAACAAACTTAGAATTATAAGTAATTAAGTTTTACCGGTTTTTTAAATACAATAAAATGCGCAGCACGCCAAATTATAAATAAAAAAAGCTCAGCTGTTGAAATTTTTCATTCAATATATTGAATAATTTTTCTACCTTAGGTTAATAGTAATCTAAAAAATTCGCTTTCACCTTCAAAGTATGTATTGTGAATATTAAAAAAAATTTTTTTTTATAAATACATGTGACTATTTCTATTGTTCTTTTTTTTACAACATTTTAACTAATTCGAATCACGATAAATTGAAAAATTAATCCCTACAATTATTTTTACGATAAAAAATGTACCTGAAAAATAGAATTTTTTCATGTAAAAGGTATAATTTTCTCAATATTTTTTATTCCCGAATGATATTAACCTCGTTGCAAAAAAAAAATTATTTAGAGTTCCTGCTTGGTTTTATTGCTGAAAAACACCATAAAACTACGTTAAATCTTTATTGTTTTTTTTTATTATACATTGTTTTTTAGTATCCACCATTGCTTTACTTCTTTGATTGGAGTAGGATCGAAATAAATTTTTTTTGTATCAACAATTGATTTTTTCTATATTTCCAAAAATATTGTATTTTTTGGATTATTGTATATATTTATTCATGTTATCAACGACGCTAAAGAGTCCTTTTGCATTTATAAGTTTGTACTGAGGAAATAAAAATTTTCAGCTCACTGGGTAGATTAAAGTGTCATTTTTTTCGTCAAGAGAATAATTTATTGTCGCTTCATTAACTCTTAAAAAAAAAAAAAAAAAAAAACAATTTTTTGTTGAGTCCAGCAGCTAAATGAAAATCAATAAGAAAATTTATCTTTTTACTAAATCGAACGTTGTTACGGTAAGGAGGAATAGTAACGAATTTTCCTTGGTACATATTAAGTTTTTTCAAAATGATTGCATTGATAAGTTTTTTAATATTCGACTCAGTAACATTCAGTCAAATTTCTAAAAGCAATTTTCAACATGTTTCTGAACTTATTGAAGCTTTAAAACCATATCAGATGACAATATTTAGAGATCACTTGAAAAATCAAAGTAAACAGCAAGATTATTTTTTTTATGAGATCATTAGTCAAACTTCAGCAGTTGTCATTGATTTAAAGGATGTCATAGCTGGAACTAGTGATAATCGATCGCTAAAGATGCCAATATTTAAAAATCCTAGAGAATCGTCAGTTTACATTATATTTTCTTCAAAAAATGGCCAGGACTTACTTCTGAATAACACATTTATGATTATTGACCAGTTTGTTGATTTGTCGCCTGTTCCAACGAGACCTAAATGTCTACTAATTCTTTGGAACTTAAATTTTGCATTTGAAGAAAAAATTAAAGAAATACTTAGATATGCATGGACCAAAAAATTTCTGGACTTTACAGTACTCATAAAAAATAGTAGTTTTAAATTATCATATTTTATCGATTATAATCCATTCACAGAATCTTTCGGCGAGCGCTACTTACTTCACACAAAAGAAATATTTCCTAATAAACTGATCAATGTTGATAGATTTCCTTTGGTTATGGGAGTCTACAACACAACTAACAAATTGATAATTAGAGAATCAAAAGAAAATATTGTGAAGGTTTCCGGTAAAGACTATGCATACGCAGAAATAATTTTGAATAAATTGAATTTCACTCCAAATTTTTGTCTCTTTAAGGAAAAACATCATAATGCCAGGGTTGAAAAAGTATTGTTTAATTTAGAAGAAAATAACGTTAATCTGATGCCAATTGCATTTTTGATTGATACATTTTATCACGATAGAAAGTTGATAGTTGGAAATGCAATACGCGAGAGTAAATTTGTATCAGTTGTACCCATCTTGAAAAAGTCGAGATTTAACTTTTCTTCAGAAATATTGATGTTTATTATTAGCTTCCCTTCGATAATCTTAATATTTTTTATTCTATCCAAAATTTTAAAATTTCAATCAAAAATTTGGAACACTTTACACGTTTACCGAGTTTTGATTGGATTTGCGGCTAAACCACCCAAAAGGCAAACTGAAATGGTTTTGTTCACTCTTCTTGGCATTTTATCGATTGTATATTCCAATATTTTATTCACATCTCTCGCAGACATGAGAGTGGTTAACGACGAGCTAAAATTCGGTTCATTCCGCGACTTGATTGATTCGAAAATGAAAATTTATAAACGATATTCATCAAGCAATCGCGATACTGAAAAAGCGAAAAAATTTCTGTCGCGCGCGTTAGAAATTAACACAACTGAAAATTGTGTTGACGAAGTAATCAAAACGAAATTTTCAATTTGTGTTGCATTATACAACGCCGTTCAGTATTATGTTAGAAGAAATTTGGATTCACAAGGAAAGCCCATAATAAAAATAGATGGACCATCTTTTAATCATCACTATTCAGCATTTGCGTACGAAAAAGCTTCGCCATTCGCTGAAGAGTTTGATAAAATCATTCAGCAAATCAAAGAATCAGGTTTGATGAAAATTCACAATATTAAAACTGATATGGTTATACATTCGGAACAAGAGTCAATGATTACTACTCGGAGTCCCTCCAGAGAACTACTGTTTATTATCTTATTGGCAGGTTATTTTGTTGCAGTAATAACATTTTTTTTCGAGTTGATGTACAAACATATTTCCTCAGTATTCAATCCTAAATGTTTTATCTGAATCAAAATTTGCAATCATCTAAGTAATGATTGAAGAATGCATAACAGTAATTAGCAGAGATCTGAAAAAAACAGTGTTCATTTTAATGTTTTTATGAAATTAATTTTTCTATAAAAACAACTTTACATTTATCTGTTTTTATCATAAAAAAAAAAAACTATTTTATCTGATTTCTTTAACCCTTAGTTTTTTTAATCATAGTCACGAAACGCGTTTGTTTATGATTATCTTTCTCAATAATAAAAACTCGAATAAAAAAAACCATTCAAACTATAATGAAAATTTTTATTTACAATAGTGATTATAAATTTTTTAATTAGCTTATTTTTAATTTTATTTTATTACATTTTAGACAGCTGTCTTCCAGACTATAGCAAGTGTAACAAAAGTTTTCTTCTTTTTTCCAATACATTGCAGTAAGATCTCTAAAAATCTTTAACTTCTACAAATACTAGAACGCTGAACTTATTTCAATAATTAAGATTTTTTAAATAATTTAAATTATTTATTAAAATTTTCATTACTTAAGTTGATAATATGTACAAAAATAATCAATCTTTGGATTAAAATAAAAATAAAAAAATGTAAAAAAGTGTCTACTATGTAATTGGATTACAACTTAACGATTAAACAACTTGTTTAAATAGTGAACAAAAAAACAAAAAATTCAAAAACAATGTCATAGTCATTACTTTGAATAAAAAAACACTATTTTATCTGATTATACTAGTCGTACTCCATCACTTTATTAATCGGATTAAAACAAGCACAAAATTATCTACTCATCACAAGCTGTCAAAATGTTAAAAAAAATCTTTTTTAATTTATAAATTTTCACTTCCTGTGAATTCTTATACTATTTGATTTAGTTAAATTTTAGATTCCAGTAAAAGACCACGAAGAATAGAAAATGTTTCAAAAAACAATTTTATTCTTAATAAAATTAAAAAATTGAATTATTGATTCAGTCATAAGAAAAATTTATCACGCTTAGTATGAGTTTCTTGATTTATGTGAATCTTTTTGCCATAAGTTTTTTAAAAATGATTTCATTAATAATTTTTTTAATATTCAACTCAGTAACTTTCAGTCAAATTTCTAAAAGCAATTTTCAACATGTTTCTGAACTTCTTGAAGCTTTAAAACCATATCAGATGACAATATTCGGAGATCATTTAAAAATTCAAACTAAAGAGCAAGATTATTTTTTTTATGAGATCATAAGTCGAACTTCATCAGTTGTCATTGATTTGAATGACGTCATAACTGGAACTAGTGATAATCGCTCGCTGAATATGCCAATATTTAAAAATCCTAGAAAGTCGACAGTTTATATCATACTTTCATCAAAAAATGGCCAAGACTTAACTTTAAACGACACATTTAAGATTATTGATAAGTTTGTTGATTTGTCGCCAATCCCAACTAGACCCAAATGTCTGCTATTTCTTTGGAAATTGAATTTTGAATTTGAAGAAAAAATAAAAAAAATACTAAAATACGCATGGACAAAAAAATTTCTGGATTTTACTGTATACGTAAACAATTATAGTTTTAGCTCTTCAGTTTTCATCAGTTATAATCCATTCACTAAAGTTTTCAATTGGAAGTTCTTACAAAACGTAAAAGAAATATTTCCTGATAAATTGAACGATGCAAATAAGTTTTCTTTGGATATACCTGCGCACAATTTTACCTCAAAGTTTTTAATTAACATTGAGAATGGAAAAGTTATAAAGGCGTACGGTCAAGATTACGTTTACGTAGAGATTATTTTAAAAAAATTGAACTTAGTTCCTAATTTCATTCTGTTATTACTAAAGGAGCCTAACAAGGTCACCCGGGAGAAGAAATTTTTGAGTTTAGAAGAGAATAAAATTCATCTGACACCAACGGCATTTTTAACAAATACGTTTCTTTACAACAGAAAGTTCATAACCGGGAATCCCATACGCGAGAGCAAATACGTAACCATCGTACCAATTTTAAAAAAATCCAGATTTAATTTTAATTTAAACATATTCGTGTACATCATCAGCTTTCCTTCGATAGTGCTGGCTTTGTACGGCTTATCGATTATTTTGAAATTTGACTCGAAAAAATGGAGCATTTTATACATTTATCAACTTTTTATTGGCTTTTCCGCTAAACCTCCCAAAAAACTAGCTGAAAAGATTGTGTTCTATCTTCTTGCTATTTTATCGGTTGTGTATACCAGCATTTTTTTCATGTCTCTCCAAGACATTAAAATGGTCATTGATGAAATGAAATTCGGTTCAGTTGAAGACTTGATTGATTCGAAAATGGAAATATATAGCACAATGCAAGCCAGTGGTCACGATACCGAAGAAGTTAAGAAATTTCTTTCTCTTGCATCAGAAGTGAACACAACTGAGGATTGTGTAAAGAAAGCGATTAAAACAAGGTTTACAATTTGTGTCGGCTCGTTCAACGGGGCTCAATATAATGTAAAGAAAAATCTGGATGTTCGAGGATTGCCTATAATGAAAATAGACGGACCATCATTTTACCATCAATATTCAGCATTGGCTTATGAAAAAGCCTCACCGTTCGCCGAAAAATTTGACAAAATAATTCAGCAAATCAAAGAATCGGGTTTGATGAAAATGGTCTGGGTTAAACAGGATGCGGTCATCCATTCTGAGCAAGACTTAAATGTTGTTTCTGATGATTCACTCACACAAAAATTACTTATTATTTTACTCATTGGGTATTTTTTAGCAATTGCAGTGTTTTTCTTTGAAGTACTGAATATAAAATGCAGTATATATAATAAAAGCGTTTTCAGTTCTAGTGGAGCTTTGAAAAAAATAAACATGGCTATTAAATAGAATTTTAAAAATGCCCGTACATATTAATGTTGAAATCAAAACTTTTTTTTTTTAATTTGCAGCAAATGTTGTTGATGATAAAATTTAGTGATGGTAATGCTAATCAATTTAGTAATAAACTTTCTCTATGTAAATCATAAAGTGCAAGCTCATGATACTAGCAGTCATAATAAACAATTTAATTTGTATAAAAATTTGACTTAGTATTTCATTAAATGTAAATGAATTCATAATGAAACTTATTTGAATTTGTTGATATGAAAAAATTAAATGTTCGTTTAAATTATATTAAAAAAATTTTTTTTAAGTTTATAAATTTTAAGTGAAGTATGATGAAATTTGCTTGACAGTTTCATTCGTAAGTGCAGGACGGCAATTGTAAAAAATTAATGAGGAAACAACCAATTAAATTCTTACACGAAATATTTAGTTTTGTATTGAAATTTTGAACTTTTTTTTTTAATAAAAATGTGGCAGTAGAAGTAAAAAGTTTACGGCAAAGTAACCAGTTATATTTGTACACAAAACTTTTTGATTTTGTGTCGTCAAAGTCAATATGTGTAACGTCGCAATAAGTTTTTATTTCAAAATCGTGTCTATGAAAAAAAATGGGGGCAAGTTTATTTAAGCCTCGCAGATTAGTCTAGGACTTTGAGAATTACACTTTTAAAAATGAACTCGCACAATTCCATCGTAATTTTATGCTTCTTGCTGAGCATTGGGCATATTTGTTGGGTAAGCTTTTTAATTTACATTTACCAAACATTATTTATAAAAAACTGTTAAATCATCTGAAAAATCAATTTTTTTTAGTCAAGGGTCCCAGCTGCGAGTGTCGGAAAAAATCAAATTGAAGCTGACGATGAAGAGCTGATCGGGGTAAGATAAAAATTATTTCTCGAAGGTCTTACTTAAAAATTAATAATTTTTAATTTACATTATTTTAACTTTACAAAAATTTTCTGTAAAAAAATTAGTCACTCAAAACACAAAGAGAAACAGATGATTTCGATGATGAAGTAGCAGACGTTAAGTCAAACGTCAGACACGCGCCGCGTTCGGTATGATAATTGAAATAAAATTTAAAAACTTTTATGGTATATATTATTATTAATTGATAAATTATTACTTTTTTTTTATGTTTAACAAAAAACAGAAACCTACAAAGAAAAGTAGCAAAGTTACAGTTGACAGCGATGAAGACGAAGACGATGATGATCGTCCAAATCAACGAGTATTATCGAGGCCCAGACCGGTAAGACAAATAAAAATTCATTTTCAAAAAATTATAATTTAAATCTGTAGTTGAAAAATAAATTAGTTATAATTTATTTGTTCATTGCAGACTTCTCACAAGGTTCAAGAGTCTGTTAGGAAAAACGTAGCCGATGGTAAAGTTAAACCTAAAGCCGTCGAAGTAGATGATGACGACGACGACGACGATGATGATGAAGACGAAAAAGATGTAAATAGAAATGATTAAAAACATATTTGTTTTTCAATATGATTTTGATATAAATCTTCGTTTTTCAATTCAATTGCAGGTGAAAAAACATCTAAAGGATTCCGACGAGGATGATGATCAAGACGATGACGATGAAGATATCGATACAAAAGGAGTAAGTTGAAAAAATTAGCATGGTTAATATTTAGCGCAATTATTTTTTAATCGATTCTTAAACCATACGATGCTAGTTATTTTAAAATTATATTGTATAGTATTTTCAAATCAAGCACACGAACAAATATAACACGAATAAGAAATTGACTCACAACATATTGTCCAAATACTTTAAAAACTTAAAAATCTTTTTAAATATGAAATTAGTAACTTAAATCTAATGAAATTTAAAAAAAGTCAAAAGTATGAAATAAATCAATTAATTTTCAAAATTTAAAAAAAAAAAATTGATTGTAATGTAAAAGTACTAAAATAATGAATTTGAAAGAATAGTTACTTACAATTTTTCAAATTTACAAAAACGGTCAACTTACAAGCTGGTACTTCATTGGGGATAATGAACTGGGAAATTTCATTACAATTAAGTGAATTGTTTTGCTATTATTGTAGTTGGGTGACATGGCTGAAAAAGGATGTCGAGAGGTTCTACTGAAGGGCGAATCCCCCGAGGACGTCTGCTCGAAGAAGGTCAACCACGTGGTAGACAACTTTGGCCGTCAGTGTGTCGTGGGAGTCAAAAGTTCCTGTAATATTCTTCCCACTGGCGTTGATACATGCAAAGTAATAATTATATTCCAATTGAATGATTTCTTATGTTATTTGCTTTACATATTTAAACATAAAATTTTTCTGTAGGATTGGGTAGAAGAAAACTTATGCGACAAGGCTGGTAAATCGTCATTCGTTCAAGACGTGGTCAAAAAAGTAAGTCGAAGTGGTCTTTTTTTTCAGAGTATTAAAACGTAAATTTGCGAATTGGTTTTTAGATAAGAAAAGATACGACCGAAAATTGCGTAAAGAAAGTCAACGAGCTTTGCCATAAGGTGCACGAGTTGACGACCAACACTTGTAAATCGCTCGTTAATAAAATTTGCGAGGCTGCTCCTTGGGACGTTGTCAGAAACAAGTGCAAGGTATAGGAATATATTATTGTATAGTTTAGTCAATTTAGTTTCTGAAATGTAAAAAATTTTATTTATTTTTAGGAATTGATGATTGGTCCAGTCTGCACATAAATAGGCTTACCAGCAATAAGAAGAAAAATTTTACTGTAATATCTGTTTATGTATATTATATAAAGAGTGTGAAATGGAATAAAATAAAATAAAATAAATAAATCATTTGCAAAGAACTATTTTTAAGCTTTAATACTTATTTGTTTTATTTTTCACAACTAAAAAACCAAAATTTCTCGTAAAAAAAAATTCCTGATAAATTTAAGAAAAAAATTTGTAATTTCTTTAATAAATTTTTCTAAATAGATAAACGATTCTATTAATCTATTTAAATGCAATCGATCAATGCTGAATTTTACTAAAAATTTATTCTGATCTCTTTAACAATACTAAAATATTTTTTATTCAAAAAATTAAAAAAAATGTTTTTGATATATTTTGAACTAAAATCAAATTCAGGAATTCCAAACGTGATAAAGAAATCATTCTAAAAAAAATCCAATATAATTTTGTTGACTGCTACAAAATGACCATGAATTTTCATTATTTTTCTTTAGAGCCGTAATATTTTTTTAAACATCTTATTGTTTTATTTTTTAGTTACAATTTTTTTTTATTTTCAATATTACTTGATCACGATTTGTGAAAAAATAATTTACTGAAAAAAAAAAAAGTTACTACAGTAAAAAAGAACTTGGCAGCAATGAAGGTTTTAAACAACAGCTCATCATATATTATAATATTTTTACTATGTTTTAAGGACGTACTATCATTTGTAAGTATAATTTTCTGCCTTGAAAATTGTATTTAAAGGTTTAATTTTTAGATTGAAATTAAATACTTTCAGAAAACCCGAATTAGTGAATTTTCGTGTGAAGATTTTTTATCAAATGACACATCAGTTGAGAAGCACTGTGAATTCATTGGCGATTACATTGACTTCAAAGTAGATAAGCATTGTGAAAATGCAAGTAAATTATTTTGCAAAAATTTCGAGGAAAAAAATGGTATTGATAATTGCCAGGTAGTATAGAACACATTTTTTCAATAACACTTTTACAAAAAAATATTTTCAATTTAATTATAATTTAAGGTTTGGTCGTCAGGGAATCCATGTTCGGATAAAACCGTGAGTATATTTTTAGCATACAATTTTGAAAATTTTTGAATAGTTATAATCGCGCCTACATGTATATGTAAGTATAAGACTAATTTTGCATTAAAAAATTCTCTTTTAGTTCGTACCAAAGATAATTCAGAAGTGTAAGGAAAAAAAGGTTGATTTATGTCAAGAGTCGGGAGATGTTGTTATCAGTAGCCGTTCGCGTGCAGTTCGTCACATCTGCAAAGAAGCTCCTGAATCTGAAGATGCTTCCTGCCAGGTAAAACAATTTTCATGACGAAAGATTTTTCAATTAAAATAAAAGCAATAAATTTACTTTTTTTTTGTTTTAGGACTATTTGACGGATCTGATTTTTCCAGAATCACTAAAACAGTTGGTAAGTCCGCTGAACATAGTTTTACTTTATTATCTGATTAAAAATAAAATTTTCTTCAGACCAACAGTTTTGATAAAACTGGAGAAGTTGTGGTACCTCACGAAACATCACTGGTAAGATTGAATCAATTTTTTTTTAAAACACTGTTGAATCGTCAAATTTTTTAGGTAAATAAAATTTCGGATTTTACGTGTCGCATTGCTCTTGGTCCGATAAATTACCAGCACAAGGATCCTGGAAAATTCAACGTGAAAAATTACTGCAACGATGTTTCCCGAGCTGTTAAAGAGGCTTGCAAATTGGCAGTCAAAGAAATGTGCTCGTTCTCTCCGTATCCTGTACTAATTCCATGGTGCTTGGTAATTAGACGACGAATTTATGTACTTTGATATTTTAGTTTGATAATTATTAAAAATATATTGTGTTTTTTTTTTATAGAGAATTGTCCCACATCTGCTCTGCAAATAATTATGAGATGTATAAATTTCACGAGAAATAATATATTTATTTAAAACAAACAGTTTTATTTTTTTTTACCTTTCTTCAATTGGAGCATACAAATAATTAAATTAAATAGAAATTAAATTTAAAGTTTCTGGAAGAATATTTTCTAAAAAAAAAGAATATTTCTAATGTCGCAAAAAATTTTCTATAGAAAAAAAAGGACACTATAAATTTGAATGTTTTTTTTTATCTAATTTATTTTAATTTTTACTTTTATTCAAACTGTATAGTTTTACATTGTTGAAATAAAATAGGAACTGGATTGTATAAAATAATATAAATTGATTGGAATTCCAAATCTAATACATTTAAAGAAAAATATACGTAATATTTGCAAATAAAAAACTGCTCTGGAATGGTAATTTTTGATCCTCAAATTCGATCCTCCTTTAGAAATTCGATCCTAAAGATCCTCATTTACTTATATTTACCACTTGATATTATAAGAATTTATAACATGATTAAATCTAAAAATATCAATGCATTAATTAGCTTCTTGTATAATATTGTATAATAATATATAAAATTGGGGGTTGACGAGCGGAGCGAGCAGGGGAAACCACCCCTAGTATTATCCTTTTTTAGGGCATCGATCCGAGTGTATCACTGATTACACATTGTGGTGATGGCAATTTCTACCACCATGGATAATAAAACCCGACAGTTAAGTCAAATTAACAATAACTTTACAGATTACTAAATTAATAATTATTATTTCACTTGTAAATTCGTAACAAATACATTTTTTAAAATGAATACATGAATTAAAAAAAAATACTATTCATTTTAATATTGGCTTACACTGCTTCAGTTATATTTAAAAAAAGATAAAAATAAAAATTTTAACTACAAGCACTAGAAAATACGTTTGATCATTTGATTGGTTTGTACGTGCTACGAATATAAAAATATTAATTACGAACTATCCAGTCATATTCGTACACAAGAAAATTTTTTTGCGTTGAATTTCTGTATTTTATAGACAAATAAAGCAACCTACGTAATAAAATTAATGACAAACTAGCCAATTAAAGCTGTACGCAAAATTTTTTGATTTGCGACGGATTTTTTAGCCGTTTAGAAAGCGAATAGAAGTTTTGTCGGAATTTTTAGAATAGTACCGAATAATTGTTTCGACTAAATAAAATTAAAAAATGTCCACGTCTCATTCCATCGTTACCTTATGCTTTTTGGTCAGCATAGGATACACTGTTGGCGTAAGAATTTTAAAAATACTTTTTAGATTACCTAAATATTGTTTTTGTTCTCGTAAAAAAATCTTGAATCGTGAATGATGCACTCTCCTGTCCGTATTCATAAAAATTAGACGAAAATTTCCATAAATCAATTCTAAAATATAAAATTCTAAAAAGTATTAACATTTAACGATTTGTAGTAAGTACTCCCCTAATAAAAAAAATAAAATAAGTTTTGAAGATTTTTATAGAGACCAATAATTAAAATAAAACGAGATAATATTAATTACTTAATCATTAAAAAAATTACCTTCATTTTCAGCAATATAGTTACCACCCAAGTTATAATTGGTACACTCAACATAGACCACAACATGAGGTGACTTCCTAAAAATTAATTTTCAAAAAGTTTTGCATGCTTAGTCAATTGTTGGATTTATTCATCATTAATTTATACTAGCCCTGCGAGAAATTTCCGCCAGAATATTGCCAGACAGTGGGCAGATTTAGCGAAATTGGGCAGAAATTTAGTAGGGTTAATCGCCAGATTCTTGACAGAAGGCCAATGCTTTACGCATAGGGATTCTGGCGAGCTATAACGTAAACCTTTTTATTTTAAATTAACATTTATTACTAACAAAAATATGTTCAGTATCATAACTTGACTCTGAAATTTTTCTTTTTTTTTTTCCTTATGTTGAACCTTTTTCTCATCCATTTTGATGTAATTTTAAAATATTATTCACGCAATACCAGCCCTGCTGTATAGCCACACGTGTGGCATACGTGTGCCACACGTACAATGGATGTGAACAAATTTTTTTTCTTTTACTAAATATTTTAACACCTATGGAGTCAGGGCGGAGACCTAGTGCATAGGATAGCGATTACAACCTGGAGATGATTTCCCCAGGAAGTTTGGACTCCGGAGGGGTGATACTGACGCCTTGGAGATGATTTCCCCAGGAAGTTTGGACTCCGGAGGGGTCAGGCTGAACACCTGGTGCACCTGGTGATACTTACACCTTGGAGATGATTTCCTCAGGAAGTTTGAACTCCGGAGGGGTCAGGCTGAACACCTGGTGCACCTGGTGATACTTACGCCTTGGAGATGATTTCCTCAGGAAGTTTGGACTCCGGAGGGGTTAGGGCATACACCCAGTGCCCCTGGTATTAATTACGCCTTGGAGATGATTTCCCCAGGAAGTGAGGACCTCCGGGGGGGGGGGGGGGGTCAGGGCGGACACCTGGTGCAACTGATGATACTTACGCCTTGGAGATGATTTCCTCAGGAAGTTTGGACTCCGGAGGGGTCAGGGTGGATACCTGGTGCACCTGGTAATACTTACGCCTTGGAGATAATTTCCCCAGGAAGTTTGGACTCCGGAGAGATGTAGGCTGAACACCTGGTGCACCTGGTGATACTTACGCCTTGGAGATGATTTCCTCAGGAAGTTTGGACTCCGGAGGGGTTAGGGCGTACACCCAGTGCACCTGGTATTAATTACGCCTTGGAGATGATTTCCCCAGGAAGTAAGGACTCCGGGGAGGTCAGGGCGGACACCTGGTGCACCCGGTGATACTTACGCCTTGGAGATGATTTTGTCAGAAAGTTTTGATCCCAGTGGGTTCGCATCATCAAGTTTACTATTAGGATAGCATCTTCAGAGTGGTTATTACTGGGTACACCAAGTATTTTCCCTGGCCCATCCAGGGTCAAAATTTCTTGATAAAATCATCTCCAAGGCGTAAGTATCACCAGGTGCACCAGGTGTCCACCCTGGCCCCTCCGGAGTCAAAACTTTCTAGGGAAATCATCTCCAAGGCCTCAGTATAACCAGGTGCACCATACATCCGCCCTGGCCTCTCTGGAGTCAAAACTTCCTGGGGAAATTATCTCCAAGGCGTAAGTATTACCAGGTGCACCAGGTATCCGCCCTGGCCCCTCCGGAGTCAAAAGTTCTAAGGGAAATCATCTCCAAGGCGTAAGTATCACCAGGTTCACCCGGTGTCCGCCCTGACCCCTCCGGAGTCGAAACTTCCTGGGAAAATCATCTCCAAGGCGTAAATATCACCAGGTGCACCAGGTGTTCAGCCTGACCCCTCCGGAGTCCAAACTTCCTGGGGAAATCATCTCCAAGGCCTCAGTATAACCAGGTGCTCTAGGTATCCGCCCTGGCCCCTCCGAGGTCCAAACTTCCTGAGGAAATCATCTCCAAGGCGTAAGTATCACCAGGTGCACCAGGTATCCGCCCTGGCCTCTCCGGAGTCAAAACTTCCTGGGGAAATCATCTCCAGGTTGTAATCGCTATCCTATGCGCTAGGTCACTGCCCTGACTCCATAATATTTAGCAAAAGAAAAAAAATTTGTTCAAGTCCATTGTACGTGTGGCTATACAGCAGGGAGAGGTTAGGATTTTCAAACAGCAAGCATGATTCATCGATTAAAATTATATTTCTATAAAACTATTTGATTATTTTTTATCAATTTTGTAACATCGGAGCTGCATGCTGCTGCTCCGATTTGTAAACTAACCTCTCATCAACGCATCTAGGTACATATACATATATGTATATATATATATAGACATATACACAAAATAATAAGCTTGACAGAATTTTCTGCCCACTATCTGGCGGGCACCCCAGACGTTCTGTTGAAACTTCTAGCAGGGTAGTGTGATCTTTATAAAAATAATAAATGAATGTGTATAAATTAAGAAATTTAGGGCTATTATTAAAAATTATCAATGAAAAAATGTATATTTTCAGCAAATCAGTCCATACGAAAATCGTGAGAGGACTCATCAACGTGAATCGCAATATGAGGTAAAATTAGTAAAAAAAATATTTCTCTTTCGAAAGACAATGCCATCTTCTTAATTTGTAAGCTTATTCAACAAAAGTATGAAAGCATTAGTGCATATTAGTATTATAACAAAACATCTTAAAATAAAAACTTTTAATAGACCATTTTATTTCTTTTGCGTGAAGATAATAAAAATATAAAATAATTAAGAGAATTGTAACCATTTTTAGCCAAGCTACCAACCTCATCCAAATCGAGAATGGACTCATCAAAATCAACATCGTCAGCAAAATAATGTGCCAGGATACGTAAGTGAAACCAGATTAATTTCTTTAAAATTTTACGATCTTCGCTGTGCAATTTAATAATCAAATTTTAAATATTTAGCCGATATAGTTAATAGCAATGATTTTATATCTGTCACAGTTTCTTGCGTTTCAGCTTGTCTATTCCAAGACTAAAAATATAAAAATTCTTTTTATTGAATGAATAGTATATTATTCCCAGAGGGACTAAAGTTTGCAGTGGAGGCCCGCTGTCATTGCAGCCCGAGACGAAGTCGAGGGCTGCAAATACGTGGGCCTCCTCAGCAAACTTTAGTCTTGAGGGATATATGCACTTTTTTAAAGTCCGTTGATCACAAAAAATAACTTGATTTCCTCCGATTAAAGCCAAAAGAACGAAATGTACTCCCGAAGCGCCAGCGGCCGACACGCAGCCGGCCGCCATGTTGCGGCCCGAGCGCTAGCGAGGGCATGCAGTAGGCCGGGTGCGCGTTGGTCGATGGCGCAGGGAGTACATTTCGTTCTTTTGGCTTGCGTCGGAGGGAGACAAGTTATTACTTGTGATCAACGAGGTTAAAAAGTTATTTTCGAAATTTATTTAATACAACCAAGTAAATTATCATAAAGTGATGATACTGTTTTTTTTTTTTTTCAACTCTTTTTGAACTAACTTATTTATTTATTTATAGAGTTTTTTAGTTTATTTAATTTCTTTTAATTTTTGAAAAATATCTATAAAAATTGTATGTCCTTATGATGACGCATATCTTTTTCAGGATATCGATCCAGATAACGTCAACTTGAGATATCCACATGAATATCCACGGAAATATCCAAAGCCATATGTGTTTCATTCAAACGTATGAAGAATGTTAAGAATGTTAAATACTTTTCCATCACTTTACCTACTCGCTTTATTAATTTTATCCCTTGAAATTTTTATAGCTGCTTCGTCCTCTTTAAACTTTTAAAAAATAGTACTTAACTTTTAACTTTAAAAAAAATAGTAGTCAATGTTTTAAAAACTTATTTTTAGCCTAATGGAAATCAGAATTGGGATGTCCAACGCCCGTCCCATTCAAACGTAAGAAAATTAAGTTTACTTTAAGAAAATTTAATTCTTTTTACAATATGATAAATAAGTGATTTCATTGAATAAAATAATTATAATTAATTTCAGTATCCGTACAACCGTTACGGGAACAATCAGCAACGGGATTACGACGTAAGATATAAAAATTTATTACTAATCATAATAAAAAACCTTGAAAATTTATTTTAGTTCATTAAAAATTTTGTTAATAATTTTCATCAAAAATATTGCTTTTGTTTTCAGCAAAATCACTTAAATCCTAACTGGAATCAGAATTACGTAAGAAAAATCAAGTTCATTCAAAAAAATTTACTGAAAAAATTTAGTGACGTATTTAAAATTAAAAAAATTCAATATACACTTGTTTATAATTTTTTACGAAATTTTTTGATAATTTCCAACGCATCCAGAGACCTGCAAACCAGTTTGGGGATTATCAACATCGTGGAGATTCAATTCAGAATGTAGTGTCAGACGTAAGAAAAATATAATTTTTGGAATCAATTTTTATAAGTCAGACTTTTTCGTTATGTGCTGTAATCAATAAATTTATAAAATAACTTACAAAAACTCAGATCCTCGACTTTCAAACAGAAATCTAAAAAATAAATGAAGTTATAAATAAATTAAATTTATTACTGGCTCAGCTGTTATTAAATTCAACTGAAAGAGTACATACATCAGCTTCTTTTATAATAAATGATTTTGAATATTTTGTTTATTTTTAGCTGATTGATCGATACTCAAGCTGGATTCCAAAATATGATAGTGGGTTACAAAATGAAGCAGTAAGAAGAATTAAATTATGTTTTTAAAAAATTTATTGGCTAAAGTTTTTGTTCAAGATTAACCATACACTGATGTCATGAAATTGCTAAAAAAGTTTATGTCTGTTTTCAGCCAGCAAATTCATATTTGGGATCAAGAAGTCCGTACAATTTACAACGCTTTTTGGTTACAGAGGTAATAAGAAACTCAATATCTTTCAAGAAACTTAATTTGACTATTTTTGTTATTTATTACTCGTTTTGTGTATAAATAAAAAATTAAAGCGGAAATTCAATACCCAAAATATAAAAAAAAAAAAGTTAAATAAATACTATGTTTTTTGTAATTGCAAAAATACTTTTATGAGACAAATGAATAATTTACTTTTATCAATAAAAGATTTATAGATTATTAAAATTATTGCGTTCATTTTACAGGCCGCTGATTCAAGTTCAGAGGAAGATGATGACAACAAATCGGAGGTAAAAAACTAAAATTATTCAAAATAATTTTATTTCTGATATATTATAGAGCAACTAATTTTTAATATAATAATATTGGGCTGAATGGCATCTCAAAATTAGAAATCTAACCAATATTTTTTTTCAAGATAAAAAATCAGCTTTATTCTATAATTGTTGGCGTTTTTTACGATTCAAGTCATTTTTGGGGTTGACATGAAAAAAAAAAAATCTTATTTTTACCGATAAAACTAATTCGAAATTTCAGTAGGGATAACAATTTTGAAGATTACGTAATTTTTTCTAACAAAATTTCTTATCTTAACATTATGAAAAATTTTCTTGGAAAATTTAATATACCAAAATGTGACTACGATTGTAAAAAATTGATGACGAGTTGCATTCTTACACGAAATTTTTTTAGTTCTGTGATGTAGTTTTGACGTCATTTAGGAGGTACAAGGTCGCGATAAGTTTCGATTGCAAAACCGTGACTGTAAAAAATGGGGCAAGTTTATTTAAATACTGGAGATTAGACTAAAAGTTTAAGAACTAAACAATTCCAAAATGAAAGCGTTTAATCTAATTATTATTTTAAGCATTTTGCTTAGTATTGGGCACATTTTTTGCGTAAGAATATTTTATTATGAAAATTTTTTAATTATTCTTAAAACATCAAAAACTTTTTTTTAGTCAAAGACTCCAGCATCTCGTGCTGAAAAAAATGAAATTCCAGAGGATAGTGATGAGCTGAGCGAGGTGATATAAATAAAATTTATTGCTTATGATCTACTTTAGAAAAATTGAAATTTTACTAGTAATTTTTTTCTTAAATAACTATTTGCTTGATCCTTGAATAGCAAAGATAATCAAAATAAAAACACATTTTGAAACCGTGAAACCAGAAGAATTAAAAAATGTTTCTAAAATTCGTTCAAAAAATTTTTTCAAAGTCTGTTTTCTATTTGATTGTAGGTCTCATCTTCCAAAAACCAGAAAACAGTTAAGAATGAGAAAAGTGATCATAATCATTCGACTCGAAAAATCAAAGACAAGGATGATGATGATGACGATGATGAAAGTAACGAAAGCAAGTCCGGTAGTGATAAAAAGGTCAGTTAAGGGACCATTCTAGTAGATTCGATTTTTTTTTTTTTTTTTTTTTTTTTCAAAGATTTTTTATTTGTAGTAAAATTGATACAATCGCTTTGAAATTTTTACACAATGAAGTCAAATAGTTAAAATACAAGAAAAATTTTTTTATTTTTTATTTTTAACAGTTTTTCTTGGTAAAGTCAAGCTCCGAAAAATCGTCCCGTTTTCAACTGATGGAAGTTGTAAAAAAAAAATAGTGAACGGAAATTGAAATCACTCCAAATTTCGACTGAAGCCTCCTGACATGTACCCCTATCGCATGAACTAAAATTAAAAAAAAAACACAAAATTGCGGACTTTTGAATTTTTTGACCATTTTTTGCAACTTAAATTGTTTATAACTTTTGTAATTTTTTATAAAAATTAATTATTTTAGTTCATGCGATAGGGGTACATGTCAGGAGGCTTCAGTTAAAATTTGGAGTGATTTCGTTCATTATTTTTTTTATTTAGAACTTCCATCAGTTGAAAACGGGACGATTTTTCGGAGCTTGACTTTACCAAGAAAAACTGTTAAAAATAAAAAATAAAAAAAATTTTCTTGTATTTTTACTATTTAACTTCATTGTGTATTCATGTTCATGTTCAAAGCGATTGTATCAATTTTACTACAAATAAAAAATCTTTGAAAAAAAAAAAAAAAAAAATCGAATCTACTAGAATGGCCCCTTAATCAAATCATGAAATAAAAAGATCTTATTCCTAAACATTAGAGACGGATGGAATACTTATTCTTAAAAAGCCGTGATTATAGTTATAATGATGATTTTTTTCCATTAGGATCTGGTAAAGAAAGATGAACAAGATAATGATAACGACGATGGACGTATTGAAGATGAAAATGAAAATGATGTTGACTCATCAAGTTTGAAGCCAAAAAATGAAAACGTCACGGAAATAAGACTAGCATCAGTAAGACAATGAATTTTTTTCAATTTTTCATTTTGTTTACTCTTAAAATGCTGTAACTATTTTTTTCAGTTGCAACTTGTACACATCAAAAAGTTTAACAATGTAAATGAAAGTGAAGAGATTGTGGGAGAAGCTCAACCCAAAAAAGTAAGACGAAAAATTGTAATTTTTTCGTTTTTCATCTGCTTTGTTAAATACTGAAAATTTTACTTCTGTTTTCAGGGTAAGAAATCCAATGGTAATGCTAACGAGTCACCAGACCTACTGAGTTTTCATGAGCACTTGCCATTTTTGCCAGAGTCAAAACCAAAACATAAGAAAGGAGAAGAAGATGTTCAAATCGGAGGAAAGGGGGTGAGACAAACAAATTTTCCCTCGTAAACAATTTCTACACAGTAAATATAATGAAAATTAAAAATTCAGCTTGGAGGAGTGGTTAAGAAATTCTGTAACAAGCACCTCGGACCAGACACAACATTGCCAGAGTTTTGTAAAAAAGCCTCAGATAAAATCATGAACAAGCTAGCAAAGTATTGCAAGGCAGCTGCTGGAAAATTGTGTTACGTGAAATTCTGGGGTGGAAAGGATGATCAATGGAGAAAAGATTGCAAAGTAAACAAAATTGATTTATTTTCTATTAAATATCAGAGAGATGAAAAAATTAAGTCTGGATTTTTTTGCAGGCAACTCTCAGACAAAAACTGTGTCCAGAAACTTCCGAAGAAACTCCCGCACCGAATGAAAAAATGATTCTAACAGAACTCGCAGGTGCTTATGATAACTGTACCTCTGAAGTGTGCGACGCCATAAGACAGGGAAAATCTCTCATACCCATGAAAAAACCTGCCTTCTTGAGGGCCTTCCACGAAGATGAGGAGTACGACGACGATTCGATCGAAGAATACGATGAATACGACGAGGAAGATTTCGACGACGATGACGACGACGAAGAAAAGAATGATGAGAAGGATGATTCTTCTGGAAATCCACACATAGAGAGGGTTTAGAGCTGTACACAGTATCTTGAATCTTGTTTCAATTGTACTTCTTAATTTGGAAATAAAATTAATTGACGAATAATTAAAAAAATAATTTTATACCCACTTCTGCCCGACTTTTAAAATTTTATTGAATTTGAAGTGAGGGGGTGTGCATTCCAGAGTCAGAATCAGTAATTTTTTAATTTTTTTGTGATTTTTTTTACTTTTTTGAACATCACAGGGGCTTATGGATCTTGAAAATTATTTTAAACTAGACGGTTATGAAAAAAAGTGCTTTGTAAAGAATTTTCAATTTTTGTTAATTAAAAAAAAAAAAAATGGTTTTAAACGATTTGAAGCTTCATTTGTAACATGCATTGATGAAAATGATTTTATTATATTATAGATTGATCAGGAAAATAATTATTTTGGATGATAATTTTATTCAATATTAAAAATTACAATTATGTAAGTATACACCTGAATTTATTTAATAAATCTGTGTTAATAAAAATTAATTAAAACTACATACACTTTATAAAATCTTCCACGATCTAATTGGAAAAAATGAACTCTTTTTGAAAACCGATAAGAATTTCCTGATAATGATTTATTATTCTTTTTTTTCTTTCTTCACCTTAATAACCAGCTAATAAAAATTTTATACGCTGATTGAGGGTAAAAACCATTCAGAATTAAGTCAATAATTTCAAAAAATCATTATTATTATTTTTTTAAATTAAAAAAAAAAACTTTACAAATATGTTTCTGTCTGGATCATTAATTAAAATTGAGTTTACAAATAGAATAAGAGCAAGTATATATTTTTTATTTCTGCAACTTAAAATTTTAACCAAATTTGCTTTTAATCACGAGTAAATTTTAATTGTCACAAAAATCAAAATTAAAAAATTCCCTGGAGTGCAGATGAATCAACCGGATGTCGAAATCACGATAAAAAAAATGCGTCCGTTCGATGAAGAATTTTGATTTTAAAAACGCGAAATCTAAATTAATAAAGTGCCCCTTGAACCGATTATTCAACCGGATATAAAATTAAATCATGATTAAAAGATACTTTCGTTTAATGAATTTTTCGTTTGATAAATTTTTCTTAGAAATCTTATGAGTAAATAAAATAAAAATAATTAATTGTAATAGAATCAAAGAAATTCTCAATAAAAAAACTTCTTTATCAATATGTTAGATCAATATGTTAGTACACGGTTCAAATTGATTAGACGTATCTACGTTTGTATGCACTTGAAGCCTATATAATCTTTAAATCAAAAGAAAATAGGTGATACATACAAAACACCGCGTCTAGCACAAAAAACTGACGACTTACATAAGTAACGCCACTTAAAATAATCCGTAGATACGGAGTCAAACGCAGTATAAATTACGATTTCCTTGTTTTTCTTGCTTGCATCCGAGTTTAACTTTACAGCCCTTCATAAAACGTTTTTCCGTCGTGATCTTACAAAAACATAGAGGATTCTTATTTCTCCACTGATTACCTTTCTGACATTGCATTAAAAAAGAAGTTCAAGTTCCACATGCCGGGCTGCGATATTATCGCAAAGTGTCTATTTTAACCATTTCGAAGATGAATTTTTTAATAAATTACACTGTTTTTAGTTTAATTTTTGTGAGTGCGTTTGCTGAAACTGAATACACGAGTGTCGTTGAGACTGCGTCTGGTCCAGTGAGAGGTCAAATTTTGACCACAGTAAGAAAGTTTGTAAAATTCGCGTCGTTTACGGGGATTCCTTTCGGCGAGCCACCTGTTGGCTACTTAAGATTTAAGGTAACATTTTCTCTTTATTTATCGTAAGTAACAAAATAAAATAATTAACAAAAAGATAATAGAATAAAAAATTTCCAAAAATTATCGTTGATATAGGGTCTAAAAAAAATTTTTTTTTTATGATTGCTCATTTTTCGGTGCTTCAAATACTATAGATCTAAAAAAAGAAATAATTTAAATACATTGATGTATTTAGTGAAAAAAAGATTTTCGTTGAGGAAAAAGGGTATAAAATTTATGATTGGTACATACGAATGTTGAGGTCAAGTAGAGTAACGTTGCAGTTCAAATATTGATAAGATTTCATTGTCACCTTTCCTGATTTACTTGTTGACTTCATTTATGAAAAGTAAACAAGACTAATATAGTTCTATCAAATGCTTTTTGTAAATTAAATAATTGATTAATTGAATGATTAAATAAAAAAAAGTAATTCAAAATATTGTTAAACGTTCTATTAATAAAAATGAACTTGCATTGATACAATTTAATACCAATGAAAGATAAAAGTGCATACACATTGAACAATACTAAATGTTTTCAGCCTCCAGTAGAAAAGAAAAAATGGTCGGAAACTTTAAATGCCACAAAACAAGGGAACGTTTGCGTTCAACCAATGTCATTGGAAAAACCGAATGTTACCATAGGATCGGAAGATTGTCTTTACATAAACGTTTACACTCCCCACGTAAGACATTTTCGTACCATTAAATCACTACCCAACGAAATTCGCAATGTTTATTATTTTTTTTTATGACAGACCAATTTTTCCAACTCGAATGGTACTTTGAAACCGGTGATGTTTTGGATTTACGGCGGTGGCTTTACGACCGGTGCGTCTATATCCAGTTTGTACAGACCAGATTTTCTCATCGAAGATGATGTCGTGGTCGTCTCTGCCAATTACCGTTTGGGACCATTAGGTTTGTTAGCTTATCAAAAAACTAAATTGACTTAATCAAGGTCGTTTCAACTCACTATGACATTCGTGTAACTTTATGTAGGGTTTTTGAACTTGCACCACCGTAATGCCACAGGAAACGCGGGTTTGAAGGACCAGACCCTAGCCCTGAAGTGGGTAAAAAAAAACATTGAAAAATTTGGCGGTGATCCCAATAAGGTGACTATATTCGGACAGAGTGCCGGAGCAGCGTCCGTGGACTACCATGTTTTATCCGACCTTTCTACCGGTAAGTGGTCTCAGTACTTTTATGATAAAGTAATTCAACCAAGAATTTTGGTGCTCTTTATGGATAGTCAATACAAAGTAGGGACCACTGTGGGTCCAACTATACGTTTCTTTCCAATTGCAAACGGTTATTTTTCAATAATTTGACTGATGCTAAGAAGCTCAATCATGCAGTGATTTTTAAATAAAAAACAAAAAACCTAGCTCAAAAATACATTCTTAGATTTCAAGGATTATTATATGTTGAATAATTTTTTCAAATCATTTTTAAAACTTGAATACTGAACGGAACTAAATTCATAACTGAGTGGTTGTCAAATTGTTGTTCAGGTTTATTCCATCGAGCAATATCAATGAGCGGATCCCCTCTGAACCTGTACTGGGGACTACAGCCGAGCGAGGAAGCGGAAGCGGAAGCTTTCGCGCTCGGAACTAAGCTCGGGGTCAGAATTAAAAACAAAGACATACTGCTGTCGGCACTTCACTCGGCCTCGGCTGCAACCATCATTGCCAAAGCTGGAGAATTGCCTCCGGTAAATAATTTTAATCGGTGCTTTGTTGATTAGATTGTAAATTTGTTTTTTGCAGTTAGGGTTCCGGGTGACCGTGGAGAAGGTTTTCAACGACGAGGAAGCTTTTTTGTCGGAGTGTTCCCTGAGAAGGTACGTGGCTGGCAGGTACAACAAGGTACCCTACATGACCGGCTTTACTTCGAACGAAGCTAAGGCTTGGCTTTCAGGTATGAGACAAATTTCAAAAATTTGTCACGCATGTATCGATGGTCCAAGCAAAGAAAAACCTTAGCTCAAATCTACCACGATAAAATTACAATAAGGATATTTCTGGCGACTATAATGCCTTGAAACTACATTATTTAAGATTTTAACCTGTGGTGAATAAAGCCAAAATGATCTTTGCTACTTTTATTTGTGGCTGATACGTCGAAAAATATTTTTTAGATATACCAGCCAAGGTTTTTCTTCCCTGGGACTATCGATATTATTAAAAGTGAATAAAAACAAGAATATTAATAAATTTATTAGGATGGTATTTATTAACGTGGCTCATTTTTTTTTTTACTAGTGTCAAATGAATCGACTGCTGTCATATTGAAACTTGGTCTCAGGTCCCTAGATTACGGAGGCATACCCTTGAAAATACCAATTTTTCAAAAGTTCATTTCTTCACCGAATAGTTTTTCCGAAGAAAAATACAAAAAACTGAGCGAGGTTCTATAATATTTTTTACATTCTGAAAATTTACACATCTCCATTTACGTATAATTACATATGTGTGAAAAAATCTTTCACAATAAAAAATATTTGTTTCAATTTAGGATTTTAGAATTTATTTTCAACATTAAGTAAAGACATACTTGTTTTTACTTGGTTGTGATAGCTGACGAAAACTGAATGAGCAGATTTTAAGCAAAAAAAGTCTTGTTAATTTCTTTCAAGTAAAATAAATTGAAGTTTTATTTTTTTAGACCGCTTCAGACTTATTCTTTGTCACTGGTATCGATTCGAAACAAAGGTTCATGAACTTACAAAACGGAAATCCGATTTATTACTATCGTTTTTCGTTTGATTCTACCGCTTACCTCGAGCCATCCAAAAACCAGTCGATAAAAGGTCAGTTAGAATTTTTCCTACCTTCTCTGAAACTCGGCTTTTCTGTCCATCATAAAAGAGCCGTACCAAAAATATTTTCTTTCTTGCAATTTTGTTTTTATAAATAAAAATGTTCTTCGTTGTAGGAGTTGGACACGGTGAAGATTTGCAGTATCTATTTTACGTGCCTGGTGTACCAATTAATCAACCGGATGTCGAAATCATGATAAAAAGATACGTTCGCTTAATGACGAATTTCGCTAAATACGGGTAAGCTACAACTCGTATTTTTTAAAAGCATTACTTGTGTTAAACGCATTCATTTTCATTGTATTTTTGAAAACAGTTTTCTATTTCTATCTCTAGTATTGTTTGGGGAAACGCGGAGGATGCGCTTAAGGTTAAAAGGATATTTAACGCGATCACGAGGGAGCGGGAAAGGTGAAAAGTGAGGGTATTTGGAAGCACAACACTTGTAGTTTTTATGCTGCACTTAAACTATTTATTGAACTATTATTATATGACTATGTACAAGTGAGGAGAGAGAGCTCGCCGTTTTGGCCGGGAGTCTCTCAACCTCGCAGGTAAGCTAGGTAGAATCGTCGTAGATAAGCGGGCGATCTACGACGACGGCGTTGAGTCCCGTGATGCGTGGTCGCGGCATCACGGTCGCAGCAAAACTGGTGAGGGCGGAAACTGGTCACTCTGGGCAGCTCTGGCGTGGGTCGCTCGCATGACCAATCACGTGGCAATAAAAGGCGGTAAATCTCAAACAAGTATTCTCTTTCTAAAACAGTTTTATTTTATTCTAGCAATCCAACTCCTCATAAAAAGGAGGGAAAAGAAGATGATATGTTAAATGTCAATTGGCCCAATTCCGGCATGATTGGCCGGCATTTGGAGATCAACAGAAATTTGACTGTTGGATTGCGACCAATAAATACACGGGTCAGAGTTTACGAATTAGCTGGCGCTGGAAGCTCGCCGTTACTCAACGAGTGCATAGACAAAAGTTGTCTTTCCCCATGACAATCAATAGTAACACTGATCAATAGGCCTTACTGAATCTTGGATTATTTTGAAATTTTTGAACGATCAATGTTATTTAAAAAAATCTGTTTTTATTGTGAGCAAAGCTTTTTTTTACGATTATGAGTATACTCTTTACGAGGAATAACTTCGTAATAATTTTATAAATAAAAAAAGAGGAATGTTTATGATTACAGTGAAAGTTTGTTTAAACAATGAGCTACAGCTTAGGAAATTTAAATAGTTTATATTTTAGTTTTTATAAAATTTTAAAAAACTAAAGCAGGCAAAAATCAAAGTTAATAATTTAAGTAATACATTATTTTAGTGAAATGCATGTGAATGGCTACGAGGAATGTTTATGACCAAAAAACAAACAGTAGGATAATATCTTGTTTTTTATGTATTAGCGTAAGTGAAGTGACATAAAATTAAGCGTTCACGAGCTTAAACTGAAAGTTGTAGAAATTGATATTTTAGTTTAATACAAAGTTTTTTTTTGTAAATTTTTCAAAATTTATTATTTTTGAAAAACTTGATTTGATAGATTGATTTTATGAAATAATCATATCATTGTATAAATTTATAACGAAAACATGAAATTTATTTCGATGAATGTAATTTTTTACGCTTTAATTTTAACGTACGTGGATGCTGTATCTAGTGTAAGATGTTAAAGAAAAAAATTAATCTCTTAACTATTAAAAATATCTGTCTTATTTTTTAAAAATTTGAAACTTTTTAATATAATTTTATGTATAATTTCATTTTTTTTTTTTCTAATTCAACATTATTTAGCATAAAAACCAGGTGCAAGAAGCTGCTCTAGAACCAGAAGTAAGTTTCAAATTAGTGTTGTATCAATCTAGGAATTAATTTTTTTTTCAAATGTTGAAACCAGTATTAAAATTTTATTTACAGATTTTACCCGAAAGCAATAAAAGACTTATTGAAAAAAATGACGAAGAAGAAATCAGTCCTAAAGGGGTAAGATTAGTTAGATTTAAGGAACCAGAAGCAAAATAAAACTTTTATGTAGAATGTGAGATGAACGGAAAATAATTTTTTAAATTTATTTAATTTGCATTAAAAATTTTATTCAAACAATCGATAAAAGTTGAAAATTTTCAAAACTTAGCTTGGTACAATGACAAATGATTACTGCAATCACAAAATGGTAAACCAGAATTCTTCTAGTGAATTCTGTGAAATTTGGGCTCACACGGTCACTGATCGAGCTAGACGTTCATGCAGAACCGCAGCTAATGTAGTCTGTCAACTCATGAGAAATAAGGAGAAGAGACATAATTGCAAAGTAATACTATTTTTTAATATCAAATTAAAATTTCATAATGCCTATCAATATACGTATTTTTTAATACAGAATTGGATAAAGGAACATTTATGTCCAGCTTCCGAGACTGAGTCAACCGAATCAACAAACGCTGTAGCTGAATAAATTTATAAAAGACATAATATATCTGAATGTAAACTATTTATTGAAGTGAAATGAATTCTGTTTTAATCATATTTTAATTTATCTCATTTCAATCCAAACGTAGTTTAAAATACTATTTTAAATAGGATCACCTGTAGTTTTCGTAATAAATTAATGGAATGTAAATTTTTAATCAACTCTGACACGAGGGGCTATGCACTCCAGAATCACTGATGATTCTTTTGATTCTTTTTGATTTTTTTATAATTCTTTTGTGATTCTTTTGACAAATTTAAAGTGTTTAGAGCCTTGGAATCAATTTCAATTGATATTTTGTTAAAAATAATATTTTTCGAAGATTTTCACTTGAAATTAAATTGATATTTTATTAATTATATTGATTTTTATTTGTGATTCTTTTAGCAATTTTGAAGTGCATAGCCCCTCGCTCTGACATGATAAGTCATGTTTTTTTTTTTTTCAGTTTGCTACATATACTTCAAAAATTTTTGTTATATTTTATTGATTTTTATTAGTATTATTTTTTAAATCTATTTTTGCAGCAAATAAAATTAAAACAATTTCCAATAATGCCATCCATGTATAAAATAATTTTAAAATTTATTTTGTTTTTTATTTATTTATTATTATATTTAATATTTTGAAAAAGAATTTTTTTTTAGAAACAAAAAAATATTGAAACAACATTAATACTTTACTATTGACAATGACGTCTTTACAATAAAATCTTAACGAATAAAAATTTACGAGTTCATCATGATTTTCCGTATTTTAACTTCAGTTCGTACTTCGCTCACATACTCAAAGCATTACTTTCGAATTGGAAAAAAGATTTTCTTTTATTAAGTCGCAATTTTAACATAATTTTTAAAATGAAAACTCTTTACTTGATTTTTATTTTATTTATAGCTTGCATATTAATTACCAACTACGGAACTGCGAATATTGTGGTAAGATCTTAGAAATGTAACGTTTTTTTAAAAAAAAAATTCATCAGAATCATTTTTACTACAACAATTTTATTTTAAGATTAATAATTATGCGGAGGGAAAGTGCACAAGCTTTTTTGGATCTATTTTCATGAATTTGACAGACATTGCCACTAACGAAAAAGTTGAGTCTAAAAAATTTTGCAAAAATCTTGAACATCTTACGGCTGATTACTGCAAAGAAACGTTCCTAAAAGAATGTGATAAACGATTGGATCACAACATTACAAAACAAGCTTGCAAGGTAAGATAAAACTCAATCAATTTTTTAAAATTCACCAAGACTAATTTTAATTGTTGAGTTTACTATAATTTGTACAAAAAAATACATGTATTCAAAATTGATTGAATAAAAGTAATTTATTTTTTAATGTCCTTTTAGTCCATACTTGCTTGGTACGTGTGCAAATGAACTGTAAAATAGAAACCAAGTCAGAGATAACTTATTTTAAATAAGTATTTCCAAATAAATTTATGAAAAATGTATTGCAGTAGCTATAAAATATTGTATTATGAAAATAAAAATGAATAAAAGCATCATCAAACACAAAACATATAATTTTCATCACTCTTTCAGTAAATGGTATTTTAAAACAGTAAATTTTTTCATATTTAAAAATTAAATACCAAATATCTAACAAAAAAAACTTAAAGAAAAGAAAATTTTTAACTGCTAACAGTTTTAGCATGAAAATTAATATAAATTGCTTTCAAAGACTGTACTTTTAAAATTCGAACCTTATCATAGATCATAAAGAAAATCAAAGAGATACTGCAGTGAAAAATACATACATAAAAAAATATAATTGAAAAAATTTTATTGGACTTTAAACACTAAACTATACAATTAACTAAGCACTTGAAAGTCTGTACAATAATATAAAAACAAACACAAACTCAATCAGTATTGAGGGTTAAACAGACGCCTTGTAATATCCAGTGAGAGACGTGCTCGGTGGTGGCGAGATCAGCCACGAACACAAGCCCAACGCCCATAGCATTTCGTCGATCCGACGTTGTGTAAACCGGCGTTTTTAACGTATTCTATCAAAAAAAAAAAACCATATTTCAAAAACTCCAAATAATATCCAGTATACCAAATGATATAGTTACCAAAAGTTTTAATCGATGCGATTCTATTGGTATGACTGCCAACACCGGTAGTTCTTCCGTAAGAATTTTGGGGAACGACCGTTTCAGGCAGCAATCTTCGGGATCCCACCTGGCGCCCTCTATGTACAAACCTTGGACGTAGCAACCCTAAAATTATTGGCATAGTGAGCTTCCTGTAAGCTTAGATACTAAAAAAAATGTTTTGCAGGTTGATAAATTACCTCTTCAGGCCTTTCCTCAACATCATCAGCTGAAAGGAACTCTGTAACTGCGGTGTAAGTGACAGAACGATCCAGTGGCCAATTGTTCTTGCGACACGCCATCTGCACCAGAGCCGCAAGGTAAGTTTCCGGTATGTGCAGTCCAGACAGCCACATCACGACAGGTTCGTTGCACCCAGCCTGTTACAATTGCAATGATATAGTTAATAATGGTGATAGAGAATAAATTTTTTTAAAATTCATTTTTTTTTTTTAATAATTCGATTGAAGTTAAATTATCAATGATTTTTCGTTTTGAAATTTACCCAGCTGGTGTACTGCGCAATTCTGCGTTCAAAATGCTCCATCCAACCAGAGAGATTCTTTTTTGTAGCTGGGGCCAATTTGGCCCAGGCTGCAGGCAAGCTTCCATTGTACAAGGAGTTAGCTACACTCTCCAATACTGCATCCATTCCTATCTCTCCAGCTAGTGCCTGGTATAATAATTTTGTTAAGCTTTGTTACATTTACAAATAAATAAATAAATAAATAAAGATTACTTTTCTCAATTGCTCCAAAGTAGTTGTCATTCGGTTAATGAGCTTGTTGAACCTCTGAAGTTCTTGGAACAGCACTATAGCAGTGGGTGACACGGAGACACCAAAGTTTCTCTTAACCTTAATCAAGTCGTATTCTGGAGGTATCTTTCCTAAAATCTCTACGGCCAAGTTGTCGATAAATTCGTCTCGGCTGATTCCCGCCGCACCAACCGCTAGAATTGTTATTATTTTGATTGTTTAATTTTTTTGAATTGAGAATAATGAACATCGAATCATGCAACAAAGTTATACATCCTACAACTACGACACTAATAAAGAGTCAAGCTAAAACTTACAGATTTCACTTAGGGTGGCTGTAAAAAATGTTTCTTAGAATATATATATATATATATATATATTCGGCGAGTTGCTATAAAACTATGTCAGTTAATTAGAGTATTAAAAAATACTCATTTTCTTTTGAAACGTTTACTCGACATTTTTGTTAACTCACCAGTTTGTGGTTGAAGCTGAATGAGATTATTCCACATTTCTTTCGTAGCCTGAGTAAAGTACCCGATCTCGGCATTGGGATGCAGTCCAAACACTTCAGGAGAGTTTACTAGAGGAAGACCTTCAATGAACTGGATGTATTTTTCCCGATCTCCCTGAGGAGGTATCGTATAATCCACGTGTTTGTCCTTGTAGAAATGATATGGCTGGAAAGAGTCGAACAGAAAGTCACCCATGTATTCGTCCATGTAGACCTTGCACACCCGTCGATCAAAATCATCGATTACGCGTCCACCGTACATAACCTATTAATAAAATAGTAGTTTTTTAATTCTATAATATTATTTTAAAGTGTAATCTTACTTCTCCGATGAGATATTTCAGAGTGTTCCAAGGTAAACGAGCTTCATCGAACATCAAATTCTTGGTTAAATAAGTATCAAGTATCATTGTGCATACATTAAAGTCAGATTCATTAAAATCATAGCCAATGTTCCAACCAATTTTGTCATATTTTCTTCGCTCCTATTAATTAAATAAAACCAGCATGAAAAAACCATACAAATCTTTAAATAAAATTTTTACCTGAACTACTGCGTGGTAAAAAGCTAGAACGTAAACAAGATCCTTATAGGCTGGATGTTCGCAAGCGTCCAGTACAGTTTTGCTCATTTTAAAGTAAGTATTTCTTAAATTCAGTTTTAATCCATTTGGAGGTTCGGTGACAACTACAAAAATTATATTATTTTTCATGTTAGAAATTGAAACTAAGGAGTATCGTGAAATGCAAACCTTTTAGTGACTGCTGTAACATTCCGATCGGAAAATCCGGAGTTGAATCGGTGGTCAACCACAACCTAAAAGTATCATGGGGTTTACCAGTACTTTCCAGGAGTTTTTCGAGCTCTCTCGTAAAAGAAAGCAGCAAGTGACAATTTTGCAACATTAACCAGAAACCGTGATGTTTGGACATTTTCAGCAAATCAATAGCAATCTGTAAATAATTAAAGATCATTTCCTGCACTAATCTATTTAAACAGTAATTACTTACCTGCTCCTGGCCTTGACCTAGTGAAAGAAACCTGAACTTCCCACCACCCATATCAAGGCTATTGGCCAGTTTGATTAGCTCACTCGTAGGATCCGAGCCGGGACTCAAAATGAAAACTACCGGCATGTTGGGTGTACTTTGCTTGTAGATTGCATCGAGGCCAACGCTTGGTGGCGTGATGAACTCCTCGCCCATGGTATTACTTATGTAAATAACCACACCACGGTAGACTCGGTCCACCCGAAAACATCGCAGCAACATGAGTGTTTCGATACTGCTCAATCTATGTGTATAGTTGCAGGGAAACTCTACCGATTCGGGATTATCTAGATCGTACCACTGAAACAAAAGTAAAATTTAATAAAAAAGAAAAGTTTCTAATTTGATTTTTTTATTTACTTGTTTCCATTCTTCTTCCTTATTTCTAACTTCACTTGGCAATTCACTAAATTTATCTGGGAAATCATTGGCTAACCTTAAGACATCTTCCCAACCAGCAATACTTAACCAAGTGGTTGGATTTGGTATGGGCGAGCGTTCCAAAGACACATTGCCTTTGATAAAGAATTCTAGCTGTTCATGAGTGATACTCTCTTTTTCTAACTCTATTCTCGTGCATATCTGAAAAGAGAACAGCAGCTTGTGTTGTTCGAAAATTCCAGTACAGCCATAATCGTAGACAAATCTAGTCAGGGTATTTATGACGTTCTTCAAGCGCCGCATTAGTGACGGATCTCGAGTAGCTTTATTCAGAGCTTGCTCGAACACCTTGAATGAATTTATCTTGTCAGAAAAATATGCAAGCTATTTTTTAAATTTAGAATACTGACCTCAAGATAACTATTTAACGAGTACTGATACATAGGCCCAACGATGGCCATGTCAGCTAAAACAAAGAACAGGATCGCTCCTCTTTTGGCAGCCGGCCTGTAATCATTACGTAAGTTGTCTATCTCTATAGCGGTCTCAAATGCCTCGGCTAGCTTCGTAGATATCTCTATTGCGCTAGACTTGGTATTTTCCAGAGTTTCGATCAGCTCGATATTGTCCAACATATTCCCTTTGTTAGTTGCAATTTCCTTTAAAAGAGTATCTTCTAGTTTCTGAAGTAGAGCCTTGTGAGCACTGGTCTCTTCGATCAAAGCTTCACGCTGTTCCTCAATGTCTGGACGTTCTATGCGGACAACCACTGAGAGTAGCTGCTCTTCCAACCCCTAAATTAATATAATTTATCCTGTATAAGTAAAAAAATATAGTTGACAGAAAAAAAGTAGACTTACAGTTGATGTGACCATGTAGTTGATTACAGTTGCTTTTGTGTAAATTGTAGGATTCAATATGGGGTTGGAGTGTTTGGTCATCAGGTACAGCCGGAATCGAGGATCGTAATCTACTTCTTTATCTCCAAGAATCACGAAGCTTCTTGCACCAGTCACTGTTAAATATTTCTTTAAGTAATCTTTTCAAAAAATTTAAGTACATGTTAACAAACCTTTTATGTTTTTCATGATAACATTGTCGAGAACTGGATCAACGTAATCAACGTCTTGAAACATAACTGGGAAACCATACTTTACAGAAATTTCAACTTGCTTGATAAAATCAGAATCGCCAAATGATAGCATTTTTAAACTGTTTTTTTCTTCCTTTCTTTTTATCCACCTTAATGCTTGCGTCTGTGGATCTATGCAAAGCGGAAAGCGAGATGCTCTCACGGTCAAAATAGCATTTTGTATGGACAATTCATCTGGTGGTAGACCTTCCGAGTTCCAGCTAAAAGTTATATTTTATTAACTTGAATTTTTTTTGTTTTTTTTTTTTTTTTTTAACAGGTTTTTGTGAGTAGTTTAAATTACCCGCTAATTTCTACATCACTGCTCAGTTGGCTATGAATCCTAAACGGTTCTGAAAGTGGAATGTTTTTTTCGATGACGCTTTCTAGCCAGATCTTATAAAGCATCTCAACGCGAAATTCGAAAGTAAACGGGCCATGATAAGACAGAAAAGCAGCTGACAGTAAGCAGTTACCCACAATTTTTTCAACCTCAAGCTTTAAATTTGCCAGATCTCGTTTCCAACGTACGTTTTCCGATGATAAACCTCTAATAAATAATTGTGAGATAAAAATTTTTTGAAAAATTCAAGTTTCAAAAAATAAATGAAAGACATACCCAATTAACTTATCAGCAGCTACCAGTCGCCTCTCCAACAAATCTGTTTCGTCCTTTAATCTTTGACGATCAGCCATAGCCTTTGTATACCGATCATTGAGACGTGTCAGCAACTTTTCCAATCTATCCAATTCACTTAATTCACGTTCCAATGCCTTGGTTGCTTTAGCAGATTCAGCCGCCAATTCTTTAACTCGGTCGATTTTAGGTTTTACCTAATTTAGTTATACATAACTTGAATCACAAACTTTTGAAAAGCATCTCATAGAAAGAAACAAAATCAGATTTTTACCTCGCGATAACAAGCACAAAAGTCCAACACAGCGAGAACAAACTTGTAGAGTCCATAACCAGCCCTACTGATGACTTTCATTTGATCCATTTTGCTTGACTTTTTCAAATTTATCTTGACCATTTGCTGCTGCTTTAGAGTAATTGTTGTGCAGTCCATTTCCTGCAGAGTCCTCAGGAAAGCAGGGTCAGTCATCATACCTTTAGCGCTTTTCCAAGATATTTCTTTCAAGCCTCGAATTATGGCGACGCACTCTCCAATGATCTGGACTGGTTCAGGAGGTGTAGCAAATGACCTGAAAAAAAATTGATATCGGTTCTTCAACAGTCATTTGACAATTTCTCGAAAACTTACCTTATTTCTGTGATATCTGATTTGTCCAACTTGTCTAAAGCTGATCTCGCGCTGTCTAGGGCTGGCTGAGCTTCAGATAATGCTGCCTGGGCCTCTGCTGATTCTTTGACGATGTATTTATTTCTTTCCTCAATCTCTTTACTTTTCTCAGTACTATAAGCCTTTTTCTTTACGGCAATTTCTGTACTTGCGCTGATCTCTTTAAGCAAAGCTTCGCAGTTTTTTGTCTGCTCCTCTACTTTGACCGTCTGGACTGCTAGGAGTGCATTGAGCTGTTTCAGATTTGCAGCTGCGTCGGCTATCTTCGACAAACCACCAGATAAGCGATTACGCTGCGTATCAAAAATAAATCGTGAATAGATCTCCATGGCAAAATTTAATTGTTTTATATACCTGTCCATCAATGTAGTTTCTTCGTTCTTCCAGTAGGCTGGAGTAAGTCTCAAGAACATCGAGATAATGCCGAGGTGTCACATAGTTGGGACGACGTAACTTTACGAGGAAGTCAGTAGTGAACTGAGTCACCGTTACGTGAGCATAAACGGCGTGAAGGACTACGGCGTTCCGATGAATTTCCGGGATGTTTGGATTCTGGAAACAAAATTAAAGCGCTTGTGCTTTAATTGCATAAATTTTTCACAGTAATCAGAAGCTTACGGTTCTCAAAGTAACGCTGGCTACGGCATACAAGGCTTGCTCTGGCCACGGAAATACCCAGTCAATCGTTGTGCAGTTGACGAGACCAGGATAACTCCTACAACGCTCGCGCAAAATGTCACCTGAAGGACTCATAGACAACGCAATACGCAGATTTCCAGTAGCTGTTTTTGCAAAATAACTCCATACATTGTCTCTAAAAGAATAATTAATATGAAAATAATTATGTTTCAACAAGTCTTCGGTTTTCTAGAGATCAACTAACTTAGTAACACCATAATTGGCAGCTTTGGCTGCGTTTCTGCACTGGTTAACAATAGCATCTTTTTCATCATCAGCAAACAAAGCCGATACAACACCACTTGTCAGCAAATTATTAATTATCTCCAAGAAACTTTCATCCACCACTTGTTCGTCGGTGAATAAGAATACTAGTGGCTTGTTGTCTACACCAGCAACATTTAAAAGTTTCTGAAAAAATGTACATTATGAATAAAAAATAAAAAATAGTTTTAATACCTAAACTAACTTTAATGTCATCTCTGAAAGCATTTTCATCGTAACCACGACTGGGAGAAATTTGAAAGAGCTGGCAATCAGCGGCAAAAGTTGCGAGCTTTACTGTCGAACGACGACCACTACCACCCACACCAACTACAAGTGCGTGACTTCGGGGCATCCGGACTGTTCTGTGAACTCTAGTCAAGTGTTCTAAGGCATCATTAAAAAGAACCATGGTAAGTTTTTGATTTATCTCGTTATGTTCGTCCATAATCTAGAATATATTCTAATTAAATTATCAGATTTTATTAAAATTGTATTTTATCTATTAACCTCCATAAATAGAGTATAAACAGCCTCATAATCCAGCAAATCCTCGTACAGACGTGGCTCTTCATGAATAGCATTACGAAAATCTCCGAACAACAGCGGGTTCCTCAAAACGTAATTTACTGTCTCTGGATCATCATACCATAAGTTCTTTACGTATTCTTCAATGTGGAAGTTAACAAGATCTTGATCCTTTATAAAAAATATTTAAAGTTTACATAATATATTATCTAGATATATGCAGACCTCAAGCCGCAGTGGCTCCGGGTTGGAGCACGCGACTCCCAATCCTGGGGTCGTGGGTTCGAGCCCAGGTCTCGGCGATTTTTTCGAGTGTTTTTTGACGCGTTAAAATTGTCGGGATTGAATCCACTGTGGCTTAGGTGAGGTAGGCCCTATATCACTTATTCCAACTCGGACATCCAAAGGTCGACTAAATTCTCTCCGAAAACATTGACCAGCCGCGAGTCCGAATCGGAGGAATAAAGTCGTCCGATGACCGACCGGAAAAAGTATGTAAGGTTGACTACTTTACCGGGTTGAGCTTGAGTATCCCGATGCACTGTAAAAAAAATCGGGGTAAATTTACCTCGCTCAGCGATGTAAAAAATGGGAACCTCACTCAACGAGGTAAAATTACGACGACCTGCGCAGTAAATTTACGCGCCGATTGTAAATTTACAAATCTCTGGTAATTTTACCTTCTGCTATCTAGAAAAAAAATTATTGATAAAAATTAATCATTAAATACTAAAGGGGAAAGATGAAAAACAACAAAATAGCTTAATTTAAAATATTTATTTATTTTTTCGTTAAGTAAATGATTTTTTTTCGTAAATTCACACTGATCCTAACCCCACATTTCACAAAGTCTTGGAATCTATGTACTAATTTGGCTATTTTTTCAGATAAGTAATTAAATTAAAACTTCAAATTTTATGATGTTAGACTCTTGAAATCTAAATATACATATAATTAACGTAAATTTTATTGAAAACTTTGAGGAAAACTTTGTTAAACCAGCCACTTAATTTTCACTTTTGTTAGACTATCAAGAGTAAATCTGATTAATCTCGTTCTAGCGAGTGAAAATAAAACCTCTCTGTAATCTTTTGAATCGTTCTCTTTAATTTTAATCGCTCAAATAAAAAAATACGTTAAAATATTACATTGCTACGTATCTAACCGGTGATGCCTACGAGTCGAGTGATATCAACGCCAACATAACCTCACTATCAACTACCAAAACATATTTCCGAAACCTGGCGTAAAAATACGAAGCTGAGCGATGTAGATTTACCAAAAATTTGTAACTTTACGTTCGAGCGGTAAATTTACAAATCTTGGTAAAATTACTCCGCTGGACCACATTCCCATTTTTTACATCGCTGAGCTGTGTATATTTACAAATATTCGTAAAATTACATATCTCAATGGCGTAAATTTACATCGCTGAGCGAGGTAAATCTACCCTGATTTTTTTTACAGTGTGCGCTTGCGGCTAGTAGGGTGGATTGAGTTCCCGAAAACCAAAATGCAAGCACCGCTCGAGAGATTCGCTCAATCGGGGTTCTTAAAAGGGGTTATTAGAGTAGGGACAGAGAATGAGGATTGGACCAGAGAGGAAAACAGAGTAATCTGTATAAAAACAACTTAGAGTAGGATTATAAGCCCCCTCACAGAGGTGGTGGGGGTGCCCCCGCTATTAGGCCTAATATAGGCTGTACAGGGTAATGGGAAGAAAAAAAAAATATGCAGACCTCAAGCTTTACATGATTACAATTAAAACATGATCACTTACGTGAATCGAAATGAGACGATCTCCAAAAACTCGAGAGATTTCGTTTCTCCAGAGACGAATGAATTGTCTTTGAATTTTGAAATAATCCGGATCACTCTGCAGCAGACCCGCTGTGACTCGAGACAGGTCACGCATGTTGAATATGTAGTGAAATTTGGATGGCGTGGGAGGCAATTCAATGATGATATTCTATTTTAAGATTTCATCGAGATTATTATTTGTTTTATCAGATTCGAAAGTTTCATAATACCTTGTACAAGTCCATCGTAAGTTTGATGATATTTTCAGACAATTCCATAATTTCTTCCGGAAAAATTTTAAGATGCCCCGACAAAATGCTGTGGTAAATGTGTCGCAAGGTTTCATCAGAAGGAAAAGGGATGTTGTATACTGCAAACATTGAGATGAAACGAGGGTCAACGTCATGTCTACCCCCACCAGATTTTCCCATGGCTGCTAGAAAGTCTGAAAATAAATTTAAGTAATATTTAAAAAAAATACCTACATCTTAACCCTTTAAAGCCTGAAATGACATTTTCTTGTCGATTTCCAACTGTAGAATCGTACAAAAAAAAAAAATGAATAAGAAAATACCCAAATCTACTATTTTTTGGTTTGCTCTACACGATCGTGTAGTTTAAATTAATAAAAAAAATTGATTTTCAATTGTTAATTAACAATTAAAAAAAAAAGTAAAAAATAAGTGCATTTTTTTTTTAACTTCAATAAAAGTGGAAATTTTTTTTTTTTTTTTGCTATTCTAATTCACACTAAACGTGTTTTTGGAGCTTAAATTTTAATTCTTTTTTTGAATCGTCTCTCGACGATTTTTTCCCTCAAAATGGCGGCCGTTCAAAGTTTGACAAAATTTTTAGTTAACCGTACCGACAGTTATTTTACGGTTTTTGTGGTTTATTGTAATATTTCTAATGTTTTGATGAGAAAATCTGCAATTAATAACTTTTTTTTCACTCAATTACGTACTATGTGGACTAAAAAATTGTTTCCTGGTGAAAAAAACCGCTTTTTAGAGAAAGTACCGGTAAATATATATACTAGGGGGTACCCCCCTGCTTGCTTCACTCGCCAACCCCCACTTTAATACATAAAAAAGTTAAATAATAAGTTAAAATACAGTTAAAAAACATGTTGAATATAAGATATTTTGACTGTTTTGAGGTACTCCTTCAGGAGAAACTTTTAAAATTACGACTCCTCTGGGAAGAGCACCCCTTAAAGAGGTGAAATGACAGTTTTAAGGTGCTCGTACAGGAGAAGCCGTAAGGGTCCTCCGGGAGGAGCTTGAAAAAGGTACTAAATATAAGGTTTTTTAACCGTTTTTAGGTGCTCCTCTGGGAGGAACCAAAAAAAGAGCTCCTCCTACAGGAGGATACAGTCATATCCATGGATATAACTGTATAATATAAGAAGAAATGCACAAATTTCATCGGCCTGTCATTCCAACTACTAAACTTTTTATTTTTAATTGGTTTTAAGCAAAAACTTTTGATTTTGAATAAAAAAGTCGTTAAAATAATTATTAATTTTTTAAAATCATGATGGTGCTTCAAATATACAGGGTGGATAATAAAAAATTGTAAGTTTTTAACATAATAAAATAAACATAAGTTGATAAGATATCTGTTTTCTTAAATTTCTCAGCTACAAACATTTTTCTTTTGATTTGTTCACTGACGCAATCAGAAGTTTTTGCTTAAAACCAATTAAAAATAAAAAGCTTAGTAGTTTGAATGACAGGCTGATGAAATTTGTGCATTTATATATATACTAGTAAGGCCCTCCAAATGAAAGTCTGAGGCGCAGAGAGGCGCAGCCAAAAAAAAAAGTGTTTAAGTTCCGATATTTTTGACTAAAATAACGCATATTTAAGGTACTTTTGGCTGCGCCTCGCGAAAAAAAAAAAAAAAAAAAAAACTCTTTTAACTATATAATATAGTAATATATAATGTATATATTTACCGGTAGTTTCTCTAAAAAGCGGGTTTTTTCACCAGGAAACGATTTTTTAGCCCATATAGTACGTAATTGATTGACAAAAAAGTTATTTTTTGCAGATTTTCTCATCAAAATATTAGAAATATTACAATAAAGTGAAAAACCGTAAAATAACTGTCGGTAACGTTAACTAAAAATTTTCTCAAACTTTGAACCACCGCCATTTTGAGGGAAAAAAATCGTGGAGAGAGGATTCAAAAAAAGAATTAAAATTTAAGCTCCAAAAACACGTTTAATGTGAATTAGAATAGCAAAAAAAAAAAAAAAATTTCCCACTTTTATTGAAGTTTAAAAAAAAAAAAAAAATTGCACTTATTTTTTACCTTTTTTTTTTAAATTGTTAATTAACAATTGAAAATCAATTTTTTTATTAATTTAAACTACACGATCGTATATAGCAAACCCAAAAATAGTAGATTTAGGTATTTTCTTATTCATTTTTTTATTTTTTTTGTACGATCCTACAGTTGGAAATCGACAAAAAAAATTTGTCATTTCAGGCTTTAAAGGGTAAATCAAAAAGAAATAAAACAAATTTTTTTTACTTGTGTCTTTGATCTTTTTCCAGTTTAAATCTTTCCCCCGATCATAAAATCCTCTCCGTTCAAAGAGCAATTTAAGTAACGCAATTGGTTGCTGGGTACCATAGGTGTCAACCATTGGCATGTTCATGTCATCTATGAACACAATCAATCGTTTTCCAGGTGGTGGGCCAAACGAGTCCTTTGTTCTTTTTTCAACGTTTGACTCGATATTTCGTTGAACATCCATTGAAGTTGTTCTGGACGAAAAGTTGATGGACAAACTGCTCTGTAATGAAATTTTATTTACATTTACAAGTGAAGAAATAAAAAATCACCAAATTTATTTATCAACATAATCATACTTACAAATTTTTCAGGATTGATTTTCCTCAGAAACTCATTAATACAAGCGCTCTTGGATGTTCCCGTATCCCCAACCAGTATCAACGGCTTATTCACATTATTCATTAGGTTTATATACCAACTTGCTCTCATAGTATCGATAGTTGGTACCAAAATCTCACTAAAGGGCATCGATCTATCATGAACATATTCAATCACAAGTTCTTTCCAGGAGACCCAGTGCTCTTTTGCAAGGTCAAACAAGTAGTCATAAAGCTGAGGCTGGGATACGGGTATGTAACGTGGTCCAGCTGGTTTATCTGGAGTTTCTTCAGTATGCATGAATCCAGAAGATTTCTTCATGAAATCGTCAAAGACCTTTCGAGATTCTGCATATATGGCTGCACCAAGGGAACAGTAACACGTCTGAAGGAAGACGGCTTCCAGCAGCTCATTTCTAGCATCAATCATTTCATTAAAGGCTTTTCGTTCATCTTCGGTGTACTCTTTGTCGGGGTCATCCAGCCACTTGTCTACACTTGGAGGTGGGTACAGAGCATCGAAAGTTTGCGCAAGTTGGGTAACCTGTATTAAAGTTATTAATTAGCTCGAGAATTAGCTTTTGTTATGATTGGAAGTAAAAAAATCAGCTTACCATATTTAGACCGGTTTGTGGGATTATCAGTGTCAGTGGAGTGATCTGCTGAAGACCCAGTATGCCTTCTAAAATAAGATTGATAGTAGGATGAACGTACTTCTCAAACATATCATATAAAACACTGTGCTCAGATTCGTTTCGGCTACTTATCCACTTGTCCACAAACGGTTGATATCCCAGGTTTTTTGGATCAACGTAGACCATGCCTGCCCTAGACACTGTGGCTGGCGACGCGTATTGCAGATCACCGACCTAGATCAAAATATTTTAAAAAACCAAAAATTTATAACTAATCTCTTTAAAATGATGATTACTTCGAACAGTAAGTTACAATGATCTTGCAATTTGATTCTCTCCTGATTGGCCAACGTCAGTATTTTGTTATCGTCCATAACGGAGTTCATGTTTTCAATCCACAGAGCATCCACATCACCATCGAATAAAATGTACCTCTTGTCATTCGAATGCTCTTCATCCAAAGGTTTATTAGTTTCTCTAAATATGTTGCTCAACAAACCGTCGGTCCAGTCTCGCGTGGCATGATTGAGTTCTCCATACAGCTCGATGACTGTGCAAGCTTTCGGGTTAAGAATGTAAAGCTTTGACGGCTTACCCATCAAGGTTTGAGCATCGCAGAGAGCCTGTAAGACAACTGTTTTTCCTCCACCAGTGGGTCCGACTATCATGGTAGAGTGACGCGTCATCATTACTTCATATAATTGCACTATTTTGTCTATCTGTAAGTTTAAATGATAGTTGGAGAATTAAAACAATTGAAAGAAAGATGTGGTATTGTGTGGTATACCTGGTCTGGCAAGAGTATGTAATTTTTTAGTCGAAGAGCTTCTTCAACAGCGTCGTTGAAATCTGGATACCTAACTCTGGGACATTCAAGTCCTGGAAACAGATCACTTATTAAACCAAGGAACAACGGAACATCTTCAAACACAAATTTTGGAAGATTCATGTCTCTCAAAGCACGCATAAGAACAACATTTTCTGGAAGGTCCCCAGACGTTCTTCTCAAGTTACCAGCCATATTTAGCACAGACTTCAGAGCTCTGAGACCAAAATCATAGTGAGTCTGTTTGCTCAGTTGTTCACGGGCCAGAGCGTATAGAACGGTCATTTTTTTAGCAAGAACTTTGGCTGTTAGAAATCCTGCACTGAACAGCTTGATTTGACAGATGAGCATGAGATTGGGTACTATACACACCACAGGACGAAAAAGAGCTTTCACCGACTCAGGCAGTTCCGTGCGACCAGCGTATCCTGGATTCATAGTAATGAAGATACCCACTTTGGAATCCAAATCGATTTCATAACCTTCAAACTGGCAAAACGGTGCATTTGAAATGGTTCGATTTCATTAAACACTACATTAATACTAACCACAAATCTTTTAACTTTATTTTGTAGAGCCGATCTGATGGTTTGAAGTTGAGTGGAGATTACAGAAAGTACTGATATATCAATCCGGTTGAATTCGTCGAAGCAACCCCAAGCACCGCACGTGGATAGTCCACCAAGAATCTTTCCAATTGCTACGAAATCCATACCTTCACCACAATTTGTCACAACGCAAAGGAGACCAAGTGCCTTTGCTAAATCCTTTGTTGTCTCCGTCTTTCCAGTTCCAGCAGGTCCTATCAATAATTATAAAAATTAACTTTAAGAGAATTCATACTCAATACTATTGATGGGAAAGACATACCTGCTGGGGCTCCACCAAGTTGCATGGATAAAGCCTGAGTGATGGTCAGATATATTCTGTCGGTTAATGGAGTTACAACCAGTCTTCCATTGAGCCCCATGTATTCATACCCATACTCAAATGTACCAGAACACTGGTTTATCCAAAGGTTATCTAAATCATGCACCCAATAAAATCTGGTAACACAATTTATAACTACATCTGTTGAAGAAAACATGAAAAATTGCTATAATAACTTCAGAAGATACAAACCGTAGTTGACTTTCCCATTCAAATTCCAGTGCATCCATAATGCTGTCTCTCACGAATTCTTCAACAATGTCTCGAGTGTGAACATCGATTGTTAAAACAGTATCGAATTTAATTCTATCATTTTTCGATAATGCCCCACCTCCCATCAGAACGACCATATCATCTATTTGATCATTCAGTTGTTGTAGATACTGTTAAATTAAAATCATAGGGTGAATTTAAAAGTAAATTATTTGAGTTAATATCAAAGTTACGATACATCTTTCATAGCACGTTTATTTCCTTTGGATATTTTCATGAAAACATTCTCGACTTCTGCGGTCCACCAAACTTGATTTGCCGCAAGCACCATCATACCTTGGAATTCGATCATCCAATCGTTCCTTGATTTCGTCATCTGACAGTAAAACAAATTTCATGTATCTGATCTGTAACAAATATTGTCGAAATACCCTACCTTGCCGTAATCAAACACAGCTTTTTTTGTTAGAAATCGATTGGATATTCGCATCTCAGCCAGAGCTTCAACCATCCAAAACTCAATAGGCCCTTCTGCTATAACATTAGCTGTGAAATCCATTACTTCACCTTCAGATGAGATAAGCGCAGTTGCCACCATACGATCTTGGTTGTCCCGACCAAATCGAAATTTGGCCAAATTATCAAACATCTTGTTCACGTGTTCTTGAATGCAGTCAGCTTCGGAGCTACCTAAAATACTCAGTAGCTCGTCGTCACTAATAAAAGAAAAGCGAGAAAATATTGCACGTTTGCTCCTTAAGTATTCAGATAGAGACTTTTGACAATTCTCTAGTTGGCTTGTGAGTTTTTGAAAATCCTCCAAACGATCTGAAAGTTTTTGTTGTTTAGCTCACCAATGAGTTTTTATAAGTAAATCAAGGGAAAAAGACTAATCTTTACTTGGAAAAGTACAACATCCGAGCACATTTGGGTGTTTATAAGACTCATCCATGACCTTACGGAAAGTTTTATCGACATCATCAAAACGTTTGGCCTCTTGAGGAAGCTGGGCTCGGATGTCACCACCTATAAAGATGCCCTCGAGATACATCCACCGTCTCTGCAGCTCTTGCCAAGCTTCAACCACTTCGGAAATAAGACGCATCATCCGTTCCCACTTTTGCACAACGTTCAAAAAAGGACCGATGAATTGTGAGGCTGACATACTCTGGAGATTCAGCGTGTTGTCCTCCAGTATCTAAATTTACGAAAATTATCTTTGACAGGAAAAAGTAGCAGCAAACAGTGGAATAAATTTTCTTTAAATATTATTTTACTTGGTTCAGCTCGTCAGTTGCTCCCAGGATGTATCCACGATCCTCACCTCCTTTGATGTGAGGTACCATTTTGAACTCCATGTCGGTCCAAATTCTAGCAACGTCTTCGACACCCCGCTCGATTGCCAGCTCAGATCGAGCATTATTAGCGATAGACTCGGCGATCTCCTGGTACCGACCAAGATCCATTTGAAACATCTTTCCAAGAGTAAACCTTTTGGTGCAATGATATTTCATTATTAGAATTTAACGATGCTTTTCAAAATTAACTTATCTACGTTCATACAAGCCATGTAATTCGCGCTGTGCAGTTTTATATCTAATAGTGTTTTGTTAATATTATACGTAATTGATTTTAAATTTAGCTCTTTGCAAACTTACCCTTCCATTTTAGTTTTTGGGTTTTATTAGTATAGTAAACTTTTAACATAGTTTATCATAAATTTTTTTTTTTTAGTTCATTGATGCTTAGTAATTTTATTTCTTAAAAATTACTGTATTTTCAATTTTTCTTTTTTTTTTCTGAAAACTTATAAAAAAATGTTAAAAATATCCCCAAACTATCTTTTTATGATCCTAAAATAATAAAATTTTTCCAGGTAGAATTAATGTAAAAACATTAAAACTATCAAGAACTTAAGAATGATAAGTTGACTCAAATTGAAAATCTTGTTTCAAAACATAAAAAATCATTAAAAAAAATATTTTAAAGTTGATAAAAACAATGAAAACAGTAGATTTCAAAAAAAAATTTTGTTTGTAATCAAACTGAAACGATATTTCAGCTTAAGTACGCCATAAAATTCAAATTAGTATCTGTTTGCGGCACGATCTATGTAATCACTCCAACTTTGATATCAAGTTTCTAACACTGATATTTCAGAAATGTTAATCATTCGAAATCATTCAGCTCATCACTGTACAAAAGTTTCACTTTTCTTTTTTATCACACCTGTTGGGGGACATGTCAAAGTATTTTCCCGTTTTTTGCATTAGTTCTTTCCAATGTCTCTCCCTCATTGCTTCGTTCTTAAGTTCCATAAACAACGGCACGGAGTTCTTGAAATTCTTCATGCTGTCCTCAAGAGCTTTACCAACGTTCATCTGTCTCATAGCTTTGGGCAATTTTCGAAACTCCTTGAGGTAGGTCTCCATTCCATCGATCAGTTCTTGAGGCTTGAGGTTAACCCACAGAGTCTGAGCCCAAACATCTCGCGCTAACTTCTGTAATTTGTACAGCTCATATATCTCTTTCATGGCTGCAAAATCTTTTTTGATCGCGCCGTAGTCGCTGTAGTCGGCCGGTGGCAGGTCAAAAAGAACTTCGGCATTCTTCAGGTCTGTAAGCTTATCGTCCATATAGAGAAATATTTCTTCAAATTCCTGTTAAAAATTTGTAAATATTAGTAAAAATTCATTTTTCAAATTTCAAGGAAAACAAACTTTGAACTGTGATGACTTACAGTCATCTTCTTTGAACCGGTGTCCAAATCATCTACATAAGTTCCAGGCCCTTCATTCTCAAAATGAATTATGAAAGCATCCATCTCACGCCTAAAATCACTTATTTCTCGCGAGGACAAATCACAAAACTGATCCTTGGTGCTTTGCAAGCTGTTAAATCTGTAAAGTGACCCAAGAAACAATGATTTCCAGTCCTTTTCAAGATTAAATGCCTTTTCCTCATGTTCCTCGTCGAAGTTTATTTTGTTAGATCTCAATATTCTAAAAGTTTCCTAAGCACCATAATTATTAATAGGCTTGTAAGGTGATTGACCCTATTTGGAATCACTACAGGTAATTGTATAACTACTCATACCAAGCTCCGAGGGAGTCAGCATAAGCTGATTCCAAATGGGGACATAATTCTAATATGGTTCACACCGTCTTATTTAAATTGTTTTATCTGAAAAAGGACTTAGTTACCTGATACTGAAAGTATTCAACTTCAGCGTGAATGGCCATTTGTTTTGTCTTGGTAATTGTCACCATGACTGTTTTGAAACTTTCAAGACCAGTTATAATCAGCTCAACATCGTGTTTAAACCGTTCGATAGTTTCCGTCAGATTTTTCATTCCCTCAATAGTTGACTTTAAGAGAAAATCTCCTAGTATCTGCTTCCACTCGGTTGCATGCTCTTTTATTCCATCCAGCAATGGCCTTAGATTTATCCTTAAGATATTTAGATCAACATTTATTTATTTTTACTAATATTATTACATCAACTAATTACGTACCTTATACTGAATATGTCAAAATAATCTGTCATCTCATCGAGTTCTTCAATTATGGAAGCGTAAAAGCCAAACTTCTCGTCGTACTGTTGAAGAGTTGGATTTGTCGCTGCGAATTTTTCACCCACTGCTACTTTGTCTAATGTCCAAAGATTGCTATACTGTTTCCACTTCAGCAAGTAACGGTTGCAATCGATCGCCAGTCGGTAAGACTTATCTTGAACGTTCGATATCATTTCGTTTATTGCCTGAAGAAAAAAATAATAATCATCATTATTCTTCAAAGATAAAATTGTTTGTACAGTTTTACTTACTTGTACATTCATTACATCTTCAAAAAAACTAAAAACCATGGACTCTTGGGTCGTATTGTCTTGGGTTGTATCCTTGACAGGTTTGCACACTAGACATGATCGAGCCATCCATCTAGGAAAACTCTTCAAACGTTCCATGAGGTCTTTGACGTCGAGCAGAATCATGAAGTAGACTTCGGTAGCCGTCGGTCTTAAGATTACTTCAGTAGCAAACAACGTAGCATTTATAGTGAATATTGGTTTATTAGCTACAAGAAGACTTTTGAGATTCTCTAAGTTTTTTGCTAAACACCTGTAATTAAATACAGGTTAGATTTTAAAAATATTCATATATTAAAATTAAGGTATTTTATGAGTAAGGTGAAGTATTTGAAGTATACGTGATGAAGGCAGTAAATATCTTTTGCTCGTATAGCTCGTAGTAGAGCTGCATTGCTGGGCTCTTTCCCGTCGAGGTTCCTTCAACCAAACTTTCCAGCTTGATCAGCATCGGATCCACGGTCTGATAGCACTTCAACATTGAGTTCACAAATTCAGATCTTTTAGCCTGGATTTCTAAAAAATATGCCTGACAAACGTTTTTTTACATTATTCTCTAATTTATTTAAAACTAATTCAATTCAACAAACTTTGCAATCGCGCAGCTGGTACCCAAGCTTGCTAGGATCGGCATCGGTGGTGAAAAGATTATAAGTGCCAAGAACGTCAGTTATGTAGGTGTCCAGATCGCGTCTTATGTAATTGATTTGTGTTACGATCGACGACAGATGCTTCAATTGCTTGTCACAATTTTCCGTGTAGTCATTGATGCTTAGCGAATACCAGTTTAATCGAGTAACTCCAGGCTGGATGGTTTTTTCAACGCTTTCTAATGTATTTCTCAGTAGAAGTATCTGGCGTCATTAAAAAGCAAGCAGTCAAAAAGTTTGACAAAAAATTGAATGATAAAATAGATGTATTAGATATAAATGGACAGGTACAACGTATTGATTTTTTTAACAATATAAAGAGCAAATAGTTACTCAACTATCAACTAAAAACTAATCAATATTTTTTTCTTTTTGGCAGAAAAGTACACCCTTCATGAACGCGTTTTAGACTGAAAGGGGTGACTATATAAGTATTACTGACTGTTTGACTAGTCTCGTGCTCTGATTGACTGCGGTCTTTCTACTCACTGGGATATGTATTTGACGTGGGGTCCTGTTATGTCTTACCATAAAAGCATGATGTATTGATGCATAATTGGATTAACAAACCTTATCAAATTTAATTATCATCCCAATGAATTGTAAAAACAATAAAAATTAAAACGAGTAACGTTATTTATGACAAAATTTAACCTGGAGACACGAAAAGAATGTACTTGCAAATTTTAATAAAGACGCAAGAGACGTCGTAAAAAAAGAAATTGCCTGTTAAACCTTCACATGGATATATGCTTGTAATAAAAAGATTAAATTTCTAAATTGTTATCAAAAAATGAAGAAAATCGAGGAGAAAATTTAATCTAAGATCACGTGCAGCGTCGCTGTTGGTGGCAGCAAAATTTGTATGAGCGGTTTGAGAATTGCAGGAATTTTTTCATAGTTGCGTGTATTGATAATTCTTTATTAATCTATTATGTACTTTTGGGCTGAGAAGAGGAAAAATAGTATACTATACACGGCATCCAGGTGAGATGCCCGTGTCTGTGTAAATTAAAAAGCATAGAGTTTGGCCTTAAGCTTTCAATCACTTAGACACGGAAATCCAACCTCGCTGTCTGATGTGGTAATATAATAGTCACTTCGACTATGGTTTGAACCTCTTGCTTGCGTGGTAGTAACTTTACCACTGAGCTATCAAGGACAAAGATCAATACCGATCCAGATCATTCATCTTTATCTTTCTTAATTTCTTAAACCCAGTTTTTATTCCGCCTATTATACAGTTTCTCGACGTTTCGCTAGGGTGATTTACTGGCCTCGATGAGAGTAACAAATATTTTATTGCACATACATTATGTTTGTCTAGTGTATAAGCATCATAGAGTTTACGGTATGGAATCGTAGTCTAACGATGAGTATTGTCAAATATTACGGTAGGTGATTAAAACAACAACTGAATTCAATTGTGGTGTAAACTTACATTTGCATCGTCAAACTTTGTTAAGATATCGCTATAACGATTGATCATTTCCTCGACTGATTTATAGTTTGAATAGAGCCTAGTTTTTTGAATTCCAACGTCGCGTATTAGTGTCGGCATTTGGAATCCCATATGTTCTAGCAACTCAGCCTGTAATGTGTATTTTAAAATTTATTTAATCTCGGCTTCAACTGGTGAAGACTAAACGTACTTCTTCAATGACGATGAAAACATCTTGGTTGAAATTAACTACCATTTTTATTTGGTTCTCGAGTAAAATAGCACCACGCATCAAATCCATGTTTCTCGTAATTTGCTGCTGTACCTTAGCGGTTACACCAGAAGCGGATGACGGTTTGCTTTTTGATAGCCTCAGACTAGACCGTCTAGTTTCTCTGCCAGCTGTTTTAACTGTTTTGAAACTTCTGAACGTACCCATCGTTTTAACACTGGTCGTGTCTGATCCTCCAAAATAGGCTGTGGATAATACATTCAGAGTCAGGTTTTGAGCATTACGTTTAAAAAAAATTATTTACATACTTAAACTGTGACGTTTCGAAGGATTAAAACTTAGTCTTTCCTCCCTCGAAAACCTTCCGGTTACCCCAGATCTTGAATCAACTTCCACACTGTTACTTTTTCCTGAACCATCAAATGCCTTAAACTGCAATCGCCGGGTTCCAGCTCCTAAGCAAGAACATCAGCCTTTATATTTATTTTTTATTCGGTCGACAGACAGGCAGTCGATTTCGTGACAGTGACAAACCATGTATTTCCGTAGCGTCTGTCCTGTAATTCCACACAGAAAAAAGGTACTTCAAAATGAGATGTGATTGTAAAAATTCAACAGCTTCAAATTTTAGTATAAAAATAGAAGGTATTAAATTCTTATATTCATATCTTATTTTAAAATTTTAAAATACCTTTTTTCTGTGCGGAATTACAGGACAGACGCGACGGAAATGTGGCGAACTTTTTGACTTTTGCCCATATGTCGTTCAGCACGATACAAAATTAAGTTTTGAGGTACGTACCATGAAGCAACATAAAAATTAAGCAAAATAAAAAATCAGATAAAGTTTTTAGAGATTTTTACCAAATTTTCTATCTTGGGGCTGAAGTGTCAATATGTTTTGCTGCATCGCCATTTGCAGAGTTTTTTCCGACTTTTTCAAGAATTCATTGAATTTCGACTCTTCGTAGCTCTTCATCTGTTTGGCTAAATTTACGTACTGGGCGAAAGCGAGTTCTTTAATATCGCTTTTCTCCAGCTCTTTAATCTCCATGAACTTGAGAACCGGTTGTTTTAGTCTGTAGAATAGTTGACGCTCCCAGTAAATCGAGCCGGAAATCGGCGGATGGTACCTTAACAACGGTGGTCTTCTTTTATCTTTTTAAAACCATGAAAAATCATATTATAATTATTTAAAAGAAAACATTTTTAATTTCAATCAACATTAGACCAAAATCATTTTACGTCGGCTAAAAATTGTTTCCACCATGTCAACTTCTTTGCTAAATTGTTTCATTATGAGATCAAATTTCATATTTAGACCACTGTGCACAGACTCCCTTGTCTCAATGCTTTTGAACTTCAACAGTATCGCCAATGCATCTTCAGCATTAATCAACGCCGAGAAGCTCTCATCTATGAAAATTTTGGCCTCTTCTTCTAATTTTTCTACCTGAACATATGTTTTTATTAAAATCTCATTATTTTTAATATTTTAAAAAGCAAAAAAATTGATTCAACCTCAGTGCGAAACCAGCTCAAGGTCGCGTCCCAACTGTCATGGTTGTACTCGTTAAATGCGTCGTTCTCGGCGGTGCGGATCGGAACTATCAGCTTGCTAACCCGCTCAACTATGCTATCGATACGGGCTGGGTCGTCAACTATGGACTTCAAATCTTCGCCGAAGATATTGTAAAAGTCTCGCAATACAGTTGCTATTTCATGAAGATCGGCACATGACTGTGAATCAAACAGAAAAATCGTCAATTTTTTTCACGAATTTAAATTAATAACTTAACTAAAGTTACAAAATAAAATGAATAAAACTTGGGGTGGGTTCAGCTATTAGTAGGAAGATAATCATTACCGACGCCAGATAGTCGGTATCTTTAAAAAGTCTCCGCTTGTCAAATTCCCATCTCAGGCCTTTGCCTGACAACTCGATTTGGCGACGTGTATCCAGATAGCACTGCTTCCACAGAGATAACATCTTGTGTCCAGCTTCGGTCCTTTCCAGGACAACGTTTAATGGCTCACTTCAAGCATACAACATTTTTGTTAGTCTATTAATATTTATGTAAATCTACAATGACTTACTCAAACAATTTTTTGACGGTCAACTTTTTCATGACAGTTTGGCGCAACTGCCAACTGATTCTCTCCATCAGCGACACCATTTTTTCCTCGGAACAGTAGTACTTTGAAAGGATCCAGATCATCCTTAGTTGTTCATAAAGTGGTGAAATCATAGATGATATAGTCAAGAACTTATCGGTATCTTCGATTACCTAACGGACAATTGCTACTATTATTACAATATTATTGATCGACAATAATATTGATTTTTACCTACCTTAAAATATCTTAGAACGGTAGACAGAAACTCGTTATTCTCCTGGGCTTCTGCGTAAACTTCTCTGAGATCCTCAGCAAAGTAGTAAAAACCATGACTGATGGCAGACTTGGCCAGATTTAAGATCGTTAGAACCCGAAGGACCGATGGATTATCCAATTGTTCCACTAATCCAGAGAGGCCCAGTTCACGTTCAAGCCAGTACTGGAATTCGGCCATGGGGCTTTTACCCTGGGGGGTTTTTATCCTGAACGAGTCTAAGGCCTAGAATTAAATATTAGGATAGTTACTATGTATCAAAGGTAAACTCAAAATACAAGAGAAGATATGCTTGCTTTTTTAATTAGTCTTTCCCAATTCAGAACAGTTTGCTGTAAATGCTCTGTCAGCTTTTTATTTTTGGAAAGTTCCTCGTCCGTAAAAGAAGGATCAATTTCATCAAGCACCGGTGGTACGGCCAATATCATGTCTGGATCGACTTGACTCATTGACCTTTAGGAAATAGCATTTAAGATTTTTTATCATAAAACAATGTCTCAATCAATTTATTTTTAACACACCATTGCACCGAGTCAATCAGCTTCATCAAAAGATCGACCAGCTCCATTCTGGTTGGTTCGACTTTCTCGGGGAGAGGCTGTTCTTCTCCACCTTCCATCTCTTCCTTGTCAGCTAGCAATGACAGTCTTCGAATGTTTGCAAGTATCGGTAACTTCAAGCCCTGTAGTAAAATTTAAAATTCGAGTTTAGAATCTACAGATTCATTCTGATTTCTTGATTATAGTTAAATTTTATAATTGTGTTCATAAATTACTTCAAAAAGTTTTTAGACACCAACCTGAGTCTTTGCAAATTCTAGAAGCACGTTTCCCGCTTTAACATCCTTGGAGCCGGTCAGCTTATCCTTCATAATCATGGCCAGGGCGGCCTCGGGACCTAGAATGAGTTTTTCGGCCATAGGCAGAAAGATCTCGTGTAGCATCCGGTTGAAGAAATCAAGGAACTGGCCCTGCAAAGATCCGATGATGATATGGCTGGGCATCTCGTTCCAGCAGGCTTCTTTAGAATCGAACGATGGCACTGGGCTATCATTGGTACGAAGGAAGTAAATCAGGCGCTGTCGGTCCAAGTACGAGTCCGGAACTTGGATCCCCCCGAAGAAGCAGTGGAGTACCGGCACTTGCACCAGCTCGTCCACAACTTTCTGCAAGTTTGAGTAATGATGAGTTGGAAGAGGTTGAGAGTAGCAAAACACTTACCGTTGTTTGCATGTACTTGTACTCCTCTCCAGGTGGAGGTTCGAAATTTAAAGCTTGACCTGGTTGGAGGAAAATATTAATTTTATTTGTAATATAAGCAAAGGTTTCTACAGAATGACACTTAAAATACTCTTGAGGTAATTGAGACAGGAGATTGTTTTCTGTCTCGTCAAAATCTATTAAAATCCCTAGATAGCTTAATGAATAAATATTACACTAAACAACTTTGAGAATCTCGTGTTTGTACCCGAATTTTCAGAACTGACGCAACCAACTGTTTTTTAATTTTAATTTGATATCTGGACTACAGCTGGACAATCTAACTGGGAGTACTCACTTGATGAATCTTGCTGTTCGTGCATCCCGTCTTTCCTCACCAGGAGCCCAAAGGTATCGTCCAGAGGTTCCTCTCCGAACTCCTCGTCATCATCTATATTGACGTTCTCACCGTAGCTCAGGAAATCATCGACAAAGGGCGTTTGCGAGCCTAACTCCTCGAAGCCACTCACCGTCTCCAGACCCTCCTCATCGTCGCGCTGGTTCAAGGCAACGTCGGATGTTTTCGCCTTTTTGGGAGACTTCTTGGCCAGTTTCTTCGAGGTCCCGGACTTTCCGCCTTTCGTTTTCTGCACATCTGAAGATTTTCTGTGACTCCTTCTTCTTCTAGGTGAATCTGGAGGCTCGGGTAGTTCTAGGATAGGATGGGTGCAGTGCTTTTCAGAGTGCGTGCAGTAAATTACGGAATGTGCAGATTGCGTGAGTGCGTTAAAGGATTTTTTATATTACTCGCTAAGCTGTTTAAATAAGCAAGAGATATTTTCACGTATGCAATAGGACTACAAAAATATGATTATTAATTAAATTTGAAATTCATATTGAAAAAAAAAAAAAATTAATCTGTGCCTAGGGTTTGCGTTAAAGTTATGATTCACCATGAAGCTCTATTTTTCTAAAATATTAATATTCCTTTATATTATATTTATTATATTTTAACTCTTAATAATATTTTTTTCAAACGTCAAAAATAAATTATGAAAAAAATAAAATTTAATTATCTTAACGATTCAATATAATTAAATAAAATAATAAATACCAACAAGTTTTTGTTATCAACAAAATAATATTGTTATAGTAGTCCTTCGAATTTTTAATTTGATTTTTCGTTACTTATTAAAATGTTTAAACAAAATTTAAAATAAAAATTTGATTGATGAATACAATTTTATTAATATTCTAATTTAAAAAATAATAATTTTAAATAATATCGAAATAGTTATAGTAAAAAGGTGATTATAGATAAGCGTTTAAAACATCAGTGCGTTTTTGAAAATTGATGTTGAATGACTTTTACCGGCACTTTTTAATCTCATTTGAGATTCCATGGCTGCCATTTTTTCACGATCTGATTACAAAAGCAGATTAAAATTTATTTTTTGGTGATTCATGAATTTAAGAATTTTTTTTCATGCTCTCACAATATACTCAAACTCATTTTTCTCATGAAATGAATGATATTAACAACTTTGATTTGTATTTTTAATTTGAGACTCGTACTAGTAGATTTTTACTTACCGACCCATAGTGATATTTCCTTCTGTCTAATCTCTTCTCTGTAGGTCTTGTAAAAAAATACTTGCCTAGTTTCAAGACCAGTTTCTTCAAAGTTGTCATTGTTTAACATAGTAAGTAATGCTTCTTCGATTTCACGATTATTTATCTATTTTTAAACGAATTAATTTTATTTTAAGAAGTTAAAACAGTGAATATATGATATAAATTAATTGAAATAAGTAATTAATTACATTTAATAACTCATTGAAAACTTCATGATGGTCGTCAAGCTCCAGAAATAGAAGTGTTTTTTCCCGAATCCATCGTATCCTAAAAAAAGTTAAAAAATTATATAAATGAATTTTAATATTGGACTTGTAATTCATCTGTTGGTTTGAATCTCAGTCCTATCTAGACCTATCTTATAAATCAGATTTAAAATTTTTCAAATTAAAATATTTAATATAATATCATTAAAAATATGAAGCAAAGTGATTTATTTACATTAAAAAAAATAATAAAAATAAAATTCATCGATATGTTCATAGTTTAAACAAACTAATTTTTTGTAACGTTTATTACAATGTTGCATTTTCTGGTTTTTATTTTACATATAAATTGATCAAGTTAATCTTAAGTGTTCGAATAAAAATTTTAAAATTAACACAGTGGTACCGGTAATCAATAAGAGCCGACGACCCAGTCGTTCTGTCGCTCGTTGCATAGATTTCCGAGCCGGATTGAAAACCCTCTTCGCCGACATCGTCGTTGATCATTGTTGCAGAGTTTTTTTAACAATTTTTATTTTATCTTATTTTTTTTGTTTATTTAATTAAGATATTGAGTGATTTATATTTAAGGTTACGTGGGCCAAGCCATGGAGGCTCGGCTTGATTTTGAGCGCGTTTCTATGGTTCCAAACACGCGGACCTTTTCCACGCACCTGTTCGTTGTGAGATCAATATAATGGGATAGCTGCAGATTTAGCAAAGCGAAGTTTGTTTGAAGGAATATAGTGACAAAAAGAGTGAAATTAATTTACGATGAAAGATAAACTTTAAAAAATTGTTTATTTATGTAATTTAATTTAATCGTCTCAATTTTTTGTTTCACGATCTAAAATTGAATTTGTTCTTACAAAATGTACAAGATGAATAAATTTTTTAGTAAAAAATTTGAAAAATTAAAAATTGATTAGATAAGCTTAGAGTAAAAAAAAATTGCAATAACAACTCATTATACTTTGTACAAATTTATTTCTTACAAATAATTTACAGTAGCATACAAAAATTATCTTAAAATCCTGCAGTCATAAATAATCATACATTAAACTTTTTTTTTTGATAACTTAAAAATTAATTAATTTACATCTATATTCATAACGTCTAACTTAAAATTATTTTTACAAGATACAATAAGAAATAAATCATCACTCAGTTCCTTTCATAATCTCACTGACATCCTTGAAATTGTCCATCGCGTCACTAACTTCACTCTTGCTCCTTCTCTCGTTCTCGATCTTCTTGTCAGTGGAAGAAGTAATGTCGATGTTAATGGCTTTGGAGTCGTCATCGGGAACCAAACCTTTTTCAATAGCTTCTAAAAACTCTTTCTTACCCTCATCGCTTCCAAAATCGAAGCTGAGCGAAGGAATGAATTCAGTGTCCGCCTGAGGATTAGCAGTGCTTGAGGGCTCGCTCTCCGTCGGTGGAACGGTCGGTAAAAATTGAGTATTTTTAGTCGTCACCTTTTGATTTATCCGGGATGACTGATAGTTAGAGTCGAACTTGGGTGGCTGCAGATTTTTCAAGTTGTTGATTTCTTCGATGTTTTCGATAGTTGGTCGATTTGTTGGAGGAATATTTTGAATGGGCTGAGAACTATGAGAAGAATTTTCATTTTCAGTGTTCACTTGGATACTGTAGTCTATTCGTGGAGGTTGAAGGTTCTGCAACAACTCTATATATTCCGAGTTGTCAAGCGTTGCTTCTGTATTGTGCTGAAAACCAGCTGGTTGAAAATTTTCACTGTGTAGGTTAGAGTTGACAGTCTGAGGGGTTGGTTGAGCTGAGAAGTCAAACTGTTGTTGAGGTTGTGAAAAATCTTGATTGTTTTCTTGTGAATTCTCCACCGGTGGTTGAAGGTCATAATCTGTTGATTGCGAATGTACAGGGAACTGAATATTTTTGTTTTCTAAGTCGTAATCACTATTTTCTTGTGTTGGCACTGATTGAAACTGCTGGTTTTGATTATAGTCAATAGGTACTGCTGTTGTAGAGCTCGAAGGATTGATAGAACTGATCTGCGGTGCTTGCTGGTATTGATTGTAGTCGAGTGGCGATGGAAGAGGAGGGCTCAAGGAGTCAATTTCAGGAAGCTGGGGACTTTGATTAAAATTCAGCTCTACTTCTGGTATAGGACTAGGAGTACTGAACGTGTCGACCTGGGAAACTTGTTGAAACTGTTGATTTGGATCATTGTAAACTGGTCCTTCGAGGATTGGACTTGGAGAACTGAATGAATTGATGTGTGGCAGTTGTTGATATTGAAGATTTTGATTCAAATCAACTTGAAGTTGAGGTTCTGTACTAGTAGTAGTGAACAAGTTAAACTGTGGAACTTGTGAGAACTGTTGATTCTGATTAATGACGACTGGTTCTTGTGGTGAAGGCCTGAATGTACTAAATGAACTAGTTCCCGGAAGTTCTTGATTCTTGTTAATCTGTAGTGGTTCCTGAGGTGGAGGTCTAAATGTACTGAAGGAGCTAGTTTCTGGAAGTTGTTGGAACTGTTCATTTTGGACAACATTGGCAGGCTCTTCTGATGCAGGTGTTGATGCAATATAAGAATTGGTCTGTGGAACTTGATTGTAAAATTGTTGTTGATTTTGATTAATGTCAACTGGTACTGGAGTAGAGCTAAGAGTATTGAATGAATTTATTTGAAAATTTTGATTTCTTGTATTTTGCACTGGCTTTTGAGTAGTTTGGCGAATTGGTTCGTTTAAAATTCTGGCGTGTTTTGTTCTGTTAGCACTTGCCGAGAATGTAGCTTTTACTTTGTCAAATTTTCCATTAGAGTGAACTTTGAAGTTATAATCTACTGAAGTTTTTTCATTTACTTCTAGTTTTGGAGCAGTCAGATCAGTAGCTGGCGTAACGTACTGACTCTCATTGAGATTATTCATTTTTTTATGATTTCTCACTACATTATTGTTGTAATTTGAATCGTAAATATTGTTCATTGGCGGACTAGAATTTTTTGTTACAAATGGCCTAGGTAGTCGATCAGTGTTGGCCAATTGACTCATTGCATACAGAAGTTTTGCACTATTTCCTTGCAAACCGTGATTGATGGTATTCGGATCAGCATTTTGTTGTACTTTAGGTATTTCCTCAACAATGATGACTTTATTAGCGTTTTGATCTCTCATAGATATCTTGATACCAAAATCACCAGGGCTCGTATTTTCTTCTGAATTTTCACCGCTATCATAGTTTTGATAATCTGGATAATTTTGCTGATTTCTGTAGTCTTGAGAATCACCAATGAATTGAGAGTTTTGGTTATTTTCAGAAACACCTGCAATCTGCTTCTGATTTTCAAAATTAATTTCAGAGTCTTGGAAGTTACGGTTTTGATTAACATACTCGTCATTTTTTTGTGGTGGATAATTTTCTGGATAGTGATGCGTTTGATAGTTTACATGGTAATTTTGGTTATTGTTTACAGTTTGTTCAGGACGATAATATTTTAAATTCTTCGATCCTTGCGGTCTCTGCATATAGGTTTCAACTTTGTCTTCTTTTTCTGGCTGATTGAATTGGATCAATGAATCGTCATTATTAACAGTATCAAAGGAATTGAACTTCTGAGATTTTGAATTTCTTGAACTAGGATCTTCTGTACTTTGCCTGTGGTTGTTTTGTCGGTTGCTATAACTATTCATTCTGAATCTTGTTCTGTAATTTGCAGGTCTGGTAGTTGCAGTGTTCTGGCGACTTTTGCTTCTATTACCTTGGTAATTATTGAACCGTCCATATTGATTACTTCTGGTGTTTTGATTCGTCAGCGGAGCAGCAGTTGTTGTTGTTACGTAAGAATCTGAGTAGTCTTGATAACTACTGAAGGTGGTAGATGTTACCGATGGGAGTTTTCTTTTTGGTTCAAAATTGTAATTTCTGAAGTGTTGATAACTTCTGACATTAGATTGAGGCGCACTAGATTGTTCTTTTTCTTGAGTGCTTGTTTCTTCGGATTTTGAAACTTCAAGACTAGTGATGTCCACAGGTTTATTCTCATGCTGAGAAATCAACTGACCCAAAAGCTCAGCACCTATGGGATTTTGAGCATTGCTTTTCAAAGAAAGACCACTGTCGTTCAAAGTTAGAGTCACTGTGAAGGGAGAGTTACTTTCCACCATCGCATCAGATGTTTTTTGATCATTCGGTAAAATTGTCGTTTGTTCACTTGAAACTAGTTCAGTCGTAGTGGGAACAGTTGGAGTGAAGACATTTTCAGACGTTTTCAATAACTCTTGGTTACTTGAAGTTTCATCAGAAATAGTTGTAGTCTCAGCAGACTTCTTTGCTACAAAGTTCACGATGAAACCAGACATTTTTCGAACTTCTTGACTTTTAGTTTTTTCTGTTTTTTCCTCAACTAAAAATGGAGCGAAAGTTGTAGCATCAAAAACGGACTCTGTTGTGTACTCGTTAAATTGATTTTCATCCGAATTTAGCGAACTTTCAGTTGTCATTGCAGAATCAATATCATAAGATTGAATTCCTTCTTCAACCTTAGATTGAACAAGTCCAATGCTTTCTTTAGTCTGAATGCTTTCATCTGGATAAGTAGTAGATTCGACACTGTCAGCATCCACGACAGTTGTTACTTCGTTTGATTCACCAACTGTCGTCGCTTCATATGACTCACTCAGGGTCGTTGCTTCGACATTGTCAAAATTTCTTTCAGCATGCGAATTCACCAAACCAATGGTTTCTTTACCTTCCATGTCGTCATATTCTGCAGCAGAGTTATTGCTCTCCGCTGAGTTGGTAAGCTCAGTTGGGTTATTTTCTAACCCACTTTTCGTAGAAGTTTCAATGAAGTTGCTTGAACTGGTAGTTTCCACTGGTTTCGTAGTTGTGGTTGCAATCTCTTCATAGAATGGAACCTCAGGGTATATTGAAGGAGCGCGTGGTGCTTTAGTTGTCGTAGTCGTTGTGGTGGTAGTAGTAGATCTGTATTGAGGTTGCTTGCGTTGAGGTTGGTAGTACTTGGTACTACTGACCCTGAAACATTGATTGACATTTAATAAATACAACTTCTTAAGTAACTAAAATTTTAACGTAACTAAATTAAACCCACTTCAAATGGCCTTGATCTAGCTCCAGTTTTTCCTCCTGCTTCTGGAACTTGGTTCTCTGTTGACCTACGGCTTTGGGCTTCTGACCATCTTGTTCTAACGAATTGTCATTTCGCACGGGTGTATGCACGACGTGATTTTCGTTGTACCTATTGGTATCATAAGTTTGCTTGTAAAACTGCTGGCTTTGGGCGCATGGCACCTTGGTCCACCAGTCGCAGGTCAGCAGCCGCTGACTGAAGAGCGATCCCACTGGGCATAAGAACGACGCGCTTTTGCCTTCGTCGCACACGTGAAAAACCTGACAGCCGGCTTCTTCGTCAGCGTAGTAGCCTATTAAGAAAAAAAATAAAATTTGTTAAAGTTGTTAAAAAATGATAGAAACATCAGATGAGTTCGAGTCATACTTCGACACGAGCTTCAACAGGCATTTAGTAATAAATGCTGTGTGGTTCAAGTATATGAATCATATCAACTGCGCATATTAATTTACGGCAGTTTAAAAACAAAAATATTTATATAGTTATTATTTCTCAAATTATTTAAATAAATTTATTTTTATTTCTTGTGAGCTTTAATGAAATAAGAAATAATATAGGCTTATAAATATTTACTGCGTGAGAATTAAGAATGTAATAAAAAAAAAAAAAATAGAAAAATTTTAAAATACTAGTTGTTAAGGGAAATTATTAGTAGTTCTGACTTTTCAAGGCTTTTATTATTTTTATTATATTTTTAAAAATATTTACAGAAAAACCATCATTAAAGATGATTGAACTGTAAATTTTTAAAATTTTAAAGTATTTGTGCTATATTCTTAGTTTGACACAGTATTAATTTTTTTTCCTATGTAACAACAATCAAACTTTACTTTCAAGAGACAACAGTTTGAAATGAAATAAAAAAAACAAAAATTAAACTAGAATTTTTTTTCTTGTTTCAAGCTCTCACAAAAACAACTTTATTTTGCAGTAAATAAAATAAATAGTCGTAAAAAAAAATTAAATCCAAAACAATCACTACTGTTTGAGAAAAGTATTGTTATGAGACGCTTAAATCAATGCATTATAAAGCTTAATTTTTGGCAATAAAAAATCAAACTTAGTTTTAATCAAAGAAATTTTTTCACTATTTTCGAATTAATTTAAATATTTAAATCTTTCTATTTTTTTCCGAACCATCATTGTGATCAGCAGAATTAAACTTCGAAATGACTTTGAACAAGTTTCAAAATAGTGTTTCTTACATTCTATTTCAAAATAAACCTCTTTTGCAGCATCACCGTAACATTGTCGTAAATAAATTCAGTGAAATATAAAAATTTCTCAATCGAGTAAATAATCCAGCGCGTCGCAAGTACACAATTAAGCCAACACAATTAATATAAGCCCCTTCGGCTCCGAGCGTGCTAATCAATTCAATGGGTTGAACGCGTCACGAGCTAAAGGATCTGGCACGACACTCTCAAAAAGATGTAATCTCCGTCGTTTTTCGTATGACTTATATTGTTCGACATTGCAAAATTTCTGCAATTTTTTATATCTGAAAACTCGGTGGATTCAACCTTGAACGAGCTCGTTTAGTCCTAATGATGATACCCGTTTCTAGGGATGATGAATGTTTGAAAATAGTTAACTTTGGAGAAAGTACTAAATTGCGAATTATGTAAAATGAAAAATTGGTTTAAATTAATTTATTGCGGACAATAAGGAAAAAAAGTAGTCCGTGGTTAAGAGCGCGCGAAAAAGCTTGAACGTTTAAAATGCCGTATTTCAAATTTTACTGCCCCTTAAAGTGGACTGCGAAAAAAAATGTCAGAGGTAAAATTTAAACAGTAATCTCGAAGATTTTGCTTTTTTTTGTCATTACACTTTACAGAGTGCGAAATCAGTAAAAAAAGTTGAAACTCACGCTTCTAGCTTACAACTAACAAACCGTGGATTAATTACAGAAAGAAAAAAAATCCGCACTTCGAACCGGCACGATTTCGTGAAAATAATGCTCTCCGTAAACCACTAATGTTTTCCCATTAAAAAATACTTATGACAACGCTTATGCAATTTGGTTTGAAGCGCTAATAAACAAGAAATCGGGGGAGCCAAACGAAAAAAAAATCGTTACCGCAATTGTCGAATGGACATCTTTTCGTAACGTGTGGCGTTTTAGGAGGACAATTTCACATACTTTGTTAGTTACCGCTGCAGTAAAAAAAAGGTGATCGTTACTTTTAGTGATCACATTACGTGCGCGAGGTGGAAGAATAAAATTAATTTTAATCTCAACGAGTTTTGGATAATTTTTTAAAGAGAAAACCCGGGAGGCACGATCGAGCCGAAGATAGTACGAAACAACGGGAAAAAGATGATAATTTTCAATTAAGCTTGTTTTTACAACTTGTTTGAAAAGATAATTGGTCTAAGCCCCCCCCCCCCCCCCCCCGACACTTTCACCAACGAGAATTTCAATGTCGCAAAAAAAGCCGCGCGTTGTCGTCGTATGATAAATCCCGCGGAGGTTGTAAAGCTGATTTACTGACCTTTTAATGTTCCTATAATGCATAAGAAAATTTGAATGCACTCGTTAAGACCGACGGATTTATTTCATTTTTGTAAGAGAAAAAACGGCTTCTGGTCTTTTGTGGATACAAAGTTCTTTTTTTTCCGGATTTGAAAAAAAAAGTGCAGAAACGGTAATTAAGATTTATAGAGTCTGGGCGGAATTTGAATAACTTATGCGAGATAACGCCGGGAGTTTTCACCTCTCGAAGCTTAGCTGTTGATCAATCATAATTTATAAAGGTTAGCACCTTGTTAATACCTCAGTATTAAGGCAGTAAAATGATCTTTTTCTACCACTGAGCTATACATAAAAAAAAAAAAATAATAATAATAATATATAAAAATAACAATAATATTTAAAATATTTTCAAAATTTTATTAATTCTAAAACTAATTACCGCTTCCGGGGTAAAAACTACCTATATATTGCAAATTTTTAATAAAACATCAATACTTATAATAAACTAAAAAATTTAATAATAAAGTTAATATTGAATAATGAAAAAATTGGTAAGATGAATTGGATATTATGTAACCAAAAATTAAATCCAAAAATAAGAATTTTTAAATTCTCTATTAAACTTTATTTTTAGTTCTCATTCAGTCTTTATCCTACTCATTAAGCGTTTAATACTTTTGAGGAATATTTCATTTTTTTCAGACTGGAATGCCGACGTTTTTTTTTTCTCGAACAGTCAATTAATCGCTAATTCTTTAAAATTCTACCAGTTGTCAAGACAAAACGATTACACGAGCCATAGAAAATAATCTTAAAAACAGGTTTCCAAAGATGATAAAATAAGCAGAGACGTGAACGAACAATAATGAAATCGAAAGCTAATAAAATTTTATCTACCTCGCTCTTTGCCCTGGCACGAGAACGCAGTTTTTGGTATTCTGATGTAAGCCGGATAATCGACTTCGGGTTCGCCTGGAACGTTTGTCCTGATATCTGAAAAATTTAAATGAGAATTTTTTTTATAAATTGTTTCACGTGATGTCTTCCAGTCATAAACTACCAAAAATATTTTTATACCTATACAAGCATCTCTACTTTTCTACTTTTTAAAAAAATGTTAAAAAATACGTGATAATTACATATTCCATATCTATTAATTTATTAATATATTTTTGACAGTGTGACTTTTACTTGATTTTTAGAGTGCAAAAATTGTTTTAAATATTTGTTTTTAATAAATTATATTAATTTTTAAGAAACATCATCTAATAAAGTAAATTTAAAAACACTTAATGAAGCACTAAAAACTGAAGTACTAAATAATTTTTCTGTAAACATAAATAGCTATGATTAAAATATTTAATCAGCTCTTATTGTCTGAATATGAACTTTAATTTAATTTTTACGTAAAAAAATCAACTTAAAGTTTGGAAAAATTGATAAAAATTCATCTCAAATTTATAAACTATTCATATTTTCATTAAATAATCGATAATTTTTAATTAATTATGAATCTGATTATATTACTCAATTTTTATTGTAAGTATTTTTTTAAATTAATTTTTATTTATCTGTAAATATTTTTGAAAATATCTCCTGCTCGTGAAACATAATAAAAACTTAATCAATCACTTAAACCGAAACATAAAAAAAATTCATAAAAAATGTAAAATTACCTCCTTTATAGAGGTTTCCATGATACTGTCCGTTGTCGAAGCCGTAATCGTCTAAAAATCCATCCTCACGTGGATCGAAGTGTTTGCTGGAACGAAAAAGTAGCATTTTAATGTTTCGTTATATTCATCCGAAAAAAAACAAACAAACATTATTTAAAGCTTTTTTTATTTACAAACCTGCCTCTGGTCCCGTCGATGGCTCGCCTTGAAAGGAAGCTCGGCTTCGGCTCATCGTATTCAAATGAGAGAGCGAGCGTAGCTAGTAAAACTGAAAACCAAAACGAACGAAAATTTAAATTTATTTTACATCTTGTTGGGGTACCGCAGTGGCTGCGAATAAATTACGCAATGCAATGAGTGGACTACGATTTTTATTCGCGTCTTTTAGGGGCTACTAAAGTTTCCTTAAACTCGAATTAAATTTAAATAACCGCAGGCGATAAATTATTTATGAGTTTTAAAATAAGTCAATTACAGTGTGTTAAATTGATTTATGATATCATGATAAATCATACTTTTGAAGTATTAGTCGTTGAAATTTGATTTTATTTAGCTAAAATTGATTGATTGTCAATTATTTAATTTAATATATTTAATTATTTAATTTAAATATTTAATATTTAAAATAATTTTAACAGTTTTTTAAAATAAACAAATAAATAAAATAAAAATTAGCTAATAATAAATTATTTAAAAATAATAAAAATTAATTTTTTTAACTAATGTCCGAAGTTACACATTTAAATCAAGAGTATTTATTGATGCTCTCGATTTAAATGTATAACTTCACACCCTAGTTGTGTAACAAATCAATTTTATGATTTCTAGTATTAGGAAAGAAATTTTTTTTTTCAAACTTTCATTATAATGGTTACACAGAGATAATAAATTTGCGAAATTTCTCTCTTTCTTATAACAAATTTTTACGGATTCCGAAAAAAAAACCTGTGACCGATGAAAGAATTCAATAGTCGTCTCATAAATAAGCGCTGAATCCTGGTTACTTTTTTAGTAAAACCCATCCCACGCAGCTGTCAATATCCATTATTACACTAGAAACTTTCACGATTTGTAACATCATTGAGTCTGGATTGTTTCAAATTTACGTAATTTTTTCCAGACCAAATAATTTATATTACGCACTACGGAGATTTAATTCTTAGAATAATTTTTACAAACTTGTAATTGCCGCCATTAAAATGATCAAGAAGTTTTCCTCCCGTTTCCGGTTCGGCGTGTGTTACTAAACGAAGGTAATGATGCTGCGGCTTCAATATCCGCTAAATCCCGGAAACTTTTGTTACGCGTCTGAAAGTTTCATATATAAAATCAGATTTTTTTTCTGCACCAGATATAGTTTTAATTTTAATTGAAAACAATTTTTTTATTATTAAAAAAATATTAGTATGGTACTATTCCATTGTTCCAAGCATTTTATTTAATAGCTCTTATTACATATGTAAAGACTATACGAAGTTTTAATTCCTCCAAGCTATATTTCTTAATTAAGTATTCTTTATTTTAAAATTGTTGGAAAAGGCTTAAAATGACGGAACTATAACCCTCATTGAAATAAAATAAACATGTCTCGTTGAAAAATCTCGGAAAGATAAAAATCGGGGAAACAGAAAAAAAAAGAAGGAAGATGAACTTTCTCGCGTTGGTCATAATAATCTCTCCTCAAAATAATGCGGATGTGTACTTGCAGCGCACGGTACAGCGACGCTTTTGTTTGCGGTATTTCGCTGCAAAAACTCAAGCGACTCGCCGACGTTTAAACCTTCTGCGGTCGAATGTATGTACTGCTGCGCTTTAGGTGATTTACTTTGTTAGGAAGGAGGGATAATCAAGATGGAAACAATTTTACTTTTTTTTTTTTTGCCTTTCTTCTGTTTTATTTCAATGGGAAATCGTTCCTTTGACTTGTGGTTGAAATTTTCAAAGATTAGGTTGCAAACAATTTTTAACTAGAGTTTTTTATAATTTTTAATAATTGTCTAAACGTCAAAATGAATTGATTTTGGACGAAATTTATAGCCACTTAAATTGTTTTCATTAGTTTAGTTTAATTATTATTTGTTATTATAATTAATTTTTGTGAGTGAATTGAAAAAAATTAAAAAATGGTTACAATTATATCTATATTTTCAAGCAAATAAAAAAATACTTGAATGAACAAATTTTGGTAAATTTTTTCAATACTACTTATACAAATATTTCGATGGTCTCAACGAAGAAAAACCTCAGCTCAAAATTTGCCACGAATAAATTTACAATGAGATGAATCTCGGTAACTAATATATTTCTAAACCATTTTATTCATGATTTTAACTTTTGCTAATTGAGAAAAAATGACCTTTGCGATCAGTCTGTTGATACACGAGGGGGAAAAATTTTTTTTCAGCACACCAGCCACGAAAAAAATCTTTGAAAAACAAGTTATGGCGATTATTATTTGAAACTTTTTTCCATTCTCTACGTACATACTATTTTGAATGCATAAATTTATCATTTAATTTTCTATCGTTTTCATAAGTTAAAATTCATATGACTAAATAAAGTTACCTCAACGTTTCATTCACACTTTTGAGTTTTAAAAAAGCCAGCTTATTTTCCTTCAAATAAATCTCCACTGAAACAAATCGATAAATTTTGAAAAAACCACAAACTCCAAAAGTCATGAGTAATCACGGTAGATCTCAAATTGAAAGTGCGCGGCGATGATGATGATGACGGGGCCCGGCATAAATTAACATATCAAGATTCGCTCATTCACGAAAGGCGCACGATTCCCGTGTGCACAGCCAACACGAAACGTGACGCTATTCTGCATCACATACGTAATGGGTGGGGACCAAGCTAAACGCCATTGTGACGAGAAAAATTGGCTAATTGTGTTACGCCGAGGGATTTTGACGAACGTTCATAAGGAAGACGACACACAAAAGGCCCGCGCGATTATTCAAGATCCCGCCGAGTGCTTACGTTGGCAGGACGTTTTATCAAATTTTCATGAGGATTTATTTATTTCAGAAAAAAATAGTAATAAAGATAATAATTTCTGAATTTGTGAGCCACTCAGCTAAGTTTGGTTTTCAATAAAAAATCTTGTAAGACTGGATCTGTGGAATTTAATGTAATACTTTTTAGTTTTTTCAGACTCTTTTGAAGCTTTCTTGGAGTAAAATTAAAGCGAATTTGAAGAATCATCGTACATTTCAAAATTAACTAACTAAAACCTACCAAATATGTTGAAACAATATAAAATGAATATTTACTGATTCTAAATACCTTAAAACTTATTAACGGTTTTATTCTAATGTTTGTGTGGAACCAAAAAATATTAGATATTTTGGTATCCGATAATTAATGGTAGCCCAGTTCGTAGAATTATTGAAAAGTGAAATTTTGAAATTACATACATACATCTTTTTCTGATTACTTCATGGAAGTTACATACATTTATATGAGTCTCTATAAGTACTAATTTTAGTACAGATTAAAAAAAATAATAATAATTGAAAACTCAAAATAAAATTAAGTTTGAGTTTTTTCCAAAGTTTTTAAACCCTTAACTAATTTTTTTATTGACAATTTACTTCATCATTAAGGACTTTGAAAGATAAAATTTATTTTTTAATTTCACTCAACAAAAGGTTTTAAATTATTTATAATTTTTCAATAAAAAAAAAAAACTAAAACAAACAAAAAAAAAGAACTTTCTGAAAAATCAGCGCAATTTATAAAATAGTCGGCGGGTATTGTTCCGCGTGCTTCCGCACGTGGGAAAGTCCTCCGTCATACGCGATTGCGCAACAGGGATCTTCGGAAGCTCCACGGTCAATTTTTTCATCTCGATTTACGAGGGGATAAATTTTCGTACTCGTTACCAAACCTTCGTTCAAAAAAAAAAAAAAAAATCATCCTCTTTTTCGAGAATATTTTGCAACAGCGCGGCGTTTTGAGGAGGCGTGGATCCTTCAATGCCATAGCGGACTCATTGTACCGTGCGAGTGAAATTTTTGTTGTTTATGGCTGCGGGGGGGCTACTACTTTTTTTTTGGAATTTATCGCGACGCGAGCTGTTTTATTGTTGATTCTTGAAGAAAGTTGTTTATGGAGTGGATTGAGTAATTAAATTTTTATGCAAAAATCTATTCGTAACAGCGAGAATTGAATTTTACTATTTGAAATAACTGCCGTATTTTTCGTTCCTATATTATTTGTTTAAATATGAATTACTGGTAATAATTTCTATTTTCATTATATCTATATTTTTTTCATTATAATGTGTGTAATTGAAGAATGAAAGCGTGATGTATGTACGGCTCAAATGGTATGATCCATGTAATAGTAATCTAAAGCTTGTCGGTTCGAGTCTAAGACACCAGAGTTTCTGTTTAATTAGTTAGAATTAACGAAACTGTTATAACATGAGCCACTAATGAATTTAAAAAAAAAAAAAGTATATAAATTCAACCAAAGTTATTCAAATTTTTTTTTAATGTATAAATGTTTCTATGCTCATACTCTCTAAAAATATTTTATGATATAAAATTTATTTGCTGTAATTTATAATTTCATTCTCGTGATAAATAATTTTGAAACCCAAAAAAAATTATCCAATAAACTAAAAATTTTTAAATAACTTCCAATTTTTCCCACCATTTTTTTCAAACTTACGTCTCTCCTTAAAAAAAAAAAGCATCCGCTCGGCAATATTTCACTACCTAATTTATCCCCCGAAGCTTCAAACTTAAAAAAAAGTCTCGCATTCCACGGGGCGTGTTTCGAAGGGGTTTACGAGTGCAGAGCTCGGCTCGAGTATAATTGCGGCGCGTAGAAAATCTCTCCCGCGAACAAATGAATCAGCTCGAAAGCGTTTCGCTTTCGTTTTTCCTCTTTGAAAAAAAAAAAAAAAAATTAAAAAAAAAATATATAAAAGTTAAAAAAAAGTTAGGGCGAGTTGTTTTTAGCGGGAGAAATTAACCGACTGATTTACCGGAGAAATTAAACGAATTCTCTTTGATGGGGAGTTTAGATAATGTTTTGTAAAACGAGCTTTTTCATTAAAAAAAAACTTCATTTTCTGTACCGGATTCTATAGACTAGACTTTTATTCACACTACTTACATTTTTTATTATTTTTTATGACTTTAATATATTATTGTGAAGATAAAAATATGAATGTTAAGTTTGTATTTTATACGTAATCATAATATTCCTTCAAATAAAGCTTTGAGAATCTTAAAATTAATATTTACTCTTTTTTTTTTTTTTAAACTAATCATTTTTATTTTTTACTTGTCATAGATAAATAAATGAATAAATATAGACTAATTCTTACGTAAAATTAGATGAACCCATATAAATATTTACCTAAACAGATCTGAAGTGACAAGAAAATTTTTTTCGATCTCGTATGTCGTCCTCTTACGATTAACATACACTGCATCTGAATAATGTTTGACTTAGTATTCTGAAGGAGCAGTAACCAAACACGCTCACCCATTGTGTAAATTAACTTATCAAAGATGAGTCGCAGGAATGAAAATCAATTACCAAGTATAAATAATATTTTTTTTTTTTACTGAATCATCATCATCTCCTATACCCAATTCCCAAATCGTGAGAAGAAAAGCGTTTACGAAATTCCCCGGTCTTAAAAATTATCGGCCATTATGAAGTTTACAGCGTTGCGCCAACCGCCGCATACTACATTTTCGTTAATTAATATTGATCCCGAGCCCCGAGTTAAAATAATTCATACACTTTACTGTGTGTACGCTAATTAAACAATTAGGGTACGACTGTTCAATTAAAATAAATCTCCGGGGTGGTTACGTTGATAGAATTTTCCTGTAGATGCAGTGAAAACAGTGGGTTTTTTTTTAGAAAATTGTCACTCCAGTAGAGCGAAAAACACATGCGCGAGGGGGCGGATTTATGTAACGGTTAAGTACACTTTCGTACGTTGGTGTTTTGACAGACGCGTGTGCGGGAATATTCACTGTCTCAATTTTCCTTTGAGAGCGAAAAAAAAAAATGTTGGAAAATGTTGAGAGTGCTAATTGACGGGTTTTGAAAACGGGATGATTCCATGTTATTACAATTGAACGGGGTGTCAGTCGCATTTAATAATTTTAATTACTGGTCTGGGGGATCGAAGAATTAAGAGGTAATAATTTCACGGGGTGATTACTTAGAATTATTTTTGTCTGTGGCAGCTGATAAAGTTTTACTTAATACGCCAAAGAAAAATTTTGTTTTATGTTCCCTTATATGTATTCAATTTTCTTCGGCAGTTACAGTGAAACACAAGATTCAATTTTCTTTTCTAACTGTTTTGACTTTTACTAACTGAACAAATTCATTTATTTGCTTAAGCACTGTGCTCGTACTTACTTCTTGTTAATTGAAAAAGAAAGCTAAAATTTGTTAAACTGTTTGTTGACTTTGAACTTAATTAGAAACACTTGAATCTTAGTTGTTCAGCACGTGTAATATTCAAGAAAAATTCGAGAAATTAAAACGAAAAAGTTTCTAAAGTCTTGGATCTTATACGTACTCAAATTTTTGACTTATATAAATTATGAAAAAATATTTAAACTTATAACCAAAAATTTACTGTTTTATAAATAATTTAATGTCATTAAATAATTTAAATATAATTAAATAATTTAATTTTAATACGTCTTTTACAATCAACACGAAAAAAAAATTTAATTTTATAGCATGGTTTCTAACAAAATAATACCAATAATTAAATACTAAAATTTTTTGCAAAAAAATTAAACAAAGTCTTTTAATTTTAGATTTTTGAAAATATAGGTCAACCCCAAAAATTTAAAAATCCTTTCAAAATCTCATAAAATCTCGAAATTTAAGAAAACCCGCAAAATGTGATTTAGTACGACCAAATAAAAGAATAAAATTGTTTTAACAGCTTTTACAGTTTAAAATTTTCAAAAATTTCCAAATTTTAAAATCTTTAAACTTTTATATTTTTTAATTTTATGAATAAATTTTTTTGATTTATTGATTGAGTCAAAAAATAAAAACCCAAGACTACATTGATTCGTCCTGATTTTCTCTACTTCTCCTCGCCTCAAAAACTCGAGAATTTTCATATTTTTTTGGATATTTTAATTTTCGTAGTATCCACACCCCATAAAAATTTAATGCAAAACTCACGCAGGTTGATAAAAAGCCGGAGCAGCATGTTGGTCCCGCGCACATCACCAGCAGCCCCTTCGGCCAAAATCCTTTGAAGCACAAAAAAAAAAACTTGGAGATTCAAAGACTGCACACTCCGGACGCGAGCGCGAAACTCGTGGTTCTGAGCTCCCGGTGACCGACGAGCCGAGGTGATATCTCCGGGGTCCCCCATAAAGGTAGGATAAACCATCAGCCCCACTCCTGCTCTCTCGGCTCTCCTCTCCTCCTCGCCGCTGACCTTTCATCTTCTGCCTCCTGAATTTTTTTCATTCATACTTTGCGTCATCGCTGCTTTTTCGGTGGACCATTGATGCACGCGACTGACTCACCATTATTCTAAAATCGTGGGTAGACACTATTTTTTTTTTTTATTTGAAAACGGGTGTGCTGGGTCCTCTTTGAAATTTTTGAAAAAAAAAAATTTGAGGGGCGGGGGGGAATTCGTGGGTCCTGATTGTTGAAAAAATTGAATAAAAATACAGTGTACATATATAAATGTAATTTTCAAATTTTACTATCAAAGGAATACGCTCTTTTCTTCAATTTCAAACATTTGTTTTTAGAAAATGTTGATAAACTAGGTTTTAGTAAACTTTTTTGAAATTATTATTATTTTCTTTTAAAATTAGAATCATAATTTGAAACTTATTGTTAAAATTCCTCTAAGTATATTTGAAACTATCATTTGTACTTTTGAGAATTGATAGACAGTGTGCACTCATGCACATATTTTTTGTTTTAAAATAAATATAATTTGAATAAAAAACAAGTATGTAGTATTAAAACATTAGTGGTTTAATGAGATTAAAATATCATAAAGTAAATTAATTTGTTCTCGTTAGGCTCGTCAGGCTAGAAATCCAAGAGCTTGTTTATTATTCCAGTGGCTAATTTAGTCAAATAGATTGCTTTTCAAATTCTGATAGCACAACCTGATAATCAATTCTTAAAAAAATAAGGTAAAATAAACTGATTACATTATCGTACAAAAACAAAAAAATTTATTTATTTTCGAATATATAAAGGTTTTTTTTTTATTTCTAGTGCATCAATTACCAAAATGCATACAATAATTTTCGAAAGTTCAAATCGACAACACTGTGATCGATGCGCCCCCTTGATGAGTAAAAGTTATGAAACATTAAAACAAATGTGATTCAACTCAACGAATATTTAACCCACTTTTAGCCGTAAATAGCCTTCAGCCCAAGCGTCTACAAGTATGTATGCACATACTTTAAAATATTTTCCCAATAAGAATGTTTTCGACAGTCAGGCCAGCCGAGAGAGTGTTTACAATTATTCAAGAGCCTATCATATTCACACCGGTCTTGTGATCAAGACATCATCGGGAATTTTTTTTATAAAAATTCGTTAATGGTTTTCTACTTCCTCGGCAATTTGTCAAAATGACGTATTGTACAAGGATCCCTCGATGTATTATTTGTTTTCATTACGCGTTTATTTTAATTTATCGAATGGTCCCGAGGATTTCGTCACTAAACAATTTTGTCTGATAAAAAAAAACTGCATACGGTATTATGCGAGGTAATGAATTGGTTGTTTACCGAGAAACCTCCCCGGCTCGGAGTCGTAAAATTCAAGGACCGAAAAATTAAATAAACCATTATTCGCAAATAGTTTTACGAGTGCTAATCACTACAAATCAAGATGATTGTACAATAACCGTCCCGACTAAGTATTTAATCTAAATTTTTTAATTATTAAAACTTGCATTTTTTTTTTTTGCAACCTTTCATAGTTCTCAGAATGTAAAACATCAAGGTGAGAATTTCCCATCGATTGTTGCGTTGAATAAACTTTCTACACCTGCGTCAAGTCCTTACTAAGAAGATGTCTGATTGACGCACACTTATGGACTTTACGAAATCAAGTCTCGGGATTTTTGGGGAATTTTTCGATATCAAATTTTTATTGTTTTATTCATTGAACTACATCCGTTTACTGTAATCAGACTTTAACTTTGCTGGTTAAGAACTTTAATATTTAATTATTTTTATTTTTTCTCGCTGTATGAAAAAAATTATAAAACACAACTATAAATACCTAGATTTTTATATTCTATTTTTATTAAATGTTCTAAAAATTCTTTATTGTATGAGTATTTGTACCTTATATTCCGGAGAGGTCAGATAAAATCAAAATTTTAATTTTGAATGCGGTGCAGTATAACCACAAAGCTTAATAGCATTAAATAACATAAAATACTTGTCTTGTTAAATTTTATTAACTCAAAATAAAAAAAATTATGAACTAATTATGATTCCAAGGCTCAAAAACTTTGAATTTGCCAAAAGATTTAAAAAGAATCAACATTATAATTCTTTTGGAGTACCCATCCTCTCGAAATTTTAAACGCCAGGATGCTCAGATTTTGGTAAAGTTTTTTGCAAAAATCTCGAGCCGATTAATTTCGTCAAAATCTTGAAGAGCATTAACCACATAGAGAGGGCCTCTTAAAAATTACAAAGCACCGTAAAACTCTTCTGGGTTTAACAAATTACGGTGACCATTTAACCCGTTCGGCTACTAGAAAGTTATTTTTATTTTGCCAATTATCAGTTGTTATGGCCTCGCGAGTATGCATCGCTTGCATAATAAATAATCTTGAAAAAAAAAAAAAAAAAAAAAAAAAAAAAAAAAAAAAAACAATTAATTATACCTTTATTATTCGGTATTTATCGTACGAAAATTTTCTTTTACCTCTAAAGCATTGATAAAAATACCGGCGTGATCGAATCGTCCCAAAAATTAGTAAAACGAGTTTCACACCTTTTGTTTTCGTTCCCAACAAGCGAAAAAAAAAAAAAAGTAGATTGGAGAAAAAAAAAAAAAGGTTCGACTCTTTAATTACACGGGCACCTCGTGCGGTCACGTTGCTAAATAAAGAATCCAGGAGTTGGCAGCAGTCGCAAGGAACAAAAAAAAAAAAAAAAAGAAAGGAAGATTAGCCTGACCCGCGTGAGGTCTGATCATTTGTTGTTACGTAAGTTCGATGACATTGCGCACAGCGAGATCTTTTACCTAGGATTTACAAAAACTACAAAAAAAGAAAAACAGTGATTTTGCTGTAAATGTAAAATCATTAAATTAAAAAATTTATGGTAGTTGGAAAAATATTATAGTCAACTTATGCGAACTCAAAATTTTTTTCAAATAAGTATCTCATAAATTTCATACAATAACATGTTGTATTAATTAAATTAAAAAATTTACTACTAATTTATGATACTTTTGAAATTATGTTAAATTTCTATAAATGGTCATATAATTACAGTTAAACTAAAATTTTTACATACAATTGACAGCGAAAGGGTGAGATTTTTGAAGTATTGTTGTAAATATACTTATAATTAATTATTATTATTATTATTTATTCATTTATTTAAACGTATTAAGTCAGTTTCTATGTAGTATGAAGTTAAAAAAAAAAATTACAATACTTTTTTTGAAACCAATATTATAAAAAATTATCAAATCATATTATATATTTTTATAATATGTTTATTTTTGAACTAGTGATAAAAAAAAAAAAAAAAAAAAAAAAATGAAAAAATTGCAGATTCAGGCTGACTTTCTGAATTTTATATTAATTTTGATTAATTTATATTCCAAAATTTATATCTTACTCACACAAAAAATAATTGTACGTATTTTACAGACTGTAAAATAATTTTTTTTTTTTTTTTTTTTTTTCAATATAATATAAATACGAGCATACTAGATTTAAAAAAAAAAATTTGAAAACCAATAATTAAGACCAAGAAGGTGCAGAGCTTGATGCAGACCATCCGAAAATCGCGTGTTACGTTGTAGGCGGAAAAATTACATCTGGGCGTAATACACCACATTTGCATTGCGGCAATGAGAAAGAAGATTCTTTTGGGTTTGGTTTGGGTAGGTAGAAGGACAATGACGATATTGTTGTGCAAGCGCTGTAGCGAGCCAAAACGACTAAAGTTACAGCTCTACCCCGAGTAGGAAGAAAGAAGTTATAATTGTTTTTTCGGGTGCATCACACCGCGGATAATGAAAAGTTTTTGATGATGCAGTAACAGTGGGACGACATGGATTTCGGTTATGAAGCAGGAAGTCCGCATCCACGATCCACGCGCGTCTTTTTTCATTTCTTAGGCAATGATTTATCGAGGTATTTACTAAAGTTTTGGATCTTTTGTATTTAACGGACGAGAAAGCGATTGGAAATTAATAATAGAAATGATTTTTTCCTCTTCATAGAAATAGAGTTAATAAATATTTTGATAATACTGATTCTACTACTGTGAAAAAACTATAGTTTTTGATTATTTTTTTTTATCATTATTTACTGATTTTATTTTATTTTATTTTAGTAGTAAATAATTTAGAATTAAACTAGAGCTCATAAAAAAATATTCAACATAGTATTTCAAAAATATTTTTGCCTGCAAGCAAAAACTTTCACTATTTTTTTCATGCTACTTCATCAATCATATTGCAATTATAAACAATTATTTAAAAAATTTTTGAGTGATTAACATAATTGATCTAGAAACTTAAAAAATCGATAAAAAAAACTTGTTTTTTTACACCTCTGCATCTGTTTAAGAATCATAAGATAAATATTTGTTTATAAAAAAAATATACGTGCTAAGCGTTTATTTTTAGATGTATATTTATTGTTCATAAATTCGAGTATATTCATTTTTTCATTATTTTATATCCACGTTAAATCAAAGTTATCTTTTTCAAAAAAAATTAATTTAGATAATTCGGTAGTTGATATAAACAAAGAGTCAGAAAGTGTGAAAAACAAAAGTAGAATATCGTAGGAAGAAAATTTTTTTTTTGTTATAAATTAGTCACTATGCATCGCATTATTGGGGTTAATTTGTACGAACGTAACTGTCATTTTCGGCGTTTACGTGTGCAGCTCATAGTTGGAAAGCCAAGAGAAAGAGAGTAAAAAAAAATTTCATCGTTTGCATGCGGATGACTGCATTTGCATTCAAAATTGTCTTCCGCATGGGCAAATTTCGCCACGTTTAAAAAATTTCAAAAAAAAAAAAAATAATAATTTTTCACTTTTTTTTCCACGCTGCACCGACAATTAAATGTTAAATGTACACCTTTAGATCAAAAGCAACGATAACGATTTCGAAAAAAAAAATTTTTTGCCGATTACGTCACGCCCAATCGTGATTTGTTACCATTTTTTTATTCAAAATTTTATTTCGTGAAAAACAATTTAGAAGTCTTTTTATTGAATGTTTTTTGCAAGGTAGAAATAATATTGCAACCGCACGTATATCTATACAGAAAAATAATAGCCGTTTAATTACAGACATAAATTATATATTTTAGAGTCAGAAAAAACGATCTTTAGCATTTTAGAGACTTTAATGTTATATTTTTATAGAACTGCATATAAAACAACTGTTGATACAATCTCCTAAAATAGTAAAAATCACGGGTATTTAAAGTAAACTCGGAGATTAATTAATCGTTATTCATTAAACTTGAGTGAAATACATCCGTAAGTAATCTCTAGAATTTAATTGGATGATGTAAAAACAAATACTTGCGCAACTTAGTTACGCTTAAATTCTTTATTAGTTTTTAAAAAATTTTCTTTTCTGTATTTAGTAATGAATGGATTATTCTGGAATTACTGACAGAAAAAATTATTAATCGATCAATTTTGTATTTAAAATTTTTTAGCCAACATTTTTTCTTTTCTGACAGTTTATGTACATACGTAATAATTTAAAATATTATAAGAAATTTTTTGCTAAAAATGAATTAATTACGATTGGTGGCATTACGTTTGAGATTCTAAAATTCAAATGCATACATATATCACGTTCTTTTTTTTTTCAATTTATAATTTTCAAATATTTTATCTGTAAAATTTTTGAATTTAAATTTATTCAAAAAATTTCTTGCTAAGAATAATTAAACGTACTACATTTGTAACTCCTTGACTTCATTATAATATCGTTAATCCGTGGCCCTTAGCGTTCTAAAATTTGTAATTACTTTTCTGTAAAACTTTTCAAATAAAAATAGCATTTTTCTGAAATTTGAAAACCAAGTTCTTTATTTTTTATGTTATGATAATTATGTATCCGTCAAAAACTTTTTTATTTAAAATCTTATCGTAAATTTTTACTAAAAATAGTGTATAAAGCTACATCTTAACTTGATTTCATCATAATATTTGATCAATTTTTTTAATATTTAATCTTAAGACTGTTCATTTTCTAAAATTCTTTTAACACGTTTCAATTTTCTCTAATAACTCGTAATTTTCAAATTTGATTTTATCAGAGTTGTATTTGAACTCGATGATTTTTTCCATTGTTTCACCTTCGATTTTCAAGTCAACGGTTATGATTTTTTAATGCAAGACACGATGAATTATTCATCTCGAAGATGATTAGGTCGCATTGAGCAACGAATCAAAGGATCGCGAGGTGAATGTCATTCAATTTGTGGTGCTGTGGGTGGATCGCTTTAATTTACCACAGATACAGCCAATTAATCAAAATTTTCTTCATTATCAATCGCAGTTCATTCATGACTTAGGAAGTGATTCAATTTTTAGTTAATTTATAAAAACTTTCACTTTTCTTTCTGTGAAATGAGAATCCTCTTCGGAGGAAAGCATGCTTGCATTTTAAAATGCAATGCGTAAGCTTTAATTCTATAGTTACTTGCTGATTAAATTGCAATATTAAATTTTTAACAGTATGTAAATATAATAAAACACAAAAAAATTATTACCTATAATTTTTTAAATGTCCATAGCCATGTATGTAAAGTCGATGTCTTATATTTTAATATAATATCAAAAAGTTTATAGAAAATTTTTTAAAACTGTGACATAATAACTTGAATTTTTTTAAGAAAAAATGTATTATTTTATATTTTTAAATTAATACTAAAATTTACCAAACTATTAAAATTTTTAGATGCTTATTCAGATACTTGAGGGGACGAGTTGAAAAATAAGTTTGATTACTTAAAATTAAAAAGTAAAATTGCAGATTAATTAAAGTTTTATTTATTAATTTAAAGTATACAAATAATAAATCCATTTTTGAACTACCGCAACAACTTACAAATTCAGCTTGTAAATTCGATTGAAAATCCTGCTTTTCAAATATTTCTATCATTAAAACTCACAATAATTAACGTACACACTTTTGTTTCAAATAAGTTATTCCAGGAAGAGATTCTTACATTTCTCAGAGTTAATACAGTTCAATACCGCGCGTCTAAATTTTTCAGTGCTCTTGCAAACGGTGGTAGTAGAGAAAAAAAAAACAATAATAGTAAACATTGTCAACAGGAGAGGAATCATCCAACATGCGAGCACAGCACGCCGTGAAATTATTGATACTTAGAAAGTTCACCGGACCGATAATAACAATCTTCATGAGCAAGTACCCGGGGCGGCATCATGGGCAGTAGCGGCTATTCGAATAAAAAAAGTCCGCGACGTGGATTTACGAGAGGCTCTTGAAAACTTTATGCCTTCCTATTCTTCCTCGTGTAAGAGGAAGGACGGTTTAATATCCTGCGTGCGCTCAAATAATTCTAATATGTAACGCACTTTTACTGCACTCGCGGGTGTCTTAATTTAAAATGCAATTTTTTGTGCATGGTTTAAAAAAAAAAAAAAAAAAAAAAAAAAAAAAAAAAAAAAAAAGAGGTATTCTTTGACAAATAAATTTATTTTCAGCGCCAGATTGATTGCATGCATTTTACATTTTTTTAAATATTTATTTATTTATACAATTTAGGTTTTTGTTAAATTTTTGTAACTTCAGTTGAAATTATAAACTGTAAGTAATTTAACATCTGAAGACAGAATTTAACTTCAATATTCATTTATATTCAATAAAAAATTTCAGTATAAAAAAGGAAAATATAAAAATTAACTTTTGTTTGATATCTTTTAATAAATTATAGTATTCATGACAAATACTCCGAGCGAGCAAAGTTCATTTAGAATAAATCGTTATAATTAGATTAAATAGAATATATATAATTTTTAATTAACACAGAAAACACATTTTTCATAGTATTTGCAAAATTGTATAAAAATAATTTTACATTAATTTACAAGTTTTTAATCTTAGAGTACGTACAATTTTTACTCGTACTTGAATTTTAAATTGAATCATAATTTTGAGAGCTCTCGTAACTTTTTTTTTCGTTGAGAAACGATCACTAAAATTTTATTATCAACGAAAATGATTTTTATCATATTCTTTATCTAGATCATTACATAATAAAAAGTAATAATTTTGAGAATTATAAAATTATTAATCTACGGCAGCTGCGATAAGAAACTTTAACATTAACTAATAATTTATTAAAACTTCAGGGAAAATTCGATTTGCGAATATGGCGTCTGCGCAATTGCGCGGGCAACTGCATTTTCTTTTTCTTTTTTCTTCTCGCGTTTTAGTTCCGTAACGTTGGTTCCGTTAAACCTGTGTTGACCTGCTCCACTCGCTGCAGCTGCCAGCTGGGTTTCTGGGAGAGTGTTTTGGAGTTGTTTTGCGTCACAAGATCGCTGATCGCTGCGTGAAACTTTTGTTATTCCGTATTTGACGAGTGTCATCGAACAGTTTAATAGTGCTCCAGTTCAAAAACCTCGTGCAGACGATTTCAGAACCACGGATAAAATTTTCGTTTGATAACATTGAAGTTTTCATTCAGAAAATTAAGTGATCTAGCTTCATAACCTCAAATGTAAACATAACTGTTTCTTTCGCGATTATTAGCGTTGTTTTGCTCAATTTCTTTCATTCATTCAATTGATTGTTCTTTGCAGGTACTCGGATTAAGTCAAAAGCCGTTTTTTTCTCTAAACTTGGTGTAATCTTTTCAGAATAAGATTTTTTAGAAACAAAGGTGAAGTGATGCGACCTGATCTAATAATTGCAATTTCGTTAAAAATAGGTAAGTGTTTTAAACAAAGGCTAAGTCCTCTTTAAAATATTTATAGAGCTTATTTTTTATAATTACATTTTTTTAGTGATATCAAGAAAAAAAATTGAAAAGCACTATGATAAATTGGAATTTTTTGTGATAACTGGTGCATAAACAACTGAATAACATGGAAGATGTTAGCTCTCAGTTGATGAGACCACCCAGAGAATTGGCATCATGGAACTTTCCATTGTCAAATATCTTAGATGAATATTTTAATCTGCTTCCAGAACCATGCAAAATCTCCTTTGGGGAAGCAGCTTTCATTATTCAAAATTCTGTGAATGCCTATGTTCGTAGAGTGGAAGAACTTTATGATGAGACCAAGTGTTTCAGTGAAAAAATTGTTGTTGAAGAACAGGCAGCAGAGAAAAGCAATCAGAAGGATAAGAAGTTGAAAAAAAACTTTATTGATTTCAGTCAGTTTGAACCGATATCATTTAAAAATGATATGGGAAAAAATATAAACTTAAAGCGGAATGAGCAGAAGCCAATTAAGTTCTTACATCAGTGCTTCTCTCAGTTAGAAAACTCTCATTCAAGAACAAGTATAGAAGTATATGATACCCAAGGTGAAGTTATTGGTAAAAAATATGATTTTAGATGCAATCAGTACATGAATAAAAATGGAACATTGGTTGAAGAATTCACTTTAAAAGATTTTGAAAGTGTTCAAAATGATTTATCTCCAGAAAGATCATGTATTGAATCACGAGAAGAGTTTCAGTCTCCTTTGGATTCAAACTTTTTGTCAGCGGATGAAGGTGATTCATTCATTGAAGATCCTCCAAATGTAGCTGAAAAATCTACAGAATCCTTTCATGATTGTAACGATGATGATAATATTGAACGCTATGACCAAAGCACTGACGATGAAGTTTTCACAGAGTGTTCAACTCTTGTTGACAGTGGTATAAATGATTCATCAGTTATAGATCCTCAAGAGAACAATGATGAAAGTTTGAATGAGGATAAAAACGAGGCAGCCTCTTTATTGTCAGAGTCTGAGTCTCATAATGTTCAAGATGAGGTTCCACATGATTCTAGCCCAGAACTTAATCAAGAAAAAAGTAATGAAAAAGAATGTGTAGAAAGTTTGACAAGTGAGGCTGAAAACAATTCAAAACCTGAACCAAAACGAAGCAAAAGATTGAAAAGGAAGTTAGAAGAAGAAGCAAATCGAACTGAAGGCGACGATCCAAATTTGATGCAACCAATTCCATTTCAAAACGGTATACCTGAAAAGCTGGAAAAAGCCAGAAAAGAGTTCAAGTTGCCTTGTCACATAGCACTTTTGAAGCGAGTGCCAAAGAGACCAGCGAAAAGCAGAAAGAGCGCAGGGAAAAAAATGAAATTATCCTACGATGAACCAAAAGACGACAATCAAAACCTTACTCCAGAAGTGGACGTTCTCGACAGTTTGAAGTGTCAACTTTATTCACCATCCGGACCGCTTGTGGATACAAAGGAGGAAAACCCGAACGGATTCAGGAGAAACCTCGACGAGAGTTTCGACATCCAGCGTAGTTTCTCGGTTCAATACCAGCCGATAACGACCCTGACCTCCGATCTTCTGGGATTCGCTCCTATGAATACAAAAAGTGACCCGCAGTCCCTACCATCCGAGGGCGAAATGTCACCGTCCGCCTTCAGGTCTCCTTGCAGGTCACCTTCACCTATGTACTACGACGCTTACCCACCGGAGTCGCCGTCCGAGACTTTCAGGCCAGGTCAAGACGAAACGAATCAGGAGAGAAGGAACAGAGGTAGGAAGAAATCTTCCCACAACTACAACAATCTGGTCAAGTGCAAGATCGAGGAGATATACAAGGAGATGGACCTGCACACGGACGAAGATCAGAAGGTCGCAAAGTGGCACGAGGAGATAAAACCGCGGCTCAAGGAGGCAGAGTCCAAGCCACCCTTCTGCATCCACGACTACGAGTCGAAGATAAAAAGCAAACTGATAACTAGTCACAAAAAACTGTCGTTCGATGACATAGTACGCGAGGAGCCGCCCTGCGAAATCGCCCGGTACTTCTCGGCCACCCTACAGCTCGCGAGTACCAACAACCTCAACATAAACTCGAGCAAGAATCCACAGAAGAGCATCGAGCTTATACTGCTGGATTAAGTATTTACACTCGAGTTCGAGTGTAGGAGTATAGATAGTTTTTAAGTGTATAGTTTAAGAGAGTAAGTTTTCTGTAATATAGCGAGATTATGTAAAAATTTTACTGTACAAAAATTAATTTGCGGGATTAAATGTTGATACCGGTTGATTTGATACAACGACAAAAGAATGCTGTCGTATGTTAAATAAAAAATACAAATTAATATATTGATATGTTTGTTCAATATGTAAAAATGCTACATTGTAAACGAAATGTTTTTTATGCGACATTTGTCGTCAAACTATACATACACGTATATATATATATATATATACATAAATATATTTATATATTTTAAAATAACACGAGACTGAAGAGATATTTAAGGTATATTTTGTAATTAAAAGAAAAATTAAACTTTGTAAAAAGTTAAAGCACGTTATTTAATAAATAATTTGAAATAATAAATATGTAACTTTTTCTTATCCTTCAAATTTTCGTAGTAAGGTAATCCTAAATTATTCACGACTTCCTTGGAAAGCAAATATTTGTGGTCTGACTGATAATTATTAAACAATAATCCTATAATTACAAAGTTGTGATTTATTTTAAAATTCAAAAATGAAAATCTTACGTATTTTAAAATACTTTGGTTGTGCCAAAAATAAAATCATTATAAATCTTTTAAATAATGACAAAGTAAAACTGTAAAGATTTTGTTGATCGATTCTTAGCTACGAGTAAAAATGTCTAGTTATGATAAAAAAATTTATTTAACTCTGACTACTTTTTTGTGAATTTAATTAACTTATATTTAAATATTTCAAAAGTTCAAAGATAGTAAAAAAATAAATTTTTAAGTCTCCGATTAGGTATATGTATAAATTCATTAAAAAAAATAAAATTCAAACACCGTTTTCGAACGAGTGCATGAGCCGCGGCCCGCGCTGCGTTTCCAACAACAAACCCCATTTCGCAGTAGGTACGTGATTTCCGTCTGCTTCTGTGTGCTGACGCAATGAAAAAAAATATATACATATTTATTTAGTGTGCGTGGAATTGTTATCATGATAGGTTAAGTCATCCCGTAATTTGCATATTATTTTTACTCAAGAAATGTAAGTTTCATTCATAAATTAAATACTCGATGCTTCCGGTTATTTCTAGTTTAACGTGATATATTTTTTTTTTTCGCGTTTCTCCATCTAAACCCTGCTTTCAGTACACTTTACAAAGAAACAACAAAACTTAGCAGCTAAAATTATCCCACTTACACACGTATTTAAACACATAAACACACCCTCAAGTTGTATTTGTATCTAAAGTTAAGTCTAAATAAGTTTCAACCTTTACAAAATTTACAGTGTGATGACCAGCCATATTTTTGGACTCGGTCCGGGCCTTGTTATCATTTTTACACTTTGGATATTGGCTTTCTTCGTTTTTTTCATTACTCTTAGATTGGAAAAAAGATTTGGTGGCCTCACTTTTATTTTGGCAGCTATTATTACACTCATACTGGTCACTTTTCCTCGTGCTCCCAAACATCCAGTTGTCCAAGAAAGCAAGGTAATTTTTTCGAACTGATTTTGGTTGTTCACTTATTTGATAAAAGTATTGTGATTGTTTAATTGTAGTTATGAGTTATAGATAAATATTAATTATAGTTACTCACAGATTACACAGTAAATTTATTATTTTGTTTGTTTTTCCACAATTCAACACAATTACAAATAGTAGATGATATTCATTGAGTTATAAAAATTTTTACATTAAAACATTCGTATATTGACAAAAATATTAACTTATGCATGTTGTTTATGATTTTAAAAATATTTATATTGTTGCTAGGTCACTCATAATTCAAAACAAATAGTTTTTTCATACTTTTAAGAAAACTTATGAAAATCAGTATTCTCATCATCTATTTAGTGTTATGTGTCTCAAGATGTTATTACATTTTTGAAAAATAAAAACCTAAAATCACATTGCACATTAGTGTACTAATTGTTCAAAATATAACTATTTTTTAGCCCATTGATCAATACTTTGTTTGGCGTCTTGCACTTCTGTTTCTACTAGTAGCTTCATCTGTGATTGGATTCATAGGCTACGTTAATTTTGGTCTTATGGGTGTAGACAGACCTCAGAGAATAAAGAATTGGGTCCTATAATAAAACCCAAGTCAATACACTCAAAAATATTCCTACAGTTTGTAATAAGGAATTACACATGCCTTACACTAGTTACTAAGCCAATACACCTATCAATAAAAATGCTTTCTTCTGCAAGAAAAATATTTCAAATGTCCTCTCGCGGGATCTCACTGCTAAGCTGTAGAAGAAAAAAATTTGAGATTAGCGATAACATAGAGTTTGTAGATAAAGTTATGAACAGTCAGGTTCCAGTAATAGTCAATTTTCACGCTGAATGGTGTGATCCTTGTAAAATACTTACGCCTAAGTTGGAAGAACTTATTGGTCCAATGGAACATCTTAATCTTGCCATAGTCAATGTGGAGTTGAATCCCGAGTTGGTTCACACATTCGAAGTCAAAGCGGTGCCTGCAGTCATTGCTGTGTCCAATGGATTGGTGATAGATAAATTTATCGGATTGGTTGACGCGGACATGATTGACAATTTGATTAAGAAATTGACACCAAACAACCATCCACCGGACAAGGACAATATTGCTGCTTAATAATTTTTTTTTTTTTTTTTTCTTGAGTCATAATTGTAGGTAATAAATATACTTAAACTGTATATATACATAGATGTATAGAGCATCTAATTTTAATTCACAAATTTTTAATTTTGCAGAGTGAAATTTTTTAGATTTAGAATAAGATTTATTCTACTAGAAAAGAGCTAAAATTATATTTTTTGTAAAAAATTCTTTTGACAATGTAAGCATGAAATTTTTAACTTCTTTTTGTTTTCTATCAATAAGTGAGATAAATATAAACAAATTAATGTAGCAAAACATACATATTTTATGAATATATCATGAACAAATTAAGGTAGCGAAACATACATATTTTATGAATATATCATGAAGTAATTTTAGTAGAAAAGATCTCTTGTTGAGCTATTTTAAAATCTTTTAAAAAAAATAAAAGTATAAAAAACTTAAAATGAGTTTGTTTTTATCTAGTTGTAGTAAAAACAAATTTTAATATCTTAATTTTATCAACTATTAAATTGCTCAAAAAGGAATCTATTTGCATTTAAAAAAAACCTATAAAACTGCATAATACGTCTGATATTTTTATACATGGAACAAAATTTAATGTTTATTTAAGGTATAGAGCTCTTTTAGAAATTTGGTAACTATAAACTAGCCTTATGATTTTAAGATTCGAAAATCATTCATTTTTGAAGTTTTTTCATTGATATCAAGACATTTTATATTTAATTTTAAGATCATTTTTTGTTAATGCTTGGTAACGTTCAGGCTAATTAAATCTTTTTAAAAACTATTAAGTAAGCTCACTGTAAACTTGCAGAAATCATGTCTGTATGATTCAAAAGAAAAAGATCGTACAAAAAGAAAAATGTAGCGAAATGTAAAAAAAAAAACAATAAATTTGAAAATGGATAGTTTTTAAAAAATTAACGTGTCTTTATTTATGAATATTTTATAATAGTAACTTTTATAGTTAACCCCCCTTTGATAGATTTCACTGGATATGTACTATCGCACTATTTTTAATTATTATATATAATATAATATGTAACATACTTAATTACAAAACTGTTAATAATTATCTTAAATTCAATATGTTTACATGTTAAAATGTATACGATTTCTCGACTTATCATAAATCTTCGAAATTAAGCTTGTGATTTTTTTTTATCACTTTTGCAAATGAGAATTTATTTATGGAAAATAATATGGATTATTGATTTATAAAAAGCAATTTTTAACACTTAGTTGTATTTGAATTGTGTGCCAATTCAGCTTAGTAATTTTATCAAGTTAAGTCTTGCTTTGTGTGCACAGTTGTGTCATAATTTTTTTTAAAACAATGGATAAAAATTTTTTAAATGTCACTAATGCATATTACTAGAATTAATAAAATGCGCGGATTATCGTTACTTATTATTGGCACAAAATAATCAGCTAGTACTTCATGAGATACTTGTAGATTTAAAACAAAATTTTAATAAGTTTTGATTCTTTCATATAAGATTTGCTTTTATCAATTATTTAGTTTTTTTTTTATTAAAAAAAATTATCACTGTATTTTGTGCTGTTTAAAGTTTAATTTTACACTTCAGTTTGATAAATTAGTATTGTAATATAAACTCAAGTAAATTTTTTTAAACTTTGTAAAACAATTATTTTAAAGTCACTCAATTCTGAATCTTAACAAGCCCAAGAAATTTATAGTTTTATAAATTGAATCTTTGAATTCTTTGTATGTTTTAGATAGGTTTAACTACAATCGCCTATGCATAATCAAAAATAAACTTTTCATAAAATCCACTCATTATTTCAAAAAATTAACTTTTTATAAAACGGTTTTACATAATTTTTAACATTCTATTGCGAGCGTTATTATTTATTTATAAATTACAACGACAAATTTCATCTATACATAACTAATACATAACTCTCCGTTTATTTTTCTTTCATTTTCTTCATTTTTCATGCAAGTAAATTATTAACAAATTTTTTTTTAATATAAAATTTTTAAACATAAGTGCGACAGTTTTATTTTTTACTAATTGTAAAAAAAAGCCCAGAAAAATCATCAAAGTTGATACAATTGTTATAGGCTTTCTTGAACATCTTGATCAATTTTGTTATTTTATATTCATATGTTCTCTCAGCAAGTCAGACTTTACTGTTCTCTTGGCAGCGAGCAATACAAGTATGTTTATGTCAGCAGTTAAAGGACTAGCTAGTTTTTTTCTATTTATATTTTTTTTTTTTCTATATATCAGTCGGGTGTTTTATTTATATATACACCGTCATATAAGGCCATATTGTGACTTATACCACTGTGTTTCAATTCAAATTATTTCCACTTTAGTAAATCGAACAAGTTTTTTTTACCGTTTCTTTTTTGGTGTATGTACATAAATAATTTTTTCACAGAATTGAAAACTTAAGATTTAATCGACCCTAAAACTCTCTGATGTAAACAAATCAGACAATTATTTGCTTCTTATTACTGAAAACTTGCAGTTTGTTGAACATGAACAGTTTTTATAATTTTGAAATGCTTTACTAAGTAAATAGATACATAGACTATACTTTGGTCAATAAATTTTTGCAAAAATAAATAGTAAAAACAATTATATAATGAATAAATTGTTGATATAGTAACAGAAGTTTTTATATCTTAGTTTATATACCCAAAGAAATGCATAACAGCTGATGTTTTAAAAGCAAGTTAAATTATCAAGTAGACTAACAAAACATTTTTCAACAGTTCATGTAAAGCTAAAAGAAAATTTTTCTAGATTCTTAAACATAGAAATTTTAAGTACTAATACAGTTCACCTAATTTCTAACCATCCAATTCCATCTAAGATGTATAATTCAACATTTTTTAAAATTAAAAAAGCACCGATATGTTTTACTGCACTTTTACATCATATTTTACATTATTTAATTTTTGAGGATATTTTACACTTTTATTTTCATACACATTGATTATTAAGTCCTTTAATAAAAAGTAACAAAAGTATAGAAAATCTTGTGAGAGTCAATTATTTACAACACTCAACCAATATTATTTGTTGTCATAAATTACAATTGTATTTAAGCCACCAATGCCCCAAGGGAATGAATATCTGATAATGATTTTTTATTTTTTCTCATCCATGACGATCATTGCTGGTAGGAATAAATATGGTACACGTTATGTTACAAGTTATTTTAATGCCGGCAATGTCAATCGTGGCAAGAAAAACTTCTTTTCGCACATTTACTAATACTAAATACACGGATACATTATTTACAGATTTAAATACTTCCATGGTTTTTGATTATCTATAGAAATGCGTTGAATTTGAGTTGTAACATTATTCGTCGGAAAAGTATCCTCTGTACTTTAATTCTTTTCTGTATGGTTCACTTTAAATCAACAATGGCAAAAGTACCAAATTCAAAATTAATTTTAATTATTTATACGTTTAAAATTTTAATGAACAAATTCAAACTATAAATTTGTTTTTTATTTTACCTAATAAAGTGATTGAACAACAAAAATTATCACTGTAACCCTTTCGATAGGTATTTCTTTTTTTGAAATGAAAAATCAAAATTAATTTTGACTGGTATTAAATTCTTTAGACATTGTTACTCTTGCCATCCCTACTTCAAATACACAAGTACCAAAAAATAAAAATAATAGTTTACAAAAGTTGGAATATTCATAAAAAAATCGTATGCTTTTTCACAAATTTTAAAATCGCTTATAAAAATCACTTGCTGACAGGAATCCAGAGGTAACTCGATTGTTTAAACAAAAAATGGAAGATATACATAGCACAGCCGCCATAAGGAAAAAGGTTTGTATCTACTTTTTGAATTTCATAAGTCCAAAAATAATATTAATTAACAATATTTTTACCACAACATGATTTTACGCAATTTTCATTTAATATTCAAAAAGACAGATAAAAAATGTATGAAATTAATAACAGATAATCTCAAAATAGTCACGGTGACATTTCACTTACGGCGGCCATCATAAAGTTTACACCCACTCGCACAGTTATGTACACAAACGTATCTCGTTCTTGAAATCACAGATTGATTAGAATAATAATCCTAGTTCTTAGCGTCCTATATCATTAGACCTCGGCGCCGAGATCCCTGACCCCCTGTTCAGCGATCGGCACGTACTTGTCCTCGATCCTGACCAGCAGTATGACCTTGTCGACGTGCGACCTACGGTTCGGGTCCCGATGGTTCGGCGACCAACGGTGCACCACACAGCCCTCCATGTCCCGTTCGGGGACCCAGTGACCCCAGCCGGATCGACCGCCCATCTGTCGCATACGCTCGTCCGGCCATATCACGTCTATCCTGCGGCCCAGGTTTATCGCGTCGTACACATGGTTCGGATCCATTATCTGAAAGTAAATTCAAAAATTAGAACATATGTAGAATATGGCAAGCAAGGGATAAATTAAAGGGTCTTTTCGTAATTATATTGAGCATTGACATCAGCGCCTTATGAAAACTAGTATATTTTGTTGACGTCTAAAAACTACAAGTTTTCAACTTTTAAAATTGAAATTCAAGTCCATAATCTGCAAATTTTTGCAAGCTGACGCTTCGGATTTGTTGAAAAAAAAAAAAAAAAACTATGGGATAATGCTTTGTAACTTAATAAAGCTCTATTCGAGAAATGAAAGTACTTGAGATTTTTTTTAATAAGTTAAAAACTACGGGAGTTGAAAAGTTTTTTATCTGTAATTATTTTTTGCATTAATGAGCGCTAGGGTATCCAAAAATTGTCAAGAGAATACGATTTACTACGATTTTTCAACTTATAAAATTTAAATTTTCAAATCAACCAATATAAAATAGAAAAAATTTAGATAAAAATTCCTATCATAGGGTTTTGACAAGGAATGATAAAAAATGATGGGAAAGTTAAAAATACGAATTTTATTACTTAACAGATCTGTAAAAATAAAAATGGACGATTTCATGATTTTAATTTAACGAAATTCTGTCAAAGAGGTTCCATATTAACCTGTAAATTAGATTTATTCGACTTTATATCTTTGTGAGGGCCTTCAGATTTTAAAGCACACAATAATTACGTGCATTCATTTTTTATCAAATGATTTCAATTAAATCTGCATGGTCAAACTTGAAATTTAAAATTTCTACCTTTCCTGTGTCAATCAATTATTAACTCCAACGGTATTTACGTACCCTAACTCTCTGAAGAACCTCTTCTTTCTCGAGCTTGGTACTGAAGCTAGTTTCGCTCTTGGCCTCGGCCTTGATGTCGCTACTGCTGAGAAGGCCGGCGAGGCTGGCTAAGGTGGAGCTGGCCGGTTTACCCATGGAGGCGAGGGAGCCTCTGCAGTTACCACTGACGGAGCTCGTTGTGTTGCCTCGACCGAGGGACCCGCGTCCCGTCGAGCCGCTCATCTGACCTCCCGACTCCATCGACTGCGACCCCGAAGTGTTGTGCCCCGACTGATTGTAACCTGGAACCGAGAAGACTTCGTTGGCTAAGAATACAGCTAAACGAGTTAGGTTTGAGAGGCGGGGAAATTAATCTACCTGTGTGGATGTTGTAGGTCGTCATGGCGTAAACCCCGTCGTTACCAAAACCCCCGTCGTCGTGGCTACCCGTGCCCCCGGACGAGCATCCTTGACCGCACCTTTTTCTCGCCCTGAGTGTCAATAAAAGAAATTAAGTAAACAATATATTCACAGAAAATATCATTAATAAATGATACTATGGCTTTATAAGAAAAAACGAATTTTTTTAAACGTCTATCAAGAATTACTAATCGTGAATGAAGAAAATTTAGAATCGATAGAATCATTTTTTTTTTTTTTTTTCATTCTACACAAGCACAAAACTGATGTTTATGACAATCGCACCTTCTCCAAACTTTTAATAAATTGTTCCTAATGGCACTAAAACTAAGTGGTCCACCGATGATAGAGCACAGCTGCTCGTTCGTCTCGGCGTAGCTGGTTGTGAGCGGGGACACGTAGATCGGGTAACCGATCGGCTGATCGCACGAGCTGTTTATGATGTTTCGCAAGGCTTGCTTGGCGTTCTGAATCGAACCTCGTTCTGGATTTCTGTTTCTCAAATACACCTGCGAAACAGAGAAAAATTATATAAATAACTCAATTAATTTTTAAGGGATAATTAGAAATGATTTTTACATACCAGTTCTTGCTGTTGTCCAGCCCACAGACCACGCACGCACTCTCGGTTCATTTTGATAACCCGGAAGCTCAGGAAGCGCTTGTTCAGCATTATGACTTTGTACTCGTCCATGCCATCGTCCAAGACATGCCTAAAAATTTTCAACAATTTATTTTTATTTTATAACAGTCGTACAGAAATTTAAATTAAAAAAAATAATGAATAATTTTCTAGGATTAAACAGTTATCGTGGTAACACAAAATTGTGCTTAATTCAAAATCCATATAGTAATTTAATCACAACGACATTGGAAAAAAGTAAGTAAGAGATAATTGATGGAGCTTTTATTTTCCTGAAATTCGAAGTATGACTTCTTTTAAACATTTTTTTGTGTCCAAAAATATTCAAAATGTCTTAGACACAGCACATTTAAAATCCATTTTAACGATAAAAATTTCAACACTTCAGTAATATCAAAATAATTATTTAGTTTTAAAAAATTACAAACTAGAATTTTTTTTCTAGTCACCTCAGAGCCAAAAGACTAGGTGCGCCGCTGAGGATAGCGTTCCTCCAGAGCGGATCAGCCTCGTGACTGATGACGATGTTCTGATCGTGGTTGTCGATGGCGTCGTAGAGAGCCGAAGCCTCCTCGTAGGTGTCGGGACTCATAAAGTGGTCTTGATGCAGCTTTAGCGCCATGCGGACGCCCTTGGCGACCACGCTGCGGAGCAGGTCTACGTCGTGCAACACCCACTCGTCGCGAATCGAAGTTATCCTAAAGTCACCTGTAAAACGAAAATATAATAATTTTATATTAGTTTAGTTTTTCAATTATTGGTGAAAATTCGAATTTACCTTTAAATAGAGCATGCAAGCCGTAGAGAAAAAATTCAACGCTGGATACGGTGTTGTGAGAAGCCGCGCCAAGAACGCGTCTTCCCAGGAGACTTAAAGCTAAGCAAAGCGATACAAGGCACGAGTCACGGGATCTCTCCAAGGACTGAAATTTAAAAAAAGTATGATTAATTGTATGCATAACATTGAAGTTACGACGTATAACGGTAGTAAGTACTGATATAAAAGTATTAATTTAATAATTTATTAATTTTTTTACTACAGATAGTAAATTATGTAATATTTTCATATTTTGAAATTTAATTTTTATTACGTTAAAATTTTTTTAATAAATAACAATTAAAAAAAAAAATACTTTATAAAATTAGAAGTATCTAAGTACCTTGTCTGTTTTAATGGCACAAAACTGTATCCAATCAAGATACACATTGCAAAAGCTACTTCGGGTTATTCCGCTGGCTCTGAAATCAAAGTCCTCGTCGATGTTCATGTTAAAAACGGGATCAAGATCGACGAAATTTTTGTCCAGAGTCTGTTTCAGCGCGTTGACGATGTCTTGGTTCTCCAGCCACTGCTTGAGCTTGGCTGATTTGACCGCGTAAAATATTATGCTCTTGACGTAGTAGGTCACTAAGACCTTGCGAAAGTCGAACACTTGGAGCATCGAACCGGCCGAGTTGTCCGATATGGAGTAACCCTCGAGAACGTACTTCGAGCTTGCAACTTCCCAGGCTAACCAACGTTGACTAAGTAAAATAGAAATTTCAAATTTTTTAAAACACTTGATTAAATTTATAATATAGTATAAAATTCTATATCTTTTTGTGACTAATTATCACTAATTATCAAACAGCCAAAGTATAATGATATATCTTGGATATACACTTCTTGCCTGGAACCTTTCATGTATACAATGATCTCTGATTTTTTCAATCTTTTTTTTTTTTTTTTTTTAACAAACCATAAAACAAAAATTTCTTCCATTCTACACTTGAATTCGATTCTTACCTAAAGGCAGCATTAACGCTGAGGACATGTGAGCTATGTCCCATCTCGCAGCAGCAGCAGTTATCGTTATCCTCTATGCCCTCGCTGATGGCTTCGACCTCCCTCTGCTGGCAGTAGGTGCCCCGGAACTCAAGGCCTCGAAGCTGGAAGGTCACGAGTCCGTTGCCGAGCTGGACCACGTGGACGAGACAGTTCAGATAGTCCGAAGCGAGAAGAAAGCAATCGCCTTGCTCAACCGCGCCCCATCTACCAAGAGCCAGGTCACCGTACAAGCTGTGCTGCAGTGAACGCGTCAGCTGCTCGTAGAAGATAGAGTTCAAGTTGTTATCATCGGCGCCCAGGTTGCGCTCCAGGTGCAGCGACATGCGGGTGTTCGAGTGATCGACCCTAAAACATTTTGAGATTTTTAAAAATTGATGGAAAATAAAGGTTTTTAGCTCTTTAAGAGACAAATCAAATACTTCAGGTCTGTTACGATCAAAAGTTATTAATCTACCTTCTGGTCTTGTAGTCTCTCTCCCAAAATTTGACGGGCCTGACGTAGCTACTGATGAAGATCGCGCTTCCCAACAGTGGATTCAGAGGCGTGCTTAATACAGCGGAGATACCAGCTTGTAGGAAAAGCATGGCAGAGTGGGGTACCGAGAACGGTTGCGCGAAGGCGTGGAATGCGCTACCCCAAGTTATCTGCCACGGCGCTATGTACGTAACTATGAACTGTATCTTGAGAAGGAGCTCGTGGATCTTGGCAAAGGCTATGGCGGTCACGAAGTAGTCCAGAAGAAAGGTCTCGCTGCGCTCCTTCAGGTCGTACTTGAAGAGCAGCAAGGCGAAGACTAGCACCAGGTAGCGAGTCGATGCGTCGGAGTACGCCGAACGAAGGGCCTTGAGACCACATATCACTACTAACAGGGCCCCCACGCTAACGCCGTACTTGTCGGTTACTTTGGTGGAGTGGGTCGTCAGCGCCGCTAGAAAGACTATGGGGTAGAGCACGTTACGCTCGAAAAAGCACAGGTACACGTAGATCTTCTCGAACCACATTATCCTCACCGGTTCTCGGACTGAAAAAAATAAAAATGAAAAAATTAGAGGTGATTGATTCCAAAAATTCTCGCCTAGAGTCAAGGAGAAAAATTTGCACTTCTGGCACCGTGTGTTGAAAACACTTTTTAATAAAAAATACTGATGCATATATTTTTATGAATTAAATTTATAAATTAAATATCACAATGAAATTCATGAAAATTTTATGAATAAATTTTCACCATGGTCGCTACTCAGGTTTAGATGAAACCACGCATTTCGTATATTTAATTAAAATAAAACAAATCCTTTGAAATTTTAGGGTATAAAAAAATATTTCCTGAATCCTTGGCTCTAAAATACTCACCCTCGAATTGTGAATACTCGTGACTCCTCAAAACGGGCCTCGCTAGACAGAGCCACGGCAACTGCTTTCTCAACTGGGGCATGATATAGTGCAGAAACAATCCCAAGAGACCCGTGAACGCGTAGAGCACGTTATAGATATCCTCTTGAAGTGCCGTGAAAACTGTCGACGCATGTATGATAAAGGACAATATGCCAATTACGGCGCACGCTATGACGTCGTTTTTCAGTCTCGCTTTAACGGTGGATCGTAGCTTCTGAGGAAGCGGATCGAAGAGCTCGGAGTCGGAGAGCTGCTCGCCCACCATGATCTTGACGTCTTTCTTCTTCGAGGAAGATTTTGTTTTTACTGGCTTTGTCGGCCCAGATGAGGAGGGATTGGTGGTGTGCGAGGGAGCAGCTGCAGCGGAGACAGTGCGGGTCGGGTTCTCGATCACCTGGACCTGCTTGGCCTCGAGGTAGGCTTCGGGTGGCCATAGGTTTGTTTTGACTATATCCCAGATAACGCTGGGGTCCGAGGATGACCTAAAAAAAAAAGTTTTAATAGGTTTTACGTCAAAGGTATTTTTAATTCTAAAAGACCGGAATTACAGTTCTTGAGAAAATAATAAAAATATTCCTATCAGTCAAACTTAAAACTTAAATTATCTCACTACGAATTTTTTTTTACTTTTTTATCAAACTCACAAATTATCAACCAATTTTGAAGTTGAATTCATTTATAAATAAATATAGTATTCATAGTCTCTAATTATTCAATTGACAAATGTATTTTTTTCACGAAATAAGTGAAATCGATTTTTTGTTTATCTTCACTTTTTCAACATGAAATTTTTCATACCTGCTAAGATGGTAAGAAACAGCAACCAGCAGCCCCACGAAGATCGAGAACAAAATATGCTGGGAAGCTCGGGGCTCCATGAGCGCGCCGTACGCGAACCCGTAGAGCGACAGCACCGTGACCAGACTCCGGCACAAGCAGTAAATGCTGGATACCAGACTGGTGGTCGCGTTGCCGCCAAACAGGTGTATGTCCAGGTGCTCGCAGAGGTACATCAGGAAAGTGTTTATCTGGGGAAAAAGTCCCAGCGAGAAGACGATCGGGAAGCTCAGGAGGAATATCAATAGCACGTTGCGCGACTGGAGTATCACGTTGTAGTCGAACAGCTGTAGTCCGTATATCCGAAAATCTGAGCCCGTGAAGTTGTTGAGGGTCAGCTCGAGTATGAGGATTATACTCGTCGTCATAATGAAGTAAATCGGCCTGAAAAATATAAATATTCGTACAAAATTTTCAAACTCTTGTAATAAATGTAAATTGAATTTTATGGAAGAAAAAAGAATACAAGGAGTTATAGAATATACAAAGGTTGGATACCAGTTTGAAATAAATGAATCGTAGATAAAATTTTACGGTCTGAAATACAGAACAAACAGAAAATATCTTCAAAATAAAAAAAAAAAGGTATCTTAGAATAAGATTAAAGTAAAACAAAAAGCGTGGGAGATGTAGATAAACAAAATACCTAGCAAGTATCTAGTATAAAAAAATTTTTGTAAATCAATGTCCCGAGACTAAAAATATAGCTTGAATTTTTTCACAACTCACCTTGAGTAAACGATGATCCTATTGTACCCATGCGTGGGCGAGGCAGCATCGGGTTGTACGCTCTTGAGCAACGAGTACTGGCAGCTGGCGGTCACGAAGCAGAACAAAAAAGCAAATATGTCCTTGTAAAACCCCTGCTGTAGTATTAGCAGCCCGAATCCGGCCACGGCCGCTGCTAGTAGGGTGGAAGCTACGGTCTCGAGGACGGTGAGGTTACGATCGAGTAGGGCCAGGAGCGCGAGACGGTCGAACCGGATCTTCATCGAGGGTAGTTTGCCGATCTTCCACTTGTAGTAGTGCCGAGTGGGCTTCTTCGAGTGAGAGGGCTCCTCGTACCCAATGAACTCGTTTATGAAACGGTTCCAGGACAGGTTTTCCTGGTGGTGCATTGGAAGAGTGGTTATCTAAAATTTCGAGTGTCAGGGAGTAAGGCAAGCAATCGCGGGGGGGAAGTTGGGACTTACCTGGTTACCTACAGCGTCCACTCCAGCCCCAGCTCCGCTGGCTTCCAGGAGACTCTGAAGTCTCCGATTGCCCTCCACCAGGGAGTCGGAGACCATCTGTCTGTGAGACAAACGTTGTGCGTTTTCACTGACCACCACGACCTGGTTTGCACCGTCGGAATTCATTGGCAGCGGACCTTGAGCTTTCATAAGACTGTTGTTATTGTTGTTGTTGGCACTGCTGCAGTTGTTATTGTTGTTTATGGGCGAAGATATGGCTGGGGGCGTCGCTGGTGTCGTACCGTCGATCATCACTGTTAAACCTGAAAAAATGAAAAATTTTTTTTAGATTCACCATAGTAAGTATGCAAATAAAGATATTAGGTAAATAAACTTGATGCTCGGGTTTGCCGATCCTCGTGCGTGACTACCATACGAAAATCCGAATCGCGCCTTCGGAACGAAATATATATATTGAATATATCGATCAAATAACAATACTTTCTAGTTAATATGAATAAAATTAGTGAAAACTATTTTAAGCTGACAAAAGCGTGATACTGTAATAGAAACTAAGAAATTTGTATTTCTTAAACAATAATAATAATAAATAAATTTTAATCTAGAAATTTTATATTTACCAAAATCAAAATTTCATACAATTTTTGAGAATTCTCGTATGTGCTAATTTTAGCCTCACAATATGAACTAGTTTTTAATATTCAGTAAAAAATACCTGGCGAATTGAGGGACAAACTGCTGTAGCTGTTGTTAGCCATATCCCTCAGCTCGGGCAAGTCGTAGCCCCCATCGTAGTACATGTTGGGACTGACGTGGTGTAGCATTATGGTGTTAAGTAGCTTTTTACGGTACTCGTGGGGAAGGTGTACGGCCGCGGTGGCCAGGGCCTGCTGGTGCGAGGGGATCGGACCCGGTAGTCCGTACCTCTCGTGGAAGCACTTCTCGTCTTCCATGGAACCCCACTTCGGAACCCAACGGTCAATTCCGTCGTCCCTAAAGTAGTGGCTGCCGTCGTCGTGCTGGCTCGTGCCGTCCGGGTTAGAACTCATTTTATACAGGTACCGCGTTAGGGTAATAAACTCGGGTTCCTGGAGTAAAAAAAATTAAGATTAGTCGAAGATTTTGGACAAATAATTGGAAATTCTGCAATAGTATGTGCATAAATGAATTATCAAAATCAATATAAAAGAAAAGAAAATTCATCTAAGTCTTTAATCAGCATTTTATACAATTGTTATTGTAATAAACATTTCAATTTTTTTATAAGATTGAATATTTACCATTGGATTATGCATTGGGTGGTTGTGTCTGGGCCTGCGCTTGGTCCTGTTCGACCTGTTCAGTCTCTTGTACCTGGACCTCGAGCTTCTTACGTCAGTTGGACCACCGCGAGGAAACCTGGGATCGGGTATGGCTCCCACTTGCTGCTGCTGTTGCTGGTGGTCGCCAGGATGATCAGCACCAGGTCGGGCCAGCGAACCGGTGAGTCCGTAGGGCAATCTGTTGGCGAGGTGAAAAATCAAACCAAGATCCGACGACGAAGATGCTGGATCCGGGACCGGTGGCAGTGGGGCGCTCATCTCGGCTGGGGGCTGGAAACGCGGCGGGACACCGCTCCAGTTTCGGATCTCACTTTACGAGATAAAAGAAATTTAAAATTACAAGAAAGTGTTGCAGATAGAGGGACAGTCGTATAAAATAAATAAATTTTAATTTTTAGAAAACTTTTTTTAATAACCGAAAATCTGAGTCAATTTACCAATAGGTTAAGATCAAAATAAATAAATTACTTGAAAATCAAAAATATTAATGTTATTAATAGTAATAAATTTTACTCTAAAGATAGTATGAGGTTCGAAGGTTCGAGCTCAACGGCCGTACGGTTCGGTTCTGAAGCTCAAAGTTCGAACCTTAAGGATTCGGATGATTGAGAGCCTTAGTACAAAATTTATCTTTCGAACATCCAATAAAATTTCAAGTTACGATTTCAAAAATCGTGAGGAACAAATTTAGCCTTTCTTATTCTAAAAACAATTCAAAGTAACTCACAATTCACCGCTGACACTGCTTCCCGAGGTCCCCGTGGTGGCAGCCGCAGCAGCCGCAGCAGCGGCGGCGGCAGCTGCTGCGGCTCTCTCCCTTCTGGTCCTGGTGGCGGTAGCCAATCTCTTCTTGGTGGGTTTGGCGACCACGACCGGCTTGACCTCGCCACCGGCGGCGTTTCCCTGCTTCTCGGAGTCAGCGTTGGCTTGGACGCGGCTGGTTTGCTTCGGTATCGCGCCCTGTTGGCGCTTGCTGTCCACCTCCGATTGGGCTGGCAGGAGCTTGCGCTTCACCTCGTTCTCCAGGCTCAGGGTCGTTGTGCTCGAGGAGCCAGAGTCCGGTTCCTTACCTGCGTTATCTGAGAATGTTAAAGGTCACATGGATGATGATTTTTATGAGTGCTGAGGTTTTATGCTGTTGACTAGATTGAACTATTGAGGGTACACCCGTGTGTTGGGTAGAATATAATTAAGAGAGGCTGAAAATTTGGAAATATTTTCTCAAACGGTAACATTTTCTTAATATGATCGGAAAAGTGAAATTACTTCTTTTTATGGTTTTTAATTTTTTTTTATAGTCTTAGTACATCAGTCAAGTTTCTTCTAGCCTATTAAATAGGTTGAAAAAATAAAGAAAAATTTTAATAATTAATTTTTTATTATTTTTTAAATAAGATTAATATTAACTATTAGATTAATTTTAAATTATTATTATTATTTCTTTCTTTGCTTCCGGGTATATAACAAAGGTCTATCGCACTCGTTAGTGTAAATACAAAGTTTAAATCAAAAATAAAATTTTTTTGAATATTTCGATTACACTCTAAAATAGTTTTTGTTTTGTAGCAATATTTTTAAACTTTCAGCCAAGAACGCTTATTTTTTCACATGCTAAAATTTTGCTAAGGTTCCCCCCATAAATTACAAGGCATGTACTCTTTGCTTGGTTTTCAAAATTTCTCATGCTTTTTTTTCAGTGGTCAATTTTGTGGTGTCTTGATTAAAATGCACAAGTCATTCTAGAAAAAATCTTTTTAAAAAAACTTTTACTAAAACTTAATTTGTAAAAACGTTTACAAGTAGAATTCATTAAGTATATAAGATTTTGTTATTTACGGTTTCTTTTTTTTTTTTTTTTTTTTTTTTTTTTTTTTTTTAATTTTCTCGAATGACTTTTATTTTTTTAATCTAAACGCAAGATAACTGGTTTTATCATGATTGCTAATGGAAAATTTTAAGTGAAAAGGGCAGTGAGAGTCAACAAATATTTTGCGTGTACACGAAATTCACGAGCATACTCTAAAAACGAATCTTTTCACATCATACAAAACAAATTAAAAATCGTTCTATGTTGTCAACGAAGTCGTAAACTTACAATCTGTACTAGCAGTTTGTATACTATCAGACGCATCAGTATCGTCAGATTTCTGCGACGTCCACAGTACTGGCAGCATTAATTCAAAATATTTACAACTTTCAAACTGAACATTGCTCAGAGCTTGATTTTATTTTCTACTTTAGAAACATAAAATAATGTTAGCATATTGTTTTAAAAACTAAAGTCGGTCTTACTTTTGCTTGTCCAAGGCTCGCCTTCTCCATTCTCGAAAAGCCAGTCGATGCCGACGATGCTGCCCGAATTCGTGGGCTCCTCAATCTGCTGCTTCGTTTTTTCCTTTCGCTTCTTCTCCTTTCGCTTGCTCTCGCCGTCCGACAGGTCATAACTACTCTGACTAGTATTGCTAAATCTTCTATTCGTTGTGGGCCTCGGCTCCTCCAACAGAGCGTCCCGCGAGTTCGCCGAATCGTTATCTACATTTGTGTCTATAATATACCTGAAAATGGATAAAATTATTATTAAAATTTTATTTTGTTTGGTAAGTTTTAAAATAGTGTTTTTCGATACAGGTGCAGCCTCGGGCTTCGCTTCGCTCCGCCCTCGGATGTTTCAACCGCGCATTTTTATTAAAGTACCAAATTACACGATCTTGTTGAATAAAATATGATACTCAATTTGTGTCCGAAGTTGTACACTTACATCTCGAGTTGCTGATGCTATCGCTCGCTACCTTACGCCTCGAGTATCAACAACTCTCGATGTAAATGTACAACTTCACACACAAGTTGAGTAACATATCATTATTTTTTAGTTTATAAATATTCTTTCTTGTGTGATGAAAAAAAAAATTTCAGGATTTTTAATACTTTTTCCTGTATGTAACCGCATCCAAAGTTTATTTAGAACAGAAAATATAACCAGCTAAAAGTCTACAAGTTTTTTATAATTCTACAAAGTTAGTTGAGTTAATAAGTTTCGTTTTGCCAAAGAGCTAATCTAATTTTCTTAAAAACTTTTTATATTTTTTTGATACCTTAAAAATCTATCGTCGTTTTCTTTACGCGTGAGTAAGGGACTGTAGGACTCTTGAGCGTTGTAGCGTCCAGAGTTTTCAGCGGGCATTTGTTCATCACTCTGCTCAGCTATGGGATGAACTATTTCCGACCCACAACTGAGATATGGCAGCAGCTGCAGCTGATTACGTTTCAACGTATTTTGCGGTAAAGCCTAGAAGAGGAACACAAACATTTGTAAAGCCTTGATTACAATTAAAGTTGTTATACGTACCTTTTTTGAATTAATAGTTTCTAAACTTTGTGGATGCAGAGGCAGATTATTGTCGTCGGTAGAATTGGCTATTTTACTTGACGCTCTAATAGTTTCCAGACTTTGTGGATGAACCAGCTGCTGCTGGGGCATTTTAGATATGACCTAAATAAAATACAAAATTTACAACGTTGCAACGTTAGTTAACACAAATCTGTAATTAAAAATTTCGATTTACTCACTTCAAGAGACTGCGGATGAGAAGGGATCTTGATCTTGTTCGTGTCTTCTTTTTTTGACACGATCGATATGATTTCGAGGCTCTGGGGGTGATCGTTTAAGAGCTGTGCCTCCATCGGGTTCGAATTCGAGTTGAGCCTCCTTGTACTCTGATTGTACTTCCAGCATTGAAAGTAATCCGACTGCTCCAGTTCCATCGAACTCGTTTGCTTGATCTGACTCTCGGAGCCTGTTTTTCCCAGGTTGTTCGATTTCGGGTAACGCGTTCGCGAGTCCTCGGACGCGTGTCTACAAATCTTTCTCGATCGGCTCTTTTGCAGCGGTACCATGTGCTTCGGTGATGTCGCCCTTCGTTCTATAAAATGCATATAAACAATTGAATACAAATTGAAAAATAACTAGGAAATGACTTCAAAGAAGTGTCACATTATAACGATGAAATTTTCACTTGATATTTTACTCAAGTAAAAATTTCAAGTTTTACTCTTATTTACTTATTTATAACTTATGTATACTCAAGGTTCTATAAATAATCTATCAATCATTACATTATTTCATAATTTTAGATTTTGGGTAAATATGTCGCTTAATTTAAATCGTAATGATTTGTATATTTTATTTTAGTAAAAAATAGAAATAATAATGTTACCATAATGTTTGTGGCCATATTGTTCACGATCGCGTTCCGAGACTAATTCAGCTTCATGAACATTTATGCTTGTGACTATTGGTTTATTTAGTTGTGCAGCCTCCTCAGAACTCTCGGAACTGTTTTTTCGATGTATCTCAACTTTTAAATCTATTGTTGAGTTTGGCTTGTCCCTCATGTAGTCTGACGTGATGCTGTCAGCGTCAGCGTTTTGTGCATTTGGCTCAATGTATGAATTCCGAGATGAACATTCTACAGGTGGTGTACTTGTTTTACCTAAAAATATTTTTTAATAAACAACTGATTACAAAAACGAAACCAGTTTTAGCCATAGTAATAAGCTAGGATTAGAATGATTTTTTAATTCATTAACACTAAAACTTTTCTGTAATATTGATAATTTCAAGGATAGCTCAAATCTTTTCTACAAATACAATAGAATAAATGAAATACTGACCATGTAACACTTGTAGTTCAATGCCTAAAAAATCAGGATCTTGTGGTTCTCTTCGTTTGGTACGTGTATCCCTTTTTTTCTCACTCTCCAGCTTCTGCTGGCTGATGTTCTGATTAGGCTCCTCAAGACACTCTGAAGTATCGTAAACTCTATGGAGCGCATGGTTAATGCATTTGATGGTTCCAAACAATACAACGATTGTTGAACAGTAAGACAGCCACACATACAGAGTGGTAGGAAAATACTGAAATACATGTACAAAAATATTATATTAAAATTTGTTTATACTCAAAAATGAAGGTGATGTTTCAACTTACCAGGTAGATGGTAAAAGGCAGACAAAGTAGTAAAAGCCAGACATATAGGTGGAATGTGTTGGAGAAAACATCCAGATGCGGATCATAGAACCAGCCTCCGGTGAGACTTGCCCAGATGCCCTGGCGCAGTATCTCCAGTGTTTGGGAACCCATGCCAGATTATGCACCACCACCTCACCATGTTACCATTTTTTTGTTATTCACCCTGTCTGTGTACAGCAGTGTGTATCTTTCTTTGGTTATATCTGAAAATATTCATTACTCATTGAGTGGTAGTTTAACCTTGCTACAATTTTTGTTTTGATAAATGGAATAATGAAAAATTATAGTAGCAGAGGAAGCTTAGGAAACCGTTGTTTATTTATTTTTTAAATTATTAACTGATATTCAAGAATAGAGTTTGCACTTGAAATTTTCAAAACTGCAGGTTATGATCAAATATAAGTATAAAAGTTTGTAATCAAATTTTGCTGGTTCAAATGCTGCTAAAATTAGGTTGAGTGAGATGAAATAAAAATTCAAGGCAAGATCTGAATAATTTATCATCTCCTTGGTAGGTATAATTCATTTGTAACAGGTTTCACTTGATTAGACTTGACCTATAAATACTCTTAACACCTTCTTAGCAGTTTTTGTTAATCAAATAAATTTAATTAACGTGAGTCTCTCGCATACAAACCCGTGAATCATATCAAAATAACCACTATAAAATTTGTTGCTACTTGGGTGCTAAAATATCATCTCATATTACAGATCTTGTCGTCTCGGGAATCGATTTTTCTCACAATAAGAAATCGCAAACTGACCAGAGAGACATCGAGGCGAGAAAAAAACACACACACATGCAGCAGCACTGGAGGATTAGCAGATTCGCTTACACTTTTTACTCCGGAAGGAAAGATCCTATAATCCTCGCAGGAGCTCTAGCAGCACACGCTTGCTCGGCTCTCATTTCTTCCGCCGCACACCAGGAGTCAACGGTCTTGGAGTTCAAGAACTGGAGTGGAGAGTTCACTGCTGCACACTAATCACTCTCTCGATCACGGATGATTCAGGATTAATGTCGTCGCTGCAGCCATTGCCTCCTCCACCTCCACCTCCTTCGAAGTTCGAGTGTTATTTGTACACACAGCCTGCTGCAGCCAGCGAGGTGCAACTGCTGTGCCTGTATGCTGCAGCCAGCCACTAGCCAGTCGGGGATGTATAAGTATATGTATGTATATACTGTATATAGGTTATATACACGATATACACGGATGACGGGCAGAAGAGAACGCTAACGCGCAGCGATTGCACTTTCCGAAAAAAAATTTAAATTTTTGGAACATTTTTTGAGCTAATTTTTTTACTTGCAAATGAAATTTTTAAAAACATCACTACTAGTAATCATCACTAGTACAAGAAGTATATTATTTTTGTTAAAGGAAGATTGATTAAAGTTTGAAAACATAGGAGAGGAAACTTGAAAGTTCGAGCATTAATAAAAATAATAAACAAGTTTAAAAAATATATTTTATTTGATTTTTTTAATAACATCTACTAAATAAAACTAAGAAAAATGTTTAGTAAAAAAAAAAAAATTGATTTGTAACTATTACAATTATCAAAGATAATTACAGTTATCAATAAATTTGAAGTTTTTTCTTATTATTAATTTTTTACACTTATTTACAATTATTTATGATAATTATATACATACATATACATTTCGAGAAATACGACCATTATTTTGAATAGATTTCATACATTTAACATAATCAAAATTCAAATTTGATCAATACTGGCCCATATATTTTAAAAGCATGCAAACTATTTATTTAGTACAATCAGATTTCATACATCACTTTTCTGTGCGTGATACATTTATTTATGATTCTACGCCAAAACATATTTTTATAAATAATATATATATATTTACATGTTAACATATTGAATGAGATGTATTGGCTAAGAACTTAGCCACTGATTTTTCAATTTTTAAAATAATTTTCAAAAAACTTATTTTCTTTTTCTTTTTTTCGTTACATTGCAACTAAAAGATTTTTTTATCAATTAAAACATGATGAATAAAAAAAAAAAAAAATGAACAGATATATCAAGGCACCATTAAATTTTTTTTTGATTTTGTATGACCAGTATGATTAAAAAAGTGAACAAAAAAAAGAAAAAACTGTCACTACCTTATATTTAATCTGACACTTCCATTTTTGTATCTTGAGGAGGTAAAGTATCCGCTAAGTTTTTCAACTCTTCGTTTTTCAAATAAATTATTATATTTTCCGTGCAAGATTCCGGCAACCAGAACCCGCTGAGAAAGTTTAAAGCCTCCATGGCTCTGTTGACAAAACTCTGTCTTCTGACGGCTTTTTTTAATCTGTGCAGTATCAGCGGACCATACTTGGGAAATTTCACTGGGCTCTCCAGCAAAGTATACACTTCCTGTATCTTTTCGTTCTTGGTGTATCTAGCGACTTCAGTCAGATCCTTCACCAAAATATCGTAGACCGAAACGTAGTTGTTTAGTTTCAATTCTTTGACGTCGCTAATCTCTTTCTCACACTCAGCTTCGAAACTCGCTTGTCTGTCGTGTAAATACTTCATGTTTTTGGGACTCAGGTAGAGACCGGCAGTGTTCATCTTGGTTATATGATTTTGGAATATCAACACGGCATCATTGCAGAAGTCTATGTAAGTTCTCGTAAGAAAGTACGAGTTTATCAAATCCTCGACGCAGTTTAAGAAAACAGCGGCGCATATTTTCTCGGCTTTCTTCTGGTAGTCGTTCTTGATTTTGAAAACAGCGTCCAGAGGAGTTTTACCGGTGGCGTCCTCTATGTTGACGTTAGCACCATGGTTTAGCAGTATTGAAATAACTGTAAAATTAGCTTTTTGACACGATAGGTGCAAAGGCGTGTTGCCAAGTTCATTTTTACAGTCGGCGTCCGCGTCGTAGTCGAGAAGAGTCTCGACCAACTTTTCAAGATTATCGTCCAACACGATAGCCATGTGCAAGGCAGTCCACCCAAACTTAGTTTTAGCATTAACATTGACACCCTTTTCGAGGAGAAACTTAACCGTGTCAATCACGGAGCTAGTTATCACGTAATCGTGAAGTTTCGTATGATTGTACTGCTCCGCTCTAATATCTTTTCTTAAAAATTGTATGACCAGGTGCACCGCATTGACACCGTGATCGTCGCAGTAGTTTATGTCCGCTCCATGTTGGAGAAGAATTTCAATGATGTCCTTGCACTTATTGCTGCATTTTATTATTGTGTAATGAAGCAGCTCCGGATATATTTTGACATCAACGCCGCTGTTTAGAAATATTTCAACGAGCATTTTGTCGTTGTTTTCAATCGCGTAGAATATTGGTATCTTGCCAAACTGATCAGTGGCGTATAAATTTGCCCCATTTTTTATAAGCAAATTAACAATATCACAGTACATATTTTTAGTGGCTATGTGAAGCATACTTTCGCCTTTCACTATTGAATTGACATCCAAACCATCAGCGAGCAGTTGTTCAAAAATTTTGAAGTAACCATTGCTTATTGTTTTGATTAAAATTTTTTCATTACTCCTGTCTTCCTTAGAAATGATGAAGCCATACTTGAAAAAACATTCAATCATTTCATGACCATATGTTTTGGGTAACTCCAAAACTTCAAAAAACACTCGCTTGTAGTATTTATTGTTAACATCCGGATTATACTGTAACAAAAGTTCAATGATTTTCATGTCAGCATTTTCCACTGCCAGTTTTAGAGGAATTTTTTTGTCCTTGTCTTTGTTGGTTGTTATTGCTTCATTCATCAAGAGCATCTCTACAGTTTTTTCATGGGCATGTTTTACTGCGACGTGAAGCGGGGTAACATAGTCTTCTGTGCTGGCATTGATGGATGCTTTGTTTTTTATAAGCAGTTTAATTATATTCAATTCACCAACCTCGCAGGCAAAGTGAAGGGGAGTTTCACCCTTAAAATTTTCAGCATTTATGTCTGAACCATTCTCAATTAAATGTTGAACACAGTCTATACTTCTACCTTTGCAAGCATTGTGGAGAGGAGTTGAACCATCTTTGTCCACGGCATGAAGAGTTGAATTTTCTGGGGAAACTGCAAAAATCATGAAAAAAAAATGTAAATTAAAAAATTAAATTTTTCAATAAAGTTCAATCAACTTTTATAATTTACCTTTTAGATCAGGGTCATATTGCAGAAGTAACTCTATCATAACTTCATTTTCATTTATTGCTGCAATGTGCAGAGGAGTTCTTCCAAAACCATCTTTGATGTTAATTTCTGCATTAAACTTTAAAAATAAATGAACTATTTCAATCTGTTCATTTTCAACAGCAGTGTGCAGAAATGCAGGATCCTTATCATTTTGTGCAGAGGCAGACTTCATATTCACATTCAGACCATGGCTGAGAAGATCTTCCACTATCTTCAAGTAACCAGCAGCAATGGCCATATGTAGTGGATCATGAATGTTTGCAACAGTATTTTCACTTTCTATCAGTGCCCCATGTAACAGTAAAAGCTCAACAATTTTATAATTTCCACATCTGATTCCTTGATACAATGGTGTTGTGTTATTTTTTGCATAAATATTCACCAGTGCATTGTTATTTAAAAGTAACTCAACAGCTTCAACAAAATTTTCTGTGCATGCTATGTGAAGAGGCGTTTCACCCTCTTTATTGATATCATTTACTTGTGCATGATATCTTAGCAGAATTTTCATGGTTTCCAGTCTTCTATGCAAAACTGCTACATGCAAAGGTCGAGAGTACTCTGGAGAACTACAGTATTTACTTGTAAATACTTCATTGGCGTCACAACCATAGTTTAAAAATAATCTGACTATTTTCCAGTTTGATGTTTCACAAACCCTCTGAAAGTAGGTCAACTGACATGAGTTTTCAACAAAACTACCCTTAGCATCTGCTCCATTATTCAATAGTAGTTCAACAATTTCTTCATTGTCCAGTAAAATGGAATAATACAGTGGAGCAATCGATAGATTATCCAAATGATTGACATTTGCACCCTTGAGCAAAACTTTCCTTACTATTGATGCCTTGTTACTTTTTATAGCATGATGAAGGGGTGTAGTTCCATAGTCATTGAAGTAGACTTTTTCAAAATCCTTGTAGTCTTCATAAACATTGGCTTTGGCTAGCAAAGCATCTCCATCATCTTCATAAAAGTCTGTCCATGAATTGATTCCTTCTAAAATTTTAGGTCTTTCAGCAGATAAAACCATGTCATCCAAGTCTAAAATGTAATTTACAACTTCCATTTTGCTAGTATCTGTGAAAAGTGCCATTATTAATGACTTATTTTGATTTTTGATAATTTTTAATAAAAAATAAATATATAAATTTGACATACCTGAGCAATCTGCTTGAAATGTAAACACTATGACATTGACCAAGTACTTATTGTAATTAACCCTAAACAAAACAATCAACACTTAAAGTTCATGCATTTTTAATTAAAAAATTTAATTATTTAAACAGTACCTTATTTTTAAAGAATTTGGTAACAATGAAATTGAAACATTTCAAGTTTCCAAAATAGATACAGTAGTTAACAATTTTAACCTATACCTAATTACATCGAAGTTCCAAGAATCCCTTACATCTCATTTCAGACAAAACATTTCAAAAATATTTATGAAACACAATCATCCTCAATTCCATTTTATTTGTTTACACTCACTCAACCAAAATAAAACTGAGAGTAGAGCTGTGTTAATCTTATTTCTATCATTTTTTGATTGACCGTGATTTTCATCCAAGCTTACAGCTGGAAAATATTGAATGCAGCAATTACAGTGGTACCTGCTGCACTCACTGCAGGCTGCAGCTTGTGTTGTGATTTGTGAATTTTCTGCTAAAACACACCTAAAGTGAATGTGCTGTGAGTTTTTGGAAAGTAGAGACCTCTACCTTTATGGCTCGTTCTTTAAATGTATCAATCTTAGAATCTTAAAATATTGATCAAATAAGTTTTTTAATATACATAAATATAATTATGAGTTTTTTAAAATAATTAAAACACCTTTTTGTTAATAATAATAAAATTGGTGATAAAATCTTCAATCTTTGAATTTATTTCTGAACTAATCATGACAGTACAAGCTCATTATTGCAGTAAAACTTTAATACGCAACTACAATAAAAATTTTCATTGTCATAAACTAAATAAAACATCATTATTTTATTTTTATTTTTCTTCTTTCTCTACGAAAACATTTCACAGCTGACCAAATAAGTTCAGATAAAAAGAAAACTGACCGTCCCAGAACCGACGCAGCGCCCGAGGTATGCGCGAATCGTCCGCTTTTTTCTTCTTTCCCAAATCCCAATCCCATCAGCTCCTCTCTCTCTCTCGTATGTGTGTGGACTGTGGGTGTGTCGCTGTGTGCGTATGCGTGTCTGTCTCTTGGTCCCCCGCGAATGGTGGCGAATAATCGTCTCGGTCGCCGCCGCGTCGTCCAGGAGTCGACTTCCTCGTAGCCCGGGTCAGCCATAGCTTAGCAGCTTCCCCGGAGACCAGACCCCCGGGGCGGGTTATCGTTCCGGTGGTGGAAAAAAACAATCTCTTCTCCTCGTCGTCGTCTTAGTTGTCATCGTCGTCACACGCCGCACCACCACCACGTATGTGCCGTGATACCGGACCTAGTGCACCGCGCCCGGGAACGGGTACTCGAATTTAAGTCCATGTGCGCGAGGAATTATCGTTAGCCGAGATGGACGTCGTCTTCTGGGATGAACCCGATAGGGCCAGGTGAAGCAGTGTCTGTTTGGCAGAAATTTATTATCGTCGTCGTCGTTTGCAAATGAATGGGACACCACCAGGATGATGATGAAGGGCGCTGATATTTTTCCTTGGGAATACTTTTCCAGCACCAGGTGAGTTTTTGTTACTGCCTAGTTAAGTATATCAAGTTACTAACCTCAGTGATTTGTCTGACTACTGCTTTTACTAACTGGAATAATTCAGTACTACAAAGGCCTTAATCGCTTATTCTCAAGTTTCACTATTCATAAATTTTTCCTTATTTCTTGCTTGGCTTAGAGCTGTTAGTCTTTAAAACTACAAAATCTTTAAAGTTATTTATAAAAATTTTTGACTTTTGATTACTATGCAAAAGTTTTACTCTGCTTTTTCTTTGTAGTTTGTTTTGTAAAATGGCAGAAGATTAAGTTTGTAGATAATATTTGTTAGCATTAGTTAAACTTAAATAAAATTTTTTTTCAAAATTGGGAAAATAGTTTTGATTAATGAATTAGTGATCAATCTTAATAAAATATATCTTTAACTCAAAGTTTAACAACAAAAAAAATTCTTTCTTTACTTTGTTATGTGCAACTTATGCTTCTGGATGATTCAATATTTGTATAAATTTGCGCTTTGAATATTTATTTAAAAATCTTACTAATCAAGTTTAGATAAGAATATTACAGAAATTTAAATAAATGCTTGTAAAGTTTTTGTGAAAGAATAAAAAAAATATTAACTAAGATTTATAAAAGCAGAATATTTAAGGATAAACATTTTAACTTGTGTTCAACTTTTTTTTTAGTCAGCTGTCAAAGACATCAAGGATTTACAAAATGAAATTTTCAAAAGATTGATTGAAAAAGATGGACCCACCTCTGACAGTTAGTTTGATAGTGGCTAGAAGTCAGTTGTTATTTAGGTTTTGATTAAATCTTGGCATTTCAGGTAAGCTACCTTAACAATAATAGTTTTCTGTTATTTTCTAAAAAAACTATCACATTTTATTTTCCAGGATTTAAAAGTATATTGATGCCATATGCCTCCTGCTGGGTTATCAGCAAGAGGCTTGTCTACCTTGATGGACCCTGGACAATCAGACGCTCGTCTTAGGAGCGAGCGCTATTTATTGTATCCCGAAAATGGCTCTGCACAGGCAAGCTCTTCAAACGCAGGGAGCTTTTCCCCAAGGTTTCACTCTGCTAGAAGCAGCAACCAGTCCCTTGGGTAAGTAAAATGCAACAAATTTTTTTTTTTCTTTTTAATTCCTTGGAAACAATATTGATTTTAATTTTAATTAGCAAAAATGCAATTGTAATTTTAAGTTTTTAATTATGCTGAAAATTCCATGTGTTCAACACGCTTTTTAACTAACACAGATGAAGATTATTTAATATAAAAATTAATATTAAATCAAATATTTTTTATTCTCACAAAATACTAAGTGTTTTGCAGTCCTGTTTTCATTGACTTGATTTTTCAGACCAATGATTAGATTAGCTGTTTCATATTGTTGTTTAAAACTAAACTTTTTACATTAATTTAAATGTTAGTTATAAACGAATGTCTAAGAAAATCTCAAGGTGGTGTAAAAACTAGTCTTCAGAAAGTTAGATATAATAAAGTTTTCTAATTAAATTGGAAAAATTAAAGTTTTGTTTGGTAACTTACTCGCGAAACCAACAAAAAATCAAACTGCCTATAATTACTTGTATCCTTTCAAACTGTACTGTGCGTACACATTTGATAATTTGAATACTCTATTTACAGAAGTCAAAATTATTCCTACATGCAGACGTCGAGCAATGTGTCGGACAGCAGCATTTCGGAACACAGTGGGGGAACGGCGCGTACGCTGTCCCAGCACACGAGTCCCTCGCACGCATCTTTGTTCTCCCAGTCGAGGGAGGACGGATCCATGTACAGGGCTCTGTACGACTACGTTGCCCAGAGCGAAGACGAGCTTTCACTGAGGAGAGGAGAGACTGTCGAGGTAGAGTAAATTAAAAATTCAGAATAAACATTTAAAACAGTTTTCGAAGTCGTGTACGGAAAATTGTTTAAAAATATTAAATTATTTTTAGGTTTTATCGAAGGATATAAAACTCTCGGGGGACGATGGCTGGTGGGTCGGAAAGAGCCACGGCCACGTCGGCGTATTTCCCGTGAATTTCGTAGCTCTGCAAGAGACAATAAACAAAGTGTCTTCGGTTATTGAACAAGTCAAGCCAACTGAAATTGATTTTGAGGAATTGAAATTAGAGGAGATCATTGGCGTCGGTGGATTCGGTAAAGTCTATCGGTAAGTTAATAAAAAAATTTCGTTTACCATTTAAAGCTCATCCGCTTTTACTAGCCTCCAAACAATTTATTTATAAATGATGTTTGTTAATATTGTAAATTTGAAAAGTTAGAAAAATATCACAGTTATCTCGAAGTTAACTTTGTAATTTTTTTGACTCTACTACACTAACTTAAAATTTTTTAATGGATAGTAAAGTTATACTTCGTTTTATTTATACTATACAATTCCTATAGTACCCTTATTTAGTTTAATATTGAAAATATTTTATAATTTATATTTTAATCTTATTATTGTTTGAAATATTATATGCACCCACAAATTAAAATTTAATATGAAAATTATGAGAAAAAAATAACAAAAATCTTCTCTGCTACTTTTTATTGTTATTAATGAACCTAACAATGCTTAATTTAAACTGCACAAATCAATGATTATTTAATTAATACACACTTAATAAATTTAATCCATGGTTTTCGTTTACTTACAGGGGCTTCTGGAAGCAAAAGGAGGTAGCGGTCAAGGCGGCACTGAAGGATCCGGGCGAAGAGCCGAGCGTGACCCAGCAGAATGTACGTCAGGAAGCGAAACTCTTCTGGCTGCTCAAGCACGAGAACATCGTACAGTTGGAGGGCGTTTGCTTGAAGGACCCAAACCTGTGCCTAGTCATGGAGTACGCGCGAGGTGGAAGCTTGAACAGGGTACTGAGCGGACGTAAAATCAGACCCGACGTGCTAGTCGACTGGGCTATACAGATCGCGCGGGGCATGGATTACCTACACAACAAAGCGCCGATCAGTCTGGTGCACAGGGATCTCAAAAGCTCCAACGGTAAAATTATATTTACTAAATTCAATTCAGGAGATAATTTATCTACAGTGTCATGGGGAATTTCAGAAATAGTGAAAGAGTCACAAAAATTTTTTTTGAATCATTCGAAACGTAACACAAATTTACGGAAAAAAGTTTTATTTTTCGGTGGTAACAGTTTTTTTCAGTATTTAATTTTTTTTAATTTTTGCTGGTCTCTTTACAAAAGGAGATAAGCAGATTATAATATGTGTCAATTAAATTTCAGTGTTGTTAAGTGAACCTATCGAGAATGACGACTTTCAATACAAAACGTTAAAAATTACGGATTTCGGAACGGCCCGAGAGGTTTACAAAACAACACGGATGTCAGCGGCTGGTACTTATGCCTGGATGGCTCCAGAGGTCATCAAGAAAAGCACTTTCAGCAAGGCCAGCGACGTCTGGAGGTACGTTCAGTAATAATAACAATCAAATATTTCATTCTATTTTATCGTTAACTCGATGATAAATTTCTCAATCAGCTACGGAGTTCTGCTGTGGGAGCTTTTGACCGGTGAAACGCCGTACAAAGGAATTGACGCGTTAGCCGTGGCTTACGGTGTGGCCGTGAACAAACTGACCCTTCCGATCCCGTCGACTTGCCCGCCGTCTTGGAAGCACCTCATGGAGTGTTAGTTTTCGCTACGATATTTGAACATTAAATTATTGCTTGGAGAATTCAATTTATAAATGCTGTTTTGATTTTCAAACAGCTTGCTGGGCCTCCGACAGTCACGCCAGGCCGGGATTCGCAGAAATTTTGGACGCCCTGGACGAGGTGAGAAGCGACTTCGCGGCGACACCTCGAGAATCTTTCCACACGATGCAGGAGAATTGGAGACTGGAGATTGAGCAAGTTCTTCATGGTTTGCGCATGAAAGAAAAGGTATGATCTATCATCATGACTGATACCATCAGAGAAAATTGAATTTTTTACGGATTTTTTCATTCAGAAAACATACGGGAAGAAATATTTTTATAATTACATAAATGTTTACTTTTAATCTAAAAATATTCACGATGATTTAATAATTCAAATGCATTTAGTACAATCAAAAACTTTATATGTATTGATAAATATCTTGTAGTTTACTGTTTCGGTAATTTTCTTGATCGCAATTTTTTACTTACTTTGTGATTTCATTTTCATTAAAATCAAATTTATTTAAAATGATGTAAAGTTCAAATTGATCTATATATTATTTTTTATAATTTTGTTGAATTTTTTAGGTAATAAATTTTTATTAAAGAGAAAAATGGTTAATTATCCGTAAAAAATTGAATATCTATTTTTAAGTTTTATAAGTAGGTATAATACGTTCTGAAAATTTTTAACGATTGTCATAAATTTTTTTCTTTTTCCAATGTGCATTCATAGGCATGCCGATCGCTCGAGGAGGTAAGAGATTGGCATATTTCATGTCTTGAGTGACAAAAACATACATGCACTTAATGGGATGCTGTTTTTGAGTTTTATAAATTTTTGCACGGTTTTTTTTTTACAGTTTAAATATTGTTTAATGTGTACATATTTTTCTCGATGTTGCATGCGTTTGATTTATTTTTTGAAATTTTTTCAGGCTTAATTTTTAAATATCTTTTTAAATTGAACGAATAAGATTCATTCTTTTAAATCTGGAAATACCTGAAAAAATTTTTCTAATGTTTCGTAAATATCCAGCAACTTTATGCACGAAACACCATTGTTTTTTTTTTTTTTTTATTTTAGCAGATTTATTTTTTTAATTATCAATTGGTCAAGCGTGTGGTGGGAATCATGGATACTATGGAAATCGGAACTGTACGCACAGAAAAAAAAAACTAACGTATATTTTTTTTTGGTCAAATTGATTTTTATATTATGAGTAAATATTGTAAAATTTTATTTATTTTTCACCGGAATAATAATTTACGCAGCAGCCCCCCACCTGTATGATAAAATTTTGTTTTATACACATTTCAGCCACAACAATTAACCATTTCCAACCGGTGAATGATACAGTTTTGCTTAGTTAGAAAAAAAAGTTACCCTGTAGTACTTAATAATTGCTGGTGAAATTTTGTAAAAAAAATTTGTAACAATTAATCCTCGTAATAAGTAAAAAAATTCTGTACCCAATAAAAACTTTTGTTAATTTCAGGAACTGCGCTCGAGAGAGGAAGAACTTACGAAGGCTCAAGTGCAGCAGCGACAACAGGAGGAACATCTCAGGCAGCGAGAGGAAGAACTCGCGGCTCGGGAAATGTACCTTCTGGAACGCGAGCTTGCTGTAATGATAACGCAACAGCAGTCGACTCCTGTACCAAACAAAAGACGGGGAAAGTTCAAAAAGTCTAAATTGAAGCTTAGCAAGAAAGAACTGGGAAGCAAAATAAGCGCACCTTCAGGTAGTGTAATTGATCGAGTTTGTTTATCAAATTTTTTGAAAGACTAAATTTTGAAATTTTTTTACCGTATTGCTATAGAACATTTTGAACTATAAGATATCAATTTATTGCTCATTATTTAAAGTTGTTTCTTATGATTTAAAAAATTAATATATTTTCATCTGATGCTATGGTTTTATCCTTTGGTTTTACTAGTATAATATATAACTAAATTAGTAGTAACGTAATATCTGAGTAGATTCAAACCATAAAAAAAAAAACAATTATAGATTTCTTTTTTTTTTTTTTCTATTTATTTTAATTAATTTATTCATGGAATTTTATTTTATTTTTCAGATTTTAGGCATACAATTACGGTCCAAAACACCGCACCAGATCGAGTGAGAAGTAGAAATCCATCTCGGTCGAATAGTCCGCCAGGTTCGCCCAGCATTCCTCGGCTGCGAGCAATAGCATGTAAGTGGATGAATACAAATTTTAATTAGTTAAATTTTATATAATTAAGTATAATAGTGCTGGTGCCAAAAGTAAGTCGAAGACGCGACGAGACGTCACAAACGAAGAAGTACTTTTTTTTCAATTCAGTTTGTGCTTAGTAGATGTGATTGAATGATAATTTTATACTTTACACTTATTTATATTTTGCTGAATATTGTTTTGTAGTTTATACAAGTGGCATGATTCAGAGATTTAAAAAAAGAATATTACACTTTTTTCATTATTACATATGTAGAATCATTATTATTAATATAGTCTTGTGTTTTTTTTGAATGCGAATGGTTTACAAGTAGTTGAAAAGTCATTTGAAACAAATTTTCTAAACTATCGATGTTACACAGAGTATTTTTATAGTCGTACATTTTGTCACTTCTTTTTTTTTTAAATGCATGATGATAATTTCTGTAATAGTATCAAAACGTAACCTAACATAAATCAGGTCAAAAACTACTTGTAGAGTCATTTAAAACATCACAAAAAAGCCAGGGTCGAAATCGCATCACTAAGCAAGTCCTTACGGGTTTGCACCACCACCAGCACCCACAATATTTTTCTTTTACTTTTGTTTTATTTTTCGTTTTTTTTTTGTTTTTGCTCTCTTTTTGGTTCCAATTTTCCATCACGCATGCGATCTTAACTACCGTAAAAAAAAAAAAAGTGCCAGCCGATGGCGTCAAGGGTAAGACTTGGGGTCCCTCGACCCTGCACCAGCGCGAGCGTGGCGCCATCATACCCTCGGCGTGTAGTCCAACATCTCCGACGGCTCCGTCCATCGAGGGTGGCGTGGGCAGCTCGAACACGACGACGGTCAAGCGCTGGTCCAAGTCCGCGTCCGACCTGGAGAAGGCGCCGAACCACCACCAACACCGGTCGCACCACCACAGCCACCATCACCACCAGCGCCACCACTACAGGCACAAGCCCCAGCAGCACCAGCAGCATCACCAGGAAATAGGTAAAGTTCGTAAAAGCGACGCGAAAAAGCTCTACTCCTCGGCGAACGATCTAGTAGACTCTCCCCCGAGAAAGAGGCTCGAGGAGGAGGAAGAGGACGACTACGACGATGACGACGACGACGACGACTCATCGTCCTCGAGCTTTGTCGTAGGCTGCGTGCGAAGGACCAAGAGGCGCGAGCGTAGCAAATCCAAGGACTCTTCGCACGTTATTAGCGATAGCAAGCGTAGGGGAAGCTCCGAGTCCAGGAAGCCGTCCCTGCCGTCGTTCTTCCGGTCGCACTCGGGCTCCCGTAAGGGCTCTTTGACGGAACAACGCAAGAACTCGAGCACCGTTACGATCAAGGTGACCGACGCTGACCAAAACCAGGTTCTGGCGCCCAGCTCGAACGAAACCAGTCCCGATAACACGTTTAACGTCAAGTCGACCAAGAAGTCCAAGAGCCCGTTGAGCTACATTCGCGCGTGGGGCGGCAGCAGGGACACCCTGGACGGGGACGACCGCGGGGTCGTAACTCTGCCCAGACCGAGCTTCCTCACGGCGAACTCCCGAAACTGCATCGACTTCGAGAACCTCCAGTCCGAGCTTCGGAGCCTCGAGTCGGATCAGTCGACCGACGACGGCCGGTTCCTCCAGGAACTCGACCTGACCAAGCTCAGCGACAGCGAGCTCAACTACGTGAGCAACGACGACACGGAGGACCTTATCGAGAACGACGAGCGAAGTAAAGCTAAGATTAACGACAAGAACTCGAGGCCCGCGGACGCCTGCACGCAAATAAAGCGACTTGATGACGGGAGCAATAACACCCACCAGGGCTCGGTCATAAGCTCTATAGCTAAACCTAAAATTCACGCGGCCAAAAAGTTTCTGTGGAGGAACAACCACGATAATCACGCGGTCAAGAAGAATTGAGGGCCTGGTTTACCGATCATTTTTTTTGATATTCTTAACGTATTTTAGAGTGTATTTTTTTTTTTTTTTTTTAAGTATACCGTCATTTATATGTAGAGATTCTGGTTTTTTTTAGATTCCTTGTGGTTTTAATGAATTTTTGCATCTATCTGGAATTCAAAACGCAATTTTTTAAATAAATTTTAATAAGAAATCGTGTCTAACGATTGTAAATTTGAATTAATTTTAGCTAAAGATAATTTTTTTTACAAAAAACCAATGCTTTTCTTTTGAAGATGCGAAAAATCATTTCAAATCTAATTAATTTATTTTTAAAAATATATAGGTTATTCTAGTTCATAAATAAAAATGTTACATTCAACTTGAATAAAATACAAAAAATAGCATCATTTTTACGAATAAATGATTACATTATTTTAAACAAATTTTCATAGACGGTTTTAAAATGAATATCAGTTAAAATCATTGGTAAATCTATATAAACACACATAATATTGACAAAGGTACTTCCGTACATGTGATAAAAACTAAAAAAAAAAAATTTTTTTTACTCATTAATTATTAGCGTAGTTAGGTTACTTTAAAATACAGCAAAAATTTTCAAGCTTTAGAACCTAAGATTAAAATCAAAATAATAAATATAACAACAATCTGTTTTAAATAAATCAAACATTAAACTTGGGTTAATTATTTTTTGTTTAACTAAGAACAGTACTTACATCGAATTAAAGAAACGGAATTAGAATAGAAAATAATTAAATTTTCATTTCAGTAATTTTTCACTCTTAGTTGAACAAGCCAAAAACGATATTTAGAACTTCTAGTGCCTAGTTTACTTTGCGCGTAATTTTTTATTTATCTCAGGCCTAAACGACGAAAATATTTCCGTTCCTCGTAAAATGCAATTAAATCTATGAAATATCCGTTTGAGGTGATTTTCTTCTTATTCATTTAAACTATCCTTAACACTAAAACTGCCGAATTTTTTTATATGAGGCAACGAAAAATTCTAAGGAAATATCAAACTTTACATTACCTTTAAAAAATGACTAGTTTTTCCGATTTTTTTAAAATAAAATGCATGCTTTTATTTAAGTATTTTTTAATATATTTTTACACTTATTAAATTGATAAAATTGGAATCATCATAAGAATTCTAGTTGCCTACGTGTGATTACACTAAGATTGTGCCGAAATTTCTTTACAATTGTTTTATAATTTTTCTCGTTGCGTATATTTTATATAATTATTCTAGTTTTTAAAACTTATGATATCTAGTAAAATTTTAAGCTTTGTTCATATCAATCGTTTTACATTTTTTAAAATTCATTTATTTATTTTCTTTTTTATTTAGTAATGTTTGATATTTAAAAAATTTTTACTAAATAATTTTTTTTATTCTCAAACAAAGAGCGAATGTTCTATCGTATAAACGTAAGATTTTATAAATGAAATACGGGTAGTTTCTAAAATACAATCTACAGACAATTTTAAGAAATACATCGTAGTTAATTAAGCATTGAGCTTTTACAATCGTAGGCTCGCTTAGGTTCAATAGTCAAATTATGATTCATAGAGTTTAAACGTTTATTTACTTTTTTTATGTGTGTATGTAGAGTTTGTTGTGAGTCGTACTAGAAAAAAATTTGGTGAGGGACCATTACATTAGTTTTCGCTACATAAGTTTTTTTTTTCTGTTAATATTCTCCGATTGAATTCAGGCCTTTATTTTACCCATATTTACATGAGCTATTTTTACTATATTTTAGGTATCTTTATCAGACAAAAAAAATTTTTAACAATCATTTAAAAAGAAAACATTTATGTATGCATTTATATAAAGATTTTAACTTAATTTTAATTAATTTGATAGAAATTTTACAATATTAAAAAAATTTAAAAAAAATATGAGCATCAATTTTAAAATTAATTAAATGATTTTAATTTTAGTCCCCTTCTTTTTACAAACTTTTATGATAAAATTTTTTTTACAATCTGTATATAAAAACAATAATTGATGACGGAAAGAGAAAAAACCAGACTTTTAGAAAACTACAGTTGGACTTCGTAACATACGTAGAGAGCTTCATAAAGTGTTTTAAAATAAGATGAAAGGAAGTAAGTAAACAGAAGGGGAATTTTATTTAAAATTTTTAACAATATTTGTGTAGTAATTAATTTAAATGATTGTTTAATAACGAGAACCTTGCCTAATTTTTACACTCTGCCACTGTTCTTAAGAATTAGATAAGCGAGCACGAAAATTGTGCGGAATATTTATTTATGAAATTGTCATTTCTTACACGATACTCGATTTAAATTGAAAAAATAACGAAAAAAAAAACATTTTTAAATCTCAGTAACCAAAATAATAATATTTTAATTTTATTTATTACTTATATAATTTATTACTTATATTAATAATAAATTTATAGCTGTTAAGTAAAGTGCAAATGCGGTCTATCTGGTGTTGGTTCTTTTTATAATTTTCTAAACTCCCGAGAGTATAACTAACAAAAATAAAATCTAACTTCTGAGCCAGATGCTAAAAGCAAATATTTATAAAATATTTTTTAACTATTGTCTGCTCCAAAAAAATGCAGGATGAAATTTTAATTGTAAATTATTCGCGGAAAACTCTGATAGAGTCTAAAAATCATCTTTTATACATACAAAAAAATGTTAAAAAATAAAAGAAAAAATTTAAATAAACAAAGTTGGCACGTAGTGTCTTTATTACACTCGTAATGTATGTTATATATAGTTAAGACTTTTGCACTGAAAAATAGACTTTTTATTCTCTCTTCCAATTGTGTTTTTTGTAGTTGTAAAGTTTATTGCAATAAATTAAACTCGTAATTTTTATTTTACACAACTATTACGTGCACATTCACCCAAAAATTGTATCTAGAAATAGAATTAGAATTTTTTTTCAATAAAAGTCATTTTTTTGAGTTGAATACATTGAATTATTTTTTTTATTTTATATTATTTTATTTTTACGCTCGGCTTATTTAAACGATTAATAAATTTCTAACACATATACTAAAAAAAAAAAAAAAAATTCACCAGTTAACAACGGTAATTAACCATAATGTTTATACTAAAATTTAAAAATTCATTTTGAATAAGTGTCGAGCGTAAAAATACTTCAGCATGATATTTTTTATGTAGTTATTTCTACATCTCTTACCTCGTCCATTTTTCCTAATATCCTCAGCTCCGTGACCATATAATTATTAATGTTTTAATTCTTATTTTTATCACCTCAATATATGTATGTATAAACTTGTAGTTAGAATTTTCTTTTCTTAATCGCTTTTTAAAAATGCTTTATTTTTTTTTAATTTTACAATAGTGCATGTTTTCTGATATCACATAACTATATATGAAAAAAAAAAAAAAAAAAATTATTTGAGTAACGTGTACTAAACAGTTGACACCTATTTAAAATTTCAAAGGTTTTAAAAATCACCAAAAATAAATAAATTAAAATTTTGTCACTGTAAAAGTCAATATTCGTTAAACATATTGTATTCAAATTGCCTTGTGTAGTAAAATTATTTTTATTTTTGGTGAATACAAGTAACTCAATTATAATTACAAACAATTCATTAATATTTTTCAAAATTAGTTCACCAAAACTTATTCAGTGGGATCATGAAGATTAATTTAAAAAAATAAATTAAACAACCTTTGTCAATACAAAAAATGTCCCATCTCTTATTATAAGTCAAATTTTCAAAATTTATTTTATGACTGAAAAAAAGGTGCTCACAAAATTAGTTTATCGTGTTAAACTTACTTTCCGTGTTTAATAGTTTAAGCATGCAGTTTTGCATACATATATTGAATGTCATTTATAAATATAGATAAAATTGGAGACAAGTTAATGATAAGTGACTTTAAAAATCGTCTAACAAGGTAAGGTGCAACATGCGTTAAATTAAATAAAAATTAATAATTTTTAATGCTTGAATGAATCTCATAATAATCAACTAAAATTTTTAAACACTTTATTCAATAAAAACTTATATATGAAAAAAGTTGAAAACATTTTTGAATTTGATACAGTAGACATCTAATAATTAAACTGAACGATTATTTTATCTCAAAAAAAAAATACTAAACATATAGAATTAAAAAAAAAAAAAACCATTTTTTGTTCAATTTTACTATTAAATTACGCGAAATGATAATATTATGTTATTTAATTAGTTGTGAAGTTGTACATTTACGTCGAGGGCAGCAGCAGCAACGCGAGATGTAAGAGTACAACTTCGAACATTAACAAAATATCATATTTTAATCAACAGGATCATATAATATTATACTTAGAGAAAAATGTGCCCAATAAAGGCCTTTTATTCAACGCTGCTATGAAAAGAAATCAAGATGTAAAAGTATCACTTCTACCTCGTATTTGACATGTAAAAAGTACCTGTTACATGATAATTAGTCGAATGAATAGAAATTTTAAATTTGCAAATTTGCAAATTTTATCTGAAAAAAAGAAACGTAAATTTTTATTTTTCTCAAAAACTCTTCAAAGTTATTTCAAAATTTTTTAATTTCTTCGTTTACTCATAGTGAGTTTTTAATTTTCAATATTAAATTGTCCATTCCAAGAATAAAAAATAAAAGCGAAAGTTAGTAGGGTTTAGGCTTGGGTTGAAAAATGAATCCTAGTTCTAAACAAAGCAGATCGTCGATGGACACAGCTCTGTAATATTTTTCATGCTTTGAGTTATTCAGTCGTCTAACTTGATTATAATTTGATAATGTTATTGTAAAATTTAAATAGCAAAAACTTAGTCAAATCCCAGGAGATGATTGATATGTTTCCAAAATTTTGTCCAAGTTAATTTTTGAAAATTATCTCTTAATATATCCGATATCTAACGAGAAACAATGATAACTCAAAGCGTAAGAAATGGAACTGAAGGTGTGCTAGCCATCGATGTTTCTTTTTCTAAACAGCAACTACAATATATTTCCTGAACGTTATGGGCAAAATATAAAAAAACAAGCCTAACAGCGTATTGATTTAAACATTCGAACAGGTACTCGTAATATCGAGAAAATCTTTTGTAGTTGCCCCCCTAAACAAAAACTCTTTTTTCAGTCTAACGATGGTTAATTTTATCTTTAGAGTTTTATTGTAATTTACAGTACATACATATTTTATTTATTCAAAAAAATATTCGACTAAACTATTATAAACAAAAAAATCTTGAAATTATAAGTCAAGAAATCACTGTTGCTTAGGCTGAGTTTGCACATACGCACGAGCTTGAAGAATTATCGAATAAACAATATATTTGAAACTCACATGTAAAAAACATTATTGCCAAAGTATTAATAATCAAGTAATTTCCAAAAGAAAAAAAGTACCCAACAAAAACTGTAATCCTCACAGATTACTCGATGCTGACGGGTGGCGAGCAGGGAGTGAACGTGGCCGACTGGGTCTCTGCGACGACGTCGAACGCTGCGAGTCCGACGTCTCTCCAGGAATACCCTGTGAAGCCAGGTCTCACTGGTCCGTACATAATGCCGATGCCCATGCCCATGCCGACGCTCTACAACGGGGACAAGAAGCCCAAGTTGGGTATAATCGAGCTCGTGATATGCAATATCGGGGCCATGCTCGCGAGCATAACCATGGACTTCGACATTCGGCTGTCCAACGTTTCGCCCATCCACCCGCGACTCCAGCCCTCGCAGTTTGAGTCCGACGAGCCCACGCGATGGTGGAGGGGCAGCAGCAGTGGCGCAGACTCGGGGTTCAACCGGAATTCTGGGTACCTTGGCACCGAGTACGAGTTCAGCTCCAGCAGCGGCTACGCTCACAACACCTACCACGGACCCGCCAAACACTATAGGTAAATTTTAAGATGAGGACAAGACTCAAGAATCTAACTCCGTTAACTCGTAAGTCCAAAAGTTGAGTCTACGAGACTTGTCGAAAAGAGTTAAGAGTCAGAAATTTTAATCTTTGGGAGACTTCGGAAAGACTCAACAGTTTTTGCGGCACGTCAAAAATACAAATTAGTTATAATATCAAATCATTTAAAAATTTTGATTCTGAATCTTCAAATTAACTTCTTAAGCAAGTTACTCAAAATTATTGTGCCTAAGGACTCAAATCTTTTCGACGTGGTGATAGTAGCCTTACGACTCGTAGATTATATCTACGAGTCGTAAGGCTCTACTGCCTCTATGGACTCAGAGTCGATGGTTTTTCTAGTTTTAAGTTTAACGGTTTGGAACAGTAGAATACAGGATTATTTCACGTTTCAGACCTTTCTTAAGCAGCATGGCCGGAGGCATGCCTTCGTCGGGTCTCCAGCCGCTACGGTTTACAGATTCGCCGCAACACTATGCCAGTTCGGGCAGTGGTGGTGGAGGCGGCGGCTCGAACGTCCCAACCCCTAGTCCCAGACGGAAGAACTCTATTAGCAGCAGCAACGACGACCCTTACTCGCCCGAGCTTTCAAGAATCGTTACTCCAGGGTACGCAGCCTATTCGGACTACGCGCCGCCTGGCTACTCGATGGACTACTACAGGCCGTCTGAAAGCTACCTGCCGGCCATTGACTACCAGTTAGTATGGATTCTTTATGTAACAGTAAAAAAAATTAAAGTATTTTAGAAAAAACTTTCGAATGTTCAACCTTGAGCTAGAATTCGCGTAATTCACTGGAACTTGCAGTGAGTCACACACATTCTTTAACAATTTTGGTGCAGTTGAACATATGACGCAACTTCACACTCGAACGTTCGCCCAACATTCAAAAAGAGTTTCGTTGAAAATTTTGAACCTTTTTTTAGTGACAGAATGCTGGAGTGCTCGGGGTTTCCACACGCCTACGACAATCCAGGCAGCGTGAGCAGTCCATCGAGAACGAGGCTGCCATCGTATACTCACCACAGAACCTCGTCGAACGTCTCCAACGTGAGCACCTCCTCTCAGAGTAACGTCAATCCGAGTTTCAGGCTAGACGACGAACCCGTTGGAGAGTATCCGTCTCTTTACTCTCCTGGACACTCTTTGGTTCGTTACCTGAATATGAATGAAATCAGTTTTTATTTGAAGTATATATTGACCTTTCTTTAATACTTTTCCAGGGACACTACCGGGTTCACTCGAACGCAGCGCTCATGTCGAATCTGTCTGGTAACTACGGTAGCTCCAGTTTAAATCACGACTACGTCGGTGGCAGCGGTGGTGGTGGGCTTCAGTACTTAGCGCGTCACAATTCGCAGGATTCAAACCCACTGATCGACAGGCCCAGCAATCTTGAAGTCACGTCCAGACTGAGGTCTAGTCTCAAGAGGTCGAACTACGCCTACAGCTCGCCTAATAAGAGCGCTAGTAAAAATAGCTCCGGTGCTGGTTAGTTTCTATACTCTTACATAATTTGAGTTTTTGAACCTGGATCAATGGCTCATGAGTAAAAAAATATTTGATCCTGTATAAAATTGTAGAATTTGTCAATTTCGAGACGATTGATTTTGATAACTTTGAGTCTCAAAGCTTGATTTTTAAGCCAGGCGGTCTCGTGTAGTTTAGTTCCTAACTGGAGACTTTACTATTTGCCAAACACTAAATAAATCTCATAAAGAAATTTCGTTTAAAAATTAATATTACAACAGGTACACCGACAAACCCAACGCCACCGGACTCTCTCACATCCGAGGACTCAAGCTACGTTTCGGCGAAGGACGGACAGATATCAATCGGCAGAGTTAGGTTCTCACCTGTGACTTTCGATCGAGGCGACGTCCTCGTGCACCCTGGTGTGCCTTCACTCACGTCAGATGTGACGAGTCCGCTGCAATCGGCCACACGACGGATCAGTCGCAACCGAAAGCCTAGCGTGACCGAGCTTGAGAGAGATTTTTTGTCATAGCACTGGCTTAACTAATAAGCACAGTGCAATACCTCAAATTTTGCAAATGATTTCGCTCAAGAGACTTGAACAGAACTGTGAATATAAAACGATTTTTGCGTCTACAGCGTTTGAAGAGGGCGCTGTTGTGCATTGTTGCCAACTGAGATTCTTGTTACCTGATAAGTTACGAATTATATCATTGGTGTTTAGTGCAATAACACTCAATCAGTTGGTTACTTTACCAGCCTGAAATCGTTTTAAAAAGAGTCTCTTGAAACATTAAAAATACACTGCCTTTCGTGATGGATTTCTAAGTGAAACCATTGCAGATTTGTTTGAATTATCACGCGACACCAATTATGGGTAAGAAAATTTTTTGATTATTTTCATTGATTGCCAATTGTTTCAATTTAATTATGAAAAAAAAGATAAAAACTTTTGAAAAAAGTGTGAAATGGTTCAATATGATTTGTAGCTTTTCCAAAAATCTGCAAAGTGTACGCAATATTTTTAAGACTTTAAGAAAAAAGAGCGAGAGTGTGAGTGTGAGTAGAGTATGCTTTTTTAGCTAGGTTATGATGTTTAGTGCAGAAGTGCAAAGTACAACTATATTAAGACATATACAAATACCTACAGAATTTTTTTATATTGTTGACCTCTAAAGGAGTTTACTGCACAAAAGTAAAACAACTTATTAATAAAACAAACAGAAACTTATTAAAATCATCTCATTTAGTTTGGTATCGAAAATTTTAAAATATTCTTCAGTTACAAAAATTAAGTTGACGCACTTATTCAACAAAAGAAAAGATTTTTAATTTGTTCTTTGTCTATAAAGTTGTAATTTTTTTTAAAACCTTTTCAAAAACCAGGAAATACTGGTAAGAACATTATTTGACACTAAGTGTTTGTACCATAATAAATACTAAAGTGACTTGTCAAATTGCCTTTGCAAAATAACCAATGACATTTTTAAGCAATCATGAGCTTAAAAACTATAAGATATTATAATTTTGAGCAAAAGCTAGTCTTTTGCAATACATAAAAAATAAATAAATTGCTTTTTTATTTCTTTAATTGATAAATTTTTAATACATAATAAAATTATGTTTTTTACTTAGGATTTTTAAATTTACATTTTAATTTGAAAACAATATATCAAATTCTTTTTCATGAATTAAAAATGGTTTCTCTTAAAGCATGATTGAGAGGCTTTTCCGCTTTTTTATTGTAAAATACCTTTTTGCATAGCAAATGATTGAATTGTAAATTACCATTACTGCAGATTCAATAAATATCATTTCGTCTTGATAGAAAAGTATTTTTTAAGTTATTATTTTGTTATTAAATCTTTTTCAAAGGTCATTTCGCTTAAAAATGACATTAAAAAGTTATTTTTCTGTCAAGAAAAGTTTGCTTATCAATCAGTATTCAGTACAATAAAATGAGAAAAAATTATATATTATATATATATATAAACGTACATAGGAATTTGATATAGAATCTATTCTTTATTGAGATACTAAAAATAGATCGAAGAAACTTCTAAAAAAAATTTAATGCAAAGTCAACATTGTAAATATATGCTTTGCTCCACCACGTGGATTTAACAAATCGTATTATAATTATTGTAATATTAGATTTTTTATTTGTCAATTAACTGAGTAGTAAGAATTCGTTTAATTATTTAAAAATTTTTAATTATTGTCAGTCCTATTGATTAGGAAATGATCAAATGTGCAGTATAATCAAAATATATTCGCACAATGACGGGTATTTTTATTTAAAAAATTTTTTTTTATTATATAATTTTATTGATTAAAAAAAATCACTTAGGATTATACATTTTATTGCATTTGTTACATTGCAGCCTTTGTTTTAATTGACTAATTTGAAATTAGTTTTATTTTTTATTTTAAATGTTATTTTATAATTTTTTCACTGTATGTAATATTTACCATCTTTTTAAAATACAAATGCATTTTTTTTTTTTATTTTAGTTTAAATGTTTTCATTGATAAAAATGAAAAAAAAAAAAAAAAAAAAAAACCATATGAATCAGTATTGAAGATTGCACTGTTGAGTGCACATGTAGATATAAAGTGAAGATTTTTTTAAAGGCAATTTATTTTAATTTGAATAATCTCAGGAATAAATTAGGACATGAAATTTTTTTACAAGTTGAAAATTATTTTTACTCAAAAATAAAAATGTTTATTTTTATGAGATTAATAGTTTATAGCTTATATTTTATTGCAATTTATTTGTTTATTATGATTTTCGTAATTCATAAGTTTTAATCTAGCAGAAAATTCATTACCATGTGATACATAAAATACAATACAATGGGAAGTCTTAATGGAACTTCCTATAATAACGAAAGTGATTCGATATAATTTTAATGAAAATTGATTGCTGGAATAAACTAAAAGAAGCAAGTTTAGCACCACTTTTTGTGGGCTCTATGCAGATTTTTAATGTATTCTCGATTTTTTTAAACTTAAAAAATAACCATTATGATAAAATGAAAAAGCTGCGGTGCTAGTAAATTATGTACTTAAGTATTTAAATATTGCGCGACATGGCTTATTAAAAATCAGAAGTTAGTCAAAAAAAATGCTTCTAAGATTCGAAAAACTTTTTTCTCTTTTCTAAAATCTATGAGATACCAATGTTATAAAAAATTTAAATCTATGAAAAATATATATACTAGTAATTACAAATTGTTGATGTAGGAATAAATTAAGTTCTTCAAAGTGTAAATACTTGGCAGCTTTAAAAAATGAAAGATTTGTCTTTATCAGTTGCCAACAGTGCTAGTCTAAGTTTTTTTTTTTATTTTATTTAAAACACCATTTAATAATCAAACCATGCAATTTGTTATTAAAATTATTGTTCAATTTAAAAAAAAAAAAAACTTAAAATGAACAATTTTTTTACTGATACTGCGAATGAATAACTTTATTTTTTAGTCTGTTACAACGATGAACATAAGTTATCGATTAATTTTTATTAACGAATTAATAAAAAAAAAATCGTTTATATACTTCTTGTGTAACATTCCTTCAGTAACTTGAGTTTACAATGATTTTTTTTAAATAAACCATTAGGAAATAACCAAATTAATTTAAATATTTTTTGAATATAAGTAGTATGGATCGTATTTAAACAATCGTGGAATCGTAATAATGTAGATTAATGTATATACTAATAATTAATTTTTTATACTTAGTGTTTACCTGTTTTCGAAAGTTAGATATTGCGGCGATCATAATTAATACGTTGGCATTATTGTAAATGCAATTTCACGCATTTATTTTCTAAATTAGGAAAAAATCTAACTTAGTAAATAAGCTGTAACATGTTAATATTAATAAATAAGACTCGTACAATACATCATGACCAAGAATACTTAAAAATTGCGTTTTAATAATATACAATCCACAAAATACATTCCATATATAAATATGTTGTTTACATATGTAAAAAACATTTGTGCTACAGTAAATTTTCCAAGTGCATTTATTTATTTAATTGAAAATTGTAAAAGCAATTCAAAAAAGTAACTTGTTTTTGCTAATTCATAATAAAATTGAAAAAATTTTCTAATTACCAAAACATAGTTTGAGAAGTAAATTTTATGATTCGAATGTCAATAAAATGATGTTTGTTTTTATGAATGATTAAAAAGTCAAAAAAGGTATGAAAGCACAAAAATGAAAGTTCATGTTTGATCAAAAATTTTCTTTCGCTATTCATGGTTTAATAAAAAAAATATAAATTGATCACAAAATTTAGTATGTTTTACAATAAATTTTCAAATATATTAATAAAATAATAAGTACTCATGTAGCAACAAAGTAAAATAAATCATGATCACGTAAATGTTTGAACAATGAGTAGAATCCTCGAGCACATAAATGTAACTGAGCCTTTTATACCATGTATGAACTTTTAAAAAAAGATGATAAAAAAATGTATGTTTGATAGCCGAATGAAAAATTGTTCGCAAAAGTAACAAAGATAATTAATTATAGAAAAAAAAATTCTATTGACTCACTAGAGCTTCAAGGTATATTTATTTAATGTGAGCTGCTAAAACAATGCAATGTGTTCTCTGCAAATGTATTATGCACGAGAAATGACTGCTTTGGTATGTATGTACGCCTTATCAATGAAGAATTGTGAAAGAAATGTAAAGAAAAAATTATTACGCAAAAATATGGCAATGTTTTACAAAAAAATCTAAAAATAAAGGAACTTAATTAAAAGAATTCAAAGAATAGTTATTTCTAATAATTAGTCTTATTTATTTATATTTTTATAATTATTCCAAATATGATTTTAAGAATTTAACAGTATGAATTCTACGGTTACCAAAAGGACTAAGTCATTAATGTATAATCTAATAAACGGTCCTTTTTAGAATTATTATTTTTTTTTATTTAACTCTTCATTGCATAAAAATGATCTATCAGGACCTCGCAACAAACTTAGGTTTGATTTATATCACAGATTGTTTGATACAGAATAACGTTGAAATGAGTCTTCAAAAATAAAAAATTGAAAAATGATTTGAAATTATTTTAAAATCTTTATGTTTATTACGGCCAAACAAATTTTCAAACACTTTGATTGCTATAACGTTTATTTATTTATGTTTTGTAAGAATAATCGCTTCGAAGTGGTGCTAATTCTAACTGATTATTATTCAAATTATCATTAAAATTCTGGTGTTTTGTTTGTGTGCCCTAGCTCCAAAAGAAGAAGAGAATTGAGAAATAAATATTCCGCACCTGCAGCGTGTAAACGTTTATGATTCAAGTTTGATAATTTTATCCTTAAATTATTGTACTTTATTTTTCAAAAATTTTTCTGCAATGATTTTTTAGGTTTTCGAAACCTGACAGTTGTTTCTCGTTAGATCATTATTGAGCTTTACTAAATAAGATTGGATTCGGGCAAATGGTACGTGATCAGCTTTTGAGATCAAGAGCTATTACAAAAACATTTTTTATTATGTAAAAAAAAAAGTTTATTTGGTATACGATTAGATGATGAAAATGAAATATCAAAAGTAAAATTAATAAATGAAGCCACTATTTTCAAAATACTATAAACTTGAATAAAAAAAATTTGTTATTCATTCTTTACAATTTCTATCCCATCTTATCATCTTTATTCTGATTGGTTTTGACGGACGCAAAATCATATCAACAATCAGTTTCATGTCGGCTATCCTGTCGATCGGCTCCAAGTAAAAATTGTACAATATTTGAGATGTCAGAGACTTCAGTTCCATCATTGCAAATTTTTGACCTGAAACGTTCACAAAAATCTGTCAATATATTTTTTATCACGACACCATTGTTTTTATGTACTAACCAATACAATTACGAGGTCCAGCACTGAAAGGTAAGTAAGAATAAGGGTGACGAGTTTTTATTTCTGGTAAAAATCTGTCTGGATCGAATTTATTAGGGTCGGTCCAGAAATTTGGATCTCTGTGAAAATAATATATATTTCAGTCAGTATTAAAATATTCAAAAGCAAGTCAGTCTTATTATTAAAATATTTCAATAAATTCATTCAATCTGTACCTGTGAGTGTCGTACAAGTGTATCATCATGTGCGTACCCGCCGGTATCATTGCATTTTCTGCAAAAAAAAAAATTCGATTAGCAATTTGGACTAAGAACTAACTGATTATAATTATATGATTACTCAGGTGCAAGTCTTCTGGGGTATATCGTAACATTGTCGCCACCGGTGGATAAAGTCGAAGAGCTTCTTTGAGGCAACGCTCAAGGTAACTGAATTCTTGGTTCATCGAAACATCAAATTTTCCGTCGGTTTTGTCCAGAAGTTCTGTAACTTCGGCCCTGGCACGGTCCTTCAATAACCAATCGAATGTTAAAAGTAACAATATAATCATATAAACGAGAGAAGATAACGGGATCAGAACCTACCTGAGCTTGTTTATTTTCGGCAAGTAGAAACAGTGCAAACGTCATGGCTGATCCGGTGGTATCGTGACCCTGTTTTTAACCGTTTAATCATTAGTTAAAATAGCAAAAAAATTTTATTTAATTGATTGCCCATTGGAACTTACTTCAAAAGTAAAAGTGTCAACTTCCTCTTTGACTCCTTCGCTGTCAATTAAACCCTGCTGCTGTTGTTCCAGTAAAAGATCCAACATTGCTAATCTTTTCTTTTTTCCTATACAGGTAACGTGGCAAATTAAAAAATTTTGAGAAAAATCCATCATAACTTATAAATAATATTGAAAACACACGATTTCGATTTTTACAAGTATTTAGTATCAACACCTAATTTTTTAGCCTCATTATATTAAAAAAATACTTTTCACAAAAAAAAAAATATACCGTTAACAGTGAATTTTCTTTCACAAACATTATTTTGAATGATCTCTGTAGTTGGAGACTCCGTCATATATTACAATTCGGTGTTCCTGACTCCTAACAATGGCCACTTATAGTTAGCATGGCCGAATCGTTGGAGAAATAATAAAAACTTTTTACTAGTACTGATATTATTTATCTCTTGTTATCTTAATAGTAAATATATATAAAAAACGCCAGGCAGTTGACTTTGTAAAATTACGTCCTATTTAAAATATTTGGCAGGAATTTGAAATGAATATTTATAAAAATATCTAAATTCTTCAAAAATTTGACAAGAATAATAAATCTTTAATTTAGAGAATTTATATATTTTTGATAGTTTCTGACATTGTGATTATTTTATGATTTCTCTTACCTACAAACTCGATGTCTACCAACCCTTTAGTATTGTCCAACTCATGTAAGTAGACGTTATTTGTATTTTTGTGGTACTCTTGTCGATCTTTTATAACCTTTTGATAAAAATAATGATTAATTACGAAAATAATAAAAAAAAAATGCATTGTAAAATTTTTTACTGTACATTTGTAGTAAACTTGTGAAGAGTCTTGAGGGTTCTCCTGTGCAAACTACCCCATTCGTACAAAAAATCCATCATCCAAGTATAAATGTAAGGTTTGTTTACTCTGAAAATTTTTTAATTTTGATTTTAAAACTGTCTACATCCTGGAAACGAGGATAGTTTTTTAATTACCTAAATGCTATGATATGTCCCATATCGTGTACAGCATTTATATATTTTTCCGAAACTTTTTCATCCATTTTACGCAAATTTACCCCCATGGCAGATTCTAAAAATAACAATTAGTTCATTCATCACTATACACCCAATATTTTTATGATATTTTGTTAATCAAATCTCTTTAAAAGCTTATTTTGTAATGCTCACTGTAAAATAAAAAAAAATTGATTCATTTTTGAAACATTCTCAACTGATCAAGGAGGTGACGATACTGTTCATAGAATAAATAATCAGACCAAAGCCAACAATAAGAACAACATTCTCCTGTTAACCACATGCTAAAAGTCGATTGTTACTCTTTTAACTTTATCGGTACTCACCGCAAATAACGTTCAAAGTATGCTTCGAACAGAACTGCATCAAACTTTGTAAAGTAATCGTGCTCTTGCTTCTCAACGACTGAATCATGTTTTGTGCCTCTTCGTTTGTAATTTCCATGTACTTTTTCAGAATGTTGAAATGAAATGCTGGAGTCAGAAGTTTTCTCCTGTGACGCCATTTTTCACCTGCAATTCAACCAACTCATTTACCAAAAAATATTTCTTGATCCCAGTCTTTCAATATTTATCCATACCTGTACTGGTCAGTAAACCAGTTTTCAACCATGGCATGAGATATTCGTACATGAATCCTTTGGTTATGGCTTTTTGACTTGATAGTAAAATCTAAAATCATAAATAAATAATACCAATGAGTGTTTAAATGTCTTTTGATTTTGTGCGAAGAGTCTTTATTCAGTTTCATTTACTTCTAAATCATCCGGATGACTAATGAATACTATGGCGGACGAAGTAAACCAATATCTGGATATAGGGTAGTATTTTGTTACGCAGCTCCGGGTAACTTCCCATAATTTGTCTAAAATTTTATTAATTCAAAAACTTAGTGAAAAAATGTTTGCATGTAAAGAAAATAAAAAAATGGTTACAAGATATTTTGTTAATTATTGAACAACTTCAATAATCTATCATCGAATGACTAAATTTAAAAATTATACGAATTATTATTATTTTTTTTTTTTATACAAAAAATTAATGAGCTAAAACAATATATACTATGATTATAATATTACAATTCAATCAATTGAAAAAAATTCAATCAAAAATAAAATAATTTATAATTTGGATGAAGTTTTCTATTATATTAGGTATCTTTAGAAAATGTTTATTATATTTATTAAAGTACATTATATTGTGAATAAAGAAACAAGTAGAAAATCTGAAAACAAAAACTAGTAATTACTTTTAAAAAAGTACTGTACATAAAAAATACTGTAGAAATTACTTAATTATTGGACTAGAAAAAACTCAAAAGTACCTCTACCAAATGAGTACTCGAAGTGTATTTTTTTAAATAAAAATCTATAAATTTATTTGAAGAAACACTAATGTATAATATAATAACACACTTTTACAGCCTGTATTGAACAACAAAAGATTTCCAACAATCGGCCAAGGCGACGGTCCTTGTAATTTGTCTAGTTCCTTGGCTCTTCTGCAGTTACGCGTTATTACGTGAAAACAAAAAGCAGTCACAAACAACAACAACAACGGAAGTAAATAATACATTTTGACAAAAATTTCACTTTTTCTTCTTCTTCACTTCGTCAGATCGATTGAATTTCTCGTAAAACATTTAAAAATACTTTATTTATTTATTTATTTTTAAATTACAATGGTCGTCCTTAACTCTACTGAAGACAGAAATCATCTCCTCGGATTTATATCATTTTCTTACTGTTTATAAAGACCACGTTAAAAATTTACTTGTAAGTATCTGCTTCTCCCACCATTGAAAATTTATCTCGCTCGGTACAGCGAGGTTTTCCTTTTTGAACTTTGCTTGAAAATATTTTTTGAAAATTTAAATTTTGGTTTACTAAGGAAAATGGCATTGCACAAAAAAGTTTTCAATTAGAAAGAAAATCCATTTCATTTTTGACTTTTTGATCAAGAGCAAAACTTCTTTTTTCATACTTGTATTATGGAGTGTATTCTTTGTATTTATCAACTATTTTGATCAAATTATTTTCAGTTTCTATTTTAAAAACATTTTTTTTTTTTTTTTTTAATTTATGCATGTACATTTTTTGCTTTATATCGATTCAATGTGTAATTTTTTCATTATCGAGGTATTAAAGTTTGTTAAATAAAACTTCTAAGTTTTACCTATTTAGCCAATAGGCATCTAGTAACAAGATTTATTTGGACGTTTAATGACAGTCATAAAAATTTTATTGCTTTTAAAAAAAATGTATTGTTACAATTTAAATTGACTTAAAAAAGTGACAGTCAAGAAGGATTACACATGAGTGCAAAAACTGATAAAAAAAATAAGCGTAAATAAAGGCATAAACTTGACCGTTAGCCTGATATTACGTTGAGTTTTGCTCATCACACAAACAATAATCTATTATTATGATTGTACAAAAAAGCTGCCATTTGTTTTTTGGGATGCAAATTTGTAAAAAATAACACATTGCAGCTTTTTTTCAAATTAGGAAATATTAGAAAAAGCACTTTTTTATACTGGTTGTTTTGCAAGACAAAAGATTAAAGTGTTATTGATATTTATTAGTGGACATTGCGGTGGCCTACATATTATTTTTCAATATTGAGTCAAAATAATAGATGATTTTGTAATAGGGAAATGATAATGCTCTGCACCCAATTGATTTGTGGATATATTTATAGTCCACTTCCTCTATAAACTATCTTCAGTTATTTTAATTTCAATTCTTTTACGTCAGCAGTTATTTTCATCATTTTGCAACATGCAAAACAATGATTCCTAAATAAGATTCAAGACTATTAGGAGATCGTTGCTCTGATTAAAGTCTTAATCTGGTCATTTAATTTTCAAACGTGTAATTATTGGAAACAAACGTCTCCCATATTTTGCTAATAGTTCAGTAATCAACTCGAAACTATAATTATTTGAAAAAGGTTTTTCAATATAAAAATTTTAACAAAAAATTAATATTGTCATTTATTTATTTATTCTAATGAATTTTACCCGAACAGGATCGAGTGGTCTAGAGCAATATCCGCCATCAATTTCATGTCGCACGTTCTATCAATTGGCTCGAGTTTGAAATCATATAAAATTCGACTGATCAGTGATTTTAATTCCAACATCGCAAATTTTTGACCTGTGAAAAAAAATTCTTGAATTTTGAGTATGACAGTTAAAAAAAAAAAAAAGCACGTTACCGATGCAATTTCGTGGACCAGCGCTGAAGGGTACGTATAGGCATATATAAGGATGATGATTCACACTATTTTCAAATAGAAATCTGTCAGGAGAAAATTTATTTGGATGCAGACAAAAATTTGGATCCCTGTGAGTATCGAAAACGTGTATCATAATGTGCGAGTCAGCTGGAACAAGAGCGTTTTCTGCAAAAAGTGTATAAGGAGTTACTCAGTAAGGTCTTAAAGATTAAATATTGTTGCAAATATTTTAAGTACTCGTCGATACAAAAATACTTCAACAAAATTAAAAAAAAAAAAATTTTATAAATTTTTTAATATTAAATCTTAGAAAAATTAATTGCGCTCAAATTCTCTCGACTGATATAAAATTGATTTTTTTTTTTTTTTAATCAAAATCTTTTCTTAATGTTTGTATCATCTAGTGATCAAATAAATAAAAGTTAAAATAATTTAATTACTTAGCTGCAAATCTTCAGACGTACATCGCACCACAGTTGCACCAGGTGGAAAAAGCCTCACGAATTCTTTACTGCACCTGTCAAGGTAACTCAACTTTTGCAATTCCTTAATACCAATTACACCATCGTTATCGTCTAAAATTTTGGTAACTTCAGATCTGGCTAAGTTCTATAATGTGTATCATAAAAAGACTAGATATTAATTTTCCTAACATTTGACATTATTTACTAACCTGAGCCTCTTCATTTTCTGCCAGCAACATCAGTGTAAAAGTCATGACCATGGCAATGGTGTCGTGACCCTTAAATCAGATTTTAAATGAATTAAGAATTTCATTAGATATAGAAAAAAAGAATTAATTAAAAAAATAATAAAATATAATATGAAATAAATACACAAAATATGAAAACAAAAAAAAATTTACTATTTTTACCTAACTTGAAAAAAAAATGATGAAATTTCTACTCACAGCAAAAGTAAAAGTGTCAAGTTCCTCTTTGACGCCTTCATAATCGATTAAACCATCAAATTCGGCCACCAGCAGTAAATCGAGCATCGCTAATCGTTTTTTTCTACCTGTAATTAAAATTTTTATTGATATTTACGTTTAGAATTATTTAAAATTTTTTGAATTTTCTGTATACCCAAGTCATCTTTGATATTATAGTTTTTAACGTCTCCAATGAATTCTTTCAGATATTTGTAGTCGGTCCGCTTATGATATTCTTTACGGTCTTTTATTAACTATAATTTTTTAAGATTAATTATAAAATGTTCTTCATTAAAATACTAGATAATTTACACTTTTTTACTTTGTCCGTGAAACAATGAAGAGTTTCAACTGCGTTTTTTTGAATGCCTCCCTATTTACATACGAAGTTCATCATCCAGTTAGTTATGTAAGGTCTCGTCATCCTTAAGGAAAATTAGGGTCGATTAGAATGTAGAATTTTTTTTTTTTTTCAATTTCAACAAAAAATACATACATTACCTGTAAAGAACAACATTGTCCTTATCGTGAACAGCTTTTTTGTACTTTTCTACCAATTGGTTGTCTATAGAATCTAAAGAAACTCCCATTGCTGATTTTGTAATAATAGTTCAGGTAAAAAATTATAAAATTTTAGAAATGAATTATTGGAAATAGAAATAGGAATTGAGAAGTATAAAAATGATTAAAATGATAATATACACCAAACATTAAAAATAAAGTATCTACACATAACTATGAGAAGAACGATTGATCGCGGGCACATGTATATCTTTTGTTAGATACTTTGATTTGAAAATTCTTTCAAACGAAAATAAGAAGCGATCAAAAAGATGATCTTAAATGATTTGCAACAAAAAAAATTGAAACTATCGGTTTATCAATTAATGACGGCAAAAAATTTTTTTGTTCACTTAATTAATAGCCATCATGATTCATTATATCATCTATTTTAATCAGCTCGACTTATTCAATTAAATTTTTTATTTGAAATTTCTGAGTTAAGATAACTGAAATTTGTATTTAAAAAAATGCTAAGTTCGGGGTTCAAGTCATTTCATTTTACTGCAAAAATATTAATTAAGTTCTGATATGCAGCATTTTTATTATTATTATTTTTTTCAATGTAAGTAAATTTTTTTTTATTGATTACCGCATATTATATTCAATGTGTATTTCGAGCAAAATGGAATCAGACTTTTTATAACTTCCTTATCTTCATTTTTGAGTTGATCAATCATTTTTTTTCCTTCCTCGCTTGTTATTTCCAAATACTTTTTCAAAACACTGAAGTGAAAAGCTGGTGTCAAAATTTTTCGTCTTTTACGCCATTTATCCCCTGTAAAATAAATTCTTAAGTTTCACAAAATTTTTTATATTCAGAATTGCTGTCGATATTACCTGCACTTGTAACTAGTCCAGACTTTAACCAAGGATGTAAATATTCATAAAAATATCCTTTGTCGATAAATTTTGGATTAGAAAGTAAATTTAAATAATTAACAATGACAGTAAATAATCAAACCAAATAAATTTGAAACATTCAAAAAATATTTAAGTTTATTTGATAGCACTACGAAGTGTGTATGTTTTATTTTTACCTCTATATCATCTGGATGCAACACACTTATAATTGCAGATTTGCATATCCAAAATCGGGTTATAGTAAGCGTCAGTTAACCGTCTTCCGATTTTCCAAAGTACGTAGGTATACTTACTACTTTTATATAGAAAAAAAGGAAAAAAAGAAAAAAAAAAAAATCAGAAAATAACATTCAACGGAAACGAAGAAAAAGAAGAGGGGGTGAAAAAAATAAAGCAGATCAACATAAATAAAGGAAAAAAATATGAAAAAGAATAGAAAAGAGACTTTTAAAAACGGAAGAACTATACCAATGGAAAATAGAGTAAGAAAAAGGTTGAAGAGTATAAATGTTTCAGAAAGCTCACAAATAATTATCACTCTTGTGAATTACGAAAATAAAAGATTTTATGAAAAAGTTTGGGATAAGTGATTGAACTCATATGCGCCATGAAACTAGAAGAAGTAAATATTTATTTGAATCCATATTTTACATATAATGTTTTAGTATACTTGATAGTCAGTACTTTACGTATACTCATCTGAGACAAAAATATACTTGTATGGATAATAAATTTAAAAAAAAGATAGTAATAGGATGATGAAAGTTTTCTTTTGAAGAAGTTTTATGAAAAATTTGTTATTGATACATTAGAAGCTGACTTGTTGAATTTATACAATTTAATCGAATTCCTAAGAACTTAATCATCTAAGATATAACTGCATCATATAATTTTAATAAATTGAGACTATTTTTTTATATTACATATAACTATTTATTTGTAAAATTTATTTATTAATTCTAATCAGTTTTATCCGTACAGGATTAAGTGGTCGTAAAACAATATCTGCCATCAGTTTCATGTCGCACGTCCTGTCCACTGGTTCCAGTTTGAAGTCATACAGAATTCGACCGATCAAAGATTTCAATTCCATCATGGCAAATTTTTGACCTGAAACATTAGTGAATCGTGTGTACTTAATAAGTAAATAAATATTTTTTTTAATTTTTTAAATTTTTTTATGAGAAAAAAAAACCAGTTTCAAAATTGCAAGATTATTCAATTATAAAAATCGTGATGTTTGTATGTTGTCAGTAAAGTTTAGGTCATAAACTGTTGCGTTACCAATGCAATTTCGTGAACCAGCGCTGAAAGGTACGTAAGCGTATGGATGACGATTTACACAATTCTCTGGTAAGAATCTATCTGGGTCAAATTTGTCGGGATCAGTCCAGAAATTTGGATCTCTGTGTGTGTCGTAAAAATGTATCATTATGTGCGAATCAGCTGGAACAAGGGCGTTTTCTGCAAAAAATTAATAATAAGTTTGTTATATCAAAGGCATCATTTTTTTTTAATCTCAAAAGAACTGTTTCATTACTTAGTTGCAAGTCTTGACCGGTATATCTCACCAAAGTAGCTACAGGAGGATAAAGCCTTAAAGATTCCTTGATGCATCTTTCAAGGTAAGTGAATTGCTGCAATTCTGACATTCCAACTGTGCCATTACTTTTGTCTAAAACGTCTGTTACTTCAGCCCTTGCCAAGTTCTAAAAATAATAAAAAATACTATAGTTTGAGATTCAAAACGTTCTGATCAATTTTTACTTACCTGAGCCTCTTTATTTTCTGCCAGAAGCATCAGGGAAAATGTCATGGCCATACCAGTCGTGTCGTGAGCCTAAAAACAAGTGCACACTTATGAAACTTAGAATGCATGAATGTTCCAGAAAAATATTTTAATTATCATCTTACTTCAAAAGTAAAAGTATCAACTTCCTCTTTGACGCCTTCGTAATCAATCAGACCTTTGCTTTCAGCTGCTAACAGCAGATCAAGCATCGCTAATCGTTTTTTCCTACCTAAAGTAAGAATTTTAAATATTTCTTAAAATTTCAAGTACTAAACGTTATTATATATTTCTACACATACCAATGTCTAAGTCATCTTCAACTCTGATTCTTTTGAAGTTTTCACTGAACTCTTCTAGGTATTTATTCTTGGTCCGTTTATGATACTCCATTCGATCGTTTATAACCTTCGTAAAAAAAAAGTTTGCTATTTTTTAAAATAAAAACATTTTTATGTATGTAGGGAACATTTTATTACCATCTCAGTAAAACGGTGAAGAGTTTTAACTGCGTTTTTTTGAATACTACCCCACTTCCATACATAGTTCATCATCCAGTTCGTTATGTATGGTCTTGGCATTCTACGATTAATACAAAATAAGTGATGATTTCAAAGTTTAATAATTATTCAGTGCAAAGAATAATACATACTTTACCTGTAAAGAACGACATTGCCCATGTTGTGAACTGCTTTTTTGTATTTTTCTACTGTTTGATCGTCCATTTTGTCCAAATCAACTCCCATTGCTGATTCTAAAATTATATTGTTATGAGTCAAAAGTTTCTCATTTTATTCTTTCAAATGAATAAAAAATCATTTTTTCCTCTAAGTAGTTAGAATTCAACAGTTTTTCACCAATAGATTGAAAAATTAAAAAGATCTTCGACTAAAACTCAAACACAGAAATGGGAATTTTTGATTTTTGAGCTTTTGTTATGCAAAACGTTTTCGTTAATTCATCTTTTGAACGTAACATATTAGAAACTTTAGTTTTTCCAACGCCAAACTTTATCGCTGCATCACGAACACTTAGTTTCTTTATTTGAGATTTTTTAAAACAAATTAATTAGTACAACCATTTCAAAAAAGTCAAAAGTCCGCTGTAGGGAGGTTCAAAAACCTAAAAATTTAGTCCAGCGACTGTCCGTGTCCGTTATTAAGAGTGGATGCTACATTCAAAATATATGGGGAAAGTTCAAGCATGCCGCTATAAAGAGTTGTCCGTTATAGGGAGGTTTGACTGTAATTTTCAAATTCTAAACCTCATTTAGATATCAAAACAAAAATTCTATTTTTATATTTATTAGTTAATAAGAGCCTCATTGTATTACCGCATATAATGTTTAATGTGCATTTTGAACAAAATGGCATTAGACTTTTCACAGTTTTTTGGCCTTCGGTTTTAAGTACATCAGTAATTTTTTTCCCTTCTTCACTAGTAATTTCCAAGTATTTTTTTAAAATACTGAAGTGAAAAGCGGGTGTTAAAATTTTTCGTCTTTGACGCCATTTTTCCCCTGTAAGTGAATTATTTTTTTTAGACCTAAAAAACGAATTCCAATTTTTAAAAATAGTTTACCTGTGCTTGTAAGTAAGCCAGTTTTCAGCCAAGGATGTAAGTATTCATAAATGTACCCTTTGTCGATAAATTTTGGATTAGAAAATAAAATCTATGAAAAAGAATTAAATGTATAAAAGTGTAGTCACATCTTGAAGTCAACTGTTTCAAAAATATTAATTGAAATTCGGTAAATTTCTAAAAATTATTTATTAAAAAAAGTCATGTTTATTACTTCTAAGTCATCTGGATGCGAGACACTTATAACAGCTGATTTACAAATCCAAAATCGAGTTATTGGATAATAAGCCTTGGTTATTCTTCTACCAATTTCCCAAAATTCATCTGTGTTAGCAAAAAAAAAAGCCAATTGAAAACATTTCCATACTATTTTAAATTTTACTGTCAGCAATAACATTAGTTTCAAGTTTTTATTTTAGTTATATGATTTAGAGTAAACTATGTCGACTATCATTTTTAAGTATAAAAATCTATGTACTGCATTGTTGGACATACTTCAAAAAAACTTACGTAAACAATTAACGTTAAATGTCAAAAGATTTCCAAAAATCGGGTAAGCAAATGGACCAGGTATTTTACGCAAAATTCGTCCTCTTCTGTTGTATCGAGTACATATGTGAAAAGTCAATGGTCCAATTAACAATAACAATATTAAATAAATCCACATTATATAATTCAGAAAGAACGAATTAACACTTGAATATTATCACCAACTTATACAATTTTTTTTCCTAAAAATAAGTTCACAGTTTGGACTTTTCATGGTTCTGTAAATCGAAAATTGTGAAAAGTGTCCGATCTTGCGGCAGGTTGTTCGTTATATAGTGACCTTTTTTTTGAATCTACGATTAGCCATGCAAAACTAATTGTCTACGATTAAATTGTTTCATGCATGGAATCAGCAGAAGGAGCTATAATGTTACTTTTTTAAGTCCTACTCAAATTAAAAATTTTTTTGAATCTCATCGACTACAAAGTAAGTACTACATTTTTTTTCAACTCAAATAAATCGTATAACTTTAACTTAAAACTTACTCTAGATTCAGTTTTTAAATTTTTGTAATTGGATCATATTTATATTTTTTTAAATATTAAAAATTTAGTAAATTTATTTCAAGTTTTTTAAGTTAAATTTTTTTTTTTCTTTATCCTGAAAATTACAACAGTTGAGAAAGTAAAAATTGTCTCGAACTCTTTTTAGGTCGAGCAAATTACAGCTCTCAAAATTTGCGCGTGGTACAACATGTAATTGCAGCTTCCAGAAAATCACGATGAGTAACATTTCTCGAAATTTGACTTTCGTTCCTAAATTTTAACTAGATCAAATATTTTTATTTTCTAAAGCACAATAATTTTTATATTATTTAAAGAAAGTACAACATTTTGAATGCAGCGTACATAAACAATAACAAGAACTATTAAAATTTTGTGTTAATGTTCCAATTTAATAATTTACTTTAATTGTTTAATTTATTTAACTAGGTTTTTTTATTGATCAATCAACCCCTCTTCACGATAGGCTAACAATAATTAATGCCAAAACTTTTGAAAAGCTATTATTTTTTTAATTCAAAATAATTCTTAAAAATAATATATTTGATACATTTTCATTATAATTATTTGGTTAAAATATAATAATTAGTATTTAACACTGACATTGTAAATCACATTATACATTATAAATTGCCTACAGCATAAAAAATCTCAAAATAATTCACAAACTTACTATCAAAAAATACTATTTATTCTTGATTAATTCTTATGAACTTTATTTTAAAGGGCTTTAGAGGTCGTATCACAATATCTGCAATTAGTTTGAGGTCTGATCTTTGATCTATAGGTTCAAGTTTGAAATCGTACAGTTATTCGAGCAATGGTTGATTTTAATTCCATCATAGCAAATCTCTGACCTGAAAAATTAAAAAAATCTCAGTGTAATTAATTTAATCATTTATAATTGTTGATATTAATATTTTTTTTCATAAGTATTAAGAGAATAAAAAAAAATATATGTATAAAACATTTATCTAAAAAATCAAATAATAATAATAACTTGTGAATTACCGATACAGTTTCTAAGACCAGCACTAAAAGGAACATAAGCGTAAGGGTGACGATTTTGAATGTTTTCAGGTAAAAATCTATCTGGGTAGAATTTATCAGGATTCGACCAACAGTTTGGATCCCTGTGAGTGTCGAAAAATGTTACCATGATGTCGGTTCCTCCAGGAATAAGAGCATTTTCTTAAACAATCAAAATTTTTCAATTATTTTTTCTGAATATGTTTATAAGGTAAAAAACTTAAACATACTCAGTTGTAAATCCTCAGGAATACAGCGAAAAACTGTTGACACTGGTGGATAAAGCCGCAACGATTCTTTGATTACCCTACCAAGATACTCGAGTTCTTGGATACTCGTCATGTCCAATTTTTTATCGGTCTTGTTCAAAAGATTCGTAACCTCGGCACGAGCTCGATCCTTGACATTTATAGATTTTTCACGCTAGAAGCGCCGAAAGTACTTTCGGGCTACTAGGTTTTTTGTACTTTCAGTCTACTAGCTTGAAAAATAGTATACACGCTCAGGGAGAGCAAAAATGAGCCAACCTTTAGCAAACCCTTGATGACCTCGCCTTCGGCTCGGACGTCAATTTGGGTTTGCTAAGGGCTACCTCATTTTTGACTCCCCGAGCGTGTAATGTACTATTTTGAAATACGATAGGAAAAATTCAATAGTGTAAGTAGTAACACTAAAATACAAACCTGCACTTCTTTTTCCTCCACTAGTAGCATCAAAGTGAAAGTCAAGGCCATTCCAGTTGTGTCGTGACCCTGCAATTTTTAACTCAAAAATTCATGATAATTTAATCTTTTTTTTTTTTTTTTGCTGATTTGCAAGGAATCCTATGATGATTTTAAAATTATTTGCTATACATGTAACTCTAATAACTGTTTTAGATTAATTTTTTCTGAAACAACGTATCATTTTACTAGCGTTGGAGAACTTTAAGCTTTATCTAATTTTTGAATTTAATTTTTAGACTTACTTCAAACGTAAATGTATCGACTTCTTCTTTGATGCCTTCGTTGTCGATCCAACTGTTTCGTTCTGCAGCCAGTAGAAGGTCCAACATAGCTAATCTCTTTTTACGTCCTAAATAAAATGAAATTTCATGTAATGATTTAATTTAAAAATTCCTTATATTTATGAATGAGTTATTGTACCTGAAGTAGTGTTTTCTTCATCATCAAAGCTTTTTAAAAATTTGTGATCAGTGTTCTTGTGATATTCTCTCATCTCATTTACAACCTGTATTTTATAAAAAATTATTTTTTGTTACTTAATCATAAAATAGTATTTCTCAAATTAATTAAAAACGATATATTATGTAAATTAATTACTTTTTCTGTGAATTCATAAAGAACTTGTAAATATTTTTTTTGCATTACTGCCCATTTCCATGGAAGTTCCATCATCCAATCGAATATGTACGGTCTTGGCAACCTTTAATTATTATTTCTCAACTAACTTAATTTAAAACGTCGATTGAAGTTATAAAAAATTTATTGATAACAAATACCTGTGAATAATAACAGCTCCGAAATCTTGCACAGCTTTTTTGTAATTTGTTATTCTGTTTTTTTTTCCATTTTGTTCAATGCGACTCCCATAGCCGTTTCTGTGGAAACGAAAATTAAAACTTTACTATCGCACCGTTCAAAAAATGACTTTCCAAAAAGCATTTTTGATTTTAAAATGATTAGCGCAAATTATGTTTAGAGTTAGTTCTGAGGTGAAGGGAAGAAAACTTTTGACAGGGTCCTTGCCCTCTCTTTTGAGACTCTCAACGCATCTTTCGGACTCGTCGTTTATGATGTCAAGGTACTTTTTCAAAATGTTGAAATGAAACGCAGGAGTCAAAATTTTTCGCCTCTGGTGCCATTTTTCATCTGTGGAAAATTTTTGTATTTGTTATTTTTTATGTTTTCATCAATATGAAATGTACTTACCTGTACTGGTCAAAAGGCCAGTTTTCATCCAGTGCTGAAGATGATCATAAATGTAACCTTTGTCGATAAATTTTAGACTAGAAAGAATAATCTAAAAAAAATTAATAACAACAATAAATTATACATACTAGTAGAGTTTGGATAAAAATTTTTAGCGGTGCAGTACCTAAATATCATCTGGATCTCTAACGCAGACCAGAGCTGATTTTACAAACCAAATCCTGGTGATTGGATAATATTTCCTTGTCAACTCTCGAGCTTCGTCCCATAATTCAGCTTAAATTAATGCAAACTTCGAATAAAGTACGAACTGAATGAATAGTGATTAAAATTTTTTTTAATTTTTGTCAAAGATCGAAATCACAATTAAAAAGAGATTAAAATAATAACTTGTAAGTAGCACATGCGTTGTATTTTGTAGGGCAAGATGAATGACTTTAAAATACAAGACTGATAACACTAGATAATCAAATATGTAAATGTGTTATGCATTAAAATATTTTCAAACTGACCTAAGAATGTCGGTGATAATTCGAGATAATTTATACTACTAAATTGAACCACATAATCTAAGACAGAATTAAAAATAGACAATTTTTGCAAATTTTACCAAGAAATTATGCAATTACGTATTTTTATATCTAAGTGCATTATCTCAAGTGCGACATTCTAAGAATAATTCAAATTTAAATTTATCTTCGTTCTATACAAACAACAGATAATTTTAATCAATGATTTTTACAACGAATTAAAAAAAAATGGTAACAATCATGAATTGTGGCTATTTGAATGTACTCGTTGACCAAATGATAAATTTTAATAAATAATGAAACTTTATAGTACCATGAATGTCTAAATGACAATAAACTGATCTGGATTCACTAAATATAACTTATTTGCTTTGACTGTACACGGGAAATAATTATAATCTGAATTACAAATTTGGACTAATTAATATTTTATAACTTGTAAAGTAATTCTGTTTTGATACAATGACAATTAATTAACATTATTAAAACTCGGGTCTGACAGTATACATAGATTTAAAAGTACAACTGCACCCAAAAATTTATATCTTGAAATAAGTCTTTGAACCTTCTTGGTATAAAAAAAATTAAAATTTATTGATGAAACAAGACTCTTTCGATAAACAAAACATCACTCATCCGGACAAGCTTTGTTGAACTTCAACAAATTTCCAACTATTGGAAAAGGGTAATCTCCAGGTATTTTACTGAGCAGTTTACCTGCTCTACTGAATCTCGTAGCCACATGGAAGATCACTAATCCGAAAAACACCACAAAAATTAAACACAGTATCATGATTTTTTGTTTTTTCACTCAGTTGACATGGTCAAGGTCAAGACCAAATTCACTGATTTTTTTATTATCGAATTAACTGCTCTTGGTGGTCATCGCTCGACGTCTGTGTTCGTTTTGGCGTTACCTATCATTTTTAAGGCTATGATCGACCGAACCGCCCGGACAATCGGTTCAATGTCGAAAAAAAACTCGTGTCGCGTGAACTTTTATCGCGGTGGTTGGAATTACTTACTAATACCTTCGCTTACTTAATTTTCAATATTAATTTAGAGGAATTTATTAAGTTTGTTAAGATATTATTATTATATTTGGTTTATTGGCTTAGTTTTTATTTTTTAAACAGTGAACAACTTTATCTAAAATTTTTAAATACGAATTACCGATCCACAATGAGCATTAAACATTTCATTTATGTAAATACATGTGCAACGGAAAATATTCAAGACTTTCACTGTATATATTCTTTAAACGATTAATTAATTGAATGTTTATTTTTAAAAACCAATTCTACGAAATTTTTTTTACAAAATTCATGAAGATGATGAGTTTTAAGCGGGTGATCTTGTTAACATTAGATGAAAATGTTGTTATTAATTTTCAACAACTTTTTTTCTCTTACCTGAGCCAGAAGTATCATTGGATGTGATTTCGCCAAGCAATTTTCGTAAGATGACTTTGGGGTGAATCGATCGATGGTTGAGCTGCGTTTAATTGGCAAAGCTTAATAATTTTGAGAAAAAATTTCGCAAAGAAAGCAAATTAATTTTTCAAATTTTTATTGAATGATTTTTTATTACAATCTTTTTTCTGAGTCTATTTAATAACGACTGTATTGATATGTGATAATGAACTTGATTTATAAATAATAATAATATATATTGTTTATTTGAAATCATAATTTTTTTTCGTTAAAATTTCGAAATAATTTTATTTGAATAGTATTATAAATAATTGTTTATATGACGGTGTGAGGCTATTATTAACTCTTAATTTTAAAATCTTTTTATGACGATATTTCTCTCAGTAAGAATAGGTATTTTACAATAAAATTGTCTTTAGAGAATCTTTGTAATTTCTCAATTTATTTATTTTAAATTTACAGCAGTGTACAGTATGAACAAAAACTAAAATACATCAGTAATAAATTATGTCATAATCAATCGTTATAAAACTTCCTGCACTGATTGATACTACGTATTATGAAATTAAAAAAAAAAAAACATTGTAGCAATTAATTTATTAAATCCATATAATTTGAAATTTTTCATGATTTATTTAATCTTGAAATTAACTCTGAGAATTTTACAGAAGCTTTTTGTTTCGACAAGTACATAATATATTCATTATAAGGACGAATCCTTGGTACACGGGCATGGCGATTAAGCCTCAGGAATTATTTTGGCAGGTGAATTGAAAAAAAAACTTGGCTTCAGGACTTGTAATACATACATGTCATTAAAGAATTTTCGGTAGGATAATTAATTTAATCAAAACCCATCACTTCAAAATGACATCAGTGAACAACGTTTTTATGATAAATTACAAACGTCTTAAGAATCTGTATAAAGGAGCTGATTTTAGGAAACACAAGGACTGTTGTTGTCATTAATCAGTTTTTCATTCGCAACAGCTTTAATTTTCATGGAAATTCTTAGAAGAATGTTTTTGAGGAGCTCTAATAAAGCGTTATTTATTTTCTACGATTCAAGAGAAAATATGTATAGTAAAGTATTTGGTTGTACTTGGTAAAATTCGATGGCATTACTCTTACTATTTTCTTCATTTTTCTAGAAATTTTTAGCGTGGTTGTACGATTTGCCAAAGAATTTTTAATATATCAACATCCTTAGGAAGCCGCATTACTCATTAGACATAACTTCCATAATTAAGCGCCTTTATAAAGGAGAATACTGCATAGTTTATTACGAAATATTTTACTTCATGAAGCAAACTTTATTAAAGTTCAAATTAGAAAGGACATAGTTATTTGTTGAGATTCGGTTCTATTTCGCGGAACTCAAAAAGAGCAGATAGCTGAAAGTATAACACTTATACAATCCGGAATTGGAGAAATAATTTTCTATTCGTAATCTACTGTAGTAGAATAGAATTTATTGGTTTTTTAAAAACCAGAAATTTTTAAAAATACGGCTTTTTGATTCTATGGACTGCATCAAAGCAGAAAACTTCCAAAAAGAGAGTTTTCCAAACTTTTGATCCGATTTTCATATTGATTCCAAGTTGTAAATAAATGATGTGTTGTAATTTTTCAATAAGGTATGGAGTTTACATTTTGGCGTCATTAAAAACAATTACAAGACGCGTCTTCTTCCTCGATGAATCATTGTGCTGATGTCATGAGTCTGATTCAAATTTTTTCCAAAGCTATTGATAAGTTGTGCGTAGTCATCACTGCTACCCGCGTTTTTCATAGTACTGCTGTAAAGATTAATTCACAAAATCTAATGATTATTGAAATTTTATTAAAATTTTTTACACAAATAAAAACCTAATTTAAAAGAAAACTTTCACTTAGAAGGAGATGGCCAGACATTAAAAATACTTTTTCATATGGGATGTAGGAAAAACGTCTGCACTTACTAACAACTTCCACTAGCTACCAAATCGATAGCTGCGGTAGCTTTATTATTCAATTCTTTCATAGTTTTCGTTGTACTCCCTCATATGGCTATACACTCAACATAACAGAAGTGAAAAAAAGAATAAAGTGCTCTTGTTCTTGCGACTAGATCGGCATGTTCTAACTTCTCTGTGCGTGCATCAAACTTGGTTTTCAAAATCATAGCTTCGCTTTATCATTATAAAGTCAAGTTTTCTCAAAATGAGTAATTTTTATTGAAGAAAAAAATTCAATTAACTCAAATAAACTCAGATGGTTCCAAGCTCTTAAAGTTTTTTCGGCTGAAAAATCTAATGGTTTTTAAAATAAACCGAAAAAAAAATAATTTTTGTCGTGATGGGTGCAGTTTCAAACAATACAACACTTACACCTCAATCTTATAGCCTCTACAAATGAACTTTGAAAGTTAAGATTTGCGAGCTACAAAAATTTTTTCCTTAGTTTTTTTTTTTTTTTTTACAAAAATCCACTAGATTTTTAAGTTGATAATAATTTATGAGATTGGAACCATCTGAAATAGTATATATAAGTATTTGAAAACTATGAAATTCTCAAACCGATTTTTACATTAGATTCATCTTTAGTTTAAAATATTTCTAGTTGAGTTCGCCAATTAATAGTTGAACAATAAAAGACTGTGTCAATTTGAAATTAAATTCAGAATTCTTACCGGAGTATCATTTTTCACTGCCCCTTATAAACTGCCTCATCCCTACGACTTGCACCAAAAGGTAGCGCTGGTCTTACTGACTCGGGTACAATTGTCTAGAGCTCGGGTGGTTGGTTTCTCCCACCAATCCCGCAATGTTTTTCCCTCTTTTTTCGTTACAAGCCTCTTATGATCGATATCAACGTAATTGTTTCTGTATAAAACTACCCTTGGTAACCAACGTGGTAACATTTTTTTGTACTATAAAACGTAAATTATTTTTATTTTCACTGAATAATTTAGTTTACGCGAAAAGTTTTAATTTTTTTACTTACTTCAGTTGAATGGTAAAGTTCTAAAACTAATCAGTTACAGTCCGAAAATTGAAATCTGTGATTAAAAATTTTTTAATAAGCTGATTTTAGTTTAATGCATTTTTAAGCTCTTTAATTTTAGAGTAAGACGAAATTTTTATTTGATTAAAAATCTTACAAGGAGAAATTTATGAAAATATCGTAGTTAAATTACTAAACGTTTTTTTGTCTTTTTACTTTTGAGTCTGTACAATTTAAAGCTTTTGAACAACAATCGTATTAAAAAATGCAATTGTTGTTATTTAACTCATTTTTCAGGAACAGTTATATTTAATTTTTAAAAACATTCAACTCCAGCATCTATTTTTACTAGTTGTACGCCCAATCTACTGATTTCTTGACAGACGGAACAGACAACATAATCACAGAAGTAGTGAATGACTCTTCATTAAAGATCTATATTTTAATGATAGTTAGGTTCTCATTATATCAAACCTGTGGTTACAAAGACTCATTTAAGATGGTTACGAAAAAATTTTAAATAAAAAAATTAATAAAAATAGTAACATTTGATTTCAGCAAAGCTTTTGATTCTATATTATACACACTTCTTGTCAGTCCTCCTTTGTATTTAAAGAAGCTTGTATTTATTTTTCATACTAATTCCGCTGTAGATCTTTTTAAAATTTAAATGAAATAATTTGTGATTTTTCGTGATAAATAAAAGGGACAGTGCGTACGTGACATAAAGATAGTCTGAATATATTTAACAAACATGCTGGGGCTACGTTCTTCATTTTAAATATATCCTATTGACTAATAGGGGTGTAAATATCAAGAAGTTTACCTTTTTTTGAACGATCGCAATAGATATGCAATCATACACAAATTTTATCTTTTATATATTCAAAAATTTAAACAAAAATTTTAATTTCATACGTACATATATCAACGTATATTCATCTTTAATCTTATTTCTTATTATAAACTCAAAAATAAGGTAGCAATATCACAACAGCAAGTTTGTAATAAATGAATAAAATAAAAAAATTAAATTATTACTTTTTTTTCAAACACCAAATCAAAAAAATTATTTACAATTTTGAAGTTTTACAAAACACAATAAAAAACTTAAATTTTTATAAATTTTACACGAATTGGATCAAGTGGTCGTAACACGATGTCAGCAATCAATTTCAGGTCTGAACTTCTATCTATAGGTTCCAAATAAAATTCATACAAAATACGCGCGATCACTGACTTAAGTTCCATCATTGCAAATTTTTGACCTGAAAAATATACGAAACCAGTAAACTATTGAGTAAAAACAAATTGATTTGTCAAAAAAAAAAACTTATTACCGATACAATTGCGAGGTCCGGCACTAAATGGAACGTAAGCGAAGGGATGTCGATTTTTACTGTTTTCAGGTAAAAACCTGTCGGGGTCGAATTTGTTTGGGTCCGGCCAAAAGTTCGGATCCCTGTGAAACAAATGTATGGATGAAAAGTATTTCATGATAAAATATTTTAAAATCTATTACTTTAACATCCCTGACTTACCTGTGAGTGTCGTAAAACGAAACCATGATGTCGCTTCCTCCAGGCACAAGCGCGTGTTCTAAAATTTATTACGCAGTCAATATTAATTTTCACCTTCAATAGTAAATTACAATTAAAATGTATTACTCAGTTGAAAATCATCGTCGCAGTATCGAAAAATTGTCGCCACCGGAGGATAAAGCCTCAAGGACTCTTTGATGCAACGCTCGAGATAATTCAACTCTTGCAAATCTGATATACTCAAATTTCCGTTTGTTCTTTTTAATACTTCTGTCACTTCCGCTCTTGCTAGACTCTAAAAAAATAATTCCAATAAATTTCATTGTTGACTCTTTGTTTAATGTAAAACTTACCTGTGCCCCTTTATTTTCAGCCAAAAGCAGCAAACTGTAAGTTAGAGCCATACCAGTTGTGTCGTGTCCCTTGAATTTTAATCAGAATCATATAAATATTTACAAACATATGGTTTTTAATTCAATTTTGTAAAAATATTACTTCAAAAGTAAAGGTATCGACTTCCTCCTGTATTCCAGCGTTGTCAACCAATTTATTCTTTTCCGCCGCCAACAAGACGTCAAGCATATCCAACTTCTTTTTACGTCCTGAGAATGATAAATTTAACAACTAATATCTACTACAATTTATTTTTTGTTCAAGAAAAATCATGAAACTAAGATTGGTACCTATCTCAGAACTGTCATTTTCGAGGTCTTCAAATTCTATCAGATGTTTGTTGTCCGTGCTCTTGTGAAACGCTCTTCGCTCTTTTATTATCTGTAATTATATTATTTTTTTAAATTAGGCAGACGAAAGAAATAAAAAGTTTTATGGTAAAACTGAATTCTACCCTATCCGTGAATGCATGAAGAATTTTAATAGTTCTACGGTGTAATCTACCGATGCTCCATAGTGGCATCAACATCCAGTTCATTATGTAAGGCCGAGGTATTCTTCAAAAAAATTAATAAACCAAAAGAATAAATTTCCAAAAGTAAAAAAATGAGATTTACCTGTAGCAAACAACGTATCCGAAATCATGAACGGCTTTTTTATATTCGTTGATCGTTTCGCGATCCATCTTATCCAGGGTTACTCCCATCGACGATTCTACAAAAAAGTTAATTATTTTAATTTATCCGAATTTTTTAGATGAAAATTAAGTTAATTATTACCACAGATTACATTCAAAGTATAAGCCGCACTCATCTGGAGCAGATCTTTGGTGGTTTCTGTGTCATTTTCACTTTTGAGATTTTCAACGCATTTTTTACTTTCAACGTTCATCATGTCAAGATACTTTTTCAAGATGTTGAAATGAAATGCGGGTGTCAACATTTTCCTTCTGTGTCGCCATTTTTCACCTGCGGTATTATGTAAATAAGTTTTTTAAAACTTTATCGAGTGTATTTTTTTCCAGTGGATGAATTTTACATTTGCTTGCACGTTTATATTTTGATCAAAAATGAAGCAGTAGAAATAAAAATTAATTATTAAAAAAATTATAGCACCACTTTGTTAATCTTTCATTTTTAATCTTATACGCGTATATCAATAACACTTTTTTTACCGGCATAGCATGGTGTAAGATTTATTACCAGTACTCGTTAAAAGACCAAGCTTGAACCAAGGTTGGAGATAGTTGTAAACGTAACCCTTTTCAATTACTTTTTGACTAGTCAACAGAATCTATGAAAAATTAAAACAATAATTTATAACTTTTTTTTTTTCTTTTTTATTCAGAATCATTGCGACGATACCTCAAGATCATCTGGATGACGAATACTGACAAGAGCTGATTTTACAAACCAAAGTCTTGTAATTGGATAATATTTGTCACTGTAATACCGCATGACATTCCACATTTCATCTGAAAATGTATTTAAAAAAAGAATTTTGATCCTTTTTAAAAATTTTTCTAAACATGCTTTTTTTTAGAGCGTAAACTTAAACAAAATTTTTTAACAAAAATGCAGTGATAATAGTCTAGATAATTTTATAACACATTTCGTGTAAGTTATTAGAGATTGTATGAACTTTCAAAGTTGTTCTATTTTGATATCACGAATTTTGTTTACTTCGTTAATTCGTTAAATCGTTCTTAATCTCGACTTTTATTCAAACTTTCTGTAGAGAGATGACGTTTATTAACAAATCTATTTGGCCTAGACGAAAAATCTAGAATGAGATAAAATGCCTCCGAATAAAAAAATAAACATTACGTATCAAATATCAAATAAATATACAACCAATTTTTATTTAATTTCTATAAATCAATGTAGTAAAATCTCATATGACTTACAAATTTTTATCTCTTTAAAAAAAAAAGTCTTATACAAAAACTTATTTATGTACATTACATATTTATCGATAAAGTACCCTTTAAGGGCTCTGAAATGGGCTAATTTTAGTCTTACTCTTTCTGTGAATATTTTCTTTTTTTTTCAAAATTTATTATATTTCTAAATTATTTATTTTAATAAGAGCATCACTTACGCATATTGGTAACAGTAAACTTAATTAAATTTCCAACCAGCGGAAATGGATATGGTCCAGGTATTTTATTCATTTTTCTTCCTTTTCTACTGAATCGAGTGAAAGAATGAAAGATCAGAAGGCACGATAGTATTAATAGTAACAAAATCATTTTTACTAAAAATTTATAATTAAATAAAAAAAAATTAATATTTTTTGCACAAAATTGTTTACAACACTAAACTATAACAATCATTGACTAATATTTTTGGAAAAAGCTTCTTTTTCCATTCGCAAACTCCGAAAGTTGGATCAACCTATTTGACACTTGAACGCACTGCGAACGTTTGAACAGCTTCTCCGATACTCTATCGAACTATTTATTACAGTGGATATTACTCGGGGCTTCTTAAAAAACTTGATTCGAGCGTCCGTTTGTGAGAAGCTGCAACCAATACTGATATTTTTTCGTCGTATTTTCGCACTACGCAATTGAATTTTAATACTTATTTATAAAACTTCAATTTAAAACCATACACTAGTAAAATTCAAAATATTTATAATCTGATAGTTCCTGGTTATCATAAAAGCTGTAATAAAAATTAAAAACTCATTCTTCAAATTTTTGACAACTAAAATTTAGAACATCACAATAATTATTTATTTAGATTAATTACACCAATTTAAAAAGTTAGCAAAGTATTAAATTTTATCGCTTTAACGTATAGAAGAATATTATATGAAAAAAAATAACACAATTGATTTTCTCTTATTTTTCTTCACTGAACATGTAATTTAAAATCATTACACAAAAATAAGATGTTTTTAAGTATGACATGGAAAATTTGATAATAATTTTTCTGATGGTGAAAAAATGTAATCTAAAAATGGTAAAAATTTTTTGCATGACTCTAAACGTATGAATTAATAGTAGGCTGACACTACAATTCTCTAGTAAAAAAAAAATGCTGTTGAAGCAAACATGATTTATGACTATGATTTAATGATATGTTACTTAATTAGTGAGTTAAGTTGTACATTTACATCTCGAGGTGTTGATAGTCGAGGCGTGAGATAAGCGTTTCGCGCGCTCAAATTAGTGTTATTTGTTTATAAAACTTCTTAGAATCATTTTTTTAAGATAAATTTGATGTAGAAGAAATCGATTTTCAATGAAAAACTTTTTGAACTTTTACATAGGCATTTCTTAATTTTTTAATTCTTTTTTTACGCATGATTTATCTCACAGATACTTGTAGGCTTTTTGAAGTCTTCGTCAATGTATCCAATAGTAGAGGTAGAATAAAAAAAAAAATCTTAATAAATTAAAAAAGAAATATAAATTTCAAACTACGAACGGAAAAACTATATAAATCAAAAACTTATCAAAGTTGAATTCTAAGTTTGTCGAAATTAGATAGAAAATAAATAAATAATTAGTTGATAAAAATTCATCGACTGTAGACAAAATTTTTAAAATATTTGGTGCGTAACATATTATTGTACCCTCCTTCGCGGGAGATAGGAGTTCTTTTTTGATTAAATAAATATTTTCATTTTATTGTTTAAGTATAACGATTTTCAAACTAAAATTTTAATTCTTCTCTATATTCGTTTATAAATTATTCATAAGAGATTAAACTGTTATATATTTATTTGTTTATTTTCTACTAACAATTCACTGACTTGAGTTTATAATTAGTTTAAAAATTTTTACTGGTAGAAATGACAGTTGAAGCTCATGTTTTGATGAGTGAAATATTGAAATTATGGAGTCGAACTTTTATGTAAATAGAATACTTAACCAATAAAATTTACAAAATTATTGTTTCTTTTGTAATGTATCATAATAAATAAATAAATAATGGCAACACGAGCTGGTAACGGCCCTGATGTGACCGTTTGTGAAGGGGTGTTTGGAGAAATTTCTTCAGGTATTGAAAATTCATTGATTTCACTCAAAACAGAACTTGATAAATCTAGAATGTTTACGTAATTTTGTCGCAGAAGAAAAAAAAATTGATTGCTCTTAATTTAAAGTTTGAGATATGGTTTTTAAAGGTCAATGATTCTCGTAAAATACTTTACTCTTATTATGTAGATACACTTTTATCTAATTTTTATATGATGCATAAATTCATAGTTATTTTTTAACTAATGTAAATCCATCATTATATTCAATTATTATCTGAACAAAAGTTGATCGGTCATGTAATGAGAAATAAAATATCTCATGGTAATAAACTTAAAACCGATTATAAAATTATAAAACAGTTTGAATTTCACTTTAATGATAGCGTTAATGCAGTTATATTTTTTCTATATATCAGAATTAAGATGTGTTCTTTATAAGTACAATACAAATAAAATAATAAAGGATTATTCCAGAGTTTAAAATTGATTTAAATTCTTCTATTTTGACGGTATACCTCACAGGGTAAACTATACGAAAAAACAAGAAGAAATTGATATTGGAAATTTTTATAACTTTCCACTTTTATTCAAATCAAATAATAAAGAGTTATTTTTTTTATTTACATGCTAGATTTTTTATGTTTTAATAAGGCTTTTTACTTCATTTTTTATTTTTGGTCAGGATCGAAAATCTTTTTTTTTGTATGGTATAACTTAGACCAACTTTTTTAAATTTCAAATAACAATGTTTTTTTGTATCGTGTATTTATTTACCTAAAATTACGGCATCAACTCGCATTAAAATTAAAAAAATTATTAAAATTATTTAAAAATTCCAAAGGGTTCGGACGCGTAAGAAAAAGAGAGGAGTTCCTGAATCTAGCCCAGGGTGACTGCAGCTGCGAGTTTTATCAACCGTCCGAGATAGTCAAAGTAAAGTCCTACACCTTGCGAAACGAAAACGGGATGTCCGTCAAGGTCATAACCTTTGGGGCAACCATAGTATCGTTAAAGACCCCGGACAAGTACGGCGACAAGGCAGATATTGTCATGGGGTTCGATAACATCAAATGTCAGTTTATATTTTACTTTCGGTGTTTTAATTAACAGAGTAGGATCGTAACTGGATAAAAATCTTATTTGGAGACACAATTTTTAATGCTTCTATCTATTTATTTATTCATGGTTTAACATGAAAAACCTTATCTATGCTTGTTATGCCCCTACGAAGCAGTAGGGATTATTATTATGGCTTCTTTTCCTTTAAAAATATTTTTACGATTCAATTAATAATCATTAAAATTACATACCAGAGATTTTCTGACTTGTAGAAAGGGCAAAAAATTTGTTTATTGCATTGTTTAAAAAAAAGCCCTAAAATTATTCAACATATTTTTTGTCTAGCAAAAGAATGATCAGACATTTGGAAATGCCAAATGGTAAACTAAAAATATAATCTGCATAGATAGTCGATTTGGAATATTTCTGGTTTTAAAACCATTTACGTCCAAAATTCAAAAAAAAAAAAAAAAATACTAAATGTCTGATTATTTCTTTACTATTGAAATTGAGTTGTGTTATGAAATGTTTCCCGAGTTATGACCTTATTCCTTTAAGCTGCATATCATAAATTTTAACTGCTTTCTGATTGAGAAATGATTGAACAGACTATATGAATCCAAGTTTTAACAACTATATGGGCTGCATATTGGGCAGGTGTGCCAATCGTATTAAAGACGGAAAGTTTAGGATGAAAAATGATGACTACCAACTGACCAAAAACGAATGCAACATACATCACTTGCACGGTGGCGTAAGTTAAAACTTTTTATTGTCGTTTGATGAGTGTGTAAAAGAAAGCTTTTCAGCATACTAGCTCGTAATAGAGGCTTTTTGTCATTTTTTTATTTTTAAGGTGGTTAAAGATTCTAAATTGATTAACCCATTACCGCCCATGGAAAAATCAAAAGTGATATAAAAAAACTAACTGTTGGAAAACCTGTCTCATGAAAAAATAGTAGATACGTGTTTTTTCTTTTTTCAATTTTCATTGTTTAAACATTATTTATTTAAACAAATTCGTAAAAAAATTTAAATTTTTATAAACTAATAACGGCATTCGATTCTTTGACCAAAAATAAGGCGAAAGTCATCTAAGTAATTTTTTGATCAGACGCTTAGATCATTTGTTACGAGCGCTCAAACATGTAAAAATATGGTTTTATAGTGGTGAGCTCTGACTCGTAAAAGTGTATCTTCGGTGCGGCGCCTCGGAGCTCACCACTATAAAACCATATTTTTACATGTTTGAGCGCTCGTAGCAAAAGATCTAAGCGTCTGATCAAAAAATTACTTAGATGACTTTCGCCTTATTTTTGGTCAAAAAATCGAATGCCGTTATTAGTTTATAAAATTTTTAAATTTTTTCCGAATTTGTTTAAATAAATAATGTTTAAACAATGAAAATTGAAAAAAGAAAAAATACGTATCTACTATTTTTTCATGAGACAGGTTTTCCAACAGTTAGTTTTTTTATATCACTTTTGATTTTTCCATGGGCGGTAATGGGTTAATACCTTTCTTTTTAAATTTGCCTTAATATTTCAGAGGTATGGTTTCGGTCGTCACTTGTGGGACGCTTTCGTAGACGATGATTGCTCCGTGGTGATGAGCTACCTGAGCGAGGACGGCGAGGAAGGCTACCCCGGGAATGTGTTAACTACAGTGAGGTTCGAACTGACCCGAGACAACCGGCTGATCATCAACATGAAAGCTACCACATCCAAACCTACCATCGTCAACCTTTCACACGCATCTCTTTTTAATCTCGCTGGTCATGTATGAATTTCAGTGTTTATTTAGAGATATAGAGATTAAGAGTGGGGGATTATAATTTTTTTTTTTGCACTTCTTAATTTATTCGATTGCTTAGAACCAAAGTATCAGAGATTCGATTGCTTAGGCTGTAGAGCGCTGTTCGAGTTCCTTATCTCTCTGTCATTACTTACACCCAAGTGCAATTAAATAGTTTACTGAAGTTGAAAGTAGTTAACCAAAAAAAAAAATAAAATAAAGGTTTTGTTAATTTATCAGAAATAACAAAATTATTTTTTTTTTTACTCGAGATGATTTTGAAAGAAAAGATTCTAGAGAATTATCATAGAAAGTAATATTTTTTTATTTTTTTACTTTTTAAGTACCATAAAAAACAAACAAAGCGCTAGTTGAATGATTCTTTTTTTAATTAAAAAAAAATATGTGTGTTATTCGCTAAGGACGCAGGCGAGGAGGAGCTCAAGGCCCACCGAGTCTCGCTGAACTGCGACCGTTGGACCTTCGCAGAGTTCGTCGATCCGATACCCACGGGCGCGGTTCGAGGAGTCGGGGGAACTGTGATGGACCTACGAGTGCCTAAACTTCTCAGAGACGTCATCGAAAATGTTAGTTCGACTTGAAAGTATTATTGGAAGTGTATATGATAATTATGTGGATGATTTTTAGGTACCACAAGGTGAAGGCTTCGATCACAATTTTTGCGTAATCAAGGGTTCGAAATCGGAAGTCACGTTTCTCTCTCGAGTTTTGCATGCCAAAAGTGGAAGGTAACGACTTAAGAATATTTTAAGAAAGTACAGTGTTTTTTTTTTTTTATTTCAATGAAATTTTTATTATTTTTATTATTTATTAAAATCATGCTTAAGTTTAACTGAAGTTTCGGTTTGAGTTTAGTGTTCTTGTCTCTGAGATTTATTTTCGCAAAGTTAGGAAGATTTTTTAAAATTCAATGGATCTTATCGTTATTGCATGTCTAAAACTAATGTAAATTTTATTAAAAATTCAGGCGTTTTGAGCAAAATGAAAAATTTTTTTTTGCTTGTACGAACAAAAACACAATTTTCAAGCACTAGCCCTTGTTGATTTTCAAAAAAGCTCTGTGTATTTTCGGCTACCTGAGTGGTACATACGAGCAAGAGAAAAGTAAAAAATCATTTTTTTTTATCCTTCAACCTCAACCTCAAACAAACTTGTATGATTTCTAGGTTCTTGGAAGTCTACTCGAACCAGCCGGCCGTGCAGTTCTACACAGGCGGTCGTCTTCCACCCGCGCCGTACACTCTCTTGACCCCAGAATCCGAGGACTTGATTGCGGTGGAGGACCAGGACAGTAACAATCCTTGCAAGTGCTGCAAGTGCGACGAGCCTTGTATATGCGAAACACCTCCGAGCTCTGCTTCCGGAGATAATATCATTGAATTCCTGCCCGGAAAGTGCGGAACCCAGTATAAAAAATTCGGGGCGTTCAGCATTGTACCACAGAACTATCCTAACGCCATTAACATAGTGAGCTGATTTTTTTTTGCTTTCAGATGTATTTTAATTTTTTTATTTAAGACGGGTGTCGCTGAATACTGAAATTAAATTTTTTTATTTTGCTGCGAGGGATGAAAATTTAAGATTCACTCTGAAAAATCATTGAGGGTGTTGGCTAAAAAATAATTCATTTTTCAAGGTTTTTATTTTTTGTTCATGGTTGGTGTTTTCTAGAATCAACTCAAGAATTGTTTAACGTCATCTACAAATAATTTTTTTTTTTTTTTTTTTTTAATAAAAAATGCTGCATGTTACAAGTATTATATTTAAAAAATTTTTTTATTACAATCTAAGATTCTACTTCTGGATTTTTCTTAATCATGATAAAACGATTTATATAATTTAAAACGTTAAAAATAAATAATTTAGAAAAATATAATTTTTTAAAATGTTTTTTAATTTGTTTACAGGAACATTTTCCATGCACAATTTTACGTCCTGGTCAAGTTTACAAACACGATTTAGTTTACAAATTCGGTGTGCAACTCGGCGGTTACATGTAAAATATAAACGAACGAATGATTATTTATATAATATATGAAATTCTGTAAGTTATATTATTGTAAATATTCAACCGTTTAATATATATAAAAGAAACTTTTTAATTTTTGTATGTTTTATAAATCTCAAATTTTTAGAAAAGTATTGTACTTAGTGAGTCTTATATTATATCAACTGTGATTTCTATTTTAATATAAAGGTGTTAAAAAATAAGTATGTAAAGTAGTATTTTTAGAAAAAAATAGAATTAAACTTTTTTTTTTTTTATTATCTGTAAGTATAATTATTGGTTAACTAATATTATTTGATTACTCGTAAGTCTTAAAAATTATTTAAATATTGGTTTAGTTAATCAAAAAAGTTCGCCAAAAATTACTAATGTGACAAGACACAAACCAATTAACTGTCGTGTTTTACCAAAATGCCATAAAAATAAATAAATTCAAGAAACAATAAAATTTCCTCTATAAATAAAAAAATTACAGCCGCACCGATTGGAAAGATCACTACTGTACCGACACAGATATTTTGCTAATTGCAAAACATCGCGAATTTCGCGATCATCGACATATCACCAGGAGCAGAAGGCACTAGGCAGACATCACACCTTCGATCTGTTTATCTCGGTTTCGATTTTTTACATTTGTCAGTTTATTAGCCAGGTACGTTTATCTATCTTACTCTTTCGAAAGACAAAATTTTATAGATATATGCAATTGTATGATAACAGTAACTCGTACCTAACTATCAACAATCAAGCCAAATAATATAAAAATTTAAATTTCTGCTGAGTTACGTATTTTTCAAAAATTTTCACGTGGCTGGTACTTATGATAAAAGATGAAAATTATCCATGGAAAGTCTGTTTTGCTTGGATCGCAAGGTAATTTCATTGTTTTAATTAATTTTAATTTTTGGTTAAGAAATAAAAGCGAGGGAAAACAATGGTCCAGAAATGTTCACTTGTTTTTCTTCTCTTTGTTGATCATTCAAGGTGAAATGCGAGTTCCCACAATCGTAGGCTCGAAATAATTAATATTTTAATGTAATTTATTGTTTAATGATCTATTCATGTGATGACATTTAGAAAATTAAAATTTAATTTAAAGCCAGGGTGATTTATTGTGATAAGATTAGAAGGTTTATTTTTAAATACTTTATGATTCATCATGTTTGTAAATACATTTTCATAACAATGAAATTTCTAGAATGATGAAAATGTAGTGTTTTGTACTGACTACATTTAGATGAAAAAATTTGTCATGACACTTCTTAAATTATCTTCTGTATCAATAATTAAAAAAAAACAATTTGTAAAACTATTCCTGAAATAAATAATAAGAATTAAGATATAAGTAAAATTATTGCAATTAGTAATGACAACAATTTATTACACTGAAGTAAATTTTTCAAAATTTTGAAAATAATTTTACAGGAGTTGGTAAGACTAGTTTAATCAACAAATTTGTTCATAAGCAAATTGATGAACCAGATGCATACAATTCTCCCGGTAACTCAACAATTGGCGCTTGCTTTTTCACTTGTAATGTCAATTTACCAGAAGCAAGAGTAACATTTCAGGTAAATCCAATTTTCAATCGCTTCAGTGTAAAGAGAAAATTTTATTTATGAGTAATTATTACTCAAGGTATGGGATACAGCGGGACAAGAAAGATTCAGATCAATGGCTCCAATGTACTACAGAGATGCAACCACTGCCATTTTAGTTTTTGATATAACTAGCCACAACAGTTTCCTGGCCATGCAATCATGGGTACAAGAACTAAAACGCAATGTCGAAGAGACAATGGTTCTTGTTGTTGTGGGCAACAAAGTTGACTTGGCGCATGAGAGACAAGTTGATCCAGAGGAATGCCATAGGTACGCCGAATCCATTGGAGCTTCGTACTACGAAATCTCAGCACTGAACAACGAGGGAGTAGATCGTGTTTTTTTTGGCGTCGCCGTGGGTCTGTTCAAACTTGCGTCGGGCGACAAAGATATTGTCACTAGTATTAGGGTATACGATTCCGAAAAATCCGGTGTTAATCATTCAATTGTGCCTTTGCATGAGGAAGCCTTGACTAACGGGAGCATTGCTCACGGTGTTCTCGAAAAACGTTGCTGTTAATTGTATAAATTTGTTTCAATTTGTGTTTTGACATAACTTTTAATTTTCAATAATTTTTTTAAATTGAGAAAAAGTAAATGTAAAAATTCTTAGTAGTTATGAATCAAAACACTAAAAGAGCCTTTTAAAAATTCTCAGATATTACAAAACCAAACTTAAACTAAAACAACCAAATATATTGTAAATTTTGAATGCACAAATTAATGTTTGAGTATTTTTGTTAAATGTCGAATAGAACTTGCATAATTTTTACCAGTCAAAAAAAAAAAAAAAAAAGTTGTTATAAGTAATATATTTTTATTTGAATTATTTGTAAATAAAATATATGTTAGGACAAATTATGCAGTAAATCATAAAATGATTATGCCTCAGCTATGTAAAGTATTATATAAGCTCTTCAAGTCTAAAACAAGTAATATTAAAATTTGGATCTTGACGCTCGATGTTTAAAAAATTTTTATATTAAATATCATTTTTGCTTGTCATAAATATTGTAATTGAGACTGATGATTGCTAGTGTTTAAGTTTAAACCATAATCTGCCTTTAACAGACAACTGTAAGATTTGCATTTATATAAAGTGACTCAATTATTTTTTAGTAATTTATACATACTTATTTAAAAAAAATGGTAGCTCATTGTAATGCTCAAGACTATAACTTTTTACTCGTGAAAAATGTACCTGAACATCAACAGTGCATCCGTGTATGTGATATTTTTATAAGTATATATTGTGTGAATGAATGGTGCTACCTAAGAGTATAGCTTTAAACCTTACTTGTAAAAATATCAACAAAAAAGTTGGTCGTTGATAAAAATCTATCGCATAATAAACACTGCGTAATGTAAATTTGTAATTTTTTTATATAAAGTATTTTGAATAAAAAACACTAATAAATTAAACAATCTAATCTAAAATGAATAGTTACATTTTATTCATAAATTACAATGTAAAAAATCCTTTAGGTGCACATATCTATTCCTTAAAAGTACATATACATCTCCTACTTAAGCTATTTCTATTTTCTGGCCCTCTTGGAGGTAGTGATAGTCACGCCTTGGTTCGCGCAGTGATTGACGTAGTCCGCGCTGACGTGCGTGTGCTTGTTCTCTTTTTCGCTGGCCTCAGTAGCGCTGCGCTTACGCTGCTGGCCCGTCGGGGACAACTGTTTGAGACACTCAACGTCGTTGAAAACGACCTGGGCTCCGCCACCGCTCGTCGGTAGTATGTCCGCCTGAAAGAGGAAAAATAAATGAGATATAAATATTTAACTTTCATCATCCAAGAGAAAACAATTAAATTGCAAGTTTCTTAGATTTTCTAGCTTCTAAGAATAAATTATATACTGAAATTCAATGGTCATCCTTCCAAATACACAAAACAAGTAAATAACCAAAGATCATCTCAATATTCAGTGAAAGGTACAAAAAATCAACTCACTTTGTACAGTTTGGTCTCCAACTCTCCCTCTGAATCTTGATTCTGAGCCGTTAAGCAGTACCTCGAGGCTCCGTCGGTGATTTCCTTGGGGCTCGTGAGCTTCGTAACGCTCCTTCTTCTCCTCATCAGAGGTTGAAGAACCGTTCCAACTGGAATCAGCGCCTCGGGTCTGTGGTCCACCCACCGGTCGGCGCTCTGAGAACGTCGGTACCGTGGGTTCGATACTCCGACTTTGCGTGAACGCGTTTCCATCCGGCCCGGAGTTTTGGTGACCATTGGAAGTTGGTCGTCGGAAGAATCCTTGAGAACGGGAATCGTGCCGCTTCCGTCGTCGTTCTCGATTATCTGTCTAACCATGCGAAGCTTCTCCTCTTTGTCTTTCATCTGATTCTGAAATTTTAAGAATTATGGATGAATGTTTCATTGCTAAATACTATCTTCTATACCTCGCTGTGCTAACGCTTGCGAGATTGAAAATTAATTGTTCTATGGTCCTTCAACACATGTGTATAACAAACTATGAATAAATAAGACAGAAAAAAAAAATTTTCTATTTTTACTAGTTATTTAAATGCTGAAAAATCATAAAAACTTGATTTTATGGTTTCAATTATACCCATATTTAAATTTAAAATATTAATAATACAAGATATAAAATTTGTTATAAGCCTGAGTCATTTCAGGTAATAAAAGAAAGTACCTGTAAATGTTCGCGTTGAGCTTTAAGCTTCAATTCGAGTTCCCGATTCATCTTGTCGGTCTCGAGCTGTATTTTGGAGTTGTACTTTTGCTTGACTCTTTGTTTGTCGATCATCTTTTGGTTAAGAACCATGTCACGATCTTTCAACTGCGGATAAATTATAAAATTAATATTTTTTCATAAGGACTATTTTTTTGGAAAGTTTTGATACTTACCTCTTGTTGAAGACTTCTGATCGTATCGTTTGCAGTATTTAATTTACGTAATAAGCTATCAATTTGAGCTTCCGTTTTACATAAATGCCCTTCTAACGCAGAGACCTTTAATATGAAAAATATAAATTTATTTTTCAATTCAGGCAATTTTTTTTTTTTTAAATTATATATAGCTAACCTTTTTCTTTTGCTGTGTACCAGATGCCTTCAGCGTTGCATTTTCTACTTTCAGGTTCATGTTGTCTTGCTCCATAGTTAATAACATTTTTCTAAAGTCATTTTCTGGAAAAAAAGAAATGTAGAATCAAAAACTTACATAATACGCAGTTCGATGGAAATTAATCGAAACACTTACGTTTTTGTTCTAAATCAGCACGTAACGTGTTTCTTTTATTTATTCGTTGCTCTAAGAAGTTCATTAAACTCAGTATAACTTGATCATTGTGTGGGTGAGTGATTTCCAAGTCTGGAAACGGTCCTCCCAAACTAAAAAAATTTATGTTTAATATTATAAACACTACAAGTAAGCAAAAGTAAATAATTAGCATAATTTATATCTGTACCTGTACACAAGACCTATGTCAATCTCCAAATCAGCCGCAGTTTCCACCCTTCCTTCTTTTTCCAATCTGCTGCGGGCTTCTTTGAATATCTTTGAAAAATAAACAAAATAAATAAAAATTTAACAAAAAAATAATAATAATTGCTTTACAATAAATAATTAATTCTCCTACCTTGTTTGCTTGACGCCTACCAGGTGTAAATCCAAGATCCAACTTGGACACGGTAGATCTAGCCACTTGAACTTCTTGGGACATTTCAGCGAATTTCATAACTTGCTGTTTTCAATTATAATTTCAAATAATTTTAATGATTCATTTAAATTAAAAATCCATTGAGAATAAAGACAGAAATTCTAAGCATTGAAAATCTTATTATCACAATACAAAAATAATTTTCAAACCAAAACTCACAATAGTCTCGTCGTAGTCGTCGGCTCTGGGATTGACGCAAACGATCATTCGGACCCCACCCTCCCCGTCGAAGTAGTTCTTGAACAAATGCGTGAGCTTTGAATCTCTGTAAGGTACAATTTTGTTCGTCCCCTGCAGCTGATTTTCCCTCAAGATTTCCATACATGATCTCAGGGTCATAAGGGAGTTGTTTATGTTTCCGGCCTCCCGCAACCGCTGTCCGGTGTTCTTGGTTCGGTTCGTACGCTCGCTGCCTGCCAGATCAACCAACGACAACTGACTCACGCACGCCGCACGCTTGTCCTGGATGACTTGTTCGCCCTCGCTGTCGAGAGGTGCCTGAAAAAATTATTTTAGAGATAATAAAGGACTAGGGCGAAAAATCATTTTAAAACTAAAAAATCGAAACGATTTGTAAAACAGTGAAGTAAACACTTTCTTATATTTTTTTTAAACTTTATCTAAATATTATGTGAACAAAAATTTTTGTTAATAGTCTGTAAATTTTTACATAAATAAATTGAAAAAATGTATTGGGAATAATTATACCTGAACGAGACGGATGGTGAACACATTGTGCGATCTGCTGGACTCAGCATTCAAGGCAGTAAAAGCTACGCGTCTTCTACGCTGACCGCGTTGAAACACCTCAAAGGCTTCATCTGAATTTTTAACTTCTAACTCTGTGACTGCATGGACATACATATTCTTATTTCCATCCTCTCTTACAATTTTACTTTGTAGAGTTCTGTAAAATGGAATCGTAATTTTGTACAAAGTTTTTTGGGAGTGTTAAATTGTTTATGGGTGTTGCTTACCTAGCTCTTACTTCATCTTCTTCAAGAAGATCGTAAACACTGTTGTTGTATATTTCAACATAAGTGACAAAAACAGCATACACATAATCGGGATCAATGGTAACTGTTCTGGATTCATTTACATCCCTAATGATAGGATTACTGTCAGTATCGCTATCTACTTTCCGCCTAAAAAATAATTATAACTTGAGTAAAAAACTAAAATAATTAAAATCCCAAATGGGGTCCACCACCTTATTTACTTTTGTAGAAAATAAATTGTTGAGTTTAATTTTTGAGAGTGACTAAATAGTGTATTAATGTTATATTACCTGGGTGTTTTGGGGTTTCTTGGAGTCAATATACCCGCATGCAGCTCATTTTGTCTATCAAGCATGGCATCTGTCTCATTTTGTATGTCAAATCCATTAAGCTTGTCAGGCTTAAATACAAATTTCTTAGCTTGATAATTGGATATACTATTGAAAAGTACATCCAAACATCTTGGCATGATACCAATATCACTTCCTTCACCTGTCATGGTAAAAGTTTTTCCACTTCCTGTAACTCCATAAGTGAATAGCAAGCCATTTCTACCATTCACCAAATTTTCTACCAGAGGTAAGGCAACTGTTTTAAAAACTTCTTTTTGAGAAATACTCTCCTTGAACACTCTTGTGAATGTCGTTTGAATCTCCTTTTGTGCACCATTGCGAAAGTTCATAGCAGACTCAGGAGGATTTATAACTATAGTTGTGTCAGATATCACCTTCATGCAGGAGATATCACTTGGATGTTGCATGGGCCTAAGACGGCAGTACACATTAACTGGATCTTTGGATTGCATATTGTTGAGTTGTCTTGGCCTTTGAGGCTTACGAGCTGAAGAAGGAGCCTGCTTACGTCTGAAAGAATGATTAAATTGAAAACAAAGAGATTCTTCTGCTTTTACATAGTAAAAGATGGAGTAATGAAACTAACAAGTACAGATGACATAGAAATAAAATAAAATTAACAAGAAATTAATCAAAAGAAGAGGTTACTTTTAAAAAAGTGGTACATGTAAGAATAATTTAATTATAAACTACAGTTTACAAGAATACATAAGTTCACACATACAATATTGTTTTATCAATTAAAGCGCGAAAGTTTTAGAGGTTAAAACAAGTGATTATTAGGTATAACTTACACAGACTTCATTTTATTGTTTTTCTTAGCTGATCACTGGGTTCTCGAGAACTTCTTTTAAAACTTTCACAAAGAATACTACACCTCACAATAAACAAATTGCAACATTGCGTCTCGTCATTTTGGTTTGACTCGGTAAAAAGTAGTTGTTGTCAAACGCTGCACCGCAGCCGTTCGAAAATTTAAACCCCACGAACGTTGGGATCTTTCCGCCAATCGCGAGCGCGATGCCGCGATTCGCGAGCAGTGGTAGCGCCATCTTTTATAAACGTTACAATGTACCCGCCAAATTCAAATACCGAAAATTTTTCCGACATCATACAATTTTTTCAATCTTTTCATAAAAATAATTATTTTAAAAAGAGCAAAATGTTTTAAAAAATTGAAAATAATACATCAAATATTCATGTGCATTATATTTACTGTTGAATCTTTGTCTTCTATGTAATTGTAAAAATATGCATGAATAAGTACTCAGAGTTAATTTTAAAAATATAAATTTTAATGAGAGTAGAAGTTTAAAACAATTTATATAAGTGATTACCAACAATTCGTTAAATAATTTGTTTCGAAAATATAATTTTTATTATATTAAATTACTGATAATAACGCTACAGCCGTAACAGTATGTTTACGGATATATTTTTATGTTTGTTGAAATAAATTATGAAATTTACCATACAATAAATAAAATGTGATAAATAATTATAATTTTTATTACCCAAAATTAGAAAATTCTTTAAAAAACAGTATTACATATTTTACTGGCTTATACATAAATATTTTCGTTTGCTTTGATCATTGGTCAAAATTTAATTGCATAAAATATTTTACTTATCAAACTCCTGTATATATAAGAAAAAAAATGATTAATAAAATTTTTTCCTCTAGAAATTTCTTTAAAAAATTGATCAAATACTTTTTTACAAATTATTTGCTTCAGTAAATAAATATCATTACAACAATATTAATCAAATTTTATAAAATTTAACAAATCAAAATCCAATCGATCAAAAAAAAATGATAAAACGATTAATTGCTCAAAAAATATCTGTAGATTCTTATTCTAAATTCACAACGCGTGCGCCAGACACACCAGCTGGTCGACTCCAATTTCCTTGTCTTTTCCCCTTCCCCATGTTTGTGTTTACCGACAAAAAGTGCGTCTCTCGCTCGCTGCAGCTCGCTAGAGAATATAATAATAGTGCACTGATCGACCTCCTCGCTGAAATATATCACAGCGAGGACATACCCAAAAGTTACAATTAACCGTTGTTCGAGAGAACTAAACCTTAGTGGAGAAGGAGACAAGTGATTGTAAGTGTTGTTTTTGTACTTGAAGGCTTTAAACTTTTATTCGCCATCATGTAAAAGCTACGAAAATGGAGACGATGGCGGGGATGACTTAGAGCTGCAGTTTTCCTTGTGCACCACGTTGGCAGTTAGAACAGCCGAGGAAAAGTGTGCACGTTTTTCTTCCTGCAAACCGAACTGGCTCCACTTTAATCATCCCCCACTCGCATCGACTTATTTTCCCTGAAACTAAGGTAAGCTGTCTCTTTCTTTATTGACTTATTTTGGAAAATTTTTTGTTTGTTTTGATGCGTTTTGTGTGTCTATCCCGTTATGTACAACTAACGAGTGCTGAAAGTGAATGTTTGTTTTTGTTGTTTCGGAATCATTGATCTGACGCGTCTTTTTTTGTTGTCTAGCTCCGAGGATTTTGGTAAGAGACAAGTGCTAACAGCAATACTGGTGGATTTAAAAAGGAGTCAAAAAGAGTCAGGTTCTGTCAGAGGATATGACAAAGACGGATCCAGAGTTTTGCAGGCCGAGGATGAGTTACTTTTGCTGCTTATGAGGAGGACTGTTTTGAGGTTAGGCGATAAACGATGAGTCAAGATAATCTCTTACCTTGCGATCGAGGTTGTCATTGTATCTTTGTGGGCTCTTTTTTAATCGTTCCGTTTTTTGGATATTTTTAACAGCTGGTTCGAAAAAATTTTCTAAATCTGTGATATTGTTTTATTTAGAATTATCCAAGTGTAATTTTTACTTAAAATCAGTTACATTTTTTTTCAAAGATAATTTTATATTGGCAAGGTTCTTTGTTTTTTGATTGTTTTTTGACAAACATATCAATGCGTTAAATTAGAAAAATTTGTTTTGATAAGTTAAGAGAGTTCAGCTTCATCAATTGTTACATGTGCTTGATTATGTAACAAGATAAAAGAAAAAAATCTTAAACTATCAATTCAGTTGAGTAATCTTAAAATGTAATTGTGTTGTCTATTTTCAAGTTGCAGTGATAAGAACTGATCTGTTCTTATTTCAAGTAAACCAAACAGTTGACAAAAGTTCTTTTCAATTCATATTTTTATTCTTATAAGAAACTAAATTATACAAATAATAAAGTTACTGTTTTCATAATATTGTAAATGTTAAATAATTTAACTGAAATGTAGTTTCAAGAAATTACCATTAAAGTAGATCAAGTGGTTAAAAAGTATTTTAAATGCACATTGATCTAATAAGAAATTATCATACAAATAAAAAAGTTTTTACTCTAATATATTTAAAATATATAAAACTGTCAAATTAAAAAATTTTAATGAAATTTGTTTATAAGAAACCATCATTTTTTTAATTCGATTATTTGACTAAGAATAAGGCGAAAATCGTCAATTCAATTTTTTGATCAGATGCTTGGATATTTTTTTATGAGCTGACTCAAGAGTGCAGGATCTTTGTTGTGGCGCGTCAAAGATCACTTGGATAAAACCATAATTTTGACATGTTTGAGCGCTAATAATAAAAAATGTAAGCGTCTGATCGAAAAATTGAATTGATGATTTTCACCCTATTTTTAGTTAAAGAATCGAATGCCTCTATTAATTTATAAAAATTTAAAGATTTTTCTAATTTGTTCAAACGATCAAAATTGAAAAAAGAAAAACACGTATTTATTAATTTTCGTCAATAGTTAATAATTAGTTTTTCAATATCTCTTTTGGTTTTTTTTTTAGTCCCAAATGGGTCAAGAAAAGTAAAGCCCCTTGTACATTGTGGTGTGGGCGGAGCTTTGACTAGCCCAGGTAGAAAGACAAGCTCACCAAAGTTCAGTCTTGAGCATTCTTCCTTTGAGCAAGCACGTTTCTAAATTTTGCTAACCTTTCAGCTCATCACCAAAATGAACGCGCGAACGCAGCTATTCAACCTGAGCATGGAGGGTCGTCAGGTGGACGAGGCAGTGGCGTCGATCTTTCACACGGTTCTCTTCCACCGCTGCTTGGGAAAGTTCAAGTACAAAGAGGACAACAAGAACAACTACTCGGTGGGTACGGTCGGCTACATGGACGTGGACTGTGACTTCATCGACTTTACCTACGTCTGTTGCTCCTCGCCCATGCTCGACCAGACGCTGAAGCGTGAAATCTCGGGCTTCTCGGAGGCTCTGAGGTCTAACGGAAGCCCCGGATGCGGTCAGATTTCGCTCGAGTTCTTCCAGAAGAAGAAAAACCGGTGGCCCTTCACCGCCGAGTGCATACCGTGGGAGGTATGGACGGTCAGACTCGAGCTGATAAAGCTAGCGACCGAGCACGAGAGACAGATATGCCGGGAGAAGGTCGGCGACCTACTGACCGAGAAGATCCTCTACATAACCGAGGTCATGAATCGACACGAGTACGTGCCCAAGGTACCGAACCAGACCGAGCTGGATCTAATATTCGACACCAGTTTCCCTGACGTACAGCCGTACCTGTTCAAACTCTCGTTCTCTACGTCCGGACCGGCTAGCAACACCATGGGCAACACCATGAAGAAGCTGATCAAGGAAACTCTGTCCATTTAGTGTGAGTTTTAACGGGGCGAAATGTTGTATGCGGTATCTGTTTGAAATTAATTTGGTTAACCCTTTCAGATCTGAATTTTTTCTAGCAGTTATAATGTTTTTTTTTAACGTTAATTTTTATATTAGTCGTGGTTGTACTTTTTTTTATAAAAGTTAAAAAATATTAAAATCAGTATAATTATATTGATAATTTTAGTAATTTGGAATAGTGAGCACAAAATCGATTAAATTATTATCAAAGAAAAACCATTGTCTATGAGTTTTTCTTTTTATGTCTCATCATTCCAAACTTCTAAAACTACTACGTTTCTTTTTGTTAATTTATTTTTTTTAATTGCAGGACTTCGGGTCTGAAAGGGTTAAATTATTTGGATTAAGTACGAAAATATCATCGACGTCACTTCGAAAAACTAATTTCATAAGCTTGACAAAAATGAGATACAAATTAATCATTGTGTTCAGTTTAATATTCAGTCCCAGATATTAGTTGTTTTTTTTTTCTTAATTTTTGCTATAAAACTGGATCTAATTTTTCATAAGAGTTATGATATGGATGTTATGATTGAAGTTTTGATTCCAATTCAAAAATTACTATAATTATTTAACATAAAAAAACTAAAATTATAAGTCAGATGTAATAATACAATGTTTTGCACCAGATTTGAACCTTCTATTTGGTAAAAGGTTCACAGCAATCGAAAATTTTTAAAACAGCTAAAAAAGCACAGTAGCGATTTCGAAAAGTTAATCTAAGAGTTTCTCGAACAGCAGCTATGTCCTTTTGCCGATGCATATTCGTTGAATGTATAGTACAAAATAATAATATATAAGTTTTGCGTGTAAGGCAATGAAGAGTGTAATAATAGTCGTAAGTCAAGATTGAAAAAGATGATAATTATTCCGGGATTGCATTCTTAATAAACTGCACTCGACAAACGATAAACATATAAGGTCTTATGAATTCAAGAACTGCAGCGTTAAAAACGAATTCACGATATATCATTAGTAAAGTGTGATCGGTAATGATGCGACTGAATTTCATATTCTTCGTCGATCTAAGTATGTCAAACTTTTCACTTTCAAGCGTTTATATTTAGTCTGAAGCTTGTGCATTGATGTTTAAATGCAACAAATAATTTTTCAAAAAATAAAAATCCCACTTTTTTTAAAACGTTAATTGATGAAAAGACTAATTATTTTAATGGAATATTTATTCGTTATCTTAATCAGACGCTTAGCTTGAAGGGATGTACTTCACAACCTTAGATTTAGCTTTTTATTTTAAGTAAAAATTTTTCTTGACACTGTTTTATTATTCGAATCAATGCACATGTCCTAGTAATTCGTGATAAAAAATCGACTAGATAGATTCTTTATCTAATTTTACCATAAAAAAAAAGTAACTAATAAAATAAAGACGGTAAATTTGTAAAAAGTTTTAGAAATAGATAGAATTGTAATATAAAACTTTATTCTTTAAATATTATGTGAGAAAAGGAACTGTTTATTAAATTTATGGATTATAAGTCACATGCAAACACAGATATGTATATATAATATGAATTCATATACACAAATATAATGTAAATAAAGATGAATTTATGAAAAAAATAAATAGTAACGAATGTCCTTTATAATTAAGGAGAAAATTTTTAAAAACTTTAACAAAAAAGTTGCTTCTTTACAAATAATTGCAAGACATGAAGTGAGGGTCGATAAAGAATATATTATATATGAAAATTAAAAATCATAAATTTATAAGTGAATCATTATAATTAATAAACTACTGTATTTTATAAAAGAAATGATAATATAATTAAATGATAAATATATGAATATGGGTGAGGTTATTATAAACGTGTATGTAACAAAACATTTTGTTAACGTTTTAACAAATTTTGTTGGTGCGTGATTATCATTTAAAGCTTACAGCTACTCTTAGTCAAATAATTTATACCTTTTTCACCACTACAATACATATTATAAAATATTCACTCGAGTTTTGCGTTTCTATCAAGTAGATCTTGAGACTTTCGAATCATTTTTACAATGGTTAACAATCATGTTTAATTATACATCGCATTATACGTCGCCAAAATTGAAATCAAAATTATTCTTAGAAAATGTAGCTTACAACTTGCTAATCTTCACTTAATTTGTATTTTTTGTTTCTTTGATATTCAAGGCAATCTGTTTTCCTTTTTTACGATTTTTAATCCAATAAACGTGTGTTGTTCAAATAACACCGCACTAAAAAATAAGTGTTGTACTGTTGTTTGATTTTTCTTCCATATTTTTTACTACTAATCCTTTAATAATTTCCATTATTTTGTTAATTCTCTTAAAAAAAGAGTTGCAAAAGTGATTAATGAATATTAAAATTGTGTTATGGAATTAATATATTTATGTCCAATTTTGATGAGAAAATTAATTATTATTATTATTATTATTATTTTTTTTATTAAGAATTAGTATCAATTGAACTCAACGAAACTCTTTGTATTTTTGATTTTATTATGCCAAAATTTTATAACATCTATTTTTGATATAAACAATATAAAGTTCCATTTTTTATGTCGTTTGATAGTAATTTTTATATTAAATACTGTTGCTGATTTCCATAAGAAAAATATAAGCCAAGTCAAACTTGGATTTTTAAAATAAAAAAAAAGTTTCTTAAAAAGGAAGAAAAAAGTCTACACAAGTCGCGATAAAATTAATTTTTTCATCATAAGTTAAAAAAGACTTTCCGTTAATAACACATACATACAATATCAATACAAAATTTGAATACAGATTGATCCACGTTTCCACTATTTTCACGTTCTATTCTCGGGTCTGCAATTTCGAATAAAAAAAATAAAATGTTTGTGGTCAGTCAGGTGTCACGTTTGACAAAAAGAGTCACGTGATTGGAAAAAAGCTCGCAGGGGGTTGGGTAAAAAAGCCGTCGGATATTTCTAATTTTAAAGTGATCTCCTCGCCGAATGCGTGTGTGTATTTTCCTCGATTAGTTTACGTTTCGCGTTCGGCTCGGGCGTTTCAAAATGTATCTTCCGCGTCGTGCGAAAACTGTTTACCTACGTTAAAGAAAGTGCATATTTTTTTTGAAGTTATGAAGACTTGGTTGTTCTGAAGGTAAATTGAATCACCGATAATTAGATATAAATTAATCGATTTTTTTCAAGTCGTTGCCACGTACATAAAAAAGAAAATTTAATTATGAATAAAATCGACTATAATTTTTCGCTTATTTTATTATAACACAGTTATTGGTTTTTAATTATGGGGTAACGATGTGCAGTATCAATATTGATAACTGTATTATTAAAAAAAATTTTCTTCAAATTTGTGTTACTGCAAGCTTTTTAAATTATGGAAAATAATTTGTCATCAGTCAAATCAGAATGAACGAATTTAATTTAATATTTTAATTTTTTATTAGAAATTTGATTTTGATTAAGTACAACAACTTTGTCCATGCTCTGAAAAATTTCCCTAAAAAGAAAAATGAATATTTTTTGAAAGTTATTTTTTGCTGCTGAATCCTATGTAAATTGAGTAATGAGTCTACACTGAGCTTCAACTCTAAAATAATTATTTCAAAAAAATTTATTTGTGTAAATAAATTATTACAAAATTATTTTTTCTGAATTTCTAACACCAGTATAATAATCAGTGACTTAAAAAACTCTCTTACCTCTAGTGATTTTTAGAATTTGTTTCTAAAATAAAGTCTAAGATGTCTAAAGTAAAATAAACAAACCTCCCTTAGCTAATAAATTTTCAACTTTCATATGAGCTTGAGTCACCGATTCTTTCAAAGAAGCTTGTAAAAATCGTTCAAAGCCTTTTATAAAGTGCTGCGAGCCTCGTTGGAAATGAGAAAAATAGAATGTGATTTAGTAGAATACCCGACTCGCTAGAATTGAATTCCAGAAATTTTTCCCTCCGACTCGTCGAGTGGACGCTGAATTCCGGTCTTTTTCTTCCGTCGTTTAGTATGAAGTCGTAATCTCTTAGGGCCAATGAAATCAGACCGCTCGATGATATTGAATTTCCTGTAATTAAAAGCTTACGTTAAGATTGCCTCTTTTCTTCGGCTTGGAATAATTTTAAACCTCGTGTAAACTTCGCAACCTTAAACAAACTACTTCGTCTGAATTCTCGAAGTGGTTTGGAAAGAATTTACCACCAAATTGATGATTAAAAAATTTTCTCAGAATTTTCGAGGGAAGCTTCGATGATGCTGATATTTCAGCCAGGCTTGCGAGTGCTTTGGCCCAGTTTATGATTCGCGCAAGCTCGAGTAGATAACATCACATCGAAGTCTTTAAAAGGTAGATCATTTAGATTAGTCTGCACTGTTTACACCTAATAAGTGGATCGTTTGGAAAGATGGATTACTAACTAAAAAAAAAAAAAAAATAAAATAAATAATACTGTATACCACAATGTCCTGTATATATCTATGAGAAAGTCAATTTTTTAAAGTATTTTATTCGTGCATACATGAAAAGAAATACTAAAAAATGTTAAAAAATAAAAACAAAAAATTAAACAGAGCGTTAATTTAGTGAATTAATTAAATTTTTTCGGTAGGTATGTTCACACATACAATATTATAGTAAAGTTTTAAAATTCAGTAAAACGCGAAAAGCTCTGTGAGCAAATTAAGTCTTGGAAAAAAAATTCGTTTTTAATTGCTGCTAATTGCGCGTACTCAAAAATGTCAGTAAAAAATTTAATTTTCGATAATTTTGAAATTTACTAAAGTTAAGTTCGTATCGCCTAGATTACTAACTCTCAAAAACTTTAGCTCTAAATTTTTCCATAAATAACTATTTTTATTACAACTATCAACAAATTTGTTAAACAATTTTTTTTTTTTTTTTTAATCATGTTTATTGCTTATAGTTTGGATGAACGTATAGCTTAATATTATAAGTCAAATTTTTCACAAATTAGATTATTACATTTTTTTAGCAATATAAAATTTTTCAAATTTTTACCCAATAAGGCTTTTTCATAGCAGACTACATCTAGCAGAACATGGAATAACCAAAACGTTATTAGCCAGTTTCATTTAATTTCATGACCTTTATAATTTTTTGTATTTGTTATTTTCCAATCTTATCATGATTTTCTATGATTTTGACAACTTCATTGAAAAAAGATCTATGCTCTTTTCACTTTACAGTTGATTGAAGGTCTTCGCCGACCCCGAGCATTTGACCAAAAATGCTCGGGGTCGGCGAAGACTTTCAATCGACGAAAAAGTAAAAACAGCATAGATCTTTTTTCAATGAAGTTGTCGAAATCATAGAAAATCATGATAAGATTAGAAAATAACAAATATGAAAAATTAAAAAGTTCATGAAATTAAATAAAACTGACTTATATCGTTTTGGTTATTCTATGTTCTGCTAGATGTAGTCTGCTATGAAAAAGCCTTTATAAGGCTATGTATTTTATACATATGGAGTCCTTTGATAGCTCCAACGAATTTTTCTCAGAGCAAACGAAGATCTTTTCTCTCGACCAGACAATGGCCGTCTCAAAATTTCGAACAATTGATACCGCAATCAAATACCTAAACCCGCGAGATCGTAAATTTTCAATCCATCCGTCTCTTCAATTCAAACTCCCCCAAAGCGGTTATCGAAAACCAATTATGATTTTAACACGCAATTAATAGATTTTCAGCTGTGAGCATAAAGTTTACGACTTCGTCCCCGGTCCCCACGTGATTTATTCAAACGATCGATGTTAAACCTTTTTGTTGATAATAAATTTATCGCCCTTATTGTGCCCGCGCGCGGCCCGTGTAGATATGAATCTTAACCAACAATAAATCCGGCCCCATAACTTTCGAATTATCAAACTATTTTTCCGATTTCCCACGTCAACTCTTGTTCTTTTTTCAATTTTTCCCGCGTCATTGTTCAGAATTTAATCATCCGAGGGCCGGTATTTTTATCTCTCGTAGTAAAAAAATTCGGATCGAAGAGAGCTTCCTCGTAGCAAAATAGTCAAGCGGGCTCGTAACAAAGGAAGATTTACAGCTTCGGAGTGAAGAAAAAAGGGAAACGTATTATTTACATTCGAAGGTTGTAACTTCTTCATCGGCACGTCCGAAATTCGTTGGTTTGCGACTTTTTTTATTTTTTTATTTTTGAGCGTTGTTTGGAGAGTAACGACCGAGATGAGCTTTTTTTAAATAACGAAAGCGCTAATGATTCACCGACTCGGGATTAAAATTTAAAAGCTCGGAGATTAATTAAATCGCGGATGTGAGTAATCGAGGTTTCCTGCGAACGATTTTTTTTTTTTTTTTTTTTTCGAAGTCCGAATTAATTGCACGCTCGCAAAGGAGATTGGAAATTGGAATTTTTCGAAGTGAGTCAATCGAAATTTTTTTGATACTCAAACACATTTATTACTGAAATTTTTACAATGTCATGAATATATTATTTCTGTAAGTTAAATGTTATGAAAGCGTAATTAAGTATAAAAAAATAATATTCCAAATTCTAAACAGAAAAACTTTAATTTTTGTTTTATTGCATGATTAATTTTCAAACTGTACAGAAAATAAATTAAAAATTACTTCGAATGCCATTAGAAAACAATTATTTTTCGATTTCACTACAGTCATCATTGACCGGTGTAATTTTTTAAGTGAAAAATTTGATTTTAGAGCGATTGCGTACATCAATTCAAATTAAATTAAAGCGACATTTTTCCGATTAAAGCTACGATTGGCTACCAAAATACGAGAAAAACATCTGTAAATCATCCTGAATTCCTAGAAATTGCTTTTTCAATATAAGTAATTTCAATAATGTGTTGAGTAGTTATAATCAACAATTTTAAATTAACTTGCTGATCAGTATGAATATGAATTATTTAAGTAGCGCATTTTTTAATGTTTAAATAATTTTTATCTATAAATCACCGTTTTTCTAGATTATTTTAAAAAATTTTTAGCTATAAAGTATTTTAGAAGAGCAATCTTAGTAAGCGTGATATATACTCTTGGGGTGCGTTCGACGTATATATTAAGCTCAAATTTTTCGAGGGTCCGGATATGAACTGTAATAAAATACCAGCTCTCTAGATCAATACTTCCGTGTACTGTTTGAAATCATCCAGAGCGGAAATTTTCACTCTCGGGATATGAGAAAAAAAAAAAATGAAAATTTGAATATGAAAAATTTTGGCATTTTTACTCGTATAATTAAAAGAAAAAAAATTTATTCTTTTTGATTAAAATTTTACAGTAAGATCTGTATTCAGCTGTAAATTTAAAAAATAACTCGAGTTTTTTTTTTCAAATGTAAAATAAAAAAATGAGAAATTCTATAATTGAATTTTTTTTTACAGGCATGTGGAATCAATGTAGTAACAAATATCAGTTTGAGCGGTTAATTTTAACTGGAGCAGTTTATTGACTTATAAATATCGATAGCGGCTCTACTACACGATATTAAAAAATTCTAAAAAAAATGAAAAGTATATTACTCCGAGCTAAAGTTATTTCATCAACTAGAAGTAGTTATCGTTTTTATTCAAAAGATTTTATTGAAAAATACTTATCATTTTTGCTGAAATCTCTTGATAAATAACTCTTCTATTTTTTAATAGTTTTAAATGCAGAAAATTTTTTTGTCCTTTTACTTACTTACTCTGAGAGTGATAACAATAAAAAGTAGGGGAATTTTAATATATGAAAAAAGAAAAATTTCCAGGATATTATGGAATTCTTGACGGTTCGCGCTCTTTTTTTGAGTAATATCTATCGCTAAAGTTACGGCCCTTAATATGTATGATGCCGTCCCTCTTTCCCGAGGGATGGAAAACTCCGGGTCGCGATAATTTTACATTTCAAACTCACTCACGCAGCCTGCGTTTTATGGCTCTGTCCTGGTGTTGTTTATTTCCGAATTGATTACTTCACTCTGGTTTTAATAAATAAATTTTTTTTTTTTTGCTTAGTCGTATACTGTTATAGATCGTAGAAGTTTTGGTTTTTAACCAAAAAAATTGTCAAGCTTATACATATGGGGAATTCTCAAACACTTTTAAAATCTACAAGTATTTCAGAAAAACATAGTTCTTATTGAAGCACACCTCTGAAATTTTGACCACATTTTCTTATCGTTATTTCTAACGCTGATCCGCGAGCAAAGTTTGTTGCAAAGTTCGCAGGCGAAGTTATTGCAAAATGAAACTATCAATAAACAATTCATAAAAAAAATCAAAAAATGATGACGGCAACCGATCCAGAGGGAAAAAAGAAGATAAAAGCATTCCATTATAGTTTTTTATTAAAATTGTAAGGTAAACATGGGGAAAAAATTGTTTAAACAATAATATTGTTTAAACAATTTCAAAAATTTCAAAATTTTGCACTGTAAAAAATGGTTTCATATTTTTCAGGAAAAACAAAATTAAAAGTGTCCTTAGATATTTTTTATTTAAAGCCTTAGGTTATGTGAAAAAAATCATTGAAATTGAAAAAAGAGTTCTTGATCACGGAGCCAGAACGTTCATGATAGTTTCATTTTGCAATAACTTCGTTGGCGAACTAAAAAATAAATTTTTTATTATTGGATCAAGTCAGAAATTACAATAATAAATAGCTCTCAAAATTTCAAAAGTGTGCTCCAATTTTTACTGTACTTTTACGAATTTTCACCGAGTTTAAAAGTTTTTGAGAATTCCTCATATGATTACAGTGCATAATTTTTATCATTAAAACTATTTTTTTTAAATGAGCGTTGCTACTTATAGACAAATGATATTTGTTTGAATAAATTGTCTATCTTTAAGCGAGTTTTTTTTATTAATTCTAATATTAATTAAAAATTCTATTTACGTTGTATGTCTAAAAATTTAAAAATTAAATTTCGTATCGGTACTATTTATATATATATTTTTATTTTTATCATTGTTATTAAAAAAACACAATACAAAAGAGAATTTAATTAAATAAATTAAAGATCCCAAAGCTAATTTTTTTACACTTGACACATTTCATTAAAAATTTTGCAGTTTATGAAAAAAAAATTACTTAAATTATTGTTATACATAAATTTTTGCAATAACTCATTATACTTTGAAAGGTTGTAGAAAATGAGATTGTTTAAATAAATTACATTTCCGAAAAGAAGTATAATACCAACAAAAAATTTATTCATAGAATTCATATTTGTATATTTATATCGCATCTGAGTAACATATGACATCTGAAAAAATGGATTATGTATACTTGTCACGAAAAAACAATTCGTCAAAGACTAATAAAGCCAGTGTTCTCGAAAAAAAAAAAAAAAAAAATGAATGAAAAATTTTGTTTCCCATACACGATTTATGAAAAATTCTTCCCGAGATAGGAAAAAAAAAAAAATGGTACCTCGTAAAAAAAAAAGGTCCGGTAGCCAATTGGTAGTCAAGCGAAATTGAATTCCGATGAAAAGAGTTCCCCCTTCGGTTTTAATAAAGCCTCATACCCTTGAAAAAGCTTTTATTCTCGGAGGCGACTCGCGATAGGTAAAAAAATTAAAAGGGGTCGCTAAAACCCGAGATTGATCAAACTAGAGCGAAATTATAACGTTTCAGAGATCAATCGGACTTTCTCGTGGATGAGCACGCAGAAAGCTAAATAGACTAGAATAATACTACGTGCCTTATAAGTGCATTTGGGTTTCGAATGGATGTGTCACCGGATACTTTCAACTGACATAGAGATAATTTCAATTATATATTTCTTCTAAACTTCTTAAAATATGAACAAAATATTCTTTAAACTATGATGAAAAAATAATACACTATTTGAAAAATACGTATGAATTATTTAAACAAAATAAGAGCAAAATCATCTCTGTTCGTAAAATCTCCAAATTGAAAAATAAGAGAAATTAAAATAAAAGTCAGTTCATTAGAATTTATAAATTATTAAAATCTAAATTCAAATTTTTAAGTATCGTTGTATAATTATCTTGTTATTTTTAATTCTTAGATGTCCATTCACATTATTGGAACCAAGAAATAGATATTAATAAGTTAATTAAATATTGTTTTAAAAAATACAAAAAAAAACAAGAAAATTGTAGGTTTGAATAGAATTTTCATTGGTAATGTATTCAAAATAATGTCAAATAGTTTGTACACATTGCAGGCTGTCAAGGGTTGGATCCGAATGTTCGATAGTTGGCTGTGTCCCGTTTGAATGTAATCATTCGTTCGCGAAATTATTAATTTGCATGAAATTTCGTCCAATACATGATATCCGATCAATCTCTAAACTGATTTCGAGTAATCGATAAATCCTACCGAAATCACGTCATTTTACGTTGAGATTAATGGACGAATAATTGATTCGAACTATGTTTTTTCTTTAATTTACGTGGAATCCAGCTAATTAAAACCACGCATAATGATAAAAAACTTTTTTTCCTGTAATCTCAAAATTTAATTTTCACTCGGTATATTAAAATTCTCAGCAACTTTCCGAGCTAATTTTTTTTTTTTTTTTTTTTTTTTCTTTTCGAAACAAGGTAATTAGCGCAAGTTGAAATAAAATTTTACCGATATCTGTATTGCTTGATATTTTTTTTTCTGTGACGTTCGAGCTTTGATAAAAAAAAAAGGTTTGAAATAATACATATAAATATTGCGATTTGATTGGACCGAGAAAGAAATAAAGAAAAAATAGTTGATTCGAGAATTTTTTGATGGAATATCAGTTCGTTTTCATTCCAATCAGGGAGAAATTCACAGTGGACGTATTTTTATTTTTAAAATAGATTTATCGAGAGTCAGATTATGCGCGAATAAAGTCGATGTCGCGATAAAAAAGCCACTCACGTAATAAGATTGAATGAAATTTTCTTCTTTCCCGGCTGCGATGCACAGGTGCAGCCCCGACATCGTCTTATTACATCTACAAATATATACAAGCATTTTATTTTAGAACGAAAAGTTAAAAAAATTAATAAATTACGTAACGTAATTGTGTTTTTGAACTACAAGTTTATTTACAAGATACGTTTCAATCAAATTATACTTTGTGTTTTGAAATGCATAATGCCTTAGTAAATTAAAACGTAGTAATTAGTATTTTCTAATCAGTTCAAAAATTCACTTCCAGCTCCTTTAGGTTTGCAAAAGCAGCTAATTATTTTCTTACTAAAAGTAAATTTTAGCTATGTAGACCTAACAATGAATTTTAATGATTTAATGAAAGTAAAAAAGTTAATTTTTTCTTTTCTAAAAACAGCTAGTTTAGGGAAGCGGAGAAAGTGCACTAGTGTATAGGACTTTATCATGGTAAAATTTAATTAAAAAATTTTTTTACTTTGCAAAGTTTTTACAAAAGTCTTTAAATAATAATTAAAAGTAATTAAACCATAAAAAACACATCATTGTTTAAAGAGTTTTAACAAATTAAATAAGTAATAAATTTTGTAAGAATTTCAGTTTTTCAGTTTTTAACTGAAAAAATATACTAGAGTATAATTAATAAAATTAATTTTTTACTCTCTAAAATAATATATATATTTGTGTGTGTGTGTGTGTGTGTGTGTGTGTGTGTGCGCGCGCGCGCGTGTGTGACTTAAACTCATTTTATTTTTACAGTTTTCAAGTCAATAACACAGAGTAATTAGAAAGAAATTTCATAAGATCATTGAAAACAAAATAATTCTGAAACCAAGCTTACATTTTGTGACTTGATTAAATTTTTAAAACTATCTGTTTGGACAACTTGACATTTGTTCACTGAAATAAATTCCATGCAGTCATTTTTCAAAACTTGTGCTTTAAGAAGATCGGCAGTATAAAAAACATCTACTACATTGTTTACGGTCAAGTTTTTCTTTAAACGATCTTCGCAGATTTCAACCAAGCTAATCATCGAATACTTATCTGCTGCAATAAACAGTTTCAACAATAAATCAACGTCGATTGTATCTATTTTTTCATAATAAATGAAGTGCAACACGAGTTCGAAGATCGTCGGCTCGATGTCAGTAATTTCAACGCAACCGTTCTTTTTTTCCAACATCTCGTTCTCGAACATTGATTTAAAGACAGTGTTATTTGACGATAAAATCGACTTGTGAGCCGAATAATTTTCACTTCCAACAAGAAACTTTACATCGGGTAATTCATTGTTATTTAAAAGCAACGAATAGTTAGCAATTATTTTTTCTACACTTTTACTTTCATGACTGATTTCAATTTCAATTTTTAAAGATGAATTCACGTCTGTTTGGAATCTTTCTGTGTTCAAAAAGGTCACTGAGTTGAAATTTGATGTATAAACCGTTCTATTGTTAACAGTAATTTTAACTTTAGCACTATTAAAACCTACCAGCTTATCATGCAGATTAACTACAAAATTAAGAAACTCAATACTCTCACCATATCTTATTACTAAATACTTAATTTTCCACCGAGTAATACATTGATTATCATCTCCAGGAGTGATAAACTTAATTTCTGAAGGTCTTAATTCGTTGTCGTTAAAAATCTTGTGTTCGTAAACAAATCGGCATTTTTGCTGATAGGTTATAGCTTCCTTTACGCATTTGTCCATTACTGTTACTTTGAAATTTCGCAAAAACAAAGAAGATTTAAAAAGTATTATTTATAAGTATTAATAACAATATATTTGACTATTTATCATTGGTTTGGTGCCGATGATACTATCCACGCAAGCAGACGATATTTTAGAACCTTGTTTGGTAACTCAAAAATAGCGGGTAATTCAAAATTTTTAAAATTATTAGCAGTTACCCGCTGCCCGCGTCTTTAAGAGCGTATCTTACTCGCGATTGCAGGCTTATCAAGAAAAAGTTGCATTTAGTTAATATCCCAACTTAACCTTAAAAATTTGAACCTCTATTTTTTTAAATCTAAAAACAGCGTCTCTTACCCTCATTACACTTATTTTTGGATGCTTGAAAAGTAGTGATTAAAATCCAATTATGTAGTAATTCCAATAGTGGACTGGTTTCTGCAAAACTCTTTTTCAGACCATTGAAGATTAAAAATTAATGATTTTTGAACGTTTTTTAGGTTAAGAATGGTTGAAATAAGGGTTTTTTTTTTTGCTGCATATAAATTCGAGACTGGCTGTCAGAATAAGTTTATTCATCTTTTTTAGAGCGTCCAAAAAACATATTAAAATCCCAGAAATTTTAAAAAATTCTTTGTTTGATCCCGCGGTCCTTACTCTGATTTTTTAAAAGTTGATTTCATAAAAATATCTCATGATACAAAATTTCAACCATAGGATTTAAAAATTTTTCGAAAAAATTTTATATCATTTGATTTCATCGCATCGCAAAAAAAAATCCGCATCCCTGGAAATCTTGCGAAAACTCAAGAGTATCCAGGTACGAAGTCAAGGATGCTCAACTTCGGAATGATAAAGACGTTCTTCCAAACAGCAGTTACCATCAAATAGATACAATCGCGGGGGCGGACGGGAGGTGAAAAGTTATATATATAGGAAATAGTCGAAGTCGGGTGGCTCGGGGGGGGGGGGGGGGTGGGCGCGTGCGCATATTTATTCGCCCGACTGGGAGCCACGCGGTTCCCAGCGGGTGATGCACATCATCATCAGTTGGCCGCCGGGCGGCCGGTGCGTCGCGCGTTCGAATTATCATCGTTCCTATGGGTGGATTACGTTTAACATGTGAATCGGTACTGATAATTGCCCGCAAGGATGCAGGCAGTGCGCGAAGAGTGTCCCTGACGAGGCTGCCGTAGAGGGCTGCTCAATCATTTGGTACAGTTTGTAATTCTTTTTGGTGTTTTGAATATTTTGAAATCGTCGGTAGAACGTTTTTAGGATTTGATGTTCCACTGAAAGATTTTCGAAATTTTATTCCAATCTTTTTGACGGATAGTTTTGCTAAACGTTTTATTTGCATTAAGTAAACAGCTTGAACTATCTATCGGTTTATCCAAAACAAATTGACGCCGAAAAATTACCAAAACAAAAAAATTTCTTGTTTACGATTAATTTTACTCAGATGGACCGATGTATAGTTCAGAATATTTATTAACTAATACCCAGTGATTGTAATGATGACATTTGAAAATTTTCTCAAAAAATTTTTAAAAAGTTGATACTTTTTTTTTCTCGGATGATTCCCTTTTTCTTGCTTACTGCAGAAGTTAATTCATTATTTACGTTATTAATAAGTCATAAACAATGTTAAATTAGAAAGAAGAAAAAGAAGGTATTAATATGCAGAAATTGTTTTAATACCATTTTTTAATTTAATTTTTCATTCTTTGAGTCTGAAAAGAAATTTCAAATTTATCACAATGAAAAAATATTTTATTTCACGTTATTTGGCTTCCATTAAAATGTAAAAAACAATTTAAAATTTAATCCAGGTTCCTAGAAATCACAATATAAAATACTCACTTTTGATAGAATTTCCATTGAAATGAAATAGGATGAAAACGGTTGTTTTCTACTTTAAATGTTAAATTAAAAATGTACAATTGAATGATTTTGTTTCAATTTACCAGGAAAAGTATTTTCATATTTTCTCTTGCATATCATTTGCATTCAGATCTTATTTCAAATTCAATAGATTGTTTTTTTTATGATTAAAATTTCGAATATATTTCAAACGACCTCATATCAAAGAAAGCTATTACTTGCTCATTCAACATTGAAAAATCTTTTTGATTAAAATCCCTGAGAGTATCTTCTGTAAGCAGATAACTTGGCTTTAGAATCGGTCAAAACTCGCTTAGCTTGTTCGCGTCTTTATCTTATAGTTCTTTTTTACGAGTTTCTCGCCTTATTCTGATTGTAACTATTGTTTTGTAGATAGGGGAACCCGTGCTCAAATTGGTTTTTCGAAAATCTCGACTTAATCTTCATTACTTTGATTTCACAATCAGTCGACAAGTAGAAAAAATAACACTACAGTTTCGAAGTTTCGGACTTTTTAACTTACAATGACGCTAGTAATCCCTGCAATAATTTCTTGTCAAAAATTTTTTTTTATGTCTTTTTGCACCTGAACCCATTATTTTGAGCAATTCGATACATAGTAAGATACTTTTCCAGTCTTTTTTTTTACAGTGAAATTTTCATATGGCTGCCATTTTGAAAATTTTCAGAATTTCGGAAAATCATTATAGCATATTCATGTACATGTCAAATACTAACTTTTGGCCAATTTTCATCAAGATCGGAAAAGTCATGTCAGATCGGGGTCGGTTTGACCTGGATTGCCTCAGCTATTTCCACAAAGCGAATAATAATAAATTAAGTATTATTATTCGCTTCTCAGTAATAATTTTAACGTCAGTACGGTATTTAATCAGTCGGAAATTTCGGAACTCTAAATGATCCAGCGTTCGCAGTAGAGTTGTTTAAATTAAATTTTCAATTTAACTTCGTTGTTAACGTCTACATCGGATTTGATCAACTTGAAATTTTTTCCGAATTCAAGATCATTACTTGGGTGTCAAAAAAAAAAGTAATAGTCCGTGTGTATTTGTCAAAACCATCTGAATGAAGGGCTGGCAAAGCTATTTTCAAATTAATGGCCTATAAATTAACATTAAATTTCGAGAAAAATTTTACAATGTTCAAAGAATATTGAAAGTTAGACTTTATAATTTAAAGATTGTTCCCAAAGTAAATGAAGCACTGGTATAGAAACTTAATTCAACGTAAGGCTCTTTTATTCTCTAGGTAATTAAATTCTTAATGTACGAGTGAACTTTTATAAGAAAGACTGTTGAATGAAAGTATAGATTATGTGTCTTGTTAAAAAGCTAGACATTCGCACCCTTACGTCAATTAATTGAACTAAGACACCAAGTTTTATCCTTAAAGGTATTATAGGATTACTAAAATTGAAAAACTTTTGTAATTACTTACACCCACTAGTGAAAATAATTTAATTACTTTTCTATTTTCTAAGACTGTCCTACAAGTTTTGTTTACAACTTTGCCATCTTTCTTATTGATCGCTTTGTAGCCTATGAAGCTGATTGAAGTTTCACACCCGTCACATGTCAGAAATGAACATTTCCTTTATTTGGCACATAATTTGAGCTTTGATTTTCTATTGTTCAATGTAGCTGTCACCATATTGCGGAAACTTTTAATGCGTGGGCTGATTATAGAGAGTATGGTTTTAAAAATATTCGAAAAGTGCAATATGAGGTTAAGATAATGAAGTTAAAAAATTTGCTAGTAAAAATAAATTCTATAAAACAAGTAAAAAAGTTTCTGTTTTTAAAACAGTTTTGATGTATTTCGATGATTTTTTATGAAAGTAAACTCATAATTGTCTGTATCAAAAAACTTTGAAAAAAAAATCGAAGGCAATAAACCCAAAAAATTTTCATACTTCGAAACTTTCAGCCACTTCAGCACCTACTTCTATGTGTAAAACAATCTTAATAACATTTAAACTTAAGCTGACACACTGCGCATGTGAGAAATAAAAAAATAAAAAAACTCGTTTTCCTGGTTTTAAAGTTAGTCAAAATATTATATTGCAAGTGAGGAATACTCCTTTAGCTTTTTTTTTTTCAAAAGCCAGAATTCATTAAATTAAAATTATTTTTTCTCCTTACTCCTGGAACGAATTTTGCGTGCGTATGCTTATTAACTCGCAACGATTAAAATTTAGGAGTTCTGTTAAATATGAAATTCGGCTATTTCGTTTTTAGTGTCCCGTTTCGGAAAGTTCGTCTCGATGGTCTCTCAAGGGGTTCATTATAGAATACATCGTATATCAGTAGTCATTTATTAAGGCTATTCAAAATTTCAAAGTTTCAAGCTATAGCACTTCCTACTATCATAAAATTTCATCTTAGAGAAATTTTATTTTTGTTTGTAAAAATTTTTAAATACTGTGTATGTAAATATATGAAATTGTTCAAATAAATTCTAAATTTAAAAAAGGTTAATAATAAAGTACACATTGACTTTTTGATACTTTCAATCGATATCAAATGATTCATCTAATACTTGTATCGATTAGAAATACAGTTTCAATGTCCATAAAGTAGCTTATCTAAAACACACAAAAGTCTTTCAGGGTAAAGCTTTTAGTTAAATTTACATAAAGTGCACTTATCAAGTATTCCTAGAATAAATCCCCCCTTCAAACCATGAATATGATCATCTAATAATACACTTTTTATTATTTTTTTCCAATTTAAAAAAAAAAGATGAAAAGTAACTTTTGACTGATCATTATTTGTTTTATCGTTCGCTTTCGAACAAACAAGTATTTCAAAAAACTCCATTAAACCATGTGTTTTTTTTTCATCATATCTGCTTGAATATTCTGAAGGTGTATTTTCCGGGTCACTGATTATGAATCTGCAGTCAAAACTTTTATATTCAAAAAGTCGGAAAAATATACGATTCGCCGGACAAATAGCAAAGGCTTTTATCTTTTCAAAACATAAAACAAACATAAAGAGTATTTTGGTAAATTTTTTTGATACATGCATGCTTTTGGCTCTACTCTTTTTTTTTTTTTTTTTCGTTGGAGCATGTGACTCTTGCTAGTTTGCCAAGACAGTTTTACTTTCTTTGTTAGAGAAGGACATTTTTAGAAAAACTGGATGTATCGAAGAACAAACTGTTTTATCACGGAAGATTCATTGTTTTGATTTTTTCTGTATCGGTGTATCAGTATCACATTGAGAAAATTGTATACAATAATTGCACTCCACTTCATTTAAAAAATACAATTTATAAATATTTCTCAATTCATTTCAACAAAAATAAAATTTAGTTATTGTTTTATTCTATTGCTTTAAAATATTTTTAATCATGCTAAAAAAATTAAAATTTACCATAACATTTTTTTCTCTAAGTAAATTATACGAATAATTTTGATTAATCATTATAATAAATGTAAGTTGTACTCAACACTACAATACTATATTAACAAATAAATATTTAAAAAAATTTTAAATAAACTAAAAGCAATAATTTTAATTTTGAAACTTGGCTTAATTTTTTAAAATTCAAATTTATTATTATTCTATCGGTTTTCTGAAAATTACAATTTGTTTGTAGTTTAAATAATATCCTGTGGAAGAAAATTTAACTTGAAATAAAATTTTCATCCTATGAAAAAGTTCGTTTAAATTTTAATTAGATTTAGTTTTTGAAAAAATATTCTAATGTTACTAATGATCTAAATGGGAAATTTTAGATGTGACAGAATAGTAATAATACTAATAATAAAAATACCATTCACATATATAAATTAAAAAATCCCTAATAAAAAATAATGAAATATTTACAGTCAAATCAGATCTTAAAAAAAAAGAAAAAAAAAAAAAGTAACTTAATCAACTTTTTCACACTACAATATCTACTCTAAATTCATTCTAGCCAGATAAAACTTTATTTAGATTTAGTTTTAAAAAAAGATTTGTAAAAGGCATGAATTTAACGAACGATACGTCTGAAATTTTTCAATTCATTAAAAATTCAGGAGTGTAGCTGCAGAACGTAACTTTCGTCCATAAATCACCCATCTCGATAAAGCCGAATCAAAGCCCTGTCCCGAGTCGGAAAAGTTTTCGACAAGCCGTTGTCAACAAGTGGTTGGAAATTTTTTTTTATTTTTACCTTCGTGGTTCGAACCGAGGCATTGAGATGGCGACGCTTATGATTTTAACGGACGGAAAAGTAATTTTTAGAAGTGCGTTAATTAATTTGGGTTAGATTGTGATTTTTAGGGGCGATATACGTTTTTACGGCGAATTGAGGGTCGAAACCACTGAATAAATGATGAATATAGTTCCACTTGGAAAAACCCGGAAATGGATCGTTATTATTCATTCCATATCAAATTTATATTTTACCTTCAACGGATGATTTTTCATCTTTAGAGTTTGTTGAAGTAATTATTTAATGAGTGCAATGTTTAATTAAAACTTTTATTTTCGATTTTAAATTATAATTTTTATGAATAAATTTTATTTTTTAATTTTAGTACAGTATAATTGCAACGCATGCGCGTTCCGATAATTAAATTGAACAGAATTTTGAAAATATAACGAGTCATACACCATTCTCATAGCAAAGTAAAATAAAAATAAATAAAATAAACAACAAGAATAATTTTATGTAAAAAAAGAAAGTAATAATAAATTTGCAGCAATAGATCACGATTACGATTATTAAAAAAAAGCTCGGTTGCCAGTTTTTACACGCCTCATTTGATGCTCGAGACAATTTCATAATTTATTCATTCGAAAAGGGATTGTCTTGGAAACTCAATGAAAATGAATCTGAAAACCAGTGCGATGGCAAAGTAAAACGCAATCATTCTCTCTTTTTTTGCTTCTTCTTCCAGTTCCTTTGTTCTCCTGCAAGCTGAGAGTTTGTTAAATTTGTATTGCGGGATTTCCTCGCGGGAGCGGTTGCGTAAAGATATTTGAACAGTAAAGCACCCGCCGCGCAGATATTTTTGCAAATAAAAAATATTTTTTTTTCATGAGTTCAAACAAAGGTATCTCTTCGAATAACAGAATTGTAATTTGTTTTTGTGTGATTGAGTTTTGATTCCGCTTTGAAAAATCGAAAAAATTTAAGACAATTGAATTTTAGTTCAAAGGGAGGTAAAAATTAGTACTATTTTATCTCTTTTTTTGAATGACTGCTAAAATGAATTCCCTATGAGGGGTGAAAAAAAAAAAAAAGATAAACGTCTCGTTTATTTTTTCACGAAAGTCAAGTGTCCGGCCAAATTTTTTTTGCCCCGAGACACTTGAGCCCTGACAAGAAGGATGAAAAAAATTTCCACCTTGTTTTTTGCGACTTTTTTATTTCTGATTAATAGAAGAGTCCTTTTCCTCCCCTTTATTTTTCGCTCTTACTCCTCTGACATTTTTGGCTCAGCGAAGTGTGAATTTTATAAAAGTCTTATCATCGAGATATTTATTTCATTCTTATTAAAGTGGAGCGATTCTATTAGTGAAAATGAAACTTTATTAAAGAAAATTAGTTTATTTCAATATTGACTAAATAACACTGTATTTTTTACAATCTATTAAACAACGTTAACTGTTATTTAATTAAATAATAATCAGTTTAATGTTTATTATTATTATTATTATTATTTTTTTTTTTTTTTTTCAATCGAAACATTATCCAAAATAATATTTATTAAATAACACTGTATTTTTTACAATCTAACAACGTTAACTGTTATTTAATCAAATAATAATCAATTTAATGTTTATTATTATTATTATTATTATTATTATTTTTTTTTTTAATCGAAATATCATCCTAAATAATAAATATAAAATTCATAGTATTTTATATTGGTAAAAATTTATCTTTTATACTGTTCGTTTATTTAATTTTTTTTGTAAACAATAATATTCCTGAACTAATGTAAATTCGAGGGGCTATGCACTCCAGAATCACTGATGATTCTTTTGATTCTTTTTGATTCTTTCGTGATTATTTCGTGATTCTTTTGGCAAATTTAAAGTGTTTAGAGCCTTGAAAACAATTTCAATTGATATTTTGTTAAAAATAATATTTTTCGATGATTTTTACTTGAAATGAAATTGATATTTTACTAATTATATTTATTTTTATTTGTGATTCTTTTAGTGATTCTGAAGTGCATAGCCCCTCGTGTAAATTACATAAACTTCAATTTCATATTTAGTTATCAGTTCAAGTTACTATTTTTAATAACAAACTGAATGAAAATGAAAGAGAATAATTGAAATAATTACAATTTTATAATGACAAATTAAATACTATAAGACAAAAGTTCGCTCTCAGCATCTGAATTTTCTGCCCACTCCACGGTATAGTACTTTTCATGCAGGTACTGAAAAAACAGTCGGAAGTTGAACAGACAGTTATCGCGGCGAGTGTAGCTTTTTTCCCCGTCGTGCTCTTCAAAATTTAAAGTACCTTCCGCTTCCACGCTTAATAATGACTCGCTCGGAATTACGAAGAAAACAGCCGATAAAAAAAAAGCAAGCGATCTCCGAAACTCGGACTGGTACAAAAAAGCGCTCGCGTTTTTTTTCGGCTCGTTTTATCAGCGACATTATGCTTATTTTATAACAAGCTGTAAAAAATAGCCCCGTAAAATATCCAACTTTACGCGGTGTAATTAGACTCTAAAAAAAAAGACCGCCTCCCACGTATTATACTTCCCTCCGAGCGAAAAACACAAGAAACGTCTCACAGAGAAATAGTGTTATTGTTATATTTCGGGAACGACGCACGAAAAAAAAAAAAAAAAAAAATTCTCTCGACAAAAATAATCTCGAGTAAACACGTTTCTCCGAGTACTTACCACCCATTGATTTTAAGCTCCGGGTTTATCTTGTCTAAAAATTTTAAAATATGACATTGAAATTTCAAAAAAAAAAAATCGAGTCGAGTTTGTACCGAAGTTTTAAGTGTAACGAACTGCACTCAAAGTTTCTTCGAAACTAGTTCACCCACAGAGATGTTTTAACGAGGGGTGGGTAAAAAAAATTTACATGATAATGAAGTTGTAAACTGATTCCTACCAGCGTGAAGAGTTTTCATTTCATTTTCATTTGTGTAACTCGCTCTCCTACATTTCTAATTTTTTTTATCACCCGAGTTTTATTGAAATTTAAGTGCGTTTTTTTGAAATTCACCTGAACTCTGACAAAAACAAACGTGTCTTTTACACTGGTAAAATTGAAGAAAAAAAAAGCATTCATTTGTTGTTCGGTCTTGAAAATCCCGTAATACCACCATTCAAGACATAATCCTGCTTGTCTGTCTCTGGAGTTTGAAACTCCCAACAAAACAGTCGAAGCTGGCAACCAAAATTTATTTTGAAGTTTACTAAAAAAGAAGATGAATCACCAGAAGGAATACAAGAGTTTTAATAACTTTCTAAATTAACGTGAAAATTTCTTTGTAAACTTTCAATGTTTAATTTACACAAATTTTACATTTTAAATCAAGATATTTGAAGTCGTTTATTATTCTAGTGGAAACTTTTTGTAAGTTTTTTAATTAATTCAGTAGACATCAAAATTTTGAAAATTGTAAACATAAATGTCACTTATTGATTAAACATGTTTACTTTGTCAAAACTTTCTTCTCACTTTTTTGTTTCTTTCACGAAGATGTTTTTTTTAAATGAAAACTTGTGAAGTATTCCCCGGCAAACTCAAAACTCTGCAATCTGCAATGTTTGGCAAAGTTTATCAACAAGACTCGCCAAATTTAACACGGATATAATTTTTTGAGTTGATTTAGTTTTTTAATTAACTCTTTAATTGTCAAGTTTTTTTATCTTTTTTACAGATAAGACTTTACGGAGGGAACGAATACATAAATTTACTGTGGAGTAAACATGAGAAACTTCTGTGCACCAAAAGCACGTAGATTTTCTGCGAGCCCCAAGAAAAAATTGTGTGCTAGCTTACGCAGAAAAAATCCTGAGCGCTGATGTACCCGAACCAATCAGGTGCGACCAGAGAGATTTTGATTGGCTCTCCTACAGTAGGATTTTTTCTGCGTAAGGCTAACACACAATTTTTTTGTATACCTTGATACAGAATTCTTTCGTGTTAGCTTATTACAGTGCATTTGTTCCCTCCGTGAAGTCTTTACGATTAAAAAACTTTACAAGTCTTAGCAAAGTCTATACTAGTAAAGATAAATAATTGAGAATTATTAGCAAATTAAACTTCTTTTATAATTTTGTAGTACAGTAAAAATATTTAAGTTGATTTTATACGATTCAAAGTTTTTTTTTGCAGGCATCTTTCTCGTTGAACTTTCGTAGCCAATGAAAAATAAAAATTATAAACTTTTTGTTACAGTAGTTAATTACAAAGTTCAAATCAGCCATGTCGGGTTTCTACGGCCAGCCGTTCTTGTTCCTGGAGCAGCAGCCGCCCGACTTCACCCAGACGAACTTCCCCTTCAAGCTGACCATGATAACCTTCTACGTGGTGGTGTTCTTCCTGGGGGTCTTCGGAAACACCCTGGTCTGCTACGTGGTGTTTCGGAACCGTCAGATGCAGACGGTGACGAATCTCTTCATCACCAACCTGGCCCTCAGCGACGTCCTGCTGAGCGCCCTGGCGGTGCCCTTCACGCCCATGTACACATTTCACGGCAGCTGGATCTTCGGGGACAGTCTGTGCCATCTGGTGCCCTACGCCCAGGGTGTGAGCGTCTACATCAGCACCCTGACCCTGACCAGCATAGCCGTGGACAGGTTCCTGGTGATACTCTACCCCTTCAAACCTCGGATGAAAATCGGGGTGTGCTTGGGCATAGTCGTGGCCATTTGGGTGGTAGCCCTGCTTCTGACTCTGCCCTACGGTCTTTACATGACACCCCAACCGGACGCCAGGAACAACGGTTCTCAACTGTGCGAGGAGGTCTGGCCCGACGAGACTTTCCGCGAAGTCTTCAGCTCGCTCACGTGCTTCCTGCAGTTCATCCTGCCCTTCTTGATCATCGCCTTCTGCTACGTCTGCGTTTCGGTGAGACTGAACGACCGGGCGAAGATGAAACCTGGGCACAAGACCAAGACCGGGGAGGAGGTCGACCGGGAGAGGAAGCGCAAGACCAACAGGATGCTCATATCCATGGTCACGATCTTCGGGATCAGCTGGCTACCCCTGAACATCGTCAACGTCGCCGAGGACTTCTACCCCCAGGTCGCCTACTGGGACTACTACAAGGTCTTGTTCTTCATTGCGCACTGCTTGGCCATGAGCAGCACCTGCTATAACCCTTTTTTGTACGCTTGGCTCAATGAGAATTTCAGGAAAGAGTTCAAACAGGTTTGATCGATAATTTTTTATTGTTAACGTGGTAATCGGATTGATCGTAATTAAAAAAAAAAGATATATATTTACTATAATTAATCTCGCTATTTATGGGAGCTTAGAGTGACTCAAGGATCTTTGAAAATCTTTGTTTATCACAGCTTACAAATAAATTTAAAATAAGACCTGACAAAATTAGGATGATTAAGTCAATTGTAACAAAAAATTCAAATATTTATTACGTTTATTTTTGTAAAATTTCTTTGTTACGGAGTGATAATTTTAAATTTTGCCAAACTTTTCATTTTACCAAGATTCAGAAAACCTTCCTTTATCAAATTATCTTTAATCTCGCTTATATTTATAAAACATACCCAAATCTTCTTCATCCAAGCTAATCTTTGCCAACTTACAAATCATCCAATATTTATATGTTTTGAAAAGTTTCACAAAGTTAGTTTAGGGAAAGTTAGATCAGAGGTTTAATAGAGATTAGCGAATATAGGCAAAGTTTGTCCCGATATTTTTATGAAGTACTTTCAAGGATCAAAATTATTTCAGCGTTAAAAAGCATGACGGAGAATTTTTTTAAATTAGTGAATCAAATAAAGCAGTGAACTGGGCCAATTTAAGTACGTCCCTCTAAAGCCTTATTTTCTTCGTCTTTGTAAGATTGATAGCGCTCCAATCAGATCAGTCATAAAGTTTACTCGCGCAATCAGCATAAAGAATTTCAAGATGACATCGAGGTCGCAGCGCGATCAGAACGGCCTTTTTCTCAAAATTAAAAGTCGTAAAGAATTTTAATTCTATCGTGTATCTTCCAGATGAAAAGTTTACTGCTCGAACCTTCACTTTTTCCTTTGATTTTCAAACTCCTCCGCCCTCAATTTTCATTTTTGATTCACGGTCTGGCTTTGTCAAAAATAATACATCCGGCGATTTGGAAAGATAATGGAGCTATTATCGCTTCAAGGAGGGAGATTGAAAATGTCTTTTTAAAAGTTGGGGGGAGAGTTTACTTTGGCGCATCGTTTCTCCATTAAAACTCCTCTTATTAAGGTTAATGAGAAAAGCTTAAAGCTCTCCGTGCAATATAAAGAGGGTATTTATCACGAAAATTTGCTTTCATAATAACTCGTTTAACTACTCGGTAACTCTTTTATTTTTTTTTAATTGGATCTTTTTATAATTTTTCTGAAGATTAAAAGCCAATGAACAAAGTAACTTGAGAAAAGGTAAAATAAAAATAAATTTTTTTGTCGGATTATGTGCTTCTGCGCGGAGCAGCGATAAATAAAAACAAACTATTTTCCCACGTGGCCGATAAAACGATAAAGCAATAAAAACCTGAGCGAGCATAAATCCACGTCCGAGCTGCCGAGATTCCTTAATTAACCTGGTCCCACTGCTGCTGTCGGAACTCTGACAATTTTCATCAGGGCCAAATAAATCCTCTCGTACCGTTACCGGGAATCGATTTTTCTTTCCCGAAAAACCGCATCGGAATTTTTAGGGTACCCTTGACAAAAAGGAATAGTCTTCGGGATTATCTTTGAGGTTTGCTTGCGTAGAAAAGTATATTTTACAACGGAATCTCGAAGGGATCATTTGTCTTGATAGTTTTTTGAGTAAATAAAAACTAACTGGGATTCTTTATTTATTTTACTAAATAAATAATTTGGGGTTTTCCGTATTTTTATGATGATATTAATGTGAAATAACCAGATTTTTTGTTTAATTGAAATAAAATTTAAACTTATACATAATACTGGTAAAGAAAAAAATTTGCTACTTTAAGAAAGAAAATGTGTCCTCATTCTAACCTCAAAATTGGACCTTCACCCCTTGTTTTCGGGTCTCATGAGAAAAATTTTCAAAACATGATCGAGAAGGGGATCCTTGGTCACCTCGTTGCACCCCTTGCCTTCGATCAAAAAATACTATTTAACAAACTACTTTATGATGTCAACTTTTTATAGAAGTTAGTTTTAGTAATGTACATTATGAAAAACTTTCTTATAGCACTAATCTTTATACTCAATTAAATGACACGTCAAACCATTCCTATGATTTTTTTATTGCAATGTCAAGCTTACTTGTTATCTGTCAAATTAGATCTTACAGCAGTACACACCTCCCCTTGTATAAAGTTTTTCGCCAATTTAATGGGATTTTTTTTTTCTGTACTTAAAAGACGCACACTTAATTGATCGATTGGATCCACACGTAGTTTGAGTGAGTGATTGAGTAATCCGTTGTTCGTCAAGCGGCTAAAGTTCACCCGCTCCATCACCCATACCGATCGATAGAAAGTGTTAGCGGATACATTGAAGTAGAAAAGCTTTTTGAACATTCTTTCCAATACTTTTAGTATAATTGCATAATTCTCTCGATGTTTTAAAAAAAGTCGATTCTATCCGAAAAAAAATTTTAACTTATCGATCGCTTAGAGAAACTACTGAAATACGAATACCTATGCATTTTTAAAAAAGCTTGCAAGGGGTGCAAGCAAGCTGGGTCTCAAGATACCCCGCGGATGTAACAGAATCTTTACATACATACAGGAATTCATCTACCGTCCGACTATTTGCAATGATCACCCCTTAACTCTCAAAGACAAAAGGTCACAACGGAGGCCAGATCCATCTCCCGTGAGCACCAAAGCAGTATGTAGCTCCGTCGAGTCACTTTACCGATTTTCCGCATTACATCCCCGTGGCCTCTAGCCACTATCCTTCTCACCCTCAGTCGAGAACCCTCCACGTTGTCAAGAGCTATAGCGTAGCTGTAGAAAATTCAACCACTGACTAATTCAGAAAATCAATGTAATAAATCAAACTTCGAATCAATCCAGTCTCCTGCATCGGCACTGACCAAATTCGCTAAAATCACATAAAATGTAAGATCTCTCAAATCTATCTTTTCAAAATCTAGCGTTTACACAAAACAAACAATTCAAGTACACATTCACGTCACAAGCAATGTTATTTCTTGCCTCCAAAAATAAAACACGTTCACTCATCCGGAAATTCTCGAAAGCTAAAGCCATTGCTGCATCTTTAGTTGAAGAAGTAAGCCACAAAACATACCGTAGCAGACCCTAACATCACTCAAGTTGTGCTAATTTATATAGCAACATATGCTAAGAACACTTTTCAGATTCCGTAAGGGCAATAAAAATTTAACCGTGACTCAAAAGGAAAGACTCAATTGACTTCTGTTGAGCTGAAGAAAATACAATGAAACTTCATTGTATTTTCTTCCAAAATTTCATCATGACCAAAAAAAATTTCCCTGTCAACATAATGAAATTTTTGAATTATTTTTTTTCGATATTTAAAGGTGCTGCCGTGTTTTATGGACACAAACCAGCAACAACCGCTAACAGTGAGCGAGGCTCGACGCGGAACCGAGACTTGCTACGGAATCCGCGGGAACGAGCGCGGGAACGGCAGCGAGGAGCGCGCCGCCCACGAAAGTCTGCTGCCCAATTCTCAAATCAAGAGATACTCCGGCTCCGAGGTCATCACCTTGGAACCAACTACGAATTTAACCAAAGATCTCGAATGTAAGTTTTGAAAACAAAAATTTTTTATGTCAAGTCATACAGGGTAAGTCATCAATTACGAAGGTATATTTGGTAGATATCTAGCAGTCGCTCTTTCGATCTGAAAATTTAAATTTTATACATAATTTATACTTAATCGATTTTAGACATCAGTTATTGTAACCTATACGTTTAATTGAAAATAGGTAGTTTTCACTTATAATAATATAACTCACTCTGGGTCTTAAAAATTTGTCAGTTTTATTTTATTTATCACATATATGTGGTATATATAGCTAAAACTTGAGAAATAAGCTTCAACTTTCGTGAATTAAACATTTATTCAAGTTGATTTTTTAAATACTATTTTATTATTAATAAATTTAATTTCAAAATAAATAATGAATAATAACAATAAATTTTATTTTGTAGGAGGGATTAATTACACCCAGTGTTCAGAAAAGACGGCGAGACCAAAATAAAAAGACAAGGTGTCACAAAAAATAAGTAACATATAAATTGTGTTGAATGTTAACTGTTTAAATGTGAGAAAAGTTTAAATATCAGTTACATACAGATTTAATATTTATTAAGATAAACTTTTGCTTAAGTTGAAAGTTACTCTTAGATAGCTTTATACTGTAAATGTTTACAATATTTTTTACTGTAGAGAATGTAATAGTGTTAAAATGACATGGTGTCCCGTTGTTTTAATTTTTAAATAATTTATATATTTCATTCGCCTCGTTCGGAGATTACCATGTAGTACTCCTTGCGTCAGCGAGAGGTCACAAATAATTTATAATTTTTTTTTAATTTTTTTTTTTTTTTTTTTTTTACTTTTGTAAATATGTGTAAGAAAAAAAAAAAAAAAACTTAAGGGCTGCTTTTGATTACTTTATAAGAATTACACTTCAAAATAGTAGTTTAACAGTTACTCTCTTACAAACTTTATTTAGGGAAAACAATAAATTTTTCAAAAAATTTTACATAAATGTTAATTCATTCTCGAAAAATATTTTGACTACAGATCAATTTTCATTGAATAGGAATTGATAACATACAGCATTCAGCTGCATTAGTTCTTGAGTATTTTTAAGTTTTAATTAATATTATATTACATTTTCTGAATAATTTCAAGTTCATTGCTGTTGTAGAAATTTACTATTTCGACGATTTTTGGTGCATAAAAGTCGCTTGTCACTGTACCGTGAAAAATTTTGCCTTTCTGACGATCAGTAAACTATGTCTACAGTGATGTTGCAGTCTTTTCTTTATAAATATTTATTGATTTATTTACTTTTTTTTTTTATTAATAGCTGTCTATAAGCTATCAAAACGAATAAACATAAACTTGCAGGGTGCTATTAAAGTATTGACGAGGATTCAATACAAACTTATAATGAATATACAATATTTGCGTAACAGAAACGAAAAATAATAGTAATGATCAAACAAATTTTATTTATTAATAATTCTGATGTCAATTCAATCAAGAGCATAGAAGATTATTTTTAAAAACGAGTCACATTATCGAAAGAACATAAACTGAATTCTATGTAAAACAAATATTAAAATGGTTGTGAAAATGGTATTCGAAAGTAGAAAAACTCTGAGGTCGTTGATGCCATTTTAAATGTTAAAAATATCTGCATATAGATAGATAATTTATATATAAAATTAAAATATATGTTTGATATAATAGTAATGAATTTATTGATGTATCGTTACCAACGAGATTGTTGTATGGTTCATCGCTGTATAAATTAAGATAATGTTTTCATACCCAAATGAGTAAAAGTTTACGAATCACAATAAAAATAATAAACCTATTTTTTAAATAAAACCAGAGTTTTATTTTAAAATCCATCATGTACCCATTAACCATTTCGTTGTTAAAATTTATAAAAAAAAAAAAAAAAGCGTAATGATGGATCCAACATTTTCCAAATTAAAAAAAAAAAAGATAAATAGGTTTAACCGTAATCGAAAGGGAAAAATTTCAATTCAAGTCGCGAAATCGGGCGTGCTCGAGTGTAACGGCACATAAATCACAACGACGTTTAAGCATAAATAAAAGCCCCGCAGAGTTCGACTCAAAAACAAACGTGCCAGTTTCGTGCCTTCACTACTTCTCTCCCGGTTATAAATGATCTTATTTCTTCGGCAAAGTGTTTGACTGCGTAATCGAATTTTCTCTTTTAGAATCGATGAATATTCCTTGAATTTATCGTAGGGTTAAACTGGTACTTTTGAGAAATTTCGCGTTTGTGTAAAGTCGTAAATTTAGCATGATTGAGAAAAAATTTTCTATTTTTACAACTATGCAATGTTGTAGTTTACTTATCAAGGTTTAAAAATGAATTTATTTTTGCTGCTTGAATAAATTTTTCCGGGAGCTTACAACTTTTTGAGCAAAATCTCAAGACATCTACTTTTTCTGCTTACGAGGTAATCAAAATGGAAATGGGAATACGGAATTAAAAATTTAAATTTGTATTCTTTCCTTACTTAAGATAGAAACTAAAAATCGAAGTATAATAAATACTTTTTTTTCTTCAATTCTGAAGTTACAAAATAAATGAAGAAACTCATTTTTTGATAAAGGTATGCTCGACTTTTTTAATTTCAGATAAACATGGTTGCAAAATCACGTACACGGAAAAAATGATATCCTGAATTTTTTTTTTTTTTTTTTTTTTTTCTAAAATTCTATATATTTTTCAGTGAAAAAATTTTTTTTCTCAAGAGATACTTATCTAGCTGTTAATACTAATCCATTATTAAAAATTGTTATCTATGACATCTAACTTTGAACTTTAAGCTGACTTTGTAGAAAAATAGGACTCATTCGACAGTCCTAACAAAAAATTTCCTCGGTTCCAGAGTTATTTGCGGCGGACATGTCGACACCAGCAGTGTAATATACAACTTTGAGTGCAGGCTTACGCGTCAGGCTCCTTTGCGGGTGACGTGTAAGGCTCTTCAAAGACCAAATTCAGTAACTTAGACCTGAAAGCTCCCCACCCATCACTATGATTGTTTACTTTTATTTATTGCTATTTGTGATAATTTCATTGAACTGATTGAAGAAAATCTTTTTTAAAGTATCTGATGCGCAGTTATTCGACGTCATGGGGTTTTATTTTTTCAAAAATTTCCAAAAATTGCGATTTTGATTATAAAAGAATATGAAATTATTTATAAAATCGAGACTCAATGATGAATATCGGTTATAAATACATCCATTTTTGTTGCTAATTTAACTTTTTTACTAAGTTGAATAGAAAAATATATTTATTACTATTTGACGTCAAATGATTATCTTAATTTAATGGCTGATATTAGATTCATTTCGAGTAAAATTTAAATTTTTGCTTACATACTTAAATGGTAAAAAAAAAGTTTTTTTAATCCTCTAAAGATAAGACTATTTTTTACGAGAATTAATATTTTACTTTTTAATATTGTATGTTCCAATAGCCTAATCAGTTTTTTTAAAACGAAAATTACAAAATATTATGTACATTATATGAGGCGTTGGGTGCAAAAACAACCTAACCCGGGTTAGGTTGTTTTTGCATAAATCGCTTTTTCGTGATCAGAAAACCTTAATTAGTCAGTCTACCACTCAAAAGTTGTGTGAATAACAATAATCTTCACTGAATAAACAAAATAACACTGAAAAACGTGTGAAAAAAGGTTGCGCGGTTGGATTTTGCTCCACGCAGTCAATCAGCTGATCGGTAGTAATCACTTCAAAACTTTTATGATTTGTCGATTTTATTAAACTATAAATGAAAAAATTTATAAGCAATTGTTTTCAAAAAGCCTTAGTTGGCAGTTCATGTAGTTAAATTTAACTTCATAACAATAATTCAAAAGTTTGTTACAAAAAAAATGCCGAAAATGACTAAAAAAGAGAGTTTTGAAGAAAAAATGACAGATTATTGATAATTTTTATGTTACTTGTGTTAAAATTAAGTGTTCTTAACAAGTAGAATTATAAAACTTATATTTTTATCTAAAAAAATATAAAAAATATACCTATAATACCCGATCTACGCAAAAACAACCTAACCCGTTTTATGTATTTTGTGTTAATTAATTGTGTTTATGATGAAAAAAGTGACATTATTTATGGGAATTCCATTCTGAGGTAGTGATACTTTATGTATATAAACGGATTTTTATTTAAATGGAACTTTAGGTTGTTAAATATTGGTTTTAAATCTTTGAGTCGATTTATCTCAAAACTAAAAATTCAGGGTTAGGTTGTTTTTGCACCCAACGCCTCATATATTGTGAATGCTAAAAATTTGATTAGCTACAAAGAAAAAATGAAAAATAATGCAGCAAAAAATTAATGTTTTTGTACATTTGTCTTCAAGATATTAAATAAACTTTTAGTTACAAAAATTTAATTTCCCTTAAAAAACCATGGTTAAAAATTTATCAAAATTTCAACATAAAAAAATCATCAATTAACTCTGAAGAAACAAAATTAAAAAAATCAAATTATGTTTATTAAAAACTACAAACTTTTTTTACGTGACGTACTTTATTGTTTATTATCCTATTCTGTGAAGGTATAAAAATAAAGTCCGTCGAGATTTTCTCAGATGTCGTTGAAAGTTGAAATTCAATGCACAGCTTTATGACAGACAGAATATAATGTTTCATACCTGAGCATCAAAATCTCCGATGTTTTACATAAGGGCCATCTCCAAGAAGTCGAAGCCAGTTTTCCGAGAAAGTCTCTTTTGTTCTTAACAAACTAATGGACTTGAAAACTATCACAGCATGTTCTATGCAATTTTTATCAAACTAAATAGAGAAATTGTGTCAAAATAAAATAAGTAATATCAGTCTAAAATTTTTTTCTTAAGGAGGTTCCCTACCAAATCGATTTAGCCCACAGATTTTGATATAATTGAACACACATATAGTTTTTAATGGTTAAAAGGGCCAGTTAAATTTGTAGAGTCATTAGGAGCCTATTAAGAATGATAATAACATTTCAATTTTGACTTATTTAGCATAGTCTCTTATGGGAAATTCACTTTTATTAAGAATATTTTTATTTCTAGCCCACAGATTTTGATCAAATTTTTTTAGAAAATAAAAGCAAATTAATTAAAATTTTTAGTATTTTTTAATTAATCATTAGGAGACTCTAAGTAATAAATAAAAATCGTTTAAGTGAAATATGCATGATTGCGAGGTTAAGGTACACTGCGCGTGTATACCTGTGTATACAGAAATCTAATCGTAGCATCGCAGTTGACATATATATTGGTAGGGAACCTCCTTAAAGTCACTTATTTTTATTCGTTTACATTTGCAATACCATAAATTGAAAAAAAAAGTTTATCACACGGGATAGCCGTAGACTCCAAAATCAAGTTTTCCAGGTGACGTTGCGAGTAACTTAATGCACGCACTTTTTTCGCTCACAACTACGTTAGGACGATCCGTCATAGAACCTAACTCGTAATGTATTCTGATCGAATCGATGCTTTTGTACTTTTTTGGAATCGTTACGTTCATTGCTGTGCGTTGGTATTTTTCCGGTAATTCGTTGCTGTTGCAGTCGATGTCTGTCATAACTGTCAACTCTAGGCTTATCAAAAAGGTAAATGCCTGCGTTGTATTTTCTGGGTTTTCTGCGGTCCCGTACCATGCAAGCTCGGTTCCATCAAAGCCATACTTGTTAAACATTGGACTTGAAATCGGGGAGCTTTCGCTGGAAGACTGTGGTCCAGCGTAGACTAAAGATGATGCAGAAAAAATCGTTGCGATGATCAAGATGTAAATTTCCATATCGTGGGAGCTCCAAACTTCTGTTAAGGCAGAAAGAAAACTGAAAATTATTTTTTCTAATACACGATTTCCATGATCATGAAAAACGTTTTGAAATTTTTTTATTAAAAGTATACAAATGAGGGTGGATTTAAGTTTATAATGATGAATTTTTAGAGTCGTGTTGTTTTATAAATTGTTGATTTAAAACTTCTGCCGATATATAAGGCTTTTTCATAGCAGACGACTTAGATTTATCGTAGTGAACCCAAAACGATATTTTGTAGTTTTATTTAATTTTCTATGAATTTTTTAACTTTTTGTCAAAGTTAGGTTTAAACTATATTAATTATTCTATTATTCTGACAACTTTATTGTAGAGAAATTTAAGTAGTTTTTACTACAGAGCTAATAAAAAAATTCTTGTTGTACACCCCGGGTCATACATGTTAAAAGTTATTCACATCTTTTGAACTTATAAACTTTTCAAATTCATTTTTACCAAGAATATTTAGGTTTTTAACATTTTTTAGATTGAATTGAAAAAAACTTTTTTTAACATTAATGCTGTAAAGCCGACAGAATTGGGAATTTTTTTTAATCGGCAAACAGAAGGTTATGGATAATCGTCTGCTATGAAAAATCCTTATTTGTTACGTAACTTCGTCAAGCTAACATCACAAATTAAGAATTTTGGCGGGAGCTCAAAATAATAAATAAACAATTTAAGAAATTTTTATTGCTCTGCAGTCATTTTTAAATCTAAAAATTATACACTAATTTCAAATTATGTATTGAAATTATACACTAAAACTACTTTATTTTATTTTTTTTTATTTTTTTATTTTTTATTTTATTCATTTGAACAAGTACATTTTTTTGTTTGAAAATCAACTAAATGAAATTTTTTTTTTCTAATAATAATGTTTAAAGACTTCATTTATTTTAAAGAGTTTATTTTAAAAAAAATAGTTCTGAAATTCGAGTCTAACAATTAAATTAGGACGCTGTTATATGAGTAAACAAAAAAATAAAAAATATTATCAGAAATTTTAATAGATAATAAAATGATTACCTTGAATTTTATAATTCACACACTTGAAAAAACCTTTTCTGACTCTCGGAAAAGTTTAGCAGATGCAGATACCATAACCTCTAATGCGGTCGAGCAGAGCTCAAAAGCGCGATCTTGAAAAAATGCTAACGACACGAGTGACGAGTAGACTTAAGATTAAATGACTTAATTGAGTCTCAAAGTCGAAAAATATTAATTTACTCGCCTACTGATATTCAGCAGAAAATGTAGCCGCACTCAGGAACTATTATCTCTACTCTATACCAGAAGCAGAAAACACAAGAGTTACTTTACCTGAAGAATATTACACCTGTAAAAATGTTAGCTGAATTAATGTTTAAAATAACTATAAATCTATATTTATTTTAGCGCTCTGTAATGAATTCATTACGTTCAACCATTGACAGCATGATAAAACTATATTAAATTAAATTAAACAAAAAACCATCGTCGAAAATATTAATGAGTTTTTAATTACTGTAGAGAACGCAGGTAATTCGTTTTTGAATACTATTTGAAACATTTAAAGTATGTTCGTAAATAATAAAGAAATTTTTTATGAGTTATTCAGTAAATTCTGAACTTTTCCTATTATTTGCAAACATCACTAAAAGTTTTTACTACACACAACTCTCATGAAATACTGACAAACAGCTTTTTTCAAGCAAGTTACTATAAAAACAAAGTTACAAAATTCTTTCTTTTTTGAGAAAGTAAAATCCAACTAAAAATTATTACCTGCAATTATTGCGATTTAAATCAATAATAGATTAGTGTTTGAATTTTTCGAAAACATAAACTAATCACTAGGATACTTATTATTGGCTGCGCAGGTTTTGCATAAACTCCCAATGTTTTCTTGGTGTTTCAACATGTAATTCATAGCAAATACTGTTTTTCGTTTTAATAACGCTCGAATGATCCTCAACATGAAGAGGTCCGTTATTAACTATAAATGCAGTAATAAACTCGTACTTTTTTGAAATCAACACAAAATAGTTGCAGTCACAATATTCTTTTTCGGGATTCATTTTTTTTTTTGTAATCCCTGGTCACCACAAAAAAAGTCTCGTCTCTGTGTCCAATTCCGTTCCGAAATTTCTCGTGCCACAAGCTCACTTCTTATAAAAAAATATTTTCAGACTAAAAAGCACTTTTTCTTAATATAGAAATTAAAAGAGCTTAAGCCAAGCAACAAAGACCACTCAGTCGAAGAAATATTTTAAAATTTTTTCATATTAGAAGAATTCAGCTTATTTTTCCTTTAATATTAAAAGGACCATAACATTTTTGCTTTTAAATAATTTGCGTATAATCCTCATTTTCCCTTAGCCGGATTAAGTAAGACTTCATAATGGAAAATTCATGTTCGGCTTTCGTAGAAAATTAATCTGTTAATCTATGAGTGTTTTGTGTTTATTTCTTAAAAACTCTCTCTCTCTCGTTAATGTAAGAATTTTTGCACTTTAGCAAAAAGTTTTGATAGTTAAAAAAAATTTTTTTTTTGTGAAAATTAATAAAAAGGCGGGAATCACCGGGTTGCGTTAGAAGTTAAAGTATTATGAAACAAACATATATGAAAAAAGTTTTAGAAACTAAACGGGGCAGATTTAAATGTCAACAGATGAAAAAAGTTTGAACGAGACGCTTATCGAAAAGTTAAAACAGTTCAAATAAAAGTTTAAACTATTTGACCATTTAATTACTTTGAAAAGATTTTAAACAAATAATTACTTTCAAAATTTCGATAATTTTCTTTATCATAAAAACATTAAAAAAAGGAAATATTTTTCAGAGCCCAGCATATTAATTAATTTTCGCAAAATTAATTAATACGTCATATTCCACGGTTGAAACATTTCAGCTTAACCAGCCGAGTGTTTTAAATGAAAGAATCAATCGAACATCAAAGAGCTGGAGATTTTAATAAACGCATCAATTTTACGGCTGAAAAGTTTTTGTTTACCACGTGTAAACATCACGTATCAATTTCGTCGGTAATAACGCGGTAAACATTTTTTATTAATTTTACACCCTGGAATCATACGAATTTCATAAATTTAAATTAAAACAGTTTCATTAAAATTTGATGAATTAATTACTGGTACATACATTTGATCGGTTGGTTTGGTTATCAAGAATTCTTTGATTGCTCGATTGAAGATATAAAACATGCAAATCTTGGAAAGAATTAAAAAATGTTTTATACTGTAAGCTGGTTTTAATTTTTTTTATTGAAGCCTACCCAGATTAATTCTAGCTCTGCTGGTTTTGATTAATTAAAAAAGTTTTATTTTTGAAACCCAACAAAACTCTATTGTTCTAGAAAACAATAATTGTCGAAAAAAAAAATTGATTCCTGAATTGTTTTTTATCTAGAAGCCTCGCGATGTAAAAAGTTTTTCTTTAATTGCTGTCAAAACGAAAGAGCGAAAAAGTTTTGTTTTTTTCCGACCTTTTTTTGGAAAGCCGAAACGAACAAATCCATCAAACTCGCACCCATAACGAATGACCACTTGAACCGTGGCTAGGTACTCGAAATAATTACTTTCAGTTGCCGAGCTAGAGATAAACTTTTACTTTTTTTTTTGTTTTTTTTTTTCGAAATTGTTTTTGCGTGGTAAACCGTGGGAAAAAAATACACGCGTACTCCGGTACACACGTAAATTAATTTTCGCGCACGAGCCGATATCCAATCTTTTATTTTTTGCACTCTAAACGTTTATCGAAAAGATCGATAGAGAGAAAAAATCCAGTTTCATTTTGTCGTTATTTTTGATTTATTGAGGGTTGTTTTTTTTTTTTTAAGTAGAGCTTAGGTAAAAGGTTTCTGTAGACAAAAATCTCGAAATTTCGAAAAATATTTCTTATATTGACTAAAATTTTATTGAAAATTTGGTATGATATTTGAGTTAAGATTAAAGATCTTGAACTGTCTATGGTGAATATGTTTTTTTTTTTTTTTTTTTGAATTCAATCATTTTACAGACTATTCTTAAACGAAACAAGTTAAATATTTTAAAAAAATTCTTCCCACAAATAACTGGAATGATTGAGATTTTTGACATACTAAGCAATAAAATAAAATTACAAAGAAAAATTTTTTAAATGATTGTGTTAAATGCGAAATTCAATATGCCATGAATTGTTCATTTCAGATAATTAAAGTGAACTCAAGCCCAAGTAATAAGTACGTGATAAACTATAGCATCTCATAAAGACATTCTAGTCACACTCAACATCATAAAAATTATAATTACTGAAACATTTCCAATTACCCTACTATTTCATAAAAATTATTAAATTCAACGTTTGAAATTTGCTAAGTGTCTTTATTATAGTATATGAACTTTCATAGAAAAGAATATGAATGTAATAATATCTATGTAAAAGGTACTGAAAACACAGTTCGTATTATCTTGTATTATAGACATATTGGAGTACAAAATACGAATTAATTGGATTCTACATAATATCTTCTTCATGGAAAAAAAAAAAAATTCATTGTAAAAAATGTATATAAAATGCATGTATTGATAATTTCTAAAATTTTCTTTTCGTAGAGAAGTAAATGAAAAAGGTGCATTTGGGGGACAAACGTAAAACTTTAACTTGTCCGGGGGCCACCACGGTAACAAGTTGTCTCAAATGTCCCCCTGAACTGCACCCTCTCAATAAATAAAGGCGGGTGACACTGTGGTGGACATATTTCGACACCAAACATTTAAATGATTTATAATTTGTTATTAAACTATAATTATTACTCTTAAAAAATCATTATTTGTACTGATAAAAACTTTCATTTCAATTCTACAAATCAGCTGAGCTAAACACTGAGAAAAAAAGCTATTGGCTATGATATACATTTGAAAAATTATTAAAAAAAGAGCAAAAAAATGTGGAACGCTTCACGATTTTGCGTGTCATCCTTGCGCAGGGGCGCAAGGATGACTTTCTGGAGGAAGACTTTCTTTTCTGAAATAGATTGTTACTCCTATATAGGTGTCTTTGGCAACGTCAGTCCAGTTATCACAAGTGATACAATAGTAATCAGTATTCTCCAACTCCAAAGAAAATTGTTTTTGTAACAATGAATATTTGGACTCTATTCTCCTGGTAATAGTATCTGCACTTGGGATTTTAAATAATGGACACACAAACTCCATTAAAGCTTTAAAACCATCATGTTCCACAAATGAAAGGCACAACAAGTCCTTGCAAATCATATATACAATTCTGTTAATAAGTTCATCTCTTTTGTGTCCTCCATCCACAAAAAGAAATAAAGTTTAGGTAAATCACAAAATTAAATGAAAAAATTATTTAACTGAAGTAAGCAAATGTTATTGCAATAATAAAAAAATTTTCACTGTTAGATTTTAATAAGTTAAATTAATTTTAAAAATTGCCCTTAGCACGAAATAAAAGATTTTAAAGCCGTGATTGTAAAAATATTTAGTTTTAAAATAAACATGAATTGATTGATAATAATTATAAAATTTTAAATGTTTTATTTATAAATTTTTTGAAAAATACCACTATTTTTTTTTTTTTAATTTTAAGTATTTGGTCATTATTGAAGTAATCTTAAATCAATTTTTAACATTAACTGGACTTAAAAGAGAGCCGCAGTGGCTCCGAGATAGAGCGCGCGCCTTCCAATCTTGGGGTCGTGGGTTCGAGCCCGGGTCTCGGCGATTTTTTCGAGTGTTTTTTCACGCGTTAAAATTGTCGGGATTAAGTCCACTGTAGCTTAGGTGATGTAAGGATGCCCTACATCACTTGTTCCAATTCGGACATCCTAATGGCCGACTAAATTCTCTCCGAAAACATTGACCAGCCGCGAGTCCGAATCGGAGGAATAAAGTCGACCGATGCCCGACCGGAAAAAGTGTGTAAGGCTGACTACTTAACCGGGTTGAGCTTGAGTATCCCGATGCGCTTGCGGCTAGTAGGGTCGACTGAGTCCCCGAAAACCAAAATGCAAGCATCGCTCGAGAGATTCGCTCAAAAGGGGTTTCTTAAGGGGGTTAATAGAGTAGGGACACAGAAACGAGAATTGGGCAGAAACCACGTTAAAAAGCATGAGAAAGGCAGGCAAAACAGAGACAACTGTACAAAACAACTTAGAGTAGGTGGCGTGGGTCCCTCACACACAGTGTTGGGCATGTCGAAAATAGGTTGTATTAAATGACATTTTTGACATGTCGAAAATGTAGTTTAAGACAGTCGTAAATTTTTTTGACAAAAATATTTGTCGAAAACTCCAACGCAATTTTTTTTTTTTTTTTTTAATTTGTTAAAACTATCATATAAATGCGCACAGAGACTCTATATTATGAAAAAAAAATTATTAAAAATTTTTATTACAATCAAATTTTAAATAAAAATCTGACAAGTAAATCGTTGGCCCGTACGAAAAAAAACACCTGCCAGAAAATCCGGTAAAACAGTAACAGTAAGTACCAGTTTTTCAAGAAAAACGTAACAAGTTTTTTTTTTACTAGAAAACTGTAACAAGTTAACAATTTTCCGAGATAACTGTAACAACAAAATAATCGGCCAATATATGAGCCAGTTTTTCAAGAAAAATGTAACAAGTTCTTTTTTTACAAGAAAACTGTAACAAGTTAACAATTTTCCGAGATAACTGTAACAACAACAAAAATTCAAAATTTTCTAACGTAGAGAAACTTATTTTATGAATAGCGAAATTCTTACAATTTTCATAGGTCGAATTTTCTCGGGCTTATTTTAAAGTTATGACCACAAATAATTTACTCAAACCCCGCAAGAAGCGTTTGATTATAGTTAGAGTTAGCCCAGAAAAACATCTCATCGTTATGATTTCCTTGAGAAAAACTCTCAGGTCCGCCTTTAACAAGTTGACATGGAGATTGAAAATTTTTATTTAGAAAAAATTTATTTTAATTTTTTATTGACTCAATGTTACAATTTACTCGGAAAAAACATCAACATTACGATTTACTTTGGGAAAGCTTCCTTGTATATTTTAATTAATTTGGGATTGCTACTGTAAGTTTTGACTAAAAAATATATTACCATACTCGAAAATTGCCCCAACGTGACATTTTACCTGGAAAAAAGTCTCATCGTTACGATCACTTCAGAAAAAGCTCCCAAGTCTGGTTCAAATAAGTTGGCATAGATATTGTAAATTCTAACTTGGAAAAATTATACCTTAATCGTTGACAACTTCAACATTACATTTTACCAGGAAAAAAGTTTCAACGTTACGTTTTCCTCGGAAAAAGCTCCCAAATCTGGTTTGAATAAGTTGGCATAGATATTGTAAATTCTAACTGAGAAAAATAATACCTTAATCGTTGATAACTTCAACATTACAGTTTACCCGGAAAAAAGTTTTAACGTTACGTTTTCCTCGGAAAAATCTCCTTTCTCTGGTTTAAGTGAGTAATTGTCATGGATATTGTAAATTTTCCTTTAAAAAATATCTTTATATTCGATGATTTCCTAAACGTTACATTTCACCCGGAAAAAAGTTGTCAACGTTACGATTACCTCGGAAAAAGCTCTTTAACCTGCTTCAAATAAATTGACATAGATATTGTAAATTCTAACTAGGAAAATAATACCTTAATCATCGATAACTTCAACATTACAGTTTACCCGGAAAAAAGTTTTAACGTTACGTTTCCCTCGGGAAAAGCTCCCTGGCCTGCTTAAAATAAGTTGTCATTGTTCTTGTTGCTTTTTACCTGGAAAAATATTATTTTAATCGTTGATCACCAATACGTTACACTTTACCTGGAATAAGTTGTGCAGGTTACTTTTTTCCCGGGTTATATTTTCGTCTTGAATAAACGTAATTGTTTTCCCGGATAAAAGCACACTGGTTACACTTTCCTCGGGGAATATTGTCTTCCGACCCGCAGCAACTTAACATGACACTTTTCTCGGAAAAATTATACATCATGATAGTTTCTTGGAAAAAATTGCAACGTTACATTTATCGCGCAAATTTTTTTTTTTTTTTTTTTCTTTCCCCGGAAAATCACGTAATGGTACTTTTTTCACGGATAAATTTTACATCATGACAATTTTCTTGGAAAAAATTGCAACGTTACATTAATCGCGTAAAATTTTTTTTTTGTTATTCTTTCCCCGGAAAATCACGTAATGGTACTTTTTTCACGGATTCTCGGTCTCAGGTGTTTCTTTTCGTACAGGTCAACGAAATAACAGTGCATAATATTCAAAAAATAATAATAAATAAATAGAAATGAAATTTATAGACAATATTTTTGAAAAATTAAAAATAATTTTTGAAACTTAAACTTGCTATACAAGACAGATTGGAAATTAGGAGAGTAATCAAGATTTAATAATCTAACAAACTCCAGAAAAAAACTGGACTCCACAGTAAGAAACGAGATGTTGCAACAACAAAAAAATTTGCATAAATCATTATCAAGTTACTGTTTTCTGAAAAATTAATAAATAAAATAAAAAAGAAAGAAAGTAATGAACTGTATAAAACACTTTTTTATAATTTAATAAAAACACACAAAAAAGTCGTGTTAGTTAAATTTTCACTTTATTCTTATAAACAAGTCGTTACAATTGTTTCGCTACACTGTAGCTTCATCAGACGATTTTGGTCGACTTTTTTATAAATTAAACATTATGAAATAAAACGTTATAACAATTTAAATTTAATAGACTTTAAAGACTACCTGAGAGCGTCCTTTTTCAAACTAATTTGAATAAATTGTAAATAAAAAAAATCACTTTTTCTTTGCTAAACTTAAATGTTTTTTCACCATTGTGAGCTGCATTCAGTTTAAACATTTAAACACTATTAAATTAAAAATTGCAATAAAGTTTTTTCAACCTAGAAAATTTTCATGAAAAGTAGGAATAATTGCTTTTATTAACTAATAAAAACTGAAAAACCAATTATAAACATTTATTGTTAACATATTTAATTTTCAACAATAGTTTAAATAATTTTTACTAAAAATTCATTAATATCTTGAAATTAAAATACAAGTAATGTAAACAAACAAAATTAATTGAGAAAAAATCTAGGTTATGAGCTGAAATAAATCGTTTTTGAATTTTTTACAATTCATACATTAACGACAAACTTTTATACATTTGATACATTTACGACATTTTCGACTTTACGACATGTCGAAAACCTCCAGAATTGTCATTTACCCAACACTGCTCACACACATGTGGTTGGTACCCCCTTGTAATGGGTCTTTACCCACAAGCGAGGTTGCCAGGAATACATACATACATACAACTGGACTTAAAATTACTATTGATTCCAGGTAGTAATTTAATTATAATACCTTGGAATGATACAATATTTTGGAAAGCTTCTTTAATTGTAAGAGTTTTATTACTGTTGTTGTTTTTATCCTGGCTTGTAAAAGGTTTTTTAGATATTTTTTGCTCCAAATCACTGACAGCGGGTCTTTTATCCTCTTTGAAAAACAATGGATGCTGTTCCCTCAAATGCTTTAGCATATTAGTAGTATTTTTGCAGTCAGTAAAATCTCTTTGACAATGGTTGCATGTTAATTTATTGTCCTTTTTTTGTGACATGGTCCCATATAGCACTTGACTGCCTTCTTTTTTTTTTTGCTACTGCTATTACTGTCAGAAAATTCACTGGGAAAATTTTTTTCACACCTAAAAAAATTAATAAAGCTTAAGTTAAATAATTTATGGAACAATAACTTTATTTAACAGTACTGCAGTCTGCAAGTAGATAATTGGACATACCTTGATTCTTCACATGAAGAATTTTTTTCAAAACTCACAATACTACCAGAATTTTCAGACTTATAATAGTCTTTGTTCATGTTAGAAGAAGTAACCATCAAATTTATTGAATTAGATTTAGTAGCTCGGATAGGTTTTAATTTCGCAGGCTCAGATTTACCATTTGAACTAATTGGATTTAAAGAATTACTTAAATTTAATGGAATTTGATGAACAGAATTATTCGCCACTGGATTGTACTTGTCAAATACAATAATGTATTCCACATCATCAATGGAAATCCAAAGTCTTTCTAGCTCTTCAATGTCACTATATAAATTTTTTTACTTAAAGTATTTCAATAAAAAATTATAACAAAAGTCAATGTTTTTGTGTTTTATTTTGATATAGTCTGATGTGTGAACTTCTTCTATCCTTTCTCCAGGGAACTCGTCACTTATATTTACTTTAAAAAATATATAAAATCTACGGGTATCCATTTTATTTTTAATTTTTGTTTATTTACACGTACTTAGATTCTTGGTGCACTGAGTGGTTGTCTATATAAAAAATTATTTTGTAATCAACGTCGTTGATTGAAATATATAGTTTTGTTATTAAGTTAAGTTCAACAATGTTGTTATCTTTGATGAATCTTTTCAAAAAACTTTAAGCAAAACTATTTACGTGTTTTCGAATGTAATCTTGGAGAGAAATATTTACAAATACAGGAAAATCAATTGGATCATTGATAGTGTAATAGATCTCAAATATACGAGCCATAAGGAGATTTTTTAGTGAAAAATATAGAAAACTAGTTGTCTGCACACGTTTCATTGTATAGCCAAGACTAAGTCTACACGTAACCTCTAATCTCTATACAAATTTTTGCAAATTTTAAACTTCAACATGGACAAACGTGCGTCGTGCAATGTAGCTCGCCTTAAAGACGATGGCACGAACTCGCGGGATGCGGGAAATCCTGCGTCCCGCGTCTTGCGTCTTTGGTATGAAAGCAAAACGCGGGACACGGGACGCAGGATTTCCCGCATCCCGCGAGTTCGTGCCATCGCCTTCAGCTGTCAAAAAATATTAGATACTTCCGGAAAAAGGAATCGACAATCGATACATCGACTTCCAAAAGAATCAGAAAAAGAATCGATTATTTACGATAAGAATCGAAGCGACTTTTGAGTATCGAATAGAATTGCGGATCCCTAGTTCCACATTTTTTTGCTCTTTTTTATTAATTTTCTTAATGTATATCATTGCCAATAGTTTTTTTTTCTCAGTTTTTAGCTCAGCTGATTTGTAAAATTGAAAAAAAAGTTTTAATCAGTACAATTAATGATTTTTCAAGAGTAATAATTTTTGGTGAAAAAAAATCATTGAAACTTATTTCTGGCTCATTTTTTGAGCATTCTATGAAAAAATTATGGATTTTTATGCAATATTAGTGTAATAATCGAGCGTAAACCGAAGATACCCCTTTCAAAAGTGTTTTAATAATCCCGGACATCTATACCTCAGTCGCGAAAAATATGAAATTTTCGAAAAGTTAATTGCTAACAAACACTAAGAAATACTTTTCGATTGTTTTCCGTTAGTTTCCCCCAAAAATTCAACAAAATATTGCAAATTTCAATAAGGTGAAAATCTTGTTGTGCAATTTTCATAAAATCCCCTAGTTGAAATTTTTTTCAACGTATTTTTTATGTAATGTCTGCCACAGTTTCTTCTTTAGTTTTTTTTTCCCAAAAGATGAAACTTATGAAAAAAAAAACTTCAATTTTGAGAATTTGAGATATTGTTTTCACGTTTACCACTTTCCAATAAAAATTTGATTAAAGTACCAAAGTAAACTGTTAGTACCTTAATATTCAGCGAGCCTTATAAGGATCTTAAAATAGTTCTGAAAACACGATCCAAGTTGTAAAATTTGATGCGGTAAATTTTCTTGGTAAGCTAACGAGCCTCGTCAACGCAATATTGACCATAACATTAACCGAGCCCGCGAAACATTATCTTGGGCTCTCGAAAGTACCCGAACTTGTGTCGAGGACCTCTTAAACCTCATCGATTATACACGTCAGGGTATCAGCATTCATTTCCGCAAGCCTGTTTTTATAAAACGATAAATATTGTGTTTTCAATACATTAATCACATTTTAGATAATCCTAAAAGAAATAGTGTTTCAAATAATAAAAATAAGTATCTGGTACTTTTTTCATATTTGTGATAGATATTGGATTATGAACCTCGTTATGAACTTATTCTTGTATACGTAAATTTTAATTTTTTGAAATTTTGAGTATTACCAGATTATTTTAACCCTTAAAGTACACACCCAAATCCAGAACTGCCACACTGACAGTTATGTGGGGTATTTTACACCCCGTGTGTTCTTTAAGGGTTAAGAAATTTGGTCCCATAAAGTTAAAAAAAAAAATGAATAAGTCAACAAATAAAAAATAATAATAAAAGAAAATTTGAAGTATTTAGTGTGTTAGAATAACCTTTGATTGAAATATCACTGAAAATAATATTTTTTGAAGATTTTTACTCGAAATGATGTTTATTATTTGATCTATGTTTCTTTTGGTAATTCTAAGATGCATGACCCCTTGAATTTTTTAGACCATTTCAGCTTTTCTCGAAAAAGTTTTTTTAAATAACATCAAGAATTTTTAGTAAAAATTTACACAAATAACTAAGAGAAATGAAAAATTTTAAACAAACCAGTTTCCAAATATGAAAAAAAATTATATTTCGATCTTGTTTTATGATAAAAACTGTTGCACGTTATATAGTAATAATTTAAACTCGACTACCCAAATTTACAAACTCCATCAAAAAAGATTCGGTAAGTAAACTTATTTTCATAAAATCAATCCCCGATCCAAGCATACCAATATGCAATGTCCACCGCTTATTTCTCGCCGAATCCATAAAACATAAATTTAAATCACGCAGCGCCCGTCCCGCCCGTCGTTCATTTTTTACCGCGCGCGCCTCATTTTTACGCGGTCATCAAAATCCAAACTGGGTATGTATATGCGCATTACATGTACGTAGTGGGAGCAGATGCGACGACGCTGCCAGAAATATTTCGAATTTTCATAGATTTGCATCGTTGAATAATTTAAACCGGGCCGCTTCCGGCCCAAGAGAGAGAGAGAAGTGTAAAGTTTACCCTGCAGACCGCGTTTGATGCAGGGCACCAGATGCGCCAACCGTGAATATTCTCCCAACTGCGCCTACCAAGAAATGTTTACTCGAGACTTGCACTTTAATTCTTTTACGAAATTAATTGTACGAGGGGCTTGGTATAGAGAACCAGTGACTCCAAAGTTTGAAGTTGCGCCAACCGTCAAAAATTAATACTTCGGTCGTTCTTGATTAACACTCTATGATGGATCAGTGGGCACAAATTTTTCATTGGAGCGTCAGAATTTGATGTAAGAAATTGTTTAGAGGCTACAAGAAAGGTAAAAAATAAATTTTGAAGAGTTTCGAATTATATTATTAAGGAATAAGTAGAGTGTTTTCTTGACTAGATATCGAATTTAAAAAAGACCTCCTGCAACATCACCAAAAACTGATCCTCAGGATCCAAAAAACCCATCTTTCGATTTTTCTAAAATTTTAATATAAGAGTGGGAAATTTATACGTTTTAATCTTAAAAACATGATATTAGTATTTTATATTTTAGAACTACCTCGAGAACTACATAATTTATTTATTTTTAGGTAACATCCCTGTATGTTTCGACGCAATGCGTCTTTATCAAACCGAAAATATAATACACCTAAGATGCGTCGAAACTTGTTACCTAAAAATTCTTCAAAGTGATATTTTCAGAAAATCAAAAGTTTTTTTTTTATCGTCGCTTTTATCAACAGTGCTGAGCAAACTATTAAAGCAACTTTTTGGCACTGATTCATTCGTTGAAATCTAAAACGTCGCGAAAACTCAGCGAGTCGTCACAAAACTGAAATAATTAAGCTTTCATGACGCTGTTGTAATATTACCATTGCCTGGATGCAGTAAGTCTACTCTGTCTTCAAAACAAAACAGTTAATTAACACTGCGGTGAATCTACCAAGTTTTTATTTTTTAAATTGTACAGATTTTTATTAAAATAATCATTTAAAATTTATTGAAAGAACCTAACATTCAAGTTCTACTATTAATGTCAAAGTTAAAAAATGTCAAATAGTATGCATACAATATCATACAAATTAAAATGAATGTATGAATGATGTACTGTGCGATCAATGAAGCGAACATCCATTTTTCAATTGTCAACTTATACGCAGATCGACCTCGAAAGGCCCGTATATTTTTGAGATAGCAAAAAATGTTACTTTTGGGAATCAATTATTTGCTTCATAAAATGAATTTTAAACCATTTTCTGAACTAAATTATGAGTAACGATGTCACACTTTTGTATGCATTTTAGTTCATTTTTATGATAAACGATGGTTCTGATTCCAGCATGATCCATTAGCATGGGAAAATATGCATGACAAAAAAAGAGCATTAAAAAATAGTTATTGTAAATTGATATCGTTGTAAATAAAGTTTTTATCAAAATAGCAAAGTCGTACTAATGGTTGAAAACTAATAAACTACATTACAAATAAAAAACTAAGGAAAAAAGTGATACTTTAAAGCTAATTATTACTGAAGCCAAAATCAAAATCAGTAATTTTTTTATTACTTTGTGATATTTTTGTAATTTTTTAAAAATTCTTTTCAACATGAAGAGTCACGTAGACCTTGAAAACTGTCTTATACCAAAAAGTTTTGTTAAATAGTTTTTTTTTAGTTTTCAAACAATTGTAAGAGTAATTTTTTGGTGACTCTGAAGTGCTATAAAAGATACAATTTTTTAATTAATTAATAATTATTAAACATATCACCATTTATTAAATATTTTTTAATTAAAATTTAACTTCCTCAAAACATCTCTGCGATAAATTTAATAGTTCGCAGCTGCGCCGCAGGGTAAACATTTTAAAAACGAAAAGTTCGGTCGAGCTGTCAAACAACGGGATCTAAAGTCCCAGCACTAAAAGTCTCATATTTTCCTAAAACGACTCGCTGCAATCCGCTCCGCCTCGGTTTTAAAATTCATTCTTTGTCCCTCCGTGTAATCACTTCTCTCTTAATTCCTCTCGAATCTTAATTTCTTCTCGTCCTCACTTCTTCCTACAAAATTACTCCTTCATATTTAAAATAATTACTCTCGCAATGTGTACTCTGTTTTAAAGATGGAGAGGAAAAAGAAGGTTAAGCAAAGTACATTAAAAACAACTTGGTTCAATTAACTCGGATGAAGTGTTAATTAAACCGGAAGATAACGAGAGCGCGGACCCCTCCTCTCGTATAAAAGGTAAATGTCTTTCTCAAAAACAATCCAAGAAACTTCGTACAAAGTCCTTCTACCTTGGATTTCCATCCGGCCTCGACGTCAAAAGTTTTCGTTTGAGCACCGTGGAAGAAATAAATCTTACGAAAAAAGTATTTTACGTTCTTTGAGATAACGGGGGTTGATTAAAAATAAGAGTATCGGTATTTCCAAAGTAATTTTTTTCTTTCTTCCTTATCAAAAATTTACGAAAAGTACGCACGGCATCTATTTATAACAGTGATAATAAATTTAGCGAAACGAAGAGAAAAAATATATTTACAGACCATCGCGTTTTTTTTTGTCCATAAAATATTTTATTTACAGAGCTGTTAAAATTTTACTTCAAAAAAAGTGACCTTTTGAATTTTTTTTTTTCTCAGCTTATCTCTCGAGAGGGACTTTTCTGCAGATGTCGCATCCCCCTGTTATTGAATTTTCGCAAGAAGAAGTTTCCTTGTTTACTCGATGGTTTCGTTTTTTTCCAGGTGTAAGCTAAGCAAGTTTTTTTCAATTACACTTTTTCACAGAAGTAATTTTTTAATTGCACTTGTTTCTTTGAATCCGAGCGTCTTCCCTTCAGCTATAACGTGTAATATTTTTTCGTGAAGTTCTTGTTCCACCTTGCAATTCAATTAGTAGACGGAGCGTAATTATCTTTCTCGCCGGGAAAATTTAGAGCTCATTAAATTTCTAACTTTGTTTTCTTTTACATTTAATAAGTTGTTTTAAACTTAAAATTTATAAATTTTGAATTATTTTATCATAAGATGTTTAGACGAATGTCAAAAAATGTTTTTCTTCCACCTCAACGTAAACAAATTTTTCCTGACCGATCTCCATGTTGGAGATATATACCAAAAGTATTTTTACATCTCTGAAGATGGCTACTTAGATTAGCTGAAACGTTGGATAAATAAAGAACTTATTTTGCTTGCTAATAAGAGTATTGGTTCATTTTTTACCTTATTTCAACTTCGCAAGCATCAGACTGTTTCTTAAATAAATTATTTTATTTACTCTCTCTTTATGTGGCTAAAAAAAAGTTCCATATCGTCTCAAAAGATCCACAATTTCGGAAATTTTACCTTCTACACATATTTAATAAGTAAATATTTCAAAATTACTACAACTTTGCCACAAGGGTATATTTTTTCCACAATAAAAATCTTACAAACATAAAAATTTTAAAAAACTGCAAACACTTTGAGTCCAGGTGCCGATCGATAAGTCAATTACAGTAAAGCACTGCCCCCAAAAAAAGTACCGAGGAAGTTCACAGAGGTAGAAAATCCAATTCCTCTTTAATCTCTTAAAGGAGCAAAAAAAAGGCATCAAAGACAATGCGATACAATGGTCTTCTTTTTCAGGATAAATGTGATTGCGAACAAGTACCGGTGCGGTGATTAATTTAAATGATAATTTATAGCCGCGAGACAAACACAACTGGTATTCAAACCGGTAGTTTGCACATCAGATTAATTATGATCAAAGCGGTGCATTAGACAGTTCGGTGATATGTTCGGGCGGACAATGCGTTTATATGTATTGTAATCAATAAGTATAAATATTTTTATAGGTTTTATGAAAATGAAGAATACTGAGACGGTATAAGGTTCCTTTAGGTCCACACATTTGCAATATTTTTTGAAAATTTTATTCATAAAAGCCGTTTGAATAAGTATTATCTTGAAAATTGAGTAATTTCATACATTTTCTATCAAATAAAGATTGTTTTTCTACTTTTGAACTACATTTGAAATTAGGAGTGATTGGGCATTTAAAGTAGAATCAAACTTTGATAATTCAATGCGCTTAGAAAGTCAGAAAAAATTTTGAATTGTCGAAAATTCGAACTGTAGAAGTGGAAAATCACAGAAAAGCCACGTGAGCTCTCTGCTAAAAATGTTTTTCCTAAATTTCAAGGTCAATTTTCATCAAGTTTAAATTTTTTTTAATTCCGTTACATGTAACGATGTTAGTTTGCGCGTCCAAGCGTCCTTTTTTGAGATTTTTATTTTATTTTCTGTGAAACTAATCCTATTATTTATACACCCGGATGAGAGATGACTGACTGATTGAGTGATCGAAATGTTTGAGCCTTTCCCGACCAGACAATCAATTTGAATTAATTTTTCGTCATTTGCAATAATACTGAAAGTGTACTTCATTTGTGGTTTCGTATAGTATAAACATTGGTGTATGCATTATTCACTAAACAAATTTTTGTTTTTCTGTAGTTATTGAATCATACATTATGAGCTATTAGTGCACTGTATTTCGAAAAAAATTAATATTTGTTTCCAAACATTGTGTCCCGTACGGAATGTGTATATTTTTATATACTGACGAGAATAAAAAATGTTTCTGACTGGTACAAAAGTTATCAGTTTTATCAAAGCTAATTTTTTCTAGCTTTTCAAGGAGAATGCACCTAGAAGAATGGCGGCGATCAGTCTATGAACGAATCTGATAGCTCTTTGTACATCTCTTCTTCTGGCTATTTTGAATTTGAATAGATCGAGCTTATGCTCTATTATTATATTTTGAATGTCGACCAATGGGTCAAACCGTACTTTTCTTGATCATCAATGCTGTCAAGGCCCTCAGGATTTTATCGCTGAGAAATTTAATGAGCTTCACATTTTCCTCCCAAGCAAGATACAAGATTTAATTGCGTTCCATCGGCAAATTGAATCGCATGCAGAGTAAAAACTTCACAGAAAAATATGACGCTGAGCTGCAGACAATACAAGATCTTGTATTGCCTTTTTACTCTGATGCTCGGAATCGGAGTAAAAAGTGCAATTAAAAAACTACTTTCCTGAAAAAGTGTAACTGAAAAAACTTGCTTTGCTTACGCTTGGAAAAAAGGGGTCGTCGAAAAAACAAGGAAAATTCATCTCGTGAAAATTCAATAACATGGATGCGCCATCTAAAGAGTCCATCCCAAGGGATTAAACTATTCACGCTTGAAAAAAAAAATAATAGTAAAAAATAAAATAAAAATAAAATTTTCTTCTATTTACAAAAAAATATTTATTTATCTCTCAATTAAAGTAATTTTTTAAAATACAAAGAAACTCTGAAATTAGACCGTTTAAAATAACGACTTTTATCTCGCGGCAACTCTTACATCATCTTGTAAATGAGTTGGGCGATTAAGTCCTTGAAACACGTCTACGTCTTCATCTGAACCAAGTTACCGCAAAACACTGTTACTGATTTCAAGAGTTGGTTCCTTATCGGCTTTGAAATTCAACCTTTTCAACATGAAAGGTTTCTTAAAGCGAAATAATATTTATGTACAATAAATACAGGATGCGTTTTATTAGTGTCGGCCGACTCGCTCGGTTCGCACAAGCGATCTGTTTTTTCAAAAAATGTCAGCTGTTCAAATTTTTTAAAAATTTTGTAAAAACTCCTAAATGTAATTGAAAATGACTAAAGACTGAATCCATCTCAATTCGAAGGTGCCTAGTCGTCGACTATCTCCAATTGACTTGAGATGGATTCAGCCTAAAGGTATTTTTTAATAATTGTAGCCAACCAATTTTTATAAAAATTAATTTAACTTCATTTTTTATGAACTATAGTTTTTCTATAGTTACATACGTCTATGTATAAATTAATTTATAGATTTATAAATAATAAAGAGAGTAAATTGGAGGGATGAAGCGAGTAAGAATATATCTCACAATAAAGATCATTAATTATTACTTATTGAATCCACCCCTCATAAACAAATAGTCATATTATAAAATGAATAGTAAACTTCAAACACTCATAAAACCATTCGTCATAGACAAATAGTGAAAGCACCCCTTACGCAATTACCTGACCCAACCTCAAAAACCACTCCTTATTATCTTTAAACCCTCAGGAATGAATCGAGGATCGGTATAGCTTGTAATACACTAACTGTAAAAGCTAATAAAAATAAGCATATGACGGTAAACAAAATTCCCTTGCATAGTAATTATTTATTTATTATTATTATTATTTTTAGAATATAAAGATCACTTTTTTACCTGTTTCGAGTAGCGTAAGACAAACTAAATTAGATTTTAATTAATTTTTCAAGGTACAGATTTCAATTAAAACTTCCAAAGAATGGGTCACTGTACAAAGTTATCCGAGAACTCATTTAACGATACAGTAGAACTCCAAGAGCCAAAAACTCCGATCTTGAGCAGAATAAAGGCGATTTTCGGGTCCGATAATAAAGGCAGATTAATTTCGAGTCTATAAAATTCGAACCTAGTTTGACGTTTCGGCTTTCGCGCTCTTTGTCTCTGTATAAGCCCGCGTATTTTCCGGCAAGTCAAAGGATGTGTTTGGTCCCCTTCCTCTCTTCTCTCGTGCGTTGCCTGAAATCCGTCAGCGAGAGCAGGAGAGAGACAGGAAATGAAAGCGTAATTCACGCGACAAGCTGAATGTCGAATAAAGTTGTCAGGGTACTGCCTTTGGAAATTATTTTAAGTAAATTTCGTTTGACGAGCTTTATTTACCCGGTTGTATTTTTGACCCCGCTTCTTTTTATTTTAACCGCGTCACGTTTGACCGGTCAAAAGATGAAATTTCAAAGCAAAAGTGAGATGCTCAAAGAGAAAAGCGTGTTAACGGTTTAGTTTGATATGAAATTATTTTTGGATTATGTCAACAGGATTTAAATTAAAATGGATACGTCGTCCAGAAATTCAGTTCTCTCAGCATATAAACCTTATTGACTTTTCTTTTGTTTTAATCTGATATGGACAGAAGGTCATAACCAGGGTTGATCAACGATCTGAAGTCGGATTTTTTTTATTATTTTTTTTTTTTTGATTTTTCAAAAATTTACAAACGATTCGAACTTATTTTTATGTCTAATCACATGAGAATCAATAGTTTTTAACGGTTTTAAGGTAAATGTCCGGGATTATTGGACACTATTCAAGAAGAGATCTTCGGTTTACGCTCAATTATTACACTAATATTGCATAAAAATCTATAATTTTTCATAAAATAGGCTTGAATGATTTTTTTCATCAATTATGCAACTGTGGTAAACATTTGCACTACTATTCAATAATCCAGGACTATTATCTTATTTTTATCGTTTCAACATCAGATTTTTTGATGATTTACAATTTGTCATTCAACCATTTTTTATTTTATTCAACAAAAAGTTATTACTCTTAAAAAATCATTAGTTATACTGATAAGAACTTTTATTTCAATTTTTGTTTACTGGATCTGGATATTCGAGTAGCTGGATCGCGAGCTCATTCGCGGTCGCGATTTTATTGATTCGCGGTCGAGCTCATTCGCGATCGCGAGCTCATAATTGGCTCATAGTGCTGTTTTCTGACCAAATAACAGGTGGTCTGTTTTGCAGACCAAATATTTTCCGTTATTCGATCTGTTTTGCAGTCGCCATCTATCGGATCGTCAAAAAACTTACTGAAAAATGAAAACGACCAAGGTGCCAGGTTTTGAGGTTAGAAACGCGGTACCACAGTTTATGACTGAACTAGCTGTCATTTGTTCCAAAAACAACACTCATAAAGCACCTTAAAATTGATTGGAGCTCGATAAAGCATATATTTGAATAAAAGTTAATCTAGCTGCAACTGATGTTCGTTTACGTACCTACACGTAAAGTACCTTTTTATTTTATTTCTTCAACTTTAATCTTTTCATGAATAATGAGAGTCATGTTTGAGGGGGATTGAAAGTTTGAAAAGCGATTGAGATTCGAACTTTAAATTCCTCTTGTTTTTCTGGATAAAAGTAGCTTTTGGAGGATAACATAAAACTGTACTTTAAAATAAAAGTTATATAAGTGACCGCTGTGAAAGCTTACAGTTTTATCTGGGACTGATTGATTATTTTTTGAAAGTATACATTATATACGAATGCAATGTTTAATTCTTTACAGTAGCACTATTTTTTGTGGATCATGTATCCGTAAATATTAGTAATTAAGTAAAAATTATATATTTTGTTTTTCTTGCTCGTTATAATGTGTCCAACTTTAAATACTAAACTTTTCTATCAATTATCTAAAAAAAATGCAGTCTTTGCACTCATTAGTGTTTGTTTTCGCGAGCTTCGTAAAATTATAAAGTTCCACTGAATCTTATAAAGAAAAAAAGTTGATTTTTTTGTATTACATCATCATATATTTTTTTCGAAACGCTGACTTCGCTCTATTTTTTTCAAAGATCTAAAGGCACAGCTTTTTCACTCGTCCGCACCCGAGCCTTATCTCCAGCGAACCTCAGTGAGCACTTTGTTCTTTTCCTTCCTCCGCAGCCCTTTTTTTTTCTCTCTCACGTTTTAGAATAGTTCATTTTTGTTTGCCTTTCTTTTATTGCTGCGCACTTTCATTTTCACTAAAAGTTTTGTTTATCTTGTAAGCCGGGGCTTCGAGGTTTATTGGGCTCCGAGGAAAAATAAAAGAAACGAGGGTTTAATTTCACTCACCACGAATGCTTAAACTATTTCAATCTTTCGGGATTTTTACGTAAATTCAACGAAAAACATAAAAATTTTCACAATTAAAGCTTAAATAAAAACAGTATCAGCACGCCGCGACGGTTTTTATTTTCTTCTGTTTGCCAACCTGCTTTTTAACATACCCAGCGGAGCGCGAGAATCGGACAACCGAGTGTTTACCCGAGCTTCCGAATCGCGATTTCAAGTTTCACCCGTGTTTATTTACACTTTTTTTTTTTTTTTTTTACTCTTGCTATCACGCTTTTTTACGGTGCACTTGAAATGTACATTTGTAAACTCCTGCTTGCGTTAACGAGACCCTTTTTTGTACACTTTTTTAATTGTTTTAAGTTCAGCTTTGGTTTTTGAATTTTTGGAAAAAAATGTTTTAAATTAATTAATATTCCTGAGATTTTTTTACTCTTCGTAAATGAAGCAATTTTTTTGGCTTATTCACCTTTAGCACCAACACACACACAAACTTACCAGGTACATTAATAGTCCTCAACACATTTGATTGAATCAAGCTCTTTTTTTAAATCTTATGATCGTAAAATCATACTAATTAATGAGATTCTTTAGAACATATCGTTAACGGAGAAACTTTACACTTATCTGCTAGATTTTCAATATCGTTTGGAAAGTTGAAATGAGAACTATTTTGGTGTAAAATCTAGTAACAAAAACCAGTGCATATATTTCCCTCGGCTGTCAGTAATCAAAAACAGTGTTTGAACTTTTTTTTTTTTTTTTTAATTGTCTTCAGAAAAAAAATTAAAACGTATTTTTTCAATATTTTCCACGTTACTTGAAACAATTAATCAAAAAATCATCAAAGGCAGTAATAAATTTCATAACACCACGATAATCAATCTAGACAAGCCAACCAAGTGCCTAACTTCCGTTCAAAGCGACAACTATTCCATTTGAATTAATTCAAATTAAGGTGCGACTTCCGGCTCGTCATCCCGACTTAGTCGTCTGGTACTAATAAAACGAGTTTGCTCCTACGAGCTATCAAGGTTCCAAGGGTTACTACCCGAAGGAGTAGTCGTCGTCGTCGTCGTCGTCGTCTTATCTGAAGTGTGGCTTAACGACTATCAAATAATTGCTTCCGAAGTGGAACTAACCAAGATCAATTTGTATTTGAATTCTAAATTTAATTACATCCAATCAAATTTGGTAACTTGTTTTCAAAATTAATCACAGTAAGAATGTCGATTACTTAGTCGCCGTGATTCATCAACGATATCAATCTCAAAAATCTACAAATTGTTTTATACATATTCTTGGGTTATTTCATATTATGAGTATCCAAGTGCTTCTCCAAGTCCAAGTTATTCTCTTTCCAGCTGTATTCAGTCCATCTCTGATTTTTACAAAATCGTTTTAATGTTTATCTGAAAATCTTTTGCGTAGTGAAAATCATAAAAAATGCATATAATAAAAGAAAAATATCATTAGTAACAAACTGCATACACTGTAAAGATACTTTCATTACTTTTCTGTTATATTTTGAACAATAAATTTTTATTTTTAAATAAAATTGTTTTTTTATTCATTCCTATCACCCTATATCCCAGCTCATTAAGTTACTTTTATTTTGACTCGTAATATAAAAAAAAGAGATTCAATCAAGTCACCTTTTTTTTTTTTTTTTTTTTTTTTTTGTCAATAAAATAATAAATGATTAGAATTTTTATCTGAAACTATTCAAAACTAATTTTTGTGAACCACTCAAATTTCGAGATATTGCACTCCTTACTAAAATAGCGATTAATTTTTTTATTTTTGCTAAAGTTTCTACTGATTGTGAGTGCAAAGTTAATAAATGAAAAAAATTGATTCAACAGTTACTAAAAACGATAAAATTACATAAAATTGTGTAATTATTTTTTTATTAGCAACTTTTTTTTAAATTTATTATTTTTTTTTATGTAAAAGTGTTTTTCGATGAAAATGTATACCAGCAACCCGGAAAAAAAATAGCAAAAATTATGAAAATTCTTTACGGTACGCGGCGCGGCGCACGACATTGTCCCGTACACACTTTATTGAAGTTCCTCAGTTACTGTAGAGTCACAATTAATTTTTTCATAAAGTTAATTTTAATGATAAAATTAAAATTTTTTGATTTTAATTTAAATTCGCTAAAAAGGAAAGTTTCAAATGCGCAGGAAGTAGAGAATGTACGATCAACAAGTAGTCGAGTAGTTGGTTATGAAACAATACTCCAAACTGTAGCAATCAAGTCGCATTGAGGATTCGAAGAGAATTATTCCAATCAACGCACAGGAATATGTGCTCCCACGTTTTAGTGTGATTGCTTTTGAGTTTGAATTTCGAGCTATGCGAACTATTTCATAGCTTGACAGTCGCTCGAAACTTTTTTGATCGATTTCAATTAAAATCTGAAAAAAACTTCTTTCTCTTTGAATTAAAAAAAAAAAAGAAACAAAGTTAAACGTAACACGTATCCTAAATCAGTTTAAAAAACTTATCGCAGATAAATTTAAACAATAAATTTAAACAACGCTTTAAGAAACCCACTTATTTTGAAAATTTTTTAAATACAGTCTAGGTCGTTTTAAAATTGGAGTATCGATCTCGAAGAAAATAATATACTTGGTAGTGATGAGGTCAAAAGTAATCAAACTCACGTGAGAATAACTGGAATTGCTACTTCCAATAGTGCACTTCTAATCGACACGCTCACTTGACGAGCAGTCCAAGTCCATGAAATTCATTGTGGTTAAGTGTCTAACGCTGAAATGCTCTTTTTCATGTGTTCGAACAGGAAAATTACTTCGGTGCAGTTGACTCAATCATTTTTTAATTAACAAAAAAAAAAAAAAAAAAAAAAAACTATAAACTTTGAATTAAAATTAATTTTTTTTGTTTGATAAATATTAAAATATTGTTAAAATCATCGCAAATTTAATTTTTTTTTATATTTACAGACTTTTTTAAATGAATTTTTATGATGAATTAATAACGTCAATGTAATTGATACAAAAAAACCTAAAAACTTTGAATTAGAATTAATTTTTTTTTGTTTTATAATTATTGAAATATTGTTAAAAATATATTGTTAAATCGTTAAGAAATGTTCAATATTAATTGATACCCTCTCTTATGAAATGAATATTCATTTTTTAATTTTCATGCAAATTAAGTTTATTGTTTTAAATTATTGAATTAAATAAATATTTTGTATTATACTTTTAAATAAATTTTGTTATAAAAAGTATAATCCTATCAATTCAAACGATCAATCGATGATATATTCCAGTGACTCCCACGACTCAACAATAGGCTGAAAGTTTTTTCATTCACTACAGCAGTAAATTGTCTGCATAAGTGGTGTTCTCATACCAACTTGAAAACTTTTTTTTTTTTTCCTCCCCCGGTGACGCAAGTGAGAGACTCGAAATCAAATTTTTCCGAGAGACTCGCACTCCAAGCGAATCTGAGAAATTTGATCGAAACATTTAGAGAATACTTCAGAGGAATACCCGGGAATATGCATGAAGACGATGGAAAAGTTTCCATCCCTCGTTTAATTTATTTATGAAAATAAAGTCACCAGAAGGGTACAACTTTTCTCAGCTCAGGTAAACTTTTTTTCCCCATCCCTCTCTTTCGAATTATCTGCGTTCGAAAGATGAAAAAAAAAAAAAAAAATTGAATTTTCATCCATCGAGTCAAAGGAGCGAGAATCGCTGAATCTTAGTTGCGTTCGAAACAGGAAAATCCAATCGCCGATTGATTCAGTTCCAGTCGCCGCGAGTTTCTCCTAAACTTTGATGAAAATTATTCTAAAACCAGGCTGCAGCAACAGCGGTTAAACTCGTAAACGCGAAGAGCCGTCGTCGAACCAAACAAGACAACTAAGGGGCCCAGAGGCGTAAAAATCCTACGTGCCTCCATTTGATTCTTGAACGCGGGAAGGGTAAATTTTTATTACCCGCGTTTATTTTCAAGTGTGAACAAGCGTCGTAACTTAAAAAGCTTTATTAAAGCGTCGCCCGAGAAGTGAATGGGGATAAAATAAAGAGGCTGTAAAAAAAAAAGGGCGCACTTTTTTTTTGTCCATCAACGGGTAATCGGGATTAATGCGCGATTAGCCGGCTTGATTCTCGTGTTTACGATGGATTAGATAAAAGTTATGTTTTTCATATCTCATTGTTAGCCGCGCGAATGGAAAAAATTGAAAGAAACGACCGGGACCTCGGTAAATACTGATTATTTTTTTTCAAGTGAAGTAAATTGAGGTTGAAGGATAAATAATAATGAATATGAAGCACAAATTTCAGAGTAATTAAGCAGATGAATTGAATTGAACCTCAAATAAATTCTGATGAAACTTATTTTTTGCGGGTGAAGTAAATTAAAGTAGTAAAAAATAAATAAAGCAGCAGTGCAGCTAAAATAATTCAATACTCAATCCTATTGAAAATTTTAAACAATACAATGGAATTTCCTCGGGAATTTCTATAGTTTAAAATTTAAATGTGTCAGAATCTTCGAATATCCAGGGTAAATTCGGCGGAAACTTATAAAAATCTCAAGATTTCGATAATTATGAATTACTTTACACCAGAGTTAAAAAGATTAACTTTTGACTCTGTCTTTGAAACTTAATAAGCCCTTAGTATGGTAACATTTTTTACCAACACCAAACTTGAAATTTATGATAAAAATTATCTAAAAATATTTCAAAAATTTAAATTTTTCTGGCTTTCTTTTGTATTTCCAAACAATAATTAAATTTTTTCCAAAAGAATATTTTTTCATAATTCAAACCAAGTGCCAAATATGTTTTATCAAAACTAACGAACCCGAACCTAAAGTTTAAAAATCAGACGACATAACCTCAAATCGCACAAAAGTTCAATAACCCGTTCAAATCTATAATACCAGTACGGATGATAAATCCTCGTCTCTCTTTACCCTTATTACGAGCCCAAAATTTAGAGTCCGCGCCAAGTTGCAGGGGTAGCGGTGGCAACAAACTATTAATTTATTCAAGCATTGATGCGAGCCATTGAGTTTTAGTTTATATCCTGTTTACGAAAGCGCAAAATCCACGGGCATAGATCCAGGGCTCGTGCCGCGGTGCACTCCGAAACCCGAGAGCTCGCTGCTAATTCCATGAAAATGTTGAATCTGATTAAACATGAGAGTGAAGTTGTTAAAGCAGCTCTCGGTGCTTGTTAGCCCTCATACGTCACAATTTGCATTTGAACTTACTCCCTCAACCAACCCCGATGCTAATCCGTAACCTGTGTAATTGAATATATATCATTCGATCGGACTATCTTTTTACGAGTCGATTAAAGCTCCCTTGATTCGTGTCGACAGAATTTTTTCCCCTGAACGCTTAATTTTTTTGCGCTGCTGGGTTCCATGAATAAATTATCTTGATATTCACGTTTTGATTGTCAAACGCATTTATATTAACGTCAAATAAAGCGAACGCGGGTGCTTGTAATTATAATTTAACTTTGATCAAATGCGTATGTTTCTGGGCGATGACCAATTGGGCTTTTTAGCGTGACACTGATTTCAACAAATTTTTCGAAAATTAAACTCAGAGTTTTTTCTTGCAGTGCATTTTCACGTTATTTATCACCTTTTTTGTCTCAACCTTTTTGGTGTCCCAGATTTTTCAAGTAGTCGGAGTATATTTAATATCCGGACCATACAGTGTCACTCTTGATTTTTCACAACTTACTTCCTTTTTCTTCGGAGTGACATCTTGCTCTCTCAAGTTTTCTGCAGGATAATACGGAGAACAGAAAAATAAAATGAAAGTCGTAAGAGTGTCAGGAAGTAACAGTCTTCTTTAAGTGGTAAAACTTTCCGAGAACACAAATTAGGGTGCCTAAATTTAAAACTTTTATCTTTGTAATAATTCATAAAAAAATGAAAAAAATGGTTTAACAATCAACACATATAATTGAGGAGCTGAAATCCAGATTAAGCATAAGCTAGATGCTGTTTTATAGAATATTATAATAATTATAAATTATAAAATAAGAATATTCATTTTTTCAAAAATGCTACAAATAAAAAAAAACTTTTTGATGATTATTTACAAATTTTGAAAGCATTTTTATACTATTTTGTAACAAACCTCTATTTTACCGACACAGCGAAAATTATTTGTTTACGACTTCAATAGAAAAATTTGGTTCTATAGACTAGGTAACATTTATTTATTGATCAACTTCACTAATAATTTTAAATAAGTATATTTTTTTTTCTTTCAATTTTAATTTCCAATGTTCAATTGTACGTTAGAATATTTGTCTTTTACTGATAGAATTTGTCGGTAAAACAGAGTACTAACAAAGAATGTTACATGATTCTTGTATGTCGTATGATTCTTGGACGAATTAAATAAATATTTCTATTTTTTTGCATTAAAATAAATCTTACAAATAAACTAAAAGATTAGGCGATAATTAAGATCATTCCTGTTTTGTCGACAGAGGATTTGTTTTTGCAAACGGCTGCAGTATTTTAATGATTTCATAAAAATTATTACTTACTCAAAACAAAAAGTATCTCCTGGACAATTAAAAAAAAAAAAAAAAACTAATACCTTCAATGTTTATTGTTAAAAATTACGATCCAAGCATTCGACTGTGTCACGCCCAAAAAAAAACTGCAACTTCCATTAAAAAGGAACATTCGATTGGAAGAAAAGCCAAGTGCGAATTTTCACTGGAAAAAATAAACAATTAAAAAAAATAGCGAAGTTAAGGCAACGAAAGAGAAAAACCAAACAGAAGGAAGAGACCGGAGTGGTTCATATATCCCTTAAAAGTGCAGATAAAACCCCGGGAACGAGGACAAAGTGCTCAGGCAGCCGCGTGGCCAGAAGATAAGAAGCCGTCGTTGGAAGGGAGAAAGTGTGTGCGGAATCGGGTAACAAACTGCAGAAAAGCTTCACTTTCTATCCACCCCTTGGGAGGTCAAAGTAAACGAGAAAAGCCAAACGCTGGAGCTGGATTATTATTTTCTGGTTTGGCTGGGATGAGTTTTCGGAAAATTTTCGTCCCTCTTTTTTATTTTATCAGCTATAAATTTTGAGAACGATGTCCCGGGAGATTTTTAAAAGATTTTTCATCAGCGTATGGGTACATTCTCTTTGCGTGCTTGTACATCACTTAGCCGGGAATTCAGATAAGAGGTAAAAAGCTTATACGCACACCGGGAAAGCTCGGGCTGCATGTTAATGCAACGCAGTAGCTTTATGCATGCGATACGATAGGGATCTCGGGGCTTTTTCTTCCAAGAAGTTTATTAATATTGTAAATTTTTTAAACTACGCGGAAATTAGATTTGATTAATTATTTACTTAGAGTAAAATTTTTCCCAAATTGATGACATTGTGGACTTTAATTATGTTTTAAATAAACGAAAATTTAAACTTAATTAATTATCATAATTAATTAGACTTTTTAAGCAGTTAAATATTCAAGTTTTAATAGATCTAAAGTCTAAGTCTTACTTAGAATTATTATACAAGCCATGATTGAGAAACGATTGTTCGGTTATCTTGACGTATGGATCTAAAAAGGCTCATCATGTGCGTATTGGGTTATTCGTCTCAAGTGTTGATCGACTTAATTTGGATCAAGATGATAATAAAAGCTGTTGACTTTTTTTTTTGTTGAGGACGAGTGGTAACCAAGTGGTGTGGATCAATATTTGGTCAGACGTAGAAAAAAAATTTTTATGCTGTTGGTTTGTATAATTCAAGAGTCTGATAATGAAGTTATATTACCTTAACGCATTTAAATAATAACACGATTGTAACCCAACAAAACGTTTTAATTCCACGGAGTTCCAGATATAATCACTTTCTGAATTAATTTGCATGTACAAAGTTCGCTATTACGTACCCTTGATTATGCAAAATTTTGATGCTCTCACATCGCATTACACTTAATCAGTTTGTAAAAATCTTTAAAGTTTAAGTGGTTAAAGGTTATTGTTTTTCTTTCAACTGCAATCATAAAAAAAATTAAAAAATTAAAAATTTAAATTTTATGCATAAAAAATCATTGACTACAAAAAATAATTAATAAATGCCGAAAAGTCCTGATTAACAATCAAATAAAAATATGATTGAATAAATGAAGTTCATATAATTGAAAAGTTGATAAATATTCGATTAAATAAACAAATTCTTTTTGTGCTTTAGTGCTGAGTTATTCTTGTAAGAAGATAAAATCTATAATTCATACTTTTTTTGTTAGTACATCAAAAGTATTTACCAACCGAACAATTGAGTTAATCAAACCAGAAATTTTCAAAAAACTGGGGGTAAAAAAACATTTTCTTATCTTATTGAGAATACAAAGTAAGCCCATTCTTTCTTTCTATTTCCAGAACTCCAGTTATAAAGTAAAAACCCACACTCATCTTCCCCCCAATCATCACCAATTTTCCTTGACTTTGCATGTTAACCAACAATCAACGAATATTAAACAACTCGTTATTTACGAGCACCTTTTATTATTTTTAATCAAGGCTGGGTGCCATTGAACAAAAAAAATGCAAAACAGCCAGACTCGCGTGCCCGGAAAAAATAATTCACGCACGCATAATTCACTTTTGATATTGGCGGGAGCGATTTGGCGATAAATAAGCGCGTACGAGATCGGTAAAATTGTCGGGCCATAACTCAAGCCTTTTTCCAGCTCCTCGTAACTCTGACTTATGGCGCGACTATACCTCTTAACAATACGCCTCGCTAATATCCCGCTTTGTAGGAAGATTTTTTCATGGCTAATAGGGGAGCGGGGTCATTCTGACAGGTGGGTGATTCGGACAGTAGTTATAATTTAAAGTAAATATTGTGATTTTTATAATCATTTGTATATTTTTTAAGATTAAAACTATTCATTAAATACATTAATAATACCAAAATCACAAAAAAGAAATTTTTTAAAATTAAGTTGTGCTATACTAGTGTTACTAGAAACATGTTAACCCTTAATACGCATTTAGTCAGCGCTGCCATGATATTGTTACTGCTACAATGTGCATCATTGTCTCTATATCAACTATGGCATCTTAGATGTTACAATATATTGTTGACCCAATCAAACCTTTCTCTGAGTGTAAAAAGCAAAAGTGTTTGAAAAGCCCTTAAATCCCGAATTATCTTCTCTGTCCAAATAGGCCCGCAATCGGAGAACTGTATATATTTAACTTTCACGCTTTTACAAAATAAATTATTGATGGATTTCATTATTTTGATTCCCGTAGTATGAATTGTTTACAAAATAAAGTCCTTTAAGGTGGTTTTCTACCAATTGCATGACAATAGAGAATCAGCTCAAATTTTCTGGAGGTGTTTATTAGATATTAATAAACATTTTTCCGAAGTCTGATCAAAATTGACCATATAGTTTAAAAGTTACAGCAAATTAAAGATTGAATTTTTTTCATTACGCGTACGGACGCTACGCTGAAAAAGTGTACTAAATTATTGATATTTGTCTTCTTACAATAGAGATCCTTTTAAAAAACCACATACATATAGTTTCACTATCGAAGAATTCATTCCTTGAAACTGCAAAAAATTGACCTTTTAAGAATTTTACAATAATTTTACGAAAATAATTTTCACTTGAATAACCTCCAAAACTGCGGTATTCAAAGGTGAGGTTAAAAGTTTTAAAAAATGTTTTGTTGTGATTGTCAATGTTTTTTTGGAAGAAAATAATTTCAGAAGCCATAAAAAGTTAAAAATTAAATTTTAACAAACAATTTTTACTAATTTGGTGAAATAATTTTTTTTTAGTCTTGAACTTGACTAGCTCTGGTAGAAAACCACCTTAAATTATTTTTAACATAAAAAAATTAAAATGTCCGAATAGCCCCCACTCATATGTTTCAATTTTTGCCTTTTATCAATTTTTACTATCAATGTAAGAATAAGCTTCTGAATACTTATTCTCTAATAGTTCATTTACAAAAATGAATTATTTCTTTTCGTAAAAATTGATAAATTTTATTTTTACAAAGTAAAATTCACAGGCTTCAAAGTGTCCAAATTATCCCTCTCTCTTCTATACAGATGAATCGGTTGTAAGTTCTTTTGAGCTCGGTAGATAAACAGAAGTAATTGCTTTTGATGAAAAATAATTTAAAGTGTCCGTTTAGATAGCATTTTTAATTTTCTTGAAATGAATTGGTTTTTCATTCTTTTTTCTTATGGCTGGTTTAAGTTTTATACTTTTTTCAACGGATGAATTGTAAATAAAACCCAGTTTACAAGGTAAATTTTATTTTTTTAATGGAAAATTAAGTTTGTTAAATTTCTTAATTGGTACAAAACGTAAATGAAATATGATAACTATTCATATTTTTGAAAGAATTATACAAAATTTTGGAAAATATTTCAAGACCTTGCAACTTACATACCACGTAGTTAAAAGTATGATTGAATTCTTTTTACCGAAATTTTGCAGAGTCAGATACTATAATGAGCTGCAAAGAAAATTTTTAAATACAGACTATATTAAAAAAATTAAAATTAAAAAAATCTTGTGTAAAATATAGACTTGTTTATTCGAAAAGATGCTACTTGAAAGTATAAAAAGAAATACCTTAGAACAGTTTGAGTTACTCGGGTTCAGTAAATTTTACGTAATGAGTGACTTAACAGAGAGAGCACTGGATTTGAAACCCAAACGTCGTCAGTTCAAATCCCAATTGATACCAAATCTATAAACCAAATAATTTTATTATATAGAAACGTTTGTAAATAAACAGTAAAAAACTAAAAAAAAACAATATATATTTAAAAAAAAAACAAAGTTAAAATTTTTTTTTCTCACTTGTAAACATCTCAATTACAAGAACAGTTTACAGTGACCTAAACGGTGAAATCTAATATTATTTCGATTCCGGTGCGTTTAATTTCCTAAAAAAAACAACTTCACAACGAACCAAAGGAAACTAAAAAAAAAACTTAACCGTCCGAAAAGTTTTTGCACCCCCGTTTTACCCACTCGTGCGAAAACATGACCAGAGCATCAAGAAAAACAGGGCGGCAAACCCTGGTAGGTAGATGGCGGTAAAAAGGGGAGGAAGAAAAAAAAATTCGATAAACAATGCGAGAAATTTCCACGCGTAAAAAGAAGAACACCAGGCCAGTTCTGGATGCTGGAAGAGAGAGAAAAAAAATGCGAACAAAGGTATGAAACGAGCGTAGCTCTGATATGACACAGGGACAATTTGTTTTATACGCTCCTTTTATTTCTTTACTTTTATTTTTTCTCTCTCTCCTCTTCGCATGAGTTATTACGTATCTTCCTCTATTTACTTATTTTAGTTTATTTTTTTTGCCCGGTTTAAATGAATACTTTATGCGAGTCACACCTTTTTAAATTTTTAGTTTTTTTCAAGACAATTTTTGAAAAAAGGTGGGGTGTAATGGCTCTGCGGTTTTCCTGATAATTGTTGTTGCTTTTTTTTGGGAGTAATTAGTTGGGGAGGCAATTTCGTGCTGAAGATTAACTACTTGTTACGGAGCCGAATCTGAGATTGATCGAAAGATAATTAAAGCCAACTTTTTCGGATCGATAAATTGGGAAGCCGGGAAAAAAAGATAAACAAAGGGCGAGTGACTGGGCTCTGTTATTTTCAAACAAACTTAATTACTGAGCCTGCCTCTAATGTTGTTTTTAGTTCTTAGATCGATTTTGTTTTCAAAAATGTATTGGGAAAACGATTTTTGATATTTATTATAAAATTTTATTATTTTGATATGATGTGATTCGTTACCCAAATATTATTAATTTAGCAATTGAATATTGAAATACACCGATAAAATTGAGTATTTTTATTTTTAAAAATAATGTAGCAGAAGTAAATATAACGATTGTGATAACTAAAAAATGATTTATTATTTTAATTGTTTAAATGAGAACAGAAAAAATAGTAGTTGTTTTGTTGTTTTAAAAAAATGTAACTACAAAGTTGATTTTTTCCCATCTCAGTATCTTTATCATGTTTATTTAAGTAAATTAGTTTTTTCTATTTTTTGGTTGTCTCATCGTGGCTATCGTTATACCTGTATTGTTTATAATGATATTTATGTAGAAACCTTAAGTAGCACACAAAATTATGTATACGTTACTCAACATAAAATCCAAGTTTTGTTATGAAAATAATAATTAAAAAAAAAAAAAAATACTGAAAATTGTCACTTTTGTTATACTATTTTTAAAATAAATAAAAAATTCCAAATTTTTGTTGTTTACTTGAAATATAGACTTATGTAATAACTTTTTAATGTAATACAAAAGACTGTTTGAACAGTTCATTATTCATATTATCTTTCTAGAGCATCATACACTTTTGATCACAAAAAAGAACTAAAATTTTTTTAATTAATTTAAAACATTTTTTCAAGCGATCATTTTTTTTTATTAAAATCTTTCGTAAGAAGCTTTACAGCTGATTGCAACTTTACCGAAGACTTTTACAAAGTCGTAAGAATTTTGTTGCCGTTAAGATTCCGCAACCATTTTTTTTTCTTCAACAGCCCGGAATACATAAAATTTTTTTACAATCGTGGCTTGAAACGCCAGATTGATCTTTTTTTCCTTCTCAGCCCTTAACGGTAATTCAAAAAAAAAAGAAGGTGGAAAAATCGCGCGTCTGCAATACGGACGAGCGTGGGTATATTCCAAGCAGATGATTCCGAGGTAAAAGCTCCCTTTTTATCGCCCATAGAATCTTACCTCCGGCCGCAAATTCAGCTTCGTTCCTCATCTCCAGACCCGATAACATCGTCTGCGCCAGATTCGACGAAGTAAAAAATAGTGCAAGTCGGGCAGGTTTTTTTTTCTTCTACTTCTTTATTATTCTTCATCTTCTTCTTCATTCCGAAGTGTCGAGCTGGAATTTTTTACGCTAAATCGTTAATATGAAAATTTCGGCGGAGTGTGCTTTATACCCTCGAGAGAGTTCTTTAAAAATTGTTCCTCCAGGTTTTTCGATGAATTTTTTAATCATACAAAATTTCTTTAAGTGGCTAGAAATTTGAAAAAGATTTTGTTTTAATTATTGATGAAACTTCATTAAAAATAAAATTAATGCTTTCCATGGGAAAAAATATTCAAGTCTTATAAAAAACTTTATTAAGAGTTCAAAGATTTTAAAAAAAGTTTTCTTGTTTTTTTCTTTAGATTCATTTGACGTTGTTTGCTAGATTTTGATTTATTTTATTTAAGAAATCAAAAGTTTTTTTATTAGAAAAATCATGTTTTCATAGTTTTTTTCTATATTTACTCAAATAAAAAATAAAACTTTTCATAGTCTTTTTATAAAAATATTTTAAATATCCATATAAATAATATAATCAAATAAAACTTATTTTTCAATTTATTATAAATCATTTTTTATACTTTGTACTAAAAAATTTGCATTGAATCAATATTTTTTCAATACTCGACGAAAAACCAAACAGTTTTTCAATACAGTTAATAAATCTCATGAAAAATACATTATTGTATCAATTCCTGATAGACGGTCTTGGTGTAGTAAATCTTCTTATATGTTTTGTTAATGTAAATAATACTTTATCAATTTTTTAAACTATTTTATGTACATTATTATATTTTGAAATTTCAATTTATTTGTTACAAAATTTAGTTTTATTTCATTTCATTGTTTATGGATTTGATTGAAGATTTTTTATTAGAAAAATTCAATATTAATAAACTAAAAATTATTAATTGCCTTTTTTAATGAAAAATATTTAGCTAATAATAACCCAATAAATTATATGTTTACTATAAAGTATGAAAATATCTATTAGTAATTTCGTCAGTTTTTAATCATTTTCAATTTTTTTCATCCAATCCACTTATTTTCTCCGCGTACTCAACCTGTTTTTTAATATTAAAATAACTTACATATCGATTTGAATAATCTGGTTGTAACAACAAGCTATCCGGAGATTAGAAATCGGGTTAGAAAAAATTAAAAAAAACTATTCATATCAAAGCCATTACTACGATAAGATCAGGCGCAGCTGTGCTATGCACCAGGCGGCGCAACCCCCGAGGGCATCTCCGCCAGCTAAAATCTTTATCTTTCGCAGTCACGTTTCAAAGATAATTCTCGACGCGGTAGCTACAACCTATCGCTCTTTTTTTTCGTGCCAAAAATAATCCACAAAATTATTGTTTCATCCAGCTTGATTTAACGCTCAGTTACGGTCGTAAATTAGATGAGAATATGCATGATGGCAATTTTTAGGTGGTAAAGTCTCAATTACGAGTCGATTATTCGAGATCGTTTATCTTCGAGGAACATGTGACTAAGGGGAGGAGGGGAGATTCAGAGCAAACAAATTTCCAGCAGTCGTGGACAATTTGAGCGAATCTGGGATCTAAACCGCAAAACATCGCAGGGGGTTGAGTCCTTACGGTTCACTAGATACCGGGAGAGCTTTTGTCCAACTCCCGGCTTGGCGCTACCTCGAGACCGCGTAATTTCCATTTGATTTGACACCGGGATTTCAGACTGAAAATTAAATAATGGGAGCTTGGACTTTTCTTTTTTTTAATTGGAGTTTTTCTGGGTTGAGAAGTAGGAATTTTTTTTATCGAGGATTCGAATTGTTTATCGATGTGGAAAGTTTAAGCAACAAACTTTGGTTTTGGGAATACTGTGATGAAGAAGAGTAGTGCTATTAATTAGAAATATTTATCTGCAATAACTAAATGTTGCAGTTTGAAGTGTGAGAAAAATTATCAGTTTCTAGCTTAAGTCTTTCGAGTGGAAAAAACTCGATTCGAGTGAAAATCCACTCGAAGCAAGTAAAAAGTGAGCTACTGTAACCCAACAGTGGCTTACTTTTTTATTCTCTTTGAATGGAATTGAGCTAACCTCACTCTTACAAATTTAATGAGTTAAAAATAACGCAAGTGAGGGCAAATTTTGAGAGAAAGAGTAACTATTTGATTAGATCAGCTCAGAATAATCAAGTTTTTACAATTTGATTTACCTTACGAAAACATTTTGGTACTGAACAATCTTTTGAAATGAATAACAACTGCAACTAATTTGTAGATCAAGTAAATCTCCTATTTGAAATATATATAATTGTAAAAAATTGTTTGAAATTGTGGCGTGGAATCGCCCCAGAAATTTCTGTAACGTGGAAAATTTAAATTTTGGCGGTCTAAAGAAGGAGTTCGGTGGTAGTCCGGTAGACGGCAGGTTTTAGAGTTCGCCGCCCGGCTTCTTCTTCGGGCAGTAATTTTTCTCCGCGAATTAATCTCGATTTGGGAGTCGGCGTGAACGGTCGACGCGCGACTTCAACTTTATTGCTGAGCCACCTAGTGAATTTTCCGTTCGAGTTCGTACGATCTCCCGACAACAACCACGCGGGCGTTGGGATCGCGAGTGACGTTGTGAAGAGTACGGAGGTCCCAACCGGAGAGGGGACGATTTCCCAGCGCCGCCGCCTCTTCACCACGAAGCCCGAGGGTTCACGATCACCGGAGTCGACTACAAGGAGGGCCCAGGAGAAGAGTTTCGTTATTAATGGGTTACAGTTACGAGTGCGGAAAATCTTATTCTTTGTGAGGTTTGTGAGGGCGAGGCCAGCGGGCCAAGTTGCGTATTGCGTTTTCCCCTTGCCACGCCCTTGATCTTTCTTTTTATTAAACAGTTCTGGAAAGAAAATTGCAGAGTTTCGTTATTTTATCGTAGCATATTTTTCCCCTTTTCTCCCGATTTTCAGATACTCACAGCAGCACGATTAGCAGCAGGCCATCGAGTTCAGCGAGATTCCCACGGCCGACGGATGAGCTGGCTGGGCCAAAGGCGCCCTTTGATAAATATTTGGCCCTTATTGTCTTTTCTTTTGGGATAATTTTGAGGGTTTTGTTCGGGGTTAATTGTGGGCATTTTATTTTTATTTTTCACCGGGTTCTATTAGGATTCCCGCCATAAAATAGATACTGACATCATTATAATGATTTTGAAAAATAGCCCAAGCGATGCTAAATTTTGAAAAAAAATAATTCAATCTATTAGTAAAGTACTGAAAACTTTTTTAAAGTAATAATTAATAATAATTAATGTAAAGTCAACCGTATTTTAAATATTAGTATTTTAATATAAAGTCAAAAATATTTTAAATATTAGAGAGTCGGGTTGAGAAACACTAATAAGATATATTTACAATACGAAAACCTTAAATAAAAATTTGGATGCATTTAAAATAATTTACTTCTAATTAAATGACTATACGTGTTCAGTAAGTGGCTCAGTCAGTAGAGCATCAGACTAATAAGTCACTGGTCGTTGGTTCGAGTCCCATCTCTGTGATGGTTCATATAATTCCGATATTTCAATGATCAAAAAATTGCATAATAAAATGCAATAATAATAAACTTAAAAAAAAAAAATGTATGCCTCATTGCCATGTGATACTAGAATGTATTTTTTTTGTATCGTTTGTGATATTTTTCAATGGTAGTATCAACTTATCATTAAGAATACCAATTCCATGTATTTATTTATTGACTAGTTCATTTATGAGAATGATTATTTAAACGAGTGCTGATTAATTAATTTTTTTTAATATAAAGTTGTTGAAACAAATGCTTTATTTAAAAAAAAAATTCAAAATCCAACTTCAATTGCCAAAATGATTACTGGTATTTTGAATTTAAGGTTTTCTTTTTAAAAATTTTTCCTTTTTTAATAATATACAAATCTTATTTTATTAAAATTTTTTTTTTGAACATTCCAAATTTTCTATTGAACATTTTTTACATTTTATTTTTAATTTTAAAATTTCAATAACTTAAAGTAATGAAATGAACAATGAACTTAACTTACACGTGATCAATAGTTTCTTTATCATATATATATAACGTTTTACAACAAACATGAGACTTCATATATATTTCTAAAATTCCTGTCACTAGGTTTCGTTAAATAATTTTTTAATGGTTTGTTGATTTATTGATTCAAATTCAAATCATTACTAAAATAAATCAAACTTATAAAACTCAAAATTTTTTCAATTTCTTACAGCATACGCGTCATCTCACAACAATCAAACCAAACCTTGATATACAAAAAATTCAGTTCAGCAGCATCCGAGCGTTGAAAAACCATTCCAGATATCTAGATTAAATCAAAACATCTGAGCTGAATAAAAATTTACGACCAAATAAAAACCGGACGTATTAATCCACCTGATAGAATAAAACGCAGCTCCGTCGTCCATCCGAAAATTGATTTTTCTCGCCGGGTATACGGCCCCTATAGTTAAGCAGGTTTTTCAATTGCCGCGTAAAAAGAGACTAGTAAAAAAAAAAAAAGAGCACACTCATTTCGGTAAAAGGGTAGATTTGAGCTCTCGAATGTTTTACACGCCGAGAAACATCCGTTCAAAGATTGATGGATCGCACCGAGGGAAAGAAAAAAAAACCAAGAATAAGAAGGTAAGAGTGGAGAAAAAGGATTCCCCGAGGTGAATCGTTATCGCTGCAAAAAGTAAAAAACCGAGTGTTTACATCTTGGAGGCTCGTAACTCAGGATTAAAATGAATCTCGTATCGGTTACTATAAATCTCGGGTGTTATTAGTTTCCAATAATTATAATTTAAAATTAAACCCGGGCAACCACACCCGAGAAGCGAGATTTTGATGTCTGTCAAGAGCAGATTAACCGGTCATTCGGTTTATTATTAAAAAATAAGTGAATTCGCATAATTGAAGCATGAAAAAGGCAATTCAAGGGAAAAAGAGGGTCCTGTAGGAGCGAGTGAGCCCCGTTATTTCTTCGCTCAGTGATCCGAATTAAAGCTCCCGCACTTGACTCGTCAAATATAATTGAGAATTTTCTCGGTATCTCTGCATGAAAAAAGAAAAAATGCTTATAATCAATAAATCTTTTTTTTCGCAGACATCTTTTTGTTGAATTTGAACCTGGATACAATTCACAAGAAGTCGTTACTTTGTTACCCAAACAAAAGTATCTGGATAAATTATGAGTGAAAATCCAAATTTATGCAAACTTCTCTTTGTAATATTTTTCTGGAAGAAATCTTTATTTCATGTATTGAATGGTGAATTTTATATGTTCAAAAAAGTTTTTTATTGAAAGAATATGATAAATTGTTAATTTTAATGTATTTTGTGGAGTATTTAAATTAAAAATAAAACCGAGAAACAAGTCTCTTAGTTTTGAATTCCCGTCAAAAAGTCTGACCTGCACCGTTATAATTAGCTTAAAAAGTCCAGATATCGACTCAGTTGTTGTCAGCTGGTACTGATAAAATTAAATTATAATTCTAAAGTTTATCTTTGCAACTTTATTTAATATTGACACTTTCATTTATTTATTTTATTTATTTATTTTTTCGTGAGCAGCTTTTAAAATATTCAAAAAGTGCATTTTGAGATTAAGGGGCAGTGAAAGTAGATAATTTTTTATTCCTTGTTTATTAATTTTTTCAATAACTTATTTATCAATATAAAAAAAATAAAAAATAAAATCGGTACCAGCAAAGTTTCTTGCACTTGATCAACATAATATGAATCATTCTGCAAAATTTTGAAATCGAAGTCTTAATTATTTTCGGTTTACCATTGTCGGTCATTTTTACAAAATACTGTTTTTCAAGCAAAATTTCGATAAAATACGGCTGACAAGGTTTTTTCAAATGTAATCAAAATTTTGATTTGAAATTTGGCAGAAAGTTACATTACTTGTATATCTAGTGCAAGTATCTCTTCCTATTGTTTACTGTTTAAGTTTGAGATCAGTATTTAAGTTATTTTAGTTCTTCTTTAACACAATATCTTTGATCTCATTTTGATAGTTCTTATATATTACTATTTTTTTTAAAAGCCAAATAATATTATTGAAAATGAAGAGATACTTGCACTAGATATACAAGTAATGGAACTTTCTGCCAAATTTCAAATCAAAATTTTGATTACATTTGGAAAAACCTTGTCAGCCGTATTTTATCGAAATTTTGCTTGAAAAACAGTGTTTTGTGAAAATGACTGACAATGGTAAACCGAAAATAATTAAAACTTCGATTTCAAAATTTTGCAGAATGATTCATATTATGTTGATCAAGTGCAAGAAACTTTGCTGGTACCGATTTTATTTTTTATTTTTTTATATTGATAAATTAGTTATGGAAAAAATTAATAAAGAAATAATAAAAAATTATCCACTTTCACTGCCCCTTAAGGGTGTTTTTTCCTAGATCCTAACCGCGCTCAGTATTAAAATTTAATATTAACCGCAAACTTTCATAAATTTAATTGAAGTTATTCTATCATTTATGAAACTAAAAACTTGAGCAAAAGTCATTATTTCGAGTTAACTAATACGAAACTAGATTTGAAATAATCTGGAACGTGCAAAGCTTTTTACTGCCCGAAATACAAGCCAGAGAAGATTCCTCAAGATTGGAGGCATATTCAAAGTTTCCCTCGGCACTTCGCTATGTTTTCCAATCAAGTTTTAAAGTGGGTAACTTTTCTCGCGCATGCAAATTTTTCTGTGAACCACTTGTCACGTAAATCAGTGGATTATTAAAAGACTTAAAATTTAGTTTGTGCTTTTGGATGCGGTAAAAAAATTATTCTTTATAAAATTAATATTTTATACAATTTTAAAAGACTATTGTTAAAACTATTGTTGACCACTGTACTTTTCAAAACAAAATACATATTTTCAAAAATATTTTTATTTCATGAATTTTTTTTCTACAAATGCTACGTTTTGCTTGAATTTTTTTGACAGTTTTCAACCAAACTTTTCGGGAAAAAAAGTAACCTGAGTGGTTTTGAAAGTATCAACAAAAAACTACCAACTTTTTCAAAAAAAAATTAACTCGTCAACGAAAAAAAAGTGACACTCTTGAACTCCTCACTTGTTTTTGAGTTCACAGGAAGCTCGAGTATGCAAATTCGTAAAATTTTCGTAACTTCGCGCCCTCTCTCGTAAAAAGTTTACGGTCTTCTTAGAATTTCATCTCGCATTCGATAAGAGGGGAGAAAAAAAAAAAGACGAAACATTAATTTGAATATCCTCGGAATGAAAAAACACGAGTCACTCAGAGTTGGAAATTCTGGAAACGAAACCTTCGATAAATTTCCATTGCTTTTCATCCACTCCCTCCTTATGCCTCGTCTACACTGGTGGTTAAACCGCCTCTCGGCTTAACTTTGCTTCAAGAATTTTGCAATGTTGCCATTGGAATCGAAGTTCAAGATGTAACTATCTTAATCTTATAAATTATTTACTATTTTTAAAGTACAAATTAATCCTTTAACCATGCGGGAACATTGCAAAATTCTTTAAAGAATGTTAAGCCGAGACGCGGTTAAACCGCCGGTGTAGACGGTGCATTATTCTGTACGAGATTCTATTCGCTTTTCGGGGGGGGGGGGGGGGGGGGGGGGGTCAACGATGAAATAGAACTGTTTTAAGAACCAAACGGTAGTTTGATATCCTGATTTTAAGTGTTTTTTACTCAAGCTTTATGCCTTAACAATTTTTTAGCCACTGTGACAGTTTTTAATTAGAGGGCGGCACTTGGTATACAATTACCTTATTATTTTATTTTTATTTTTATTCTATTCAAATATACGGGCTATCGCCCATTACAAATTATCTCTCTAGGAGAATTCTTACTCAGTAAATAACATTCATGTAATTTTATATAATACATATATTGTAATATAATATAATCTCCCAAAAAAACCTTGCCAAGATAAACAAGCTTGGGAGAGTTTTTGCAAAATATCAACCATTTGACCCTACCTCCCTAGTTTCTGGCTACGTCAATTTTCTCGATAATATTTTAAAACTCTTTCTAAGCAAATTGTAAACAAGAAAATCATACGTCATCAACTTTCATTACCGTAAGATATTGAGTTAATCTTAGTATATATGACTCAAGACTAAAGTGACTTTAAGCAGTCTGCTCTGCGGACCATACAATTTATACCATTTTGGAGCGGATTTTAACTGATTTCAACCCCATTTTAACTGATTTAAAATTTCAATCTAAGATAAATTTTTTTTTTTTTTTTTTAATTGACTTTTTGTATTTACCCGTTTGAGTTTGTAACTACGTACTAGTTTGATACTTTCGGTACTCTTAGGAAAACCTCTGTGCCACAATAAAAGAATAATTAATAGAGTTTAAACCTAACTTTTACAAAAAGTTTAAAAATTCATATAAAATTAAATAAAACAACAAAATATCGTTTTGGGTTCACTACGATAAATGTAAGTCGTCTGCTATGAAAAAGCCTCATATATTGAGACAAAACTTTTTGTGGATAATCTTTTCTAAACTAAGTTTTATATGCAGTCAGAAACCACGCCAATTTGTTTTTTTTTTTTTTTTTTTTTTTAAAGAATTATTTTTATAAGTTGTGAAAAAGGTAAATAATTATCAAGATTTATGCTTACAAAAATTTATGTATCGAGAATTTATACAAAAATTATATTTAATTACATCTATAGAATAGGTCGTACGTGATTATAAAAGTTTTTTATCGATAAGACAAATAATTATTTGGTATCAAGCTGAGGTTCGAGGACAAACTTTCCAGTTTTCAAGAAGTTCCCACAAAAAAATCGTTTTGATAAGCCCTCTGGCAACACTGACTTCTCCAGCTGTAAATAAAATTTACGAAATTAAAAATGGCATAAATAAATCTTTACTATGTTTTAAAATTCCAGCTGTTTTCAACCTGGGCGTCTTCATTGGATGTTTCCAACTCTGAATTAAAGTGATTAAGAATGCCGAGCTTAAAGAAGGGAATGCGATTTTCCGAAGGAGCTGTGCTGCAATCAGCAATTTCGACCTCACCGAGACCAACAAACTTTTTCTTGCCTCGTGCGTCAGCCCTGAAAAAATTTTTGATTATTAAGAAATTTTAACTTAAATTTATGGTTGACATAACTCACATTTTATAAAAATTTGGTACGCTCAAAAATTATCGTAAAAAAAACCTGTGATTGACCCGTGTACCTTGTCCGAAAGTAAACTATAGACTTATTCGATTCAACTTTGGGTCAGGTATCGGATCAGCTCCTGCCAGCACGGCGTATACATATATACCTATACACAGCCCTGACGGGAGCTAATCCAGTAGCTGTTCCATTGTTGAATCGAATAAGTCGAATGACTCTTGAAAAATTCTCGTAAAAATAACCTGTGATCCGAGTGTAAAGTAATAAGTAAATCTGTAGGGTCCAAACTGTACACCTACTAGAAGAATCGGGCGTTCGAAACTTACTTCCTTTTAAGGTTTAAGCCTAATGTTCGCATGCTTTGCCTGTCTCGGATGTTCAAAAAGAACGTTATTAATACAAAGTCAATTAACTGTCGTGTCTGAGGACCTGAGACTCAAGAACCTACAGTTACAAACTTTTCAAATCTTTCAAAATCGGAAAGAAAATTTAAATATATTTTTACAATACATTACAATATATAGAACATATAATAGAGGTAAACAGTGGATTTTAATTATTAATATATTACGCTTATTAATTAAGTAATTAAATAACTAAGTATAAAGGTTTAAGTGTAAATTGTATAGTATTTCTTTTTAGATTTTCCCTGGTAAGAATCTTCACAGAATATAGGCTGAAAATTATAAATAAAATAATATTAATAATTTATATAAATAAAATAATATCAATTATTTATATTTACTATCTAATCGATGTTTTTCTAGAATTTTTATTAAGCGACATTTTGTAAAAAAAAAAAAACAAACAAACCTAACCCGTTGAATATTTTTTACAAATAAATAATCGAAATAAACAATACTTTTTGTAATGAAAATAACCTTCTCGTTTATCAATTTCTGAGATCGTTCAAGGCAATAAAACCCAAACTTTTTGATTGGTTCTTACTACCGATGAAAAAGTTCAATAAAGTAAAGTTTTTTTTCGACGTAAAACGAAAGTTCCCGAACCCCAAAAAAACACGTGGAAAAATTTTCCCGAAATTTTGCAAAAAAAAAATGTTTACCTCTTAAAGAGGGAATATTTAAGGTTTTATTAAAATGAAAAACGAGATTTTGAAAGGCGATACGAGGCCTTTGAAATATAGAGACCGAGCAAATGACCCAGTATGCAAAGTGCATAAACTTCAGCGGTGCGTGTGAAACGCGTGGAATAAATAAGCAAAAAATGTTCATTATTTATGAAGGGAAATAAAAAAACTAAGTTTTAAATGTGTCAAGTGGTAATCATCGTCCCTGCAAATCAATCCGGCTCGGTTGGTTGCAAAATAGAAATTAAAATCAAAAACTTTGAAAAAAGCTTGAGTGATGGTTCTGTAAAGTCAATAAAGTCGTTCAAAGCTAAGAGTGCTGATGAAGCTTCGCGGATTTTCCAATTCTCCTTTTTTACAAGAGATAATTGGGTTCGGTCTGTACTGATATCATTTCCAAGATGATTTAATTCGTTTCTTGCGATTCAGATTCATAAATCGTACTGTAAAACAGTAAAAGTATTGGAGATGGTTTCTAATTTGATATTTTTTTATAAATTATATTTTTAATGAAACAAAAGTAATTTAATAATACTTAATTTTAATATAAGTTGCATGTGTTGTAATCATTAAAAAAATAGTAGGAATTTTTGAGGCACCATAAAATTTTGTTCACTTAACTTTATTTAATTAAAAATATACTCTACGAAATTCTTTTCAAAAATATTACCATTATCTCAACCGAATATAAGTATTTGTACAAACACAGCACTTTGATAATTGAAATCTTGAAAACAAAAAAATTTAATTCCCACCGAGTGAGGATCTGCAAAGGGGATATAAAAACATTCAAAAAGTAAATTTCCACAGTCGCATCGACGAGGCAGGTAAATACAGCTGACGAGGGCACTTTGTGGAATTGGCACGCGGGTCCGTTGAATATGGATTACAATTTTTTTTTGTTCGGAGGTCCAATCTCATATTTTGGTGTGGCTCGGCTGGTGAAATCTGAATTCAGTAAATAAAATTGTTTGATTTTTTTTTTATAAATTGAGAAGCTGCGTTATGATTTGGTTTGTTTAAGAAAATGCAATGCTTAACTGCGAGAAAACTTTGATTAAACATCGCAGAATTTACTCGATATATTAATGAGTTTGATTATATTCATTATGGTCGAAATCAATGTCGATGATCTCAGTTTTCTTCGCTGTGCTTGTCAAATCAGAGGTAAATGACCTTGAGCTTTCGAAGATAAGACGGAATCGTGCTTTGTTTGAATCCATATTTTTACCAATTTTTTTCGTAGCAAAGCTTGTTTCTCTTCAGAAAAAACACTTTGTATTTTGAGTTAACCTTTTACACTCGATTTCTTGCCAACTACAGATGTTTTTTGTTATCTTCTTACAAAGTAATCATTACTCCTGGTTTAATTTCTAATTTTAAAATGTATTTTGATGAATAACATTCAGAAATGTTACTTTTTTAGTTATTTAAAGGTTCTTGATCAATTTCTGAATTATTCTTACATAATTTTTATTTCGTTATACATTCGTTCTTGTTTCGACTATAATCAGAAAATATAATTTTGGCCTACTTCTAAATGTGTACAAAAAACAAACATTTCAAATAATTCCCACGTCAACTTGTTCAATCTCAATATTAATTTTTCTCAAAATCTTTTTAATTTTTCAGCCGTAGTTTTATTTTTTATGATATTTGTGATATCTGAAATGTATATTACAACATAAATACAAGATACTTGCATGCTGACTTCACCAGTAGGAAAAAGTAATAATTAACTTTGTAGGTTACGATAAGGTACATTTAATTTAAATTTTTTTCAAATTCAAACTCACTCTTAAAATGTCTGTCTTAATTAAATTAGCCAGATAAATGTAAACAATATTTTAAACGCTATGATATCATTTTGACAACTAATCTTTATTTTTAGCTATTACGAGCGGTTTTCAAAAGAGCGAATACTTTTATAGTAAAATAAATCACGGAAAAAGTACCTCGATAGTATCTACAAGTACTATTTCGCAGCGCGGAGATTTTGGAAAATCGACACTTTTTCCACGAAGTGGGAAGTGCAGTAACACCCTTTTTTTTTTTTTTTTTTTTCTTTCTCAACTGCAGCTCCCAAATCTCTTATGAGATCTACACAGTTGTAACTGCGTCGGTTTCACGTACCCTGGGAAGCGGTTTATTTCTCGTTGCTATTTTTACCCCGTAAAATCAACAATTTCGTATTCCGCTTGTGGGGGCGTAACGGAAACCCTCCAACGGGGAAGCAACAAGGCCGAAAATTCAAAAATCAATGCCCCGTGAAAGCGTGAAAAGACAAGGGCCAATTTACAACTAAATTAAACGAGCAGACGATGACTCGTTAATTAAGCATGTTCGGGGGTAAAACACATAATTAGCACGGGAGCCAGACGAGACGGCTAGATAAAAGAAATTGAAGAGGAGGATCGATTAGCCCCCCGTAGCGTGTTGTCGACGCGTCGGGTGATTACGGCTTGTCTCCTTTCTACCCCCCCTGCACCGTACTTAGCCCGCTGAGATTTAATTTTTCCCTTTCTTTTACGAACCGAAGAATCGTTAATCACGATCGGTGTGATTTGAAAAAAACAGAGCTTTTTGTGAGCATGCGCATGGAGGGATGAAATTTTTTTTTGAAATGTTTTCGGAGATTCGATCTCGGGAAAAAATTGAAGATCTTGGCAAATAAATAGAGGTCAGCATTTTTACGTTTGTGTTTTCGTTTTGGGAGTAGAATAAAAATTAAAATTAGCAATAAGGTTTATTTTTTATTTGATTTCTTTTTTTGATTACTTTTTTATTATACTTTGAGATCAAAACAAGTATAGAAATAAATTTTGGTTTTTGAATGCAAGAAAAAACCAAATTTAGTATGAGATTCATGCAATATCTACAAAAATAAATTTAACAAGCTAATTTTTATAACGAACTCAAAGAATTTCATATTCAAGAGTGACGCGTCCGGCGTCACACAGAAATTATTTCAGAGAACTCGTCGAGGAAAGGTGATAAAGTAATTAATCTTTGAATTTTTTCTATTGGTCACAGAGTTGAGAAAAAAAAAATCTCAAACTTGATAGAAACTTTTTAGTTTTTAAAAAAACTTGTTTGCAAGTAGCTGCTATGATAACCTAATTATAGCTAGCAACTATATGCTTTGCTGCGATAACGCTTGCTCGTTTGAAATTAACGATAATTTATTAAGTCTACTTTGGAATTTATCTTCCTCAAAAAAGATTTCATACATGCCGTTTAATCATCAATTTTCTAAGAATTTCAATACTTTAGGTCACTTTCTATATTGAAAATTTGATTCTTTTTGGATTATATAATGGTCAGAAGTAAGGTCGAACATAAGGTCTCCTGTGAATTTCATTAAAAAAAATTTATTCACAAATAATACCTTTCAATTAATTTTATACGTTACTCAGCGTCATACCATTTTGGTCCTTCGAGTGAACAATTAATTTAACTATTCGTTTATCAACTTCTTTTTCAAAAAGAGTCTCGGATTAACTATTCTTTTAACTAAATTTGAATAAACAAGTTCAAACTGAACCTATATTTCGTTCTGGAACAGTCGCAATATTTCAAAATCAGCTACTCGCCCTTTTTATAACAATTCCGAATTAAAATCACGTACACGTTTTATCAAATTACAATCTGTCAGATAAGAATTTCGGATCGATACGCCGCTGATGCGTAAACCGTAAATGGCCGGGTGTATTTTACTTTTCTGTCGATGATAGTTACTCTTAGCCGGTTGCCAAAAAGTTTTTATCGCAAAGTTACGGGAAGAGCAGTGGAGGGATCAAATGGAAAAGTAGCCCGGAGAGATAAGTCGGAGGGAATAAAGGGAGAGAATGAAACGAGTACGAGTGATGGAGATAAACGAGAAGATGAATGCTGGAAATTGAAAGTTAGGTAGTAGCGGACCGCTCCTGTGCAGTTCCAATAGAAAAATCGTTAAAACTTCTCATGTTTTATAACTCCTTCCCTCTTTTTTTTTCCTCAACGTCAAGGATCGAGCCCGGATTACGCGACTGGGGGGTATCGTGTTTCATCCGGGGTAAAAAAAATGTTTAGCTACCAACGAAAATTTATTTGTTTCCGTACTGGTATAAGTCTTCGTTCGAAGAGGCCGCAAAGTATGAGTTACGAGATATATTATTTAAACTATTTTTATTTCTTGGAAATTTGAGAATTTTTTTTGAAGTTTATACAATTTTAACGAGATAAGTTCAAAGGAGCCGAAGAAAAACAGAACCTGGGGATATCTGCAAAGCACGGCCGGGAGGAGTGTGTACAAAAATACACAAATCTTGATGCGATTACTTGGCTGGAAAACTTTTGGAATGAAGTACACACTCACTTTGTAGATGGAATTTATCGACTGTTGAGAGGCGAGGAAATGTGTTGAAAGCGAACGGTCAAGATTCACGAGATGCTATATACCATTTATTTCCTACCGGTGGAAGCGAGACTTTTTTGAAGAAAATAGTCAAAGGGCGAGGATCGTAGTCGAGAAAAGAAGACTGAGACTTTTTTTTCTTTATTTTAGCGAGAGTTAAAGGGAACCATTTAAGTTAAGTACATTTTTAATGTTTTAAAAATTTTCTTTTTAAAAAAAGTTTCTTTACTTTTGAAAAAAAAAAAAAAAGAAGGAAATTCCAATCTTTAAAGACTATGAGATTACTCTTCTTTACTGACTGAACTGTTTACATGTCTGAAAACTGCATCCCTTTTAATGCTGTGAAACCTATCATAAAACTTCTATAAATATCAATTTTCTCATTAAACAATGGATTCATTATTTAAACTGCAGGGACACTCATCAGAATGCCGGTAAAACAGAAAAACTCATAAATAAACTTGGTCGGTAACACAGAAAAAAAAAAAAACTTAAAATTTTCTGCTGACTTCAACATTTATAAGAAAGAATATCCCTGCAAAATTGCAATCTTTAAAGACTATGAGATCACTCTTCTTTACCGACTGTACTATTGTAAATCGACGTTGTAAACCCGCATTCCTTTAAATGCAGTAAATCAAAACAAGAAACCTATCATAAGACTTCTATATAAATACCAATATTCTCATAACAATTGATTTATTATCTAAACACTGACAATCATCAGAATGTCGGTAAAACAGAAAAACTCATTAATTAACTCTGTCGGTAATACAGAAAAAAACTTAAACTTTTCTGACTACTTCAACATTTATGAAAATGAATTTACCTTAAAGCATTTTGGCAGGATGTCAAAGTGTCAGGTCCAAAATGCATTATTACCTCTCGCGGTAAAATTTTTCGCTTTTATCGTGACGAGTTAGCGCGATGAATAATTTTTGACCCGCCGAAGGCACTAAGAGCTTGCGGTCGGGTCCTTTCAGGATCCTGCGTGGTGTTTCCGGTCGAGATGCGGTCAGCCAGTGACACTGCGGGGGTCGGGCGTCTCGTGGAATGGCGAATCCTCGGGTAACTGGCTTTCTGTGTCTCGTATTTGCTTCCACCCGTAATCGTTAATTGAGGCGAACGAGGTCAAGTAACAATGCGTTATACGAAGAGAGAGGAGATACGACACCCGTGAATTTGACTCAAGCTGTCTACCACCTTGAATTATAACCATTCGGGTGTTTTCGCGCGTTATTATTGGGGAGGTAGTTGTCGTGTTCCATTGAATTGAAATTTTTTTACGCGAGTTTTAAAGAAAAGACTGCGGTATATATAAGAAATTACCGTTCAGACGCTGTCTATTGTTATCTGAATCAGTTTTTCAAGTAGACAGGTTTTTTGAGATAAAAAAAAAATAATTTCTTGTAAGCTCCATCACAAGGTTTAAAGTTTTCATTAAAAAAAAAAAAAAATTATTTAATGTACTTTTATAAGGAATCAAATCGGTCACTTGAAGGCAGTATTTTTCTTTATTAAATTACAGAACATCTCAACGTTCCGCTGACTTGTTTTGTCAGCCTCATTATTATTATTTAATATACTGTTAGAAATGAATAAAACTTTTTCAATAAATTTATTAACAATCAGTTTAAAAAAATTAAGAATTGTTTGGTTTTTTGGCAAACTGTCTTATTTTTGACAGCTTTTCAATTTTGTTAAAATCTTATTTTCATGACTTGTGTATAAGTCCATACAAGTAAGGAATAAACATATTTTTTGATTACACTAAAAAAACAATAATGAACATTTTTACTCCAAAAAAATAGTTTTGTTACAAATCGTATTTAACAATTTTGGTTGACAAAAAAAGTCCCGTTTCGAAAAAAAAACCAAGTGAAACTTTAAACTTTCATCGAAACAAACTTCCGGTAGCTCGTGTCCTTTCACTTTCAAGCTCGTATCCGCAACGCCGGAAGTTAAGGGTACAGTTTTCGGGGCGGCTCTGGCGTCGTCCCCGGTGACTTCGGCTTCCTTCGGTATCGATTATCGAGTAGCCAAGCCGCTGCGCACCGCTTAAAGTGATTAGTCAGGATGGTGATTAGCACCCCACGATATATGTATACTCTCAATCGCTTTATCAAAATTTTTTCAAAATTCCAAAGAAAAAAGGATTCTTAGCCTAAAATCTCGTCGTTACTGGCATGAATGAAAATTCCTCGAGGGCTAATTAAGTACTTCGGTTCAAATTTATTTTCTCGAGTGGCATTATACGAAAATCGAGCCACTTGGGTTGTGAGCGACGATATCGATTTGAATATTCATACAGCGCTCGAAATTTTTCATGAATTTTCAAGGTTTGAAGTTATTGGGTTTTCTGCAAGATTACACCCGACTCTTTTTCCACTCCCCCTTCGAAAATTGTGCGAATCTCTATAAATTCCCATCGCATGGATTGTGTGCCAAGCGAGTATTTTAAAAACTGAACCACGTAGAAAAATTAATTGCTCGTGAGGTCGTAATTCATCTTTGGCTTTTACGACGAAGTAATGGATGGAGTGTAACTTTCGGGACGATTAGAAATTGAATTTCAGGAAGGACACCGAATTAAACTCCATTATTTCGGAGAAAGTAACTTTGCCGTTTTAACAAATTATCGAGAGAAACTGTCGTCGCTCGCGCTTGCATGATTTGTGGTCGCTCGATCTGTGGTTTTTGAAGCTTCTCTAGGCTGTGATTCTGATTAATCGGACCGAGATTTTGCATCGACTAAGGCTAATATATCGGCTGCTTATCGTGTACACGCGGGGGGCAGACGCGAATCGATGACAATTTATTGATCCCCCCGATAAGCTTTTGTGATTTCGCTGACGCGGTCTTTGATTTGGCATGTACAGCGTTTAGTTCTATTACTTTTTTCTCCTGAGGCATTGTGTGCTATGCTCGTAATTTGATTGCAGTGCTATCGTAAATTAAAAAATATTTTTTATTTAAGCTTCGGAATGTTTGCCAGGAATTAAATTCGAATGTTTGCCATCGATACGGTTTCAATTATTATGTCAAAGGAGAAGTCAAACACATGTTTGATTTACAATCTAAATTTTACCTACCCCGCCGGAGATTGATGTAGGGAAGAAAAAAACAGCCCGGGGGACTCCCTACGGCGCCAGTCGTTATCGTTCGGGGGTAAAAAAAATATGTTTTTCTTTTTAATACTGGATAAATAGGGCCGAAATGATGAATGAAAACGCTTCAAATTTTGATGCTCGGTTGACTCACTTTTTTTCAGAGGAAAGTAAATAAAATCCAAATGATGCGTTTACATTGACTTGTAAATTTTTTGATAAGCTCTGAGTACTTTTGTTTTTGATTTCAATTAAATTGATCCATCTATTTTAAATTGATGATTGTAACAAAATATTGTTCAGCTAGTAAGAATAGGGTGGTCGTAGAAATCATTGCTTGAAAGCTACGGATGTAAGTTGACGGAGTAGAAAGCTTAAATAGCTACCAGAGTAAACAAAAAAAATGTATAACAAAAGAATAAAAATTGTATAATATTGCCACAGCCCCAGCGACTGTCAGAGTATCGTCGGGTAAAGAAAAGAAAAAAAAAAAATGTTCGGCGTGTAATAAAAAAAGCAATATATTCCGAACTTTATGATGAAAAATTTTAAATTAACTTCAAGACTTTACGATTGAGCTGCTCTCTTAAAAATCCAATACGAAAGTACTTATACGTTCTAAAAATGTAATTAAATTCCCGGATTCAAAAATGGTCGAGATTTCAATAAATTTGAGAAAAAAAAACTTTTGTTCGAGAGAAGAATAAAACTTGAATGCCAAAATACCATACCAGACAATACGAGTCCTTTGTAGTTGGAGAACTATACCTACGTTCCAAGCTTAATTAATTTTTAAGTTTTATTCTATGTTTGTCTATTTCGTTGTGGTTACACATTTAATACAAAAAAATGATAAAAATACATTAATATTAAACGCTTGTTCCAATGAAAAAAAATTATCTTCGGAAAATTTGATAATTTATTTTTTATTGATTTTCAGTCGTAATACCCCTAGTGCTTCAAAATTGTCGATAATTTTCCGACTGTGCAAAAAAACTGGAGGTAAATTATCTAAAATTTTGAAGCACGAGGGGTATTCGGCTGGACTATTTTCCCCAGCTGCATTTCAACTCATAGAAATGCTGTATTTTACATTTTTGCGGTTATAGTTCTATTACTATTTGTTTACTATGAACATACCTATAAATACTCATATATAGGTATACACCACGGTGAGTCGGGTCTAACCCAAAAGCTGAATCGAGTAAGTCTAACAATTTGAGTTGCTATGCGACTCGAAACGTTCGAATTGGAAATAACCGAAAAATTATCGAAATCATTTTACCCCCACTCCTCCGCCAAATGTCAAATGCGGCGTTTCTATTGGTCGAAATTCAGCTCGGGGAAATAATCAAATTTAAACACGTGTAAAGATTTTAAAAAAAGAACGTTTTTTAATTTACGAAAATTTTATCAGTGTCTTTCCAAAATCATTCACGGTAACACATTTTCATCAGTTGATTCAAAAAATTTCATCAAATATGATTTTTTCATTTGGAATAACTTTTAGTTTGTCATTTTTATTAATAACTGGACTGGAAAAGGTAAAAAAAATTATGATCACATTTAGTAGTTGAAATTTGAGTGGTTATAACATTTTGAAATGACAGAGTATCAAACATACAGTGAATTTTAATGTAAAAAAATTATGATTCAAGTTTACTTGTGTATTGTTTTAAAAAATATACATTGACTATACTCGTTAATGATGTACCTTTAAAAATATTTAACTGTATAAGTAATTAATATTTATTTTCAGTTTAACTACAATCAAAACTACAACTCATACTTAGAAAAAAATGATAATATACTTGCTGGAAGCAAAACTCCGATATTTTTAGTGAAACGTATACGTGTGGGAAAAGATAAAACCAATTCGCCAGTTGAGTACATACGAACCACATTTGTAAGTTAAAAACTTATTATCATATTTCGAACTAAATCACCGGTAAATAAACACATTTAATACGAAAGTAGAATTAAGACATCGTTACAACGTTATTTCAAATTTTTTCTATCTATCGATTGATGAAAATTCTTTCATACATTTTCTAGACGCCTCCAAATAATTACAACAATATTAAAAATCAGGAAACTTCATCAAAAATCATAATTTCTGATAAAAAGATATGTAATTAATGAAGTTTGAATTTTTTTAAATATTCACATCGATTGCTACAAAAAATTGCATGATCTTTCAGGATAGCCCTTCACCCTCAGGTTTCCGTTACTCAAAGAATAAATATGATGGCTTTTCAAACATTATCAGTAATTATTTTACTAACTTTAATGAGAAAATAGTTTCAAGTTTGAAAAAGTCAATTTATGTTCTTCATATATCTTCTTTCCAGCGAACCAAAAGAAAAATTCAGAGTTACCCGCGCTCAGTTCTACAGATGAGAGAGATTTTATTAAAATTTCGTCTGGCGATGTACCTGATACTGTGTACCCAGAAATTTTAATCGCTGTGGATTATGAAACATTCAAGTAACTTTATTTATGACTAAAATTTACACAATAACAAATTAGATTGACTATTTTTTTTTCTACAGAATGCACAATGAGAATTTGACAAAAATCGCACAATACATGCTGACTTTCTGGAACGCCGTTGACTTGAGGTTTAGACAGATTAGCAATCCTAAAATTCGATTGAATATCGCTGGTCTAGTAATCCCTGCTGTTAGTTACTATTTCTCATACACAAAATTTTTAAATTTACCCACAAACATTTTCATCAACTGTATCAGGACAAAGACAGTGCTATCTACATGGATACTGATTCTAACGTTGTGAACAAGACGCATGTTTGGGCTGCCGATACAGTGACTACCATCGGGAAGTTTTTTTCTAAATATGGACCACCTGCAAATTACGATGTAGTGATTGGAGTATCCTCGTGAGTAATTTTTAGTGGCTTATCAATTTTATTTTATAATTTTTTAAATACTGTTTCCAGACGAACTATTCTTGATAAAGATTTGAGTGATATGAACGGTACCTATACACTTTATTTAGAGCAAATATAAAAGTATCAATTTTTGACTTAAATCGTTTTTGTTAGGAATGGCTTTTGTAGGAGGGGCATGTGATTTTTTGACTGGAAAGGCTGCTGGACTTATAAGTCACAATGGTGCTTACAGGTTCACAACAACTGCTGCTCATGAACTAGGTCACTTGTGAGTACTCTTAAAAGTCAAGTATACAAAACCCAGTATGCAAAATCAAAAATTTTATAATTTCTATTATTGTACTTGAGTATTAAAACTACAAAATAATTTTGAATATAGGTTAGGTGCACGACACATAGAGGTCACAGAAAAATTTTGTGGTGACCATGATGGACATTTGATGAGTACCAGCAGGTGGGGTTCGAAAAGCTTGCACTGGTCCAACTGTAGTATCAAAGCCGTTCAGAATTTCCTGGTGTAGGTACAACAATTTTTTCAATAACCATCAGTTTTCATGAAGAATGAAAAATGTTTATGTAACGTTCAGGAAAGATGAAACGAAATGCTTGAGAAACAAGCCAGACGTTGGTCAGCCTTACCCTAAAATTTTACCTGGAATATTGTTCAGTCGTGATGAACAATGTCAAAAGATTTTTGGAATGGCATCTTACAAGGTAATTATATTCTCACACAATGGTTTTAAAAGAATTAAACGAATGCTTGAAAACAATTTATTAATTTCAATGATAAGAAAGAAAATAATTAATAATTACAGAAACATGAACACAACTGCACTGTTCTTTGGTGCGCAACGTACAAGAACGATAGAGTAACGTCATCTGATTTGGATCTGAAACCACCAGCAGAAGGAAGCTATTGCGGTAAAGAAAAAGTAAGTTTTTTTTTTTTTTTTTTTTTTTTTTAAATCAACATTGAATAAAATTATAGAACGTTTTTCTTTTCAGATTTGTTTGAATGGGAATTGCGTTATAGATCCTTATCAACAAACTGTTCTTTTCTGAGTCAAAATTCGTTACATCTAAAATTTTGAAATTTTTATCTGTAACTGTATTGTACTACACTGACGTAACTCTAAACTTCATTTTAAAGAGAAAAGTCTCTTTCATCTCTTAAAAATTTTTTAGTTGTAACATTATCATAAATTTTTCTAGATGTATTTTCAGAAAAGCTAAAAGTTTTCTTAAAAGCACCAGCAGAAAGCAGCTATTTCTTTCATGAACTTTTAATCCTGCAAGCACTTCGACCAACGACTGGGCAGACATATTTTCAAAACGGTCAAATTTCTCAACAAAGATTTTTACAAAATTCATATGAAAAAAACGCAGCCGACACCTCACTTAGCTCAAAAGGTTACGTTAGCGTATAAAAGGATCCGCTCGTTACTTGTCACGTCTAGCTCCGGGATCAGCTGGTGTCTTGATAATAACATTTCGTAACTTTGATCCTCTTAGGGCATCAGCAAAAATTAGAAACCATGTATCTCTGTAACATGCACCTTTAAATTTTACAAACTGTAAGAAATTTATATTTGTTCGTTGAAATTGAAGGATCAAAGTTTTTTAATCTGTATCTTGATTCATCATTATTTTCCGCTTCCTGGGTAAATATATTTCCGAGAGGTCGAATAAATATTTGCCGGCTGGAAGTAAGAAGAAAGTTGGGAGCTTATTATTGGCTTTCAATCTGGAAACCCCCCGGCTTTATGAAAGACGAGGAGGATCAAATATAAGTCGCCAGATATCATTGGTAAAAAACCGTTTCCAAGTAGTTTCTATAAATTCATTGAAAAAACTTGATCAATCAATGATTTATATTTCTCCCATACGACGATACAACGTAATAAATCAAAGCGTTTTCGACAAATTAATTTCCCATTTGGGTGGCATACCCCACACGAGCGAGTAATCCGGTCTGTAATTCACGTAAAATCATCCCTGAGCAAACTATAAAGTGTACTTAGGAATGGACGACTAGAAGTGCGGCTCTAAGACGTGGCAGCTGCATCGTAAACTGCGAGCCGGGCGGATGCAAATTGCCTGTGACTAAACGGTCTTTAATTACCATTGAAGTTTATCTGTTGCGTCTTAAGCATGCTGTTTTGGTAAAAAAATCTCAACAGCTTGATAACAAAAAAAAATTGAACTGTGATGATTTATTTTATTTTATTTATTTTATTTTATTTATTATTGTTGGAAAAACAACAGCGTCCTGCACTATCGGTATAGTTGAGGGCCTGGGAAGGAGCAGTAGTTTTTGGATGACGAGCGCGTAATTCAAGCAGCATCCCTGCTAAGCTACGCACGCACTTTGGTGCATTTAAGAGTTTTCGAGAATACTAGAAAATTTAAGAATAATAAGGAATTTCAATTTGGAGATTTTACGAACAGAGATGATTGGTAGAAAAATCATTATATTACTGGCCAGTTCTGTTCAAATTTCATTTATTATTTTTTTTATAAATTACATAGCAACGTTTCGCGTGACTATTTTTGTTTCACGCCTTTTCAAGCTAAAATTTATACCAAATATTAATTTTAGCTTGAAAAGGCGTGAAACAAAAATAGTCACGCGAAACGTTGCTTAAGGAAGTTTTACATATTAAACTAAGGTGTTGTTTGTGTGTGTTTATTTAATCCTGGTTAACAAATCCTGACAATTAAGTCCGAAAATTATCAACGGACAAATGTCCTTTAACATATTACCTAGAGTATAATATAATATTCAACAGTATTTAAATAATCAAAATAAATATACAAATTTATCAATTTAACAGTATTTTACAAAGTTAATAAACAAATTAGTTTTAAATGATCTCTGGTCGAAGGAATTTACAATATCATCAGGCAATGAATTAAAGTTTCTTCTCAGTCTATATAATAGTCACTTAGAAATCGAAATTCGCTTTAGAATAATTTTCAACCAGAAGTCTGGCTTTTCTAAAATTATAATTTATACATCTCGATGGAAAAAGAGACCTAACTTCGTAGCAATTTGAATGACCATTCAAATTTTTCAATACAAACAATACATCCTGATAATCATCAGATGTAAGACCAAACTCAACCGCCACATAGTCATGATTAAAAGGATGCATATCAAATCAAGGATGATGATCAAATTTTATTTTTCTTCTTCGATAAGCCGGGATATCGCGTTTATTCGGTTCGAGCTTAACTAGACCGTAATAATGAAAATGAAGTGAGCTTTTTTTTCTATTTCTGATGTGTATTTCTTTTTGACCTGAGAAAAATTATTTTTTTTTTTTACTTGGAGGTGAAGCGGAAAAGAATCGAGTTATCGATCAGTAAACGGAAAGTTAAAGGTGGCGAGAGTCAATTTATCTGTTTCAAACTTTTGATAAGATTTTTTCTAATGAGTCAGTTTGAAACTTTCGAGAATTATACATAATTAAGTAAGTTTATCGCGAGAGAAATTCAAATAAAGTTTTGGTAGGAGAAATTTTTCATAAACTTGCTTGGCTGGGTATTTGTTTATTTAAGGTTTTAAATGGAACTCTGATAGTAAATGTTTGGAAAACTCGTGCTTGTATAAGTCAATATTAATTTATTGCTTGTTTTTCTAAGTACATAGAGTGATTACTTTTTTTTTTTTTTAATATAAAGCATTTATTTACCATATAAGTTTTTTATGCTGAATGATATCACTATATTTATTCATTGATTTAATTTTCCAAATGGTCGATGACTAATTGTTAGTGAGAATCTTAATGACTGACACAACTTGATGATCTTAAAATTGATTTTGATAACTTTATTATGTTTAGAAAATACAAAAATTAATAGTTTTAAAGTACTATAGAGCTATAGGTGCGGTACTCATTAAATACTTAAATACTTAAAGAGTATAAAACAAATAATTTACATAAATTATTAGTTCATGTATCGTACATTTTTGTAACTGCATTGAAAACAATTGTAAATACTTAAATTTTTTTTTAAATAAAAAATCAAATTTAGCTATAAAATATAAAAGAAACAGTCAACCATACTCCGCAGAAATTTTCAAATACAAAAGGTCACTTTGAAACAGTAACCTTTAAAGTAAAAAGCACCATCAACGACTTTTTACTTCGTATAAAAACGTTCTCGCACGTGTAAAAATTTCTCAAAAACTCGCTACACCTGTTGCATAAACTCCTGCCCATTACGCCCCCGCTCGAAACAATCCTCCCGTTATGAATGTTTCAGAGAGCTGTATCAAAAACGACGCGAGAAAATAAAGAGAAAAAAGATTCCTACGGGGTATTACGGTCACGTACGTACACGATAACCGCCGCCGAAGTTTCGACGGTCGCAAGGTGCAAAACAACCTTTGACTTTTACTCCTCCTCTGGCGTGATTTACGTCCACTACGTGATGCCACGAGACACGGGAAATTAATGACCTGCAAAAACATCTTTGACGCGGGGCGAGCAGACGAGTCCGTGTCGCGGGGATCATAGGTCAACCTCCCCCGAGTTATTGTTTTTCGTGTTTATGAATAACGTCAGAGTTTGTGAACAAAAAATAAAAAAGAGTTTCACGAATTTATGGATTTTTTCGAAGAGATTGGCTTTTTTGATTTTAAATGGCTTTTTGTTTATGGATGAACCGTACGAGCACAGCATCCGAGAATTGAATTTTGATGTATTTTATAAAATTTATGATTTACATGTATGGTTTTGTAATTATCAAGCTGGATTAAATTGTAAACACTTTGTAATGCAAACTTAAACACTGCTTAAACTGTTTAAATTACTGCTTTCTGGTAATTATCAAAGAATTTTTAAAGTCGTTATACGTCCGGATGTAATAATAATTATAATTATCAAAGAATTAGTATTAAGTGTGATTGAATAAAAAATATTGTTCATTAAAATACGGAATATATAGCTAACTACATTTCATTTTTTTAAATAACAATCAATGATAAACAAGAATTTATCTCACTTATACTTCAAATGTCTTATATCAATTTTAAATAAACTACATAAGATTAACTTTTTGTATCATAATAGACTAACTATTCTAGTTTCTGAAACTATTTACAGTAGTACAGCAGTACCTATATATGGACATTTTCGATTTACATTTAATTTTAATTAATTTTTTGAAGATTTCTAGTAGTTAACATGAATATCTAACTTAAAATAAATATTGTTTACCTATAAAATTTCAAAAAAGTTTTTAGTTATGATTATAATCAATATAGACAAAGAAAAAAAATTGCATGATATTAAAGCTAGATTTATTAAAATTATTAGATGAAACAATAAAGATCTGCAGAATCAAAGTCTAACATGAGCCAACAATTTAAACTAGCCCTAAAAAATAATAAATTGATAATATTAATTAATCAGTAATAAAATAAAAAAAAATTATTGAATGGAAACAAATAGTTCCAAAAATTAATTTTTATCAATTAATAAAAGACATAATCTATCATGGGTTATTAGTAGTAGGATACGCTAAACAATTTTTTTTTTTTTACGTGAATTTATTTATTTCTTGTATTTAGTAATTGCACTTAGTTTTTGATCACTTGACAATAAATCAATACATAATCAATGTGTGAATAATATCGAAAAGCAAACAATTTAATGATGCGCATTCACAATACGCCATATTTAGTTTTAATTAAAACGAAGCTTTTAAAGTGCAACACGAATGTGTATTATTCGAGCTTGCGGGGGATAAATGGAACGCCCCGCGCGCGACTCCCGGCATCGGCTTAGTAATTTTCAAAGTTATACGCGATTGAAGTTCATGCCTAACGACCGCGGCTGGAAACTATTTTCCGAGACATTTGCGGTGGTACCGAGATTTCAGTGGCGAATCGTACGAATTGTTGTCGGCCTTTTAATCCCCCCTCCCCCGGTATTTTCATGAAAATCTTACCTCCCCGAATATTCCTACCGAGCTTTCATCGACCCCGAGCTTTTACAATTTTTTTTTTTCTTGTTTCTCTTGTGAACCCCGAAGTTAATTAATTGTTGGGAAGTGGTAACCTTGTCCTTAGAGTTTAATCCCTCTTTTATGAAGGAGAAGAAAAAAACTACAACGCGACCTTCGAGGTTTTTTTTTTCTTTTTTCATTTACTAGACGTTGTAATTTCAATAAACTACAGTAGTGAAATTAAGATTAATTAGTGGGAATTTAATAACGTGACAAAGTGAATTAATTGCATTTGCCAGAGAGAACGAAGAAAAAGCCGCACGAATACCGTTGCGCACGCAGCTGGCTTAAGAAAAAACTTCATTATTAAACTGATGAATCATTAATACTATTTTTATTTATATAGCAAAAAAAATTCGACTAAAACACAATGAATTACCTCGTTTTTAACAAGATGACTTGACAAAAAAAAACTTTACAGAATATAATGGGCTGTTCTTGTCATGTAAATATTCATATCAAAAAGTAAAATAAAAAATTTTTAAATATATAATGAGACAGGAAATAGTTTTCCGAAACATGACGAAGTGCACGTCATGCATTATATTATGGTCGCTAAATTAAATCACGCAAGAGGCAGAGAGAGTTTCGGTAGGAAAATTAGAAAAGCGCGATTTAGTGAATATTTACGTTAGTTAATAAATCACATGTTTAACAAAATTACTTTCGTCCGTACAAAGCAGATATATTGTGGCCATTTAGGTGTTTAATGGCGATTTATTTTTACGAAACGCTCTTGTGCCCGCCCTGCTTATTTTAGTTGCGTGCAGACGATTCATAATTGGTATACTCTCGTTATAACCGTAATTACTAATGAGTTCATTACCCCGAGTCTAAATCTTAACTATCCCAACCACTTTATGAAAAATCTAAATTTTTAAAATCGATGAAACGAGAAATTAAAGTTGATGTTGTAGAATCTCTTTTTTGTCGCTTCGTGCGGACAGGACTGTCGACCGCAGTTTCCAACAAGTCGTTCCCAAGAAGTCGCCACAGGAGACAAATTAACGTCGAGTGTTTCGAGCTCGCATGTTATACGAGTTTCCGACTTGCTAACTTCGCCCTCTGACATTGTTACGTAAAAAAGTTTTTTCATTACAAGGAGAAAAAAAATTTTTTTTTTTTTTTGGTTTTCTTTTAGGCTTGAGTACCATCTGAACTATTTCTCAGTTTGAAGTGTAAATATATATATATACGTATGTTGTAGATAAAATCAGTAAATTTAAGAATTCTCTAGTAGTTGCAACCATGGTTGCAAGAGCAGTAAATCAATGACTTGTAAATTCTGTAATCAATCAAAGATTACAGTCTTTTAAAGGACAAGGCCAGCATTAAAAAGAAACTGTTTTTGCAGCTTTAAGCAATGTACAGTTTAATTTTTTTGTTTTAATAATTAATTTTGAAAAAAAAATTTTTAATTTTTAAACCTTATTTTTCTGAGAAATTTTAATTAGTTTATATAAGTTTATTCGGGGGTTTAATAAGATGTGATTTTTTCTCAATTTGCAGATGCAGCTTCTGAATGGAAAAAATTAAAATCCATTGTTTGAATTGTAATTTAGACTGTAAGATCGATATAAATATCTATAGGTAGTTTAATAAAAACAGTCAGTAAAAATAATATTAAATGAATTTGAACCTTAAGTAAGAATTTTTCTGTGTATCTAATGATACAAATTAAGGATATTAATCAAAATGGCTTCCGTAACCTACATCTAACATTTTATGCATTCCGTATAAACTATAGTACAGTATACACAAAATATCGTATAAATTTATGTACAACCTCTTCACGCCTTCAAAGTTATCATTAAAGTTTTGAAATGGACCAAGCATATCAGCTGGACGTATTCCATTATCCGATTGAGTAAAATTTGAAAGGGGTTATCAAAGATCACATTGCGATATAATAATAATGGATTGACATCGAGCCTACAGTGCGGTCACGCCAAGCTCAAGTTACGGTGTAACGAAAATCAATTTTAAATTTATGGCGCTACGCGGTATATCCGCGGTCCCATGTTACAATAATTCTGCATCATCAGCCAAAGCTGCAATGATCAATTTAATCCGTTGAAATAGATGACATAAATTCCAGATGAGATCTCTGTAATTTAATTCGTTATTCGAATATTCAATCATAAATGATGTGTGCATAATATTGATACGATACGAGAGGATTTTCAAAAGGATTTTATTTGTATTGAATATTTTACATCTACTGCTTTTGAGAAAATTCTGGTCCAAATTATTTATTTCGTATGTTAGCTTGTCAAAGTTTTCGTAGTCGATATAATACTTATTTTCATTCATAAACTTTGTTTTGATAAATTTTATAACAAAAATTTTTTTTTAAACAGTTAAAAAATTAACTGTCAGAATTTGACTGAAACGGTAGCAGTTTTATTCAAATCATTAGTTGTGAAAGAAAAAACTAAAAAAATATTTCTTTTTTTTTATAGGTCGAAAGAGTCGTAAGTAGAAAAAAAAATGGTTTCAAGCTCAAAAATTACATTTACTATTTAATATTATTTAATTTGTTTAAAAAACAATTTATGAACTACAAACTCTGGACCAATCACAGTGTTTTCGTCCTCATTCATTCCGGAAAATAGAAAAAATGTTGTTTACCAACCTTTAAAAAAAAAAAAAAAGCCTTCCTCCCCGTCCTCAGGGTCCGAAACCTTAAAAAAGAAAAGTGGGACATAGCCGAAGTGTAAAATTAGAGACAATGAAAGAGGTAAAAAAAAAAAAAAAGATTTCCTCTGACTTTTCCGCAAGAACAAAGAACTCGGGTATAATGACGTCGATGACGATAATAAAGCAGTCAAAGCGTAATTGTGTGCCCAAGAATTAAGTTCAAAGGGTTTAAGAGAATCCCCGTCGGCTCCTCTTTATTACGGGCAATATAACAGGTACAGGTGTATTTTACGTATCGCCCGAAGGCCTTTTGTCCCGGGCGAGTTTGGCCTCGGCAAATATTTACGCGGCTTCGGGCTCCCCGCCCGCCCGCTCGGCCTTCCTGAATCACCCATGCCGAGTGTAAAGGAGAGGAATAAAACAGCGGATCTTGATTCACCTGCGATTCTGTTATGGATTCAGCGTCATTAATTATTCGAGCAGTTTTTTTAGGGTTTGCTTTTGTTCTAAATTAACGAGGCTACTAATTTCTTTTTTAGTAATTTTTTTATAAAATGTAGAATTTTAGATAATTGTAATGGCTGTAGCAAGTAATATTGATGTCTGTACCTGAACTACTATGAGGGGGAAATTTTTATTTTTATTATTATTTTTTAATTACTTTTTTATCTGGTATTTGAATAAAAAGTTAATTAAGTAAACCTCATCAATGAATTTTTTTTTCAAAAAAAAAAAAAAAATTATTATATTTCAAAAAATATCTTTTATTAGTTTTGTCATTTCGGGTAAATAAAAACTATATTTACGAATGTTTGAATAAAATATTAGAATCTATCGTAAATATTGAGTCATTGACCGTATAAAATTCAGAGTTGGCAGTTTTGGCACACTTTGTCTTGATCAGACTAAAATGCATTGGTAAACTCCCGGTAAAGTTACAGTTTACTCCAACATATAAATTACACTGTAACGCGTTTGCTGAGAGCTCAGTCTGTTGAAGTAGCTATAACTTTGAAATTTAGTGAAATAAAATTAAGTGAAGATTGGCTAATTTTATTGTACTGGTTTTTTTATTGCCAAAGCAACAGTTTAATTTTATTTTGATGTAAAAATAATCTGCGCTCAACAAATATATTTTTTTAAAACATAATTAATTAAAATCGATATTTAAAATAATGTTAGTTTTGAAATGTAAGATCATACTTGACAGTGATACGAGTAGAAAAATGTTTTGGTCTATGATTGACTGATTGTCAGCATCATTGGATGATTATTTGCTTGAGTACATGATTGCTATTTTATTGTTGCTTCTTCTTCGTGTTTTATTAACCGTGGGATTCATGCCATCTGTACACATAATATGTAGAGTTTCACGCATAATTATATTATATTATAGTTTATAATCATAGGGTTTGGCAATAGTGCAATATTAGTATTAATATTGTACTGGTGTTCAATATCAATACAATGTCAAAGACAACTATTGAGGTTCAATATCAACAGTAGTATCTCAATATTATTGATTCCAATACGTATTATTGACTTTTATTTTATTTTTTTCGAAGGTTTGAAAAAAAAATTACAATTTATCAGCATAATAATGTAAAACATTCCTAATTGGTCAATGCAATATGGTACGCTTCTGAGCTTCTAACTTGACATCCTACTTAAAATTGTGTTATGCTTCTACAAGTTTTGTTATGCTTCAACAGGTTTTCAACTTACATAGATTTTTCACACGATTCACATCACTTTTGGATTTACTTATAACATACCTTCCATTTTTCGCTTTTCACTAGTACCTACAATTTTTAATACCATACATTCACGATTCTCGCACGATTTGAAGTTAATTTCTGATGCTAATGATGAATTTTTTGATCACTCATGCGATATTTTTGGTTGATTAGTGGGGGTTTTTCGTCACTCTATGACTTTAAAAAGAGATGACATTTTAAATGAGATGATCATTCAATATCCCATTTAGAAAAATATCATTACATGGTTTGTAACTTTCAATTGTTAGAAAAATTAATTTATCATTAGCTTTTTTCAAAATGGATTTATCTAGTTTTAACTGTACAAACATATGCCCCATTCAAAATTATAGAAATTTTAAATCAAACAGAGTATTAAATTTATCATAAATATTACTTAATTTTTAATCTAATGGACAACAAGTGCACCATTACAGCAAAAACAGTAAAAATATTTTTACGATACATAGACCAGGTCTATATTTATCTATTAGACCTATTAGATCTTTCTACTGAACCATATACCACGTTATTGTTGAAAAATACCCGTAAAAAGTAAATTCATAACCATCGGTCCAGATTTTACGGTTTAGGGTATGTTGCATAAACTAAGGTCACGATCACGCTTGCAAGATCCGTATCTAAAAACACGTTACAGTGCATTTGTAGACAAAATCAATAGGACAAAAAGGTTCGCTTTGTTTAAAAATATTTTTTCTTCTCCATGCACGCGCATTCGCAACAAATAAATCAATCGGAATAATAAACCTGCCGAGTCCCGGGTACAGTCAAATTGAATTACGCGAGCGTGTAAATAAGCCCGTGAAAAATCATTCCAGTGACGAATCGAGTGCATTGAAAAAAAAAGCAGGGACATCCATCCGACCACCGAAAACGCCAATTCATCAGTCAAACGTCCCCCGAATACATCTCTGGCTAGATCGACGAGCTTTTCGATTGCCCGCTGGTTTTAAAAAAGCCCCTCCTTTATTATGAGATTTTCATCTCTCGTAGCTTGAAGAAAAATTTAAATTATTTACTTGCGATTGGTTTGAAATTCACAATAATCGAATGAACGATTGAAACGTTACACCGGGGGAGACTCCATTTGTATCGTGAATAAATAAATTTGCTTGCGCGGGCTACGAGTGTGTGGAGGGCGACAATTTGGAAAGTGGAATTACTGACGGGGAAATAATTGACGGTAAATAAATAGTTCGGGAGTTTTAAAGCTGTTTGAGCGAACGATTTTACCGAACGAGCATTTTATTAAGCTGCCGGATCGTCAAAATAAACTCTCGGTTATTTTGTTACGAACGAATGCATAATACCGGTTAAAACCGTTTTTGTTAATCTTGCGATTACGCATAAACCAGTGGGCCGTTTGATAATTTTGTTTGTTCTAGTAATAAACAGCGTGGTAATGGACTCGAGAAAATAATTGAAATAGTTCCGCGAATTAAGTTAACGGTCTAAATTACAGTAAAACAGTTTGGAGAACAAATTTTGGTTTGAATTTCTATATGGTAACAAAAAATCATGGTTAACATTTTTTAATTAGAAAGAGGTTTATCTGTAGCAAATACTCTGTTCAATCAATTTTATAATAAACTAAATGGTCTGAAAATTTTCTTTCAAGGATGAGAAATAAAGATTTTTATTTTGGGTTTATAGAAAAATTTTCTTCCTCGTAATATAGTAAAAAAAGAAAACCTACAAAATCATGAAATCATAGATGCAATTATAAAAAAAAAATTTGTTTTTTGATTAAGAAGTAAATTATGATCAGATTATTGTCATAAACTGCATCGAGAAAAATTACAATTTTTTCAAAGTATACTTTACCTATAGGAATAGCGTAGAGAAGACCAGTTTTTTGGTAAAATTAAAGTTTGTATCTTGAATAAACATACATAAATCAAATTTTTCAATGATATGATTATCAATACTGCTGTTTAACTTTTTAACTGCTTTAAGAATAAAAAAAAAATTTCAGCTATGAAAAGTTCAAATATCTCACAGTTCAAATGAACTGATCAATTCCAATTTCTACCAGTCAAATGCTCGTAACCGTCAAAAAAAATTTATGACATCGACCAGTATAATAAATTTTGAAATATTCCATTATTTACAACATCTTACGAATAATTTTTAAAACTGCTCATACAATCTCCCCAAGTCTCATGAATTTGAACATTCCCGCTGCAAGCTCAAAAAGCTCCCGATTCCAAAAAATTTCCTGCTACCCCCCTGTAAAGTCAAAAATTCAATAACCCGAAGAAGTCAAATCTCGCAATGATCTTCTCCCCCGCTAACCGCAAAAACATCAGTCACGCCCCCGTAAATCACGCTCTTCGACGCATGCGCACTCCGTCCTCGCACCTTTTTTTATTCCCTCCGTACGCGTGCTGCAGTTCACCGATCGCGCGCTCCGAGTTCAGTCTCGCGCCGACTTTCGAGCGCGCCTCAGCTCAACCCTCCACCCCGGTAAAAAAATTTCGTAACTCATGGTGAAAAGAAATATGTCGACTGTTAGTTGTAGCTGACCGGGGTTAAGTTTTTATTCACGTGGAAGATGCGACGCAGACGTAGAAGAGCCACGGTTTTAGTTGACGCAACTGAACCGCCTCCGAGCTGTAAGTTCGGAAGTTCTTGTTTTTTTCTATTTTCGGTGTGGAATTTCTCCTCTAACTAGTGCTTTTGATGGTGAAAAATTAACAGTGTTGTTTTTATAAATAGATTTGGTTTTTTTTTTTTTTTTTTTTTAACTCAAGTGGGTCGTTTCCGAGTTAACTTTGGCTGGTCAAAAATTGTTCATTAGTGTTGATAAACTCCAAAATGGTACGATTTAAATTTTAAATTCGCTCTATTTTAGAGAAAATCGGTTGTTTTTCATTCTAAAAAAGTTTTAACAAAATGCACGAGGTCCTATTAAATTAATGCATGAGTTAAAGTTTTTTAATCATAGCTCGTTCGAGGACTCAAGTATGTTAAAAATTGCAGATAAAATCGTGTTTCAGAAACTCGCCGATGTATCACTTTTTTTTTTTTTTTTTTTTATCAAAGTTTATGTACCGCTTTATATTGGCTCTAAAAAAGGGGGGGTGTAAAAGTAAAGTCAGATGTCGAAATTTTTATGTCGCCGAAAACCCATAAACTTGATTTTAATCGAAAATTTTAATATTAATAAATAACATTATATACGTTCTTTTATTAAAGCTACAACGTACGCAAGGGACCGTAATCGGATAAAATTATTTCGGTTCGGGTTAAAATTAAAACCATATTATCGACGCGTCGGATGTATTTAAAGGATGAAAGAGGAAAAACATGTTGTAAACTAGTGTGAGACGTGGTCCAAAAATATCTGTTCCAGTCAACTCCGTCAAATCTTTTTTTTTTAAAGCGGCGTGTTTTCGAACGTTTCACGTACTCGAAACCGTTTAAAGTTGCACTTTCGTTTCGGAGTAGAATTTCATATTCCGAAATAAAATTTTGTGCGTAAAAAACTATATGTGCCTTTTTCCTCTCCCATCCGGGTTCGGTTCTGTTATTTTCATGTGACATAAAAAACAAGGTTTTATTTGCTTTTTTTTTTTAGCGAATTTTATTTTAGTTGGTTCATAGATAGCCATGATTACAGCGTAAAAAGTCGTTTTGTTATAAAAAAAGATCAATTTTTATTATGAGAGTATGAATGCCGTAAAGATTAATTATTGGGTGTTTTCAGTTTTCCAACTTTTTTTTTTTATCTTCCCGGTCGGCCCGGTATATAAAGAACAGATGTTAAAAAAAAGTACCCTTTCGGAGTTTTTATCGTCCAACTTATGATTTACAGTTTAAAAAAAAAAAATGATGAAAATGAAAGTTGAATGAAAAAATATTTCTACGTTTATTATTTTTTTGTGACCAAATTGACAACCTTTTGTCATTTTGTTTTTTGGTGACTAAATTTACCACTTTGGCTCAAGTTGATTTTTTAAATGATAGTATATTTATTTAATATTTTGTGATTATTTAATTTTTTTTCACTATTTTTCTGGTCTTATTCATTTATTGTCAGTTTATAAATTTTTACATATTTCATAATATTAATATTATTAGTAAATAATGAACTTTAGACATTTATTACTAATAATTTACACTTAAATAATATAATCAAGCAAATTCATGGATGGATTTATATTAATTTTAGTACAAAACAATATTTATTTAATTTCATTAAAATTATTTCTTTGTAAAAAATTAGAACTGAAAATGAAATAATTAAAAGCTAAGTTTACCTTTGATTATTTAAAATAATAACAATAAAAAGATTTAAATAAATTGAAAACACCATAAAAGCATGTCCTCATTATATTCATCATTTAAATCTATCCATCGTAAACTAACGAATCCTAGCTCATCGATTTTTTCGTATCGATTATAAAAAAAAAAATAAATAAATAAAATAAAACTGCGTTCTCGCGTGCAAGCTTGCATTATTTTAATAATTAGCTCGTATCACACACTTGATTCATCACAGGTGCAGGGGAAAGAGAAAAAAAAGCGTCTATTTCATTTTTTGGCTGGCGGCGGTAATGTCATTAAGACCCGGAATCTTTAGCACCCTCATTCATCTCTCCTCAATTGATATAACACCATGATTGATGAAAGGGGATCTTCAGACTCTGTGTTTCCCGACACTCTCGGCAAGATCATAAATCGCTCTTTACTCGCCTGTAGGCTTCTTTGTGCGGGTGAAAAGATTTACTAGATAAACTTGTCAAAAATGTTAAAATATAAATAAGATATAAAAATATTACCCTTTCATAAAAATATTCAATTATTCGCAATAGTAGTTAAATATTAAATAAATTCAGTAAAATCTATTGTGCATGAAATAAATTGAGTGAACACCTGAAAATTTTTTAAAAATTTAATTGTTAGGGCACGAAAAGATTATGCTCTTTATAATTAATCATAAAAAGACGAAAAAATAAACATTTTTTACAAAAAAATATGATTTTACTTAATAGTGATTAGTTGTTATAAGATTAAACCGTAAATAAATTTAATACAACTCATTATCCATGTTATGAACTCCAATTTGATCGATCAAGTGATTTCTTGAAAATAATTAAAAAGACTCGTGTAAGAAATTACAGGCTTGTACGTAATAATTATAAGTTACAAAATTCAACTTTAAACAAATTTAATATAGCCTAAAAATTCATTGATTCAATAATAAAAAAAAAAAAAAAAGGTAGGGACCAGTATTTAGAATATCAGATAATGTGTTTCATAATCTGTTAGTATTATTAATCTTCATTCATAATATTTCAAATTTCTCGTTCGACTTACACCCGAGAGATGAAAAAACCGTTTTTTCTCTTTCTTTATTTACAGACAATACCCAGTTGAACAAATGCAATAAACCAAGATCGTCGAACACTTCATCGGGCCATAATGTCGGAAGTTAATGCGACGCCCACCGATTGCGGCAACGATGGCAATTGCACTGGTCTGCCGCACTTCGATGTCGACTTCACGCAAACTAACCTGCCCTTCAAGCTGGTCATGGGCACCCTCTACCTGGTCATATTCTTCCTGGGCTTGTTCGGAAACGCCCTGGTGTGCTTCGTGGTGGCCCGGAACCGTCAGATGCAGAACGTGACGAACCTCTTCATCACTAACCTCGCCCTCAGCGACGTCCTGCTCTGCATCCTGGGGGTGCCCTTCACACCCTTGTACACCTTCCTGGGTGGATGGGTTTTCGGGGACGTACTATGCCACCTGGTGCCCTACGCCCAGGGCGTGAGCATCTACATCAGCACCCTGACTCTGACCAGCATAGCCGTGGACAGGTTCCTGGTGATCTTGTATCCCTTCAGGCCCAGGATGAAGATATCCACCTGCCTGAACATCATCGTAGCCGTATGGGTGGTAGCCCTGCTTTTGACCCTGCCCTACGGGTGGTTCATGAGGCCATTGTCCGGGGACGACGGTGACAGGTACTGCGAGGAAGCCTGGCCCGGGGAGACCTTCAGGATGACCTTCAGCTCGGTCACGTCGATTCTCCAGTTCGTCGTTCCCTTCATTGCCATTTCGTTCTGCTACATATGCGTATTCGTCCGGCTCAGCGACAGAATGAAGTTCAAGCCAGGAAGCAAGACCGGGAGGAAGGAGGAGGCTGACAGGGAAAGGGCGAAGAAGACCAACAGGATGTTGATAGCCATGGTGGCGATTTTTGGGATCAGCTGGCTTCCCGTTAACATGTTCAACGTCTTCGAGGACTTCTACCAGCCTGCCAGGATATGGAAGTATCACAGGGTACTTTTTTTTATGGCACACTGCCTTGCCATGAGCAGCACCTGCTACAATCCCTTCCTGTACGCCTGGCTCAACGAGAACTTTCGGAAGGAGTTCAAACAGGTACTTTATTATTTTTTTTTCAAATGAGTTGTACTGCAAAAGTTTATAAATAGACATTTGCGATCACTTTCAAAGATTGATTTTAGCTGCACGTCAATGAAGAGATTAAAAGATAAAGGGGGGGAGAGTCTAATTAAAACTTCTACAAATACCAAAAAGCGTGCGTAAACGAGATGTCTGCAAAATTAATTTGGTACATGAGACCGAAAAAAAATTTATCAATGCTTTTGTTTTTAGAATCTTCTTCAATTTTTAATTTTTAAAGTTAACTTTGAATACTCTATTATTTCATTCTTGCATAAGTTAAGCTTTTGTACAAAGCTTTTTATTTAAAAAATTTTGAAGGGATATTTCATTTCCATTTTATAAATTGAAATAAAATATTTTTGAACATTGCACTATTTCTATGAACACATAAAATTTTTATAGAAGCAAATTCAATAGAGAAGGGTCAAAATAGATAAATAAAAGTTATTCATCTCAATTATAAACAATTTAAAATACATTTTTTTGAATTAGTTTGTAAGATAAAGGGGGATTTAAATGCGGTTACTAAAATATTGTTAAAGGATTATACGATCAACTTTTAACTTTATTTACTACTGATATATTTGCTAGGTATTATTTTTTCAAAAGGATTAAGAATTAATAATGTTATTTTATATTTTTTCACTGTTTTTTAATTCTCTCTAGATTTGCAAAAATAAAAGTATCAATCAGTAATCCGATTGAGAGCTCAAAATCCTAGAACAAAATTTTTGGTACAAAGTAAACTTTTTATTCATACATAGATCGAATATTAATACTATTATTAAATTTTGATAAAACTAGTAAAAACTGTATTTAGTTTGCAAAAGAATGACCGCAGTAGCAACCTTTAAATTCAAAGTTTTATATCCATTTGACAATGATTTAACATTTGATCTAAACAAAAACCTCTTCGTATTTTTTTCCCCCAGGTACTGCCGTTTTTTAGTCAAAGCCCCCAGCACCACGCAAACGGAGTCCGAGCTACCGAGATAACGATACGGAAGGACCGAGCGGCTTGCCACGAGCAGACCGTACACGAGAGCCTGATACCGGTGATAACGGAGAAGAAGAACTCGACCTGCGAGGTCATATCCCTCGAGCCTACCAACTCCACCAAAGATCACAGCTGAGAGCTTATCATTGCTTTGGTGAGGGTTTCGCGACCTATTTGAAATATACTTTTGATGTAAATGATTGAAAAGATTGTTTATGACGATGGATTGAGAACACTACAGAAAGTTTAAATTTATGTGATTCGTTGGAGAAAATTGTGAAGATTAGAGTTGTTTTTGGGAAAATACGTATCAGTAAACACGAAAAATATTCAAAATTCACTTTTTATTAAATTGTATAGTTAACAGTTAATTTTAATACTTGTTTTGGAATTATAGAAGAGTCGCGGAAATAAATTATTGATTTTGAATTCCCGCCAAAACGCCTGACGTGTGACGTAAGTGTGTTTTAAACTATTGCAGATAAAATGAAGTGAATACGGAGAAGCAACCTTAAAAGTATAAGAATTAAGTACTTTTTACGAATAGCAACTTAGTTCTTCTTGGTTCTAGTTGTAATTATTTATGTACCCTGATTTTCTACAGCTTACTTCACACTTCAAGCTTTACGGCGGGAATTTGACCCAGAAATTTTAGAAATTATTTCTCTGAGTCGTATGAACTCTTAAAATTATAAAATATGTGTATCAAAAATTACTATTAACCATAAAATTTTAATGGGAAAATATTTTCGCGTTTTCTCAGAATTGTTTTGAGTATTCAAACTATGATTTTTTTAAAAATAGTCTCGTTAAATGAAAATTTGTGAATTGATTTTGAAGTTATTGTAATAATTATTATTTTTAGTGCCTATTGAATCTTACCTTAAATGTTTAATATTGCCATTTATAAAGTTGAAGGAAAAGTGTTTATCGATTTTAAATATATAAGCTAATGCAATAGCGTTAAATTAGCAATTACTATAATAAGGACACTTACTCGTTATTAAATTAGATCATCATTAATACACATAAAAGTGAATTCGTTGTTATATTTTAGTAAATTTTACAGCTAGACGAGAGTAATACCCAAATTAAACTTGTTACTGATAATTTGAAAAATTTTATATAGAAAAAAAAAAAAAAAAACATGTATGTACCTTATATCGTTAGATGTACGAATAATGTTACACGTAATATTGAAAGTGATGAAAGTGTATACGTTTTGTTGGAGGCGGAAAGTTCGAAAAGTTAATTGTTTCAAAAATATTGTACGAAATTCAAGTTTTTTTTTTTTTTTTTTTTTTTTCAAAACACATTTTGTGGTGTCTATTGTCTGAAAAAAAATTTCAGCAGCTTATTGAAGGACGTGGAATTGAAAAATTTTTTTACAAATTGTTACTCAAAAAGGTTCTATAGAAATGATTAATTTTCATTACTGACAAAATTTTTTATATAAAAAAAACAAATAAATAAAAAAAGTGAAAAAATAAAACTGTAAAGTAAATAATAAAGCTATTTTATAAGCAAATGTACGTTCTAGCGATATTATTCTACCCTGAATATCATTATTAGTTTACTTAAAAATCCCTATTTTTTTGTTTACATTCTTAAATTTTTTTAAATCAAATAGAAGAACCAAAGAAACCTCATTTTTTCCGGAAGCCGACTTTGATTAAACGCAGTATTTGCGTATTTTTTACATTTTCTTGAACAGATCGAGAATACCAGAACGATGGGAAGAATGCTTTGGAAGAAAAATCTTTGATCCTGGGGGGCGATAAAAACCACGAGTTCTTTGAATATCCGAGGCGCATCCAGTTACGCTTCACATGTATCAGCTTTGAAGGCTCGAGTTTTCGCCCATTTTTTTACAGCTTGCAGAGATGTACCGGAAGGTAATAAAATGCTTTTTTTTATATGCACACTACGATTTTTCATATTATTTTCTATAAAGCTTACAAAATTCCGATTCAATAATTAAAATTCGTTGTTTCGTACAAAAAGTGACCAGTATGAAAAATTAAAAAAAAATCTCGGGTTTTTTCAAAGAAATTTCTTTAAAAAAATTTTTTTAAGCGTAGTACGAGGTGATAAAATGATTATTTAAACGAAAATTGTTTGTGAAACCTTACATGAATCCAGATTTAGTAATAGCCACTAATACTGCTTTCTTCAAGCGGTTTCTTTAGTTCCGATTCTGTACTACTGTCACTGTTTACTCGTATTATGTACATTTATTTCTGATGGTTTATCTTTGGAATCTATAGTGAAGATTCGTATTAAGTATCGATCGATCCTGTTAAGATCACAATACATAATCAATTTTACATATTTTGATAGTTATTTTTGACATTAATTAACTTAAAGAATTCATCTTTTAAAACCTGGAGCAATTTTTTAAAAATAATTTGAATATTATCTGAAAATGAATTTAACTTTAAGAATGTCGGACCAATTTAAGCTGTTTAGCTCATAATACCTTATCAGATAGACTGATTGACCTTCGAGCCATCGAGGAACTGCATACCTAATATAATTGTCTTTCACAAAATTAAGCTGCGAAAACTTCTGCCAAAACTTTTAAACTCCATTAGGACGTGCAAGGTAATCAAGTGGCTAATTTATACTTTTTCACATAATACCGTGGAACTTTTAGCATTGAAATTACTTGGATATTTGCTATCGATTATTTTTCTTTTGTCTGTAAACAAGAAAGTTTCATCCGATGTTTGAGAAAAAAAAAAAACCCGTTTATTCTCGCAAAGTACTGCTTAGCGCAAAACTTTCTGATCATCTCATTTCGCTCTTAAAAATAGTTCTTATCTGCAATTAATTTGCAAAGGTTCGATAGTTTATGAATTATTTATGTCTGAAAAAATTTTCGTATCACTTTGTGCCAATCCAATTTCGCACTGTAAGACAAACATCGAGAAGAGCCTCGGACGATAAATCTGTAAGATGAGAGTCGATTATAAGCGTAATATACATTTAAATCAGACTTAAAATTGGAAAATAAGTTTAACTCCAGTACATTATAAGAAATCGATTTCTGTGAAAAAAAAAAAATCTATCGAAGGCAGATTATCTCTGCTCTGTTATTGAGCCAATTTTATTTTTTACTCGTTCACGGACATCCTTCGACAAAATTAATTTCCACTTGCTATTTTTCAATCCAAAACTAGAGCAAATTTTTCATATTATTACTGTCCATTATTAATTATTCAGTCTGATAAAAATATTTATGAGGTCCTGCATTCTTAAGATAAAAATATTTTATTTGGTTAAAATATAAAATTTAGCTTTAAACAAAGATGGAAACAAATAAAATAAAATATTTTTTGTAATGTCTTGTTATTTAACTTTAGATACAGTTGAATTTTGAATAAACAATTTTTTATTTGTTCCTTCAAAATAATTAATCAATTCGTTTATTAATAAGACATAAAAAATATTATTAACGAAAAAATTTTTAATTAACTTGGAAACTATTTGGGTGCAAAAAGTACTTAATGCAATGCTAGGTTAGCGCATTAAATGCGATCAATTGAGATTAGCATGAGATTAAGGAAAAACGTCTGTGATCGGAAGGATAAAGTAGAGAAGGCGAGACATTTAATTTACTTCAGTGAATGCATCTTTGAAATTTATCTCTTTGGAATTACTTAATTTAATTGTAAATATTTCAAACGGGAAATTTCCAAAATTCTTAACTCGCTGTACTTAATTGATTTTTAATTCATCATTCCTGCAAAGATTAAAATCATCTCAGTTTTTTTCGAGTCTTGGCGGCAGTCCAAATTTTTTTCTTTCCTAATAGTGAAAAATTACTCATATATAATACTTGCTACTTCAAATGCTTGATAAATTGATCGATAATTTCTTCTATTTTTCGTGAGAAAGATTTAATTCGAGATCCATTTCTTATATTGTTTCGCCAATCCGAAGTGCTGTCAAAAACACTATTAATTTAAATCTCGCTTCCAGTAAGCTGTTTATTAAAAACAAACTCGTTGTAGGATTAATTAATTAATTAATTGGTTATCGATCTCTCTCTAATCGGTGTTTAAAGGCGATTCAACGGGCGTCGGTGGTCGGTGAGTAAATCGTCTCTATTCATTTGTCGAGAGATTTCTATGGAGTAGTTTCAAATGGACTTTGGATATGGATTAGCTACGTGGATTTAATGGCCTTCGACCGATCGAATTCCTCCCGTTTGTTTTCGAACTTTCGAGCGATTAAAACTTAATTTTCTTTTGAATTCCAATCTCGCACCTGCCAAAACACTAAAATTTTTTATTTTATTTTCCAAATTATTAATCTCCCTCTTGAAAGTGAGTATAAAGCCGAATTTAACGATTCAAAGGATACACCCGGGTAATACCCCGGAAAACCTTTTGGTTTTTGACCCTCGTGGGGTATTCAAATCTCGAAAGTACGAGTCGACGACGTACGGAAAGCTGATTACCTTCGCGTACGTACACAGAGCGATATTTTCGTCCTTACCGACCGTAAAACCGGAGCATAATAATTTCAAATGGCCGCTAAATTTTCGCGTATGCGTTGGCGCAGTGAGTTTATTGCTGAATTACTCGGGTATCCAGTGTGCGTGTACAAAAGGAATCCGGGTTTCATCAAAAATTCATATTGCGATGGTAAAACGCCGGTGCTGCATATATGAATGAAAAGCTCGGACGAGCGAGTGGTTTACTCCCTAACGAGACGTAACTTTATGGGAGACTATTTTGTAATTAAGACGGGCTGATAGTTCATTTGGAACTAAAATTCAAATATTCTTGCTCTCTTTTTTCTTATTTAATTTGAACCTATGAATAGAATCTTAAAATTTCGACAAAATTACGTGTTTTTTTTTTTTATTATTATGTAGGATAATCGCTTGTTGAAAATAAAAGAGAATCCAATGATTTTTTCTGATCTAAAATGTGAATTTTAGATATTTTACATATTTATTAAATAACTTTTATCTAAAGAATAACAAATGTTTGAAATTTTATGTCAGCAATTATTAAGAGAGATTTTAGGTAAGTTTTACTTTAAATTCTGAGTTATAAACAAAAGGGGTAAGTTTCAAATAGTTTGAAACTTACCCCGTTTCTAAGTTAAGTTGACTTAGTATTTTAATTATTTATTATTCCATGCTCATTAAACATTTTCTAATTTCGAAGTATTTAATTACTCTTTGCTCGTTACATTCTAAATTGATATATTTAGTTAGTTTTTCATAAAAAAATTAAATTTACTATGAAAAATAAATTTTTTTTACCCTTTTTAGATTGTGTAGTTATGTTATTGAAGAGTGGATCAAAATTTACGAATAGAGAGATGCGGTTTTCGGCATTCAAAGTTGAGATAATAGCTTTTCAAAAATACACTTCACAGAAATATCCAATTCAGATCATTAAAAATTCTTCTTCAAGATAAATAAATGTTTTCATTTTGTAATAACAAGCATTATTTTTTAGTTCCTGAAACCTTATGTATCGATGCGTAGAACTTAACGCTTTTTTACATGCTTTTCTTTAACTCACTATGTTTCGTCGTCGTCGTACGTTCAAAACTGCCAAGCTCTATAACTTGGAGCCTATAAGACCTAGAGGTCTGAAATTTTAGGTTCGGATGACAATACATGAATCCATAGTCAGTTCTCGACCTGGACCTCCAGGTCGCCGATGACGGGGGTACCTGGGGGGTCATCTCCGAGAATTTGGGCTAAATTCTTCGGGGATGACTTTGAGGGAAGTTCAAGAGTATTTTCGAGGCGATTTTAACGTAGGTACCCAGGTCGCCGATGATGGGGGTACCCGGGATACCTGGGGGTCATCTCCGAGAGTTCGGGTCGAATTCTTGGGGTATGACTATGGATAGAGTTTGGAGGTGTTTAAGAGCTTATGAGGAAGAAGTTTGAACCTAGTCAGCCAGGTCACCGATGACGGGTGTACCTGGGGAACCTGGAGGTCATCTTCGAGAGTTTGGGCCAAATTCTGTGGGGATGACTTTAAGAAATGTTATAGAGTATTAATCGAGGCAATTTGAACCTAGGTACCCAGGTCGCTGATGACGGGTGTACCTGAGGAACCTGGAAGTCATCTTCGAGAGTTTTGGGCGAAATTCTGCTGGGATGACATAAGAGTTCTGCGGGGGTTCTAATTTGGTAGCTATCAATATATTGAATAAAAAAAAATATTTCAAATATTATAATTGTAAAAAGGATGATTATGAAAATTTCAATAATAACCAAATTTTAAACAATTAGATTTAAAATTTTACGCTAAAAATATTCTTTCCATTTTTCTGTCAATTTATATAAATTACATAAATTAAGCTAAGACTAAAAAGTAGAAAATAAAAAATAAATAAAAAAAAAGTTTTTAAAAAACATGCTTTTCTCTAAAAAGTTTTGTGAAATTATTTAAAAAACGTACTAAAAAGTAGAAAATAAAATTTTAATACTGCTAAATTCTTTCAAAGTACCTACTTCAAAAGATTTAATATAAATAGAACAAACAAAATTTCGTGATGACTAAACAAAAGCATGGGGCACTATAGATGACTTAAATTTAAGGCGTATAACTGTGTTTCATCGAGTGTCCCATGCTTTTGTTTAGAGTCATCACGAAATTTTGTTTGTTCTATTTACCTTTGAAAGAATTTAGCAGTATTAAAATTTTATTTTCTACTTTTTAGTACGTTTTTTAAATAACTTCTCAAAACTTTTTAGAGAAAAGCATGTTTTTTAAAAACTTTTTTTTTATTTTGAGATATTTTTCAACCCATTTGAATGATGTCATCACGAATAAGAACCACCTTCATTGATAACTTAAAGTCAAGACCTTTCCAACTAAATATGTTTTTATTTTGAAATTTTCATTTGACCAAACTTATTCATTAGGGTTCAAGAACAAAAATACGTTTGTGACATAAGTCGAAGAATCCCTGAACTGATAAATAGGTCTACGCTTACTGATAAAATCCTAGTATTTTTAGAAGAAAAAAATTCATTTTTAAAACTGTATATTGTAATAGTACACTTTACGTTTGAACTAATTAAAAAATATATATTTCTTGTTTTGATTAATCTAAAAAATGTTTTGGCACAGACTAAACTGATTTTTAGAAAACTCATTACAACATTGGTTGCTGGTTTTATAAATATTGTAAAAAAAATTTTTTTCTATAAATGAAAATTGTAATAATATTTTTAATAAAAAAAGTTAAGATTACAAATTTTTAATATATTTTTTTGCTAAATTTATGCTGTAAATTATGTCATAATTTGCTTTAAGACAAAATTTATCTTTTAATCCGTACGACCAAGATAAAAACTTTTTAAATTTTGAATACTTTTTGAAATTTCGCAGAAGACTATTTTGTAATTTCCGACACTTTATTAAGGAACCAAGATTCAAAAAATTTAAATCAGAAATTTTTTCTCTTTTCGAGTTTAAAACCAGGCTGACAAGATAATAAGTTCGCCGTATCGTTTTCCATTCGGAAGAGCATTAAAAATGGCTCTAAAAGAATATTATAACAAGAAAATGCGGGAACGTTTTTCCCTTCCTTTTTTCCGTGCCATGGTCAGGAAAAAAATAAAAGTTTTGAAACCGGAGGCTGCGACAACATCAAAAGAAAACATTCACGCATACACATGAATAAAAATGGGCAAAGCAAAATAACCGAGATGAAGAAGACCAAAACACACTCGCTCAGGGGTACCAACATACATGTGTATAAACTCACCGAGTGCTTTGAAGTCACATTTCTTCTGTGTCAATTTTTTCTCTTGAATTACTTTAGACAATTTCCGCAGAAATTCAGTAAAACTATGTCGCTTTGCGAGCAGTAATAATAAAATAATAATAAGAGGCACGATGCTGTCGCTGGGCTGCTACTAGAGAAGCACTTACGATTTTTAAACGTGGCCTTGTTTTTTTTTTTTTTTTTTTTTTTTATCCAGAGTTTACTTTTTTAATGTTTAAGCTTTTTTTGTTTAATTACGACGTAGTTAACTGGTGTTTTTATTTAAAATAAACAAGTTCGTTAGAGAAGAAATTGAAAAAAGTACCCTTCAATCATACTATTCTGCCAATCAAGTTAATCAACCCACAAAATAAAACGAGTTTATTTTAAAATATTGTTTTTGCATATATTCAGTTACTTCCGTCAGAGATTTAAGTTTATATTCTAACAATAGACGATTTTAATATTTTGAAAACAATTTTTATTGACTCGTTTTCAAAGTTCAGATTTCACTTAAAAATAGGGATTTTATTTTACTGTACGAATGAGTCTCTCAAAAATAAATTTTTTAAGTAAAAATTATAGTACAATAAAAATAAGGTTGTGTCTAGGTACCATCGCCGTGTACCGTACACGGTACACGGTACACGGTAGCTTTTTACTTTAGATCCTATAATTTATTCCAAATAACTCACTTAAGTTTAAAAAACTACTAGTTTTTACTTTAAATCTAATTACCCATCCTAAATAACCCACTTAAATTCACAGAGTGTCTAAAGTAACTCTTATTTGGTACCGTGTACCGTGCACCGTGCACCGAATACGGTACACGGCGATGGTACCCAGACACTTTCTAAAAATAATCTATAAGTACAAGATTAAATAAAGTTAATAAATAAATTACTGTCCGAACCTACAAAATTTTAAGTTAATATGCAAAAAACATTTCGTAAAAAAAATTTCTTGTTAGACAAATGGTCGAACCAACATTAAAATATAATATGTATAAATAAATAAATAATAGTACGACTTACGAGTATTGTACCTTAAATTTTTGCATGGAATTTTAAAAATTCACAACTTTAAAAAATATTATTTTTTAATTGTTGAAAATAAATTGTTTACAAATCCATGTATTAAATAAATTAAAAAATAAAAATTCAATATTGAGTTATTATCGCTTCATTATTTTTAGCGCTAAACTATTAAAAATTCCCATCAGCTGTTCTCTGCGTTGAACAAATGCATGGTGTAATGTGTAAAGTTAAAAATAATCGATCGAGTATACTTGCATAATCTTGCATTATACCTAATTTAATCGTCTGCTCGCTAGTTGGCTATCTCAAACGCAAGATGTCACATCTTCCATCTCTCTCGCACGCTCGCGGTGTGCTCGCCTGCAGTCAATTCAACCGAGGTAGCGTGCAGAGGTTTTGGAGCCAACAACTCATGGTTTCTTCTGCACGTGAGCGATGTGTGTTATTTATTTTGTGTATTTTGTAATCGATTTAGTGTTTTGAATCATCGAAGGTGTACAAAAGAAAAGAAGACAAGTCATGCAGTCAGCTTAAGAAATAATTTTTTGTGAATAATTGTTTGTATAAGCTGAGAAAATCGTGATCATGGATTCATCAAGTTGTGGTAATAATTCAAAGTTTTTTTTCATTGAAAATTTTTGTTGTCTAATGATTTGTTAGTTTAAATTTTATGAAGTTTTAAATTTATTTGGAAAGTTAGACGGGGTGTTATTGTTTATTTGAAAAAACATTTTGGAGTTAAGTACTTGACGCGTGTTTTTGTTGTGCAGGGCTGCGGCTGCATTCTACAATGAGTGCGGTCGCGGTGCAGTTCGAACTGAACGCATTGGCGCGAATTTTTGATACTTATACATTTTTTGTGAAAGTTAATAATATAATTTAATCAGTTTTTTTTTGTTTTTTCTTTTCAAATTGAGACATCCTAATGAGGCTACCTGCCCCTAGCCAATGAAACGTCGAGGTGTTTAAATAACTTCATTGTTTTTTTCTTTATTTGTGTACATAACACCTCCCGCCTTCAAGTGGTGCATGAACGCGAAAAGGTTGAAGAATCATTTTAAACTATTGATTGTGAAAATATTCGTCATTTCTAAAATCAAAAAATCAAATTAATTATCAAAAATTTTTAATTACATCAAAAACTGTGGGTCAGAATTTACGGCAATCGGTTTAGCCCAGAACTTCGTTTTCTTTGACATTTTATCATTTTTTCTAATTAAACGTTTATTTTTTATTTATTTTTTTTTTTATTAGGTTTTTGCATATAATCTTTGTTTTATTCTAACTTTTTAATATATAAATGAATAAATAATCAAAAGCATGCGATTATTTGTAACTTTTATAAAAGTTATAGTTAAATATTTAGTAAAAATATATATAAAATATTTATAAAAACTTATGGACTGTTATTCTAATATCATAATCCATTTATTAATACCAACTTTTTATTACTTATTATAAATTCTATAAGAATTTTATTGTAATGTGCCCGTTGGGCACTTATATTTAAATAAAATAAAATGGTTAAACGTAAGTTTACATTTAAAATGTTTATCATCGAAAAATTTTAAAGCTATATGTATCCTACCTAATATTTTAATTTAAAAAAAAAAATAACTAAAGTTAAAAAAAATAAAATTTCTCAAGTAAATTGAGCAAAGTTTTTCTTGGATTTGCCAGATTCCCCTGGTCCGGTAAAGAATTTAATCACGTCTAATTGACCAAAAACGTCACGTAAGCTCTTGGTCAGCTTCTTACAAGTGCATTCGGAGTTTATCAAGCACTTACCACTGCAGACCGACTTAAGGTCGATAAATAACTTTTTTCTTTACGTGCAACTAATGCGCGACAAAAAATACACTTTTCTTAGTCTAGGGATTAATAGTCAACTTTTTAGACCTTGAAATAAAGTTTGGAAAATCAAGTTAGAGAACTGGGGGTAACTTATTGATAGCAACAGAGAGTGATGAAACTAAAAATTTGATTATTTTTATTTCTTGATTTCAGAATTTTATATAAATTTTTTTAACTAGATTGATTTTTTTTTTCTTTTTTTTACAGCGATACCTATGGTTACCTTAACCACTATGCAACTGCGGAACATCGAAAACGAGTTAAAAGCGTTTAAAAAAGTCGGTTAGTTCAAAAAAATAAATCGTAATTTAATCAGAAAAATATATACAAATAAAGACTAGTAAAAAAAAAAAATTAAATTTATATAATTCACAGACTCGTTAGAAGATTCATTTCAACCAGAATGGAATACTATTAAAGAAGAAGTGAATGTATCTGATTATGAAGAAGGTGAGGGTTGTCTGAATCAAAAAAGTCGTTAAAAAATATTTTCTAATCAAAATTATAAATTTTTAAAAATCTTCACAGATTACAGCTTTTTGCAAGCGAGTGACGATGAATTAGTCGTCAAATTAAATAATAAACCAGAAACTCGTTTAGTAATAGAAACTCAAAAATCTAACAAAAAGACTGCTGATATTCCCGTTGAAAAAATTAAAAATCAAAATTCATCGATTTACGCACCGTGTGAGTACTTTTTTTGAATAAGAATAACGAATCAGTATTTGAACCAAACAAAATTTTTTTTTTTTTTTATCATGGTAATAAAATTTCTAAAATAATTTTTATTCTCTGCAGCGGAGAAAACTTGGTTCCATCACTGTCCAAAATGCGAAATAACATACAAAATCGGTACTGGAAACATATGCTCGATATGCGGCTTCACGATGATATACGAATGTAAAAAGTGCCAAAAATTGTACAAAAAATACTTGTCATGTTACATGCACATCAGGAGAAAGTGTTACCCCACACAGGTATTCAACTGCAACGAGTGCCCTTTCACGACGTTTCTCAAGTCTAGCTTACGGCATCATATTCAAATTCATCTCGACGAGGAAAAGGATTGTCACCGATGTGGAAAAAGACTGAAAAATTCTTTTAGTTTGAGAAGCCACTTGGATTATTGTGGCAATAAGTCGTACCTTCAGTGTGAAATATGCAAGATAAAGACATTGTACAAAAAAAGTTTAATACGACACATGGTTCGGCATCATTCTAATGGCCAAGCCACGAAGTCAGGTAGTCGTACCACAAAGAGAAGGAAAAAGAAAAGAGTTGGGATCAAGAAACTGATTAATGGTGATTTTGATATGTTGAAATAACTTATAAAAGCTTTGGGTAATGAAATTAATTGTTTTTAATAATTTTTTTAATTTTTAATTTAATTTTAATTCGATGGGTATACGTTTCGAAGGAACGTAGCATCTAAAATGTATATACTTCAAATTTTTTATAAATTCTGATAATTGTAAATTTTCTGGTGCTAGAATTTTAATTTTTGTACTAGCAAGTAGCAAAACTTGTAACTACTTTTAACAGACATTAATCGAAAAAATATTAAAATTAGTAAAATTGGTGCCTTTAATTGAGTTCTACTTGCTAATATTCTTACCCTACGACAAACAATTACAATTTTCATTGTATTTTTTATGATAGTAAAGTAAATTTTTGTTGATTTTTCACCTCAATGTAAAATTTTTTTTTTATTTTTTTTATATCATTAAGTTTTTTAGTTAGCTAGGTATTAGTATTAGGTATATTTATAAAATGACGATTCAATTTTATTTTTACGTTTGAATACAAAATAAATAAACAAAATTAAAGGTCTACAATCATTTTTTAAAGAAGATACTCAAAGAAATCCCGAATTTTTTCACATTTTTAGACATCTTTATGGGCATATCTAAAAAATTTTAGCCACCGTAACTTTATGACGACGTAAATTAAAAAAAAAAGATTTAGCATGAACGTCAACTATGTTTGTGGAATTTGTGACATTCTTAAATTCTTCAATCATTTTTATTACCCCTTTTTTTTACTTGAATTGATAACGATCTTTTTCAATTGTAACTATAACGAAGTTAAAATTTTTCTATAAAACATGCTTTTCCAAAAATTAAAATGAAGAAACAAAAAAGTTTTCCGTAAAATTCCGTTTTCAGAAAATTAGAAGAAAAATGTCCATATCAAAAATTGATTTTTTTAATAAATGGACCATTTGTATTTTTATTAGGTATAAGGTCTGCACTTTGCTAAACCTGTGCTCTATTTAGCTGAGTTTTAAAGATCTTAATAGGTTTTAACATACTGTTTAGCCGCGTAGTATTTATCTTGAATATTAATTTTTTAATTTCATTAATAGCAATATTCAATTTGTAAAAAAATATTTTAATTGATACTTTTGTGAAAAAAGAAATTAATTTATAAAAGTGTAATCAAAATTTATTCTAACTCTTCCTGAAATCGGTGCTTTTTCATTACTCAAAATTTATGAGTATTTACTGAAAAAAAGGGGCGACTAGGAATTGTGGAAATTCTTTCTGAAGTCAAAAATCGCTTGCCTCCAGAGCGAGCTGGCTAATGTGTGCTGCTGGTCCAGAAAATCTTGCCCTTGCATCACTCGCGCCGCGCGCGTTGCTGGATATACGCGTCTCGCAACTGGTGATGTCAAGTCTAGTAAACAGGAAGCACAGTTGCTGCGACCATGAAGTTTAGAGCAACGCTTTTTTACAAAGTCTATTTTGGGCGTTGGACCGAAGTATACTTCTTTTATAAGAGAAAACTCGTTTCCACTCATTAAAAGGGGCGTCATAAGTAGTTGCTGCGTCTCGAAGTACTTGACAAGTGACTTTTGGGGTGAGTAAGACGCCATTCTGGAGCATTAATAAACTTTGTAAAATTTAACACTTTTATAAACACTAAATTTGATTATTTAAAGTCAAAATTATGAACACTTATATGTTCAAGTTTTTTGTTCAAAAACACCTTCAATAGTTTTCCCGGATCAATTTTGGCGGTAAATTTATAAATAATAAACAATGGATTTATAAATCTTTGTTAAAAATTCTTAAATTTATTAAAAACTATTTGTGTACAGAAAACTATTACAAAAAATTTTTATAAATATATTTTTTTGAATTTGGCGCTCATCTGGACCAACAGCTGCACATGCCCGGTGCCGCGCCGGTTAAAAAAAAAAATTCTGCCTTCTGCACGTGGAAGGGGAACGCCGCATACCTAGTTACTTTTGCTCGGCTGCTTCCTTTGTTTTGCATTTAGTGTCGGTTAAATGTTTAAAATACTGATTGATTAACATTTAAGAAGTGGTTTTTACTTTGAATGAAACAATAATAAATGTTAAAGGTATTAGAGAATATAAAATTGTTATTATTTATAGAAATGAAGACAGTTTTGTGAGTGATTTAACTAACGTGTTTTGACTAAACTGTATGATAAAGATGGATGATTCGAGTAGTGGTAAGCAAACTAACCATTTATCTAAATTATTCTAGTTTTGGTGACCAACTAGGGTTTTGGGAATTTATTTTACTACTTTTCGGCGCTATTATATTTTGTTGTTATTTAGGGTACTTTCTACAGTAGCGTGGCTTAGTAAATTCAGTTTATGGTTAATGTGATACGTTTTTTCTTATACATTTAAAGCTACTGAAATAATTTAAAGACATGAATTCATAAATAAAACTTAGTTTTATACATCTTCAATCTTTTCTCCTTAAAAAACAATTTTTCACTAAAGTAATTTTTGAAGCGAGAAAAAAATTTCAGTTCTGGAAGAATCAGATATTCATTAATTTTTTACTTTGTCGTTTGTCAGTTCGTTTGAGTGAATATTAATCTTTATATTTTAATACAAAGCTTTGTAGTTAGTATAAACTCTAAAAAAATTTTAAAATAAATAAAGTGTGTCAAATGTCAAACTCATTTCTGTCAAAGAAATTGTGATCGTTCGATGAGCACGACGGAATATAATAGAGACAAATTAATAAACTTTGTTACAATAAGTTTGAAACTCATTTTTACAGCATTTCCAAAAGTTTATTTGTCCTCACTGCAATTGTGGAATTTAGAGGAGGAATTGAAAGCATTACAAAATTTAGGTTCGTACGAAAAAATTTTTAACTAAAAAATATATTTATAAATAAGTTTTAAAAAAGTCGAAAAAAATATTAAAAGCATTGTTTTTATTATACAGAAGAATCATTTCAATCGGACGGAAACTGTATCAAAGAAGAGCTTGATATTTCAGATTGTGAAGGTGAGCTTCGATTTTCATCTGAAGTCTTTTTTTTTTTTTTTTTTTTAATTGGATTTATAAATCTAAAGTTCGACTTGTATTTTTAAGCAAACGCCAGAAACAGAATCACAATTTTTTATTGTTATGTATCAATGTTAAAAACAGTTTGTGTCGTGAAAATCATTAAAAAAATATATTTATATTTAAAAAAAAAAATCATTAAAAAAATTTAAAGTAGATGCTGCTTCTTTAAAAAACAACTAATAATAGGTTCTAATTCCGGTGAATTCTAAAATTATAAATACCAAGAAACTTTTTGAATTTTTCGATTCAAATATTATTTGCTGCTTAAATTTTTTTTATGTAAGATCTCTATAGCTGTGAAAATTTTTGAATACGATTACATATTTGATTTTAATCTGAAATCAATTTTTAGAATAAAAAGATCAATTAACCAGAGTCAACTCCATAAAAAATTTGGAATATTGAAATCTTAAAATTATTTCTGGCCGTTCAATGGTTACAATACTATTAATAACTCAGCCATAATGAAATCTATAACCACGTAACACTTGAACAATAAATAAACTCGTAAAAAAATTTATTCTTGAAAATATTGTTTTATTTGAGGAGTATATTATTTTGACAATTTAATCAATCATTTTTGACACTCTGAAGCATTAAAATTGTACTTTAAAAAAATGTTATTATTTTTTATAAATATGGTCGACGGACATTAAATGTCCTTCACTGGAGAAACAATTAACAATTAAAAGAACAAAATTATTTTTTTATTTATTTTTTTTAATTCTAAATTTTGAACCATTTTCACAGAAAATGAATATATTCAATCGAATGATACAAACGTAAATTTAGAGAACGATTCAAGGGCGTTTTTAGAAATACCAAATGAATCCGAAAAAGATTCTAACTGTGTACCTGTTCAAAACGAAAATCCATCGTCAAGTGAGTACTTTTATTTGGCAGTAACATTGTGAAAAATAAAAAAAAGTTAAAGGGATTCAGATTTTTTGAAATCCTCATTTTCATATTGTAGATGACCAGATCATCAAATTCTTTCACCATTGCTTAAGCTGCAATGAGACGTTCATAGGCTTGCCTTGGACCAGTGATTGTTTTTGCAAAAAGTGTGAAATAAAATTAACCAGATTATGCGCGAAATGTAAACAATCATTCAATACATACAAACCTTTGAAAAAGCACGTGGACGAGGTGTGTTTTTCGCATTGCGTTGAGTTGATCCATGAACAATGTTCCGTCTGCGATCGAATATTTAAAAACCAGATAGCTTTGAAAAAACATAAAAGAAATTGTGGTGTTGGAGATAAATTTTTTTGTCCACATTGTGCCTATAGTACAAAACGTAAATCAGATCTGACAAGACACGTTATTATTCACGAGGGTGTCAAAGATTATTATCGGTTTGTTGACCATAAAAGTGAGTCTATGCATATTATGAATCTAAACTTCTATAATATCTGTTACTTTACCATCTTCAATAAAATAATAAAAAATAAAATGAAATACAACTATAGTAAATTAAAAAAAATACTCTTGATATATTGTCTGATCAATTATTTAAATTTTTTTTCTTACTTTTATTTTTTAGGTAAAAAATATACTCGATATTGTGAAAAATGCAACGAAACATTTAAAGATATATTGAACCGAGGAGTATGTTTTTGTCCAAAGTGCAAATCAAAATTGTTATGTCAATGCTTAAAATGCAAAAAAAATTTCTCTACTCAATACTCTTTATACGTGCACATTAAAGATTGCTACTCTTTACAAAAGGTACCAGAAAAATGTTCGCGTTGCCTTAAAAGTTTTAACGACGAGGCATCATTAGCCCAACATGCAAAAGATTGTAGAGAAAAATTACAATTTAATTGCGATCATTGCAACTTTAAAACCGACAGTCGTACCTGTTTAACAGAGCACGTGAATAGTCATAAAATTTCTGAAAGTAGTTCTAATGGCACTTCTCAGAGTGAAGTAGGCATGTATTCAAATATTCAAAAATTCATTGTATAAAACTAAGTATTTGCGGCTTTAATAAAAATTTTCCGAAATTCTTTTTTTTTATTCATACGTTGAAAAAATTGACGAAATAAGTTTTAACTTTAAAAACCCAAGATATACATATATATTTTTTATTTTAATTTTAATTTTTTACTTTTACAGAGCCTAAATATCTTCGGTACTGTCCGAAATGTGATGTCTTTTTATCACCATCAGTACAATGTGGAAAAGTTTGTCTTACATGTAATACAGATCTTATTTATCAATGTGTAAGTTGCAAAAAAATGGCTGAGTATCATCATAACATTATGTACCACGTTAATTACGTGTGCACTGGAGAAAATAAAATATTTGAATGTACAAAGTGTGGACAAACTTGTAATACCCAAAAAGCATTGGATAAGCATAATATAGACTGTAAAAAAAATTTAGATTATTCTTGTAATAAATGCTCCTTCATAGGTGATTCTCAAGAAACCCTCGATTTGCACCTTGAATATCATCCGGAAGTCATCTACAGCGGCTACACACAACGTAAATAAATTCAATTAAATTTTTTTACATCAAATGTTGGCGTTCGATGAAAAAAAAATTCCATTTTTATTTTTTTTTAAGTCGATAACAAAACAATCATAAATTTGTAAGATTCCACTTTTGATATTTGTATCAAAAAGATTTTTACATTTTAATTATACATTAAAAAATTTTTTAAGCTTCGGATGACAAAATTTCTTTCAAGTGCATTCAGTAAATATACTGTGCAAACGTTATTTTGTTTGTTTTTTCTTTACCGTTTTTAAATATTTAACTCTGTAAAAAACAGAACATAAAGTATTAACGCCATCAATTTTTATTTGAAAAAATCGTATTTTTCGACAACCTGACTTAAACTACCCCTAAAAAAACAATAGAAAGTAACTATATTGATCGAAGAGAAGTTTTTATTTACGAATTTTTTTACAGGCACCATAGGTTACACCTACTACTGTGAAAAATGCAATGAAAATTTCCCTCAATCAAATACGATAACTTGTATAAATTGCAATAGTACACTTCAACGTGAGTGCACTAAGTGTAATAAAAGGTACAAGGCGCTGGCATCTTTGTTTTACCACTTGAAGTACATATGCATTGACCATACGGTACAGACAGAAACTTGCTCTAAATGCGGAAAGTCTATTCGTAATTTGTTCGCACTCAAGGTACATGAAAGAATTTGCGGAGTCGATCAAGATTACTTTTGCGACCATTGCACGTACAAAACCAAAGACAGAGTAAATTTGATTTCCCACCTGCGGCGTCACGACGCCAATGAAAATCGTTTCTCGAAGTTTGTACACTACTGCCCAAATTGTCACAACACCTATCCCAGTTGGACGTACTCTCGAAAAATTTGTAGGCCATGTGGGATCCCTCTTCATGAACAGTGCGTGAAGTGCAAAGAAACCTTCAAAGATTTTGAATACCTCAGGCATCATATAAACAACGCGTGTTTTGCAACGCATAAATCTAGTCAAAATCAGGAACAAAAACAAATCAAAAACAGCAAGGAAAGGGAAACCTATTTGTGTGAGCATTGTCCTTACCTTACGGAATCAAAAGATGATTTGACAGTTCACCTAGCCCAACATTTTAAGGAAAACCTGATGTCATACTATGAGTAAGTTAAAGTTTAGTAAACATTCAGAATAAAAATTCTATTATTATTCGCAATTTGCAATTTTCTGAGCACGCTTCAAGCATAGCAAATAACAATAATAGTAACCCCAAAATGCACTTTTCGAAAATTTAAAAAACTTCACCAATCATCTTACGATTAAGAATCTTACGCTTACGCAAGATGGTGACAGCTCTCTTTTATAGAAAGAACAGTTAAAACTGTACGAGTGTACGATGTTACAATTTTTTGTTGGTAATTCCATAAATTAAGGTGAAAAACTTTTTTATGGAGTTTTACATCAAGAATTTTTGAAATTTTTGATTTTGAAGGTGCAAACATGTTCTAAATTCTGTAATATCTCTCTCAACATATCACTTGAAGTGTAAAGCTAAATCCTCTTTAAGCCATATTACGGAAATGAAATTTTTACATAAATGGGAATTTTTTTTTTTTTTTTAATTTATTTGAAACCGATACAAAGAGATAAATTACAAAGATTAAAATCATTTAAAAATATTATTGTTATTTTAACTTCTCTAGTTGTCATTTCTGCAATCTAATCATACTAACTTCTATTCTCATATCAATCAATGGAGACCTTTAGAAATGAGCGGCACTGGAGGGCGCTACTGGCATTGGCCACCTCTTCCAGCAGTTTGGCGAGGAGCAGACGTTTGTTTGTGTGCACGTGCGTGAGACGACACACATTTAAACATTTGATCCATGCCAAACTGCTAACTGCTGGGGGAGGAGGCTATTGCAAGTAGCGCCCTCCAGTGCCGCTCATTTCTAAAGGTCCGATTTATAAATTTAGTTATTATGTACCTCTTAACTCTAATTTGGACTACAAGAATAAAATCTGAATTTCAGGTCATTGTAAAGAGACGGCAAAATGTCTAAAATCCTCCGTTTTGAATAAAAATGTATTACTGGTTAATAATTTGAAACGATCCGACAAAATTTTTGGTATACTTATATTTACCGATGTTACAATAACTGCGTCGGTATTTGTATTTTTATTTTATTTTATTTATTTATTCATAATTATGTACTTAGACCAACACTAAGAAAAAAATTGTTGGTTTAACCCATGGCTTAGTAGATGAAACGAACCCGTACACTGAACAATCCCGTGCTCAGCCCGGTTGAACCAGGCTGGTGGACGGGATTGACACTCCGCCGCGTTGCACGCAAGGCATTGTTTTCAGACGGTTCATCTACTAAGCCACGGGTCAACTAATTTTGTTTCCGTGAAATATTCTTAATTACATATTATCTGTATTTAATTTGTTTTATGTTATTTATTATAACATAAGTTATTCATATGCATTTCCCACTTGATATTTTTAACTTATATTATATTGTTATAAAAATTATATTAATAAATTTTTTCAAAAAATTAATAAATTGTTCATTATTTTTTTACTCCGATTCTCAGAATAAAAGTTATTAAAATTGAAATTTATTGCTAAAATATTCAATAATAATTTGATAAAAGTCTTTCAAAGTTTTTCTACCCTTCAATTGATGATTGAAAAATTAATAATAATAAAACTAGCTAGTTATTGTGTTGATTTTTGTTGGTATAAATTTAAATATTATATGCTATTGACCGATACACAGCATCCTGATGAGAGAAGCTATCAAGCTTTCGCCAATCAACAGGTGTTTAATTAACCTGTATAGTTGTATTCCCAGAAGTTGGAGTAAGCGTAGAAACCTTGCGAATTTTTTCATAGCATTGAGTTTTTTCGCCGAATAAACATCTAATTCTCCACTGCAAAGTGTCAAGGACAAAAATCAACCATCAAATGAGGACCGCGTTCAAGATCTGTTCGACAGTCGACATCGAGCCCAATCTCCAAGCGATTCATCTCTCAGTGGAGCAGAGTCAAGCTCATCATTAAATCATTCGCCTGTTCCTTAAAGACCTTGCAAAATCAAATTAATATTCTTACAGACATGATGTTCTCAAGAAATGCTCGCCTCACCTCGATAATATCCAACCCTAATCAAAATTTCCTACCAAAATCCACAGAAAAGAAAACTTTGGATGTAGGCAAACCAAAAACGCACGTTGATTAAAAAAGAATTATCTGCCAGGCGAATCCAGATCGACTTATCGCAGTTAACAAACTTCAACGCTTTGGTTTACCAGAATGAAAGGAAGTTAGGTACACAAACGCTCTTAAAAATTGTTTGGCTACTCCTGGGTTCACCGAACTTGAGGTAAATAATGACTTATGCCATTTTAACAAGAAAAATGATTCTGTTACGACCGAACGCGTGCTCGCGGGTCTTATTAATGTAGTCCTTGCCCCGTCTACACTGGCGGTTAAACCGCGTCTCGGCTTAACTTTGTTTAAAGAATTTTGCAATATTGCCATTGAAATCGAAGTTCAAGATGTAAACATCTTAATCTTATAAATTATTTCCTTTTTTTAAAGTACAAATTAATCCTTTAATCCAACGGCAACATTGCAAAATTCTTTAAACAAAGTTAAGCCGAGACGCGGTTTAACCGCCGGGGTAGATGAGGCATTAGAGCAAAAAGAAATTCTTAAATCAAGTTTACAAAATATTATTGATACCTCCTACTCGAACCCATCTAATTTGAACCCTGACTCACTTTTTGAAGGTCTTTCATCTCTTTTTGGCCCGGAATCACAAATCTCGAAAAATTTTGACCTTATTTTACAAATCTAATTAATAATAAAATATCGTTTGTTTGACCAAGAAAACATTGTTTTAATTAAATAATAAAACTATTAAAGAATGTTTGATAAAATTTTATTTAAAAATTATCATTATCATTCTGTAAGGCAAATATATTAAAAAATTATTTTTGACATTTATTGTTTTGATGAGATTTTAATTTTTTTAAAAAGCCTTATTTGAGAAATTACCGTTATTGTATTGACGTTATAAAACTCCTGAGTTTTCTAGATGATTTTTTAAATTAATAATAATACGTTAATAAATTAAAAAAAAAAAAAAAAAAAAAAATCGTAGTAGTAAGAATTTTTAATAAAAATATTTAATTTACGTTGTAATTGTAATTACTAGCTTTGACATTTCCTTCGAACAAACCATTTTGAATTTTGGCGGGGCGAAGCAGTATCGATCGTCGAGAGGCCCGGCGTAGCGTCGGTGTAATCAGCTGACTCTCTGCACAACTGTGTTAGTAAACAGTTTCGCATTACACGTGTAAAAAAATAAACGAAAAAGTGATTTGGCGATAGCAAGGTTTATTACAATTGAATATTGGGATGAAAAGTAGTGTTCGATTACAGTCAAATACATTGTACAGCATTGCATAGTGAGATTAAATGAAAATCGTGCTTCCTAACCCAAAAATATTGGTACTTTCCAATTTTCCAATAGAGAAATTAGTCTGTTTTTTAGAGTTAACTAAAGTTTGTAAATGTAACTAAACATCAATGAAAAATTTGCTTAGGCTTCCAGTAAAAGATTACTTATAAAAAGTTGTTAAAAAACGCTACAATGGAAGATTCATCATTCAGTAAGATTTTTTTATTATTATTTTTTAATGATTTTTTTATGATTATTATGCATGAATATTATATTATAAAGCATCAAATTGAGTTTTGATTGAATGCACTGTAAACAAGGGTTCCACGGTATTTATTTGTTTGCTACAAAAATTTCTAGAATATCGTTGCGTTCAGTGTCAAGTAAACGCACTGTGAAATACCCCTTGACGTCCTTACTCCTTGTAGTGTAGTGTACAGATCTATATACCCGTGTAGTTTTAACATTTATAGCGTTTTTAAAAATTAGGAAGTAATAAAAAATGAAAGCCATTCGGTAGAATTTACGGGATTTTTAATATAATTAGTTAAAAAAAAAAAAAAATTTTTTTTAGTTAAATGTAAAGTAAATATTGCATTCAGAAACAACAAATCAAGTTTCAAAAAACGGCAAATTAAAAAAAAATTATTTTTTTCAAACAAGAAAGAATTTAAAAAATTGATATATTTTTGATTTAAAAAAATAGTTTGAAAACATGATTTAACCGTAGATATTGTAAACTATTTATTAATAAATTTATAATTAACAAATTAAAATTTATTAAAATATTAATAAACTAAACTCATCAAATTCAATTATGAGTTAAAAACAGTATACTACCGATGCATATCCCCAATGTGTATGTTTTTCGACTAACTAATTTTACTCCTGGAAATCTATAAACACCTTTAATTATTCTTTGGTTTCGGTTTATATTTTTTATTGTGGTTGCTGGGCGTCCTTGACTGGTACTATTATTGTTATTATTTATTGCTTTTAAGTATAAATTATTTGAGTTCTAGTTAGAAGTTTTACACAAAAGTATATGTTCTTTTAATTAGATAAATCTTTATATTGACTGTCCTACAACAAATATCTTGTGATTATGTGTTCTTTTACATTTATGATTTAGCCGAAGTAGTTTGAAAAATAATTTTGTTTTTTAAATTTAATTACAAAACTGAAAAATTAAATGAAATTTTTACAGTTTTTCCAAGAGTTTTTTTATCATCCTTGCAACTTAAGAATATTGAAGAAGAGTTAGAGCTCTTGAGCAGTAAAGGTCAGTATCGTTAATTTTTTTTTTTTTTTTTTAAATGACTTGACCATTTATATTTTCTATTTTATGCGGAGACTTTAATATTTTGTTTACAGTCTGTTAGGGTTATGTATACATAAAATTTATCTAAAACCTTACTCATATCGGGTAAGTTCGGTCGTTTGTGCGAAAGGCCAGGGCAATTCAAATGCTTGTAGAAGAAAAACCGTTTAATTTATTTAAACTTTTTTTTTTTAAATTGAAGTTCAAATTATTTAGAAAGTTCCCTTCAAAATAAAAAAATAAAAAGTAAGGGTCCTTGTGCGAGCGCTCGACTGTTTGTGCGAGGCTATTAGTGCGATCCAATGAGGACGTATTTGAGGTTAGGTTAATCGCAGGAACAGCCATCACTGTATGCTAGGCTGTTTGTGTCTGCCTAAAGTATGGGTATTATTTTTAATTAAATCATGATTGATTTTATCAAAAAATTGAGGTGGCTATCACGTTCGTCTATAAAAAAAATATTTTATAACCTCGTTGATCCCCTCCGACGCAAGCCAAAAGAACGAAGTGTACTCCCTGCGCCATCGACCAACGCGCACCCGGCCTATTGCATGCCCTCGCTGGCGCTCGGGCCGCAACATGGCGACCGGCTGCGTGTCAGCCGCTGGCGCTTCGAGAGTACATTTCGTTCTTTTAGCTTTAATCGGAGGAAATCAAGTAACTTTTTGTGATAAACGGACTTTAAAAAAGTGCATATATCCCTCAAGACTAAAGTTTGCAGTGGAGGCCCGCTGTCATTGCAGCCCGAGACGAAGTCGAGCTCGACTTCGTCTCGGGCTGCAATGACAGCGGGCCTCCACAGCAAACTTTAGTCCCTCTGGGAATAATATACTATTTTAGTATTTTTTTTAACTTTTGAAAAATTTTTCTAAACTTTAATAATTATAAATCATTTCGGTTCGTACTAATACCCCCCTTCGCACAAACGCCCCAACTTACCCTATTGTGGTTTAAAAAAAAACTTTTTTTAAAGATATTTGTAAAATTTGTATAATTATACAAATAATTACCGGAAGCAAACGGCGCACGCATACGTGCAGTGAGAGATTTAAATTTTTACATCTGATTTTGTGATTTTTGACCTATTTCCGATCGATGACAACATGCTAAACCAATAAGATTAAGAATAAAATCTTAATCTCAAAAGTTGAAACCACTTACTCAATTTCGAAGGTGGACTAAATTATAATATTAGTATACTGAGAATATAAAAATTAAATTTTTTATAGATTTTAAATTTGTTAAAAAAAAATATTTAGTTAAAAAGAAAAAAAAATGAAAAAAAATTATTCTAATGTAAGTTAAACACAAGCGAATGTACAATATGAATAATGAAAATATTATGATCATAATTCGAATAGTTATAAAATATGAATACAAAGTATTTGTATAAATACAATCTTAATTTTTGTATTAATTTCTAGATTTTTCAGAAAAAAACATAGATTCATCTAATTGTTTTGTTATCAAAGAAGAAGTGGAAATTTTGGACAGTGATGGTAGGTTGATAGTATTTATACTAAAAAATATTTAATAATTGTTATTTCATCAGAATTCACACCTTGATGCGTCAAAAATTTCAACAACCGAAGAAATTTGCTATATTTCACTAGTTTTTTTCACGTGTTGCTCATCTTTTGAAATTCACAAAATTGTGTATAAATTTTAAATTTATGTATATACTGTGTTACTGTAAAAAATTTTAACTAAAAAAAAAAAAAAAAAAAAAATTAACATTATTAAATCAACGTGTAAATTCACAAAATGATCAAGTTTTTAAGCAAAAAAAATGTTTAATCTATTTGTTTACAAAATATATGTAATATTTTTTTAGATAATAATGTAGAATCTTGGACTGATGAGTCCAACAATTATTCAGAAAATAACGCGGCGAACTTCGTAAATGTACACATTGAAAAAAATCCAATAAATAATATTAGTGCCAATACGTTGATTCGTAATCATAAAAGTATTATAACTGCTAGCACCCTCCAGAGACTTAATTCTGTACAGTATCGTACAGAATATATTTTTACAGAAAGTAAGTGTAGCAAAAATTATGAAACAAATTCATAATTAACTTATTTTCGAAATTTATTTAATACTTTTCAAAATTCTTACACATTGTATGTACTTGATTCAAAAACTACTAATTAAATTTTTTAATAAACACGCAAATAAATTTTTAGATCCTCGCAGGATAAAGTATTACTGTGCAAAGTGTAAATTGTACATAGAAAGAATAAATCACAAAAAGCAAACTTCATGCCAAAAATGTGGATCAAAAATGATAAGACAATGCCGGAAGTGCGACGCAAGAAAATTAGGGTACAAAGCGATGTTGCGTCACTTAAAACAAACTCACTGTGAGACAGAGAAAAATTACTATTGCACAAACTGCGAAAAAAATTTTAATTCGGAAATTTTACTTAAAAAACATGAGTTAATATGCTCTGCGATAGAAGTGACATGTGAATATTGTGAATACAAATCAAAAAACCACAAAAATATGCTTCAGCACCTTAGACGTCACGAGAAGTCAGAAGGTCTCGATGGTATGAATTAAATTATTCCGATTCTGATCAGTGACTTTTATAAAAATAAAAAATGTTATTTAAAAACTATTTAATTTTTTCAGAGTTGCATTCAAAGTATGTCTTTTACTGCTCGAATTGTGATACGACTGTAGATCATAACGTGAAGCGTAAAAAATTTTGTGACACGTGTAAGAAAAAATTTTTGCGGAAATGTTTACAATGTAACAGAAGATTCGATAGGTACACAGATATTTTAAATCACGTAAAAAACGATTGTTTGACCGGTTACTCTTGTCCACAATGTGGAACTGGCGTCAAAAGTTACGAAGAATTAGAAGATCATTTTCAAAATTGTGGAGATGATTCATCTTATGCTTGCACAAAGTGCTCTTTCACAACTGTTTTCCAAGAAACCTTTTTGTCCCACACAGAAACTCACAAGCAAGATAAAAATAAGAAAAAAATTCAGAATAAACGTGAGTCCTGTACAACCCTTTGGATTTAACTTTTGGATCAAATTTTTTTTTTTATTGTTATTAAATCTTCATTTTTTTGAACAGGTTGTTATTTATCACTGTACACGTACTACTGCGAAAATTGTAGAGTGACCAACAATGATAAATCTAGTCCCAATTGTCTTGAGTGTGGATCCAGTTACATCTGCCAATGCATAAGGTGTAAAAAGAAGTACCGCATTTTACATTCCATGATTTGCCATTTGAGAACCGTGTGTTATCGTGCGAAGCGTAAGAAATGTTACAAATGTGACAAGAGCTTCGGTAATGCAGTGAAATTGCAAAGACACCAAAAATATTGCGGTAAAGCGCCAAAATATTTCTGTGCTCATTGCAAATATGACTCCGTCACAAGAAAAAATATTCTTCGACACTTAAAAAATCACCTTGAAAAAGATGCAGAGAACGAAGTGCGACCAGAGCTGGTTGATAGCCATGTAAATGATGTTCCCAATGAAAAACAGAACGAAGTGGTTGATACTGTCACTAGTGAACATATTCTAGGACATGTAAATAATCACCTTGAAAAAGATGCGGAGAACGAAATGCGACCAGAGCCGATCGATAGTTGTGCAAATGATGCTTCCAACGAAGAAAACCACGATATGGTTGATAATGATAACATTGTTGAGGAAAACGATGTGGCTAATGACGACGAAAACGAAGCTATAGATGAAGAGCAACAAGATACGGTTATTAATGACGATGGTAATGTTCCTATCAATGAAGAAGAAAATTATTTAGCTATAGAATTGCACGTAGATGAACAAAATGCTGTTAATCTTGGCGATAGTTACCAAGACGATTATGAAGGTGAGTGATTTTTTAATTTACTCATAATTCCGCAAGGGCCGTGTAAGTAATGTTTTTTCTGAAATTACACGATTTTTAAAAAATTTTAAGATAACTTTTTTAATTTTTAAATGAAATTTTATTTTAAAAAATTTATTTTTAAAACTACTTTATCTTATGGATCGAAATGTATCGTTTTATATGCGCTAATTATCTATAACCAGAAGTGCAACCAAATATAAATTTTAAAATGTGTTCAACTTTATTACTGCCGGAAAGTACTAAGTGCTTTGATTTTGAGACTATTATAAAGTTGTCTTTTAAAACTATTACTTTTCTTGCAAATTTTCTGGATGGACTTTTTTTATTTTTAATGCTTTTTCAACAAGGAAAGTTATCTCTTTTTCAAAATTTTTACTTATTTGATATAGTTAAGACTTATTTACGGTGTTAGAGATCAGATTTACATATATTTTTTCATTAATTCTATTTATTTGATTCAATTATGATGAAATCTTTCAAATGATTAAACGAAAGCTAATTTTACTACTTATTTTTATGCCAATTTAAAATCTCGTAGGCAAGAAATATCAATGAAAAAAGCCTCATAGAAAATAGTTCAAGTAACTTAAATTTTTGTTTTTTTGTGAAAATTATATTAACGATTTTAATTTATTCCACAGATACAATGTATATAGATGATAGACCATCTTCAAAATACAGACGCATTTGTGTTCAATGTCTTAAAACATTCGACAATATATCGTTTAATCCTAGATTTAAATCTTGTTTTACTTGTAAAACAGAATTGCAAAGACAGTGTTTGAAATGCAACAAAATATTTAAAAGCTACATATCAATGAAGAATCATATTGACTCGACTTGTTTTGTAAAGTTCACAAGAGCCAGTTGCTCGGTGTGCAATCGAATCTACGATAATGAATACGTGTTGAAAAAACATGAACGATATTGCCACAAAAAACCAACTTATACTTGCCTTTTATGTCCTTACTCAACTAAATACAAAGTTGATTTAAACTATCACCTTAAAAGTCGTCACCAGAGCAGGGATATTTAAATCTAAAAATACTGTGAGCAAAATAATGCAATAGAGTAACTAAAATACGTTGTATATTATCGTAACATTACAGGTTTAAAATAGATAGTTAATTATCTAATTAATGTCATTTTAGAGCTAATATTTGCTATAATTTTTTTACATAAACTGTTCAATGTTACACTTTACAACTATCATTTGCATTCCAGATACTTAAAAGCTGATATTCTAATCGATGATATTCATTAAAAAACTGAATAAAAAAAAAAAATGTAATAATAAAGAAAAAACTCGCTTTAGAAAATAGTAAAAATGCAGTGAGGCTATTGGGAGGAAAAGTGCAGTCACAGAGAGGGAAGCAATATGGCTGCACATAACTATTTTCAATGCGATCAGCGCGCATGACGACGTAACCCTAAATTCAACATGGCTGCCCATAACTATTTAAATCCACTAGAACAGCGCGTGAACCACGTGACCTCATCCCCACCACGACTGCACTTTTCATCCCAATAGAAACATCAGTAATTAAACTATTTAGCCAGGCAAAAAATTTTGTCCGCGCTACTGTTGTAATCTTGAAATGTTAGAGAAAAAAATTTTGAAATAAAAAAACTTTTTTGTATCATTAAAACTATGATCTAAGAAATTATTTATACAATTATCCTTATTCCGATTCCTGTTCAAAAAAAATATTAATGTTTTTACATAAGTCAAAAAAAAATAATAAAAATTTATCCACTAGAGAGTTGATTCAAGTTTTAAAAAATATTTTTCACTATTAAAAAAAGTTTCTTAATTAATTTTTTTACATTCTAAATGTTTTAAGTTTACTGCAAAATATTTTTATAACAATTAACTATCGATGAACTAAAATTTTCAAATTTTAAACACTACCAAACAAGTTTCATTACGATTTCCCAAAAACCAAAACTTTACTATCTTTATAAAAAAAAAGGTGAATCCTCAAATTACCGCAAGAAAAATCCTTCTTAGATCGTAAAGGTACACCAACCCCGGAAAAAAAAGCTTCGGATCTATTCGTTTTTGTATATTCCCGTAGTTTTTCTCGTCTCAATGTTCCAAGCGAGGGCTTTTCGCTTATCTCCATGAGCACTTTGTCCCATTTTCCTTGGGCTTTATTTTCCACGGAAGCTATCGGAAAAACAAATGCTGATTCTTTTTTCATTCGCTTCACGCTCCTCGAGCTTCTCCGTTTCGTCTAATTACCGTGAGCTTTATTTTCTGTCGCGAGACAAAGTACCGCTTCGTGTTAATTAGTCCGCGGGCACACTCGAACGCATCCTTTTTTACTTGCACTCAGTCATCGAACAAATTAAAAAAATTAAATTCTTTTTTTAACCAAACAATGTTACTTGAAAAATAAAAAAAATTTTACGAGATATATTTCTTAGATACGAGAGCTGTACCGCGGGACATTCGTGGTTTGAATTTATTAACCGTTTTGAAATACATGCGGTGGTTAGCTGCGTAATAAAACAGTTATACACTATAAGTCAAAACTGAAGAGTCAAAGTTACGAGCCACGGTGGGAATATTTATTTTATCAAGGTTTGTGCACACACTGGGTTTTTCATACTTACTCTATTTTAATTTAGGTCGCTTCTACGTGTAATTTTGGACTCTTTACAATTAAATACGAAAATCTCTCTCGGTTAAAAGCATGGAGTCGTAAAACACAAGTTAAATTAGACTTGGTCCATTTGGCTGAAAACCAGAAGTATAAACTCACCTTTATTATGTAGGAAACAAACTTCATTTACAATAACTTGTCTTTCGCAGTTTCTTGAATTTCCCGCGTGCTCACGGGAAACGTGTTTTACCTCCGGTTTTATCCCTATCTTTGATCGTTCGTGGTTTATAAAAGCTTTCATTATTTTTGGGGATTATTTTATCAAGCGTTCCGGTTTCTATTATAAAGTTTTTTCAATTAATGCACGATTTCGGCGCATGATAAGTTATTTACATCAGCAATATTTTTTCGTGTATACAACTTTGTACTTCTGACCTTATTTCAGGCATCAGACATTTTTAATTTTAGTTTGATCGCTATCGTGACAAAGACAGGACTAAAAAGTTGAAAAAATTTTTTGAAACGAGCAGAAAAATTATTCATCCGAAGCGCGTGGAAAAAAAGTTTGTTCCCATTGTGAACGAGGGGAAGATAAAAAATCTCGCGAAACGAATTTTATCTCGGCTGCGAGGGAGGGAGGGTGAGAGGTAAACGGCCCTTACGTCGCGTTAAAGTAATTTTCTCAAGTTTAAATGGAGCACGTGGGCGATGAGGAATTTTCCTCCTCGATGAATCCTCACGGGAAATTTTATGGACTCGAGACGCTAACAGTTTGAAGAGAAAACGGTCGGATTAAGTGCCCGAGAAATTAAAACCTACCTACTGCAGATTTTATTGTTTTAAATTGAGCCCCTGACAAGCTTAGAAACTCAAGCTTGCTTTTATAATAATTTATTTATATTGTACTTTCAAAAAAAAGAAAATGATTTTTTATTGACAGTGGTTGACGTTTAGGATGCTTGGGAGAGATTGACGCGTAAGAATACAAAAGATCTCTTTTATTCCATTTATTCCATACCGTAAGTTATTGGAAAACTTTAGCAAACAGGCATAAATGGTTTTATCATTTTGAATTATTAATAACAAATAAGTCGATATTAATCTTTTTAATGAATTAAAAATTTTTTTAAATAAACTTATAGTTGGAAAAATAGTCTTGTATAAATAACATAAATTGTTATTTTTTCTTTAAATTAATAAATTTTTTACCCAATTCCAACAAATGTTTTAACTTGTTCAAGTTTATGAAAGTATAGTTGACGGTAAGTGATCCATGTATCAAGATCGGATTTTCAGGTGTTACTGACAAATAGATCACTGTACTTGGATTTTCAAAGTCATTTGAGCTTACAATAAAGACTGAGATTATTTATACTCAAGAATTGATACTGCATTCAAAGGTCTTTTTTTTCAAATATAACACCTGAGATAAAAGATGTTCAAATGATTCTACAAGGGTGCCATTAATGCTGAACAGATTATTTGTGGCTCAAGTATATATCGACGGTCCCAGCGAAGAAAAACCTTAGCCGAAAATTTGGAGATTTCAAATGACCAACGAGGAGCTGAAATGATTTAAAAAACCGAAAATAATAATAAAATCTTATCTTTTGGGTAATAATTTATCAAGATTCCTGATTTTTTAAAAATTTTTTATTCATTGTAAGTTCCTAATTGGTCATTTGAAATCTTCAAATTTTCGGCTAAGGTTTTTCTTCGCTGGGACCGTTGATATGCACTATACATTAAGATAGTTGACTCTGATTAGGTCTCTCTTACCCGTATTTTTTGAGACTGGCTCCAAAGTACCGCAATTATGTACCATGCAAACTCCATGCATACGACGTTGCCTGCCCCAATGGACCCCACACAGCCTCAGAGTCATATTGGTCCGTTCATTGGTAAACAAAACAGTATGCATAGGGCTTGCGTGGTCCATAATTGGGGTGATTTGAGGCCAAAATCTCAAGATACGCGTAAGCGGGACCGAATTAGGAACCTCTCTGAGGAATCAGATATTTGTACTGACTAGACTTGTCTGAAAGTGGGTTGATTCAGTAAAAAATCAGCTTCAAAAAATCAATCAAAAAGTTTTTATCAATGTTTCACTAGAGAAATTGATCTACGTCCAGTAGGCTGATATTTTGAAAACAAGCTTATTTTAGGGAATAAGTTGTGAGTGTCTTGGGTCGCATTAGTAAAGCCGGTAATGCACAAAGGGGAGCTCTTGCGAGTGACAGGTGCCCCGTCACGCTTAACCCGGAACGGTTGGTTGGTACATAGGTACTTTGAGAGCCTCAATCCCTTGCTCCTCGAGGCTGGTTAGATTACACTTAATTACCGTAAAGCCTCCCGTGAACCCGACACCCTTGCTGATTCAAAGGGACACAGGACAAATTAAACGATATTTTCGAATCCGAGGTTCAGTGGTGCGAGCCAACGAATACTCGCACGTAGCTCATGCCGGTGTACCGCGATTGTAATGAGTCACGTGCGATTTGCAATTAACGGTAAGTGCATCGTTTCTTATCACGTACTCGGTCCACGTTTACCTTGAATAATTTATCAGCTACCGGCTGGGAATCACAGAGGCCCGGGTGCTCAATCGTATCAGCCTTTTTTATTTAGGTGGTAGAATGATCCGTTTACTTTTCGACTGGTGAACGGTCGAGGGTTTTGTTATAGTTTCCATTTAATATCAATCAAAAAATTTTTAAATGTTTTTTTCAAAGCAATTTTTTGTTTTTAGAGTGTGAGAAAATTATCGCATCGATAAGTTATGAAAAAATTATTTGGAATTTTGATTTAACGTAACTTTAAAAATTAAACCAATTTTTTCTAAAAATGCAATTTTTTTATTTTACAGCATATGAAAATTATACAAACAAACTCTAGACTAAATTATGAATAAAATCATATCGAATAATAGAATGGAATATAATTCGTGAAACTTTTGATTTGACATAACCTCGTCAATAAAATCATTCTTTGATATAAGTTACATTTTATTATAAAACTGTGGTAGAGAGTGTTGACGGTACGAAAGACAAAAGCTCCAGACTAAATCTTATCATTATGATTTTATGAAGTAATAAGATAAAGCAATTAAAAAAAGAAAGTATTTTAAAAATCTCGATCTAACATAACCTCGAAAAAACAATTTTTTATTATGAGTAACTTTACAACCATAAAATTAGGTGATAAGATCAACTTTTTCAAAAAATGAATTATTTCTGTTCAAATTTTACTGCTTCTAAAAATAAAGAATAATTACTCATTAGCTTTTAATTTACTTCAACAGTCTGTATCTGTGTTCTAGTTTAAGTTGAACCATTTTAAAAAATTTTAAATTCATTATTATTGAGGACCTTTTGAAGTAATGTTTTTAAGATTAGCTTTGATTGCTATGATTTGTATCATGGTACGACTTTATAAATAAATTACCTTGCTACAGCTCACCCTAATTTTTACATATTTATAGCCTTTATTAAGTGAAAGTAAAATGAGAGCTATTCAATGTGGCAATAAAAACTACACTTCATAATATTTTCAAAGAAATTTTTATTTTTATATTCTGAGCCAGTTGACGGCATCATACTTACAAAGTAAAGTGAACTACAAATCATACCCTAAAAATGTAACTTTAGAACATTCCAACCGTCACGTACAATTTTTGCTCAGGAATTTTTATAAGAAAATTCTCTAGGTGTGACTTTAAAACATAGTAGCGAAATTTTTCTCCGGTCTATATATTTTCCTCTACAAAAACACTCCGAAGTTTACAATTATAGTTCTATAAAAGAAAAATCTTGAGAGAGAGCTTGCAGATGCGACGCTAAAAGCATCCCGCAAGCTTGAAGTATCAAATATTTTTTTCGTCAACAAAAGCAGGAAAAAGCCACCGTATAGCTCGTAAACTTTAACCTTGCACCTTGGCGGACCTTCGATTAGACTGGTTTTTCTTCACACATTTTATATTTTTCTCCCTCCCGATCAGTCAACATTTGCATAAGCTCAATGACGAAATTGCTAATTGTGCTTCTGAAAATTCGCGTGCCGCACGAAACTCTCTTTTTTACATTTTATGAAGATTGCGCAAGCTGATAAGCTCGCTTGCTTGTCACTTTTTTTTTTAACGGCACGCGAGCTGTATGATAAATTTTCTAGTAACTCAATTCGGTAAGTGATACAGCATCTGAAATAAATCAGAAAAAATAGAGCTTTTAAGAGGAAAATACTGATTTTAAATTTCATCTGACCACCGGTTAATTCTGATCAAATAATTACTCAGTTTATGAATCTTTTGAAAGAATAAGTTTTTCTTTTTTTAAATATAGTAGCTTGCTCACGAATAAGAATTTTTTGTGATTGAGTAGTAAGTGGATGCGAGTGAGCACAAATAATTTTTAAACCCAAAAAATTTTTTTATAAAATTTCTCTTTATTGTGTAATACAAAAAACACTATTAAATAATAAAGAAATTTAACATCAATAAAAGTATTGAACAATAAAGAAATTTTATAAAAAAAATTTTTCGGGTTTAAAAATTATTTGTGCTCACTCGCATCCAGTTAAGTATACAACTCAATCACAAAAAATTTTTTTGAAATATGTTAAAAACTATTTGAAAATTTTTAATAAAGTCAGTGTCTCGCCAACCCTTCGACTTAAAAAAAAAAAAAAGTTTGAACATTTCAAGCTTCGATTTGCATAAACCTGGCACTCGTGGTAATATATTCATGAGCTCACACAAAATTACATACACTAATTAAACTCAACAATATATTTTAATTAAAAAATTAACATTGTTCACCGTCGCCCAGTCGAGTGTAAATTAAACTCTTTAAACTCGATTCCTCAGTCCAATCGAAAATTCGCATGCTTCATAAAAATTTTGATTGATACGAGTTTTTTACTTATTGTTATCACGCTAGATTTTAAAGACGATGTGCGGGTATTTCAGCCACAAAAGCAGCTTTCGCGATTAGCATCTCGGAGTGCGGGGGAAGAAAAATATGGGGATGTATTATACAGGACTCGGGAATCGAAAATTGCAGTCGGTTCCTTGATCAGCTATTCAACGTGAGATATTCGGGGGGATTTTGGGTGAAACTTCTTTGCTGCGGGAGGGAAGGGATCGGTTTATCGACCGTGGCTGCTGAAAACACACTGCATGAATAACGTCCTTCCCGAGATTCAGTTTAACATTTATTGAGCCTTGATGAAGTACTTACCTGACCGAGATTTTTTTTCTTTACTCGAGAGCGTCAAAATAACCTATTTAAGCAACTTTTATACAAAAAAAGTTTTTTTATCAAGTTTTTATGAAATTTTTATGGAACCATTTTTGTGCAAAAATTATATAAAAAATATTTTATAAAAATTTTATAAAAATCATATAAAAAAAGTTCTAACTGGTTGGTCTGATTGGTTATTTAAAACTCAGTGAATGATGTTTTAAAATTATTATGAAAAAATAATTTTTTATAAAGTGCGCTTATTAACGACTACATTCATTTTTTTTAAACTAATAGAAGTAAATTTTTAAAATAATAAAAAAAAAAAAAATTAGATGAATGTTGCATTATTAAAAATTTAGTAAATAAGTTTAATTACGCAAACATTTTTTATAAAGCAAACATATAAATGTATAAATTACAAACGAGAATTCCATGGCAATTTTATTGTAATTTCTCATGCATACATTTAAAGTTACATAATTTTGAGATTATCGGAAAAATGATTTTTTAATAAAACAGCCTCGAAAACAGCAATTAAATACAATACAATATTGTGTTGCATTACTATACGTATTGTTATTGATATTCTGTACGACGGTTAAAATAATTTATTTATAAAATGAAGAAAGATTAATTAATTCCTTATTTCTTTTATTTTATACGATATTATTTACAATATTTTGTTAGTTCTCAGCGTAAATTTCAGAAGCCACTACGACGACACAACAAAAAAAGGCTTATCGAGAATAGAGAAAAAAGCCAATCGTCATTTATAACCGTGTATCAAAGCACCTTTGACAGTTTTAAACTCTCGGGTATCATTTTCTGTACCTCGGGCATAAATTCCAGCTGCAGCCGCCCGGGCTCTGAGATTTGAATTCCACGATAAAAGTTCGGTCTTGGGGCAAAAACATGCAGGAAATAAAGTTGAACCCACTCCGGCTCGTATATTTAAATATCACGGTTCGGATATGCACGCGCTAAAAAACATTATTCCAATCTGTTTCCTCGAAAACTTTTGGGATGAGCCGTGTCGAAGCTCAAGTGAGATGATACGTCGGGGAAAAGTTGTTTGACAACTAGGATATTGAGAATTTATCGATCTTTTTTTAAACTTTAAGTTCTACCGTACTTTATAAATATAAATAAGTTAAAACTTCGTTTATTTCAAAAGTAATTTTTAAGCATACAAGCTAGTAAATTTTTTATATTAACAAAAAGTTATTAAAAAAAAAAGACTAAAATTTTTTGTTTAATGTAAAGTAAAAAAATATCTATCAACTTTTCTCAAAATAATAACATTTTTTAAAAACTAATCATTTTAAGGAAAAAATCAAGTTGTTTTTAAAATTATAGAAAATAAATCTATCAAATTTTCTACATTCACCAAAAATAATTAAAATAATTTTATGCTACTATTTTTAAAAGCTAAAAAAATATAAGTATTTTATTTTATATATTTAATGTTTTTTTTTTTTTTTTTTTTTTTTTTTTTTCATCATTGTCAATAGGCACTGACTGTTGTTTACAAATTTTAGTAAATATTTTAATGTGAAAGTAATAAAGTTAATATTGATTAACAATAATAAAATAACATACTTGAAATAAATGTAATTTAAGTAATGAAATCTTTTTTTTTTTTTTTTATATAGTTACAATTTTTTTACACGGAATTAAACAATAAATCAAAAGAGTAGAATTGAAAAACTAACAGGAACATGGACACAAAAGCATTGAATGCATCCTTGAAATTTTTTGTCGTCGGTAAAATTAAATTTGAATTCCACTAATTCAAGTCCTGAAGGTCCGTATTACAAAAGCTTTTCCCAGAATACAAAAAATTGATTCCATATTCATACCCCAAAATTTCACATGGATCCTCTCTTTTTTACCCTGCGAATCAGGTACACACAGTCACGCGGAATTTCTTTTTTTTTCTTCTTCCAGGCATTGTCGCAAACTTGCAAAATGCTTCTTCCACATTCCTCGAATATCTGTCGTCAGCTAAACCACGTGATTTCTTTCGAGGCTGGATTTGCGGAAAAAAGCCATCGCTGAATTCGAAATGCCTAATAATTTTCACCCGAAAAAGTAAATTGAATTTTCGAAGTTTTACAATTCAACTTTATTTTTTCAATTCCAGTGCAGCCAATTTAAATTTAGAAGTATACTATTTTTATTTTTTTGTACAACTTTTATCTAAAAAATCCTTTTTTTTATCGGTGTGCAGTTATTAATTTCAAAATTGAAAATAATGTTTTCCTGGGGTTAGTTGATGAAAAATCTACTATAAAATTATTTTTAATTTAAAGTTGAGAGTAAAACTCTGTATTTCTTACATACTTTACCACACAGTGGCTAATTTATTGATCATTATTTTTTTTTAAATCAATAACTAAAAAAATTGAAAAATTAAATTTTAAATTATAGTGCACACAGTGTCACATAAAAATTTAGATAATTTAATTTAACTAATCAATTTTAATTTAAATTAGGAGTTTTGTAATTTATTAATTTGTTTAATTATTTTTGAAATAAATTGTAGGATTAAATGGATAGTTTCAAATATTTAGTATTATTTTCTTCTAGTATCACTGTAAAAAAAATATTTTTTTCCATCTCAAGTAATAATCTTGAAAATTCAAATGTCATGGCATAACAAGTATTGAGTTTTTTTCATTTTTATTTATTGTTTGTTTGATTTATATAAGGCAAATTCTTAATAACTCGTTTTCATTAGTAGATTGAAAAATTCATTAGTTTAAATTCAACGATATCAAAAACTTCTACTTGATCGAAATTTAATCAACAATTTAAACAAAATCAAAAACAGTTTCCAAAGCAATCATACCACAATCTCCAGTGACTACCGGTTGTAACCGCTTCGCATGTAAATTAGTGCGTAAAATTTCACACCAAGATTCTTCCTAATCAGATAAAGATTTAAAAAAAAAAACCAAAAGGGGGGGGGGGATAAAACATAGCAAATAGTATATCAAACTATCCATTTGACACTTTTGACGCGCTGCACGAAATTCTCAGCTTCAATTTTCTTCCACACAAAGTTGCAAGACCGAGGCAAGGTGGGTTTACCCGGGTAACTTGATAAAATTGTCGAGAAAATCTAGTAATTTGATAATTGAGGAAAGACAGAGCACGCGACCGAGTTATCTCGCGGGCTCGGCGATCAGTCACCGCGGACGGATAAACCCGAACAGAGGCTTGCAACAGCGTCTTGCAGCCTCTGGAGAAACCTGCGCTCGTTGATGGTAATTTTTTGGACCAAAACTTTGAAGTTTTTGCGATGACGGAGCACAGGCCCGAAAACGACTCCAAACTCGAGAACAACTCGGAGATAGAAGAAGCCCCCGAGGGCGGCTGGGGCTGGATGGTGGCGTTCGCTTTCGTTGTGGCTATGGTAGGGAACATTTTTTTTTAAACTATTTTTTTTGAGTAAATTTTTTTTTAAGAGTCGAACTTTTTTAAAGATAACCACGTTCTGGCCTGGTCTTTCGTTTACTTTTGTTTTTGGAGACTTCTTGGAAGACACTGGACAGGCTGGATCGATTGCTTCGGCTATGAATTCGGTTATTGGACTTTGTTTTTCTTTGTCCAGTGAGTTTTATTTGCAGTACTTTCTCATTCGTATAATTTCAAAAGTAATAAATAATTGTTTCATTGCTAAAACAAAATTTATTCTTCAATTTTAAAGCGCCGCATTTTGTACTTGTCATACGTAAGCTTTAACGAAACAGTTTCATTAGTAGATTGATTAATAAATTAAGATTATGGAATGGATTCTCTTTAATTTATGCAATTTTTACCTTACATTCTCAATGTCTGTTTTAAATTTTTACGTGTAATCTATTTTTAGGAGTCTCTAACTTAAAAAAAAAAAAAGTTTTTGCATATAATTTTGCATGCTTTTAGACTGAATTTTTTTTTTCTTTTCTTTGTTCAAAGTGGTAGCGTACTAGACTATAGCGTGGCTGAATTTTTCTTCTTTGTGTTGAAAAAATTTTCTAGGTGACTTGGAACAAAAATTGAACGGGAAAATATTTTGATACCCTCGACGAAAAAAAGTCAGCGAGGAAATTTTAAAAAGCACTAAATAATCTTTGTAAAGAGAGATGAAAGTTGCGTACCTTTTTTCGTAGAAAGCAAAGTTTTAACAATATTATCGTAACAAAAAAAATTTTTAATACTTTTTTTTCAGAAAAATGATTGTCAGTTTAGCGCCTTTTTTTAAAGGACTTTTTTTCTACTACGAATTTCTTCTGACGAATCGTTTTGATAAATACAAAATTTTTAGTCTTTATGATTAAATAAGAATTTAAAAGTATTTTTTTTTAAATAATCCATTTAAATTTAAGCATTATCATTTCTTTCTAAAATAACTTTGTATTGTCTAGTACATAGATACATAAACTTTTATTAAATGTAGACTTTGTGTTGATTATCCAGGCAAGAAAAAATTACTGTAGATGTAGTTTGTAATTATTTATTTATTAATTATTATTTATTTATTTACTAAATAAATAATTTATTAATTTTTCAATTAATAAATAAATAATTACAAACTACATCTACAGTAATTTTTTCTTGCCTCAAAAATCAACACAAAGTCTACATTTAATAAAAAATATAAATTGAAGCATGTCACATATGTTCTCATCAAAAATTATTAAATATTTTGAATTGCGGAATCAAAACTTTTTTTCTTTCATTTATCACATAAGACTCTTCCTTCATAAAATATCATGAAAAATATCAAGAATTGCAAAACAATAAAAAGTATTGATACTTTAGGTATGGCAGTGAGTCCTTTGCTAAAGCATTACTCAATGAGATCCTTGGGAATATTTGGTGCTTTTCTTTTCGCCATTCCCAACATACTGATGTCATTTGTTAGCCATGCTACGGAACTGATGGTGTCGTTTGTTGTTCAGGGAATTGGTCTCGGATTAGTTTTTACGATACTCAACATTAACTTCAACGCTTACTTCGTCAAGAAAAGGTCAATGGTACAATTTTGAAATAGCTAATATTAAATGTCCCTGAGATTCTTATCTTTGCCTAATAGAGAACTCTGATTACGAATTTGCCTTTTACTGATCGAAATTCAGATAAGTAAATGCTATTTATAGTCCACGTAATATCAAACAATGATAAAGTCGAAATCAAAATTTTCAATTTTAAATCTAAAAATCAAGCTAGTAATTATTAAAACCTACTTACCAAATAATCTTATTTATTATAAATTCAATTGGATAGTTTTTAGACATTTTAAGTTTAGATAAAGTGCAATAGTGAATAAACCATGATCAACAACAATCTTTTCAAATACTTCTGATTAGTAACTCTCAAAGTTGTTTCTAGGTGATGAGCATTTCCCAGGTAATCATAGGCCTGGGCGGAATAATTTACCCGATGGGAACTGAAAAATTGATGGAGGAATACGGCTACCGCGGTGAGTATACCACCATCTCCTTAAAAAAAAAAAAAAAAAGGATTAAAATTGAACTTTGTCGTATTCACCGCAGGTACGTCCGCGATATTGGGAGCTCTGAACCTCCACTGCATATTCGCTATGACGCTGATGCGACCACCGCCCGGTTGGAACTGTAACAAGCCTGCGAAACTAGAGCTCCCGGACGAGAGCGAGGAGCCACTCGTGATGTCCGCGAATTCTCTGCCAAAAACTAATGCTATGCAAAAGTGGGATAGCCGGAGGAGCTTGCAAGTTAATTTTGCAGATTCAGTGAGTGAGGTTTTCACTAATTGTCAATAGCGCAGATCATATTTTTTATTTAATTAATCTTTTTGTTTGGGTTCAAATTCATTTATAAATTTGTTTGACAGTAGGGGTACCCAGTCAATTTATTAATCATACTTGATTATCTGAAATGATCTCAATCCATGTTAAAATGTTTACAAATAAAAAAATTAAGCTAATGAGTTGAATTAGAAAAATTACACTTTATGATTTTTTATTCATAAAAACTTAATTTTGTAGAACATAGATGAAGCAAAATTTTAAAAGTTTATATTAGAATGGACTTAGTTTGATGAAAAAAAACTTAACAATTTTAAAATAAGTACTCTTGGAAAAATGAATAATTTTTGGTCATTTACCAGTAATTTCTCGACTGGCTTTATCTCATATTAAGGCATGATGTAATTTTATAGATTAAATTATAAACTTTGAGAATGTAACGCCGGCACCAAACATACGGTGCACTTAAAATAAAAGTCTTAAATTGAGTCAAAAACTAAATAACAAACTGAGATAAAGATTCACAAGATTTATAAAATGATTGTATAAAATTATTTCATGAGTATTATTATTTGAGATTTTCATTACAAAGTTATAGCTCAACAGTGAGCAGTTGATTTCATTTGTTTAAATTAACTGTAAAGTATATTAAAAATGAGAAACACAAAAAATCATTGAGTCGTGAATGATAAAAAATATTCAAAGTAGGTCGGTCCAGTTGACAAGGTCAAGAATCCCTGGTCGAGTCTTACGAGTCTGGGAGTTCAGCCTCGGATTGAAACCGTACTGCTTCCCAGTGCCATAATAGCAAAAGAAGAAATCGAAAGCTCTCCAAACTTACTGAAATCAGGGTAAGGATAAAATCAATCAAAACTTTTTTTCAGAAAATTTACTTTCAATTAGCTCATTTTGAAGCCTTTAACAGCGATATTCCGAAAGTTAAATCAAAGCCGATTGTATTTTTATTCGACCAAAGTTTCAAATTTCAAATGCTATCAAGTGTGTTTGGCGATACCAATTTTCAATGTCTTTGTTTAACCATTTACCTATGCATAGAATCCGCTGGATCCTGCCCACCGAGTACCTAGACCTGGCTTACGATAGGGCGTTCATGGTTACGTGTCTGGGTATGAGTTTCACCCTGATGAGCGACTTCGCGTTCTCGTCGTTTCTCCCCATGATCATGGCGAGCCACGGCTACAGCAAGGCCAACACGGCCCTCGCCGTAACAACCTCGGGTGCCGGGGAGCTCGCATCCAGGATCTGTCTCGCCGTATTCACGACTCTGATTTACCAGGCCCGACCCAAGCACATCTTCTTCGTCGCCATGGTTGCCATGACTCTCGTCAAACTAGGTAAATCTCAAATTTTATTGTTAGCAATCCTGATATCAGAGGAATAAAAAATTGTTCAATTCTGTGAGTGAACGATTTGAAAAATTAAACAGGTTACATGTGCTTCGAGGACACGCTGTCGGGTACCTTGGTCATGGTGGGGACAATTGGCGTCATACGCTCGTGGCTTCTCGTGCCCCAGACCCTCGTCATCGTGGAGGATCTACGGGTCGATCAGTTTGCAGCTGCGTATGGAATTTCCGGTATCGTGGGTGGCGTCATATCCGTGACACTTGGTCCTTTTGCAGGTCATATTCCATATTGAATGATAGTTTCCGTAACTGTAAAGTTAAAAATCTTTGCTTGTGTCTAATGATTCAATAATTTTTATTTTTCATCCATTAAGTAGCTAGAAGCTCAATCTTAAGACATAGTATTGTAACGATGGAAGTAAACAGCTTGTATTCTTTATTTTTTTTGCAGGTTTCGTAAAGGACTGGACGGGAAATTTTTTCATGTGTCAGATCCTCCTGATAGTGATGAACTCCGTGTTCATCGTACCCTGGGGTTTGGAAATAATGCTGAAGAACAAGAAAAAACCTCGACTACCAAACAAATGAACAAGCATTTAAACTGTGATCTTACGAAAATTTACCGTTGTAAAAATGTATAAAAATCGTAGAAATAAATTTTTAATACCGTCAACTCTAAAGTTCCTTTAAACAATGTAAATTGGTTGTAATCGAGCTGATGGAAAAACACAGTTCTAATTAGCCGAGAAGACCCGCGTACCTGCTTGAAAACTTTGCATCTTGGGCGAACTCGTTCCGAGGCGTTTGATCGTCGGGGGACTTGCCAGACGAGACCTTTAAAATTATAGAGCACGGATAGGCTGCAATCGCATCCGAGCTACGGGCACTTCCCCTTTAAATTGAAGACCACAGCGACCGGCTTTGTGCGGCCGTCCTGACGCTCGTGCGGCAGCGAGCTTTCACGAGAAATTCCCCCCCCCCTTTTTTTTTTTTCTTTTGGTGCTGTGAGATTTATTGCATTGATTTTTGATCGCCGTTGGTGGTGTTGGTTTCAAAGATGTAATTTTAATTGAACATAGAAATGGTGATGGAAAAAGGGTATGTACTGAAAAAAAAAAAAAAAAAAACTGGATAATTTTAGTGGAAAGCAGTTAATGACTATACTGTCTAATGATGGTATGGAGTATACAGAGTAGCTATTGTAAAATAATCACGCATTAAAATTTTAGGATTAATATTATGAATTATTCTAATCTAATGTAATGTTCATTATCAGCTAATATTTACCACGACCATTTTAGCCAAGTCGGAATATTTAATTTTTATTGGATAATACATTAGCTATAGATTAGATATTTTAAATAAACCATCATGAATTAATAAAAAAGTGGTATGTTTGAGTGGTTAGAAAAAAAAAGATACTTAAGGAATTTTTTAGTATCAGTTTATTGCTGGACGATAATTAAACGAGATTTGGATTATGAAGAAGCTATTACAAAGTAATCACGCTACCATTATAACCAATTCTCATGCAATTAAGCTTCATAACTAATTAGCCATTAGAGTTTTGTAAATGATATGTTAACTACCCAAAACTTGATTATTTCCAGCAATAAACCAATAAAAAAAACTTCCTGCTTCATAAATATTCGTATTCACTTGATGGCACCACATTCAAAAAATAAATTAAAAAACGCGAGCGAGCGTATTCAAAAGCTCCAATTTATCACCATTCATTTGAAAAAGCCTCAAAAGATTTTTCAATGTTTGCGCGGCTCCGAGCCTAAGTAATTGCAGTTTAAGCTACCGGGTTAAAGAAGCCGCGGCGGGGCGTAATTAGCGTGAAAATACGATGTAAAATTAGCGAGGCATAATTATTTCGAGCTTGATTGCTCTCGGGACCAGCCTGAAAGCTCGCGAATTTTTCGAACGCGGCTCCCGAAAATGCTGCCGTCGAGGCTGCTGCACCAATGACCCGAAATTCATTTGCGATGTGTGTGCGCGCGCGGGAAACCGAGAAACCAGCCGCATCATCAACCACGCTGCAGTCGATAACGAGCGGTTTTGATCCTTTTTATTTTGAAGGTTTAACAATTTTAGCGGGTACTTTTTTTTTTTAATAGGAAAAATCGTTGATTGAATATTTATACGCTAGATAGTATCGTGAAAAAAATTTTTAAGTATGAATTATACAGAGCTATAAAATGAAAAATTGTGATAATAAGTCAGTAAATAACATTTTGAAAAAAAAAGGTCAAGTGTTTCAAATTAAAACAACAATTGATTGTGAAGTAATCTTTAGTTATTAGTTTATAACTTGTTTTTATTTATTGTTTCAAATTTAAAACTTATGTGGTTGTTTCTGTATGCGTCTAATCCATTATTTTTGGTTTTTTATGAATTTAAAATCTATAAAATTTAAATTTTGGCTTTTTCTTTTTTACCACTTAAAACGTGAATAATAAGCTGATTCTATTTTGAAGTTCTCTTATCCTGAAGATCTTGCAATATTTATAGAATACCTATAAATTTTTAATTATTCAACGCTGAATAACAGAAAAAAAAATTCAAAAATAAAATATTTGGTTTTACAGTAATGATAATATCATAGATTCATACGAGCATTTTACAAATTTTTTATTCTCAAGAATGTTCAGTACAACGATTCGATATCAATGAAGATTTATAAAGAATTTACATATTGAATATCTGTACGCAGACACAGTTCAAAGTATTGAAATGTATAAAATATTCCTAGTTATTTAAAATTTTGGAAGAATTTGAATTTTGGAAACTGAGAAAAAAATGTGTAAATTTTAAAAATTTCAAATTCCTTTGATTTAAAGATTTATGAAGAGTGAAAGAGGAATGAAAATACATCCTCGAAGCACATCGTTTCACGGATAAGGAGAATGCTTTGCGGGTGAAACTTTTCAAGAGAGGAAGATAAATAAAGATGGAAAACTACGACTGTAACGGCGAATTTCAGCTCAAACGTATTCCGAGTTTACACGGGAGGCATAAAAAAATTTCATCCAAATTTTTTCCATCTCTCACCATGTCAAACAATGGGCAATATCACTGCGCCTGAATGTTCAAAAAAAAAATCCTCTCGTACATAATAAAACTTGGATTTTTCGAAAATTGAAATACCCCATCATTTTTTTTTTTTTATTTAAATGGGTAAAAAAAAAACAGTGTTACTCTGATAAATCGATAACTGTTACCGTCACCAAAACCGTAAAGTGCGTACTCGCGGCGACGCGACGTCCCTCCGCGTAAAATGTTTCATCAATTTCGTGCAGGTCACGAGGCTTTTTCACTCGGGGCATTAGTTCATTTGACCGAGGCATTGCAAAGTGCAGCAATAAAGTAAATTGTCGAAAGCCTCGTAATTACTTTGAAATTCTTTCGCTGAAATATATATATATATATATATATATATATATATATTACGTAATCAGTTTAAAAAAAGAAAATTTTTTTTTCAACTTGCGCTTTCTCGCAAATGTGATTTATTACTGTGAAGTTTTTTTTTACAGTGTCGAGTTTAATAGTTGAACTTTTTTGTTTGAGTTATGATGTTTCATATCAATCATGAAAACTTGGCTTCACTCTCTTCTACAAGTTGAAGTTTTAAAAGTTTTTAAAGTGGATGGGCACAGTTGAAGTTTCGTTGATATTAATTAATCAAAGTATTTTTTAAGTATTTAATTCTACTGAAAACATTGTTTTAAGGTCTTGAAACTGTTTTTGGCTTGATGTTTCTTGTATAAACCTTTACAAACTTTGCGCAATACGTGACATCTATGAGAAAAGGCAAAGTTCGTACAGGCAAAATACTTTTGAACTACAAGGTAAAAACAAAAATAAAACTAGTTTCAAAAATTTTGATGCCAAGAAACATAAACTTATTGATATGTTTTAAAAAATTTCATTCAAATGTAAAGAACATTTGGTAGAAGAATTAAAGAACATTAAAGATGGAATTAGGTCTAGTTATGCATTTGATTGAAGAAAATCATAAGTTTGATGAAGATTTTGAAATATTACATGTTAGGGATAACTTGAGTAATAAAAAGTAAAAGCAATAAATAATAAAGAAACACAAGTAATATTTTGAATGATCAGTAAATATAAACAACTCCACACTCTTAAATTAGTTGTAACTTTTAGTATAGATTGCGAATTTGATTTTAGTATTAATTATACTCATCTGGAGTTGACATTGTATGTCGAAATGGCCGTAATGAAGCTATTGTATTAACTGTTGTGAAAATCAAAAACAAGTTTGTTTTTTATTTGATTGGTTTAATATGGGTTTTTACCAAGTAAACGCAAAAACTTTAGAATTAATTTTAAATATATTTTTCCGTGTAATTACATCAAACAAACCTTTACTGTGGAAAGTGTACAACGTAAATTATAATATTGATAGTATTATTTTAATATTAAATGATATTCATGATATTAAATTACATTCATGATAATACTCAATATTAAAAGATTTATTTTCAGCTAAATTTGACTACACAAAGAATAAGCTCTTTCTACGTTTTAGTGTATAACATACCTACCACGATAAATCATTAAAAAATCAGAAAGCATCGATACCGAAGGAAAATTAAAAACGTTTGATCATCTTCAAAGTTCAACATGTGAATATGAACCTACTGTCCACGGATATAGATCATCAATAATAAGCACGTCACTGAAATTCTCGAATATGCGTACGAGCCTTTCGATATTACACGCATGCAACGTGAAATCGATTTTCATTTTACGTTGGAATTCGCACGTGGCTGGGAAATAAATCCAGCTCTTGTCATCCCTGCTATGATCAATGCACTCTTCTGCCTTTTTTTTTTCATATCCGGTTTTGGAGATTTGCGTATTACTTGTTTCCGGGTCTCTTTTATTCAACCGGTCTCGTTTAGCGTCGTGCTGGAGCTTAAATTTTCATTTCCCCCCCCCCCCCCATTGTATCTCTTAGAATGTAACTAGTCTTTTGTGTTGTGCGAATTAAACATTGTAAATTACTGGATTTAACACGGTTGCCATGTTTTATAACTCTTCTGTACCTTTATGTACTATTTCCACGCGTGAGAGCTAAAAGTTCAATGAAAACACTTTTTTTACGACTAGGGGTATATTGGCCGGGGCACAAATAAATTTATAGAAATAATAAAGAAACTCATCAACTCGGAGAGAAAAAAAAGAATGAAACAGTCTTTTCAGAGCACAAGTTTTTTTCAGCGAAAATAAATTTTTCATTGGTAGTTAAAATTTTGTTGTTAATTAGTTTTATGAACCGCTCGATTATCTAAGCGCGATTAAAACTTTACGCATCAATCTAGTCCAACGTCTCACCATGACAATGATTAATAACGCTCGAGCTTTGGATCAAAATTTTCGAACATGTTACAAAATTTCAAATCTAAGAAAAAGTAAGACCGGAATTTCCGATAGTTCAAAGCAGGGTGATGCAATCAAGGCCTGTTTTTTGGGGGAGAAAGACACACAAACGGAATTCTCGCGGGATGATTTTCTTTTGAAATTGATGCGCGCAATCTAGCAGAGGAAATTCAGCAGGTAAATCGCTATAGCTGGGGCTCGTAAAGTTGTAGAACGGCTTTATTATTGCAAAGTGCCTCGTCTTCCAAGTAGCAGGCAAAGACGAGACCGTAAACTCGATACATAAGGGCGCGAGCTTTTCGTCTCTCTCTCTCTCTCTCTCTCTCTCTCTCTGGCGTCTATCGTTAAATTGTCGCGTGTTTTGCGAGACCGTAAATAATTTTCAAGCTGGTTTAGCCAAAGTTCCATTTTCTGAATTGAAAACTTTCCTCTGAGGTTTAATTAGCTGTGAAAATTAAAAATTAATCTGTGGTTTCGGTTGAAAGCTTTGTATCTAGTTTACATTTTTTCGCCCCTTTTTTTTTCATACAGTCTCAAAAAGTGGAAAAAATTTTTATGTTTACTTGTGTCTTATTGAAAATTTCGTACCCTTATAGTTATGTTAATACAAAATTATTTTCTCAGAGTGCCAATGGTTGCAAATCCTTAAGAATTCTTTAAAAAGACGCGATTTTTATTTTTTTTAGCGGCTTAAATTTCGAAAAAAATAAATGAATAATCGGATCAAATACTGAAAAATTTAGAATTTTTAATAGGATTTATATCTCTAGCTAAACTTAAAATATAGTTGAGTTATCCTTATTATGTCCCTAATTTTCTAAATGATTTATTTTTTTTTTTATCAACCACCCAAAATTATTATTGAGGGTTTTTTGAAAATTACACGGAGAGAAAAAATACAGAAATTTACTGCGGAAGTCGCGCAAAAAACTTGTGCTTCAGGGAGCGCGTAAATTTTGTGCGAGCGCACTGAAAAAATCTTAAGCCGTACAGTACGCGAGCCAATCAGAATCACGCGCTCCCGAATAGAAAAAAAGCGCTCGGGAGTATTTTTAATTATTATTTAATTATTAATATTATAACACTGCGTGTAATTAAGTCTTATTTTTCTTAATTTTTTTTTTTATTCGAATTGGTATCAATGAAGTATAGTTATACTTCAGACTTGTCTATTTAAGTTGCGTGTCGCCGAACACCATCTAGTGACCGTCAACAGAACAAAAGGTAATGCTAATGATCTCAAACAGAATAATGACTCTCAACTTTTACAGTTTTAAATTATAGATTTCTTCTCTGCTTACCAAATAACAAATCTAACTTTAATGTGGCTGGCTCTGTTGGAGTAAAATATCTTTGTATTATCAGATAAATTATTGGTTGTGCGTAACTATATTGTCACCGCTCTTCATTTAGCGTCCGAAAAAGGGCCAGGGAAAATAAGGGGGTAATAAAATTTTCACGATGTTTAATTTTCCAAAGTTTGGTGTATCGATTATCGGGAAGCGGTGGGGTTGTAATTAAAGCAATTACCGCCTAATAATGAGGGGGTTTCGGGTAGTAGCGTGGCGGTAATGAACTTAGACGGCCTCGATCGAGTGGAAGCGATATAAGCTCGTTCGGGCCACGCCACAGAGAAACGTGCGAGTGGTCACTGTTTGCATTACACTCGATGCTTTTGTGAATTAAAGAAAAGGAATGCCAAGCAATTCAAATTTTTAACGATTTTTTTTTTTTTTTTTTTTTAAGTTTAATCTTGAGAAATTCAAAACTCTATGTTTTTGCATTTCTGTGAAAGGGAAATAAGGGATTTTTGTATTCGGTTAATTGGTAAACTACGTCTCACGAAAACAAGACATTGAGAAAGTTTAGGGATTATGCAGCTCACGAGACTCTGTAGCGATTAAAGTATCACTAAGTTAATTACAATTGTAATTTCAAGCTAGTTTCACTGCCTTTTTTTTTAGTACTTTTTGGATCATCGTTGCATTACTTTTAATTGTATTGGCTATTTGATAAAATCATCGCTACCGTACTTAAAAATTTATTTTATTCTTCAATTGTTTTTCTTTTACGATGGTTTTAATTAAACTTTTCAAAAGTTTTTATTACAACGGCACTTTGAAAAAAGAGAAAATAATTTGAAATGGGTATAAAGGACAATTCGCACAAGTTACTATCTTTATTTCAGTGTAATTTAAATAAAAAAGGATTTAACGCAAATTAAACTTTTTGAACGAAGAAAAACAAAGTTAGAAGGCAAGCAGAACGTAGATAGACCTTAGAATCGCAATCAAATAAAAATTTACGATAAAATTGCAATGAAAGAGTAAATGATGATTTTCCATGTAAGATAAATCAATTTATTTATTAAAATATTAAGATTAATCGGCCACCGGAGGAAAGAAAAAAATAATACATAACAAAAATAAAATAAAATGAAATAAAATAAAATTATTAGAAAATCAATAAATAAAAAATAAAATATAATTTAATAATAGAAATAAGTTTGTGAATATTTCCCAAAGTTTCAAGCCAGGGTTCGCTTAACAAATCAAAGATAATATTCACTTGCTTATTGAAAAAAGGAAAGATGTAGAAGGTTAGAAAAGGAAAATGTAAAATATGTAAGTAAATTCGGTTTCGTCCTTATTACTAATTATTTAATTATTATAAGTTTTGAGATCAAAATTATAGAGTAGAGAATCTAGAATATTGCTGAAAAAAGTATCATCTAACTTCAATCTAATCCTAGTAGAAACGAGGACATTGAAAAAACATGACGGAATGGACATAAAATAGGTCATATTCATCATCTGGTTTACTATGGCATTGAAATCCATGATTTTTCCCGAATTTATTTCATCATCCCCAACACAAACTCGCAGAGAAGAAGCAATAAATCGCATCAAATAAACGAGACGAGACGTTAACAATTTGTGTGGGGCGCGAGGAGTATTCCTGCATAATGCATGCTAACCGATAAACAGGATTACCCGGTGCGGGTTTCTTATCACGCGCCGGCTCGTCCGCGTCGCAGCGTCGCGTCGTCCGCGGAATAATTTATCAGGGCTCCTGGTTATGACGGCTGCTACTACGCCAAGAAGTTTGTTTTGTTTACCACTGCGACGAGTTACTTCGCCCTCCGCGTCGCGTCCGCCCTTCCGAATGCAATAACACGGTAATTGACAATAACGAAGTGAACAAAAAAAAAAGGGTCTTGTGTGACAAATGGGATTTTATGAGTAGAATGGATTCTGGACTTATTTTTAACGATTAGTTTAATCTTCTCTGAGCTATGAAAGCAAGTTTTTTTTTACCAAAAAATTCTATAAAAATGGTCTTTTTTGAATAATTTTTATAATTAATATAAAGTCGTGGTGGCAGTTCGAATGAATTTTGTTAATAAGTACACTGAGTGTAAATAAATTGGAATCACCGTGTTTTTATAAAAAGTATTAATGTACTCAGCCTCCTGGTGCATACATGAATAAACCTATTAACAATTATGAGACAAAAGTTTGATAAACAACAAGATATTTCTTATCAAAGATCCAATTTAAAAAAAAAAATCTTTTCCATTTATTACGGTCCTATACGGCGTAACATCTTTGTGTACCAAAAAATAAGATAGTTGAATAACAAATTTTAATCAATATAAGCGGTCACTATAACCAATTTTAAATGAAAGAAAAGGAAATCAGAGCTAATAAAAGTAATTGTGTTGTGAAGAGATCCAAGAGAACTAGCGCCATATTGCGTAAACTTTTTATTCGTGAGCTGATTGGTGGAGAAGGTTTTTTAAAATATTCGAAAAGTGCAACTTAAGGTTAAAATTGTTTTTTTCCTATGCGCGCTTGCAGTGCGCTGAGGAGTCTTAGTCAGGTTAAAAAAGGGTAAACTCAGCTGTTTTTTTTTTTTTTTTTAGTCAATTGATTCAGTGCTATGAGCTTAAATTATTGAGTACGATACTTTTGAACAGAAAAATAATTAAAATAATCAATTTTTTTTTAGCAAAATTAGAGACGTATCAATTAGTTTTTAAAACTAAACTTAAAGAGTTTAGAATTTACCTCGTAATGTCATTTTACCATAAAACCAAAAACAAAAATTTATAATAAATTAAAATACATAATTTTTTTTTTTTTTTTATAAATCATACTAAACAAATTTTTTATTTTACTATGCTCTTTTAAGGTGGCTTGTAAGTGCTGCCCCGTATCTAGCAGGGGCCCTTGCGGGTGCATAAGTTTACAAAAATTTTAAACAAAAAAAAAAAGCAATTTTTCCTATTTTTAATGATTACTAGAAATTTCTCTGCGCGCAAGCGCGCATAACTCTTTTTTTATTGCTTTTGTAATGAAAGCTTAAGCTTTGATTAAATAAAAAAAATTTGAAATAATTGCTTTGTTTTAATTAGAAAAATTTAATTTAATACTATTAGTCATTACATAGGTACGACTGATAACATAAATAAAAATAAATTAGTATTAAATTTTCAAATGAAAATAATTAGATTTTTTAACTACTATATTGCGGCCAAAAGGAAAAGGGTAGGTAACTGCAAACTGCATGAATGTTCGAAATCGAGATTTTAAATTTTTTGAATATAATTTTATCTTCTTTTTTAAATTCTGATTAACCTGAAATTTATAATGAATTTTATTTTTAAAAAAATTGATAGTTTGTAAAAGTTAACCTACTAACATACGAATCTAATATTTCAAATTATTCTACTATAACTCAATTTTACGTAATTTCTCGACAAATATTTTGAAGACTGTTATATAATGTTCTAAATTTTTCTCAATTTGACGTATTTCTCTTCTTTGTTTTTTTCTGTAATGATTTATTCAATCAAAACATCCATGAGAATTGAGATTTGAAACTTGGAATTCAAAATACTCGAAAAGTGACGCAAATTGCAGTTACCTACCTCTATGCTTATGGCGGCAGTAGATTATGATCGGTTTTATAACTTAAAGCTTCATTTAAGTGGTTTTCAGATTCTTGTTGTTTTAAAGAGTGAACCCAAAAATCGACAAATTTTAGCTCATTTGGCAAAATCGTGATTTTTGGTGAAATTTCATACATGCAAAATCGGTGATATCAATCAAAAAATCACAAATGGATTTTCTTCTTAGAATTTCACTTAGAATACGATGGTATTTTTTTTTCTGAAAATTAAACTTATTTGAATTTCCCCTTTAATCGTCTGTATAAAGATGCTACTTTAACCGATCATATCACTGCAACAAATTTTCTCCATTTTCAACTTGGCAATCGAGGGGCGTCAAATGGACTAATTCACTCTTTATTTTCAGAAAGATTTCGATGATTGTACATCATTATTACTATTTAAATGATAAAATGAATACATAGTTCATTATGTCAATGGTTTTTTTTTTTGGTTAAAAACATATATTCTGTTTTAAAACTCTAATAAATCTTTTTTTTGTTATCATTACCATTATTTATTTACAAATGAAATAGCTTAAATTTCCTTTTGGATTGCAGTTTGTGGAATACCGATTTTAACGAAATTTTAGGATTCATTTTCTGAGTCCAAATAATGAACCTGACCATATATACAGGGTGAGTCATTTTAATCGATCCACCCGAATAACTCGCTTGGGAAGGCCCAAATCGAAAAAAATGTAAAGACCAAAGTTTCATAATTTTTAGGGGCTAGTTCAATGGGCCTAACGAAATTGGGTCCGGAGCCTTATTTTGGGCCCTACGGACCCAAAGTCCAGTTTTTTAAAAGGGAACCCCTATTTTGGACTCCGGATTCGAAAAGAGCGGGAAATTTTAAGATTTTTAGGTATTTTTTGGAATTTTTTTCGGGCCTTACTGAGGCCCTGCAGGGCTCGATAAGGCCCATTTATCTTTGGCAGCCTTTTTCACGAGAAAAAAGCCTTTTTCGCTTATTACGTACATGAAGAAAGTTTATTCTTTTAAAATTTCTAACCGAATGGCCCCAAAAAGATTGGGCCCGGGGCCTTATTTTGGGCCCTATGGGTCTCAGGAATTTTTTTTTCTGGCAATTCCTAATTTAATGTCTGTTATGACCTGGAAGTCTCTAAACCACTGCATAAAAAAAGAAACTCTCAAGCCACTAGTTCTAAAAACTTTAAAGGCCATGCGTGAAAAATTAGTTCCCCGAACTGAAACGGCTAAAAAACCTGATGAGCCTGTGTGTCTTAACATAAAAGTAAATTTATTACATCTAACAATTTTAAAAAAACCTTACTCAAGTGGATATTATTTACGAACTGCACTGAAACAGAGATTTTTTCATTACCAAGATTTCATCAATATCGTATTAAAATTAGCTGCAACTTTTATTTTCACTTTAATTCTTATAATGGCTGATTATACGGTTAATGAAATCGTTGAAATACTGCTGATTCTTGGTGAATGTCAAAATGTAATCACGTGAAGCAAATAAAAAACTAGATTTTCAGAGTTATAAGCAGTAAAAATCGACTATTTAATAAAATATCATAAAATTTTACAAAATTTAACAAACTTTTCCATTTTTAAATGAGCGAGTTTTGCGCCCTCTACAGTTCATACATACAAATTAAACTTATTTTTTATTTTATTGGTGTCTTTAAGTAAAAATAAATAACAAAAAGTGAGTGAGTGAGTGAGTAAGTGAGTGAGTTATTTGTGCTCTTATTAACTTTACTAAGATTTATCTCGATTTAGTGATTTTCAGAGTTATAAGCAGTAAAAATCGACTATTTAATAAAATATAAAATTTTACAAAATTTAACAAACTTTTCCATTTTTACATGAGCGAGTTTTGCGCCCTCTACAGTTCATACATACAAATTAAACTTATTTTTTATTTTATTGGTGTCTTTAAGTAAAAATAAATAACAAAAAGTGAGTGAGTGAGTGAGTAAGTGAGTGAGTTATTTGTGCTCTTATTAACTTTACTAAGATTTATCTCGATTTAGTGATTATTATTGTTTTTCTATTAATTTTAATCTTAAACATGGCTGATTAATGATTATCCAGCTAACGCGATAGTGGATATACTGCTTATCCTTGGAGAATGTCAAAATAACTATCGAGCAGCGGCACGTCGATATGCTGAACGTTTCCCTTTAAGACGTCATCCGAACCATGCAACAATACGTCGCTTAACGGACAGAGCTCGTGGTGGACATCTTACTCGTCAACGCAGACGTCACGAGTATAATGAAAATGATCCTTGAGTTTTGGTGGTCTTAGCCATGACACATCTTGATCTTCATATCAGCAGTCGTCAAATTGAACAAGAAATCGGAATCCCACAAAGAACAGTGATACGCATTCTTCAAAAACTTAGATACCGACCGTACCATATAACTTTAGTTCATGAGTTACAGCCAATTCATACTGGATTGAGAATTAACTTCTGCAACTGGGCTTTAGCGAGGATAGCAGAGGATCCTGATTTCTTCAAGTACGTGCTCTTTTCAGACGAGGCTACTTTTAAGAACGACGGAACTCTTAACAGACATAATTGTCATTATTGGTCAAATGAAAATCCCCATTGGTACAGACCTGTGAATCGACAGAATCGCTGGAGCATTATGGTATGGTGTGGCATAGTAAATGGTTATTTAGTCGGCCCTTATTTTTTCGATGCTAATGTCAATAGGCATACTTATTTAGAGTTACTTAGGGATCAATTGCCAATACTTCTGGAAAATGTTGATCTGGCAACCAGACTAAGGATGTGGATACAACAAGATGGGGCTCCACCTCATTTTTCTAATATTGTCACAGAGTTTTTAAACCACAATTATGAGGGAAGATGGATTGGACGAGGAGGACCCGTTAACTGGCCAGCACGCTCACCAGATTTGACCTCTCCTGACTTTTACTTATGGGGATTTCTAAAGAACGTAATGTACGCCCAACGCCCAACAACAAGAGCGGACATGATAAACAGAATTCGACAAGCTTGCAACGCGATTCCGAGAGAAGTATTGCTAAGAACGGTGCGACATTTTCAAAGACGTTTGAATTGGTGCCTTGAAGCTCATGGAGGAAACTTTGAACATTTACATCGTTGATTGAATAAAAAGGTTTCACGTGAGAGGCAAGGGGACTCACGTTAAGCAAGCACCCCATCGTGAGTGGCAAGGGGACTCACGTTAAGCAAGCACCCCATCGTGAGAGGCAAGGGGACTCACGTTAAGCAAGCACCCCATCGTGAGAGGCAAGGGGACCTCTCATTGTTCCTTGGTGATGTAATACTAAAAGAAAGATTGGTAAAATTTTTATTTTTACAGAAACGTAAATTTAACTTAAGTCAAAACTTCTAAGTTAGTTAGTTTACATTTAAAAAAATAAATTAAAGGTCATTACGACCCAAGACCATATTTTTTCAGGCCCGTCTGATCAATCATTTAGATTCAAGAAACTCTCCCACTACTCGTGTTCTACTGAAATGCAAATCTTTTCACTTTCAGAGGTTATTGATAATTAGGTCTTGCGGGGCCTCAAAGAGCCAAAAAAAATTTTTCAATAATTAATTGAAAATCTTAAAATATTTCACTTTTTTCGAAACTGGGTACAAAAATTTTCTGGCTAGTTCCTAAATTGCAATTTGAAGTTCATAGGGTCCGAAATGAGGCCCCGGGCCCAATCTTTTTGGGGCCATCTGGTTGGAAATTTTAAAAGAATAAACTTTCCTCATGTAGTAATAAGCGAAAAAGGCTTTTTTCTCGTGAAAAAGGCTGCCAAAGATAAATGGGCCTTATCGAGCCCTTCAGGGCCTCAGTAAGGCCCAAAAAAAATTCCAAAAAATACAAAAAAATCGTAAAGTTTTCTGCTCTTTCCGAATCCAGGCTCAAAAATAGGGGTTTCCATTTGAAAAAACGGACTTTGGGTCCGTAGGGCCCAAAATAAGACCCCGGGGCCCAATATTTTTGGGGCCATTCGGTTAGAAATTTTAAAAGAATAAACTTTCTTCATGTACGTAATAAGCGAAAAAGGCTTTTTTCTCGTGAAAAAGGCTGCCAAAGATAAATGGGCCTTATCGAACCCTGCAGGGCCTCAGTAAGGCCCAAAAAAATTTCCAAAAAATACCTAAAAATCGTAAAATTTCCCGCTCTTTTCGAATCCGGAGTCCAAAATAGGGGTTCCCATTTAAAAAACTGGACTTTGGGTCCGTAGGGCCCAAAATAAGGCCCCGGATCCAATTTCGTTAGGCCCATTGAACTAGCCCCTAAAAATTATGAAACTTTGATCTTCACATTTTTTTCGATTTGGGCCTTCCCAAGCGAGTTATTCGGGTGGATCGATTAAAATGACTCACCCTGTATATGTTTTGCTAATGAGCCTTTTAAAGCAATCTCTTATTTAAAAAAAAAAAAAAAAAAAAAAAAAAAAAAAAAAAAAAAAAAATTAACAGTTTTTAGTTAATTTTTAAAAGATTTGTATTCGAAGTTTTTTTCATTCTCTTTATATTGTCATGAAAATTCACAAAAAAATAAAGAGAATGCGGGGTTGCAGAACTTCTTAAGAGTTATCTTGAATAATAACCGGCCTATTAGCAAGACATATTTATGATTAGGTGCATTATTTGGACCCAGAAAATGATTCCTAAAATTTCGTCAAAATCAGCGTTCCGCAAACAATGATCTTTAAAAATCCTTACTATTAATATTTTTCAAAAAAAATTGACGGTTGCATCAGAAGTTGAAGTAAAAACTGGTAAAGTAATACTTAATAGATTCAGAATCCGTTTGCTGATGATAAAAAAGAACAGTTTTCACTGCCTCAATTTCGTAAAAAAAAAAAAGGTAGTGGTAACAATAATAATATTTTTTATTGCTTGGAGGTCTATAAGTGTGAAAATTATAATCAATGAATTTTTTTTTTCATGAAATAAAATACATTGAAACCAAGAAAGTCATAGCTAGGACTTTTCCTATAGAGTAAGGCTTTTTAATAATGATGATTTTTGATAGCCTTTACTACTTACTTAACTTGTAGTAAATTGCAGGGAGTTTTTTTTACTAAGAACGGTCCTTCTGCTTTGGACCAAGAAAAAGAATGAATTTTCCTTCAATGAAGTCAAAAGAATAGATTATTCATATAAGTAGACAATTTTTAAAAAATTTTAGCGCACATAAGCTGAGAAGAAAATTTTTGGTATTTTTTAAACGCTTTAAACTATTTTAAATAATGTTTTGATTTTAAATTTTTATGCAAGTTACCTAGCATTCTAAAAATAAAATTTCTTCAGAAGTGCTTTTATAATTTTCCATTTAAGATTTTGATCAGATTTATACATTTTTTTTTTAACGGAAAATTCCGATCCACAAATATGACTTATTTTTACCCCTACAACCAGAGTTGCTCGAGCAATAGAATTCTAAAATCTTGACATAAATTAATAATTTTTGCTTTATTAAAATGATTTCGTTTTGAAACGCATCCTAAAAGCTGTCTATAAATGATCATAAACTCACGTCAGTTTGCAATAATAATTACCATTTTTCACATTTCCTTAAAATCAGCTTAGTAATTTTTTGCCATCATGAAAAAAAATGTTAACAAAAAGTAAATCTATATGAAATTCTAAAAAACAGAGCGTGCCCTCTGCACAAATTAACCTATAAATCGTAGTTTTACAACACTCACATTAAGCATTTCTTTAAATAATAACATTATAATTGTCAGCTGTTGCTAACAGAAAAAATAATAAAATGCCGGTGAAACTAATAAACTTGTACAGGATCAACATTAAAATAATATTAAATAAATCTTAATTAATAATTGCCAAAAAATTTTCAGTCATTATGAAAGCAATTATACACAGAATAAAAATAACCTATTTAAAAAACACTTCGGCTCAAGATGATCGACTGTCAATTTCTATTTAGAATAATAAATTTCAATTTTACCTCTAAAAAACTTTTGCACCAATCATAGCACGAATAAAAACTTTTTCAAGATGGCGATATCTCCTTTATACTATAGGATTACTATTTATTATGATCGTTATAATTCATTTTAAAACAAAACTTGAGATGAAAAACATAAAAAACAGTGAAAAATTTCATGTTTTAGAGGTTATGTACCGCAATTTTTTATTTTTCTTAACAATTAGTCCGATAACCCCATATTGTTATAATTTTAAAATGATCTTTGACTTTTTACCTTTAAAATGATACCTGACTCGTAGCAAACTAGTGTATTTGGACAATTTGGGGAATTTTTAAATGTTTTTTCCCATAAGAGTCCATGTTAAAAAAAAAAATTTTTAATGATTTTTTTCTCGAAAATAAGTCCGATGACCTTCCTAGTGTCCTCTAGGAAAGTTGTTGGTCTCACTTCAAGGAATCTACCTGATTTTTTTCGAAACTTATTAGTGTTTTTTTAAAATACTTACAAGCCACCTTAAGATCTTGAATCTTTCCACTAAACTCGCCCTTTTACATACAAAAAAGCTGTTTAAGCGAAAAAAAAAAAGTTCAATTTCTTTTTTACCGTCTCCAAGTTTAATCAATTTTTGAATCATCAATCTTAACAGGCAATAAACTATTCAGCTCGAGAGCTCTTCAATTGGCCAACCACCCATCAGATTACACCATTAAAAGTATTAGTTTTACGAGATTTAATATTTCACGAGAGAAATTAATATAACTTTTCCCGATCGCTTTGAAAGTTTAAAAACCCAACATCAAATTTTACATCAAAATGTGAAAATGAAAAAACGTCCCAATTACCCCAGCACCCTCGTTATTTTCTGACTTAAGGGTTGTGCCCCCCCCCCCTTTTTTTCCGTATTCACATCAGTTACTTGTCCAACAAGAAGCCGCGACGGGTCCCAGTTATGCAAGACCCGAGGAGGCGACTTGCATGCCAGACGCCGCGCCGCGAAGAAAAACTTGTTATAGTTGGAGCGCGTCGAGGCCAGCTGATGACAAGTCGAGGAGTTGTTGGACACTTCTTGTTACACTTTTCTTTTGAGATTTATCACTGTGATTTCGTACTGAATCCATTCGGATTGACGATACATTTTTTGAAAATAATAGAATTGGAACTCGATAATAAATCCTCTTTAAGACTCGAGTCGAATTTTCCAATTATTTTCGGTCGAGCAGCGTCCTCCTCGAAGATAAAGGTCCAGTGTACAGTATCGACCTTCAATTACGTTCTTTCGAATGTGGGTCAAGGACCCCTGTCGCTGAGGTCCTCGCGTCGATGCATGATTATAATTAGCGAACGTATCCGAGGCATGATCTCGATTCAATTGAGATAATTAGCGGTGCGTGCCTAATCGTCTCAAAGCATACTTGCAGCAAGTAGGTACAATCAGGCTTGCCCACCGATAGATTTCATCTTGCCAGATTATCTTGAAATTGAGCGGTTTGGTTAGGGGACTATTTTCTTTTTTTTAGTTGAGGGTTGTTTGAAAGTTTGCAAATTCAAATTACTCGTTCTTGTGTGCCATTGCGGCAATATTTTTTAAATTATACACATTTCACGAAATAATCAGCTTTTTTTCTGTGGTACAAAAAATAGTAATGATAATAATTTATTGTGTCGTTATTACTTGTGATGGTGAAAATTGGTCGAAGATTTTTTTTTGTCTGCATGATACATATTCAACAATTAGTTTAGTGTTTTGATATAAATTCGTTACACCATTTTATTTTTAAAGGATTTTTTGTATCAAATTGCTTGCTGCCTGCAGTTACACAATTATCAAAGAGTCAAAATAAACTGAAAATATTTTTTTTAATTTATAATCATGTATAGAATATTAAAACAATTTGAGGTGTAATTGCTATAGTTAAAACCTTGAATCAATTCTTATCATTAAACAAAACCGCAAGTAACCATATGACTTTGAAAAAGATAAAATAAAAGGACTCAAAGCTCAAATTATTTCGTTTTGCTTGAAACAAAGTCAATTATAGCATTAAAAAATTGTACACAGTTTGTAAATAAGTCTGATGAAAATGCTAAGACGTTGAAACAGCTGTCACAATTAAAATAAGTCTGTGTAGCCCACAAAAAACTTAACTGTGTTTTGTTTTTTAATTTAATTTGTTTAAAAAAAATTACTGTTATTCTAATATTAAGATTAATGGGCCACCGGAAGAGAGAAAAAACAATATAAAACAAAAATAAAATAAAATGAAATAAAATTATTAGAAAATTAATAAATAAAAAATCAAATATAATTTAAAATAATAATATTAATTAATTTAATATAACTTGCTGTTATTTTGGTGCTTGAATCTAAAAGAAGCTATCAACTTTTCATTTTCATAAATCGACGGGTGATACGAAAAAGGGCACTTCAGAAAAATTAGCAAAGTAAAAATTAACAATGTAGGCGAGCCACGTAAAAAATAACACGAGCGATTTTTTCATTATTTTGATAACTTGTTTTATTAAATAATGACGAAATCGCTCGTGTTAATTTTTACTTTGCTAATTTTTCTGAAGTGCCCTTTTTCGTATCACCCGTCGAAATAACATAATGGAAGTAAGATTTTTTATACGTAATTTTGACTATGTCAATTCAAGAAAAAGATGGTTTTCTCGCCTCCCGTAATATAAAAGGAAAAACGACGTGAAATATCTTACGCATGCTAGTAAAGCGAACAGATAGTGTTATAAATTCGCATTATGTAATCTTTTTTTTCATAAATTTTCCACAAACAGACTCGGTGTGCATTTACTTAAAAGCATTGCCTATTTTATTAGAGATGAAAGATGAGGCGTAAAAGCGTACGCAAAAAATGACTCGATCGCGTTAGTCTTTCAAATTATGGTGCACTTTCATATCGATTCGAATGGCGAGTAAAAATACAAATGACGAAACCTTGACTTGATAAGAATAATTTGTATTTTCTTCTATTATATACTCGACAAGATATTATTTTTTACATCGTACAGCTAATAATTAATAGTGAAGAACGGGTTTTTAATAAGAAAATGTAAAAAGATAAACAGGAACTCTTTGCTGCATTGATTATTTGAATAAAATTTCAAAAGGACTCTCCGTGACCTAGAAGTAGATATTCAGACATAAGCCGTGGAGTGGAAAATGATCGATGCTTCTTTTTCCGGTCACACTTTTTTACTCCACCCTTTTTTTTTTTTTTTTTTTTAAGCACAGCTCAAGTACCTTGTTTGCTGTCGAGTGCAACGCGATATCTTGTTTTTTATTTTCGAGTTTAAGTATTGATCGTACAGGGATAAAAAATATCACTTTTCACTTGATGAAAATTGGAAGGTAACTTAGAGATATTGAGATTTTGTATAATTTCCAAAAATAAAAAAAGTGATGAGTCTTGAAGTTTTCCCACTTTGAAATGAATTTGGCGTCTTAGTGAAATGATGTGCCATTTCAAACGGCAGCTCTAATTTTAAAAGAATCATCCCATTTCGAACGTGACGTTCCATTTAGCTTATCTTGAAGTGAGAATTTTTTTTGCTACTGAACGATCTTCTTTCATGTAATTTACCATAAAAAAAACTTTACCCGCAATTTTTTCAAAAACAAACACTTACTAATTTTCTACTCAAATTCCAAATCTATAATAATAATAATAATAATAATAATAATATTCAGGATGATAAACACGAAGACTAAATTCAATTGAAGTTTATATATCTACCAGGTAATACAAAGCTGTTTTAACAAGAATTAATAATAATAATAATGATAATGTGGAGCACCAAGCTGAATATTACAATGCCTAATCAACAATGAAGATGCACGCGAGGAGCTTTGTTATGGATAAACGATGATCTTGAAGATCCAGCAACACATGTAGGGGTTAATCTGAAAGTTTAAGCCCAGAAGCAATTAAGTCAGTAGCTATTAAGTCAGCAATGTTACTCAGCGTGACTTTGCGTACCTCCAATAGCTTATGTACCATCATCAACAACCTCCCTGCTATTGTTCACCCAAGCTTCAGAGCCCTCATACTTAGCTTTAAGAAGGGGATGATGCCGGGGGAACAAATATTTAAATTGTCTGGGATCATATTTTTTTCTTTTTTATTAGAGATAAGATTAATCTCTGGTAAAAAGTAAACTTTGAACTTATTGATTTTCTTAGCCCGTATTTCCATCGCAGTGGCCACAGCTTTGAAAATGTTCTAATGTGTATGGAAAAAGTAAATTGTTGTAATATTTTTTGGAAGTTTGAGTCCAGATTTACTCTTTGAGACAAATCAAAAGTCATAGGTGCTTTGAAACTATCACAGATAAAAGCAATGGGGCACGCAAAAAAAGTAACCATTTGAGAAAATTTTTTATGGGAAGGCGAGTTTTAGAATAAATTCTTGAATTCTAATATTTCAAATAACTGAAATGAAAACTTTTTTAAATTGTTGATTTTGAATCTCCATTAACACCCCTGATGCTTGAAAAACTCTTACTGTATTGCTAGAGTCAATTGATTAAAAAATTAAATGAAATTGTCAAATGCAGTTACAATGTACGTATTCGTTCGAATGTTATAAATCAATTTCATTAGCACGATTGGTAAACTCCCGAGGTCTGAGACATTCATAGGTGTGTAGACCCACAGGTTAGGGTAGGCCTAAATCAGAGTTGGGCAAGTATCCGAAGTTGAAATTTCGGATACTTTTGGGCTTTCCAAAAGTATCCGAAAAAAGTATCTTCGGATACTTTTCAATTTTTAAAAGTATCCGAAAAAGTATCTTCGGATACAAGATAAATTTCATGAAAGTATCTTCAGATATAAGATACATTTCAAAAGTATCCGAAAAAAGTATCTTCGGATACTTTTCAATTTTTAAAAGTATCCGAAAAAAGTATCTTCGGATACAAGATAAATTTCATGAAAGTATCTTCAGATATAAGATACATTTCAAAAGTATCCGAAAAAAGTATCTTCGGATACTTTTCAATTTTTTGAAAAAGTATCTTCGGATACTTTTTTTTTTTGAAAAAGTATCTTCGGATACTTTCATAATCGAAATATATCCGAACATACTTTTTGTGTCATAAAAATTTTATACAGTTAAAAAATTTAATTTTTTTTACTAATGAGTCCAATAACCAAAATCAAATAAAAAAATAATAATAAAATTATTAAAAACGTGATCCGAAATTGTTGGGGACGCTCGAACACATGCTAAGGATTTTCAAAGGATTTAAAATACTTAATTGCATATAATTTTTTGCAAAACAAAAAAAAAATTACTTTTTGAACCAACTCTTGAATTCAATCACCGTGCTTCACTACAATCAGCTTCTGTTAAATACGTAAATATGTTTGCATTATTTAGTCACGAAACTTATACAAGAGTTGTTGCGAGACAAATTTTTTGTTTAAACCGATTTCAATTCAAAGTTTTTTATATTTTAAAAAATTTGTAAAAATTTATTTTCATAAGACAAATTGGCATAAGAAAAAACAAGATTTTTTCATGGGATTTTTTAGAGATTTTTTAGATTTTTCAGAGGGTCATGTTTTATTATTATCTTGTTTTATATATATTATACAAATTGATAATCTACATTCGTCTTTTTTTTTCAATTTTAAAATATTAAAAGTTAACAAAAAATATTTACACTTAAATAGTATTCATCCTAATATTAAAAAAAAAATTTATTTATTTATCTTTCCGAACGGTTTTTAAAACACGTTGCTTATAATTTCAATTAAATTTTTGTATATTTATATTTTCATTTTATTTCCAACAACATAACTGTAATAACTCATTTTACGTTAAAAACTTTAAATAGACACATATAAAATTACATATTATTATTATTTAGATGTATGTATGTGCTTAATATTCTATTACGGTAAATCTTTCAATGTTAGATTGTTTCCTAAATTTCTTAAAATAATATCAGGTAAAAGGTTTTCAAAAATTAATTTTAATCGAGTATAAATTAATAATGTATTAAGCCTAAACTCATTTGATTTTTTGAAACTGATTTGTAAATCATTTCTAAAATAATAAAATTCAAATATAAAATAAAGATATAAAAAACTTTGAATTGAGACCGGTTTAAACAAAAAATTTGTCGTAACAACTCTTGTATTAACGTGTGAACAAGTTGCGCGACTAAATTATTGAAACGAAGCACGGTGATTGAATTCAAGAGTTGGTTCAAATAGTAATTTTTTTTTTGTTTTGCAAAAAAATATATGCAATGAAGTATTTTCAATCCTTTTATAATCCTTAGAATCCGTTCGAGCGTCCCCAACAATTTCCGATCACGTTTTTAATAATTTTTTTTTTTTTTATTTGATTTTGGTTATTGGACTCATTAGTAAAAAAAGGTAAATTTTTTAACTGTATAAAATTTTTATGACACAAAAAGTATGTTCGGATATATTTCGATTATAAAAGTATCCGAAGATACTTTTTTCGGATACTTTTCAAGTTTAAAAAGTATCCGAAGATACTTTTTCAAAAAAATAAAAGTATCTGAAGATACTTTTTTCGGATACTTTAAAAAATTGAAAAGTATCCGAAGATACTTTCATGAAATTTATCTTGTATCCAAAGATACTTTTTTCGGATACTTTTGAAATGTATCTTGTATCTGAAGATACTTTCATGAAATTTATCTTGTATCCGAAGATACTTTTTTCGGATACTTTTAAAAATTGAAAAGTATCCGAAGATACTTTTTTCGGATACTTTTCGAAAGCCCAAAAGTATCCGAAATTTCAACTTCGGATACTTGCCCAACTCTGGCCTAAATAGATAATAAAAAAACTCCCCGAGCCTGAAAATTCCAAAATACCTACCAGATCCAATATTGACTTTAAGCTTTTAACGACAAAAATTTTTTCTGTAGACCTCGAAAATTGATCGACATGTAATCAAGTAACGCATAAACAGCTTTCAAAAGATAATTCAACATGAGTGACGAAGGTGGTCCGTTGACGAACCACAAAGACAATGTCCACGCTCAGGTGATTGAGCGGTATTGTCCAAGCATCCTCTGCAATTAACCAAAAACTGTAAACAAAAAAATTAAAAAAAAAAAAAAAAATTTTATTGTATTTTGATGAAGCAATAAAAAAGATAAGAATAAAAATAGAAGTGTAAGGAATATTAATTACCATAGCCCACGTGGGACTTAATATTCGCAAAGGCGCAATTCCTCGTTTGAGGATCATCCGAAAACTCATTCGCCGCAGTTATAATCTCAGCGGCTTTGGGAATACCTCGTACGCTCGGCCAAAGTGAGAGCAACTAAATCGAATATTCTCCAAAGGGATAATCCGACATGTATGAGAAGATTGGCCGCGGGTGGGCGTGTTTCTTGCCCAAAATTCTGCGGCGGTTTATTGAAGGCCCCCTTAATTTGAATATTTGCAGCTTGAAAATTAATTGGTGGTCGCTCATGAGTTATTCATATCTTTTGAAACAGCTTTTTATTAGCTCAATTTACAAGAAAAAAAAAAAAAAATTTTTATTTATTTGTTTATTTATAAAATAAAAAGATGATTTTGAGGATATTCTCAATCGTGTTGTTTCTAGTTCAAATTTTTTATTAGTAACGAAACTTTATTTGGTACCTTATTTTTAATTGAATTAGAAAAAAATAATTAAAAAATTTAATAATATCTAAAACACATAATTTAAATAAAAACAGTTTTTAGCTTATAAAACGTCGCAAAGGTCTTTTTATTTCGCGGCTGTTGTGTCAAAAAAAATTTGTTTCGCTCCCTGGTACCAACAGACTGATAGGAAAGCTCATTTTCTTCTAATCTAGAAAAATTAAAATCTTGGTTAAAATAATAAATAAAGTGGTTTAGAGATATTTTAGTCACTGAAAGTCACCTCATTGTATCTTTATTACATACTATTATACTGTTTCAATTGCTTATGTCAGAATATGGGAATTTTTAAATTATTTATGATGATTATTCTTATCGTCATTAACTGTTACATCTCTACTTGTAACCAAAAAATTTCCGAAAACGTACAATATAAATCATATGAATCATAAACATCCATAGTAGCAATAAATTTAAAAATTGAAAATTTATTATCGAGTTTTCTCTCAGCTACAAACAATCAGATATTAAAGATATTTGTTTCTTTAGAAAGAATGTTTTTTAGGAAGAGAGCTACAGTGTAGAGTGATACATGAAAAAAGTCAACGAGGAGAATGAGTTGTGATAACAAGACGAGGTCGTGCGTGCGAAGAATCGAAGCTTCTCTCGATAATTCACTTTTTCGCACGTGTGAATTTTTTATGAATTCGTTCTCAGATTTACGACTGTTTTCACACCTCTAGAACAAAACGTCTATTCTTTTTTTCTAATAGTCAAACTTAGATAAATCTTTCGTTTGTATCTGTTGGAGTTTTACTCATAGTAAAAATATCGTCTTTTTAAATATAAAAAAAATTTTTTCTTAAATGGTTACTTGAGTAAATATTACAAAATTTTTAAAATATTACTGTCTAAAAAGATACTTTTTGTCGTCTAAGACAATTTAAATTTTAAAATAAATTTATAAACTTTCCAAAATTAAAAAAAAAATTAGCTTACCTTTGAATAAATTATCTTGGCTCGAGTTCAAAGAAGCATTGAAAATCCATCGAATCATAAGCCACAAAATAAAAAATCAATGTACATTCCGACACAAAGAGTTTATCATCAAATTTTAAAAGTCCTTTTATTCCATGAATACTAAACGAGCCAGTCGATAAGCTCGTCTTCCGACATTCTTTATAAATGCATAAGCAAATCCATTACAGTAGCTTTCGCACACCCCCAACCACATTTGTATATATATAAAGCCCAGGGAAGAGTGGGGTGGGGTAGGGGATGATGAAAAAGGCGATTATCGCCCGCGGTTAGCTTGGATTATCTCCAAGGATCGATCGGGCGCATCTCTGCTTTTGTCGTTTAAGGGCCTCGCGAAGTTATTGCGTAACTTACAGGCGGATATTTGAATGACAATGCGCGCTGTTCCCCGTTCGAGTTGTCAAAATGGTAATCGAATTTTGAAAAAAGGGGATGAGACATTGTCATTTCACAGTTCGGTAGGCTTTACTTTCGCGAGGAATGGTTTTACCGAAGTGAATTAGGTGCGTGCATGAGAAAATGTGATGAATTTTTATCGATAACTTAAGTATAAATTGAACGAAGTTTGAAAATTTAAAGTATTGTATATAGTCGTTTGAAGATGACATTGTATGTTTAAACGGCCGCAATGAGGCTTTTCTGTAAACTATTGTTAATAATGGATTTGTGAAAATTGAAAACATTTGTTTTATTGATTAATTAATAGACCATGGATTGTCACCAAGTATATGCAAAAACTATGGAAATTTAAAGTTGTGAGTAGTGATAAAAACTTTAAATGTGTTGATAGATTTTATAAATATTTTTAGACCATCTCACAGGGTCACAAACAAGAATTTTGAAATTTTTGACAATTTATAAAGTATATATTACTCATAAGAATTTTTTTCTTCTACATTACGCAACTGACTCGATTACTAATCTCATTTTTAAAGCTTGAGAAATATTTTTCTTTTACGAGTTTGAGCTTTAAAAAATCAATTTTTACAACCTCGAAGTCGACAAGAATTCAAGGAATAGGTAATCACAAACAGTACTTATTACTTTCACAAATAATACTAGCAAGGGTTTCATTTACTTGGCAGTACTTTTCGCTACATAAATATTTTAAAGCTAGGTTAATTGTAAAACGTATATTTGGTATGAAAGGGTTAATAATACAGTAATTTAATAGTAGTAAAATCTATTAAAATGTATTATTTCTGGCTAAACTATGTCAGGAACTTTCAAAATTAGACATTTTGTAGTAAATCTAGTTATGATTAATTAAGCTCTAATTGTAATCAAAAGTTTGATTACAATTAGAATAACTTAAATTTAAAACATTTTTCTTCAATTACAAAGATATCAATTTAAAATTAAAATTTAAGGCTTATAAAATATTTTAACTGTATCAACAAAACTAAATAAGCCTGAAGATGATGACACATACAAACAAATTTGGGGCGAAACTACTGCAGCAAAAAATTTCTCATGCGACTCTGACACGAGAGATTAGTTTCATAGGACTTTGAAGCTGGGATCAAAGGATTCGAGAAAGGTTTTTCTTCCCTTTTTTTCACCCACTTTGACTTTGATACTCTTTTAAAAATATAAAAATTTACTAAAATTTTTTTGTAATATTTGACGTTGAAATCTTGTTCCAAAAAATATACTTTATATGCGAATAAAATACAAAAATTTGTGTATTACGAGGACTTTTCTGAAATTAAAATTTTTACACTTACTTATGTTGTTAAATCTTTACATTTCAATGAAGAGATGTTGATGAAATAAATAAAACAATTACCTTTGATTGTTCAAAAAAATTATATTTTCAATCAAAAATTTGTTTAATCCAAAATTTAAAACAAACAAAGTTTTCTTGGGCTTCCTTGATGAGAAATCTAATATTAAATTAATATCAATTTTAAATTAAGAGTAAAACTCTTCATTCCTCACATGTTTTACCGCACAGTTGCTGATTTTTCTTTTAATTTTTGAAATTATTTAAAAAATTGAATAAATTAAAATTTTAAATTTTAGTAAATACACACAGTGTTACATAATAATTTAAATAATTTAATTAAACTAATATATTTTAATTTAAAATGATTTGAACATATTAAAATTTAATTTTATCAATTTGTTTAATTATTTTAAAAATAAAAATAAAAAATAAAATTATTCAGTGCAAGAAATATTTTTTTGATAATAGAATATAATTTTTTAAGGTTTGAATATTTATTAAAAAAAGGGGGCAAAACAATGCAGAAAAAAATGAAAAAGACTGCAAGGAATATATAAACGGAAGATTAAGACTAACCGTGATGGATCGTGGGTTAAGGGTCAAAGCGCTCCCAGAGTGCTTTTAAACGAGATTTTTATGCGAAAACCCGTCGACCTTTTCTCAGGATGAGAAAAAAGAGTCGGAGAGAAAAGAGAAGCGTGTAATAAGTCGGTCAAAGAAGTAAAAAAATGACGATAATAATTGTGAGAAGGATTTCAAGAAAAGGAATAAATAGGAATATGAAATTCGCGGTTAACTCGAGGCTTGCGAATACCATCGAGAGAAACCGCGAGAGCAAAGACTGAATTACGATTATGATTTCTTTCTCCCTTAAACTCGATTTATCGTTTGTGCGTGTGTGTGTTACATAATATATTTTTCCCAATCAGTTTTTCCATAGTAATTTACCTCTTACTTTACAAGACTGTTAATTAAGGGTTTGTTTATAATGAACATGCAGCTTGATTTTTGACTGTCGTTAGGTAAATGAAAAGCCAATTATAAATAAAGACTCTTTGCCAGATCTAACAAAAGAACTTGACTCAGCAAAACATTTGCCTTTGTTTGCTTTTCTCTTGAATGCTTCAAAACTACATTTCAAACTCTATGAAAATTATCAATTAAAATCATATTTAAACATATTTTGTGCTAAATGCTGCTAGTTTGTTATTAAATCCAGAATGTAAACTGTAACAAAGATTCTTATTTGTGAGAATAAATGATAACATAACTGTTGAAATTGCACTAAAATTTATTTAAAAGTTCTCTTATCTTGAAAGCTGATTTTATATTTACAAAGACTCACTTAAAGTAATTTATCTTAGTTAATCGAGCTGACAAGTTAAGGTAAATTCTAAAAAGAAAAAGAAAATTTTTGATTTGACACATCAAACTTACCAGGCTCTTAGGCGTTTGAAAGAATCTTGAAAATTCACAAATTCAAATAGTCTAAGATAAGGCCGACACCACAGACTTTCATCGATTTGTCAAATTTTTTATTTTTATTATAATCGCAAATTAATTAATTATTTTTAGAATCAAACTTGGAGATCAAAATACAAAAAAATTCCTTCAAAAATAAAAAAGGTAAATTTCAGGTCATGTATGGATATATTTTAATAATGAAAATTCAAGTTCAGTTATACAATATTCAATTTCAGGTAGTTTTGTCACGAATTTTTTTACTAAAAAAAAAAAAGGCCAGTACTGAGAAAAGTTAGATGGACGTTATGTTTTCCAATTGACTTCCACAAACTTTTTCTTTCATGCAAATCTCAGTCACTTCTGTTTTTTCATCTTCTTTTTTCTTTTAACTTACCCCTGAAGACTTTTACGAGCGTCTCTAAAGAGTTGAATATTTCAAAATTCTTTCTCTCATTAATATTTACCTCAGTTTCTTTTATTCCGAGTCAATTTTTATTAGTAATAAAAAAAAGTACTTGTTTTCGAACCTCACATGTATGATAAAAAAAAGCCTTACTACATCGATGGTCCCAGCAAAAAAAAACCTTAGCTCAATATCTGCCACGAATAAAGTTACAATGAGACGACTTTCGGTCACTAAAATGTCTCCAAATCACTTTATTCATGATTTTAATTTTTGTAGGTTAGAAGAAAAAGACCTGGTATGTTGATACACGGAAGCGAAAAAAGTTTTTTCGACTCACCAGCCACGAATAAAATCACTCCTTGCGATTTTCATAAACTGAAATCTTAGAGTCATTTTATTCGTGGCTGGTGTGTATAATATATCAACAGATTGATAGTAAAGGTCATTTTCTTCCAAGCTAAAAAAATTAAAATCATGAATAAACTAGATTTCTGAAATTTGAATAAGAAAGTTGTTATTGATAAAATGTATATAAATTAATTATGTATTAAAGGACGTTAATGTCCGTTGATGATGAAATAAATAAATAAGTAAATAAATGAATAAAGTGATTAAGAGAAATTTTAACAACCAAAAGTCGTCTCACCGTAACTTTATTCGCGGTAGATTTTGGGCTTAGGTTTTTCTTTGCTGCGGGACCATCAAAATGAACACATTCTAAAATAATACAACTTAAAAATACGCGAAATCAACCAAACTTTTGACGAAAAAATCGCTGAATCGCACGTAAAAAAATTTCCCAGAAAAGTCTGAAGACGTCCCGCAAGAAAATTAAACTTGTTATATCAAGGCAATAAAATCCCCGCGAAAATCTAACGATGAACCACTGCATAAGACACCGCTGAACTTATGAATGTATAAGAGAATCTCTTTACTCGCTACCGCGAGTTTATCTTTAAGTTTTCGCTATACTTTTTTTCCTCTTCATTATTTTGAGTTTATCTTTACGAGGCTCATTTATGACCCTTCTTCCAAATAAAATGAGCGAATCTCTCTTAAACTTTGACCCATTAAAATTTTTTCCGTACCATAAAAAAAAATATATTTTAAATAAAAAATTTCGCCGAGATGAAATACCGAGGGTTTACTACCCAATTTCAAGCAAAAATTTTTTAATAAAAAAATCTAATTACCCTCATTGTTTGCTAAAATTAAAATGACAAATTTTGAAAAGACGAAAATATTAATATTATACGGTTGACAATAAAATTTTTAATTTAAAAAAATTTTGTTGTTCCAGCTTTTATGATATCCGAGGTGGGTTCAAAAGTAAAAATAAAAGTAATAGAATTGTTGGATATTCTCATGCGAGATCCAAGATCGTCTCTAACTTCTCGTAAAAATATTTAAAAGTCCCTCCGCTACCGTATTAAAATGGAAAATAAAAAGTTCTCTCGTCTTTTTCCCTTACAGAAATAATAAAACTCGTCTCAAAGTTATAAATTCATTTTCCGGAATTTTTTAAGATAAAAGGTACATGCAAGAACCCTCGTTCATCAAATTTCCTTTAGTAGACCAGTTTTTTTATCTATATTTTTTTGGTAACTCTCAAGGGTCTGAATTCGAGGAATTTTTTTTATCGTTGCTGTTTTTTGACGTCACGTTTCTTTCTTTTCGCTCTAATTAGCGAAAGCAAAGAACTCGTAACATTGTTAAAGCTCAATCTACCAAGTCAGTTTTTATTTTAAGTATGACGGATGATTTTTTCGAAAAAGAATTTCCATTTTTTTATGATTTTTTCTAAAACTCAAGTTTCAAAATGTTCTTCAAACTCGCATGAGAGAATAAACATTACGTCTCGAGAATCCATAATGGCCGTAATTCAAGAAAACTACATTAAAAACATCTGTCGTACGATAAAATACGAGACAAGTTTCCCCTCACACTCGACTTTTATTTGTTTTTCTTTTTATTTCTATCGTACATGCTGGGGTAAATTTCACGTTACTGCACTCAAGGGGAAAAATTTTTCAAAAACTTCTTTTACGCACATTTTCTGTCTCAGTCCATTAAAGACACAAATAATTGACAAACAAGAAATTTCAAATCTTTTTTCGACCAAATTTAATATTGTAAAGAAAAGATGAATTTCTAAACGACTATGAACGTCAAGTTTAATTTACCATAGAAACAGAAGCACTAAGAGCAAATGAAATTTTTTTCACTTTTACTAACTTTTGATAAAAAGCAGTGCCAGAAAACTGAACAAAGAATTTGTTTATTGGATGCAGTTTACAGATAACTCGATATTCTGTTTCACCGAGTATCAGAGATAAAAAAAAAAAAAAAAATTAGTAGGTGTTTACGCACGCATCGATTTTTCGGGCGTCTGGTAAACTTTCGGCTTCGAAAGCGTGATAGCTACTTTTTGATGCAGTGGCTTTAATAAAAATGAAGAAAACTCAAGAAAAAAAAAAATAACTTGTGAAACTGTTTAAAATAAATTATTCTCGAAATTATCTACACCAAATGAACTATTGGTATGTAAAATTAAATTTTTTTTTTATAAGCTTGTATAGTATTACCTGTTGGTTCCATACAGTTATGAACTCAAATAATTACCATATTTTTATATATTATATATAATATCAAATCATTAGTTACAAAATTGTATTAAAAATGCTCATTTCCTTGTTACAAAAACTATGATAAAATGTTTTAGAACAAAGGTTCAAGCTTGAAAACTTAAATTACAAAATTTTCCTTAAAATAAAAGCCATTCATATAAATTTTTCAATTTAAAACCTTGATAACTTACTTTTTCAAAGTGTATATAAACATATACTTTCAGGTTGAATTTCCAGCATTACCCTCAGTAACCAAAGCCAATATGCTGAATAAAATCAACATTTTATTTACAATCACATTGCTTACCATTGAAAACACTAACGCCTTGAATCAGTCCGAAGTCATTCTCAATGGTTCCTTGGAACAGATATCCTTCGACATAGTTCGCAAGACTGGCTCATTCGTCTACTCAAACTGCAAATCTTTTCAAATTATCATCACTTGCAACGTAACGGAAACGCGCTTTGGTGCACCAGATCGAAAATGTGTGAGCAGGTTTGAATCTAAGGCAAAAGTCGATAAATACATTCTAAAATCTCTAACAGAAAAAGTAGTGTTGATATCATTCGATATAGATGTGGTGATGAGTGCGGAAATCTTATCGAGGAACACGAGTTTCATCAAATACCGCGAAGACAATCTGAAGATCCGACTCCTCAAAATTTCCGATTGCTCGCACAAGGACATAAGCGTACCCGGGGCAGTTTCGGGTCTTCTGGTGGTCAACGAGAACGGAAGCTTTGACCTGGTGTACAGCACCGAAGACACGGTAAGCCTGGGCCAGGGCACCTACAAAATAAGGTACGACTCCACCGGCAGAAAAATCCACGGACCCGAGAATTACGTCGTCTTTGGCTTGCCACCGGATGCAGTTGTGTTCACCCAACCTCTTCTGCTGGACAATTCTGGTTCTTACCTCCACGAAGTCAGTTCGGAGCTCCAGCAATCCTTGTTCCGAGTCAACCCCAACGGAGAAGCGGTTCCCATTGCGTCCAACAAGGACTACCTTCTGTCCACCTCCACTGCTCAGGATGTCCTGGGAGTATGCTGGGTCAACGACTCGAACAACGTGACCTGCAGAAGGTACGAATTGGACGCGAACCTTAAAATCGATATAGATTTGAAGATCCTGAACGAGTCAGACTCTGCCTATTCTGTGTGGCTGAGTCCGTTCAATCTGCAACAGGCCGGGATGTTACTGATTGGTGGTATTATGTCCGAGATATCACCCCAAAGTTTGAATTTTAATATGACGAATTTTACGGTAGTTGAGATTGGACCGGATGGACGGTACAGTGAGCCTGAAAAGATTCAAGGATTAGATCTGGAATGCACCAATAAGGTTTCGCCGTACCCATCAATTATATTGAGTAATGTGGTGACTCGAAGTAAAGATGGATATTGCTTACAGTTTTTGTGTGCTAAGTATCTGGCCAAATTAAAAAGTGCTCTGATATTTATCAACGAGTGCCATCGATTCATATCATGATTTCCATCTTGATTTTGTCATAAAAAAGTTAATTCATAATTGTTTTTACTCACAAAATAATTTTGATGAGATAGAAATTTTTAACGCTTAACGGCTTAAGCTATTATTATGAAATAAAATATAATATTTTTGTATTTACTATTTTGTATTAACTTATACCAATAAGACTTATTTAGATTATTAAGAAACTTAGTAAGCTTATAACGTACTTATTAAAAAATTGTTTTATAGTTTTACCTGTGATGCCTAGTTTATCATGTACAATAATAATCAAACAAAAAAGCTATATATATCCGTACATCATAATACAAGGTTAAACTCCGTGATGATCAAAAGAAAATTTTTTAAAGAAGAGTCTTGAGTTTTCAAGTTCAATTATTTATTATTTAATGGTTTATGCATTGTTAATACATATATAAGATAATAAATGCTTCTTAAAAACAGGAGTATTTATTTAAAAAGATTGATTCTTAAAATTCAAAATATTCTTTTAATTTACCCATGACGTCAAGTTTACTCAAGTGACTTTAATTTTTGTCATGTACAAGCGGTTCAAAGAATTTTCATCAGATAGAGAAACTTAAAAGAACGAAAAGATGAGAAACGCTTAATTTAAAATTTACTCAGGCAATTCTAGAAATTGTAATTTACTTATTTTTTGAATACTTTATTTTTAAATTTCAAATTACAAATTCAAAAATAAGTTGAGCTGCAGACTAAAGGCACTTTTTTAAGGTGGTTAAACATTTACAGGTTCAGCTATGAAAATCTAACATAATTACAAGTAATAAAAATTATTGCTTGCAATGTCAATTGCAGGCACTCAATAGAAAAACGTCGAAAACTAAGTGTTGTTTTTAAGTATGTAAACATCTATAACTTACATTCCTTGAATATTGAAGCAGTCATAAGTCTTCAAAAATTTAGAAAATTAGTAGTTAAAAATAATTTACAAACCAACAGCTACACATCTACACTATGCCTGAAGAGTCGAGTCTTCCTCGAGGCAGAGGTTGACCCCATTTGCAAGGACAGTTCGGAGTAATACAGCCACAATCATTCTTAGCCTAAACAAACCAATGAAAAAACAGTCTTTGTTTAAATCAGATAAACATGAACAGTTAAAATAAAAAAATAATTATTCAAATACCTTATAGTACTCTTTGATACACTTTTCTATCAGCGGAAACACATATACCTTAGGCTCAACTGAAATGTCGATATTCATAAATCGATTTACTTCAGAATAGTAATAATCAACAAAATTTTCAAGAGATTTCTTCACTTTGGGCATAGATTCAACAATTGTTGAATTTCTTTCAGTTTCGCTGACATCTATGAACATGATCTGAAAGTGTGTCTCGATTGATTCGTACGCTTCTTAATCAAAGATTCACTAAGAGTCTTCAATCTCCAAAGAATATACTCCAAATAAAATACGATTCTTTTTGTTTTGCACGAATCCTGTAAAATATAAATTACTCAAATATTTTTTTATTTATGTTTTATAATAACAGTTTTTTTTAACCATCAAAATGTTAGTAGCATAATGTGAGAAGTCTATAAGTAAACAAAATACGTATAAGTACATGACAAAATCTATATAAGTGATAAAAATAAAGGAAACTATTTTTGTTGCCCAAAAATATTAAAATTTTGATTGTACATTTTTATCAGCAGTTATAGATGTCTCTGTCATGAAAGCTGGCTTGTAGATTATCTTACTTGATTTATTTTTTTGATAATTTTCAAATGAATTCAAGATTTCGTGAAAAAAATTAATAATAATGTAAAAAATTTCTCAAAATGAAGTTATAAAAAAGCTTAAAATACTTAAAATAAAAGAAACCACAAAAGTATATATACCTCAGCTCGAGTGACGTCTGTATAGTTTTTAATTAAGTCGTAAATTTGAGAATATTTGAGTACAGACGATTCAATTTCTTTCATCAACTTGAATACACGATCGATATTTTCTTCAGAGGTCACATTTTCATTTGCTTTAGTAAGTATTTTTTCCAAATCTTTGGCAAAGCAGTATGGCTTATCTTCATTTTTTCTACCATCTTTGCTTTAATAACTTCTACTTCTAAATTACTGAGATCAGAGCACGAAAAGGATAATTTTGACATTATTAAAAAAATTACCACATACACGCAGCAATGAAAAAATAGTCTAGTCATGATGGTAGCAAAATTTTTAAAATGACTGCGACAGCACTTCGGTTTCGAAATGTTTTTAAGGCTTTTTCGAGTTGATTCAACTTTATCTTATTAGTCGAATTTTAACAAATGAATTTACTTTGACGTCAACTGTTATCTTTTATCAACATTTAAAACTCAAAATTTGTAGTTCTAAAGAGACTAGCTGATCTTTAAAAAATACCAAATTATTTTTTGTCTACTATTTCTTTAATTGAAAAAAAAAAAAAAAAAACTATCTCACAAACAGCCGATTATCTTATTGAAATTGAAGATTTCTTAAAATATACGAATTCGCAGAAAAAAGTTAACGCTGCAGAGAAATAACCAACAAATAAAACAACAATTAGTTCTTCAAACAAAATACTTTTTTCAGAGTACAACGACGAATGGTTCATATAAGAATCAATTTCAGAGTTTACGAATTTCATCATGCCAGATTCTTCGATTTTCCGTCCTATTTCATCAAATTCTTCTGCAAACGGGGAAGCTTTTTCATACGGAAATGCCATGAATTGATGATCAAACGAAGGTCCAGCCAATTTCATAGCTTGATTTCCCTCAGCATCGAGATAATTACTAACTAAATAAATAGCAGACCTAAGTTTACCAACACAAATTACGTTCGTGCCTTCGTTTAATTTTTCCATGCAGTTGATTTCTGTATCAATTTCCAACGCACGAGCCAAAAATTTTTTTACTATCTCGGCATCGTGAACATTACCTTTGTATCGACTGTAAATTTTCATTCCAGAATCAATTAGATCTTGAAACGAGTCAAAATTAAGTTCTTCAGTTTCAATTTTCATATCCGCTAGAACGGAGAATAAAATATTTGAGTATATGATAGACATAAAAGATAAGAACAAAAAAACGAAAATTTCAACATGTTTCGCCGGTGGCTTGACTGGGCCTCCAATCAATATCTGATAAACGTAAAAAATACTCCACATCTTATTCTTAAATTTCAAAAACTTCGATAGACCAAAAAATGTTAGTAGTATCACTGGAAAGCTTACAATGTAAATCAACATGACTGCAGAAAAATTAAATTTGGATTTCTTCATGATCGGTACAATCGTAACGAATTTACTTTCGTCAACTACATTTCCTATGATAAGTTTTTTCTCAAAAAAAAATTTGTCTATCATGAAAGAAACTGGTATGAGTCGCACTTTATTTTCCTCCAAAGCCATTATCTCTTTGTCGTATGACGAATCACTATCGTCTCTAACACTTATGAATTCAGGACTAAAGTTCAAACTATTTAAAATTATCTCCACGAATGCGTAATGCTTACCGTAAGCTTTAATGATCTTTCCGTCTTGCTCTTCGTACATCAAGCTCGGTGTTGAATAAAAAATGGGCATTACCACAGGATACTTGTTAGCGTTCTTTACTTTGTCAGGAAAAATTTCACTGGTGTTTCTTAAAACTTTCGTGACGAATGTTTCAGTAAATGGATTATAATGAGTATAAGTGGATGAATTTGAGCCATTTTTAAAAATTACGGTAAAATCTAGAAAGTTTTTGGTCCATGCATGATGTAATATTTTCTTCACTTCGTCTTCCGAATCGAAGATACTGTTCCAAATTATAAGCAAACATTTTGGTCTTGAAGGTACGGGTGAAATTTCGATGAACTTATCAATGGTCTTGAAGATTTCATTTAATGCTGGATACTGCTCATTTTTTTGAGCAAAGATTACGTAGACTGTGGACTTTCGAGGATTACTGAATATCGGGAAACTTAGCGATCCCTGTGCTCGTTGCGTGGCATCAAGATCAATAATTACTGATGAAGTTTGACTTACGATTTCACGAAGGAATAGACCTTGTTGTTTGCTTAGATGTATCGAACTGACTTTGAATATAGTAATTTGGTACAGCTGCAAAGATTCAAGAAATTTTTGAACAAAGAAAAAATTGGTTTCTGCGTGAATTTGGCAGAAAGAAATCGCGGTAAACCATAAGACTACTATTGTAATATTCATTTTTTTTTGTTTTTTTTTTTTTATCTGCAGTTTCAAATGTGTTTTTAGTGATGATTTTAACGCAAAAGTTAAAATGATACTGCTGCCATAAATGTTTTCGGAACTTATTGTAGATTACATCTTTCGATATTTCATGTGACTAAATAAATAATTTCCCGAGCCAATTAGTATTTATGTATATTTGTATAACTTATAAATTTAAGCGGCACAAAAAAACGGATAAAATAAATTATATGTATTCCTTTTTTCTTTCGAGGTCGATAAACATTGAGAAATAAGTTTAACCCTTTGAAACTCGATACCAGGTGCCTTAATGATGGTTTAAAAATTACTATCAACTTTTTATTGTCTGATTTATCAATTTTTTTAATCAGAAATTTTTTTGAATGTAATTATAATATTGAATGAAACTTCTATGAATTTTACAATCTTGGTGTACTAGAGTAATAAATAAACACATTATATGCGAAAATAAGGAACGAATTCCAGATTCTCAAGTTAGAATTTGGGAAATAATGAACATTTAATTTGTAGCGTATTTAAAATTTAATCATTTCAGTATCAATTAATGGTAAAAATTGTATTAGTGAATTACAAAAGGATTGAGTAATCTTGATGAAATATAAATTTATAAGGATTTTTGTTTATCAAACATTTTATTTTTATGTATTTTTGTAAAACAATATTTTTAAGTACAATATCAATACAATTATAACTTTATGTACAATTAAGCAATTCAAAGAATTTTCATCAAATAGAGAAACTTAAAAGAACGAAAATATAAGAAACACTTCATTAAAAATTTACATAGACAATTCTAGACATTATAAATTACTTATTTTTTGAATACTTTATTTTTAAATTTCAAATTACAAATTCAGGATTTAAGGAGGTTCAACATTTACAGGTTCAGCTATCAAAATCTAACATAATTATAAGTAATAAAAATTATTGCTTGCAATGTCAATTGCAGGCACTCAATAGAAAAACGTCGAAAACTAAGTGTTGTTTTTAAGTATGTAAACATCTATAACTTACATTCCTTGAATATTGAAGCAGTCATAAGTCTTCAAAAATTTAGAAAATTAGTAGTTAAAAATAATTTACAAACCAACAGCTACACATCTACACTATGCCTGAAGAGTCGAGTCTTCCTCGAGGCAGAGGTTGACCCCATTTGCAAGGACAGTTCGGAGTAATACAGCCACAATCATTCTTAGCCTAAACAAACCAATGAAAAAACAGTCTTTGTTTAAATCAGATAAACATGAACAGTTAAAATAAAAAAATAATTATTCAAATACCTTATAGTACTCTTTGATACACTTTTCTATCAGCGGAAACACATATACCTTAGGCTCAACTGAAATGTCGATATTCATAAATCGATTTACTTCAGAATAGTAATAATCAACAAAATTTTCAAGAGATTTCTTCACTTTGGGCATAGATTCAACAATTGTTGAATTTCTTTCAGTTTCGCTGACATCTATGAACATGATCTGAAAGTGTGTCTCGATTGATTCGTACGCTTCTTAATCAAAGATTCACTAAGAGTCTTCAATCTCCAAAGAATATACTCCAAATAAAATACGATTCTTTTTGTTTTGCACGAATCCTGTAAAATATAAATTACTCAAATATTTTTTTATTTATGTTTTATAATAACAGTTTTTTTTAACCATCAAAATGTTAGTAGCATAATGTGAGAAGTCTATAAGTAAACAAAATACGTATAAGTACATGACAAAATCTATATAAGTGATAAAAATAAAGGAAACTATTTTTGTTGCCCAAAAATATTAAAATTTTGATTGTACATTTTTATCAGCAGTTATAGATGTCTCTGTCATGAAAGCTGGCTTGTAGATTATCTTACTTGATTTATTTTTTTGATAATTTTCAAATGAATTCAAGATTTCGTGAAAAAAATTAATAATAATGTAAAAAATTTCTCAAAATGAAGTTATAAAAAAGCTTAAAATACTTAAAATAAAAGAAACCACAAAAGTATATATACCTCAGCTCGAGTGACGTCTGTATGGTTTTTAATTAAGTCGTCAATTTGAGAATATTTGAGTACAAACGATTCGATTTCTTTAATACGAATCTTCAACTTGAATACGTGATCGATATTTTCTTCAGAGGTCACATTTTCATTTGCTATAGTAAGTATTTTTTCTAAATCATGAAGACAGGAGCATGATTTAAGTTCAATTTTTCCTGGCGATGTTACTATCACCTTTGCTTTAATAACTTCTTCTTCTAAATCACTGAGATCAGAGCACGATAACGATAGTTTTGACATTATTAAAAAAATCACCACGTACACGCAGAAACGAAAAAATAGTCTAGCCATGATGGTAGCAAAACTTATGCGTCGAATTTCACCAAATGAATCTACTTTGAGGTCAACTATTATCTTTTATTAACATTTAAAATTCAAAATTTGTAGTTCTAAAGAGACTAGCTGATCTCTAAAAAATACCAAATTATTTTTTGTCTACTATTTCTTTAACTGTTATCAAACGTCATTGAATATTACTATCTTGGTGTACCAGAGTTATAATGAACCGTCACACATTACATCCGAAAATAAGGAACGAATCCTAGATACTCAAGTTAGAATTTGGGAAATAACGAACATTTAACTTGCAGCATATTTATAATTTAATCATTTCAGTATCAACTAATGATAAAAAATAAAATTGGTATGTTATAAAAGGGTTGAGTAGTGTTGATGAATTATAAATTTATAAATATTTTATGTTTAGCAAAAATTGTATTTTTGTAAAACAATATTTCAATAGTAAATTATCTAATGTTCAGAAAATTTTTTATTTGTAACAAAAACTGAATTAAGAATTATTAAGAAAATTCTTTATCTTTGCTACCCAGATGTGTAAATGAATCTGAATTTGTTAACTGAATCTTGCATAAAAACTGGAAACAAGGAAACCGATTGGTGTAGTAAAGTTCTCCCAACTGCTTTTTATTGACGTCAGCCTCTCCACGTCCTCGTCCACCACAGCGTGAAATGCTTTTTATTTATCATCATGTAGGGGCGACGAGTAAGCTTTTTGAATCAGTGGAATTTCCGGAGCCGTGTACAGCGGACTTCAGCCGAAATAATTCAATGTGGTCTTTTAAAAGGATTTTATTTATAACATTGACAGATAGTTTCATAGGTGGCCTACATAAAATACAGAAATAGTATACATAAAATTAAGTTCGTACTCTTAGTAAGTTATTTATTTACAGTTGAAAAAAATGTATAAATTGATATACAGCAACTACAGAATGCCAGCGTTATAATGATGATGACTGCTATACTGTATGGGATGAATGTTGGTTTGCGGGAGAACCTGAACCTGCAGATTCAAAGAAACTGCCAAGCTGTTAACACTTCCAGGTCGAAAGTCATATACCATTTCATTCTTAATATAATCGATGTAGCTAGAGACTTCAGTGTATAAATCAGGATTTCCCGCTCCACAGCCACCACCAGATGCAACACCGTAGACTATATTTCCTTGTACCAGCGGGCCACCACTATCACCCTGTTGAAGAAAATTTTTTTGAGAATTATTTTATTTATTGTCTTTTTGGTGTATTTTTATTCTTGTTTAAAAAAAAGTTGTTAAAATAAAAGTTATAAGCTTTATGAGAAATTGAGATTTTTAAGATATTTTCTACTATATGAAACTCGGTTATTTTAAAAGTATCTTGTATGTGATGTAGATGTATCTTGTTCTCTGATATGTTTTAACTAGCTAGGATGTTTTGTGTCTACGATATTGCACTTTTTATGAAATTAGTTTCGTCTTAATGTATTAAAGTAACTATTGCTGATTCAAATTTTATAATATAAAACTTTTTACAAACATGACAAATTCCATGTCCACTTCCTTGTCCAAGTTTGCAACAAATTTGAGCACTATTAATGTCATGTAGGAGCTTGTAGTACTGCGAACATTCTTGATGTGAGACAACGTACATGAAGGACTTTTTTAGGACTGTAGATGTGGGTCCATTCATTCGCTCACTACCCCAGCCACTAATAATTAGTTGTTGCCCGACTCTGAGCTCAAAACCAGGTGGTGGTAGGTTAATAACTTTTACGACATTTGATTCTACGACAGAATTTAGAAGCTAAAAAATTAAAATCAAAGATTTACATAGCTGCACTCGAAGACTGTTTGAAAAAGTAAATTTTTTTAAGTAACTCACAGTTACAACACCGACATCGTTCGGATGGAACTGACGGTGCCCACCTGATGTGTGGTAATTCTTGTTGTAAGAGATCCGTCGTATGGCATACGATTGACCTCGACCAATAGTGGTAGTGCCAACTTCCACAGTGATCTGTGAAGCTTCGTTTAATTTTACAATGTACTCGTTCAGGCAGTGAGCAGCGGTGAGGACGTGTGATCGACTGATCAGTGCACCTCCACACGTGTGTTGACGGAAAATTTGAATCGAAACCTGGTGTGGAAAGTCATAAGGTCCTGCTACTTGTGCCAGAGGTGTTAGTCTCTTGAACTTGTTGCCAGCAACTGTTGAAAAATTCTCGACTAAAAATTATTCTGTAGTTAGATTGTATGGATTGTTCTAGAAGTTATCTTAAAGGTCTTTTGCTACAGAAAACCTTGAAAAATAACTATTTTGAAAACAGCCTAGTTATTCCAGCAACGTCAAAGAGAACAAAAAAAAGACATTATTAAAAATTGGTTTTTCACTTATAAGCACATGCACTACTAAAAAAACGGTTTTGATGATATGGTGTATGTGAATTGTTTAAACAATTACACTGCATAGTCACTCCCAGAAAAGCTTTAGCGCTTCCATAAAAAAGCAAAAAGTACCTAATAGTTATTAAATTACCTATTAATACTCCGCAAAAAGTCAAAATTATCACTCTAAAACACATTGTATCTACTGGAACTGTAAAGATGTAAAGATGAAAAGTAAAATTTAATGAACCATTGAATATTCAGTAATTACATTGTTAATTCGTTGGCTGTCTCATCTTGTGTTAACAATGAACAATTAAAATTTTCTGGCTGTTATCGTATTAAAAAATTTTAATAATAAACGCGAAACAATAATTATATTTGACCATTGAAGCATTTATTGTAAAAAAGAAACTTTAACAATTCAGATCAACAGGCGCATCGCAAGTAAAGTAAAATTTCCAGAAAATCGTGATTTTTGAAAAGCAGTTGTAAATTAAATGTCAAAAAAGTCTTGACTTCGCAAACTTTTTTCCATATGCTTTATGTTGTTGTTATAGAAGTACTTTGTCAAACGTTGCCGTATCGTTGCTAAACTTTAACAAATCTTCCTAAACTTTAACAAACGTTGGATTTTCGGACAAATCATTTTTGTTCGGGTAATTACCACGAATTGGAAAATTTTTGTGAAAACTTAAATTAAAAAAACCATTGAATAAAATTTTAGGCTTTCTTATTTCATCGAAGTAGTTGAGTTAACTCAAAAGACTTTTGAATTGTTTGTACAACTTTGAATTGAAAATTTTATTACCGAAAAGTCAACAGTCAATGACAATTGAATTTACTTAATCATAATAAATAAATGAGAGACTCTACAGCTATGCAAATATCTCGAAACTATGTTTTAAACAAAATAATTGTTCTTCAATTGTTCGGTGAAAAGAATCTGCATCTTACGTGGAAAAAAATCAAGCATACAACAACCACACAGAAAAATTAAGTAAGGTAATAGTACCTAATTTCGGCAAATCGATGCTGTTCCTTACCTATTTTTTAACTTAGTTGGGGTAATTTTAAAACTAGGCCAGACACGTTTGATTTTGATTATTTTATAATTTTTTTTTTTCGATTTAATAATGCATAAATTCAAAAGTATTATTTCAAATGAATTGAATTTATAATTCTAAAACAACCTTTTCTAAAAATCAATTATAACTAGCAAACTAAAAAAGTGAAAAACTAGTTCTATCAATTTATATTTTTCAAAAAAGTCAGCAAAATTTTTTTTTAAAGAATAATTTGATAAATAAATTTAGTAATTTTTATGCTAAAAATGTTAATGAGTATGTTTATGAAAAATGATGATTTTACCGAGAGTTTTACCCTATGTTTTCACTTAATTGTTTCATAAAATAACGTTAATAATTCGTTAATTTTTTTTTATCTTCCCCTTAAAATTAGTTTACTCAAGTGTTTCGAGTTTCAAACGAAAAAAATTAAAGGCTCGAAAAAAACAAGGTATCGCTAGTTAACTAATTGTAAGTATAACATTTCAATAGATTTACAGGTTCTTCTTTTTCATTTATTATTATTTTTATCTCATCAATTTCAGTTTGTCGTAGCATTTTTAAAAAATTTGCATACTCTCGTAGATTTTCTACAACTCTGATGGTCATATGAATTATGACTTTAATAATTAAAGAGAGATATGTCATTTGGCAAAATACGTTTTATAAATATAATGATATAGGTAGTAGTAAATAAAAAAAAGTTTTAAGCTGTTTAACTTTTATCTTAAAACAAAATAATACTTTATTAATATAATTTCCATAAAACTTTAATTTACATTCAACTCGTGAACATTAAAATACATTCTAGTCGCTTCTATTTTCGAGTATTATAACAATAATAATTCTATCCAAAGTAGTTCGGCCGCATCCTGTAACTGTCCAGGTTTAAAGCTTTGGCATCAGCGAGGATGGGTCTAGACTGAAAGTCGTATTTCATTTCATGTTGAATGTAGTCGATGTACCTCGAGACTTTAGTATAAATGTCCGAGCCTGCGTGTTCACACATACCACCGGATGCTATACCGACGACCATACTTTGATAATTGTTTAATTTCATTATCAGAGGATCACCGCTGTCACCCTGTTGAGGAAATAAATTTTTTTAGTTAAATAAATAGCGAGTATCTAAGTGGCTAATTTTGGATCTATTACATCCGATATCTTTAGACTTTACTCCATGAAAGCTGATACCATAAATTACGTCACTGCAGCTGGATAATTTATCAGAGACTAAAAGTCCTAGCCATGTCGAATCAACACCCCGTTAGTCGCAGCCCTTTCTATTAAATATGTGGGATACATATTTTCAGTATCGGTTTTTTTTTTTTCAATTCAAGTTTATACTGTAAATAGTATGTTTTTCCAAAAACAAAATTAAATTTTTCAAATTTTTTCTGATTATTGTTAATTTTTGGGGTGATAAAAGTTCAATAGTTTAGTAACTTTCTGAATAATAATTTTATTAGCAAATTGATTACAGAATAATGAGTTTAATAATCTCAAAAAAAAAAAAAAAACTTATGACAAAAAGTTTTTTAGTTTGAGAAAAATAAAATACTCCAAAATTTTGATACTCATTGTTAATTATTATTATCAATGATTTTATGGCACCCGCGGTGCAAACAAATACTGTACATCATAAATTTTACAGTACAATTTACCCACTTGTAGTCAATAATTTCATTCCAGAAATATCAATTAAAAATCATATGATAGAATCCAACTATATCTTGGTTTTTTCCCACGCTTCATCCTAAAGTTTACTAAAGTGTTTCAGACTTTGATTATCTAAAATTAACAATAAATTGAGAAATAGTAACTTGCTTTGCCTGATCAAAATAAAATATTATCATTTTTTTTATGCAGATAAAAAAATTGGTTGATAATGTAAATAGCAAATGCCGATAAAAATTTTTAGACCAAACATTGTTAATTTAATAATTTTAAGCTTATTTCTGTGTTTTGGTACAGTTTGAAATTTCCTCTCTTCAGAAACTTAAAAATTTACTTTTAAATGCCATAAATTTGTTGCTTTTAAATACTTATAAAAAAATTAAACTGACGATGTTACCTAATTGTTAGAAAACCGATGCAATAATTAAAATAATTCAACTGCTTAAACTCGAGCCACCATGAAAATAGGTTGATGTTCAACTTTCCCTTGAAACTTGTGTATAAACTCAAGATTATTCAGGGCGTGCATGTTTCATGCGCTAAACCGAGCGAGTCTTCTTGGATTACAAATTCCTGTATTACCCTGGCATATCTTACCGTTGAAACTTGTGTAAGTCCTTCGTGTAATTTTAATTTGTGGTAATCTGATTTTTTTCTTCTTCTTCTTTTTCTTTTTCAAGATTTTTTTACGCAACAGATGTTGAATGTGAAATTAAAGTAAGACTACGTTTTATTTATTTATTTATTTATTTATTTATGGTACATACGGGCTATTGACCCAAATACAAAGAAATTATAAATCATGAGATGACGCAAAAATATCAGTATATGGGGAATTCTCAAAAACATTTAAACTCGGTAAAAATTCGTTAAAGTATAGTAAAAATTGGAGCACACTTTTGAAATTTTGACAGCTATTCATTATTGTAATTTTTGACTTGATCCAATAATAAAAAATTTATTTTTTAGTTCGCAGGGGAAGTTATTGCAAAATGAAACTATCATGAACGTTCTGGCTTCGTGATCAAGAACTCTTTTTTCAATTTCAATGATTTTTTTCACATAACCTAAGGCTTTAAATAAAAAATATCTTAGGACACTTTTAATTTTGTTTTTCCCGAAAAATATGAAACCATTTTTTACAGTGCAAAATTGTGAAATTTTTGAAATTGTTTAAACAATAATATTGTTTGAACAATTTTTTTCCCATGTTTACCTTACTATTTTCATAAAAAACTATAATGAAATGTTTTTATCTTCTTTTTTCCCTCTGGATCGGTTGCCGTCATTATTTTTTGAATTTTTTTATGAATTGTTTATTGATAATTTCATTTTACAATAACTTCGCCTGCGAACTTTGCAACAAACTTTCCTCGTGGATCAGCGTTAGAAATAACGATAAGAAAATGTGGTCAAAATTTCAGAGATGTGCTTCAATAAGAACTATGTTTTTCTGAATACTTGTATATTTTAAAAGTTTTTGAGAATTCCCCATATAGAAAAAAATAAAAATAATCTTTAAAAAAGTAAAAAAATTACAAGTTAGATAAATTCAAGAAATTCCAAAATAAGTAATTCAAAAATACAGCAAATTCATACATCATGCTATTCGTATCTAAGCACCTTCCTAGCTAGATCCTTTTTAAACTCACCACATGAGATCACAGGAAAATCATACACTCTAAACAGACTAGCAGTTTTTACAACAATTAAGATAACAAATTATTTGATAAAGTGAAAAAGAGTTCGCAAATGTAGATACTAATTCTGTAGCTGAAGATACTTAAGATACTTAAGATACTACGTGAAGATACGCCTCCAGAAGAAAACAGGTGACCATCTTTTTGTATCCAATTTACCCCAGCAAAGTTGAAATCACCAATCAAGATGAAATTTTTAATCAGAAGATGAAATTTTTAATCAGATGCTGGAGACTAAGTTCATTGAGATCTTCAATATATTTACTAACAGACTGGAGGTAGTGATCTTTGCCAACTGAAGTAAGGGGCTGATCAAGCCAAGCGTCCACCAAGCAGATGTTATAAGATTCTGAGGCATTTAAAATAACATTACTAATAAACTGGATTAATTTGGATTTACTCTTGATGCTCCTAACATTCTGAAAATACTGTATATGGTGAATAAACTCTGACTTGCGAAGAAAAAACAATATTAAATAATGCCATTCTTACTGAGATTTTTTAATAATTCTAAGAATATTGTTGAAAAATTTTAAGATTAAGCCCTCACCATTTTCTTGTCTCAATTTTAATTCACCAATGGTTTGTTTCAATTGCTTTCTTTGACTTGGGGTTTTATCACTGTTGAGTTTAACATCACCTAATTCTAGAGTTTTCTGATTTCTCAATAGCCAACGAACAGGATCAGGTGATGAAAATACTAACTTAAGCGGTCGAGGTTTCTCCAAGTTTTGTTTACCAACTCTAAAATGTTTGTAAGTGTCAATCTTAGTTTCAGCTTTTGCAAAGAGCGAGTCTAACTTTTTCTTATCCTGTTCTTCTGTAGTAGATTCTGCCGAATTAAAAATGATCAAATTATTTGAGCGTCCTTGCCTGTCACTCAGCTCAGCAATGCACTCCTCAACACAAAAAGTGGTCTGATCCTGCAAATCCTTCTCCACATTATCAAGTCTTAAAAAAGCTTCATCGACTCTAGATGATATCATAGTAATATCATCATTTATTTTTGATAATGAAGCAACAACTTCTCTATGATTTTGATCTGCATTCAGCTTCAATTTCTCATAAAGGACCTCAAGATTATCTATAGGCATGGTTATGAGAGGCAAAGAATGTTCAGGCGAATGGAATGAGGAGTGAGAACTATCATTCAAATTATTATTAATATCATCTGCAATTAATGTAGATGAAAGTATATGACTATTTTTATTTGAGCTGGAAGCACTGCTATTTTGAGAGCGAAAAATACCTTTGCAACACTTGTAAACAACGCCAGTTGGGTTTACTCCACTTCTCGAGGCACAGCTTTTATGATAGAAAAGTTTGCAGGAATTACACTGTACAGCCGTAGACAATCTAATTGGTCCTTTTTTGCAAGTGGCACAGAAAACTATCATCACCACAATAAAAATAACAATAAAAAAATTTCGAGGCTCAACCTGCTGTCTAGTTATGCAACCACGTGGAGATCAATTAAACTTGTAAATAAAACGATTTAACCCTTAAAGTACACACGGGGTGTAAAATACCCCACATAAGTGTCAGTGTGGCAGTTCTGAATTTGGGTGTGTACTTTAAGGGTTAAAAGAGACTAGCATAAAAATTAATATTATCTGCTCAGAAAAAATTTTCAAAAAAATGTGGTGAAAAAAAAGTCAAATAAATTCAATACTTTATTGTAAAAGATTAATAATTCAATGAGGAGCAAATTTTATGACAAGTAGTAGGATTAGCGCCATCTACCGTATTTTTCGTATACGTTTGAATGAAATTTAGAGGTGAATTACTATGAAAATGAAATTGCGGGGTATTCTGTCGTGGAAGACAACTATTTTCATTAATTTAACGCCTCAATAATCCAGACGAGTTTATAACCAAGCATGAATTTAGTCAGAATTTAAATTACAACTGAAACCGCATCTAATCGACCAAATAGCATGCATATAATTATTCTCATCGTTGTCGTGCGAAAAAAGTTGTCACTACTCTTTTTATCATTTATAACATAATCTTTAAAGAAAAATTCTTTATTTTCTCATTTATTTAAATTTTTTATATTTAAACTTTATATTATATTTATATGAGGTAGGTGTACCTAATATAGATAGCCCTGTGCCTAATATGGCCGCCCCTTTTATTTCGAATATGCTCGATATGCGGCATCTCTACAAGGTAGGAAGAAGTCAAAAACACTAAATAATGAAGTTTTGAGTTGTTTAGAACATTTGAAAATTATTTTTGCGCACGCCTTATAGCTAAAACTCGTTTCGTATACCTTCTTTATTATTTTACGTTGTAATTAAATGGTCTGCCTAAAGATTTAGACACACCTGACCAAAATTTTCTTCGATTCGTTATTGTTTCAGCTTTAAAACGCGATTTTAGTTTTTTTTCAACTCGTTTTCTAACGGGGTTTTATTCTTAAATAACTTTTTATTCTGCAGTGTACCTAGTATGGCCCCCTGCTCGATAATTAGTAGAAATACCGATATTTCAAAGTGTATTTCCTAAGAGTCCTTAGTTTCATATTTACTTTTTAGAAAATCCTATCCTAATGTTATTTAAGAAAAATAAATTTAATTGTTTCAAAGCTTTTTTTCATTTTATAACTAAAAAAACATTCTAGCTCAAAAAACAAACTTTGATAATTAAATTTAAAGTTGCAATTTTTCTACTGGTTGCAAAGCTTTCAAAAACATTGTAAAAAAGGCTCAATTTTTAAATAAATCATTTTTTAAATAATAAAAATTTTGAAGTTTTTTAAATCTCATACCCTGACTGATTTAAATAATAGTAACAAATCGCAATTAATAAATTAATTCAAGGGGGCCATTTAAGAGCTTTGAAGCTATAACTTTTGACATAAATTTTTACTAAAAATATTGATAAATAATAAAAAATTTATAACAATCACAGACAATTTAAGCCAATTGTCTATTTTCACACATCAATTTTTCGGTTTTTCGTGATTTTCTCAATATTTTTCTCTAGTAGTGGTATATAAATTTTTTTTTTTTTAAAAGGCCAGATTTGACGAAAAAAAAGAGCCCAACCAGAATTTTCTATCAATATTTCGTCAAGGTAAAGTTTCATATCTGTAAAAAAAATTTTTTGCTTATTTTCTTAATAACTTGAAAAGAATTCAATATTTTTTCACAAAAAAAAATCCACTTATTTTACATACAAAATGCCAAACTTTTGCTGATTTTTAATTAATTTAAACAATTTTTGTGATCAGGAAAAATCAAAAAAAGTGGTTTTTTGCATTTTTCTCGGAAATTTTGAGGTTATGTAAAAAAAGTGTTAGAACAAAAGTTTTAGATTTTTTCATTATTTATAACTTTTACGTTTACTCTTTTTCCAAAACCAAAACTCACCCCTAAAAAACCCACCTCTAGCGTAAATACTTGAAATTATTTTTCCGTCAAATGGGATCACATAAACTATCGTTTCTCATAGTCAGTTAGTAAGAAACAATTTTCTTCATTTTTTTATTTTTTAGCTGTATCGGTACTGTACTATTAGATGAAAAAGAAGCAAAGATTAGTAGTAACGTATGCAAAAATATTTACAGTACATAAAAAACTAAGATTGAGCTCGCTTGGATCAAATTACTACTGATAAAAACATAATTATGTCATTATTAATTTTTTTTTAGTGTTTTTTGATTAAATATATCGTACCTATAATTAAAATAATAATTAATATTTTCATATTCCTCTGTATGTAATTAAATTATAGTAATTCAATTTAATTAATAAATCACACTTGAACTCAATGTTTAAATAACTAATCTATTGATATATAAATATTTTTATAAAAGTTAATAATATTATATTGCATTGAAATTTATTATGATGAATGTAAATTAGCAATTAATTTGATTTTAAAATTAAATAAAAATGAACCACCCTCATAAAAGACCGTTTTAGTAGATTAAATCCTCGGCTCTTACAAGATAAACTTTATCCTGATTAAAAACGAAGCTTACTTTGTAAAAAATACCCCGAAATAAAGTTGAGTACTCCATTGAACGAGCGTTTCATTCAGTTTCTCTTCTCGGTTGCAGGTTGCTTTAACTTGAAAAATGCTGGCTCACGCGGTGCATCCCAACGCGCTTCCTTTCAAAAGGTCATCAATTCAACCCCGTCTTACATCCACGACCGAAATTCATGCGGGCTGCCGAAGTGCGCACCGGGTAATTCAAATGAGGGCTGCTGCATAAGTGAAACCTCAACCCGGGGTGGGGCGACGCGTGCTCGGGTAATTTATTTTATTCTGCTTGGTTTATGCATTTGCCTGATTGGGCTTTGCTCGCCTTTTTCTAAGTGAAGACTATCGTTTGGCACACTTTGGGCGATTTTTTTTTTCTTTTTTTGAATTAAGTGAAAAAAATTATTTGAATTTTTACGATTTTGTTAATAGTTTGGGTGGCTTCGCTCGAGAACTTACTGAAAAACTTATTTTCTCATAAATTTTAAGTCGTGGGTGAAAACTAAAAATTTTGTTAAATTTTGAAGGGCCGCCAATTTGACTGATAAAATCGTAGAGAGACGATTCAAAAAATGAATTAGACTTTGAACTCTAAAAACACGTTTATTATTAAAATAAATGAATAAAAATTCTTTTCCCACTTTTATTGAAGGTTGAAAAAACTCTAATTTTTTTTTAATTGTTACTTAACAATTGAAAATCAATTTTTTGTTAATTTAAACTATTCAATCGTGTAGAGCATAACTGAAAATAGTAGACTAGGGTATTTATTTAAATTTTAATGTTTTCGGTTAAGTTTTTGAGCTTGAAATAGAGAAAAAAAATTGTCGCTCCAATAACGTGCGCTCCCTCATTTCTGTTTTGAGAATATGAAGCTTTATTTAGTGAATATAAGCAAACATATTCACTAAAAATATTCTACAATAATTCTTAGGAAAACTATTTTTGTGTAAAAAGGAATAGAATATAATTTTTTTTAAAATATAATGGAAATAAAATTAGAAATTTTTGTTAAATACTTTAATAACCATCTCTTACTCGTATGAATTATTTTCAATTAATTTCAAGCAAAACATTTTGTGAATGCTCACTGAGAGGATTTATGATGTCGTTTATATCTGAAATGATGACGTGCGAGTTTAAATTGACACTTAATTATTAAATTATTAAACACGTGAGATAACGAAATAATAATTGTTGATGCTATATTATCATTATGTACGGTTTCACTTAGCATTATTCCTTTTCTGAATGAAAAATCAATAATGTTTTTCGGAACGTACACAGGCTATAACGATTATTCATTTTACGTGTTTTAACTGTCGATTTATGGATTTTCCATTTTCTCCAAATTTAATGCATGCACGGTTTAAATGAAACAAGTATGTAATGAATTTCCGAGTCTTGTTGAATTCTATAGTAACTATAAATTGGAGGAAACAAATGAAATTTCAACCGAGGGGTGAAGTAATTCTTTGGATCCAAAAATTTGGTCAGTTTCCAAAAAAAATTTTTTATTCAATTCTTTAAAAAATTTTTTTTTATTGTTATCATACCACATAAATTGACTGGCACTATAATTTAAGTTTCTCAGGGTGTTTTTTAGTTTGAATTTGACTTTATTTGTAAGTAAAAGTTATAAATTTTATAAATCAAAAAAATTTATTGTATACTAAAAATTATGAAAAATCATTTCGACTTATTTGATAGTAGAATGAAATGATCCAGTAAATGTCTTGAGTAGTTAAAACTTTGCGTATATTATTATAACTATTTTAGTAAATATAAATAAAAAATTTGTCTTCTTATAATAACTATAGTTACCCTTATAATTATTTAGTTAATTAATTTATAATAACACGAGATAGTCAAAGTTCGGTATCTCCCAAACTTTTGCTAATTTATTCCAAGTAAACCACGTTTCATTCCTAACTTCCAACCCCTGTCTTGTGTGCAAACACATGAATATTCGTTTTGTCACAATATCAATCTAAAAAAACCTTGTAATTTTTTTGCGCCTGCGCAACTTTGACACCCCCGAGTACTCCAAGTATCACGGTTCAGTAGCGTCCGAACCACCGGCGCGCAACCATCCAAACCAGGAACCCGTGGTGCGTTATTACAAAGCCGTTATGTTTTGCAAAGAGACGAATTCTTGGAGTTCGAGCGAAGTTTGATGAAAATGACGCGGCGAAAGCCGAGAAGAAAATACGGCTGTGATAGATTTCGGGTAGATGGCGGATTCAGTAAGTTTGAGTTTGCTTTTGAGTGTTGAACCAACATTTGCGGGTACCGGAACTTTGAAACGATTCGGAGACGATTTTTTAGAAGTTTTCTTGTTACCTTTAATAATTAATTTGATTAATAATAATTTTAGCAAAAAAGCCGACTTGTTTTGATTATTTCGGAATGAAAATTAGTTTTGTTTTAAAAAGGTCGTGGATATTGAAAAATTTTCATTGTAACGCTGCATGAGTTATTGGGTATTAATCGTGTCCAACAGGTTGCAGATTATTACGCTGTTGGACTTTCGTGTAATCTTTTTTTATGAAACATTCATCAAATAAATTAACGGATAAATAATCAAGCGCACCTGTCAATAACGATAATTTCCTTTTTAATTATTAATAAATATTATTTCATTGATGAAAAAACGAAATTTATACGGGATTTAAAAAAATCAATGCAGTGATGCACATTTTATTCTTTATTATCATTTGCAAGACGTAAGATAAAGCTGTAACTCTAAACGGTGCATCCTCCCTTCTAAATTTGTTCGAGTGAAAAGTACGAAAATCCACTCGAATCGAGTTAAAAGTGAGCCACTCTTAGCTTAGAGTGGCTCACTTTTTACTAGGCTTCGAGTGGATTTGAGCTAACCTCACTCTTACAGATTTACCGAGTCTGTTTACTTTTAACAATGGACAAATAAAAATTCCACTTTTACTTCCAGCTCGATGTACGTTTGCGTCTACATCATCCCCAGAAGAATAAATTAAATTTTAATTATTTCCATTTCCTTTCTTCAAATACCCATTATATAAAGCGCACTCCCCAGACAATGAAGCTCGACAGACTGTTTTTACGAATAAATTAAAATTCATTTGTGGGTTATTAATTTTAATAGTTAAAAAAACTGTTTTTTTTTTTTTTTTTTTTTTTTTTTTAACTAAAAAGCATTTACTGAAAAGCCAAAGTTCTCAGCAGTGAATTATTTACTCACTTCGGGTCCATTCAAAACTTTTTGACATCGTAAAGTTTTATTTTTAAACTTAGACGAGCTTTTACGTTTTACCTGTGCTCTTGAAAGAATGAAAATTAGTTTTAAAGAGCTTCCGGACCCCAGAGTTTTTCCTACTCTCGTAAATGTTGGGTAAAAAAAATTGTTTTGCATATCACCAGGTACCACCTCCAGAAGAAGTTATGGGCCGAGGGTTGTCGCCTTATCGTCAGTCGTAATTGCAAAATGGACGAGGTAGTTTACGGTCAAAAAGTCAACTGCAGCGATGGTACCGACTGTGGAGACTTTACGACCACCAACCTGCCCTTCAAATTGGTCTTGGGCACCCTATACCTGGTGATCTTTCTGCTGGGAGTGTTCGGGAACGTCCTGGTCTGCTACATCGTGGTCAGGAATCGCCAGATGCAGACGGTTACGAACCTCTTCATCACCAACCTCGCCCTCAGCGACGTCTTGCTCTGTATCCTGGGGGTGCCCTTCACACCTCTGTACACCTTCCTGGGTGGATGGGTTTTCGGGGACGTGCTGTGCCACCTGGTGCCCTATGCCCAGGGCGTGAGCATCTATATCAGCACCCTGACCCTGACCAGCATAGCCGTGGACAGATTCCTGGTGATCTTGTATCCCTTCAGGCCCAGGATGAAGATAGGGACTTGCCTGGTGATAATCATCGCCAACTGGTTGATAGCTCTACTTCTAACCCTGCCCTACGGATGGTTCATGAAGCCCATGTCCGGTGACGGCGGTGACAGTTTCTGCGAGGAAGCCTGGCCCGGGGAGACCTTCAAGATGACCTTCAGCTCGGTCACTTCCATCCTCCAGTTCGTGGCGCCCTTCGCCATCATAGCCTTCTGCTACGTTTGCGTGTCCACCAGACTCAACGACCGGGTCAAGATGAAACCCGGGACCAAGACCAGCCGAAGGGAGGAAGTCGACCGGGAGAGGAAGAAGAAGACCAACCGGATGTTGATAGCCATGGTGGCGATTTTCGGGATCAGCTGGATGCCCTTGAACCTCTACAACATCGTCGAGGACTTTTACCAGCCGGACTGGGTCTACACCAGGGTCGTGTTCTTCGTGGTCCACTGCCTGGCCATGAGCAGCACCTGCTACAATCCGATCCTCTACGCCTGGCTGAACGACAACTTCCGGAAGGAGTTCAAGCAGGTAGTTTAACACTTCTTAATCCCGAAAATTAAAAAATTAAATTTGACTTCCGGATTATGAAAGAGTTTCGAGGGACGCGTTTATTTTTTAATCAAAACTTCTGCCCGATAAAGTTCTTCTTCGGGTACCGTGAAGAAAGAGATTAAATTATAAGAAGCTCCCAGGAACAATTAAAATTTATCCCCATTCTCGAAGACGAATTTATTTTAACGGGGTGTTTTAAATTCGCTCCGTGCTCGAACGGAGAATTAATTAAGACCGGGTTGAGCTTATGTCCGTTACTCTGTTTCGTGTGTTGGAAGAAAAAGTAGGTGATAAACACAAGAGCGACGGTGGCAGAAAAAAAAAAAAAGAGAGAAAAAATATACTCGGTCGTACAACCAGCGGCTAATAAACGCTTGCTCGACGTCCTGTTACAAACCGTCAATGTGACCTTTAATTATCTTAACACCCAATTTAGCTTTATTTTCTTTCAGCCTTCCCACCTTACCGCCACCTTTTTTTTGGTGACTACGTACCTTTGCTAACGGTTCTAATCAGACCTTGATTAAACAAAATTCGCCTTTGAATTCAAAAATAACCCCGCGATTTTGTTGAAGTTTAAAGCGTGAAAACTATTTACTTTGAAAAATTTGTACTTATTTAAAGAATTTTTTAAGACTTATAGTTATTTAAATAAATACTTATCATTACATCTCGTATGAAAATTTAGTACTACAACAGAGTAGTTTGAACAATTAAAAGTAGAGCATAGTTTAAATTTTTATTTCTCATTCATAGAAAAAATCGCTCCGTAAACATTTAATTATTCAAGTAAACATGTCAACCCAAAAGTAAAAAAATACACATTTGTTTATAATTTAATTTGGGAAGGTAAAAAAAGCATACATGCACCGTATCGGAAAAATTAACAATTCACCTGCTCCCGCGAATCGATAAATTCAAACGATTAATTAATCCGCTCCGAGCTCTCAATAAAAAAATTCCTCAGAAAAACCACGTCGCCCGATAAAAAAATAACTCGCTTATTGATTAAACAAAGTCGAAATTTTCATCCATCAAAGACCCAATTTTTATTTTTCAAAAATAAAAACTGATTGTTTATTGATGCGCAGGTGTTGCCGTGCTTCGGCCGTGGTTCGGACCCTCGGGACTCGGTCACCCGGGGCTACACCGAGACCCGGACCTGCAACGGCGCGAATATGGAGCATACCGTCCAGGAGAGCCTCCTGACCAACAGCCAAGTCGAGAAGAAGAACTCGGCCTGCGAGATGATATCACTGGAGCCGTACCCGGTGTAACAGTGCCAAAAAACTTATTCGAGTGTTGTGACTGTATAAAAATAATACCAAGAAAGAGTTAATTGTTGTTCGTCGCGGAGTAATCCTGTTTCAGCGATCGTTTTGAAATATTCAAATTTTTATTATTAATTTTTGGGTAGAAACAATTTACTCAGATGGTGAATAAAAATCACTGAAAAATGTATTACCTGCTTTAATTGAGAAAAATAATTAATAAATCAAGACTTTTCAAAAGTAGTTTTGGGAGAAGATGTTTTAGTCGTTAATCCTGGATTTTTCTGAATTTGTCGGACGCGTTGATCTCGTAAAAATTTCTTTTGAGAAATATTATAAATTATATACATGTATATATAATATATAAAACTATATAGTTTAAGCATCGAGTAATAAGCTATTACTCCATGAGTTTAAGTTATTAGCAACTAATTTTTTTTAATCAATTACATGATTATTTACTTCATTGATATGATTCATATATGAAAAATATATATATGTATTTAATGTAACTGATAATTAAAATTTAAAAAAGATTGATAAAAAATAAAAAATTAAGGAATTCTATTTTTAACTATTAGATGCGATAAATACTTTTATACTTTCGTTATTATAACATTCGATTAATAAAATATCAATTTACAAATAATATATATAATTATCACATAAAAGTTTTATTGACTTGTTCAATTGTTACAATAAATTATTAACTATTGAACCTAATTTCATGTTAAAAAAATTATTTTGTATGAATACTAATATTAAAATATTATAATGACAATTTATAGGCATGAAAACCAAACATTCAGAAATTAAAACATGTAGAAAAACTATCATAAATGTTTTTAAATATTTCAATTATTATTGATTTGACAATTATTGTAAATAGTTATCAATTGTTTAACTTTATTTCATGAAACAGTATAATTACAAGTAGAAGAGATGAAAGTTAAACATTAAAAACTCTAAATATTTTAAAAAACTACCTAAATGCTCGCCTAAATGAATGTTTTTAAATATTTGTAGAGTTATCATTTCTGAGTATTATTTTAAAAAAAATATCGACTACATATTAAATTATTTTGTAAAATGATTGATATTTAAAAAGAGTAATGTTAACTGATAGACGTAGATATTTGAATTTATAATGAATGTTTGGTCTTAATTAACGTAACTGTTAGAAATAAAATGACTGTTTCCCAAACTTAAAACTATTTTATACTATACAATATTAACAAAAATCTACATATGATATAAATACATTTCAAACTCGAACAAACATCTATTGACAGACGCGTGATATTATACAGTTTTGAGCTTAGTTATTCATAAATAACATGAAAATCCTCTAAACGTGTTTTTATACTAAAATTATTGAAGATTTTTTTATAAAAGTTGAATAAATGAAGTTATTTTATACATACTATTGTGGTATTTTATTTATATCATCCTTCAGATTACATATTATGACAAAATGATATGGGGTGTTACATAAAAAATCGGATTAACGTCTCTCTAAACTATCATATTATATGTATCGTACTTTATGTTTGTAAATCCAGCTTAGTTTCGCATGACAAAAAAAAGCTTGATGTAAAGTAACTTATTTTTTATTTATTTATTTGTTTTTATTTTTCGATAAAAGTGAATAGTCATGAGAACAATATGTTGACGCGCAGAAAAAAATTCTCGAATTTAAATGTTAAATAAATTCGTAAAATTTTCTTTTCGTACGAGCCATTTGTAAAAACCATGAAATTTACATAAAATTTTAAGTCATAAAACTTGCATCGCAGCTGTTGTCGTTGTAAAAAGAAAGATACAAATGTCGCGCGAGCACGTATAAAAAGACAAAATCATAAACGCGAATATTTTTACTTACTTCTAAAAAATAAAATAATAAAACAAACAGAAAAATATTAAGTCAAGTTTAAACTTATTAAAGCTCTCAGAATAAATGGTTCGAATTTTTTTTTGCCTTTTTAAAATTTTACCAAGTTCGATTAATTCAGTTGATTTTTATCCAAATAAGCTAAACGCCTAAAATTTTCTTTGCGAACAGCTGCATTCAATATTCAAGGCGTTTCCTCATTCAAAAGCTCATACGAAGCGTACCGAGAAAAATCTTTGATGCATGAATATTATAGGTTGAAGCGCAACTTTTTGGAATTGTTCTCCTATAGATAACGAAAAAAAAAAAAAATGGGAATACTCGTGCCAAAGAAGATGGACGCGCAATAAATTCGTTACGTTTCATCGATTCGACCTTTTACCTGGAATTTGTCATGTCTTTTACCGAAAACTTTTTTTTTCGATTCTTTGTTTTTGTCCGAAAAAGTTTTTTTAAAAACAACAATTTTTTTTCTGACAAGCTTGTCACTTTTTTAATTTTTTTATTTTTTGAAAATTGCTTACCTTTTTGAGTTTTAATATTGAAGATATTGAAATAAAATTACAACATAATAATTATTGAATTTCTTTGTCTACAAATCTTGGGAGGTAAATATAAGTGAAAGTTAAAAAAAACTTTATTTGAAACTGAATTTTTCACAAAAAATAAATATTACTGTGTTCTATTTAGAAAATCTACAGTCACTATTTATAAAATTAGATAAAACAGTGTTTTGCCTAACAAGGTAGGAAAAACCTTTTTTTAAAAAATATTGTAGACAAACTATAGACTTCAAAATTTTAAATTTTTCTGATGAATTGGATCTTTAAATGTAACTTCCCATCTTAAACATACAGTTGTGTGCAGTTGAAGGTGAAAAATGTATTTCATTTTCTAAATTTTTATTTTAAATTACTGATAAGAAATAAACTTCAAAATTTTTATTGCAGCTGTCAAAAAATTTGAAATTTTCTTAGAGAAACGAAATGAAAAGCAATTTTACAGAGAAAAAGTCTACTTTTCGCTATCTTTACTGATTCATATGTTTCACTCTGGTTTCTAGAGGTTTATTATCAAATCTTGTGAATTTTTAACCGCAACAATAATTTAGAGCAGAAGGTCACTAAATAACCAAAACATCAATTAAGACTCCTTGAACGATCGTATTCTTAGAAACTTTAAGTCAATAACCAATTATATCAAAAATTATACTTTCTCAAATTAGCCGAATGAAAATTTTCATACCGACAGCGCGTTCTAAAAACTTTTCCGGGGTCGGAAAGTTACACGAAACAGAAATAAAATCTATCGATTTTCATCACTAAAAGTTCAATCATCCTGCAGCTGAACTTTTTTTTTCCAACCATGCGATCAAATAATATCCTCTAATTAATTGTGACCAGTAATGAAAAAAAAAAAAAAAATTGAAGAGGAAAATTCTTTCGTACCAAATTTAATTTTCGGTCAGCCACGCGTAATTAAAAAAAATTCATCAATTGTGTAAGTACGTGAAAAAAATTCGAAATCTCGCATTGCAGAATATGTAACAACACTTCTAATTGCATTCGTCATTTCATTTTTCAAAAATGAAACAAGTTTATTCAAAAAATAATTAAAAAATCTTTATGAATTCAAAGTATTATAATCAAATAAATTTTTCTAATAAAAATTTAAATAATGACACAAAAAAGCCTATTTTACTAATATCAAGAGGCTATGCAGTCCAGAATCACTAATGTATCTTTTGGATCCTTTTGGAAAATTTAAAGTGTTTAGAGCCTTGGAATCAAATTTAATTAGTATAGTCTAAAATAATGGCTTTTGAAAATTTTCACCCGAAATGAAGTTGATATTTAGATTTCTATATGTGATTCTGAAGTGTAACCAATTCTTTCTTCTATTTTTAGTAGCAAACAATTAAAAAAGTAACTTAATGCAACTAATTTTTCATTCATCAGCTAATCAGTCTGAGTGAAAAAAGGGTGTTTATGGAATAACAGATAAGGATCGTAATCCTCGCGAAACCGTAAAAAAAATCAAGCTGCTCATCGTAAACGATCCCAACGAATTGCACACACTTCTTTCAACCCACCAAGACGGAATTTATCAGCGAAAAAAAAAACTTTCGTTTGATTTGAAAAAAAGGAGCTTTTAAGTCAACTGCATCATCGATAATGTAAAATTGGAGGGCGAGAATCCGTGATTTATGTGACACCGGAGTCATTCTTATCCTGAATTTCTCGATAATGGGACGCGCCAAATGTTACAAGCCGGAGAAAAAAATCATTTCACGGATTATTAGTTGAAAACGGTATTCTAACTAAAAAATTGGCTTTTGATCGAGCGATCGTCAAAAAAATTTTGATTTGAAACTTATTTTATTTTAAATATTGCATTGAGGGTATGAAAGAGAGGACGCTGTTATACGGGGTAACTTGTTTAATAGTATATTACTTAACTAGGCAGTATGAACGGGAAACGTCTCAGATCGCATGAAATTGTCATCCGAGGCGTAGCCGAGTGTGACAAACATGTGATCTGAGACCTTCCCATTCAGGTGCCTAGTTGAGTATGCTATTTTTCCGCACGACGGCGCCGGGAAGCGCTACTGACTGTAGCGGCAGCGGCAGGGAAGTAGCGCTTCCCAGCCGGAGTGCGGAAAAATTTTTGATGCACACCTATATTGATCGCAGTTATTTTTGAAATCAGCTTCAGTGATTCAATCATAAAAGCATAGGAATATATAAACTTTCAATAACATTAATAATAATAAATAAAAATGCATGAATATAAAAATTGACATAAATAAGTTAGAATCACTTATGAACACTCTATACTTGAAGTGTCTCTTTAAAATCATTAACCAACAGACGATTTCAATTTAGTTAGTCGTACTCGTATCATAAACAATATTTTATGGTTTGATTTTAAAAAATTTTAACTTAATCTCTTGATTATTTTGAAATTTTATTAATTGTCATGAGATTCTATAAATAGTTTATTGAAAAAGAATTTATTTTTTTCCTACTCTAAAGCCAACCTAAATATCTTAATTCTACATAAGCTTTAAAGTCATATACATCAAGACCGTTCAACTTTTCGTATTTATTTTTATCAAGATTTTTTTAGATTTTTCAAATTTTTAAGATTCAATTAATAAACAAATTTTGAGTATTATATCAAGTATAAAAAACCAATAATAATAACAGTAATTTATTATTATCAGCAACCATAATTAAAGCACTTACCTAACATTGAATCATTCGAGTCTTAATTTTTTTAATAATTTTACATAACTTTTAAATTGACTAGATAAACAAAAGCAAACAATAAATACATCTATATAAGCTTATTAATGAAAGGGCAAGCCGGGTAAGATAGTCGAATCGGCCCCCACGGCAAACCCTTACAATATATATATAACTAAAAAAAAAAAAAATTGTAGTTCAACCGTATATATAATTTTTAATCTTGACTAAATATGCGCCCGCTAGGCGGCGTTTTATGTAAAAAGTTTTGATAAATCGGTCAGAAAAGTTCCCCCCCCCCCCCCCCCTTTTAAAAATCTGAAAAAATCAGAGCGGTTAATTTTTGTTAAAATACGTCACATATAACTTTTATCGACCTACACCCCCTTTTTTTTTTTAATCGCAAATTTAAGGTAAAAAAATTCGAAAAATGGCTCAAACGGTTTAAATTTGGCATCAAAAATAATATTGAAAAATATAGGTGAACTACATTTTGTTTTAAAAAAAATTTTGCCACAAACCGCATGTCTCTAGCCCTAGTAGGTTCTGAGATAAAAATTAAAGTTAAGAAATCACTATTTTAGACCTTAGGTTCCCTAGATTGGGAATAGGGAGGCGCGGTTTGCGCCAAAAATTTTCTTTTTTATGCCCTTTCGAATGATATATATATATTGTAAGGGTTTGCCGTGGGGGCCGATTCGACTATCTTACCCGGCTATACTCTTTTCTGTCATTAACATCGTAACATATTCATTTATCACTCGTTTAACCGTACGAAAAAATTTTAATTACCTCAATGTTTTCTTCGCATCGATCAAACTTTTTTCCTCTCTCGTTCATGGCTTTAGTTTCTTGTTAAACAATAGAAATATCAGTGTTTCTTCTTTTAACTCCCCGAGCGAAACTTACGAGATAGTTACCGCTGCAGTTGTTCGGGTATAAACTTCGGCCCTCGCTCCCCGCCTTCCAACACTTTTGTTTTTCTTTCTTACCGAGTTTACTCTTTCAAAGATTGGAGAGTTTGTTCTCTCACACAGGTAGGTAACGCGATACCTTAGTTGATTTTTTTTCTCCTAATTATTTTTACCCCTCTTTCTATTCTTGCTTTGTTTTTCGATCTCTATAAAGTTTTATAATTAGCTGATCGCCCGGGAGAGCAGAAGTCCAGGGTTTTATACCGAGAACCTGACTTTTTTTTACGCTTATTTAAATGAGTGTCGTCACTTTGATGAAATTCATTCTGAGTAAAGTCTGATGAAATTACGAAGAAAAAAAAAAGGATTGCTCGAGTGATCATTTCGTAACATTCTAGAAATTTTTTTTCAATTCACAACTTTTAAAGGCGGACACCTTTACTCAGCTGTTACTGAATTTTTATACGCCTACGATGAATATTGATTTATAAAGCTTATTCAAAGCTCAATTTCAGTTTATAATATGTGAGGACTCGGATCTAAAAACAACCTAACTCCTCTTGGATTTCTATCTATAGTTAGGTTGTTTTTAGATTCGAGTCCTCATATGTCACAGTAAAAAATTAGAAACCTTGGAACGCAAATTGAAAAATAATTATTATATTAGCATAACATAATAATGATGATGGAACCCTAATGCAGTAATAATAATATTAATAATAATAATAATAATAATATCATTTCATCTTAAAACAACTTTGTATTGCCTAGTAGATATATATATATAAACTTTTATTAAATGTAGACTTTATGTTGATTATACAGGCAAGGAAAAATTACAGTAGATGTAGTTTGTAATTATTTATTTATTAATTGAACAAAGTTTCGAGGGAACAATCCTCGTCTTCAGGTTACTATACAAAAAAATATATTTTTAATTTAGATTCATACAATGAAATAACATCTAACAATATAACATATATACGATTAAAAAAATAATAACAATATAATTAATAATAATAATCTAATGATTCTGAAAAAAATATCTATAAAGCGTACACAAGTCAAAAAAATAATAGCAAATGAATTAAATCATATTTTGCCTTTCTGATACGATGATAAGGATGATAAGATCTTGATAAGACATCATCAGAAGAATAAGATGTGGACCAAATTTTTTAAGGTACACCAGTCGGACACCATATCGTTCCGAGGTTTGAACTGCCGCTCGAAATATGACCGTCAGCACAAAATTTTTTTAGTACCAACCTCGCATCAATGCACTGAAAAAATTATCTTGCTCAAAGTGAGGTTAGAGAGCCAATGTAAATGATAGACATTGATTTCTATTTTTTACTTCTCAAGCTAAATTATTAAAAAAACTAACTAGAATATTCACATAAAGTATAAGACGTCCGGGACGTCACAATAACAACGACTTTAGTTAAAAAATATTTAGCATATTCTAGCTAGTTTTTTTATTTGTTGAATTTTATTGACTCGTATCAATCTTAAAATTAAAAAAATTTACGCTTTTTATTTTTCTTTTAATTTTACTTTAAATGCTTGGATCAAGGAATCTCAAACTCAATCAATCAATAATAATTAATTTTTTAATAATTTAGCTCGACAAGTAAAAATAGAGATTATGTCCATCATTTACATTGGCTCTCTAACCTCATTTTGAGCAAGATAATTTTTTTAGTGCATTCGTGATGCAAGGTTGGTATTAAAAAAATTTTAGGCTGACGGTCATATTTCGAGCGCCAGTTCAAACCTCGGAATGATATGATGTCCGGCTGGTGTACATATCAAACAACACATGAAAAATAAATTATGTTTTTACGATTTGCGCAATCTAAAACTTGAATCAAATCATCCAACAAAATAATAAAGCACCTGAATTGCGAAATACATAGCTGGGGTTCGGAAACGATGTAAGATCTTTAATTTTTTTTTTTTAATAATAATAGCAATATTAACAAAAACGAAAATTTATATTATAATAATATCAATCATTTTTTGACTATGTGTCATACATGAGGATAACCCGAAAGCTGCCGGAAAGAAGAAACCACCCTACCGCCCGACAAAAAAATAAATTTTGAACGCAATAACTATTTCTCACGCTTTCGACCGTGATACCAAAAAACCACCAGCTTTCTCGAATCTCCCCTTGCACGATATGACTTACTCCACGTCGCCGGAATTTCAATGTGCCGATAATTTTTGACCCCCGAAAAAAGAAGCAGATACACGCACGCACGTTTCCCACTTCGGTCCACCCCTAAGCTGTCGTACGTGACTCCTCGGGGGGGTGTATGACCGCTCCTCTTTTATCTCGGGGTCGAAATATTCGATCCCGCAGTGTGAATTCAATTCGACTCGACAGTAATTTCATGCGAAGTGGTAGTGCTCGCCGTAGGGTCAGACAAGTCGTGTTTCGCGGTCGAGCGAGGGGGATTTTGAATTTAAAAAAATTTCTTTCTACCGAGAGTGGATCTGCATTTATTTTTGTTAAACCATGAGATATGTTGATTAAATTTTTAGGTTTAAAAAATTTAAATAAATGAAACTGTTTGGTTTATTTTCTTCTATAGACCGTATAGACTTTTTAGAGTCTGAGTACACCTTCATATTAGCTAAGAAAAATTTTTAAGAAAAAACATAGTCAATGAATTTTTTTTATTTTTTTTATTTGAATTGTTGGCAATTGAAAAATACGTATTTTAAAAGATTTATTTGATCAATTTTTTCTATTGTTTGAGCAATTACCTTGTGGTGGACTTTACAATTTACCTACTCTAATAGATTACATGACTGGAAGTACAATTTTATATACTAATTTTTTTATTGAAACTATATTTTAATTTTTCTTTTCAGTGGACGTTACGAAGTGCAAATGTATCACATTACAACGAATTTTCAATCAACTTGAAAAAAAAAAAATTAAATTAATAGAACTATAGTAAAATTTTATTCATTTATCATTTATTATTGTAAAAAATTTATTAATATAAATAAAAGCTTTTTTATAATTATTTATTCCTTTATCATCTATTAATTTTTTTATAATTTTATATACCTTTTACCGCAAAACGGAAAAAAAATAGTTTAATATCTTCTTAACTGACCACAAATTATTAATGACAGTAAATTAATTTTGTTACAAAAAATATCGTAGATAAAAGTACACGAAGTTGTCTTAAAACCTTGTAAATTCAAACCATCGAATGTAGTAAACTTAACTCCCTCCATTTTTCTCATAGATTCCGTAAGAATTAAATAAAGGTGAGTTTCGATCTCGATTCCGTTAGTTTTCTTCGCTGCGAACAACGGGGGGGGAAATCAAATTTCCCGGGCCGTAAAAATCGGTGCGGTTTACAACCCTCCCGGAAAAACTATTTCGATAGATCCAGACCGGGAAGAAAAGGGACAATGCGGGAATCGAGCTCGGGTATATTGTAAATAACGCGCTCGCCCGGCTGATCTGACGTTATGGGCCGAGAGGACAATTTCAAGGAAACCGGATGAAATGCGACGGCCTTGATTTAATAAGCCCGTTTTTACAACTTGACGGTTTTTCGCTCGATTGTGAGTGCGAGATTTTCTTTTCCTTACCTCCGTCGTAAATTATTCTTGCTTGATTTGGCTCCTCGACGAGTTTGTTTTACCGTGGAGTGCTGTAAAATAAAAACGTAGCGGTAAATTTTCTGGGAGTGACGGCTTCGACCAACTTTGGAGCAGGCATCACGCGGATTGACGGAAATTTTGGAGTGATTTATTACCGACTCGTACGATTCTATCAATTTGATTATAAGACATAAAAAATTTTATAGCTACATCGAAGAAAAAATTGAAAATCATTCAATTACGGTCAAACCTCGATAATTCGAAGTTTTTCCTGATTCCCGACAAAAAATCAAAGCTTCGTTAATTCGAATTTCGATAATTCGAACTTTTTTTTTACTCCCAAATAAAGTTTTTACTTGTATTTTCATTTTTATAATTCGAAGTTTCGAAAATTGAGGTCAATAAGAACCTACTGGAGGTAAAATAAATTACCTAATTTAAAAATAGCAAACTATATTAATGTTCTTATTATAAATGACAAATTTATGTACATTTAATAAGTATAAATAGCTAAAATTTGGCGATAAATTACTTTTTCAACAACAAATAGTGAAATATGTAACTCTTTAATCAATTCGACTTGACTTTCGATAATTCGAAGTTTTTTCTGATTCCCTTGGTATATCGAATTATCGAGGTTTGACAGTATTGTATGGAATTTAATAAAATTAGAAAGTTATCACTAGATTTATACATTTTTACAAAACTTCAGCTTTTAATGTAACTTTTGTCTTATTTTTGTGAATTTTTGACGTAAACAAAACGTGAATACGAAATCTGTTTAGAAAATTATCTAAATCTTCTACGCAATAATAAAAATTTTGTACAGTTACCATAATGATAATCAAAAAATACAAAAGTAAGGTTATGTACAAAAATTTAATCAAAATAGAGAATTTCTACAGGATTTATTAGATTTTGGTAAACATCAAATAAATGAAAATTTCTAATTGAGCCAAAAGAATTTTTCGAAAACATCAGATACAATAAATCACTATAAGTCAAAATTTTTTTTTTCAATTATTTCTCAAAAAAAGAAAAAAAACAATAAAAAATTTTACATAAAATTTAATAAAAATAAAAGTAGAGTGTGCGACCAACATTACCTTTCGTGAATCTAAAAAATTAAGCTCTATTTTTATCTTCAACAAAAAGTTCAAAAAAAGGTAAAAACGTTCTAAAAACTAATCATTAAGACCTTACCACAAATCAAGTATATTCCATCGCCATAAATAAAAAAATTTTCATAAAACCTTAAAATTACCACACGATTCATAAAGAAAAATCTGCCCTTACTTCTCAAAATATATCGTCCTTCCAAGACACTGGAAAAAAAAATCCATGAGAAATTTGATTTTTTTTTTTTTTTCTCTCTGGGCTCTCAACATTTTACGCTTTTTTCTTGATGCAGCTTAATATCACTGAAGCCACTCGCATAAAACCAAAGCTTTCTCCACTTCATCTTTTTCTTTTTTACCACCGCAATCTCCGAATTAAGTCTCGAATTCCTCTCCTTTTTTTCGTCCACCTGTTTTCATTAGTTTTTTGCGACCACCCTAATGCAACTCGGCATTTGTTTCGACAATAAATCAGCTCTCATAGTTGGTACGTTTTGCCTCGGTATCATCGCTCATGCTAATTAGAGTTTGCGTGTAGTTTTACGGTGTAATTACCCTTTAAAAAATTCAGATTCCTGAGATACCTGGATACTTCCTAATCGTTCCGTTTAATTAAAAATCCAAGCATCGTAAGTCGTAATTAATTTCGAGCCAAAATTTTACGACGAGGGGGTAGCTTGAGTGTCGCGCTCGTCTTATCTCGGGCAAGTACGCAGCTTTTGTCAATATCGTTTCTAATCAAGCTACCGTAATACCCGAGCTCCTTCTTCTTCTCTCGAGAGGGATGCTCTACCTGAATCCTTGTTACCCGTGCTTAATTCGTCACCCGTAGCCGGAATAATGCAGCTTCTATTTAGAGCTTAACCGTTTGTACATTTTTTGATAAAAAATGCGCTTTATGCATTGTTGAAATCAGTAAAAAAATAAATTTTTTTTAAATCTCATTAGAAAATTTTAATAAAAGGACTAAATAAAAAAAATCAAATACCTACGGTCATTTATTACACTTCAAATAACAGTAAAAAAATCCAAATCAGTGAACTCTTAACTTTTTGATTGAAAAAAAAAAGCAAAGTTTGAATGTTTAAAGTTTAAATGCACTTTATGCATTATTGAAATCTGTGAAAAAATAAATTTTCAAAAAATCTCATTAGAAAATTTTTTTAATAAAAGGACTAACTAGGAAAAATCAAATATTGTCATTGATTACAGTTCAAATAATAGAAAAAAATCCAAAAATCAGTGAACTCTTATCTTTTTGATAAAAAAAGTAAAGTTCAAATGTTTCAATAAAATTTAACTAGTTCTAGTTTGATGTATCCTACTAAATTAAGTTTAGTATTATTGATTTTTTATACTTGATTATAATACTACTTCAGCTTATCAAGCTTATTAAAAACTAATCATTTTACCAACTTCAGTCGACATAGAATCATTAGTATTTAAATCGTATGAAAACTTTATGAAGTTTATGTTAGCTAAAAAAAAATGGTAATGCGGGTAATTTTCGATCGACCATTCGTCTGGTCTATCCTTTGAAATTTTAATCTATGATCTGCTCATTAATTTTTCTCATTGACTTAACGTTATCAGATTCATGCAAAACTGAATTAAAAATTTAACTTCCGAAAAAACTTCCTGCAATACTACTCAAGCTTTACTAGAATTTTATGCAAGTTTCGTTAAAAATTTTCAAGGAAGTTAAAAAAAAGATAATTGAAAAGTTCAATTTTTTTTAAGAATGATGAGATAAAACTTAAAAAAAAGTATTGTACAAAAAAATGTAGATTTTTATAAAAATTAAATTTTTGATCTTTTATTAGTTTATTCTATCTAATTTTGCATGCCCTTAATATTTCCTTTTAATTATAAAATGATAAAATGACCAGAAAATTTTATGAAGTTTGTTCGCAATTAATTCCAGCATATCAGTTCGTTGCGAAAAACAACAAAAAATTTCTCGTCTCTTGACAGGCCTTAAAATTTTAACGCGCTTCGGTCATTCGAGAAAAACATAAAAGATTCTTGTAAAAAAGATTTTTTTTTTTGTATGGAGAACTAAAAGTTGGACTTATTCATATTTCATTTCGATTTCATAGCGCAGCTCGCGCGAGCGAGGTGAAAACTTTGTTACCGAAAAACAGTTAGCCGAGAGATTTTTTCGTTTTTGCTTTTACTACCGGTTATAAAATCAACTTCTCTCGAGCAGTAATTCTTCAGTGACTTTTATTAAGGTGTTGACCGAAACGAGTTTATAGTTGGTAATTTTTTTATTTGCTTTTCTTCTTCTGCGGAAAAATGATCCACGAAAATTTCTTTTGTGTGGATACGCCCAGCCTGACCTAAAATTGAAACAAACCAAAGTTTTTGTTTCTCATACAAAAATATAGTTATTTCAAAGTTTGCTATACGCGGGTGCATATTTATTTTTCGCGTGTCGCGCATCCAAACAAGACGGAAAAATAATCCTTTGACTAGTAAAAACAAAAATCTTTTCTTAACTGAGATTTAAACTTTTTTTTTTCTCTCTCTCTCTCAATTTTTGGTTTATAACTTTTCTTTCAGGGTAAATTTTAGAAAATACAATAGAAAGTTTTTTTTTCTAAAATCTTTGCGTGACGTGAGTAAACAAACATTTTGTTATTACTTGATTTTATTTTTAAAATCAATGTTTTTTATAGAATTATCGGTCTAAATACACTAGACATTTAAAATTTTGTTAAGGTAAAGATGCCAATTATGATAACAAAAATCGCTACTTTTCAGCATTTTGAATTTTATTGAAAAAACAAAGCATGTTAGAGTAAATCTTTTTTTAAATACTTAAATTTTAGGGTCTTAGGAACTTAAATAAATTTTTTTTATATGAAAATTGTATTTATTTATTGAATAATTAATGTTTAAAGACAAGACCTTTTGACCCCAGTTTATTAGACAACTTCAGCTTTGGCCCCAGTTTATGAAACACTTTTACACGTAAAATTCCGTCAGTGACTTACATACCCCAGTTGATGGAACGGCTTATCTAATTTTAATGTTAGATTTTCAATTTGTTTGTGTTTGAGAGTGATGAAACCCTCGAATTTTGACGATTCCGTTCCATCAACTGGGGCACTTAAGTCACAGACGGGATTTCACGTGTAAAAGTGTTCCATAAACTGGGGCCAAAGCTGAAGTTGTCTAATAAACTGGGGCCTTGACTTTAAACGGAGGCATAAAAGGTCTTGACTTTAAACATTAATTATTCAATAAATAAATACAATTATCATATAAAAAAAATTTATTTAAGTTCCTAAGAACCTAAAATTTAAGTATGTAAAAAAGATTTAGTCTAATATGCTTTGTTTTTTCAATAAAATTCAAAATGCTGAAAAGTAGCGATTTTTGTAATCATAATTGGCATCTTTACCTTATCATAGATTTTACAAGAATAAAAAAAATTTTACATCGACAGAAAATTGAATTACCTATGCTAATCGTAATAATAATTATTGTATCGAGTTTCAAAGTTTCAAGAATTGTATACAATTTTATTCATTCAGTGATAAATCACTGTCAAATTAATTTTGTAATTTATTGAAAACATTTAATTTTTATGAAAATGTAGCAAATTTTTTGAAAATTTTTTTTAATTACAGTGTGAAAGTATGGAGCTTTACCTCCCCAAATTAAGGAGAGAATTCATGATTATGTAGGCAATGAGGCTACATTATTTATAAAATCTTAGGAAATTGTGGTTTAAACTATTGTTACTGCTTCCAGGATAAAGATTAAAAAAATAATATTGATAATGCTTACAAACAATAATAAAACCAAACTATTCGTAACTAAAATCCATTATCCACGGAACACAAAGAAAGTTTCGAACGCTTCAGGCTTACTGCGTAGACATCCATTACGAATCTTTCAATCGGAATCAAACATCGCAGTTAATTAAATGACATTTCATTAAGCCTCGCGTCCTATTGTATTCGTGACAGATTAAACTCCAAAACCGATAAACTTAGTCCCGAGCCACGAAGACGGCCTTATTGGCTCGACACAAAGTGTTGAACCTCCTCCGGTATTTACGCTCGGTCGGTCTCCGGTCAATCGATTCCCCTTCCGTCTCATTTGACCCAGCACCACACTTTGGTGGTTTGTCAAACTCCGTTCATGCGTTTTTATTGGTTTTCAAATTTATTTAATTAACTCTGTATTTCAACGTACCTGTGTAATGAATAATTTTATTCATTACGTAACCAGAGCTTTTGTAAAATATCAATAACCTGCAGCGGTGAGCATTGTGTCATTTAATTGGCACGCATTTTCCGGACGTAATAGTTTTGAGCGACGTGCGCTGTAATTGTTTCCTTCGACAAAGAGGTAAAATTAATTTTCAAAATTTGACGAGAGTAATGTGAACTTGAAGGGGTTGAAGAGAATTGTTTCAAAGTTTTCATACAAATGGTTCTTTTTAAATGAAAAAAAATTCATTTAAAAAGATCTAAGAACTTTTGAAGTCCAAGCAGAGAAAATTTCATGAAGATATTATTATGGCAATATAGTCGGAACAGGAGCAAAAACAATTTTAAAACGTAAATAGTTTTTTGAAAAAAATTAATTTAAAAAGATCTGAGAACTCTTAAGTATAAATACAGAAAATTACATGAAGTTATTACTATGGAAATTAACTACATCTAAAATAATTTTAAAACGTAAATAATTTCTTTAAAAAATGAGTTTTATTTGGAAACACTAATAAAGTATAAAAAAATACATATCAACAAAACCAACGATCTGGAATTTGAGCCTGGTAACTAAAGCCATCTGTCGGAAAAGTATTACAACGCAATTCTAAAAGAGTTTACAAAGCATCAATTTTAATGTAATTAAAAGTTACCAAAAGCTGCTAAACCACTTTTACTGTAATCGTAAAGTAAACTTTCGAATAATTTTTCGCAGCTTGAGGCGTACGTCAATATTTAACAAAGAAGAAGAAGAAGAGATCAAACTTGTCAAGATTAGACATACTTTAGTAAATCGTAACGCAAATTAGATTCAAAATTTTCTCGGACAGCAACTGAAAATGTTAATTAATTTAAAATTTAATTTTGTTAATCAATATATTAATTTTCCGAAAATAACTTTGAGCAATTTACCTAGACATTTCAAGATCTTGCCGAACTATGCTAAACTTTAGTAAACTCCAAAGTAATTCTTTTTTTTTACAAAAGCCTGAGATTATTTTTTCTAAATGTATAAAATTCATCACATACCCGCTTAAATTTAAATAAATATCTTTTGTTTAAATATTCACTGATTGATAAATTCATAGTTCGCAAAATTTAATTATTTGAAAAAATGAATTTAAATAAATCAAAACTCCGTAAAAGAAAAGTCCTACGATTAAAAAAAATTAAAAAACCCCTTTTAAATAGGCCCATTAGCTTATACTGTAATCTGCTGTCTCTGCTAAATTTCAGCAATATTTACCTACAAGACGAGGAAACTAAAAATTGAGAGAACTTAGTTGACTGTACTATCAATTAAGTGAAATTATTATTATTATTACTATTATTTATTCAACCATACATGTAGCTCTGCTACAGCCTACAGAGATACAAAGGTACCTGTACATAGGTCATGGTTAAATTAAATAAAATACTAATAATATAATAAACCTTATTTTGGTAAATTTAATTAAAAGTACAGTTGAAATGTTTAATACTCTTTTCTCCCGTACGATAAAATTCAAAAAAATCTTCCAGTGGAATCTTTATTCACCCAGAAAGCTTTCAATTATTTGATAAAAAAAAAAATCTTGTCTGTCGATTAAATTCGTCATCAAAAAGTTGAGGGTGGGTCGTATAAACCAGCACGTACATGCAAGACAGCTCGCAGCTATCATGACGCTAAAATCACGTCGTAAAGTCGTTCGCGGGGGTGGGTCTCCGGTGCAGGCCTTCTGCCTCTCAGCCTCCAACCGCGTTTATATGCAACGCATTGTTGGCTCGTTTGGGGTGACGCACGCCTGTGCGGTTAGCCGAACCGATATCGAGCGTCCAAATTTTTTTTTATCGTCCCGAAATTCGGAGGATAGCTCGGGTCAGTAGTTTGCAAATATAAAAATTGTTTTTTTTTTTCCCTGACAGACAGGGATATTTTCGGAGATTTATATCCGAGATTTTTTTTTTGGTTTTAGCTAAACAATTTTCAAAAAGGTAATTTTAGATAAATTGAAAATAGTTTATTCAGATTATTTATTTAACAATACATATAATAACAATTTTGTAATGGTTTCTAATTTTGAACCAAAAAGTAGAACTTAAGAGGCTATTGAAAAAAAAATTTCTGGTTTGAAATTCAAGTTGAAAAGATGAGTGAGGATTTATGATATGATTTTATTTATGATAAGTTCTTATTTGATGAAAGAATTTAAGTACTTTTAAGTAAACATACTTTTTTATTGAAACACAGTAACACAAAATTATATGACGTTTATTTATCATAAACAAAGGATTCAATTACGAAACGCAATTTCGAATTATTCCATATTTGCAGTCACGAGTGTAAACAATCTAAATTTTCGTCTCTAGAGCAGAACATATTCCGCAGAATAAATGCACGATTCCAAAAATAAAAATACAAAATTTTATTTTCAGAGTGGTTTCTAATTTTCCTCGATGAATGATTCAAGCTCGTCCCATTTTTGTAAAAAAAATGTTTTATTCCCCCAGCAGAAGCATCGACAATGACTCTATTGTTACTCCGTAAGAAAATAAACCGTGAAAGCTTTCACCAAATAAATTGACAAAAATAACTTCGAAAAAAGCATGAATAAATAAATTAAATGGATGTGTTACATACATCGTAACCAACGCCATTTGGACCTTTTTCTGTATGAAAAAAAAAAAAAAAATTGTTGCAAAAAATATGTTTCCGTAGCACAGGCTCGGTCCTCCTGAATACAAATCAGTGGAAAATAGAAGAAAAAGTATAAGATTGAAGGCTACGCCGTGATTATTTGATTAATCTCGATCGATCATGGGGGATTCATTGATTAAATCGTGTCACGATTAAGACGTCTTACGGTTTTTTCGGTGTTAATTCTTATCCGAGCAGGGAAGAGATCCAATATCCCCCCCGGCGAACCGGATTTCCTTGATTTCTTTAATCTCACGCTAGCTAAAATCAATCAAGTCTCCTTCTTGCTCACGTTATAAATAATCCAAGCTTGGTGTAACCCGATTAATCATCCAGATTTTCAAAAAAAAATTTTGGATGGTTATAAAAGTTAATTTCTGACATGTTTTATTTTAAAACCATATTGTAAACGAAAGTCCATTTAAAAAACTACTTAAATTTGATTTAATAAGAACTTTAAGGTTATTTACTAATTAACGTCTTCTGTAATATCAATGATTCTATGTCTACACTACCAATTTAAAACTTGTATTAAATTGTTATGAATACTGTTTGTTCAAATTTGGAACGTCTGAATGTCGCGCAGGTTGTCATGGGTCTATTATAATGTTTGTGTGTTGTATGGTTAGAGGTCAAGACTCGCGATTTGTTTGAGCTTTCAAGTTTTTAAATAAAGTTGAGTTCATGTTTTCAATCGTTTTAAAGTTATGGATCTATTTTATGATGGTTATAGCTATATATACTATACATGTATTATATATGTGTGTACAATATTTGTGTGTATTGTCATATATTTAGTCACACAATTTTTTTTTTTTTTTATAAACCAATAAATATGCAATAATAATATAATAATAAAAATACTGCTTTATTTATAATTAAATATATGGTTGTACGTGTAATGTAAAATGTTCTAGCAAATAAGTCTGCAGAATGGAGTATAATAAAATTCAGATGGTTTTAAAATTTAACTGACCATATTTGAATTTAAAAGTTATTTATACATTTTATTAATATTAATTTTTTCACACAGTAAATTGAGAGGTCAACGATTTTATATCGATAATGTTATGGCTTAAGCACCGAAAAAGCATTAAAATTTAATGACGATGATGCTGAAGATAATGGCTATTGAAAATTGAAAATCAAAGCATATTTGCTTGTATAATACTATTTTAGAGATCATCAAATTTATTGATACTGTATTCATGATGATGATTAATTACGATTATATATATTCTAATAAATCGCAGTAGAATTTTAATTTTATTCAAGCGTTTGAATATATCATTTTTATGGTAGCCAGGGAGCTTGTAAAAATGATCCGACTCCACCGCATGTGGATTTAAGGTGGTTTTCTACCAAATGCATGACAATAGAGAATCAGCTCAAATTTTCTGGAGGTGTTTATTAGATATTAATAAACATTTTACCGAAGTCTGATCAAAATTGACCATATAGTTTAAAAGTTACAGCAAATTAAAGATTGAATTTTTTTCATTACGCGTACGGACGCTACGCTGAAAAAGTGTACTAAATTATTGATATTTGTCTTCTTACAATAGAGATCCTTTTGAAAAACCACATACACATAGTTTCACTATCGAAGAATTCATTCCTTGAAACTACAAAAAATTGACCTTTTAAGAACTTTACAATAATTTTACGAAAATAATTTTCACGTGAATAACCTCCAAAACTGCGGTATTCAAAGGTGAGGTTAAAAGTTTTAAAAAATGTTTTGTTGTGATTGTCAATGTTTTTTTGGTAGAAAATAATTTCAGAAGCCATAAAAAGTTAAAAATTAAATTTTAACAAACAATTTTTACTAATTTGGTGAAATAATTTTTTTTTAGTCTTGAACTTGACTAGCTCTGGTAGAAAACCACCTTAATTTAAATTCAAGATAAATTGAGCTCACCCCGTAAATCTGTAATTTTTCAAAACTATGTGCTCTAATATTTTCATCTTTGAAATACTGCTCCGATGTTACTGTCTAATGAAGCACGCAATAAGTAATTAAAAAAAAATAATTAAGCACTTAGTTTGAAAAATTGAAAATTTAGGTCGAGATTTTTCAAGATTTTTAGCGGCAGTAATTTTTTAGTACTAGCTTCAAAACACTTGAACTCATTGCTTCTTCATTAAAACTCTTATCATTAGACGTAATGAGGAAAAAGCTTCAAGTACTTTCAAAATTTATTACAGCATGCATATTAAAATAGTTACTCGAGTAAGCTAGTTATATCGTCTCTTAACAAATTTTTTAATATTACCTAATTTAAGTAACTGTTGATCTTTACTAACTAATATTAGTAGGAATTTTCATTGTTGATTTGTCTGTTTTAAAAAAATATTTTGTACCAGTTTGATTGCGTTACTATAAGTAACTTAATTTATAAGCATAATTTTTATGGCAACATTAGAATACAACTGTTATAGTGTATGAAAAAAAATTTATTAGTCACAGATTAAGAATTTCTCAAAAAGTCCTAATTTAAAATAAAATTTCAAGTTCAATAAAAATAGATTCATCGTTGAACAGAATCTGATGATACCGAGTTTTAAATTAAGTAAAACCATCTCAAAAGAAAATTTTTTCAATAAAAGTTATAATAAAAACGATTTGTTCCAATTTAGGGATACTGAGTACAAAAGTTCCAATATGTCGTCATTTATAAAGTTCAAAGCTTTACAAAAATTTATCAAGACTATTTACTTTGAGTTTAGGATTAAAAAAATAAAAACCAACTTTTGTAATAAATTTTTGTTATACAAGGTAGTTGGACAAAAATAAATATAAAAAAAAAGGTCAAAGTGGACAAAAATATTTGTCAAATATCCAGAATGATCATCGAAAATTCTCGTACGTTTGCTGGGGGAAAAAGCTAGGCAGTATTTTACTTGAATTTTCTAAATTAATTCACAAACTCTTACGCGCCTGTTCGTGACAAAAATTCAGATACACTCAAGCCTTGAATTTCCACAAGCGTGGGCTCAAGTTATCCGAACGCTGTATTATTAAATTCCCGGCTCCGCTATAAGATTTTTCGTTCGTAAAATCAAAAATTAACTCGGAATTCATCGTCCCGGGAAAATTAAAAATCCTCGAGGAATTTTTTCTTTAACAATCGAATAAACACGAGTATGAAAAATCAAGCGCTCGCGTTTATCGCTGTGGACCTATTCACGTAGTAAATCCGACCGGGGGGGATAATTAAATTTGCGGTGAATGGAAACTCCTCCCGAAGAAAATCGCGCAGCCGGTCTGGCCAATTACAAAATACACACAAACCCCGGTATTTCCACACGCTGATGCGAGGCGGGAAAATTTCCATTAAAAACGACCCCGGCTAGAATTTAATCAGGGGCGCCTTTGTGGGGAAAAAATAAAATTTAATCCGCAGTGTATCCGAGCCTTGTTATCATTCAAATTTCTCCTCGCGAAGCTTTTGACGCTTATTTTATTGTGGCAGTGAAAAGCTTAACGCTTTTAACGAGATTTAAAATCAAGTCAAAGTCGTTTTAAGATCGCGATTAGACCTTATCGAGAAGCTCTCGGATAAATGCTTTTTATTTTTTTTTCATTAAGCGGAAGGTCGTTATTCAAAAACATATCGTTTAAAAGTTTTACGAGATTAGGAGGAAAGTGGGCCTATTATTACAGCTATTTAAAACTTGATGTTCGAAATAGAAATATTTTCTTAATATTTATATAACAGAATTATTTTTTATTTTACTATTCTTATATGATCATACTAATTTCGCTAATTTAAAAAATCAGTTTAGTTCAAGCAAATTTTTTTTCTTATTACCCAGTTAAATCTCAAGATAAAAGTCTAAAATAGTAACTTGTAATTTTGATGATATAATTATATACTGACAAAAAATAAACAAAAGTTCCAAAGCTGTAAAAAAAATTTATTGAGTAAAAATTAAGGACTTCTTATTGGTCGGGGTAGCCCACTCTAGCTTAGTTTAGGATCGCAGTGGAAAATAATTAAATAACTAAGAAGGAAAAACAAAAGATGCGGTAACTTTGAAATAATTATAAATAATAAATTTACAGTATTACAACATATTTACAATTTTTTTCAACCAATTTAAGATAATTTTTTTTACGTTACCGTCTGACTGTCTCTGCATTATGAGTAAACTAAAGCAAACCTATAGTGACGTCTAATTTTCTCTTGCATCGCTTGGGAGTTGTAAGTAATGAGTAAGTCAAACTTTTGAGCTTTGCACGCATGTTTTTGAGAATTGGAAATATATGGTCTTATATTTTTCCAATTTCAAGCTTTCCTTTTGCACGTCGACTAGCGGGACAAATTGCGCAAGTTTACTCCCCAGTGGACGCCCCATTTTACAATTCTGAGAATATTAATTAAAATTTTACATCCAGAAAAAAGGGTACGAGTAAGTTGACGAAATTTTTATTCGACCAACCACGCCGCGTTTTTTTTGGAAAGCTCGCTTCCACCGAAAACACGTGTGTCACCCCGAAAAACTAAATTAACTTTTTCGAGATAAAACTACCGAAAACTCCTCCGTCAACGATCGCCCGCGGAAGTAACTTTATTCGAATTAAACATCGCCCAGCTGGCAAAAAAAAAAAAAAAAACCCTTACTCGAGGAGAAAAAAAAGATAGAATATTTCTCGCACGCAATTTTCGTGAGAGGCGACGAGGAGGAAACAAGGGACATAAAAGCTCCCGAAAACGCTTATACAAAACATTACCTTATCCGGGTCGTTTCGACGGGACAGCCAGAGAGAAGGGGACACGTGCCGAGATTAAACGCCTTTTAGATCTCGCGCAATAACTGATAACGAGCCTGAAGAGGTGGTCCAAGTTTATCGCGAGAGTCCAATATATATGTATACACATGGGTTATATATATATTTGAGAAGGAAGAATAAGAGGATCGATCGAGGGTGGATTTCTACCCCAGCCTCAAAGTGCTCGTAAAGTCAAAATACCGGGGACCCTCGATACACTCCCGTTTCTTTCTACCTATACAGAAGCTTTCTTCCTTTTTTAATTTTGAATCTTGATTTATTCAAGATTTGTGAACTGGTATGGCGCTGAATGGCTTATTTTACGCACTAAATGCGAAAAAATTTTTGCTCAATTTCTTCTGTCATTTTTATTTTTAAGCTGATTTTAGTTTATGAGTTGAGAAGTGTGAAGCGTGTACTGAATGACTCACTTTACGCACGAGTTGCGAAAAACTTTTGCAATGAAACTGATTCAGTAATAGTATTAGAAGTAAAAGCTCAATTTATAATTTTGTATTCCCACATGTAAGATTTTTAAAAGTCCATCAGCACCGTCCAGAATTTTTTATAAGTAATTATAGTTTTGATTTTTCATTCAGTCCGCAATTGACAGTTTAGGTATTTGAAGTTTCGACTCTTGAATGATCATTTTAACTGATTATTTTTCAACTGAGAAACAAAAGATTTGAAATTCGGGACTCTTCATGTCCTAATTTCAAAAAAAATTTTAATTTGAGTTTCTCTAATAATTTTTCTGTTGCAAAAAAATCAGCCGAAAGTCAAGCTTTGACAACTATAATTAATCTAGCTGGATTTCAGATAAAGAAAAAAAAATTTTGAGATAAATGTAATGGGCCCATAGCCCTTATACTTAAATAAAAAAAATAAAAATTTAGAATAAATTTAACTGTAAAATAGAAAAAAACTTCTACTGGATCTCTGAAAATTGCACCGCTTACTAATAGAAACTCAAAGTTGTAAACACACATAATATTATTAGACAAAGATAATAATTACTAACAAATTTTTCACTAAATTAGCTTGTAAAATACCGCAAGGCATAAAAAAAATTATCTTGTTTAATCAGACAATACACGGTTCAAAGTTCAATAAACTCGGTGAACCTTTCATTTGTACGCTTCTGGTTTATTTTTATCCAATTACATACTTTTAGTACAGCGATAGCCGAAAAAATGAAGATGGAACGTCGACTAAATCAACATAACTCACGCACTCACTCTGCAAATTAAGTACTACAGCCGTGGGTAAGAAAATTGATGAAGGGGCGATGATAAAAAAAAAAAAAAAGAGAGAGAGCTCGAGAATTCCTAATGAAGACAAATTCCGTAAATGCCTGCATAATGAAATCGGCCGCATGACACACGACTTCAACAAGAACAAGCGTGAGGTTCGCTCTGTGTCTCTCTTCGTCACCTTTTAACAAAAAAAAAAAAAAAAAAAAAAATTCGATCCGAAAAATCAATTAAACTTTGTATTAAAAAATGTTTTTTAAAGTTTGAACAAGTTATGACCAATCACGACTACGAAAGGTATTCTAAGAGGGAATTCAATAGTTTTCGAACTACTTGTTGTTTTGAAAACGCAAATATAGCGATGGGTATCAAACCTAAAATAATCAAGTATTGATGGGAAATGTTTGTTTGCAATAATAAGATAAACATTTTAGATGGTATCAGTGGAGTATAAACGTTGTCATGTACAAAAGTTTCTTGATTCAATTTTCTTCTTAATCTTGACGTGTGACTTCAAATGATAGTTCTAATCATGATTAATTATCAAATGATCAACTTCAATTAAAGTCTATTAAAATCTGTGCAAACTAAATTTTGTATTTTGAAGTTGAGATCAAGATTGATCGTTGATACAAGATTAAATAAGGAAAGACTAATTTTTAAATAAAAGTAGTGTTTAGTAAATGTTTTCTGAATTTTTTTCTATGTAATTTAACCATTTCTTTGATTAGGAAAAATTGCGTTTACTTTATTAAATGGTTAAACAATACTTTTTTATCAATACAGAGATTACAAATTCTAAAAGCTTTGTGTATTGTGACTAAAAAGTTGATGAAATTTTTTAAATAAATTTGGTACTTGTTCGAATGAACTATCTGAAACCACACGGAGAGCATATATGTTTTTTCTGTTTACAATTTTCTCAATAATGAAAAAATAATTGACTTTTTCAAACTTTTTAAAAAATTTATTTTTGAATATTAAAAATTAAATAATCACTCAAGTATAAAATTAAAATAGAAAAATTTATTTTTGAATAGAAAAAAGTGAATGAACTTTCCTAGTCCGATTCACATACCTCAAATTGTTATCATCAACTAGACACATTTATATATTTTTGTGAAATTCCATATTTTATAATAATTTAATTAATTTACAAAATTTTTTAATTTAAAATTTAAACATCATTCGTTCTAAAAATCCTATATCGATTTATTTAAAAATGCAAAAGCTGAAGGAATGATCAAACTAAATCTTCAATTGGATCTTCAAAAATTTTCAAAAGCTTAAAATAGTTATCAACAATTAAAAAATGTTTTGTTTTGATTAATCACAAAGAAGAGAGAAGATAAGTTTGCAGAACTAATCAATCTCTGGTGATGCAAACCTTCTTCAGATAGTCATGTAGTTAAAGGCGCGGCTCGATAAGGCGTGCGCATGCAATCCAAAGCTTAGGTTCCAATGATGATAAGACCGTGAGCGTGAGATTATTCGAAAATGACGCTCCACTTACAGCTCCTATATATATCAACTCCTTATTGTCTGCTAAAAGATTTTAATTGCCGGAAAGGAATTGTTACTATGACATAACATCAGTAGAGCTTGTTGTAACACTAATGATACATGAGTAAATTTATTTTACTAATCGATGGAAAAATTTCTGTTGGATAGATGAGATTATAAGAAGCCTTTTTTTTTCATTTTCTATGGCTGGCTTTCTTTATGACAAAAGTTATCGTATTGGGTGATTTTTACAGTTTTTATACGCATATTATTTTTTTTAGAATTATGATTAAGTTGTAACTAATAATGTATTTTACCATTTATAACTATATTTTTATTAATTAATACTTTTATTTTTGTGGTATTTATATGATTTTAAGACTTTTTTATGAATTATCACTATACAATCAAAAATGTCATTGTATGTACTTTCATTGCAATAAATAATCTCTTCCATATACATAGAAAAGCAAGATATTATTTATTATTTTCCATAAAACGGACAACCACTACCCTCACATAATAGCATTTTAATTTTTTGAGAGCATTAAAAAAAAAAAAAAAATGATTTTTTTTTTAAATATATGTATTGTAATTTTTATTGTGCCTAAAACCTATAGTAATCTTTGAAAGTTTTTTAGAGTTAAAATAATTTAGTAAAAAATCTATTAAAAAAAACAAAAAGATAGTATTATAGTAAATAAATCAAAATGTAATATAGTAATTAGAAGTTTTATAAATCTTTATCATTTTTTGAACAATTTTTTTTTCATTGTTGAGACTTGAAAAAGTACTTACAAGACTAAATCGATTTAACATAAATATGCAACAGTATCATTTGATTTTTAGGTTCTTTTATTTACAGAATTTTACAGTATAAATGATTATTTACAATATTTAGTGAGGTACTAAATTTTTTTAACATAAAAAAATTAGTAAAAAAAAGGTATTGAAAATCTAATATTTACACTATCTTTATATACAATTGGGTAAGTTTAATAAATTATTTTAATGAAGAAGTAGGAAACAATTCATGTGGGACGACCCAACCAACTGGTATTTCTGATCCTTCAGCAATATTTATAAATGTATCCCACATAGTTCTCAACAAAGAGAAATTAATTGAAGTTTGCACAACATTTTTTTCAATTTTTTTGCCAAACAGCACAACTTCCCAATCATCAAATGCATTTTTTGTAGAGCTTGAGAATTTTTTTTCATCATCTTTGATCATCAGTTTCAAACCTCTTTCTTCAATCATATACATCTTATCCAGCGTAGTCCAATTTTGCTGCAGCTTTTCAACTATGTTGACAAAAACTTGATCAGCCTCAGCAGAGATGACTCCTCCTTGGCCTTTTACAATTGTTGTTTTAATTTTTCTTAAATCTTGCAGTTTTTTCAGAACCGTTAAGAACTTCCTAGCGGTGGAGCGGTTATTCTTCACATCATAAAGTATAATATCTGCATTTTTAGACAAATTTTTAGCTTGCTTTTCTTTTTCAACTTCATCCATTTTTTTCTTCATCCAGTTATCAATCTTCAAATTTGAGTAGTATCTTTTTTCACTTAAATTTTTCATACTTTCTGCAAGTTCCTTCTTGTGAGATGCCTTTTTTCTTTTTAAGTAATTCCGCTTCTTCAATTTCAATTTTATAAGATCTAGTTGATCTGGTTTGATATTTTTTAAAACATCTTTTGTGTCATTTTTTAGTTTTTCAATAAGTATTAATTTATCTTGCACTTCATCTAGACTACAATTTTGCAATTCTAATTTTAGATTTTTTAGTCGTTTATTTAAATTGTAAGCTTGAGAAATAGCATCTTTGACTACTGAAATAACTGAAAGGCTTACTTGTTTTGTTGGAAAACTATTGAAGTTTTGACTTGAAACAAAGTTATTAACAAACGATTCGTCATCCATAGTTATTTATTTTTAAAATCACTATCTATTCATCACTGGCAAAAACTTTTCCATGAATAATTAATTGTAAAATCTACGAATAAACAGTTTATAATTCTTACTAAGGTAAAACTATTACAATTCCTTTAACCTTCTAATTGTAAGGTTATGTTATGATTACAATTCACAGAGTGCCGGGCGGCCAGTGGCCACGTGATGTGCGGGCGGCAAGCAGATAAAAATGCGCGCGTTTTTTGTTTAAAATTAAAAAACACCACAAAAAAATTATTCACAAGAACTTTGTTAACGATGATTTTAAAACAATTTCATTAGTAAAAATTTAACATTTAACTATAAATTTAAAGTTGAATTCTATAAAATAAAATTTAACTTTGAATTTAATTCCAAAAATTACGAATTGCCTTATGCTCCTCTCTGGTGGGCAGAGCTATATAATTTGAACGGACCAATGTGAATAAAAGTTGAAACTTTTGAACCAATGAAAAAAACTTTGTTACAACTGGATCTCAAAAATGAACGGTCGTACAGAGTTATTTAAGGTCACAAGATTTTCGTTTTGACAATTTAAAAAAAAAAATGAATATTTTTTATTTGTGGACAAGATACATCTGCAGAGCTACAATCGTTCAAAGATAATTTAAAAAAAAGATAATTCGATAAAAAAAAACGGTATTCATGCGGATGTAAATATACTCAAATAAACTTGCATTGAATTGGACATATTTTTTACTGAAATTATTTACATTGAACAAAATTTTACCATCAACCTGATGTCTCTGGCTCAGTTTAGATGTAAATTAAATTAAAAAAAAAAAAAAAACTTAAGTCGCACCTTTTTTGACCTTTAAAAAAAATTAATGATCACTATATAGGAATGAGATGGCCTCAGATTTGCAACAAAAGTCTTATTTTTGTCAATACTTTTACTGAATTATTAATTCGTTTATTTTAAAAAGTCAAGAAACTATCTTTAAGTTCGTCAGAATAATTTTTGGTTTCAATTTGTAGCACCGTTCAGTTTGTTTTTCTCTGTTGAATTTACACCATCCCCCCATCAATTACTTCTTTATGAAATTTTATACGAGTTTTTAAGTTAAAGTTTACACATGTGAGCGCGATATTAAAAAAATGAACAAATTATTTTTAATGTAATCACTCAAAAAAATATTTATTATTTCAACTCTTTGTTGATTCTTGATATTTCGTAAACTTAAAATTAAAAAAAAAAATTTCAACAAGATTGATTTTTCGTATTTCTTTGTCACAAAATTAAAATCCTTCTATGATTGACTATTCGAGCGGAATAACGGGAATACACGGATTCCCTAAATTTCACTTTCCTAACCAAATCAAAAGGGCAATCAACGACATAAACGCATGAAAGTTCGTGCGTATATTTTGATTGTCGATTGGTTCTCCTAATGAGGAAATGGTTTGATTAAGAGCAAGCGATTTTTCAACAGTTTTTCACAGTACTCATTCAATCATAATTTTTCTCGATGAAGTTTTAAAATTACGTTTAAAACAGAGAAGAGGATTAAAAATTATAAAATTAATAATAGTATTTACCGATTTTCAATTCAATTTTTTTTTGATTGTATATAATATTTTTTTTCTAAGTATCGATGAAAATTGACAACTTCCGATCAGTAACTACAGTTAAAAGTTCACTTATATTTCAATTTTGTTATTGGAACAACTATATCATATAATACAATTGAGTTTTTTTTTCACATTAAGCTTTTATATTACATTACAAAGTATGTAAAATTTAATCAGTTTGTCTGTACTTAAGTGTATTAATTCGTTAAAAAATAAACTTAAACTTGAGTAAATTTTAGAGTTCAAAACTATACTCAAGACTTGAAATTAAAACGTAATAAATCGATACAGGGAAAATCTACGGTCCCAGCGAAGAAAAACCTTAGCCCAAAGTCTGCATATTTAAAATGATCGATAAACGACTGAAATAAATTAAAAATTTAGAAAAAAATCTTATTCATTTTGTGCTAAATAATTAAAATTCTTCATTTTTTCTGATTTTTTAATTTATTTCAGTTTCTCACAATTATTTGAAAATTGCAGATTTTTAGCTAAGGTTTTTCTTCGCTGGGACTGTCAAAATATAAAAATAATAGAGTTAAATTTTACTTTATTACACATTTAAATTTGAATAAATTTTTCTGTATTAACTGTAAATATGAAAAAATAAATTAACATTAATTTTTAAAACCTAATGAACGAGGTAAAATAGCCATCAAAAATATCTCGAAGTCAATTGTGTGAGGAAACAAACAAAGGTCCGCAAAACTACTCGTGTAAAGTAACTCATATTCCAGAGCCTGCGGACCGGGGGCGAGAGTCGCGGGTTGAGGTAAAATTTTCTGTGGAAGTAGCGAAGTGGAAAGCTACGCTGCCTCTAGATTAAATTACCACGGGTTACGCGATGCAAATTAGATCAACTCGGTAGCAAGAAAACCCTCTTATATTATTTGGTGCAGAGAGAGAGAAGAAAAAAAAAAAAGAAAAACCACCTTTCGATCGATTGAAATAATACACCTAGATCATTCGAGTTTGATGATTTGAAGAAAATCTTTTCTTCGATTCATTGAAATGAAATTGAAGAATTTAATCTGAATAAAATTATTTATGTAAAGAATACTCAAAATATTTTAAATAAAAAATTAAAAATAGTAACAACAAATGAAATTAATAAAAAAAAGCTTAGCTAAGCTAAAAATATATTTTTTATTATACGATATTTTGAATAAGACACTAAATCTATTAAATTTATATAGAATGTAAAATTCATATTTTGAAATAAATCTTTTAATGAAGTAAATGAATTATTTTTTTATTTTTAAATAATTATTAAATTGTTAAGTTTACTTCCTTGCTGTTAATACAAAAAAATAACCATTGTATTTATTAAAAATTTAATAATGATAATTGAAAATTGGTGCACTGCTGACGGAGAAGTGTCCGATAAATACTCATGATAAATTATATGATTTAACTAAAAAATTTAACGAGCACATTCTATGTATGAATTAAAAAAAATAAAAAACAAATTAGATTCTATTACTTCTTACCTACATAAATTAAAAAAAAAAAATTTTTTTTTAATTTCATTCTTTTATTTAAATAAAATTATTAAACTCCTTAGAAGTAGAAATTTGATAAAATGAATGAATATAAACAAATTAATTTAATGAAAATTGAACTCAAAATAATGTGTTATCATTTTGAAAAAAAAAAAAAAAAAAACAAGTTAATTTAATCTGTGACAATTTTTTTCAATTTAGATCTTCTACTGCACACGATGAATTATTTGCATTTTAAATCACGGTTTTTTTAATTTAGACGAAACCAACCCGTATAAATGTTTTGCTTCATAAATTAAAGTCCACCGTTTCAACATACGAAATTCACTAATTTGAATTACAAATAAATGCTAGTAATTACACTCCCTTACAAAACCACGCAAGGGATGTGGAATTGTTTTAAGTACAAACACGTTCGTTAACTCTCGATTGAGCTGGCTTTTGAAATTTAACCGATACAATTCGTAAAATCCAAAGGTTGACTTCGGTATAAAATTTTGAATTATTCATTTTAAGTCGATTCATCAATATCCGACACTCCATATGGAGTTTTTACAATATTGTAAAAGTATATTTAAATTTTATATCCGATTTTGAAATATTTGAAAAGTTTGTAAACTGAGTCGCAGGTCATTTTAGTCTTCAGTCATACTAGATCGAGACTCGGCGATCGAGGAGACGAGAAAGGTAACTAAAATGTTCACCGTGAGAGATATAAAGTGGGCTACCTGCGGAACAAAGTTTTCAATTTCTGCCAGGACGTTGATTCCAAGTACGAGAAGGTTGCAAAGATCGGTGTCGGGAGTTAAGGGTAAATTGAATTGTTAAATAGTACATTATTCATAGAATTCAAACTTTTTTAACCATGTAATAACGATGAAATTTAAACGCGATGAAAGCCAAAAGACGAACGCATATTTGAGACCGGAGATGAAGATAAAGATGCGCGGTAGTCGAGTGCGCAAAGAGTAACCTTTCCATTTTTACACCTTAATTGTAGGAAATCAAGTTATAACTTTTGATAATGATTTTGAATAATATACTATTTTTTTGTTTGTTTGTTCAATTATAGTTTTTCTTTGTCTATTGAGGTCTTTAAGGCAGTTGATACGACAACGTCCAAGGATTATCTCGTCCATGTGGCATTGAAGAAAATATGTATAGAGGACGAGACCGAAGGCGTAAGTACACTCAAATAAGAAAAAAAAAAAATCCAAAGACGTCGGAAGCCTCTAAACAACTCATAACTGTGGATCGTGAAACAAATTTTCTTCATCACACTACAAATTTTAAAAAAACGTAAATGTAAACGTTGAAAATAAAATAAAACAACTTTAATTTTTCAGCTAATCAACAGAGATCTAAGGCCAGCCAACATCCTGATCACGAAGAAGGGTGTAGTTAAATTGGCCGATTTCGGCCTCTCCCGTGCATTGAGCGACAAAATGACCAACAACCAAACTCTTTGGTATCGAGCACCGGAGCTGCTTCTCGGGTGCAGAGACTTCGGGTCTGCCATCGACATTTGGAGCATGGGCTGCATCTTGGGCGAGTTGTACGTCAGGTAAGTTGAAAACTTTTGACTTCAGAGGCTTTTATTTTGAAAATCACGCGAGATATTTTCCTGGGTACTTCTATTTTTGAAATCATATTTTTCAATAATTTATAATAAAAGTACCAAGTATTCTAATTTTTTTCCTAGTTTTCACCTCAAAAATTAAAAGAAAAAATGTATTATTTCAATCTCTATCTCAATGTTCTTTTATGTTTCGATTATAAATTGTTTCCGTCGTCCAAAACTTAAAGCCATAAACTAAAATTTTATCTTCTAAACTAGTTTAAACTTAATTAATTTGGCTCGCTTTCTCACTTATTTTGCCAAAAAGTATATTTCATCCTCAGAAAGTCAAGAAACTTAAGATCGGTATAAATTTTAAAGAATTTGCTTTTTACTTATCACACAAGTGGCGTAGGAAAAACTTTATGGAAGTCTGGAAACTGAAAAAAAAAAAAAAAAAAATTATAATTTTCAACTTTGTTATTGTACTTTTAGATCAGCTTTAATGCAAGAAAATTCGGAGCGATCACAGTTGAAACGAATTTCCAAGTTTTGCGGATCAATCACACCCGAAGTTTGGCCGAGCGTCGTTCAACTTAAACGGAAACTTCGAGTTGGAAAAAAACTGTAAACGAAAGGTGATTTTATGTGCCTTTACTCTTTAAATATATTTTTTTATTTTATTTTTTATTGTCTATTATTATTTTCGTAATTGAATACAGTTGCAGCTTTAAATTCATATTGTCTTTTTGTCAATTTTTATTTTTATTTTTATTAAAAACTCATGTGGTGCTATGTTTTTTTTTAGTTTTCGACGTTCTCAATGTTGTAATTTGTACCAGTAGTTTAGATGACTTTATGATTTTTATGAAAATATCTGGTGTATTAAATTTCAAACCACTGATGAAAAATATTCAAATATTCATAAAACTAAAATTTATTCAATTAAAAAATTGTTAGGCTATCAAAAAACAATCTACAGCATTGTAAAAAAAACTTTGATTCTTAGTATTTGTACCAAAAGAACATCATTGTTAGCTGAATTTCTGAGTTACGCCGTCATACTATAAAAATTATTTATCCATTCACAGGTAAAGCAATACATGCAGAAGTTCGTGAATGACCCACTCGCCTTGAACTTCATAGACAAACTTCTGACCCTGGATCCGAGCAAGCGGGTAAACACCCTGGACGACGAGTACTTCTGGAGCATAATTTCAAAATTGTTTAGCCTCCAGGCCTTTTATAAGATATTTCACATATAATTGTGAATATTATATATTAATTTTTTTAAATCTTCCTTTTGCAGCTGCTGTAGATCAAATCTTTGAAAAAGTGGCTATGAGGTTTATGGACGATCCCTAAGTAAGGTTAAGTGTATGTTTATGTAACATGGCGTTTATGCCAATTGCCGCTCCAAAATTTTTATAATTTCGTCCGGGCCGAATCAGGGCCAGGCAAATTGGCTGGGTGGCCCGGTTAGAATTCCCTGTCGGGTTATCCGGAAAACCGAACGAGTTCATTACTCGTGCTAATCCCGTAATCGCCTCTATTAGCCCGATCGATACGTCACGCCGCACAGCTGTGGAAGAGAAAAATCAAAATTTAATTTTCGTCGAGGGTTTACTGGAACATAAATATTCTTGCTTTTAGCGAACTTTCTTGTAAGATGAATTCTAAAAGCACTTTTAATTTAACCTAAAAAATAATTTTTCCTAGTGAACAGTAATTTTGCAGGTACTTAAGATTAATTTTCACTTTAATAACATTTAATGTCCATAATGTTGATTTATTACTCTTTTGCGTTACTGCCTAAAGCTGGAATTTATAAGCTTTGTAGCCCGATAATATCTCAGTTGTGAGTGATGTACTACTTATATAAAAATCAGAAGCCTGCAACGAATTTTTTTTTTTTTCATAAATTGATCGTGGGAAATTTGACTGGATTCATTCGTTTTTATGAAGCACTTTTTGCTTCTAGGATTTGGTCCACACAACCAAATTTGGTTCACCCAACCAAACCTGGTTTTGGCTGCCAGAAGATTTGATTCACACAACCAAATTTGGTTGCATGAACCAAATTTGAACAACTCTTCTCTCAGTGTACCAAAATTGGTTTACCATCAGAAAAAGTTTAATCATTTCTCGTAACCATAAAACATAATTAAATTTAAGGTATACTTAAGAATCTCCACGTAGGATGTATTTGTTATTTCTAAGGGATCAGATTTTGGCAAACTTACAAAAGATCCTTTCAAATCCAAAATGATCTGATAATCTGACTCTAAAATTTAAAATTCATATTTGAATTGTTTTGATTTAGTTACATCTTAAAATTATTATCTAATCTTATATTTCGTTTGAACATTATGTTAAATTTTTAGATTCAAATTTTTTAATTTCAATACATTAAAAACTTGACGTAAACCCAAATTTTATAAAAAATTCATTCCTAAACTCAAAATATGAACTTCTAGTTTAATACCATTCGCATAATTATCGCGATGATAAAAAATATTCGAATATCAAAGCTGTTCTCAACGATAAAAACTCGAATTTAAAATCAAAAGCTCGCACATCCCTAAAAGATAACAGCGGGTTTCCTTGTTTTTCCAAAGGCAAAAACTACACTTATCTTTTATCGCGGGGTATATTTCAAAGGATGATCGCACTACAACGACGCTAGAAGTGGGGTACGGAGGGAGTCTTTCAATCGACTACTCAGCAGTACGCGGACCGAATTCGAAAAAGCCTCTTACACAAGAGACACTTTAGCTTAAAGCCCCGCTAACGATGCTGATAAAGTGAATACCTGACTGCGGCGCTACGTTTTTTCCTTTGATCTTGTTCTTCCTTACCTCCTTTTTTTATTCTTCGGTCTTACCGATCCGTGGCACGCGTGACGAGGATAATGCACGGAACTTTGCTGATGTTTCTCCGGTGTTTTGCAACAACCTTTGTTTGCCTCCTTAACACGATCGTTTATTTTTTTATTTTGCGCATTTTTCTCTAGTACTATATCTCTTGGAATACGAAAAATATTATGTTTTACATTTAAGGTTTCCAGAGAAAAATGAAGACGACTGTTTTCGATTTTAACGATTTTTATCTGGAAAATCAATTTATTATAAATTTTAATTTTTGGACAGATAAGACTTTATTTTTAAGGTTCACTATAAAAAGTTAATTTTACCATAAAAGTCTCTCTCAAAATTAATTGTAAGTATACAAAAAAAATATTTTTGTAAAACTAAATACTAATTGTTAGCGATTGAAACTATTTTATCAGAATGGTTTTTTTTTTCTGCAAAATATTACGTATTATTTTACATTTTTATGGTAACGCGTATATTGTAACCCAAACAGACTATAAAATGGCTTTAGAAACCTTAATTTTACATCAACAAAATCATTCAGAAACAATTGGTAACAATTTTTTTCCAAAAGTACTTGGAAAAACGAGGTTCCAGATATTTTTAAGTACAATACGGTCCAAGTAGGAATTTTTCGAAAATGAGGTCGAAAATGGCTTTTTATTGGAATCAGTCTACTTTTTACACAGGGGCCATATGGGAAGTAGATGAAAAAGGGCCCATTTTGGAAAAAGAACACGGAAGGGCTTTTTTTATGATGAATGAAAGCTGTGTGCAAAGTTTCATGAACATCCAGGTCCTAAAGGAGAAACCATCTCCTTGTGAGTGTAATTTAACATACTTTCGATATCATTCACTAAAGAAAATTCTTTTTTCATAAATTGTTTTATAACAGTCATTTATAAAACCTGTCAGTATAATACTGTCGAATATTTATATGCTGATAAATAATAAACAAAAGTTCCAAAGGTGTAAAACAAATTTATTGAGTAAAAATAATCATTAGAATTGAGAAATAACTGAGCGCTGAGTAATGCAGCATTCAAACTTCAGTTCACACCGTGGCTGGGACTGGAGGCTCATTACAGGATCCATTAAGGACTTCTTATTGGGCAAGTAAGCCACTCTAACTTAGTTTAGCAGCGCAGTGGAAAATAATTAAGAAGCAAAAACAAAAGATGACGGTTACTCTGAAACAATTATAAATAATGAATTTACAGTATTTAACAAATACATAACGCATGCAGCTTTTTAAACTTTCTCTAAGAGATTTTCCCAACTGTAAAATTCACTTACGGCTATGTAATTAACGTGACATATATTTGAGTTTACCCTCATATGCGTTAAATTGACCCACTCAAATTTGCAAATTAGGCGAGGCTCCTCATCGGTTTTGTCATCAGTAATGGCTGCGCAAAGTGAAAAAATTTTATTCCAAATCATAAATTTTGGGCTCGAAAAAATTACGCTGCATCGTCGGGTTTGCTTCTGCTCTGGTGGGTTAGCAGCCGCTTTTACTGCCAGTAAAAACACAGGGAGCCGACATGAAATTTTAATAATATTACTCGGGCGTAGTACAAGTACAGTTTTGAAATTAACGACTTGCCAAGGTGACAATGCCTCTATGACCAAAATTAAAAAAAATCTCATCAGTAAAACAAAGTCCTCAAAATAAATAAGCATTTTGATGAGTTTGAAAATATATTCAATTCAAAATTTTTGTATTTCCTAGCAAAATAAGATTTTTATACTCGAGCTAACAATTGCCATAATTTCCAAAATAATTTCAGATGAAACGATAATAATATTTTTGTTGATTTTTTTTGCTAGATTAGAGAAAGAGTGATGATAGTTTTAAAGCTTAATGGTTGAAGTAAATTCAAAATTTAAATTTTAAGTATAAAGTACAAAATTTAATTTTCACGATCTTTAAGTTAGTTTTAACTTAATTAAGAAATTCAACGAAATATTTAAATAAAAGACAACTAAAGTTGTTAATTTCTTTTCAATAATTTAATAATAAAACAAATTTGTTATATTATTCTGTTACGAACAGATTGAAGAGAGGTTGGGATAGTTTATCCGTTGATACAAGAAATTATAATTATATTAGTTTATTTAAAAAAGATATTTAATAAAAATTTTTGAAATTTAAATAAGAAAGTTTTCATTGATGAAATATACATAAATTAATTATGTATTAACGGACATTAATGTCTGTTGGTGATGAAAAATAAATAAATAAATAAATAACTTATAATTTCGCAAATAAAAAGTTAATCTGAAAAAAAGCTATTGATCAATTTATAAACCTCGAACAAGTGTGAATGATTTTCCTTAGTGATTTAGCACAAAAAAAAAATCCGATCTGTGGGTTGTACATAGAATGAACAAAGCGTCAAAATTTGAGATTAAAAAAAAAATATCCCGTGTCGATAGAGTGAATACTTGTTTTGTGCTAGGCATTTGAAACAAAAAAAAAAAAAAACAAACAAAAAAAAAAATAGACGCGTGAAATTGATATTATTCTTCTGGCTTGCGGGTGACAAAAAGCCGTGAAACTGTATACAGCCATTTTTTATGAAACACTCAGCGGGTAGAGAGAAAAAACCGCGTTAACAACTGCTGTTTGAACCAGTGTACCTTTTTTTTTTCGTGTCAAATCGATAAAAAAAATCTCCCGTGAAAATAAAATAAAAATAATTTTTCTTTAATTACTTTCGCAACAAACTCGAACGAATTTCGTGGTTTTTGTTCGCCATCAAACCTTGGCGTCTAATTAAATTTTCGCTCTTCGACACACACTCGCATCGTGAAAGAAAATTTTTTTTTTTTTTTACCCGCGAAAAACCACTATAATTTTCTATTAGGTACCTGAAGGGGCTGTAAAAAAAGTATTCTTGCCTTTGAAAAAAAACCTTTGAAACTTTTTTACCAGAAAGTGGAAAATTAGAAAGAGCCCAATGAGAACTCCGGGTTTTTTTCGACTGACAATTGTATCTTGAGAGAGATTTCATACGAATAATCAAAAAAAATTTTTTGCTTTTATTCGAATCAACAAAACAAAGTACTTTATTGAAAAAGTACTTAATCACATACACGGAAAAGCGTGTATCGAATTTCGATTCCCGCTGGACATCGAACAATCGGAAACTTCGAATTCAGTCGAAAACCAGAACGTTTTAATTGCAATTTTGAAAATAACGAAATGGCAATTAGTTTCAACATGGAAAAAGGGATTATCGGGACCAATTTTCCGTCCAATTTTCTAGCCCAAAAGTTTGATAAAATATTCATTCATCGATCGATAAGTATCTCGAAGCGTCGCATTCGAGTTTGAATCATCCATTGATTTTATCTCACGGAAAACCTTTTCAATGACTTACTTCTTACGATCTATTCAAATTATCTCGGTTCGAAAATGAATGATCGGGAGCTTTCAAAGTTTGCAGTTGGATCGGAGCTCAAAATTCATCACTAATTTCGTTGATTGAAATTTGTTCATTGAAATTTCGTGCTCCGAAAATAAAAAAAAAAGGAGAAAATTTTTTTGATAAAATTTTTTAATTTAGTAGTCGATTTATACAAAAGTTATACCGAGAGTTAAACTTGCGAATCACTTTTAAAAATTTGTGAACCCTAAAAGACCAATAAAATTTTCCAGTTTCGCGCGTACTTACTAAATAAAAAAAGCTAAAACAAAAAAATTGTTCTTAATGAGATACAAAAAAATTTTCTAGACACAGAAAATGGCTGGGGCTCAAGGTATGATTGCGTAACTTGATTTTGTACCACAGCTTAATTTAAATGATAATTCGTGGCGAATCAAGCATCAGTATTCATGGAATACTAGTACACTCGCCTCTGGACCCACTAAACTGATGACACAAAAATTATTGAGAGGACAATCTAGGTTGTCAAAAATTACATAGCTATGGTTGAAATTTTTTTATTGTCATCATGAATTTTATTAAATAAAAGCTTATGGTGATACAGCAAAAAGTTTTAAGAGCATGAAATAAAAGAATTGTGAACTTCTTTACTTCACTTTCGGTTTATTATTTGTAGAAGAGCAACTCGTGTGAACAGAAGACAAACTTGAAGTTGATGTAAACTGCAAACAAAAGGCAGAAATTTTTCAGTGTATCTTTTTTTTTTACTGTTTTTCGTGTCTACCCTGATAATTTAACCGATGCCCTTGTAAAAAATATGAATTAGGTTATCCATTTAATAGCCATTTATTGGCTATTTCATAGACTCAATCTAATATTTGTCTAGTAACTAGCCATTTAATGGCTATTAAATGGATAACCTAATTCACATTTCTTACAGGGATGTTTACTCATAAAAAAATTTGAATATCATCTTTACTCACTTTGAAATAAGTGTGGTGAGTTCAAACATGCAGAAAATTTATATCTGAGCTTACAAAGTGAATCCAGTTTTTACGAAAAACCACTCGACGCCCGGACCGACGAAGATAAACAAAGTTGAGTTTTTCGTTCATGATCTTCTGCTGTGGAGCTGATGTTGATACAAAATCCAATGATTTTTATCATCCCCAGCGGTTAACTAGTAATTTTGATCAATTTTCTATCAGGGTTGGTGAGTTTAATGCCATTCGGGGGGACATTACTGAAAATTTTTTTTGTTGGCGGGGCCAAACTCGTGGACATAAGTTTTGCATTATTTTCGAGTACACTTAACATTTTTTTGGTGAATAATTGAGGAAAAAAATCACTGTTCATAGTTCTGACTAATTTTTTTAGCATCCTAACAAAAAATTATAAATTTTTATGCAGTATAATACTGTAATAATCGAGCGTAAAACATAGATTCCCCCTTGAAAAGTCTCCGATAATCATCATTAGTCATCACTTTTTATAAAAATCGAAACAATCAAGTTAAAAGTCGAAATTTATCATGGTAAACCAACTCGTAAATGAAATTCAAGACGAGCCTTTTTCGAGCATTTAAAAAATCTTTACCAACAATTTAAAAAGTTGATAAAACAATTAAAGTTTTAGAATTAAATTTACTCGTCATATCGATTACATACAATGTAACAAAATTTTCTTCACCCACTAAATGAGACTTGAGGTCATTTGCATAAATTTTCAATTATAGTTTTTAACTGAAAAAAAAAGTTTTTAAAAATACGTATAGCTATTAAATTTGAAAAATAAATTTCTGCAAAACTGGACAAAAAAAATCAAAGGTTTAATTAAAAGAAGGTGTTGCCATTATATAAACGCGAGGTTATAAATAATTAATTAAATAAATTTTCACGTTAACGACTAAAAATGGTAGTATAAAAAAAGTAAAATCAATTCACCTTCGGGCAGTATTTCTTTTTTACTCCGTATTGCTCATTTCATGCGAATCAGATTTAGCTCCTTAATGTATTCAATAAAATCCTTATAAAAGGATGAAAGCAATTACCATGACCATTAAGCCGTGTGACTGAGGAAGGCTAGCTACGAGTTACGGATAAGTAGTTCTTTGAAAACATTCTTGTTAAATCACTTCGTTGAGTTAATTAGCTGTCCTTTCAATATTTTTATCCTGGACTCTTAAAATTTTCATTTCAACTGCAGACACTTTATTAAAAAATTAATTTGTTTATTTACGATACCTTTAATTTAATTTGAATTATCTCTTCAATACTTACTTGACTAATTTTTTTTTTATTTTATTTTATTGATAAATAGCTTGGTAAGAAAGTTTGATTATTATTCTTTTTTAGCAGACTTACCAATATAGTTGAAAAATGAAAAAAAAGTCACAAATAATAAATAAAATTTGATACAAATTATTTTTATAGAAAAAATGTAAGGTTTTATTTATAAAAATCATTTTTATTTTTAATCTTTATCTATAAATTTTATCATTTGAGCGGTATAAAAACATTTTACATCCATAAATGATTCGAAATTTAACAGGTTATCAGATAACATCGAATAAGATTGTTTTCCTTGGATTCAATTTACATATATTTTGTAAAAATCAGCCCAGTATTTTCATATTGTATGTGTATACATCACACATACTAAACATTTTCAGTTTAAAAATTTTTTTATTTTCTATTTATTTTTTTAAATTAAATTTGTTCAAGTATTTTTTTTTTTCGATAGATTATCATACATGCTTTTACCAAAAATATTTTATCATAGCAATTAAAACAAAGCTTTTGATCCATATGGCATTTTGCACAAGATCGAATTGTTTAAATAAAATTTTAATTTCAATATTGTAAATAGTTGAATTTGCAGGAGTTCCACACGAGGGGCTATGCACTTCAGAATCACTAAAAGAATCACTCATAAAAATCAATATAATCAATAAAATATTAATTTTATTTTAAGTAGAAATCTTCGAAAAATATTATTTTTAACAAAATATCAATTGAAATTGATTCCAAGGCTCTAAACACTTCAAATTTGCCAAAAGAATCACGAAAGAATCACAAAAGAATCAAAAAGAATCAAAAGAATCATCAGTGATTCTGAAGTGCATAGCCCCTCGGTTCCACACAGGTAATTCAAAATGAGTTGCAATATTTTAAAGTCAGTTCTTGATTTAAACAGTAAACTTTCACACTAATTACAAATACTATATCACATCACGTATGTTAGGATAAGATTTTTTTTTCAAATTTTGAAGTTAAAGACTTTCCAATTCAAGCTCGCCAAAATTAAAAATGCTAAGATCAGGATTCATACGTTCCAACAGAAGCGAGCCACTTTCCAAAGATGATTCATTTCGCGGTGAATCCTCTGCCTAAAAATTCAATCATTTACGTGTCATTAGTATCATTTTCTTCTTAATAAAATTGAAATTTATGTCAAAAAGTATTTTGGTAAATAAGATAAAGTCTTGCTGAAAACAAATAAAAAAAAAGCACTAAAATAATATAAATGTACAAATTTTCTTCTGTCGCCAAAAACTTTTCAGAATCCCAATCTAAAAAAAATTTAAGTATGATTCTGGTGCCAAAAATTGTAATGGTTTTAGAACTGATAAATCAACCGCTAGATAGCTAACTGTCATCCTCAGACCAAAACCGAAAATTTATATTACCATTGCATACGTAAAGAGAATACCGCATTCTCAGAAGCTATGTTGTGATTTATACTGCAGTTCGTATTTTATTTATCAAACGGTCAAATATCCATCATCGTAACGAATTGAAATGGTTTTGAAATTTCCATTTTCACGCTAGTACCGCTGAAAGTACTTTCGGTCTACTAGCTTGAAAAATAGTTTTCACGCTAGTAGCCCGAAAGTACAATTTTCGGGCTCGTACCGGAAACGAATATTCTACTTTCTGACTACTAGCGTGAAAAATAGTATACAGCCCTTGGGAGTGCAAAAATGAGCTAACCTTTAGCAAACCTTTGATGACCTCGCCTTCGGCTCGGACATCAATTTGGGTTTGCTAAAGGCTAACTCATTTTTGACTCCCTCAGGACTGTAATATACTATTTCACGCTAGTAGCCCGAAAGTACAATTTTCGGGCTCGTACCGGAAACGAATATTGTACTTTCTGACTACTAGCGTGAAAAATAGTATACAGCCCTTGGGAGTGCAAAAATGAGCTAACCTTTAGCAAACCTTTGATGACCTCGCCTTCGGCTCGGACATCAATTTGGGTTTGCTAAAGGCTAACTCATTTTTGACTCCCTCAGGACTGTAATATACTAATAAACGCCTTGGGAGTGCAAAAACGACGGTTCGGACATCCAATTGGGTTTGCTAAGGGATTACTTATTTTCGATTCCATATAAGTGTGTTCCATATACTATTATAAGAAGTTTTGTGTCTTGATGAATTTTTGTAGTTTATATTTATAGCCAGAAACAATACTGTTTTTGTAAAGTGAAAAAAAAAAAAAGTGATTTTAATTGCGAAAATTTTTTTTAATCCCATGTACATGGCACATAATCAAAAAGACGATAGTTTCTTAAAACCAGTTTGTAACCAATTTTTTTTATTGAATATAAAAAGAGCTTCTATTATCTGAAAAAAAAAATTTTTATTTTTCCGGCTTTATAATAATAATGTTAAAAAAATAATAATTATTATTATTATAAATAAAATCTAAATATTTCACTGAACTAATCACTTGACTTTAAGCATTAGCAAAATTTTCTTCAAGTGTCACAAATTGCTATAAAAGCATGTTTTAAAATTTTTAACGCGTTTGCATTAAATGTTTAAAAAAAAAAAAAAAAAGTAATTTTGTATCATTTGTGGCTAAAATATCAGTTTCTGTACGCACGGCTTTCTGCTCACAGCAGTATTGGTAACAGTAAGCTAAAGTTTGACTTGCCAATTGGGCTCTAAGCTAAAGTTTAAAGTACCGAAACCCTTATACCATATCTACAGAGAAAACTCCGATACTCTTGTCTGAGACATGCGAATCTTTCACAGTGCAAAATTATCGTCTTAGGCACGAATGTCACACTCGGGTAAAAAATATTTTCCCAAAATAAATCCTAAGAAAATTGTAAAATTTACCTAGAGCTATAGAGTGTAGTTGCTGGTGAAGTTCGTGGTGGGCTCGAGCGTTATCATCTCGAAGCCGGAGCTATTTTTCTTGTCCAAGTGGCTAGGAAGCAGACTTTCCTGGACAGTCTGCTCCAGGAACGTCCCGTTGCAGGTCCGCTCGCTTCGCCAGCCTCCTTCGTGGTGCAGCAGAGTCTGGTGTTTGAAACACGGCAGCACCTGAGAATATATTTTTTTTCATTTAAAATTTTATGTTAAATAATTTTTTTAATTGTTTACTTCTTCTTTACAGTGAGGGGCTAACAACGAGGAGCTGAAGAAAAAAAATTTCAACTCCTTTTGTAGTTTTGTGCTAACAATTCGAAAATATTTTTATCGAAAAAATGACTTTGTTGAATTCAAGTAATAAATATATTTTCAAAAATAAATCCAGCTTTTTAGATGCAACTTAAAACCGAGCTGAAAACAGATACTCGTAAATACCAATTGCGCTAAATTTAAACGAGTAAAAATTATGAGAACTGCGTTATGTAACAACTATTGTGTAATAAAAAAAAATCCTGTAAGTAAAAATTTCAATTTCAAGAATGATAATTAACTATTATCACATGAAAATATAAATTAAATAATAACTGTTAGGGCAGGCTGGTTTGAAAAAAATCGAGGCCAATTTCAAGAATAACCTTTTGAACCTATCAGATTTATTATTTCACTCGTAGCTGGTGCATGTAAAAGTTCTTGCAATCAAACTTCTACTTAAAAATTATTGTAAAATTAAAAACAATTTTTATTTGAACAGACGGGACCCATTGTTTTGACCAGTTTATTTTATAAAGTTCAATTCCTACTGCATATAATTCAAATTATTCATTTCATAGAATTGTTTCCAAATACGTTGTTACTAAACATATTGTACGTCTTGAAATTTTATTAGACTTGGTTCGATGAAACACAATCATCAATATTATTGTATATTATTTTTTAATCATAAAAATACCAAACAATGTTCATTCCTCTGACGGTTTTAGGTAAATAAAGAATTGAAAACTTTTTAAAATAAATAAATAAATATTGAATAATAAATGAATACTAAAATAGATGAATGTTTCACTCAAAAGATTAAAAAGCACTCGAGTCTTTGACTTCAATAAACGTAAAATGGCAATAGGTAAATCATATCTCAAACGCCTTTGTGCAGTTTCTGTTCAAAATTCACGTTATCTGCATACTCGACATGCATACCATCATCTTGAGGCAAAAAGGGAAATCGTAAAGCATCATGAAATTTGAAAGATTCTATCAATTTCGCGTAAATCTCAGAAAAATTTTTGGCACGCCGTTTTTGCTACCACAAAGTTATGATATATGGGTGGATAGCGCGAACTTTAACTAGAGTTCTAACGTAAATGCTCAAATCTGACTGAAAATTCCATAAAGAAAACTGACTATGCGATTTCTATCGCTATAGAAAATTTTAAAATTGAACCGCAAATTTTAGGTGCGGTAAAGTCTGTCATTTGATAAAAAAATACTCTACGGACGATATTTATTTATGAATAAGCTAAAAAACTTTAGATTTAAAATTAGAATGTTTACTTTGATACGATCTGTTCATCAGAATTTACTAATATAAAGATAAATTTGTCAGTAAGACATAATTAATTAATACATTTTCTCGTTTATTTTTGGAAAAGTCTTTTAGATACATTGAATATTTGTGTTTTTACAATATATTATTATCGAAATAATTATAAACATGAAATTTAATCTACTAAATTCATCGGTTTTGAGTAAATAATCAAATAAACAAATATTTTTTAGTTCCTGATACAAAAACACCCGTTCGATACATAAAAAAATTTGGGTCAGGAGGGATCATTTACCGAAAATCGTTTACAGTGATTGACGAAGTGTAATTTGATCTTTATCGCGAGTACTCTGAAAATATTTTTTTTTACCAAAACCTTATCCTTTTGATCCATAAAACTTTCCAAAACTGGAAGGTATCATTCATCACACACCCGACACAAAAAAAGATTCCCAATTTATAAAATTACTCTAAAATTTAAGTAATAATGAAATTTCAATTAACGTATCGAATTACACAATCAAATTTTTATTAAAAATATATAAACTCGAGTTTATACTCGAAATTTGATAAAGATACAAAGTATCGAAATGACTGTCATGTAATTGTAATTGAAAAGTTAAATAAATAAATAATGGAAATTTTAAACTATAACAAATGAATTATATATTTTAAATAAAAACCTAAGTTGAATATGAATTTCCACCAAGTAGACAAAGATTCTATTAATTTAATCAAGTTTTTCGTAAAATGATCAGGTATAGACATTAATAACTCCCCTTTCCTGAATTAGTACTCTATGTGACTAGGGCTAACTCTTTTATTTTGATAAATGTTTGTAATTAAGTTTGGTATTGTTATCTGAAGATAACATTGTATGTCGAAACGGACGTAACAAGCTATTAACTATTGTTAATAAAAAATTGTCAAAATCGAAAACAGTTGTTTTTATCATGGAGGAATAAAGTTTTTATTGATTAATTAATGGACCATGGATTTTCACCAAGAAAATGCAAAAACTTTGGAAGTATCCAAAAAAAATCCATCATCAAAAAAAAACAATCAATACAAATTTTGTAAAAATTTCGTTTTCATCCACCCCTCTGAGTTTGAAATTCAAACAACCAGCTCGCGCATTATCGGAAGCGCATCGATTCAATAACGTCAGCAGTATCACCCAAACAAAGCACAATCAACTCGTTCCGGAAAATTAAATAAGCGAAAAACTCCCGCCAGGAGTTAAACGCTCGCTGAGTGACGATAAGAGCTCGATCACGTAACCCGTCCCGGCTGACACCCGAACGCGTACCGAATTTATCGAAGACTTTGTGCACCGACTCGTGCGTGACGTGTTTACTACATTTTTTTTTTTTTTTTTTTTTTTTTTTTTTCATGGATGAGCTTCGATAAACCGGCACACGTGCCGGAAAACACGCGTTTGGTGATAAAAAAAAAAGCTGGAATGGTAATGTGTACTTTGTATAAGGACCTTTTTTCTATTTCTGGTGCGGTTGTTTACCTCCAACGACCCGCTGGTTTTTTTTATGACGTGCGTGTGGAGTAATAAACTGCAGGAATGAGCAAAGAGCGAAGTGAACTATTTCGAGTGTTTTTACAGAGCAGTCAAAAAGATACTTTTTTAATTTTCTTAAAGTAATTTAAGAAAAACATATATAGTTTATACCTAAGCATGTAAACGAAAATTACCTGCTTAAACTCCTTTCTGAAGTTATCGTTGAGCCAGGCGTACAAAAAGGGATTGTAGCAAGTGCTACTCATGGCAAGGCAGTGTGCCAAAAAAAACAGGACCTTGAAGTAAGTCAGGTCCATGGCAGGTTGGTAGAAGTCCTCGGCGACGTTGACCATGTTCAAGGGCAGCCAGCTCACCCCGAAAATCGCCACCATGGCTATCAACATCCTGTTAGTCTTCTTCTTTCTCTCCCTGTCTATTTCCTCTCTCCTACTGGTTTTGCTCCCTGGTTTCATCCTTATGCGTTCGCTGAGCCTTATGGAAACGCACACGTAGCAGAAGGCTATGATGGCGAAGGGGACGACGAACTGGAGGATCGACGTTGCCGAGCTGAAGGTCATCCTGAAGTTTTCGTCCGGCCAGTCTTCCTCGCAGTACCTGTCACCGTGGTCATCGGACATGGGCTCCATGAACCACCCGTAAGGCAGGGTCAGAAGCAGGGCTACCAACCAGTTGGCGACGATTATCACCAGGCAAGTGCCTATCTTCATTCTGGGCCTGAAGGGATACAAGATCACCAGGAACCTGTCCACGGCTATGCTGGTCAGGGTCAGGGTGCTGATGTAAATGCTCACGCCCTGGGCGTAGGGCACCAGGTGGCAGAGCACGTCCCCGAAAATCCATCTGCCCAAGAATGTGTACAGGGGTGTGAAGGGCACCCCCAGGATGCACAGCAGGACGTCGCTGAGGGCCAGATTCATGATGAAGAGGTTCGTGACCGTCTGCATCTGGCGGTTCCTGACTACGACGTAACAGACCAGGACGTTCCCGAACACCCCCAGCAGAAAGATCACCAAGTAAAGGGTGCCCATGACCAGCTTGAAGGGCAGGTTCGTGGTCGTGAAGTCAACTGCTCCCAGCACGCGGGTGCAGTTTTCCGCATGGCTGCAGTTGTCAAGGGTCAGCCTGGGCGTGAATATCACTTCGTCCATAATGCTGCGGCGAGGGGTTTTGCGAATGATCTCGCTGGGCCATTGGTCATCCTCTTTCTGCAAAGCTGGTCTGTAACAAAATTATAGAGATGATTTATTGTCACTGTTTTGTTTAATAAATCGTAGGGGAATGATAAAACAGCATACGTGTCTCTGGTAAACTAGAAATTTATTGCCTTGTTTTTTATAAGCGCACTGTTGTAATTTTTTTTTCTGATTCAAATGAATCATTTTTACCACGCATTTTAACTAAAAGAGACCTTTATTCAAATCTAACTTTAAAAAATATCAAAAATTTTTTAACTTTTGTAACAAACATATTTTCAACTGCGCATTTTGGTCGGTATCTTTCTTTAAATCAGAATCAATACTTTTGAAAAAGAGACTCTTTGAAAATTTAAAGATTCAAACAATAATCTTTGGAGGGATCTTATTCTCATTCAACCTTCTCACTGATAAATAATTACTTCCTATAAACTTTTCAAAGTCATCAAAAATGAGTTCTAAAACTTTACTCAAAAGGATCATAACGCTGATCCGCTTATCTCCTTCCCAATAAAAAAAGAAGAAAGTTACGAAACTTCAATCACGTTCTGGACTCGCATCTTAACAATTTAACTTTGAATCTAATTAATAACTGATCGACCTTATTTATCGAATAGAAAATGCATACATAAAAAAAAAACTTTTCCATCCCGACGTAACTCAACCAGTAGTAAAAGAAAACCAGACGGTTATGTCTCTTGTTCAGAAAGTTATGTAAATCACAGCTCGCCTTCCCCATCGACGTATTTTCCCTTCCTCCCATCAATAAAACTTCGTCGCTTACGCATCCCACCCCATCCTCGTTAGCGGCAATAAGCATCATGGGACCCACCGTAAAAAACAAGGCTGATCATAATCTGGAAAACTTTCTGGTTTGAATTATTCCTAGCACCTGAATTTTTTTTTTTTTTTCCTGTCGGAAAAGTTGCTCAAAGGGCTGATTTGTCCAGGACACGCCTTTATTGAGATAAACCGGGGATCGATTCGACTGCCCGAAGACAAACAGTGATTACAATGGCACGGAAATGAAAGACAAAGGGGAGGGGAGGGGAAAAAAATAAAGTTCAAGTTAACGGAAAACTTGGGTACGCGCACGCGTGGGAGTGAAAGTTATTTGTTCCTGAAACAAGCTTTTGATCTTTGGGAGGAAGATTGAATGTAACGAGGTTACTTTATTTTAATTTTCGAGAGTTTTCGCGAGCTCTTTTTTTTGCGAGTAGTTTGGTATTTATAGAATCGCGGTAATGATCTTTTATTATGTTTCCATTTGGACGCAATTCATAGATCCAGTCCAAGGATGATCCCATGATTGAACGAGTAATGCGAAACGACTGAGATGAAAAAAAAGGACTCTAGTGCTTATTGTTTGACCCTACAAATAGATTACATGAAATTATTGTTAGAACCAATTACGTAAAAAATATGGAGTAGAAAAAAAATTTCTTTTTTTAATTTTAATTTCAAGTTTAATTAGTAAAAAAAATGTGCTCTAGTAAAATAAAAAAAAGATAACGAATAAAATCTTTTATCTAAACATGACAAAAAAATTTTGTAGATAATATTATAAGTGACAACTAAAATTTATTCAGGAAAAAATATATTGTGAAAAATTGAAAAAGTATAAAAAATTATTGTCTCAAGAATCTTTAATAAATACAAATTATTACATAAAAATTATAGGTAAAAATTTTCATTTAGAAATCAGTTAAATGAGATTAATTAAATCATAAATGCTATGAATTATTTTTATATTTAATTTAAACAATTTCTGTTTCTATTTTTCATCAGACTAGTTCAATAATTATATTCTTTTATTTAATTTCAACTTTAATTAGTGAAAAAAAGTGTTCTAGTAAAATAAAAAAAGATAACGAATAAAATCTTTTATCTAAACATGACCAAAAATTTTTTATTCTTTTCTGTAAAATTTTGTAGATAATATTATAAGTGACAACTAACTTAGGAAAAAAATGTATTGTGAAAAATTGAAAAAATTTAAAAAGTTATTTTCTCATTGTAAAACCGTTAATAAATAAAAATTATTACATAAAAATAGGTAAAAATGTTTAATTAGAAATCAAACCAAAAATACTATAAATTATTTTTATAATATTGATTTGAATACTTTCTGCTTCTGTTTTTTACCAGTGAATTACTAACTATTTCAATAATTATATTCTTAAACAAAAGAATAATAAAGTAGATAAAAATAAAATTTACTATAATCATGTTACAAAAATTAATCAAAGTGTAGGAAACTTTTACTTAAAATAAAAATTTTTTATGAATATTTCACTATTTTACATTTCACGCCACAACGCATTGTTCAGTCATTCGATTTTTTTTCAATGCAACTAAAAAATTTAAGGGCGAAGCAATTGAAAGGACTGTACAAAAAAAAAAAAAAAAAAAAAAAAAAAGGAAGAAAGGTTACTGTATCGGAGCAGCTCTGATCGTAGCCACCTGTTGAGACTTTTACGGTTTCATTACAATCACTTTGTTAGCTCTCAATCAGGTTACTTTTTTTCGCTTTTCCCATCTCACGAATTCTTAAGACTGCAATTTCTCGGAAATAGAAAACTAAGGATTCTTATAAACAGAAAGAAAATAACAAAAATAGCTTCGAACGATTACAAGAATTATAAGAAACTTTGTTTTCGTAAAATTCATATTATAACAAAGATGATCCTTTTATAAAATTAATTAAAAAGTAATATTTTCAAACTTAACATTTTACTTTCTCAAAGAGAACGAGGATGGATGAAAAACTTGAGAATGTTTACATCTGCGAATCTTCGAGATTTAATTCACTTAACATACTTTTGCGACTGTATTTCGAATTTAAAACTTTCGGTCTTTGCAATCCACTGACCTGAAATAAACTTTCGAAAAAAAATTCAAGCAAATCGAGAGAAAAATTTCACGTCACTAAATTTTTCCATTGATATTTTCTGCAATTCGACCCGAGCATCGGCGTGGAAAATTATAAACTGTAAAAAAAATCCATGGGTTTAAACTTAAACTCGTTTTTTGTAATATCGAATCTCTCGAGCTCCAAGATCAAATATTGAATTTTCCGAATTCATAATTTGAATAATAGCTCTGGGTTAAGTCGAGCGATTAATGTAAACGGTTTTTTGTTTACCTTTGATAAGCCGCTTATCAAAATTGAAACTGTTATTTTTATTCGTAACACGATTTTATCATATCTAAAAATAGAGTAAGCCATCAATTAGTGAGCGCTCAACGAGACTCAAGTTTTTTTTTTTTTTTTTTTTTTTTTTTTTATCAGCTTTCATCAATTAATCCGTAGAGTGTGCGTACTCTTTATTCAGTATGATAACGATTTTCACCGACGAGAGGATTACACTAATTTACTTATTTTAGTTATTATGATGAAAAATTGGGAATTTAATGATGGCTTGACATGATATTACAGTTAATTTGATCGTGTGTATGCAAATCGGAGTAGTTAATTTCGTTATAAAAAAAAACAAAGTATTTTTTTCGAGTGATTTTGATCTAAATTATAAGTCTGGTCTCAAAATGAATGCTAGGACTATTAATTTTAGATAAACGGCCTTTTATGGATTTTTTGCACTTAAATTATCGAGAAAATCTTCTACTTAACTTTTTTTTTCAAATAATTACATTCAACTAAAATTTTCTCATGATCACATTTAATTTAAAAAAGTATCCGTTTTTTTATTTAACAAATAACAACAATGCATTTTTAATTTATTTATTTACTAGTCTTTTTTCTAAGCGCTTTTTAAAACAATTATATTTTATTATATTTTTTTAAAAACGTAAGAATGTAAATTCGTTGTGTCGTAAAGTAAAGACATAAAAATAGACATTACCAGCGTTGTTAAAAAAAAAAAAAAAAATTCATAATTATGACATAAAATAATTTTTTTAATCTTTTTCAAGTTTATATTTGAGTCCACGCCATAATCTAAAATTCAAAAAAGCTTCTCTTGGATAAATTATCAGAAGTGAAGTTCTAATTCAACTGTATATATAACTTTTGCTAGAAATAAATCATTGAAATTTAACACATTTGATTTTTTTTAATTAAAGAAAAATTCAGATTTACAATATATTCAGACTGTTCCGGTTTTAAAAAAAAATTTTTAAATAAGCTTTTAAATCTTTAAGTATTGAAGAATTTAAAGTCACGTATTTTAATCACCAAAACTATTTTTAATACTTATAAATTTGTACAGTAATTTTTTACTATGAATAACTATACTATATTATAAAAAAAAAATTCATAAGTAGTACTAATCAGTTTTTATACCGGCAAGTAGTACAAGTTCAAGTTCGGTCGGACAGATAAAATTCAAAATCTCTCACTAAAAAAACTGTACCTTTTTTAAATCTCCTCATGTTACACATGCGTTTCACATCACATAAGCACCAAACAAACTCAACAGTCTAAACTCGCCCCAGATGTTGAGGCGTCAAACGCTCGGACGCGACTGAGGGCCGCTGCGAGCGATTCATAGGAGGTGCTTTTAGCGCCCAGGGCATGCGCCAACTTTTTTTTTTAATTCCTATCTTTTGACCGGAAATAAAAGTTTATATCGCTTTAGGATTCTAGTCTATTGGGTTTTTGGTTCGAGCATGGTTTTTTAAAGTTTAGTTCTCGAGACTGATCGGATTTTTTATAACATCAATTTTTTTCAAATGCGATGATAGGGACTGCGATGTAAAAATGGAAAAAAAAAACGCAATCATATATGAAAATGAAAATCCTATTACTTATACACCCGAATGAAAAAATATTAAAACAGAATTTAGTGAAATTATTAATTTAAAATATTTTATTTTAAGTAAAATAAAAAAAAATAGAAAATTTTTATGTAATAAACTGTACAATTTTTTTTAAAAACCAATACTTTTTTCTGCACTAATGACACGTATAAACTAAGAAAAAAATATTTTGCTTTATATATGATAAAAGTAGAATTAAAATAATCCAAAAAAATTTTTTTAAGTAAATATATGTGATTTATGATTAATTTTGTAAATTATTAAATTTTCAATTAATTAGAATGTTTATATTGAATTGTACTCACTTATAGAAGAAATAGGAGCTAATTTTTTATTAATGGCTTTTATAAAAAAAAAAAAAAAAAAAAAAAAAAACTTATTTTATTTATAATATTAGCCAGCTTATAGTAAATAAAAAAAAAATTAATATTTTGTAATGTTCTTTTTTTTTCTTTTTACAGGTGGAATTTTTTGAAGCATGCGAAACGGGAAAAAGAGGAAAATTTATTCTATTGTATAAAAGTCATACTAGTAAAATTAAATGTAAGCACTTGAAAAGATGGCAAGGCTTTGTTTAAGATTTTTAAGTTAATTTACATGTAAACAGCTTGAATAGATTGTAAAAGTCGTCTTTTCATTACCTTTAAACGTTTATCGGGCTTTAAAAAGAGTCGTTCAACTTTACGGAAATTGAAGAAAAGTACTGATTTTATTTACAACTGCATAACTGTTTTTGCAAAACCTTCCGGAATCGAGAACTTTTCTATTTTTATTTTTCTTACCCGCAATTTCAGTTTCATGGTGCACTTTTCTCAAAAATCACGATCTTGTTTGACAGTCTATAGGTGTGAAAATAAAAATCAGAATTACTTCATATTTCAATTAAAAATGTTCGATCTTTCAGTTAATTTATCAAAGTTTTTTTAAATTTTTCTGATTTCGAACCAGCGGAAACAAGTTTGAAAATTACTCTTCTTCAAAAAATATGATTGAGAATTGACTTTCGAAAGTAATTTTTGCGGGCAACAAAGGCCTGGTTTTCAAGCGCGTTCAAAGTGACTCAAAGTTTTCAATTAAAATTTTAGCCCTATAAATTCTCCAGATTTTACAAAGATTAAATTTTTTTTCTTCATCAAGCGAGCAAAAAATTTTTTCTTGTTATTTTTCTCTGGATGTTCATTACCATAAAGTTGTCGGAAAGTTTTATCGAAACGAGGGGATTGGAATAAAATTGAAAAACGGAAACAGATAAGAGAAAAAGACGAGGAAAAAAAAAACGTAAGAGTAAAAGTAAAAAAAAAAAAAAAAAAAAAAGAAACCCCAAGCGAGATGAAAATTGAAAGTAAACGGCGGTGACATTTGGAAAAAAAAAAAGTTTTAATGCAGTCCCAACCCGAGTATTATCTGTTTTCCGGGTAATCGTCAAAAAATGTACATGCAACCGCATGATTTACGAGATTTATTCGCGGGTAATTTATGATCGGTCCGGGGTGAGCCATGGGACGTTGTTTTTGAAAAAAGTTTCGAAAAAGTTTTATGAAAGTTGGTCCTCGGCGCTGAAACAATTTCGCAAACAAGCGAGTAAGTCAACTAACAGAGATATAATTCTAATTTAGCAACCGAAAAACTTTGGGATAATTTTTAGGACAAAGCTTTCAGCTGACTGTACGTACGTATGCAAAGGAAAAAAAGAGTTTAAAAGTTTTTGTTTGTACTGCGTATCATGCTCAAACTGAAACTAAAAAATTGACACTTTAGTAAAAAAATTTTGTCTTTTATTCAAATTTTACGGAATTATATCATAAATTGTCATAATGTTAATCAAAAATAAATTTTTTATAGTTATGGTTATTTTTTTTTGTTAACAACACTATGTTACTAAACAGTAAATTGTATATTCTTATAAATATAATGTACTTTATTTTTATTAACTACAATAATTATGTTTAAAACATAGAGCAGATTTTATACCTCGTACTTACTCGGTCAAAATTATTTAAAATTTTTTTTTCCAATTCCAAGTTTGAATATAAATGATAAATAAATTCAATTTGTATACCTAGATCTCGTACAGAAATTAGATTTAAATTCAAGCTCTTAATTATCGAAAAGTCTCTAAATCAAAGTTTGATTAAAAATTGATTTTCAAGTCAAAATTAATTTTTTAAATAATTTATTTTCTTACAGTCATTACTCGAAACAATAATGCTACTAATATTGCGAATATGTATCACTTTTCAATTAAATCCATAATTTGTTTATTAATGAAGTCAGGAATAGAGTTCTTTTATAGTTACAAGCTTTCACCAAAACTGAATATTAATTCGGAATTAATTTACAAGTTAATAAATAACAGGCGTGGCATTCATTAACGCTTAAGTTCCGTGTAATTACTCAAACTGATTGGATTTAATTTTAACTATTCAAAATACTTGTCAATTACGATTAAATTCCCTACCTGTCGCGAAATAAGTGTTACCAATATGTACCTCCCGCTGTAATAAATCAAGGGGAAGGATGATCCCGAAAAACGTGCAATATTAAACACTCCGGTTGAAACTTTTGATTTATCTCGCCGGTGCCCTGTCGATGATTAATCGCGCTTATACTCGTCCCCCAATTAATTTCGCTGGCGTAGTCGTCAAGATAGAAAATCTTCGTCAAAGTCCGATACAATTTTTAACTCCCTTTTTCATCCCAACTCCGCTACCAGCTTTTTTGAACATTCTTCCCGAGGAATCCGAGAACTTTTAAAGAAATTATTTCAACTATTTATTTTAAAAAACTGAAATAAAAGTATCTTGCTACTGGTAAAAAGAAAGAATTCGCAAAAACCAAAGAAAGGGGCAAAAAAGGAATGTAACATCTTCTTCCGCCAGACGGATAACGAATGACGCGTACGTTTCTTCTTCTAATCTCCGGGCGAGCTGCAAAAAGAGGACGAGAATTCAAGAGACGAGAAATCATACGAAATCACCGCAAACCGAGCGAGTTCATTAGTTCGCGCTTTTTTTTTTTCTCTCTTCCGAGCTTGATCGTCACACACGCGGGGAAATTCATTACCAAGTAAAGTCAGTCTTTATCGGAGCGTATAGCAGACCTTTTTTTTTTTTATTTGTCGGTTTCATCGATGAGCGGAGGCGTGGATAATTTTTCATGAGAAATGAAGAGGGAATAATCAATCCTGATGGGTAGTGGGATTTTTAAAACCGTAAAAGAAATTTTAATATATTAAAAATTGTTGAATATTATGCAGAAAGTGTGGAGTACCACAAATGGTTGATTAAATTTTTAAATAAATTAAAAAATTTACTTGGAATTCGAAATTTAAAATTTTTGTTTTTACACCCCTTCTTAAATTTCATCAAATAATATTAAGTAAAAAATTAAATAAATAAATATATTTAAAAACGTAATTTCAATAGTTCAAGGTTCTCCTTATCTAAAAAAAATCATTGTGTGAATAGTTTTTTTTTTATAGCTTCGGGTAGCTAACAATATTTTTTATTTTAATGCGGCTATAAATTATAAATGTTCGAACAACATATCTCGGAATAAAATAGTTTTACAAACTAAAATCAATAATAAGTTCGCGATAAGAATTTGAATAACAAAGTAAACCTTTTCTTTTAATTTTAAAATCATTAAATTGTTATTACGGTAAGGTTTGTGAGAGTATTATAGTAAAAAAGTGTAGAATGGATTCTAAAACTTATATTTTTGGTCTGCTATTGATAGTAAGTTTATACTTCATCTTTTTGAGGTAGACAATTTTATACTGAAATCATGCATTGCATTATTTTGATTAGAAAAAATAAAATCATTAAAATTTTTTTTTTAGCTTAGTAGTCAACAATGATAAAATATTTTTTATTTAGTATAGCATACTATTGTGTAGAGTGATATGAATTAATTTTTCTAGTATACTAATAAAAAATAAAACTACTATTTATACAAAATGAATTATTTTCGATAATGTAGCTTAACAAATTATTTTCACCTTAATTAATACCAATAGGGTTGGCAACCGGTACTTTAAAAATATATTTTTTTAAAAGTACTCGATTTTTAATGAATTTTAACATTTTTTTTAGAATTTTTAAATCAAAATTGAGCAAGAAAAAAATTAAGAAAAGTTTTTGAAACTACGGGTTAGTGACGTCATTAACCCGAAATCCCATTAGAAGTATATCTATATATATATCGAAATTTTTAAAAATTTAAACACTTGTAGTTCCTTTAATTTTAGTTTTTTTTTAAAAAAGAAAAAATACGTGTCGATTATTTTTCGATATTCTAACTAAATACGCAAAAAAATATTATAAATTTCAAAAAGTTGCCGACCCTATTTTTTGTACTCATATTTTACAACTATAAATTTTCTTCAGCTTTCTCCAGGTGTGATTACTCTTCTTGATGGATTTCTTTGGGTGAGTAAGTAAAACAATCAATGATAAAATTGCCTCGCAAGTTTGTACATACTGCTTATTTATTGTCTAAACAGTAACCCTGTAAGAGATGAGAATTAGGTTATCCATTTAACGGCCATTGAATGGCTAGTTACTAGCAAAATACTAGAATGAGACTATAAAATGGCCAGTGATTGGCTATCAAGTGAATAACCTAATTCACATTTTCAACAGGGAATAAACAACAATTTAATTTTTTTTTTTTTTTTGGAACAAATAACTTACCGGAAAATATGATTGATTATTTGATACAGGGAAACCATAAAAAATTAATAGATGCCATACAAACAAATCCAGCTGAGTTTTATGCAAAAGAATTGCATGATGCAATGTGGGGATTCGGTACAAACGAGAATGCTTTGATTGATATATTGTGCTTTCTTTCAAATAAGCAGATTGAAGAAGTAAAAAAAGTTTATGCGACGGGTGAGACATGCATCATATTAAGCTACTTATTTGCGATGGAAGAAACTCTTGACTATACCTTTCGATGTTTAATTTGATTTCAGAGTATGGGGAATCGTTAGCAGAAGCTATGAGCGATGATAACAGTGGAGATTTTGGAAATCTTTTAACTTCTTTGTGTGACGCTAAGAGAGAAGAAAATGGTGCTATATCAAAAGAGGATGCTATTCAAGAAGCTCGAAAACTTGCCGAAGCAGGTATAAAATATTCACTTCAATGTATCAAAAAGTTTAATAAAGACGTTCTTTATTTATTAACGTATATTCAATTCTTTAATTTTACTATTACAGCAGAAAATGAAGATGCAGCAGTTTTTATTTCAATGTTTACTCAGAAAAGCGAAGAACAGCTGATGGAAATTTTCAGTAAGTACTGGCTTAGTGGTAGAAAATACAACCTCATGAAAGACATTAAAAAACAATTTTCTGGAGACTTTCAAAAGGGTCTTTTGGCTATTGGTAAGCAACAAAATTAAAAATTTTGTAAGCCAAGATTTTTTTTCATGTTGTCTTCTTCATGTTGTCCCTCAGTCGATCGGGTTGTGGATAAGAGTATTTATTTCGCTGATCGGCTTTACGAAACTGTGGATGGTTATGGTACAAACGACGATGATCTCATAAGAATAATGGTCACTCAGTTTAATGGGACTGCAGAGGAGTACAAAATGAAAATTAAAAAGCGGTTTGAGGATAAATATGGGTCACTGGTTGGTTATATCAAAGTAAGTTTTTTATTAACAGTTTATAACTTTTTGGGCTTGATTATTACAAATGAATCAAAATCGGTTTTTATGCTGTTGATTGTTGTAACATTTTTTTTTTTTTTTTGCTATTTGAGGATGATACAAGTGGTGATTTCGAAGCTGCACTTCTTAAATTAGTCAGATAATTGAATGATTTATTAATAAAAAAAGCAGCTCATGGACATTCTCTTCTTCTTGTTCCTTGTACCTAGAAGATTCAGGACTCACTATTAATCTTATTTTAAATTACGATTGTTGAACATTTTTTAAATTTTTAGATTGAAACATTCAATTTGAAAAAGAAATGAAACAGAGTTTGTTTAGCACTATTTTCCGACTGTTGTGCAAAAAAATTAATTTTTTTTTCTTAATAAACAAAATTTAAAAAAAGATTCAGCTCAACCCTGTGTGTCAAGATAGAGTTGAAAAAAATAAAATAAAATAAAAATAAATATATTAATTAATTAAATTTGTGGTGTGATTTTTATATTATTTTAAAACGTTACTTCAATACTTCTGCACATGAAGGTTTCTTTACGTACAATGGTTTCAAAGTTTATTGTTGAAGCACGTCTAAATCATAAACGTTCAAAATACTCGATTGAAGCACAAAAAAAAAGACAATGAAGTTGAAAATAAGTACCTACCTACTGAAAGTTTTAATATTGAAAGCTGGTACAGTTATTTTAGATTAAAAATACCCATACTTGTAATTCCATAAGCCCACCGAGTTTCATGATACAAATTCCAAGCAAAAATTTCTCAACTTACCGGGGTAAGTGAAAATAAATTCAAAAATAAAAAATTTTTCATAAACTTCGTGCGTTCCACGTCGTTCCCCACGTGACTCGAATTCAAAAGCCGCGATTGTTCCAAGAATATACCCAGCTCACTGATCTTGTATATATTTTCTCTCTTATATTTTTGGTCTGAAAAGTCCACAAATTTACCCCGTGAAGTTTTAAAGTGACTTCGAGGACAGTGGATAGGGGGGGGGGGGGGAGGGGGATGTACAGCTCAGTCGTAAAGCTCGGGGCTGTTTATACACGTCTGGGTAACTCGTAAATCGACTCCCGGTGAATCGAGGTTACGTGTGGCCAGCGCCGCTTCTGGAAATGTCGGGCCAAGAGTAACTGTAATCGCCCATATCGCCGACGACCGCTACCTGGACGACGTAATGACTCGACTCTGCCCGGCTTTATAACTTCATGTGCATATACGTACTCAACTGCTCGTTATCTAATTTTAGGGTTATTATGAATTTTGGTTGGATTGGTTCATGCAGTTTTTTTTTTTTTACTGGGGGATGATGAAGACTGGAAATTAATAAAATTTGTTAGCGACGCAAGTTCTTTTTGGTTACGATACAGAGTCGTGGGAAATTTATGATCTTGAGACGACCCAGGATGAAATTTGAACTAAGGTATAAAATGAATTTTACTCAGCACGGTCAAAAAAAATATTTTACGCTGTCAGAGTTGAAAGTTTAAAAAAATGTCAAAATTCTGAAGTTTAAATTTATAGCATGAAATTTTTTCACAGTTTCTGCGACGTCAATTTGAACAACCTCTTGAATATATTTTCCAAAAAAAATTCTAAACTATTGATTTTTCATAAAATTTACATCTTTTTTTTTTTTTTTTTTTTTTTTTTTAATTTTTCACAGTTTTTGGACAACTTCTCATATAGATTTTGCAAAATTTTAGTTAGGGCGTAAAAATTTCTAATAATGATAATTATTTATAATGCCTTTATTATAAAAGTAAATTCAAAAATTTTCAATCTAACGTCATTATTTTATCTTTTATCGTCTTAAACTTGACCCCGGACTTGCCTTAACTTATTAAATACAGAATTCATTTTATTTTAGGATCCTGTTTAACAATTTAATTTTAAAATCTTAAAAAACATTAGTACGTAGTATTTTCCTACGATTTAAAAATTATTTTTTAAAAAATATTGAATAAAGTAGAATTTATTTCTAAATTAAGATGGTGTCCTTTGTATTTGAGCTCTGCAAGAGATATTAATATTTATCTTGTTCAAAATTAAATGTTACTCGTTCTTCATGGAGCTTATAGTTTGTACAGATGTACAGTTTGGCAAATATTTTACTTCAAGAAAGTTAATTTTTCAAACCCGACAGTTGCAATTTTTCAAAAAATGAAAAATTATTCTTAAAAATATTTTTTTCAGCTTTTACGCCTTCATGAATAAATGGTATTTTGCACAAAATCTATTCACTTTATTCATAATGTCATAGTAGCTTCTGTACTTTCAGGTATCATAATTAATTTTTACGATAATAACTTTTACAAAAATAATTACGTTTAGTTTGTAAACTTTTCGACAGTTACTTTCTCTCCATTAGTTTTTAAAACTTCAACTGTCTTTTATACAGGGCTCTAAAAGTCAATGAGCTACAGAAAAACTAGTTAAGAATCCATGCAACAGTTTTCGTTTCCTTAGTAAGCATGCCCGTAAATTCATGAATATCAATAAGTGACTGAAGTTTTTATTACAGTGATTCATGTGTTAAGTGCAAGTAAACTACAATTATATCCTGCTCGTGGAAGTTCGACAATTGACATTTACTAACTGCAAAGTCATTTAGACATAATTGCTTCAAACTGAAGACAACAGTCAGCGTTCAAAATCACAGTACATTTTAAAAACTCCCCTCATTAAGATGAGCTTTTTTCTTCAAATTAAATTATTTAAAAACGCAAAGTCATGAGCTGCAAGCTCAAACATTTTCTCCATTCTCCATCATAATGCAGGCGGAGTAATAATTTATAACGAGGCAGGACAAACCTCGGTTTTAATGACGTACGCACGACGTAAATACGCAGCTACACAATGCAAAGTTATATTTTTTACAACGAATATCTTCGGCGTGAATTAACAAAGTAACGAAAATGTATCTTATTTCGCCCTCGTAATATAAATAAACAATGCCGGCCCTGGTAAAAAACAAGATACAGCGATTACTCAGCTTACCAAGTCAGCATAAAAGAGGGGGAAGAGGAACCCACCCTCCGCAAGAGCGGTTGACCTTGATTCAAAATTGAAATATCGTCAGCTGGGGAGGCACTTATCACAGATAAATAAAGCAGAGCTTTTTTATATTTCGACTCCGAAGTGTGTCCTCGTGCGACTCCTTCGGTAAATATTTACGAGGTCGAAACACGAAACCCCGGGGAGGGGAAAATCAGTGCTAGTCATTATTGGGTTTCGATTGCACGGGGGGCGACTGAGAAAAAAGACGGGGGATTGTGTATCGGGGTTAGGTATTTTCTCTTCCAGGAATGCTTCTTACTTAGCTGAAAATTGAGCTTGGCTTAAGTGAGTGGAAAAGTGCATTTTTTTCGGAAGGATTTTTTGAGTACCCTACAACTTGCTTTGAGAGCGAAAAGGTTCATTTGGTATTTAGTTGTTTATTTGTTGAGTATTCTATTATTTTATAAATTAAAATGTTTATTTGTCATATTTTGACTCTATATGTCAAGTACATTATATATATATATAACAACGGTTTTTAATTTTCTTGTTACGATAATGTTCAAACGGGTCTTTTTTTCTATAATTTCATTAATTAAATTTTTGTTTTAATAGTTTAATTTGTTACAACCTGACATAAGCATTTATAACTTTTAAATATCTGTTTGATATCTTGAGTATCCTTGGGATACAATCTTTTTTGAATAGTCATTTCATTTTTGTAAATGTAATTAATTAATACATAAATAAATTAGTTTTTGAAGAATTTTCAATGATTTACTTAATTTTATGTATCATAAAATTGAATGAATTACTTCAAGTCCGGAAAATAATTTTTTATTAGGCTGTCATTAGTTTTAAACTATTTATTGGACAAAACAACTCACATATTTTTTTAGTTACTCGATAAAAAACAACTGTCTGCAAAGCGAATTCTGCTCACTATTTTTACCTGAAATCTAAAAATACCGTTTCAACAAATCAGTATTGAAATAAAAAGAAAAAAAAAATATTCTCATTCATCTTGATTTCTTTCAAACAAGAATGTGCAGCAGCAATCACAAGAAAAAATTTTCTCTGCTGCCACTGGGGAAACCAAATGAGTTATACTTTCGATATTTCAGCTTTTTTTTTTCTTTTTTTTTTCTAATCATCTCAGGTATTGTCTTAGTTTTATCGTCTTTTAATTTCAAATTTATTGCAGCTTGATAGGTTTTAAATAAGTTTAAAAATTTTAGCTGTACTTAGAAAAATATATTTATTAAATTCATTAAATATTATAAGTGAAAAAATTACAAATATTAACTTTTAAATCAGTTATTTGCAAAATAACAGTTTTGCGAGATTATTAATCGAAAGTTTATTTATTTTAATCAGTGCTCCAAATTGAAAGTTATTTAAATAACTTACATAAATTGAAGATTCACGTATCTCTTCACATAAAGTAGTTCAGCTCGGGCGTCAATTTGGGTTTGCTTAGGGCTTGCTAATTCTGGCTTCCCTCAGGTGCGTAAAATACTACTTCGCCCACCACTGAAGCAAAATAAAAGCTTCCAGTCAACTCAGCTTTTGTATAAAGTTTGTTTACCCACCCAAATTGTAACAGTAGTAAACTAAACCAAGATCTCACATTTGAGAATCTTAAAGCTTCTTCTAGTAGTCTGCGCACTAGGGCCGCACAACCCCTGCAATTCGACTCGCTTAGTCTGGGTTGATTCAGACAATCTTCGCACTTCAGACTTCAATGAATGTAACAAAGTAAATAAGTTTTAGTTTTTACGTAAAAAGTTTTCGATAGTATTATTTCATTCTAGACTTGACGGTAGAAATGAAAAATTAAAATTTTTATCCGGTTAATCGATCAACGATTGAAATAAAACTTTTACTCGATTAAAAAATTAATCGTTAGTCTTTTTTAATAATTAACTAATAAATGATTGAAATAGTAAAAATATTTTGAATTTGAATTTTCAAAGCTCTTTAATTACTTGTGGCCAGCAACAACGAGGCAGTAGAATAATTTTAGGTTTGCTATATTCATACCCTGTAAGAAATGCTAATTAGGAAATAGACATTTAATGGCTATTTAAAATGTCTTCAGACTAGAAACAAGGTAATATTAATAGCTAATTTTTAGATTTTATGAAACGATTTTTTTCCATGTAAATAGCCATTTACTAGATTCAAAATTAATGCATATTTTTAAATACGAATCATTTGCTTTTAACAGCGAAATTTATAAAAAAAAATATTTATCATAACCTCATAAAAAATAGGTATTTCATAGAATTATGACATTTCTAAAATTACCATCAAATTATATGCAATGAGAATCACCACGTGCAATACGCTGTTTTGAAGGTTATAAAAAATTTTTTACCCATTTTAAACGGGCGATTCATAGATTGAAATCGACCGTAAAATAAAATAATTTTTGATAGCTATTTTTTGGGTATTTTTAATTGAATAAACATAACCTATCGCTTTACTATGTTAAAAATAGGAGAAAATTGGCAATTATTACCTTTTTTCTTAGACTCAGTTATTGAATATTTTAACTAACCTTTTTCTAGTTTCAGAGCCATTTTTAATATTCGCAATTCCAACAGGGTAGGGCCCTTTTTAATATAAACTCATTGCAGGAGGTAATATAGAGCATGGTTTCATAAAAGAGGGGCCGGGGGTGTAGATCAAGCGCGGTAGCTGGTGGTGCCGCTCAAACGGTGCGTGCAGTGTAACGGCGTAACCTGTTCTCTGCTGCGCTGAAAAGCGCGAGTGCTTTCCACGATATATTTGCTGAGGGTATGTTTGGGCGAAAAACGATGCTAGAAAGTTAATTCTTTCTGGTTGTTATTAAATTTTGTTGATATTTTTAATTATTATTTAAAAAAATTAATATTATAAGAAATTTTTTTTATCTTTTATAAATGGTCACTGAAATCACATTGGGGGTTGAAAATCTTAGTAATTTTTTTAAGTTTTTGTCGGTCCACGTATCCCAAAAATAACAAAAAAGTTGTTTTACGGTTCAAATTAATGAATTATGGAGGCTCATGCGACTTTGGCTTAAAAACATGTATTCATTTAAGAATATTAATATATGTTCTTTATTTGTTGCAAAATCGATTCGTGTCAAAAAAAAGGCTGGTTTCCGGCCGTTTTTAAAAATTATTGTGAATTGAAATAATTGTCATTAAGCACGTGCTCTTATGGGATCATGTGATTAATTTAAGATCTCTCTCAGATAAAAACACTGTAAATTTTGGTAAAATCAGTAATGATAGATTATTTTTCGTCGTTAAAGATGATATAAAAAAAATAGGGGTAGCCGACCTAATTTTGAAGGAAAAAAATGGTAAAGCTAAAAGCCGGCTCAGTCTAACCTCAATTAGACATTGAAAAATTTCACAAACATGAGTTTGATTGTTCACTTTTACATTTTCACTTTGAAAAAGCTTTAAAAAATTGATTTCTTATATTGGTTACGGTAATTATATAAAATTAAGTTGAAAAATAGTGAAGCCCTCTTTAGCACACCCCCGATTGATACGGCACAAAACCCAGGAGCCACCTTAAATTAAACAAAAAAAAACCAAATAACTGAAAATAAATGAATGGATTTCAACGAAAACAGCCCCTTATCACTACCTTGCAAAAACTCATTTTCATAAACCTCGTCCTCTCTCTTGTCAAGGGTTGAGAAGTGCGACTTTGGCAAAGTCGACTCCAGACCGTTCTAACCGGTTTTTTTGCCATGTTTTGACATTAAAAACAGCCTCATTTACTCAGAAGAGCTTTTTGGATACCTTACCAAAACTTATTTTCTTTAACCTTATCCTCCCTCTTCTCAAGAGCCGAGAATTACAACTATGGCAATGTCGGCTCCGGCGGTTACAATCAGCCATTGCTGAAAAATCGAGTACGGGCTAAGAGAGAATTAGCGTTCCAATACGATAAGACCTCTGCAGACTTCTGATGAACGTGGGGACTGATCGCAGAAAAGATACAAATATTTTTCCTTTTGTTGGCTTTGGAAAAATTTTTAAACTTTGAATCGCTTTTAGGAGAAATAAATATTATTTAAAAAATTCAAGAGAGAGCAGGTCTCTTTTTCTAAATATTCTAGGCCAGATTTTTGACGCCCAAAAAAATTTTTTTTTCTGTATTTCCTGTGTATTCAAAGTCCACTTTATTGTTTGAGTGCAGTGACTTGGTTTACATCATTATGAATAAAAAATTTTTCGTTTTAAAATCTCGTCAGTGATTATTATTTCCATTGGCTGGAAAAGTAAATATTTGCCAAAGAAGCCTGAGCAACGAGCCCGAGAATAAAAGGCCTCAGGGCTGCAGGTCGGCTTTACTTTATTTATTGGTTATAAGTGCCCAAGAGGCTGATGGCAAACGCTACGGCACGGGACGGTGCTACCCAACGGGAAATTTTAATTTTAAATTAAAGCCGTTTCAGAAATAATGGAGTTTTCTCCATTCTTTTGCTTTATTCCCTTTCAACCTCATTTTCTTTCTTTCTTTTTTTTTTTTTTTTTTTTAATACTCAGTTGGACTTTTCTTTTGTCGCAAATGGTTTGAAAAGAGCTTAAATTTTTGGTAGAGAAAAATATCATCGTTTACAATTTGAATTAAAGAACCGAATCTAAATAATGTAGAAGTTAATGACGCGACGATTGTGTATGATTGAACATTCCCTTATAACCAAGCGCAGTTGTTCAACAAACAAGACAAAACGACCAATTAATCGTGCATAATGCTGGCTGGAGTCATTGATCGAATGCACAAAATTGAAATAGCCGCAGTACGACCCGAAGCAATTACGAGCGAGTGCGGCGACATTGAAATTCTCTGGATTCTCATTAGCGACGTAAAATCTTGCGCCTTAGAGATCCGCCATTTAAACCCCGCAGCATCTTTCAGACGAGAGCTTATCATCATAATATATGCATGTATTTTGACATCGTAGTCGCTTTAAAACCTGGCAAGGAGCATCTTTTAAGAGCTTGAGAGCAAAGCTTCTTTATTTTTACTTGGCTGTACAAACTTTTTTCTCACTCGAGCTTTCGGAAGAATTTTTCTAAAAATCTTTAGAGATTTTGAATGTGCATTGTATTTTGTACAAAACAGACATAAAAACAATCAAGCAGGAGTAAAAAAATAGATAAATAATTTTAATAACTCCGAATCTATTGAAAGACGCACCTTGAACTTATCGGCCTGTAGGTACCAAAATCGCAAATTCCGAAATTCTGATAGAATATGGAAGCATTCTCGGAAAGACCGATAAATCAATATATTGATAATTTCTAACTTCTCAAAAAATTGATTAATTACATAAATCAAAGAATGAGTATCATTTGACTCTTCTAAAAAGTAATAAAAAAAAAAATTTTGATCGAAATTTTTTAAAATTCAATCAAATTCTATTTCGAAATAGTTTATGAGGACTAAAATTTTTTAATCTTTTTTCCACACCTCTATGAACGTTTGTTTAGTTTTCAAAATAACATTGAAGCTACTGAAACCAACGTACTTTAGTATTATTTCGGGCACTCGTCTCATAAGCCAATTTGTGGAAGGTGTAAGTTAGTGTTTTATCAAAACAACTCCGCCGAGAGAGAGATTGCGACGCGGACGCAACTATTTCACGTGAGTCGAGTCAAATTCCCAGAGTCAAAGCGGCAACGTCTTCGTCGCCAGAGTTTAAATTGGCTTCAATTTAAGCTGCCAGAGTCAGGAGAGCGTCGTCCAGCACGCATTTAAGTTGATTTTTGAAAGCTTTTACGCGTACCTCAACATGGAAAAATAAAATATCAAGAGTTTGTAAAGGAAATGTACGAACTTGGTGGTCGATAAAATTTACAATTTTATTCTCGTGGATTATGAAAAATTTTGATTACCAATCAACTTGTAATCATCCCCTTTGTTGACATTTAAATTTTACCAAGAACAATTTTTTTAATCTTATATTTTTAGTGAAACTTTCTTTTTAAATCAGAAAAGGGTACGAACTATTTTTCAGAAAATAATATTAAATACTCTGGAGTAGTGCGTTGACTTCTCATAGTCAGATTATAAAAATATTGCAACTGAACAGAACATCTTTTTCTAGAAATAAGAAATTTTTATGTATCTTAATTTTTTCTTGTAACTGTAAAATACTAAATTAATTTTAATTTTTTTATTATCTGGATTTTATTGGTATTCAAGATTCTAGAACATTGAATTTAAAAAAGGCGATAAAATAATAATAAAATGGGAAGAATTTTACTTACTCCAGAAACAAAATTAAAGTCCTTTGTCGACGAAAATTGTCGCGTAAAATTTTTATAGAATGAAATATCTTTACGCATTATACTTACCTGAAAAGTAACGATACTACAGATCAAATAGTGGACCTTAAAAATGATTATCCTTCAAGAAATATGAAGATACGATCTAACATACTTTGTAAAGTTTTGAATCAAAGGTCATAAAATTTATAAAGTTTTTTTTTTAATTAATCATAATGTTTTCTTCATTTCAAAAAAATTTCAAAAAATTTTTTTCTTAAGGTATTGATTTTTTTCATCATCTGAAGTTTTTTTTTAAATAATACATACTTTAATTAATTCAGTAGTTTATATGAATGCATCATGAAAAGTTTTATTTCCAATTACAGAAATAAGAAGTACTTTTGCTTCTAATGCTTCAAAGAGACCTGAGATACTTACCATATATTGTTTGTTAAATAGATTTTTAATCTGTTATAAATTAACAAATTCATTAAATTTGAACTTTCTTCATTAGTTATGAAATAAATTAATACCACCATGAAAATTTTGTTCACATATTCACGCCACTATTATAATGGCGGGGTCCACGACTTTATGATTTTATAGATACGCCATAAATTCGTCTAATAGGCGGTTATCGTCTGCAAGTGCTTGTACAATAATTTCCAACTTTGAATTTATAGGTTTAGGGGGAAAATACAGTTTGCAGTATATGAGAACACACTTGGCTGATGTCCATATTCCAAAAAACATGCAAAAAACGTTTTGTTGTTGTTTGTGGTTTCAGTAAATTCATACCTTGGCAGTTTCTCGAATGCTGCTTCTTTAGCTTAAACCAAAATTTACTGATTTTAAATTAAAAGTCTAGGGTATGATCATAAAAGTAATAACAGCAAAAATTTCAAACGATGCAAATCTGAATTTTAACAACGCTATTTTTATTCAAAATTTACCGTCATAATAGCTGTAAATGGAACAATCATTCCGATAAATTGTATGATTTTATTGTAAAAATATTTTCTTTATTATTTCTAATGCCGATAAATCAAAAAAATATTTTTTTCTATTGAAGAAACTTCAACATAAAATAGCAGCTGACTTTTCGATACCTTGTCAGAGCTTTCAAAGCTGTCTGGATCAAGCAGTAAGTTACTTGACCGTGCGAAGAAAATTTATCGAGCGTCGAATAAAAGCTCAAAAGGTAATTTTGATGTAGCTTCAGTAGGTTATACAATTTTTTATATGTATTTTTCGCTTTAATAAATTTTTAGTATTAAAAAAAAAAATCGTATTCGTAAATGGGTATTAACAATTTATTAGTATAAAAAAATTTGAAATTTTGGGAAAAATTCGAATTGATTGGGTTTAAAAAACCAATATATTTATGTTAGAAAAAATAAGAGAAATTTATTAAATTTATTTAAAAAATTCTTAAACAAACTACTATTTTGTATGTGGATCAATTTTATTATTTCGTCCCAGTTTATAATCCGTAGGGAATTTAAACAAAATACGCAAATCAATTCTTATTACTATTTCAAAAAATAGTCTCATTTGCTTATTTTTCACCTTCTATAATCCTCGGCTAATCCACTTATGTAAATTTTTCTAAACTTCAATTCGGTTAAAAACCAAAGAAGTACGAGTTTAAAGAATATAAATCCCTGAAGCTTCATTGGTTCATCAAATTCTCACTGCGAGAGATAAAGTCAGATGGGAGCGACTAAAATTTATAGCACCAATAAAAATGTAGGTATGTATATTTCTTTTCGTTTACTGCATTACAATTGTGAACTCCCAGCTGAAGAATCAATTTCACCAATCTGAGGATGCATTCAAGAATAAAATGGTCCAATAAAGAAGTGAATGCCAGTCTCCCGATCTAAATTTTCAAACTTTTTCGCTTTGATTTCTCGCTGTTATAATACAAAGTAAATTTTTTGAAGTGAAACTTCTTTAGCGAAGCTATGCTGAAAAAAAAAAAAAAAAAAAAAATATGGGAGTGAATCGGTGTGATCAAGCTTGCATCGCGTTACCATCATCGCATGACAATCGAAAAGCGCGCGATAACCTTCATAGCTGTTTTTAAATTTTTGAGGTTTGGCAATCGAAAAAAGTTTAAAAATCATAATTTTTTTACATTAAAAACTTATTCGGTAAAATTTATTGGAAAAATCGCGATCGTGTTTTCAAGTTTTCATTAACTTGAAAAAAAAAAAAAAATGCTATCAAGTAATTCAGTTTAATAAACAGTGAATAAAGAATTCAAAACTTGAATAAATTAAAGTTTTTAAAGTGCGGCTTATAGAAAGTAATTCTGCATAAAAATTACTCATAATGATAAGCACTCACAGATCGTCAGCTCAGAGTAAGAAGACGTCCACCTCAGAAACCCAAGATAAAATGATTCCATCTCAGAAATCGAGTGTAAGAAGGTCCCATCTCACGGCCACCTCGACGTTTTAATAAATTAATAATATTGAATTTTTTTCTCAAGCACATTTCAAGTTTATAGTTTATTATTATTTACAAAATTAAATGAATAAACGTCGGTAACAAAACCTTGAATAACCGCAGGCACGACTGCGAGTACAAAAAATCTATCAATAAATTAAGCAAGCCAACAAATTATTATCCATAATAAAACAACCACGTGTTGCAGGACCGTGGGATGTGACCTTTTGTCGAGAGTTTCTGAGATGGGACCTTATCACCCTCGGTTGACGTCACCTTTTTACCTTGGATTTCTGAAATAGAACCTTCTTACTCTTAGCCGACCAAATAATCATCGAAGCGTTTTTTTTAAATTAATTAATTTTGCAGAAGGTTAAAGAAAAAAATTTTATTTTTATTAAATATTAATTTTATGAAATTTTAGACACTACTTACTTTCACTTCTCAAATGAATAAATTTTTATATTTTACGAAAAATTTTTCCTAACTTACCAAAAAAGTAAACAAAAGAATAAATAAAACTTAAAAATTTGACAATTTTTGAAAAAAGTTGATTTTGGTCTCAGGATTAAATATCTCTGGCCAATTCATAAACTTTTTTGAGCAAAATTTGACGAATAGGTTATTATTATTGGTCAACCTTCTGGAAAATTCGATATCTTTATACTTTTTTTTGTATACTTCATCCCTATTTTGATGGTTTGGAATAAGAATACAAGATATTGTCTTCTTACTCTCAGCCGACGATTTATTCTTCAAAGGTTTCGGTAAATATTCTTTAAAAAATTATATAATTTTAATAAGTCGAGCATATGTGATTAAAAGTTTCACTTCTGTCAGGGGTTCCGAGACCCCTACTTTTTTTTATTCGAGCAAAAGCCCTGGAAAATTTCTGGATTTTTTAAATCAGTCTTTTAGTCTTGACTTATCAAGCTAATCAAACGAACAAGTGAAAAGTGATTGACAATAATTGGATTTACCCGGTAGGGCGCAAAGTGAAACGCGAGAAGTTGGGGTGAACGCTATTCGTGTGAATTACCGGTGATAAGCATGTAGAGCAACGATGAAAAAAAAAAATTTTAATTTTTGTTTGTTTTGAACAATTTATTGTACCGTGTAAAATTTTTCAATGTTTCAAATCAAAATAAAAGTTTAATAAAAATTAAAAAATGTATAATTAAAACATAAATTATAAAATTAACATGTTTTATTACATTTTTGCAAGATTTAAATAAAATTACCATGATATTGATAAATTTTTTATATAAATTTAAAAAATTGTATTGTGACGTTTAAAAGGGCTCGTATAATCCGATAATGATTAAAATGAAATAATTGCAAGAAATTTACTTATTTCATAAATAATTTGAAAATTTTTTTTCAAATCAATTCAAGATGCTTACCAGATTTCAATAGAATTTTTAAAACCTTTGAATTTATGAATAGCTCATGCATAATACCGATAAGTACAAAATTTATTCAGATGGAAAAAGTCGAGCGTCCTTGGAAAGTTCAAATTATATGGATTCAAAAACCATGATTTTAATTTCAAAGCGCTGTTATCATATTCACGAACCAGTGAACAGTTGTTTTATTAAAAAAAAACTTTCAACACTTGGAAAAAAATGTTTGAAAAAAAAAAAAAAAAAAGGACAAGAAAATTAAGCCATTTCGTAGTACTCTGGCATTCCATGACTCGGCTAAAGTATAATCAAAACATCAGAATGCGAACGAGCGTGAAGGAATATTTCATTTCGTATTTCTCTTGTAAAGTAAGACGTAAATAGAGGAAAGAAAATTTACATTTACATTATTTTTGTTATAATAACTAACTCTACATTAAAATAAAAACTTGCGAAAAAAAATTTTGTTGATTTATCATCCAAACCCAAATTAATGAAATTGATTCTTTCTATCTAGTCTAAAAAAGAAAAATACCAAAAATACATAAAATTAACAATTAAAATGTGAAAACTCGTTTAAAAATGCATTTCTTTGATCTCATAACTTCGTTATTTTTAATTTTGAAATTAGTCATTGTGATAAGCATTTTTTACTTATAGTATCAAATCTAAAAACATGAAAATTCACTAAAAACTACTAATAATAAAAAAATGTATTTCAAACGTCTACTTTATTTAACTAACAGTGCTAAGATCTAATTATTTTTCTCTCAAAAAATAAAAATTTCAAATTTTTATCATATTCCAACACATTACTAAACAATTACAGTTACATCACTCGTAACTCTCCCAGTCTCTACGTAAAATCCCCCAAATCACATAAAAAAAAGCGAAAAAATTTTTTTTTTTACTTTCATCGTGCAGGTTCGAAAAAAGCTCGTTGATCGGAGGCTTAAGCTCGCAGCATTTCCGGTCGGGGAATAACGACGGGTGAATCAAGTTACAGCGCGTTGCAAATCTCGTAACGACATCCACGCATAGATGAACTGGGTCGATCAATATGGACCCTTCCGTCTGCGACCAACAGCTTCCTTATATTCCTCGTAAAAGCTCGGGTGCGTGATCCTCGCGATAAGTGCCGGTCATTTAATATTCGATTTTATGCGACCACTTAGCTGAAATCTCTATATGTATTACTTGAACTTTTTAAAACTATGTATTTTAATTTTCTAAATAATACAAAACGGGATTTTTGAACGTTGATGAGGTCCGATATGACCAAGAGAGACTATGAATTGGATTTTTTTTTAATGATCGCACTTATAAGTTACTTATCTAATACAAGTATGAAAATATTTTCTTAAGAGCATTATAATAAAGCCTGTGAAAAGTAATATAATGCCATCAAATTTACGTACATACAACAAAAATTTAAGAAAAATAACTTATATTACTTTGACGTTTAAATTTTTATCTGCTCTATGTGATTTAGTTTTTTCTATTTCTGTTTATTGTTTTGATTTTTATATAGTATTTTCAAAGAATAGTGGAGTTTTTTGAAAAATAAAATTGTATCGTAACTGTATTTTCTTTAGAGTCAAGCTTTTGCTTTTTATGATACCTTTTGAAGTTTTATTGTTATTTGTACACTGAGAGAAGGATTTGGTTCACGCAACCAAATTTGGTTGTATGAATCAAGATTTGGTTATTTTTGGTTTCTCCCAAGCTTTGGTTCATACGACCAATGATTTGGTTACAGGAACCAAATGTATAGATTACAGTCATGTCAAACAGTTCGCTGTTATAACCTCAAAAAATTTTTTGCGGTAACTCAGAAAATTACGAACTCACGAAAAATTTATTAAAATGATCGGTGCTATATTAGATTGAAAACGATTAGTAATTTGATTTAACTTCGTAGAGAAAAATAATTTTGTTGTCAAGAGAAAACTCATATTTAAATAAACTTAATTAATTCTTCGAAATTTATTGCTGCAATTTGAAATTAAAATATATTCTTATACATTTAACAAGAATAAAGGTAACTGATTTAAGCAAATTATTACAACAATAAACAATAAAATAATACAATAATAAATAAAATTTGTTTTTAAAATAAAAAATAAAAGCTCGATTTTTACGCGTGGAGTGTGGACCAAACATTTGGTTCCCACAACCAAATTATCCGATTTATTTTCAACCAAATATATTTGGTTCCTTGAACCAAATCCTTCTCTCAGTGTAACAATCCAGTGTTTGCGTGTTCGTGGTGTATAATTCAATTATACTCTTATTATTTATTTCTTTTTTATTCACAGCTGATAATAACAAGAAGATAGTTTCTAATAGAAATTACCGAATTTATGTCCATTTATTTACTATCTACAATAACTTAATTTTTTTATTTCAAATACACAATGAAGTTTATACTCTCAATGTACTACATACATACATTTTATAAAAATCAATTTATTAGTTTCATGTGAGCTTAATTTTGATGCTAGATTGAAATCTGGATAAATAAAACAGGCTTATTTTATTCAAAAGATAATGTTTTTGTTGCATTTTATAGTTTTTAATAATACGTTGATAATTTTCTAATGAATTTAATTTTTTTTTTATTTTACAAAAAAGAAATGTCATTTTAAAAGTTTTTCAGAATATACTTACGTTTCTATTTAATCAAATTCAGTGCAATGCTGTTATATACATACAGCATTTTCCTTTAGAAAATTATTCCTGCACTACAGTGTCCCTGCTTTGTTCCCGACTCATCTTTCTTACTTTGTTGGATTTTCCTTTATAAAACTCTCCGAGTTTCTCATTTCCTTTTTATCGATGAATTTTCCATTTCTTTGAGCAATCCAAAACTTACAATATTATTATTTCTATCGCGGGTAATTAAATGAGCATTTTTGTGAGTGTATATTTAAATATAGTACAGCAATTGTACAGATACGAAAACACTTTCTAAGGTTTTAGATACTTTACATACTTTAGATTTTTAATTCACCATTTAAACTTATTTTTACCCACTATCAAAATCTAAAAAATAGAATGTCAATTACAGTTAAATGTTGTCATTTAATTTAAATTAGATCGTGTGATTTTTGAACATTTTATATTCCATGAAATTAAGTAATAAATTATGAATTGTAGATTTTTAAAGGATTTATTTTCTACATCCACCATATTCGTACTTGGTATTATATCTTTTGTTGTTTGTAAAAAAAAAAAAAAAAATCCACGTTTGGACTAATGAAGTTGTAATTAATTACCTTAATCCAGAATACCAATAGAATAAAAGATGGAATAATTTTTTTATAGGAAAAATTAAATACTTTATTTATAATCAGTACATTATAAGCTCACAGTTTTCAAAATTCGTCATGATACTTCACTATTGAGTAGCAACAAAAAAGAGTGAAAAAAGGGGCGAGTGAGATAGCAGAAGTCAACGAGCGCATAAAGTACGGCTCAACGTCGTTCTCCCCTAGCTTCATGTAGAAGCTCATCTCCGCTCTAGAGTAATATAATTTTTAAATGCCTGAGCGTCTATTACTTATTCGTTAGGTGGTTGACATCCGACCCCCTGCGAACTCGCTTTAATCGTCTCGGATATTTCATTTCGGATCGAAACCAGTGTTTTAATAACTCCATTTTATCGTTTAGAGCTTTATTAAAATTTTATAGCTCAAATTCACTCCGACAAAAAGTTAATCCAGTCGTTAAATATTATTGTTCGTGAATTTAATCTTGAATTTACTTGTTGCTGAAATAACCTTTTTATTGCAAGGTATAAAGGTAATCCACTAATCCGCGCATCGGGCCAAACCCAGCCGTCGCCTAATTAACATTGAACCTGTAGCGAAAAAAGGTAAAATAAATCTTCGTACTAACAATAAGAGAGACTTAAAAGACTTTATAGTGAATTATAAATCGGCAGTAGTCAAACGAACGATAGGTTATTTGGAAATCTCAAAGAAAAACTAGAATACATCAGAAAGAAGAATAGCCCACTTCGGGCAGACACCCAAGCCTAAAAAGCTTGCTAAGAGCTTTCCGAGTTGTGGACTCCTGTGAGAGCTCATCATCCTAAATACGCGTGCGTGAGTTTCTCGTGCACGAGTGAGTCGCCGCGCGCACCCACAAACATCCCCCAGCAGCAGTGTTAGTCGAGCCTCGGGCGCAAGAGCAGCTCCCCGAAGACCAAGAAAATAATAAAAAAAAAGCTTCCTCGAGAGTAAAAGTCCCGGTCGGAGGAAAAAATGTCGTCGCGGTCCTCGGGCTCCTCGTCGGGCTCGGGCGGCGCCGCCGACTGGGTGGTAGAGTGCGGCCCGGGACTCCACTGCGTCCCGGTACCCGAGGACCGTCACCGGGAACTCGTGGAGCACCTCAAGTGGAACTTCTTCGCCGACGAGCCGCTCAACCGAGCCGTGGGCCTGTGTCGCAGGGGCGACAGCCACGCCGAACTCGAGAGACACTGCTATCACACCCTGGACCAGAGGATGTCCTGCGCCATCCTCGATCACACCGGAAAGGTTTTTTTGTTTTTGTTGCTTTTTTATGGTTTTTTATGGAGGGAAGCTTTTAGATGATTGACGAGAGTCTAAAAGAATTGAAGTAGATTGAAAGATTAAATATTTTTGGAGTCTATAAAATTTTTATAGCTGATATACATAAATGATGACCATGTGTTTCCTTTAGAAATTTTAAAGTAGCTTTTGTTTAAGGGTATGAAATTATTTTTTGTCTTTTTTATCTTTTTATACTAACATTAAAAAAAAAAGTAAAAAGCAGTCAAGTTTACGATGAAAGTTTGTGGTCAGTTTCAGTTCCGAAACATAGTGAATAATTTAATAAGAGAGCTGTTTGAAAAGTTATGAACTACTTAGACAATGCATCATAGTTCAGTTGTGTAATAAATTCAATGATACTTTTTATTATTTCAAACAAAGAAATTAGTTAATAAAAAACAGTTTAAAATTATTTACAAAAGTTTTCGCCCACTTTAAAAAAAAAAAACATTATCGATATCATCGCTTCCAATCTATCGGCTAAAAACTTATAAAACCTTGGTTACACCAACAATTTTCAATAAATCGTCAAGTTGATCAATAAGCCACGCGAAAATTGTTCAAAAAAACGTTCTCATCAACAACCCTTTCATTACAGTCATGAACCCGCTATCATCATTTTCCATCTATATCCATCAAACGTAAATTCCTTTGACCTTAGCCACTCGCTACACAGACAGATTTTTCAACAGTTCATACATTTATTCAGGCTGGCCGAGTGGTTTGCATAAAAGAATAATTATCCGGAACGAGAGCCGCTCGTTACTCACTTCTAAAAATTTGAGGAAAAAAAAAAAAAAAAAAAGTGAAGGAATGAAATACGGTAATAGGAAAAGCTTGTACTTCGGGCCAAACAAAGCCCAGGGGTCACACTCGGTGCTTGATTAATCCTGATTTTATTTTCCTTTCAGGACTTCACCGCGCGTGTACGTTTTTTTTCAGGCTCAGCTGACTGTGTATATTTTTGTTGTGGATTTTCCGACGGGAGATATATTGATCAACGCGCGTATGGGTAGAGGCTGAGGTGAAAAAAAACCTATACTGCTATTTATATAATGCGGACTCGATTGAAAAATTCGTTAACGAGATGTTGGTTTTTTAATTTTTATGTGTCTTTTTGTTTCGTGAAATGGGTATGTTTGCGTTATCGAATAATACACTCGGAATAATTATGAAACAAGTGATATTTTATTCCTAACGAAAGATTGTTGTGAAAAATAAGTGTCAAAAGTAACAAGTATTAATTTTATTTATTTAATTAGTGCAATCATTACGTTTTAGTTGTTAGTACATTTTAAGATATATTTAAATTAAATTAGTTTCGCCAATATTTTTTTTTATCAATTTTAAGTGGGAAAAATGTCTTTTAATCAGAATAAAATTCTTCCATACTTAGATAAGACTTTTTTTATTAGTTCATTTAAACTATTCGAAAACTACTTCTTGCTCATCGTAAAATTACACTGAAATATTAAAAAAATTATGATTTATATATTTTATATATTTTATGTAACAGCTAGATTATAGTGTAAAAGGTTTGTATCTGGCCAAAAACTGTTTTTACTTTTTTTTGATTGAACGGGGTCAACTTTTTGTAAAAATACCTCGCTTTCAAACAGAACATTGTCAAAAATTCATCTCTTTAATAAAATAATAAATTAATCAAAAACTAATTGGTAAAATCTCACTAAAAGATCAATTTCATTAACATAATTTTATCAAATAGTATTTCAATGACTAAAACAAATTTTTTCTCAGCAAATTAAAAACATTTTTTTTCAAATTAATTGTCTTATATACTACCAATAACTCTCTAAATCTGGAAGAGTGATTTTTTCACTCTAGTTGTGGAGTGATTGGCTGAATCACTCTTATTAGAGTTATACTTTGTTTAAAATGACACTTTATAGAGTGATTTAAATCACTCTTCAGCAAAGAGTGATTAAATGACTCGATTTTGATGAGTGATTATGTTCACGAGGTTCGAAATCACTCTTACAAAGAGTGATAACTTTGTAATAACATAACCAAAAATTGTAAGTATCACTTGGCAACCTTTATGCATAGATAATTAAAAACAAAATATTGATTGCATAACTCTGATACCAATAAAAAAAAATTAATAATAATAAACGCTTATTCTTATTTATAAAATTATTGTTTCATAATATATCGAGACCAAGATATAAATTCAAATTCAAAGTCAAAATAATTTTTTTTTCTTTCTATAAACATTTCAGTCAAGCTTAAAAAAATTATTAAAAAAAAATTTTTCTTTATCAATCGCATTTTGATATAAAATCGTATTCAAATAAAAATTAAGATACTTATACCCAAAAAAATGATAATTCAAATTTAACAAATAACCTTAATAAGTTTTAAAAAATTAAATTTTAAACTTTTCTAAGGATTGCAACGAGGTTTTCAATTTATAAACGCGCTTAAACACGATATTAACAATTGAAAACGGTAGCTGAGTGGTTATAGTGAGGCGTTCCAGACAACTCAAATGACGAGGCAACCTAAGGATCAAGGTTCAAATCCTGGTCACAATCTTTTTTTTTTTCTTTTTTTTTTTTTTTCATTAGTATTATAGTTAAAATTAACATTTGCAATAATAAAAATTCAGAAAAATTTTAAAAATTATTAAAATAAACAATAATTTTGCCTATTTCTAATCACTCTTCGAAAAGTGAAAGATCACTCTTATTAGGGTGACAGAAATCACTCTTTGAAAAAGTCATTTATCACTCAAGTACTACTGGCTCACTTTTTTCTAGATGAAAGAGTGAAAAATGACTCCATAGGAGTGATTTTTCACTCATCCAGATTTAGAGAGAAATAAATATTAATAAGATCAATTTAAAAATTGATTAAGATTTATTAACCATGATAATATTAGAACTATTTAAGTTAATAATAACTGAAAATTGAAGGAATGTACAACTGTAAAAAATATATTTTTTTAATCTCTTTGAGTAGCTCTGAATCAATTAATAAATCATCGTTATCAAACGTATAACTTAAATTTGCATTGTAAGGCAAAAAATTCATCTATATTAAATACATGACTCAATAAATAAAAATCTGATTCATAGATCGTCGGTGCGGCCCTAAACGGTGTAATAAAGAAGGGCGAGCGCGAGGAGTGCGAGCGTCGTCTGGACGAGCTGACGGACGACAAGTTCCGGAGGATATTCGGACTTCTTTACAAGGTTAACGAGCGGGTGGACCTGTTCGCCAAGTACGACGTCGACGAGCTCTTCGAGTGCCGGATACTGAGCGTCGACGAGCACTACCGGGGACGTGGACTCGCGAATCAGCTCGTAGAGTGCAGCATCAGGATGGCCGTCAACGCCGGCTTCAAGGTGGGATTCCGTAATTTTTTTATAGTTTAGCATGATCTGGACGTTTTTACATGTACACACTTACAAAGTCGTCGTTTACTTATGAGAATTTAAAAAAAATTGAATTTTGTATGAGTACAATATAGATTCATTTTTGTAAAACTACAATACAAAAGCCATAGTATTCTTGCTTACATAAACTCTATGAAAGAGAATATTATAAAAATAAATGTGATGAACCACTGATGGAATAAGCTTTTTTCGCAAAATAGTATTTTAAATTACAACGCTCAATTCTTGGAAATCTTATTGAGGAATGAAATGTTCATTAACGAATGTAACATAAATAATTCTAAGAACTTTTTATTAAAATATTAATTTGATAAGGATTATAAAAATCTTTTTGTATAAGCTGTTTTGGAAAAAATAAATTTTTACAAATAAAACTGTAAAAATACGATAGACAAAATTGTATTAAAGTTATTGCTATAACTAATGTAAATTTTAAGAATTCATCGCTGAAAATTGAACTAGACAAATCTTTTAAAACGGATTCTTACTTTAAATTATAAAAAAAAACTTGACAAATATGTTTATACTTTAAAAAACTAGGTTATCGAATCAAATTAGCCGAACAGCACTAAAACAATTTTTTTTCAAATCCACTTTTGAAATCAAATTAAATTAATTCAAAAAATAAAAAAATTTAGAAATTCTTAAATTATGGATACTATAATGTTTCATGAATAAGTTGCATCAGTTATTATTAATTTTAATATTATTTATAAATATTTTCAATAAAATATGCACTTTTGTCTAATGTAGATTTTTATTCTGAGAGTAAGTTTGGCTGAGTATTGATGCTACTTTAGAAAAAGGGGTCAAGTGTTTAAAATTTTTAAAAAACTATTTTACATTAAAAAAAAAAACTGCTTACTGTGACCATTTTAAAAACAAAATTTTTTGTTTAAAAGCCACGTGACGTAAATGTATTTTTAAAAGCCAAGACAAGCACAATGCCGCGAGTGCTTTAAAAATCTCAATCCCAAAATGGTCATTGTCTTCGCCCACTTGAGTTCCCGAAAAACACCGCGTCCATTACCAGCACACTATTTTTACACAAACTTTCTTTACTTTTTTTTCATGATTCTCTCGTCGTTTGTTTCAGTTCAGCATGTCTATCCTTTTATTGCATGGAAACCTGGGATAAAATACCCCCGTCTTTGACTAAATCCCCCACCGCTCGAGCGTAAAAAGCAACTAATGTTTGCGTCGATATCTCTGTGTCCTCTGTTTGTGTCACTCTCTCAATGTCTTTTTATCTCACGAAAATTTTAAACTTGGTGGGTGCGTTATCGACTTTTCACTTCTGCAGAGAGCTAGCCTTTGAATTTTTCGAAGCTTGAAATTTTTCTTCTTTTTTAAATCCGTTTTTAAAACCAATTAAAATGAGATTTTCCAGGAAAAAAGGATTTCAACTCTTTGCGCTGGGTAATCCTATTTGGGAAATCCTTTTGAAAATCTGTTGTGAAAGAATAAAAGTTGATTCCAATTATTTTTTCGTACAGAATCTTTTCAAATCTCTCTTTGGAAAATCCCATTTTACGTATTTGCGTATTTGCGTCGAAAAAAAATTAAATTTCATGCTATTATCAATATATTTATATTTATAATATGAACTTGAATATTCCGACGTTTGAGGAGTCAAATTGTTCGAATTCCGATGTTTGAATCTGACTAAAATATTTTAAAAAATATAAAAAATGAAAAATTTGAATACATAATTGGGAGCCTTGGATATTAAATAAAAATAACGTTAAATTTTATGATTATCATATATACTAAATTTTTAAATTCATAACACCAATAAATAACGTTGAAAAACTTTTTTATCACAATGTAATATGATAAAAAATAGACCATCAAACTAAATAAACATAATTTCACATACACGTTTATATTGTCTTCAAAAAATTCAAAGGTTATCAAGTTGTAAAAAATTTATAAATTTTTTTTTAATCTAAAATAAAATTGTCAGGTGATAAAGGCGGACGCTACCGGGATATTCTCGCAGAAGGTTTTCTTGAAGTATGACTTCAAGGTCATAGCCGAGATCCCGTACTCGGAAGTGGAGGAGAGCCTCAGGCCTGGACCCCCGCACCAGGCACTCAAACTGCTGGTCAAGATCTTGGATTGATAAAAGCTCAATTAAATTGTAATTTTAATGTAATTGTTGATATAAAATGTCGATTTTAATAGTTGATAGTCTTAAGTTTACGTTTAAGTGGTAGTGGTCGTGGTTTGGTCAGACGATGATTTGATATTTTAAAGTAGAATACGTTTGATGTGGTCCGACTAAAATTAATTTTCATTATGACCTTATTTTTTAAATAAATTAAGAATTAAAAATAATGAACGTGTTACGAAATAAATAAAAAAAAAAAATAGATTTTGTTTTTCTCATAGTGTAATTAAAAAAAGTAGAATAAAGTTTGATGTGTAATCAAATAATCGTCGTTGATACTGTGACTACTCTCTAATATATAAATAAGTTACTAATGATTATAGAGGTGAAAAAAGTGTGTACTAAATGTTAATGTTAAAAAAGAGCTGAACTTAAGTTTTATTAGATAAAAAAAAACTTTAAACCATGGCCATGATAATTGGCACAAATTTATTGCTACGTGTGTAATATTATATTATATACATAAAACTTGAAGTTACCATGAAGACAAAACTTGAGAAAATAAGTTACCAAATCATAATTGAATTTACTGGATTAAATCTGTTGTGAATTTGCTTCTAACTTTAACAGTCATTATATTTTTAGATTTATATATTTCATAATAATATTAATGCTTATTTCAAATTTAATAAAATCTAACAAATATTTTTCTAAACAAAAATTTTTTTTCTTAACATGATTAATTAACTAAAAGCAAGAAATTTTTTCAGAAATTGCAATTATATATTACAGGTCAATATAAGATCTACTGCCCTTATATCTGTGTACAAATTATAAGTGTGAAACTAAATTATTTAAAAACGTTTTTTTTTGTTTTTAAGCATTACTAACAAAATTTAACTCAAAATTTTGATTTTTTGTTGTCTATACACAAAAATAATGTGACAAACAGAAAAATCATTGAGTAATTAATTTCACCTTAACATATAAGTACAAATTTTTGTAAACAAATTTTCGTCTGTATAATTTAAGATAAATTTTTTACTTCAAAGTATTAATTAAGTATTAAATAATTCTAAATTTTGAATGTACAAACTACAAACAGTATTAACATTTATTTTAAAAAATAAAAAAATGGTAAAGTTACCAAAAAATACAAATTTTAGAATTTAATGTCTGCACAAAAATGTGGTTAAGTGTATAAGAATAATGATAATACTAAATGTAAATTAAGAAAAAAAAAAAAATGTACCTTTCTTTTACCAACGAATTTAAAGTGTCATTAGAGGGTGTATGTTTATGATGTATTTCCAAATATTGTTAATCATATTTACAGAATATTCTAAGAACTGTTTGAGAACCAATTTAAAAAATGAATCAAGGTAAAAAAGAAAGAAGTCTATTGTTACAAGTAAAAATTTATAAATCGCACTTTAGATAAACAAGTCTACAATAATAATGTAAGTACAATATGAAAGTACTTTTGTTGGCACCAATATATTATAAAGAAAGTATTAGGATACCTCAGATTGTTTTATAAAGATGTCGATTAAATAAATATTTAAGTTTAGTACAATGATTATTTTATTAAAAATCCAGAAATTTTTCGTAAGCAGATTTAGATTGTAAGTATAGTAAAAAATGTTTATGATTTTGAATGTAACAATATTTTTATGACAAATATGTGATGAACTACTTCCTAAAGAGTTTGAAAAATTCAAGTCAATTTCAAGTTTATAAATATATGATACTATTGTTTATTAATGAAATTTATTGACAGTATATAACGATACTCTAATTTAAACGAGTAATTTTTGCACGGTATCACATCATTCGCCGTTAAAAATTTCTTGTCGAAGTTATAAGTATCGTTCACAGCTAATTACAATATTGTATTCGTCTAGGTCTGTACAAAATCTTTAACTACCATATTGGCATATAGGGTAAATTATTTTTACAATAAAATAACAAAAAAAAATCTATAAAAAGCTCGAGCGTAATATATAACTTTTACGTACTTTATTTTTACGTATTTACGTTCTACTTTGATCATAAAAACCATTGTGGTACTAACTACCTGCAAATAATTAAACAATTATAAGTATTTACGCGTAACATATATTTTTCGGCATCTAACTCAGCCCTTAAAATTTTATTACTTATTTCCAGTTTAGAAATTGACTTGAGCTCTGAAGTGACACTGCAACTTGTTTGCTTTGCAACCCAGTTTCGTGTTAAACTTCTGCTGTATCCTTTGCATGTATTTAATATCCATAGCCTTCTTTTTGGCAGCCTCCTGTTGCGTCTCGGTCCAACCCAGCGACCGGTACATGGATAAGATTTTATTAAGCTTGTCGTGCTTAGGTATGGCTAAAGCTCGGTTTGGATTTAGACTCTGCTTGTAGTAGCGCAACAGAGACCGATGGCCGATGACGGAGCCAGATGGAAGTACCAATTGGTAGTCGCTGTCGTCCAGCTCGGGTATATCAACTTCCGAGTTGGGATCGGCCGACTCGCCGTCTGGGTAACTCGAGGTGTAGTCATAAAACTCGGCGTATTCAGCGAGAGCTTCGCCTTCGTGAAGCATCTTGCAGTGGCCTTTGTCTAGCATGTGTGCTCTTGCTGCCTCAGCACTTCTGAAGGCTTTGCCTGGAAAATCGTTTATAAAAATTTTATCGAAATGTTTAAAATGATTGATGTAATGAAAATTGAATTGTATTACCTTTGTCATTACACCACAGACACATGAATCCAACAAATACTTTTTCTCCCAAGTATACAAGTAAGCCTTGGATATCAACGCAAAACTCAGCATCCGGGATAAAAAAGGAGTGAGCAGTGGTCATGTGCTTCAAATTTCGCACCCAGCTTCTACTATGATGATTGCAAAACAAGCAATCGTTGTTCTCAACAGGATTCTCTGTATCTTCATCCCACTCATCTGAATCAACAGTCTCCATGTCTGAATCTAATTCCATTTCTCTGAGGTCCATTTTTTCATAATTGTTTTTTGGTTTTTTAGCTACTGTTGTTCCAGGTTCATCGTTCATCATTGAATCATCATCATCTAATGAGATAATGCTGTTGGAATTCCTGAGAGAAGCTTTGTGTTTTTTGGATAACAAGTGATTGTCATACTGATTTTGGGTATGAAAGTTTTTTCTACAAGACTTGCAGGTTAAGTTCTGACACTGATTATCTTCATCTGCTTTACAGCGTTGTGCAATTACTCTCTTTTGAAATTCTTCCACAGTCACAGGGGGTAACTCAGCTGCTTTTCTCTTTAAGTTATAACGGTGCCAATCTGATTTGTAATGCTGCCTCTGAACTTCCAAATCACGAAAAGCAACTCGGCAGGATATACAAGTGTATGTAGATGCCATTATAGAAAACTCAGCTTATCTTGAAAGATTTTTAAGCTTTTGCTTTGTTATTGTTTTAGCATAACTCTTGCAAAAAAATTATCTTCTACACCTACAAGTATCAACCTAAAAGAAAGTATAGTTATTAACACATTAAAATTACAACTTATAAACTGTATAAAGTTTATGAAAAAAAAGTGTTCAAATAAAGTTATTTAAACAAATTTTTTCAAATTTATGAACATAATTAATACTGAGACTTATTTTAATTTTAATACAATTTAAAAATAGTAGTTAAAAAAAAAAAAAAAAAAAAAATATTAAAATATTTTTATAACATGGTACTCTTATAAAACAAAGGCTCAAAAAATCAATTCTGTATTCTCAATAAGTTCAAAATACAGGAAGTTACGATTACACACATTACTTTACTAAAAATTTTAAAATATAGATGAACATATGATAAGTCGATCAGAGCACGCAGTTCTCTTATAATCACGAAAGCAAATTTTTATTTACTTCTATCAAATTTTTTGAGGTTAGGAAATGATTTCCTCTAGTTCCACTTACTTGACACGACTTCTACGATTTGTTGAAAAACAAAAAAATCGAATATTTTTTCTTGTCAGTACAAAACTTAAAATTTTTATTAAATTATTGCATTGTTACTAAAAGACTTTCTTGCATACCTTCCGCAATAATAATGAGGAATGAGGATTTATTCCATTTTAGGAAACGACTGCACAAGAACGGTCATAAACATAGTCCGCTACGACGTGAAAATGCGCAACTTCAAGGCATCGTAGAAAAATTTTTAAATGCTCTTTAATTTTCTTTAATTTTTGGAATTAAAGCTAAATTGTATTATCTTCTAGATAACAATTCTAAAGTATTATTATTTCGTGGTGATTTAATTTTTAAAATATAATTTTTAATCATATATATATATATGCCTGACCAAATCCAGTCCAGGAAAAAATTTAAATATTTATTATTTAAAGATTAATTAAGCTTTGTTTGAAATAATAAACTTTTTTTTAATTGTAGAAGGCCTACAATACATAACAACTCGCTACGATTAGAAGCGTATAAATTTCAGAACAATACAAAATTATCAAGAATAAATAAAACAAAAATTTTTACAAAAGGTTTAGGATATAAAGAATAGAATTCTATTGTTCATAGTTCAGAAAAAAACTTATGAGAAAATAAATAAACTTTTCCGCGCTTTGATAAAATAGGGACACGTAATTTCCGAAGCGAGCGCCACAACACGCTGTGTTCGAGTTCGGACTTCGGATTCGAGACTTGCGCACAGCCATCTTCCGTTCAGTCGTGTGAAAACATCGCAGCCAGTCAAACGCTCACGTAACGTTACACGTTCGTTCGCGAATAGTTTTACAAGCAGCGAGTGCGCAGTACCACCAAAATTTGCAAAAAAAAGTTATTTTTCCAAATCGGAAGAGGAATATCACAAGTATCCCAAATCCCAGGACCCAGGGCGCGAGCGAGAAACTCGGAGGAATAACCTTTCGAGTGTCTTCTCGTCGTCTAATTTTTTTCTTCTCTCTTTCTCTCTCTCTAGAGATCCCCCACCTCCCATCCTGGTTTTACAAATCGTCCATCATTCTCCTCAATTAAATCCCCCATTGTCCCACTATTTTTCATAGCCTCGACGGTAGTAATCATCCGTCGAGTGGCCTGCGTAATATCAGGTAGGTAATGACATAAACAATACATTTATAACCTATAAATACCGTGCGGGAGTTTTTAATCTACTGCCCCACGAGGCGTGTAGGTGGGGGAGCGGAAGTGTGCAGTAATGTGGATTGGATTGACGAAGAAAAAAAAGTCTGCTCGTTCTTCTGTGTGCGATTTCTTTCGTAAAAGCTGTTTCTTTACAAACTTTTATTGCGGTTAATTTGCGGTAGTCTTTTTCTTCTCTCTCTCTCCCTTATCTGCACACTTGTGTACCTATCTCGAATTTGATCACGCGACTTGCCAAATAACACTCATTATCTCAATTGTGATAAGAGTTTTAAATAGTGCACGAGCACTTTTTTTCTGACCACTGGTCAAAAAAAAAAAAGTTGCATTATATTGCAAATTTTTTGCTGTCAAGGTTGCATCCATCGTTTCCGGCAGTGTGCGGATTGCAATTTTTTTTTTATTTTTTCCCTATACCTAGTAGCAGACTAAAATAATAATATGCTGATGAATATTGTTACAGTTGCAGAACGAGATATCGGTACGAAAGGCGAACTTCGTATCGCAAACCACACCAAGGCGGCGATCCCATCTGTTTTGAGGCGAAAGCCATTCCCACGAGGGGCCACGTCGGGTTTTCACGCCAGCAAGCGGCCGTCCAGCAGGGCGCAACCATTTTATATGACTTTTCTTCGACGACGAGGTAAATAATTGTCATTTTTTTACAAAGAAACGTTTATTTTAATTGTCCATGGAATAAATGGCTTTCTGTGAAGGCCAACAAGAACCCACAGTGATGTGTAACAGGATGTTGATAGATACTTAATTCCAAGTGCAGAAAAAATATTTTTTTCATTGTTTTTGAGCTTTTTTGCTATTGATAGGTCCTTTGAAATATGAATCAGTCTGATTATCAATATATTTAATAATATTATGAATTAATGTTAACATTTTTCTATAAATTCTTATTAATTGGTATCACTCAAGCTCAAAACTTTCAATCAAGGCCTATAAGATTTTTTTTTTATGAATATGTATTTTCAAGCAACAATCAGGTAAATGAGTAATGAAGTACACTCATCATAATCTTTGAGTCTATATTAAAAAATTAAAAATGAGTTTTTCATCTTTAAGAAAACTTTAAAATCTTATCGCTTTTAATAAACTCATTTTTTAAAATCTTTTTGAAATTTTAAATAAACAGATACCAAATTTATTTTTAAATATAAATTCCAGTATTATTTATAAATGTTATCTTTGAGCAAAATCAAAAAGCCAGTATGAATTCATCATTTAAAAAAAAATTCAAAATGTTATAACTTGATAAATGCTTTATTCGATCCACTGTTTTATCATTATTATTAAACAAATCAGTCCAAAATTTAAACAGATCGTCTAATTTATTTAATCTTGTGAATAAAGAAAAAGTAAAAGAACGTAAAAAAGTATGCCCATGAGATGATAAATTAATATATCACACATTGCCAGTGCCGAACGTAAATTTGCAGATGATGATTACATCTGCGTGGTCTCGCTCGTCTAATGCCGGCTTCGTTCCCTCCTCCAAGCTAAGCGACTAATTTTAGAGAGTAGGCATCCACTCCGGACATGGAGAGGCCGTGGCTGCATACAATGGGCTTTTTTTACACTTTTTTTTTGTGATCAAATATAAACCCCCAAAAAAGAACCCGGACTGGCTTACGTAAATTAACAGGTGGCTTCACACAATTTTTTTTTTTTTAACCTCTGTATTTTAAAATATATCATTCTTTTACAAAAAGCGAATTTTAAATTTAAGATCTAATTAAATATATTTACGATCAGTTATAGTTAGAAATAATTTAAAATTTAAGAAAAACTTTAGATGTGACTGTTTATTTTATTATTTATAAAACTTTATTTAAACTATTATTTTACATGTTAAACTCGATTTTTAAATTCTCTGATAGAGTCAAAAATCAATCAACTCAAAAATTAAAAACACAAAAATTGAAACTAACTTTTCCAGCAATTGAGACTGTGTACAAACATTATCATTAAACTTTTCAAAACTAAAATTTTTCATAAACCCAACTCTTCTTGTTATGATTCTGTAATTTGTTTGAAAAATTTCCGTCTTAGTCACTCCGCGATTGCCGGAAAAGTTTCGTAAAACAACAAATGAATGTTTAAAAAAAAAAAAAAGTGAAATGAAAAACAGTAGTTCGCATGGGACTCGGTAGTTTCATTAACCGAATAATTAGTAAATCGGACCGGAACTGTGGCAAACGCTACTGCTAGACAGATAACAAATGACTCGCTTCGGCCGCGAGTGCGTCCCGCGATAACGAACGTACGAACGAACGAAAATAGTCGGGGGTATATATAATTGACGAGGAGTTCGTTCCTCGTAAACAGTTCAATTATCGTCGGGCGCGATAACCGAATCCCTCTCGATACGCATTAATCGAGTTATGAAAGCGGCCAAAATTTTTTCGTCAGACCCAGAAGTTTCGTCAGGAGATCTGAAGTCTGGCGAAATAGTCAGAAATTCTTTTAGACAACGAGCGAATCCGGAGACGCAACCTTTCACTTCTTCTCTCCCTTACGACGGACGCGAGGTCGATTACTTTTGACTTCTTCTTCTCTCTTTTTTCCGCGTGCGCGACGCGGAATCGAGTTTTAAAATCAATCCAATCGCTTCTTTGTTACAAGGCCTGCTGTACCTATGCAACCTTCGATGATTTAAGTACTTGACACCATTCTTTTTTATTATTTTCTACACGATGACGGCATTGCGGTAGTCATTAAAACCTAGGGATATCTGAAAAATTTAAATAAACCGCGCCGCGCGAGCGCACTGCAGTCCGACCACCCTCATTACACAATTCGTATTATTCAATTGTAAAAGCTGAGTTGTGTTTAACCTGAATTGAGGGTGTTTTTAATTCCGACGCTCGGCAGCGCATGCAATCTTACAAAAGCTCTAGGGTACTTTCTTTCGTGCGAGGTGTTTTTGAATTAATGACCTTTGTTGCGCTAATACTGTTTGTAATTGTTTGTTGTTATCCACTGTGTTTTCTTAGATGACAAATTGAAGATTTAAAAAATTTTATAATTTGATCTCAAAAGTATCAAAATATTTCAAATTACGTTCCAAATTCATGACAACTTCAGGGTTAACACGTTAATAAATCCCTACTTGTGAACATATTCCATAAATTAAACAGTACCGCATAGAATTGAAATTTGTGGATAATTTGAATCAATCACCGAGACAATTAGGACGTCTCGTCGGCATATCGTTAACCAAGTTTGATTACCAACTGGAGTTTTGCAGGGCCTACATACTACAAGCATGCAAATCAAAGTCCGCATAATAATAAAAGTTCGCTCGAACTGCTTGTCAGGCTGCCTGTGGGAAGTAATTCGAAATTGTGTGTACTGTACCGCGGATGTGTGCATGCCAATGAGATTAGGACCCCCAGATAACGCACGCGTTGCAGCAAATATTCTTCTATTGCGTGGGTCGACGCCTACACTGTTTTTATCTTTGTGCGCATGGGGAGTTTGGTGAAAATTTAAATTAAATTATAAGTGCAGCTCAATCCCACGTCTTTTTAATTTTCAAAAGCTCAGAGATCTTGTAATATACATATTTTAAATAATTACAATTTTTATCCATTTTTTAAAACAAATGCAATTTTATTATAGTCGTATAAATCTTGAACCATAATTGGGTATGCTTAAATAGATAAATAAATAATTTTATCTATAGATGTATACATTCATATTGTTTAATAAATCCACCAAAATAATGTTTATAAAATCTTAACCTAATAAATTAAAAGTAAAGTATTTTGTCTAAATCAAATAAAACCAATATTTTTGTTCCAGCATTTATACGTAATGTAAACGTTACTTCCATCAGTTTGATTAATAGCAGCGAAAAATAAAATAAAAATTTGACATAATCTCTGTTGTACATTAAAAAAATTCATGAATTTAAAAACGTACTTAATAAATCTGCATTAAAAAAACTACATTTCTCTTGTACAGAGTAATAAATTGCAAGTTCAAAAAGCATAAATTTTGAATACTCTACACGATTCGATAGTTTCAATAAATAATTCATTTCTTTCAATTTATCGATTTTTACACACTTTATTATTTTAGATTCAATTAATTTTAATTTGAAAAATTCACAAAAAAAACCTACCCAATTGAATTGAAATGAAAACGAGGTTTGGTCTTCAATAAAAACAAAAGCCCACTAAAAACCAAAGATTTTTTTTCGGTAAACCTTGAACTCTGACAAAAAAAGTGGTGGCGCTAGCCAAATATGACGCAGAGGGAATTTTTACTGCATTGGCGGCCTGGCAGAACTTTTTGTTTCTTTTTATTTTAGTTGGATTTCCGCGTTTCGGGTCGGGGAGCGTAAAGGGGAGGGGCTAATAAAATCGGGGTTATTAAGACTTCAAATACTTTTGAAGCGTCGATTGATATTCATTTTTGTGACTCTGAGTGACTGATGGGGTGCGATTATTTATTGATGATATTTGTTTTCAAACATTACGAGGAAAAAATTCTATTCGATAAATTGATTGTTTACTTTTCGTCACCCGATTGAGTGAAACTTATACTTTTATTTTGGCAGCACCAATATTTTGCTGTTAAGGGTCGAATTGTTCGACATTAAAGACGTCTTGTTAATGAAAAGCCGACCGTGACTGAGAATAAAATAAGAAGCCAATTTTCATAATCGTGCCTCAAGGAAAAACCATGGAATGCAATTATATTAGCTTTGACAGAGCGGTGAATTATTTAAAACCTCAATTATCGATGACCCGCGCGAGTCGCTTCGATCCTAATGGTGAATATCATTACGGCCTCATGATGAGTTCAATTGAAAATTTTCCATCTAATCGGAAAATGAACATTTTCTTTTTATTATTATTATCCATAATAACTTTGAGTTTAAATTATAGATTCTATAAGTTTCATACTGTACAGTATAGTTTTAAATTGTAATTCCTTTCATACTTTCATATTTGATTATTTACATAAAGTTTCATAGATCAAAATGAGTACTCATACGTTGGAAATATTTTAAACAAAAATCATGTTCAGATATTATTAGAAGTTTTTATCATTTTTTTTCATAAAAAATTTGAATTTTAGAATATCTTTTTAAAAATATAAATCCAAGTACGTTGATAAACGTTAAAAATTATATACTTTAAGACTAAACGAAGACAATCGTTTATTTCATAACGACATCAAAAATATGTTTGCATTTTTAGTATTCTCTCAGTCTCGCTGTTAATATATTGAGAAAGTCATGTTCTATCAAATTTTTTAATTTAAAGTTATGCTGATAAATGTTCACTTCTCAGCATAATGTGTCCAATCATCCGAACATCTCTAAATATTAGAATACTCTAATTCTGCATTCCTATACACTTAAAGTGTTGCTCGATTAACTTCTTATTTATCAAAAGCTAATGTCTTTTATGATTTGTGTAAAATCTCTGAAATTTCTGAGTTAAAAAATTATTTTAAGTTTTCATCGAGGTCTTCATACTTACTTAAAAAGTTTTGCTAAATTACTATCAAGATTTAATAAATGACAGATCACTCTGACCTTTCTGAAACTTTCGTAAAATATAAACAATTTAATCAAAATGTTTTAACGAATATTTTACTTGAATAAGTTCAGTTAATAAAAGTGACAATTATCTTGCCGAGCGATTCGTAGCTTTATTGCAGTTGTGGCAGTAGGGTGTCAGATGATGTATGACTAAGGGGGATGAATTTTAATTATTCACTGTGCCAGTGCCTATGTGCTGTACTTTACGACTGTCATAAAACTCTCGTAAATTTTCAGATTAAATGAGGCTTGATTATTTTAAAAAAAACTATCTTCTTTTATTGCAATAAACTTGAATTAGTTAAGATTAATTCTTACACCTAATATTTTGCATCATGATTGTCTTTACAAACTAAATTAATGATAATAATTGAAAAATTATATTAAACTACTCTTTGTATAAAACTATTAATAGAATTTTTTAGATCCATACCCTTGGATAAAAATAAAATGAAAAGTTTAGCCTAAATTCTGCTGTAAAGATGCTAACGCAGTTCAAGTCTATACTAATTTACACGTGCCTCAATGTCTGTGTTGTTTTCACCTACCTACATTAAAGAGTATAAGCCGCTTTGCTTTATACTAGATACTTTGAACCAATTTTCCTCGAAAAATTAATCTACTCAAAACACGATTTTTTGATTTTAAATTTTTCCTAAAGCTTTTGCTTTTACCTAAATTATCTTCCACCTGTTTGAGTTTTGTGACTATACCTTTTCGACCTTGCATTTTCCAATAGTTTAGTTGGACACTTTCGCACGATGGTTACGGTTTTTTAAATTTGCTCAACACTCTGACACTATTGGTCAGCTCAAAAACTTTTCAGTACTTTATTACTCGGCCTTGCGTTAACCTTGTGTAGTAAAAAAATTCTTAATCCCTAAGCTGTGATACTTCGCATGATTTATCGATGGCTGCACAATACTGAAAAGCTCAGCGTTCTCTTTTTTCAATCCGTCAATACTTGTCGTAGAAAAAAATTCCCTTTGCTCACGCTGTGAAGAAGAAGTTATAGTCGTAAAAGGAGAAAAAATAAGTTTTTTTTTCTTCATTCCGGTTCAATGAACTCTGCATATAACGCAATTTCTCATCCGTGGCGACATGGAATCTCGGCTCAGCACATTGACCTAGTCATGATACGTATCGCCAGGTAATCTTCATCGATTTAACAAAGATTTAGTGAGTTATATTTGATACGCGGTTTTTAAACGAAATTAGAACTCGCGATGAATGCTTTAAGCAGCTTTGCTATGTTATTGAGTATGTTCACTTGTTGCTGGTAGTTTCTTAACCATTTATTTATATTTTTACAACTTGCTATATGTAATCATTTAAGGTGGTTTTCTACCAAATGCATGACAATAGAGAAACAGCTCAAATTTTCTGGAGGTGTTTATTAGATATTAATAAACATTTCTACGAAGTCTGATCAAAATTGACCATATAGTTTAAAAGTTATAGCAAATTAAAGATTGAATTTTTTTCATTACGCATATGGACACTACGCTGAAAAAGTGTACTAAATTATTGATATTTGTCTTATTACAATAGAGATCCTTTGGAAAACCTACATACATATAGTTTCACTATCGAAGAATTCATTTCTTGAAACTGCAAAAAATTGACCTTTTACAAATTTTACAATCATTTTACAAAAATAATTTTCACGTGAATAACCTCCAAAACTGCGGTATTCAAAGGTGAGGTTAAAAGTTTAAAAAAATGTTTTGTTGTGATTGTCAATGTTTTTTTGGTAGAAAATAATTTCAGAAGCCATAAAAAGATAAGAATTAAATTTTAATAAACAATTTTTACTAATTTGGTGAAATAATTTTTTTTTAGTCTTGAACTTGACTAGCTCTGGTAGAAAACCACCTTAAAATCGTGCTAAAACCTTTTGTTACTCTTATGTTTTTGATATTACACAATTATCTTATGCACACTTATATACGATAAAATAATTTATTTAATAATCAGGCCAAAGTTTTTCGCTAAACTGGAACATTATGGACTATCCAATAAATTATTTTATTTATTGTAAGTATTTGGAGGGAGGATTTAGAGTACGTCCCTTTTTTTTTTCAAATATTTCCGGGTACATCAAAATCGTAGGTGTGCAGCTTCGTTCGATAGCCATGCCCAGCCCAACCCAGCGCCAACCCCTTGCATATGCGAACTTCAGCCATTTTACCCGAATCCCGGAATCTCTCAGATTCCTAAGATTTTCTTCTCGCGAAACTCAATTTGCAAGTTTTTTAACATTTTATGCTCTTGCGAAGAATTTTTTATGCATTTCAAAATTAAAATACGTGCCTTAAATGCAGAAAATAATAAACTTTTTTTTCCAATTAAATTAGAACAGCGGGAAGCTCTAGTTTTACTAATGTTCTTTGAGAAAAAAAAAGAAAAAAAAAACGGGTCAACAATGAAGAATGAAAAAAAAAGTTCTACAACGCTGCGGTGAAAAACGTTGAGCTCTGCGTTTGTTGCTGGAATCGTATGATTTCAGCTTTAAACCGGATCATTAAATAATACCTGGATTTATTGAAGTGTAGCACTAAATTGAAAATACTCAAACGTAAAATTTTATATCATGGGTCAGTTGATTAAACGAGCTGAATCTACATTAAACATTTCTAATTTAATTGGAAGTTTTACTGCCAATCTTTTGAAGTGAATGTAAAGCTTGATAAAGCTCCAGAGAATTTTATTATTTATTCATTCTAGTAAATTAAAAGCTACTCTTTTGAAATAAATTTAAATTTTGAGATTTTTATCAATAAATAGTAGCTCTTATAACACTATAAGCGGTTTGAAATGGGCATAATCTAAAACAATCTAAAGTTAATATTATGATTAAAAGATGAAAAAATTTTGTTTACATCCGAATTATAAACTTCAATATAGACACAAAATCTTTTAAAATACGAAAAAAATTTAAGGCACTAGTCAAAATCTATGTCAAACATAGTATGATCTACATGTTGCATCCGACAGCAGCAGAAAAGATCCAGTTACGATCAAAACTGTTGACCTCAACATGCACTTAAAAATCTTAAAAAGTGCAAAAAGAATCTGAGATATCTATCATAAATCTGCATATATACGAATTGATCACAATATACATAGAAGATAATCTGCAAGTCGCGTCCTGAATGCAGAATCATAAAATTATCGACCCCTTTACAAAAAAAAAATCCCCTATAGAATCTACCAAAAGCTCGTATCAGAGCTTGCAAGCACGTCTGAAAAATCTGCATCGACTGTACCAAATCGATTTGTAATAATAAGGAAAAAGAAGGAAAGAAAGACTTTAGAGTCGAATTAAAACGAAGCCTAGATCCATCCCTCCGGCTCTGAGGGGCATCTCCGCGGGCAAATGCACCCGCCTGCTCCACCTCCGCCTCCCCCGGATCAATAAGCTCTGAGTCTGCGCGCAGCTCTGCGCACCTCCGCCAGCAGCAGACGAGCAAATAAAGAGAGTAAAAAAAAGTCAGCAGCCTGCACCAGCAGCAGCATCTCCTCCAGGAGCAGCAGCAGTAGTTCAGTGCTAGTTGTTGAAGAAAGACCGATCAGGAGCACCCGAAAATCGCACTTGGACAGACGGCGTTGCGTCAGTTTTCGGACTACTGCAGCAGAAGATAAAGAAAGTGCAGAGGAAGAAAGAGTATTAGTCAGCTACGGAAGCGGGGAGTAGCAAACCCTCCGGAAAATCACGACTTATGCGTCTACGTCGAGCAGGTAATGGGTTCAATGGGGGAGCGTTGAGCGTTTTATGGTTAGGTTAGGACTGGTTTTTTACACCCTTTGATTTTTCCATATGGTGCAGCACTTGTGAATGTGGGTGGGTGCTGCAGGTGTACTCGACGTATGAAAAGATTAAGGCTTTTGGGTTTTAAGTGACCAATAATTTTGTTTTTCATACGGAAATTTAATTTTTAAAACCTTATTATTATTTTAAAATAATGAAATAAAAAAATTTTTTTTTAAGTTTATTATAAAAATTGCATTTTTGAATTTTGACTATAAATTAATGAAATAAAAACTAAAATTCATTTTGAGGGGAATACTCGGGGGAATAGTAAAATCAAAACTTTTTTTTTTTACAAAAATGATAATGGATTTTACGAAATTTAAAGAAGTTTAATTGATTTATAAAAACTCAATTTATTGTTTAATAAAATTAATAGGTAACTTTTACTGCTTTGATTGCTAATTTTTTTTTACATGAATAGTTATAAAAATAAAATTTCATTTACCACCTCGTTTACCTCTATTGTTTCAACTAAAATTAAATTTTCTGTTCTTGTAAAGGTTTTTTGTTTGTTTGTTTTTTTTTTTTTTTTTAAATTAAAAACACTGAAACTGTATCAATCTTCACGTATTTTATAAAGACATATAAATATCAAAGTTTGATTGACGCTTGTTATTTAGAATTAAAAATAAATAAGAAAATTTTTCTTCAAGTTTTTCTCTTAAAAAAATTAAAAACTTTAACGTGTTGTGTATTCGAGAAAAGTTTTTTTATCCTTATTCTATGCCGCAAATTTTATGCAACCCCGGGGGTGATCGAGGGGGTGATAAAAATCACTTTTCAGGCTCAATAAAAAAGCGATAAATAAAACTATTGCACCAAGCAAACACCTTGATCGACCTTCATTCCCGCATATGAAAATAAATAATCGTCTTGCATGTGGCACACAAAGCTGCAGTTTTAAGTTTCCTCGATCATAATTTGTACTCTATATAACCTGCATTATTATAATTATTCGTCACGATCAAGAGAAATGTGTTGATTCGTACCTGATTTTTTTTATTTTCTAACCCTTTCATTGTTAGATTAAAATTGAAGTTGAGTTATTTATTGTCAAAATATTTAAAATGAATAAATAAATCAAACGAATTAATTAAAAAGTATAAATTATAATTTCTTAAATAAATAATAACTTGATAGTCTTTAACGTTGTTAAAAATTTTTTAAAGTATATTAAAATTATTGAAAAAATTTCATAAATATGAAAGTCATTGTTTCGAAAAAAAAAAAAAAAATTTTAAATACAGCGATATAAAAAAAAAAAATTTAATATTTTCCGATGTATTTGTAAATTTCCTTCATCTAATATTAAAAAAAAAAATAAATAAATAAATGATCGTGATAAACCAAAGCAATTAATTAAAAGTGAAAGGCATGTATTTTTTAACACTTTGAAAAATGCTTGTTCAGCTCCTTATTAGACGAAAAAAAAGCCAGTGCAGCCAGGCCTGGGTGGGCCTAATTGAGCGAGCGTGACTGAAGTCGCGTTTTTCATTTTTCAAAAGAAAAATCTTAACCAGGTCAAATATGAAAAATTTAGAAAAGCACGTGCTAAAAATAAATCTTTTAAAACCCCAGCAGAGAAATGCCTTTTTCGCTTATCACGAGTGGGTGGCTTTAAAAAAAAAAAAAAAAAAAAAAAAAAAAACTGCTAAGAGTAAAGGTGTTGGCATCTATTTTAAACCTTTTGTATATCATTAATATGATATTGAACTTAATCCTTCAAAGTTTCACTATAGAAATATGTTCTTTGTGAAAACAAGGAAATTTGTTTTGACAAAAGAGATATTCTCAGGTATAAAACACTTGTTGGGTTTCTCTTTCGCAGCTATACTTACAAACTTCGATAAAACATTCACTTTTTTTTAATTTTATTTGTAAACAATTATTGTGATCACTTTATAGAAGAAATTGATAAAACATTTCCTTTGCTCAGTTTTATTTGTAAGCAATGACTAATGGAAAATAGTAGAATTTAAAAGTCATTTTGCAAATGGAAACGAAAAAAACTTCATTTCTTTTATCTTTATTTTTTCCTTTCAAATACTAAAAGGCTAGAAAAAGAATGTCATTTCTAGCGGATAAAACGTAAAATTGAAAAAAACTTTCCTGGAATTTATATTGAACCTCTCCCTAAGAAATCTTACAGAGTACCGTACGGTGTAAAAATCGATCAAATCAATTCTTTTTTCCTATTGCGTACAATTGCATAACTTAAAAGTTGAAATAAATATTTTTTTAAAACTCTAAGATCGTAAATTTTATAAAAACTTTCTTTCGAATCAACCATAAAAACCTAAGGCTTGTAAGTAATCTTGAAAAAACAATTAAGAGTCAAAACAAATTTTAATCACACTTAGAGATCGATAAAAGCACTTGGCGCACGAGATGAAAACAAGAAAATCACAAGCGGTTAGAATTAATTACTTTCTTCAAGAAAAAAAAAAAAAAAAAAATGATTGTTCTTGTCGATTGAAAAATTAAGTAAATTTATTTTTAATTACTGCGGTAACTAAAGTAGCCAAAAGAGCTGTAAAATTACCGCTCGTCACGAAAGCTTTGAAAAAGAATTAGAGAATTTTGAATTTTATAGGAAAATATACTGCACGTGGCCGGATAACTTTACATTCGAGCTTATTGAAGCTTTCGAGGCTGATAATAATTCGCGCTTACATCGTGGGATTTTCGATTTAATAATCCACTTTACTGTTACCCGGAGTTTCAACCATTTTACTTTTCTGTCACATGTTATGAATTTTCGTAATAGTATACGTAAAAGTTGATTTTTTGGTTTTAGATCGTCAAGATTTTGTAGTACTAAATATTATTATTTTTTTGATCTTTGCAATTTTTGTTTTGACTGTATCTACAGATAAAAACATTATATAATTACCTCGAAAAATACTAAAAAGATGCGAATTTTTTAAAACAAAACCCATATCAAATAATAGTAAATTATATCATTATTGTAGTTATATTTATTATAATAATTTAACCTAATGAAATGTATAAAAAAAATTTTATGTACAAGTAGTACTTGTTTACAAAATTTGACGGTTGTAATTTGAAGATTGTATAGGACGAAAAAATTTAAAACTACCTACTATGCTTGACTTTAAATGATTTGAAAGTTCTTGAATTTATTATTTTGATATTTTGATATGAAACCAAAAACATATGAAATTCTCTGTCGTCTTACGCCCTGAACTTAGCCGCAAACGGTTACTATTTTTTATTTTCCTGTTTAAATCCGTAGTTTCGAATAATTTAAAAAACCTCAAACGGCAAAATTAACCTGTAAAGGGCTCCAAATCCTCCCCGCAAGCTCAAAAATCCTTGCCCTATGATCGTTCAAAAGATGTTCGATGCCAACCGCCTAAAACGTAGAATAATCAACGCAAACTCGGGTCCCAAGATAATAAACTACCGCTTGCTGTACGAGAAAAAATTATTCAATTTTCTTTGATGTGGAGGAGCGATGCTCGAGGAGTGGATTTTGGTAAAAGTAATTTAAAACTTGTAATTTATGTTCACCCGCATTGCGTCTGCATATAGTTTATGGATGAATTTTTCGCGTGTATCGTGTTCACCGATGAAATACTTTAGCGCAAACGATTGGGTTGCAGCAAATATTGATTGTCCAACGAGCTCATACTGCCGTAATGCTTCCGATCGATTATTCCTCGTGTGACAATTATATTGTTTCCTTACTCATCTTGTGGTTTCTATAAATAAATATAAATCAATTTTCATTAGTACTTAAGGTCTTTTTTTTCAAATTACGTTTCTTGTCATAATTATTTTGATTGAATGTAGTCACGTTAATGTTATTCTGACTAATAACAATAATTCAACAAGATACTCTAATAATTCAAAATTATCTGAAATTTAGAAAAAATATTTAAATAAATTTTAATTTTAAACTCGGATTGAATGATAAAATCGAGGATAAAATACACTTTACATTGTAAAATTGCTTTTTTCCTCTTTTACAAATTTAGGAACGATTAATATTAAAAAGTAAACAAAGTGAATTAATACCAGATTACTTATAAAGATGCCAACATTTTATTCATTTTAGTAAAGATTTGAGTTTTATATTTTTTAATTATTCAGTATGCAATGCTGATTGGGTTCAAATAAAAGTAAAATTAAAAAAGTGGACTTAAATTTAATTAATTATTAATCGATAACAAATAAAAAATTAAATTTTCTAACTTAAAAATAAAATGTTGATTTTTCAGAAACATCCAGGATATCATCCCGAGGGAAAGGACCGGTGTACAACACAGGAGGCGGCGGTTCTCGGCGCATCCTCACGTCCTCGCACAAGCCTATCAGCAGCAGCAGCATCATCATCTCGAAGAAGCTCAGTAGCGACGAGGAGTCGTTGTTGTCGTCATCACTCGCGAGTGCGCTTGCAGGGTCACTGTCGTCAGCGTCGTGCACGGCGCTCAGCACTGGTCCAAACTGTTGTCGCACGAGCAGCTTCACCACCTGCACCACCGTCACCATCGACGACGAGAGTGGCCACGGGACTACCTTAACAGCGCCAAAGAACAACGCAGCTGCGTGCATGATCATTGATAGCCGGTGGCCCACCCTGAGGCTAAGCGATTGCAACAACGACCGCACCACCGCCAGCCCCACCGATCGCTTGCTGCTCCTCAAGCATAGGACTGCAAAATTTTCCAGGTACACCTTTTTTTATTGGTTTTTATTAAATATTTATTTTAAATGCTATTAGAGCCAATAATTGGAAATGATTTATTACAATACACTGTAAAATTTTTATTTAAATTTTATAGACTATCAACATTGAAAATTGTTTGTATCAGTTTTCGTTTCATTGTATAAAGTTTGACTTCACCGAAAGAAAATACTAAATTATTAAATCTTTAAAATATATAAACGAGTTTTATGTATTTGTAATATTTTTTCATGCTTATTTCAGTATAATAATAATAATAATAATAATAATAATAATAATAATAATAATAACCACTCATAATCATAATTTAAAAATCATTGTAGTATATCTATACAAAAAAATTTCTGAGTTTATTTTGTATTTTATATAAATAAGTATATAAACCCATTAAGGCAATTAATGATTAATTTTAAAAAGGAACATATTAGTCAGTAAGTCTGTTAGTAAAACTCAGTACCTTCCACAGTACCAGTGCATTGTAAAAACATAAATATTTTTTTTTTGTTCACAGTAATAGACATCGGAAGCTACAGCCCTTCAGAGAGACGTGACTGGTGTCAAAAGCGAGTGTGATAAAAAAATCAAAGCACCACCCTGACGCGCTACGCACCTCGCTACCGCCGTACGGTAGTCGTCGCGGCCCTAACCGGTGGTCGATCAAACTCCTCGCCGAGCTGCATCGCGGCACCCGACACCACCAAACTGTTGCTGGTTCGCCGTAGATCCATCTCTCATCTTACCCGGAGGTCCAAAATCCTTCTCCTCCCATCACCACCATCGCACTCCATTTCCTAGTACTGCAATATTCGAAGCGCGAGAAGGCAGCAATATTGGAATAAAAAAAAATCAGCAATCGGCAATCGATTTTAATTTATCACCTTTTTACTTCTTCTAAACTCTTTTATCTGATTAACAACCGGCATCATGGGTAGCGTAAACGTGAACCGAGGCGTCAGCGATGCCTTCTACCGGTACAAGATGCCCCGGATCCAGGCCAAGGTCGAGGGCAAGGGCAACGGTATCAAAACCGTAATAGTCAACATGGTCGAGGTGGCCAAGGCCATCGGTCGTCCCGCTACCTACCCGACCAAGTACTTCGGCTGCGAGCTCGGGGCCCAGACCCAGTTCGACTTCAAGAACGAGAGATTCATCGTGAACGGCAGCCACGACGCTTCGAAGCTTCAGGATCTGCTCGACGGATTCATACGGAAGTACGTTTTGTGTCCGGCCTGCGACAACCCCGAGACCGACCTGACCATCAGCGCCAAGAAGGGCACCATTTCCCAGGGTTGTAAGGCCTGCGGTCACCACGGACTCCTCGAGAGCAATCACAAGCTCAACACCTATATCCTCAAGAATCCCCCGACCTTGAACCCCGCTGCTCAGGGCAGCTCGCTTACCGAGGGCAAGCGTGGCAAGAGATCAAAGCGCACGACCAACGGTGACTCGACCACCAACGGCGATCAGCGGTCCGGCTCGCCCGACAACAACGACAACAACACCAGCAGCACCGACATTGTCGTCGAGGCACCGGTCATCAAGAGTACGTTTTTTTATTATACAGGATTAACGTAATAATTATACCATAAATTGTTCTTTTTGAGGTAAACTATTAATTAAATTAGATAAAATAAACAACGTAAATGTTAAACAGATAAAAAAAAAATACTATTCACTTTAAAAGTATGAATTGTAATAATGATATTTTCACTTCATAATACTTCAAAGCTTAACGCCAATACTTGGGAAATATTTCTTTGCTGTAGGTTATTGTCAAGTATAAATGAAAAAATAAATTTATGAAAACTATTGTTTACAGAAAAAGATGAGGATAACGACGATGAGAAGTGGGCCGCGGACGTATCGGAGGAGGCCGTGCGTGCTCGTCTTCAGGATCTGACCGAGGGCGCAAAAGGCATGACCATCAGCGAGGACCTCGACAAGAGCGAGAAGGACCGCATGGACATATTCTACAAGCTGGTCAAGTGCTACCAGGAGGCAGATCAACTAAACTCTCAAGACACCATAAAGAAGCTGTTGATGGAGGCCGATCGTCTCGAGATCAAGTCCAAATCTCCCTTGATCCTCGCCGAGCTGCTTTTCGATCAGCACATCGCCTCCCAGGTCAAGAAGTATCGTCCGCTCTTGCTTATATTCGTCCACGAGGACCTCAAGGCTCAGAAGTATCTAATCCGTGGCATCGAGCAGATCATTGCTCTGCACAAGGACCAGCTCATGGCTAAGGTTCCTGGTATCTTGAAGGTAAAAAATTTATTTGTTTTTCTGCGCGCGAACTGTTTGAACTTTTAGAGGTTTGAATTTTTAAAAGCCTTGAGGATTAAATTGAAAAAATTATTTTTACAGCTTTTCTACGACAATGACATTCTCGACGAAACCGTTTTAATAGAGTGGGCCAGTAAAATTAGCAAAAAATCCGTTTCTAAAGATATTTCACAAGAAATTCACGATAAGGCTGCACCATTTATTTCATGGCTCAAGGAGGCCGAGGAGGAATCCGACGCCGACGAGGACGAAGATGATGATTTAGAGGTTTGTATTTTTATCAAACTTGATAATTTACTTTTAATTCATAATTAAATACAAAACTTAAAATCTATCTTTTTATTCCAGATCGAGTATGATGACAGGGCTCGTCAACCGAGAATGCAACAACAGCAGCAGCAGGTACACAAGCAACCTGTGGCCGATGATGATTCCGAGGAAGGTGACGACGTTGACATTGATGCCATTTAAAATCAAAAAGCTGAATCGCCAAAGCTGAAATATGACGTCGCGTAATTCAATAAAAAAAAAAAAAGTTATTCAAAATAAAACGAGCGTCATTAAATTTCGATGCAAGGAGCCGCAAAAATTTATTAAAATTGTAAAATATCTTCTATAAACACCATAAAATTTTCTTCTTAATTATATGAAAAAAAAAAAAAAATATTCAAATAATCAAAGGCAAAGCGAGAAATAATGGCAAAGTAGTTGTTGCATCGTTTACGTAGTAAATTTATTATCGATTTTCGCTTTAGTTTGGAAACACAGTTTCTCGATTTTTCTTATTTTGTGAATTTGTATATGCGTTTTTTCCCAACTTTTATCAATTTATTTTAATTTTTTTTTTTTTTTTTTTTTTGAATCTGAGAGATCGCGACATGATTGCGTGATTTTCTTGAGTGTTTGTTATTATTATTACATATAATATGATTGTTGAACTCTTCTCGCGCCTCGCCTTCAATAATTCGCCTTCCCGTGCATTAATTTCATCAAGCGAGACTTTTTTTTGTTAGATACTTTTGATCATTGATAGAAGAAAGTTGGCCTGCTAATAAAAAAAGCGTTCTCTATTGTATCTATGAATCTGATAATTATTCAAATAAATATGGTTTATTGCAATGAAAAAATTATTTTTTACTCTACCATTCCTTAAAACAAATAAAAATTTAGACACATCGAAAAAATATTATTTTATAATGATTAAATAAAACTAAAAATTGTTAGAAATATTTTTATTTACATATTTTAATCCATTAATTCTTTTAATAATTACAAAAATAACTCATTGTACAAAAAATTCTGAAATATAAAATATCAAGGCCAAACAAGCGCACAATTATTAAATAAAATATTATACAGTAATTTTACAAACTAAAAAATAATGGTGCCTCAGAAGATTATATCACACTAGGTGTAGGTGCGGCACTCTCACTGACTTCAGGTTTTACCGCTGGCTCTGTTTTTAACAGTAGAGAAGGTGGAATTATTAATGTTTTACCGGGAGCGAGCGCTTCATACTGATGCTTCAGTGATTGTAATTCGTAATCACAAGTCAACAGAGCTGCCTTTAATTCGTGATGTAGAACTATGTCACTTCTGAGTTCATTAAACTGTTGACATATTTTTTCAGTTGGCGGAGGATTAAGATCTAATTTCATTTCAAACAAGGTTTGCTCAATAGCTTTTAATTTTTTCTGACCTATACTACTTGGGAGTTTCATTCTTTGTGAACGCAATGAAACTCCACTGTTCTTGAAATCAGGGAACTTTATACCTGTGGGCTCAGAAACTTGCTGTTTTACCACCCCAAAGGTATCTGATTTATTCAATTTGTGCCTACTGGAGTTAGTACTCTTTTTGGATGACTTCTTCTCATTTTTCTTGGGATCAGTTTGATGATCTGCAGCAGTAATGAGCTTTTGCAGATCTTGCGTTTTACGGTCTCTCTCTTTCTTTCTCTGCTCTATTTTTCTTAATTCTGAAACCAAAAATTGTTCTTCCTCAATTTGTTCTGGCGTGCGTTCAAATAATTTCTTCAACTGTTCCTTTCTTTTCTTTTCGTGTTCATAATCAAAAACATATACTTTTTCAGGTTGTGATTTGACTTTATTCAAAATTCCACAGACTTGATAGTACCTTTGCTTAAGATCTTCCACTGATCTTTTAGTGTACTTTTTGTCCCACCTGTCCTGAATAACAATGAACCTCAGATCAAATCTTCTGCAAAGATCAAACAAGTGATCTGTTTCATCCCTGGTCCATCCACTGGTAACCAAGTGCTGTACATACTCTGTGTTTGTGTAAGTAGGAACCTGAACTTTTTTATTAAACTGGGCAAAAATGTATTCTTTGCCAGCGTCTGCAACTCTTCTCCAGTGATGAAAAACAGCTTCATCAGATCTGGCTGGGTTAGTAAATGGAGTCCATCTCCAAGGTCTAACTCGTTTCATGCCCAGCTTTAATTTGACTGATTTGTAACCCTTGCCAGTATCAGTTGGAAAAAGTGGAGGTACATCGCTATTGTCTTTGCAAATCAAAGCATAAACCTCTCTGTGCATACCTTCCGGCCTCTTGGGTAATTTATTTTCATTTCGCCTTCTGATCTTCTTATCCCCTATTATTGACTCCTTGGTCAATTCTGCTGTTGGAGTTTCGAGATCTAGAATATCTCTTACATCAGCCATGGTAAACTAATTGAATTGAACTAAACCAGTTATAGTATTGAGTATTTATAAACTTTAATGACTGTTTAAGGTTATGTTTTTCTGCTCTTGATCCTGCAAAATAATATTTTCTTTTACGTCAAGTATATCATTTCAAAATCTTGTTCAAGTGTGTACCTTTTTTTCAGCTACCATAAAATAATTATTTCAAAGCCAAAAATAAAGTTTCAAAATCATTGTGTGTCTTCATAGCTCGTCAAGTGTCGTCAAGCCTCAAAACAACCTAACTGTTTTTACTAGTTTACTGTCCTTTAGTTGGTATCTTTTCATAACTTTTGGTAGCACTGTTAGAAAGCGCGCTAGAATTTGAAAATAAATAAATGTGCGCAAAACAAAAGTAGAAGTTGAGTTTTAAATTAAGTTTTATTATAAACTTAATCTGTTCAATTTAAATCAGATTGAAGTTTTTTTATGCCACGCGTGAAAAAGAAAAAAAAAATTTTTAAGTAAGAAGCTTATTTTTATTCGAAAAATTATTTCTCAAATTACTTATAACTTTATTTTAGCTATGCTCTAATTGCTTTACATACATAAGTAGGTACATTTAAGCAGTTACATAAAGTAATGTTACTTAAAAAACCAGATTCAAATTCAACTGAAGACTTTGTGTAAAATTGACACAGAACGAAAATAGAACTTTCTTCGCTGTTCTTATCGCGTCATCGCCGTCGGTTAAAAAAAAAAAACTTATTGATTCATCAACGTTCACCTTCACCCACACGTACACATCCAAAAACTCTCAAGAATGGAAAACCTTTTCCCCCTCCTCCTCCCCCCGCGCGAGTCTTCGCGACTCGCGCGTGCTCTGAAAATTTCTTATACACACTGCAGTAGTAGTAAAAATGGCGAAGTCTAACGTGGAGGCGGTCCGTCTGCGGCCCAACACCCACGAAGAAAACCTGAGGATTCTGCGCGAGGTCCAGGTCCGCAAGGAGGTACGACACCCTACAACCGATTATCATCTTCTAAAAGTTCTAAGTAGATTCTTATAAAGGAACTTATTTGTTTTCACCAGGTCGACTCGAGGAAGCAGGATGAGCTGAACGGTCTATTCGCCCGGATAAACGCCGAGTGCGCCTCCAGGTCGCTCAGGGAGAGGAGGAAGACCTCCACCGGGGACAAGGAGGTGATTTTTCGGTTTTATTTTTTGCCGAGGAAGTTATTTGTTTGCGTGCGAGGAGGGAGTCGTACGTTCGCGTGACATAACCTTCGAGAACCTATGTTTGTTTTCGGCGCTTCCGCGGTGTTAATGATTTGTGTGCCAAGTATTCTTCTTACTCGCTCATTCATTCGCGGTCCTCTAAAGCTTGCGTTTCGGGAGTGAATTGGCTGTGGTCGATGTAGTTCCGGACTATAATTTTAAATTTTTAATGTTTAGTTGAATTTTACGTGATAAGAAAGTGATTAGCTTAGAGTGAGTCATATTTAGGGTTACAAATTTTGATGTTTGCAATTTGATAAACTTACTGATAGTTGCCACTTTTTGTACTTTAATTTAAAGTAATTTGACAAATTTTTAAAAAGTGTCAATGAGACTGTGAGTTAAAATAACTTGACTTTGTAACTTTAGTTAGTTTTACTGGTGAATCATCTAAGTCACTAAGTTTGTTTTTTCTCATTAGGTCTTTTACCTTGAACATGATTTGAGCTGCCAATAAACTCTTATGATTTTTTTGTCTCTCACAATTTACAAATTGGTAGATAATTAAATTTTGTTCTAGTTCCCATAAGTATATAAAAAAATTATTTTTAAGCTTGTCATCAAAACAATTATTTTTACATATAATAAAAAATAATAATAATATTCCATGTTATTTTTAACATTTAATTATTATTACTTGTTTTATTATTAGGAAACAATTAATGCATTTCATTATGGACCATTGCCAAAATTCCCATCAGGGAAATGGTGGGGAATTCGAATGGACTGCTCCAGAGACTGCATACATGAGCCATTCAATGAAAATGTCCATGATGGTCCATTTGGAGCATTATCTGTTTGCACCTCACATGTAAATAATCACAGTGATATTGACTTGGGTGATATATTAACTTTTACTAGCCATGAGTACAGTGCAACAAACCAGTGTAAAGACTCGCTTATATTGAGTTTTAAAAATAAAGTACCTGTCCGACTTGTAAGAGGCTACTGTCTTTCAAACAATTATGCTCCTAAAACTGGTTACAGGTATTAATATTTAAATTATATATATTTTTTTATTATTTTAAATTCAGTTAAATTATATAATTTTTTTATTATTTTAGATATGATGGTCTGTACACAGTAGTGGAAAACTGGGTTGGCATATCTCCAGATTCGACCAAACACGGTAAATTTGTTCTTGTGAGAGTGGTAGATCAGGAACCACCACCTTGGATTGAAAAGTCATCAAAAACATCAAAAATTTTGAGACTCAAAAAATCTTCTTCACCTAGACTCACAAGAAGTCTTAGTAATAAAAATTCTCAGAAGAGAAAAAAGACAAAATTTGTTTATAGTAGAGTACAAAAAGAACCAAAAGAAAATAGTATTAGTTCAATAGTATCAAGACAAGTGTTTCAAAAAAGTGTTCCTGGATCCAGAGACAGTTCTCCAAAGTCCGCCTCCAGCATTGATTCAACTCAAAGTTTGTGTCAGAACCTGTGTCAAGCCAAGCTGTGCAATACCAATCTGTCCATACGTACAAATTTTTACGATTCCTCGCATAACCTGCAAGACGTAAAAAAAAGCAACATGACCTTCAACAGAATTTTCAAGCCTAGTCCAATAGTACAAAAAAACTTATCAGATGAATCTGTATTAGTAACTCCTGATATTTCTCAAGGAAGTTCAACAGGTAGGCATTCAGAAAAGAAGGAAAAATCAGTGAGGTGGGCTTCAGATTCTGGCAGCTCTCAGAAACCGTCTTCTCAAGTTGAAAATACCACAGATTGTAGAGAATCCAATAGTTTTGATGGATTCAGTTCCCCACTCGCGAACGGATCAACTGATGAAAAGTGCAATACAGATAGCAACCGTTCAACTCCTATCACAGAGTCTAAATCTCCCCCATCAACAGCATGCAGTACAAATAAAAAATCTACTTTATGCAAGCCAAACGAGTCCTCATCCGAGATAAATTCTCTCGCTCCAGACAAACTCGTCAGCGCACTGATGAAAGAAAAGTACCACCCTATGGCCAAGCTGATAATCGGCAACATGATAGGTCTTGAAAATCAGGAGTCGTCGATCCTTACAGCCTACAACGCTCTCACCTCCAAGATCGAGACTGACGGCTCCGCTCCCAGCAAGCATCCAAAGGTACCCAGCAAATTTTTCCTTCGCAGCAATCCCCGAAAAAACGGAGCGCTCAAGAGACAGCGACAGCGCGAGATCGCCAATCTCGCCATAAACGCCAAATTCGACTCTACGCCGGCCGCGGGAAAGTCACGAAACCGACGAATAAGGGCCCTCAAGCGAAGAATATCCAAGGCGGAAGTGGCCCAGAGAAGCCGGAGAATGCCCGCGAGGAATTTGGGAGCAGGGAACAAGGAAATGTGCGGCCTTAAAGGTGGCGTCAGAGAACAGCCGAAAAAGCCGGAAAAGCTTCAGCAGCAGCAACAGCAACAGCAGCCGGAAAAAATAGAGACCAAGCCGAGAATGATAAGTAAGTCTATTCAGTGCTCGCTGATCAGAGAGTCGCGGGTGCATCAGACGGTTCAAGTTGGAAACTCCATGGTGGAGGACGTCGACATCAAAGAAGAACTAGTAGAAGTCGACGCTCTCAAGGAGGAGTTCTACGAGGCGCAGGATAACTTTAACGGTCGAATGGTGCCAAATGGTCTTCATCAGCCTCGAATAAGTCGTTAGTTCGTTTTAATATTACTTTTTTGTGTTTGCATTTCATTAGGTTTTTTGTTTTATTATTTGTAGATTATTGATCATGAAAAAATCTTTAAAGATTCATAAAAATAATATTTTTGCAAAGTAAACTTCCCTGGTAGAAGTAAGATATAAATCTACTACTGAGTGGCTTGTTTTAGGACATTTCATAGGCTCATTCTAATAAATGGCCAGAAACAAGCCAATAAAAGTCCAATTTTGATTATCATTGCTACCAGGGTTACTAGAGTTTACTAGATATTTATTAAATCGATTAAGAAGAATCCTAAGATGTATTTAAAAATTTTCTAATATACATATTACTGTAAAATTGAATAAGTATTAAAGATGAAATACGGCAACCTTTGCAAAGTTGAATTAGATAAATTTGTAAACTTTTTGAATTACTTAATTTTTTACAATTAAATATTATTGTTCATTGCTAATGAATTTTTACATCAACGAAAAATTAGATTTCAGTGGCTCGGCTTTCGCTGCGGTTAACGGTTCCGACAATAGCATCAGGATAGCACGCCTGAGATCGATTGGCTTCCGGCCCATAACAGCCTCATGTTCTCCAGTCGAGGAAAATTCGTCTCCCTGCCCCGACGTAGACGATGAGTTCAACAAGTACACCAGCGAGGACAACGACGTGGTCGGGTACATGAACGAGCAACTGCACTTCGAGGACATCGAGGACGAGGAAGACTCCCGTGAGCTGCCACCGATCGAAGAAAAATCCGTGGAGAGTCTCACTGACGCTGATTTTGATAAACCCTGGCACGGGTGGAAAAAAATATGCGCGAACGGGAAGATTATATGGACTGGGTATTAGGTATGACCGTTTGTAAATTGTTTTTGACCGTTGAACTTGGAGAAAAATAAAAAATTTGGTTAGTATCACACCCTAACTAAAATTTATGTTTTTAACAGGAAGTTGTGAAATTATAATGAATTAGATCATCAGTAAAAAATAAATTATAAAGTAAGAATCGTCTATGAATCATTCACTTAAATATTACTTTAGTGAGTGCTGGTCATTCCTAGGTAATCACTTTAGGAAACATTGTATGTAAAAAAAAAAATATTTTTCTCGTAAATGTTTCACTTTTTATGAAATTTATCGACTTATTTATTACTAGAGATTTTCTTTCAGTTTTAAATATTTTTGACGTTTACTCTTAAGTATAACTAAAAAAAGAGTATTAAATAAAAATCATGAAAATATTAAAATTTTTGTAATAAGAAATGCAAAAGCTTTGAATACAAAGCTTATAAATTGCTTGTAAATACATACAGATTTAAAAATTTGTTTTTATTTTTAATTTTTAATTTCAGACCAAAATATACTTGTTTTATGGTTTTGACTAATTAAGTTTAAAAAACTAGTATAGTACATTATTTAATAAAATTCAATAGATTTTAAATTACTCATTTATGAAATTATATTTTATAAAATTACGTTTAATAGAGCTTAAAATTTATATTGATTGCTGTATCTTGATCGTTTAGAATTACTCAATTTTTAAGTATTCAAATAAGTAAAAACTTATATTTCCATGTAATGAATTAACATATTCTTGAATTTCAAAATACATGTTACATTGTAAGAGTTTGAGCTTAATAGGTAGGCAATGAGATCTTTAATTTTTATACGTTTGTCAGTGACCTGAACGGCATAATGGATTGCATTGAATGTACAATATTGAAGCTAAGTTAAAGTGCCTCAGTAATCCCAAATTAAAAAGGGAAAATAAGAATAATATCTCGTTTGTGGTTGAAGAGCAGGTTTAGTTGAACTAACTGTAAAAACCATTTGATTAATGTTGATAATTTCGATCGACTGATGGTTAAACTACTTTGAGAAGAATAAGGAGCGTATAAAGCTTATATTTTTAGTTAGAATGCATGATATTTCAAACGGACAGTTAAAAAAAAATTATTGTATTCAATATCTTTGTTTCCCGATGAATAGTTCATTGAGAATTTAAGTGAGTTTGATGCAGTATAAAATTTATTTTTGCGTTAACTAATTGTTTAGAAATTTATTTTAAAGTATTATAAAATACTAAAAATCGAATGCTTATTGTTTCTATCAGATTATCGTCATAAGAATTGTAACTTTTTTTAGAGTTTTATAATTTATTAAAAATATAATTTATATTTTTTTGTTAAAATTTATATAATAAATTTTTATACAAGAACCATTACAGTCTTAATACAATGGTATGAGTTAATTATCCCAGTAGAATTACTTAAAAAATTTTAATCTTTATCACTTTATCAGTTGATCTCGAAATTATGTTGCCCAAGTGATCTCTGTAAATACATATATTTATTGAAAAAAAAAATAAATAAATATCGCCGAATAAAAAAAATTCATTAGAAAATACTCTAGACGTTGTTATTATTTCTATTGTATCCAATTCTTGCTTTTTTTTCAAATCACGCAAAAATATAGAAAATACCTCATTAAATAAAAAAATAATGATAATAATTAAATAAAATCCAAGTATAATCGTCAGGTATCGACAGTTTATTCTTTTAAATACATCTGGACACATGTTTTGTCACTTTTCGAATGAATTTTACACTGAAGTGTTTTCGTTATTCCTGTCATATGCTTAAAAATCTTTTTCTTTCGCAATCGGCACTAAACCAATTTTCCATCGTTTTCAAATAATATAAAAAAATTTTGCCAAAGGCAAAAAACACCGAGGCCTTCTCTCGTTACATTCCTTGTTCAACCTCATCCTAACTTTTTATAATAGTAATAATAATTTTTGCATTACATTTTACATTATAGTTATATACATTTAATAGTATCTTTTTATTTATTTATTTTTTTTTTTTCGATCCTTGATCTATTTTATTTATAGGACGCATCATCTGCAAACACTTGTCTTTTTATTTCTCCCTTTTAAAAATTGTCTTCAAATCAGGGTGAAAATACCAGTACCAGAACTGTACAAACACGTTTCACACTTAAAAACTTAAAATAAAACCGCAAGACAAAATAACGAAACTGTTTAATTACTGGTAATTTTACCTTACTAAATGATACATTTTTATTACACACTTACATAAACAACAGCAGCAACAGTAATTATCATATTTTTTTTTTCATTTTTGGTTACAAATTTCGTCACTTAATAGATAAAGCCATTTGATTGTATAATTTTTAGATTAATTCGTGTTTTACATATTGAACATTTGAGTATGATTCGAGTTTATAAATAATTGGAGGGATTGTTTAAAATATGCTTAGTAACACGAATTAAATGAAAAATTTTGATATTTTTTGAATCCCATATTATTTTATTTTAATTATTTATTTATTGTATATTTTTTTACTGTGTGGATATCAATCAAAAATTTCTACTGTATCGTGTATTATTTATAAGATTGAAACTTTAGTAGAAAAAGATTTAGTGGTTCTCAACTTATTCAATTGAACAATGAATATATAATAATTATTATTCACGCTATTTGTTTTAACACTCTGAAAAATTCAGTCGATAACTAGCAATCTCAACTATAAGTGCATCGTATTATTAAAAAAAAAAAAAAAGGAAACAAGTAAGTACGGGACACGGAGAAATCCGAACCGGTGAGAAATTACATACCCGACCGGTCCTGAGACGCACAGTAATTCGACCTTTTTTTTTTAACTCGTTAAAGGAGAGAAAATAATTTTTGTCCTTGTTTGTTCTACAAAAACTCAAGAATGAAGCCGAAGCTTGATTATAGTCTGCAATAAAGAAGTCTTTTGACTTTCATTTTTCAATTAAAAAAGAATCAGAGATCAGTGCTCAAAGAGGATTAAATCTACATCCTTCAAGAGATAAAAAAAGTCAATTACTGAGTACAAAACACGAATTTCTCCTCGTAACTTTTGGACAGTAATCTCTTATTTATTAAAGTCTAAATTCCTTTATTGTAACATTAATTAATAATTAATTAGTTAAAAATTAATTATTAGTTAATATGTTCGAAGAGAGTAGTTTTAGCTAACGGAAAACTCGCCTCGTCTAGAACGAGCAACGGTCACCGCATTCAGTGTCTGTGACGTTGTGAGCATACTAAAATAAATATTTTTCTATCAACTATTTTTTTTTCTTTTTCGTTTTTTTTATTTTGTCATTTATTTTTTCATCGTAAAAACACAAGTTAAAAAATTATAAAATCATCGAAAGCACAAACCAAATACACTTACTCATTTCACAGCTGTGTAACGCTTAAATTTTTATAATCAAAGTGATTTTTTATTATGTGAAACTGTTTACTTGTATTTTTTTTTTTTTTTTTTTTTGCAGTGTGTGTGTAAAATTTTTAAAGCGTTGTGAAATTTTTTTTCAGTTTTCTGGAGAATGTATTCATTTTTCTAGTAAACATTATCTTTGAATTTATCAACGTTTGTGAAATTAATCGAAATACATATGTGATAATTAAATTGTATGTAAGTAGATAAAAGTTTTCAAGCCTAAAATTGATAATTAATTCTGCAAAATAACCACTAAAAACGTAACAAAATGTAGTACTTAAAATAACTTTTTTCGATTTAAAAAAAAAATCTCACTTAAAATTTCAAGTTAGTGAAAATTTATGATTTTTAACGTAACGTAACTGGTCTATTTTTGAATAAGTATATTTACGTTATATATTTTTACAAAGTTTTTATAAGATATTCTAATAAAATTATTATTCATGAACAAAAACATTAACTCTACATAATCAATCATTCAGAATTACGTTAATAAAAATAATGATTTATATTATAAAGGAACAATAAGTCAATGTCATATAACGTTTTATAATTTAAACTAAAATTTTTTTCAAACGGATAAGATCAATTTAAAGCAAATTTTTGGCATTATTCATGGTATTTATGTACAATGATTAACTAACCTTCATTTTATTGCTATGTAGGTATAAAATTACTTCACAGGGTTTTGAAAGTTTTTAAATTAAACAAAAATTAATGTAACTTTAAAATTATAATTAACTATAGACTTTAGAAAAACTTAATTAAATATTTTGTGTGCGAGTCCTTTGATAATTTATGATATATGTAGTGAAGTAGTAAAAAAAAAGCACAATTTACGTGCTTCATACTGGGTTCATACTACGATTGCACTAGAAAATAATCACATTTTAATGAAAAATTAGCGAAAATATTGAATGAAAATATTCTTATAAATTCTGTATGATATAATACTATATCGTAAGAGTGTATAACTTTATTTGCGTAAAAAAATATATTTTTTATTCATTCATTTTAGATAAATTTATTTTTTTTTGTTTATCCACTCATTCAAGAAAATTTTACATACAATATCAAAAATCTTTCTAATCTTGTATAAAATTTTCTCAAAATCATTGAACAGTAACTAAAGGGTGACGCTTGATGATTCAAAAAGTTTTTATGAAATTTTCCAGTGTGCAGATTTTCATCTCAGTTATACGTCGAGTCGTAAATAAACTAATAACTTATCAATAAATAGAGTTTTATGATGAATAATTATAGATTTTACCATATAGTAAATACGTTTCGAGATATCAAATAAAAATTAAATATTTAAGTACTGACAATCGGTAAGGCATATTCACAAATTTCTATAATTGAAAATCTGGAAACTTTCAGTTACAAATATTATAAGCATCTCTTTCGTTCTTCGAAGCTAACAAAGAGCAAATAAAATTGTACAAAGCATAAGCATTCAAGTAAAGTAATTAAAAGTTGTTAAAATATGACTTTCCCGACGGTCGGTAAAATATTTTCAAAGTAAATTCTACCATTTATAACTGACTTATTTCTTAAATATTTCGAACATCTTTTGTTTTTCAATAATGAAATTAAAAGTATGCTTTTACCGACTATCCGTAAAGTAAGCACAAGTCACTCGCATCAAACTCGAAAATTTTCATTCTAAAAACCTGCGAGATAATTGACCAGTGCAATCGTTTAAAAAACCTTCTTTTATTTTTTTTCCCTCAAACAACTGACCGTGTTACCTTTTCTCTACACTTAAAACTTTCTCTTTTTATCAGTTGTCTTTTCATTTTACCCCGTAAAGGTAAAAATATAGAGAGTTTTTCCCTGGTGTGGTCATGGTTAGTGATAATAAAATTGAATTTACTTCTATTGGAACTCGTCATCGCTGCTCAGCAGCATCGTCTTCTCGTTGTAGTTCTGGGATATGGTGGACACCCGCTGGTTGTTGCGTCTCTGGGGTGGTGGCACCGGCATGTTCTGAGGATCGTCCGGGTCAAAGCTCGACACCCGCATGCCCCGCTGGTTCTTGGCACCACCTCCTGAGGGACGAGGACACAATTTCATACCCCGAATTTTAATTTATTTATATTCATAACATTATTATTATTATATTAATTTTTTTAATTCTCATTTTACTCGGTACGTGCAGCATGCTTTTTTTTAATAATCAAAACGAAGCATCTGTTTTTTGTCGTACGTAAGAATGAAAAATAATTTCAATGACTTTAAGGGCCGTTTATATAAAACAAAAAACAAATACACGAATTAACCGACGGTCGGTAAAGTATCCCAAACACATATTAACTAAAAAATTTGCATAATAATAAACATGCTAGTGTTACACAGTACTTACGTTGTGTACAAAAAATTTGATAAATTTATTCTATCCAGTTAAAAAAAAAAATAAAAATAAAAGTATTTTTATAAAGTTAATTTAATTCAGATCTGTTCTATATTTATCTATGAAACATCTTACAGAGTTGAATTAAATTTAAACCAAGCATCCTTTCACGAAAAATCCTTCAAACTGTACATGAAGACGTCACGACGCGTCGCGCATTTAAAATTCGTGAAACCCCGACGACGTCATCGATCCGCTTGCCACTGGCCAGTGCGACACTCGGCTCTCATAATCAACCTCCTCAGACTCAACACGTCGAGTAATTTTTTTGAGTTATCTAATCAAACAAAAACAGAACGAATTGAAGCAATTAAAACCCGATTTGGAGAATTCATCAAGTCAAGATAGAATTTTAACGATCGAGAGTCACGATGACCAAATCCAAGGGAAAAAATTAGTGCTTTGTCAAGTCTTTTATTATTATTATTTTTTTTTTCGTTGGAAATTTACATATTTAGTTTACGAATCGTTAGGACACCGTGCAATATTAGTTAGTATTGATTTTGAGTGTCATATTCCTTCACCCTGGTGCTATTTTTATCAACATACCCTCAACACAATAACTGATCGTCTAGTAAAAAAAAATAATAATCATGAGCCCATCCTACTTATGTACATACTTTATTATCTATTAGGTTATAAAAATTTAAACTGAATTATTGTGTACGGTACTGCATTATTATTTATATACTTAAAAATTATTAGGAAAGCTTTATTCTTACGTTTACTAATAAATTTATGTATTTTTTTGAATTGTAACAGAGCACTTGTGCGTTGAAACAATTCAACAAAATATATGATAATAAAAGTAGGACTGTAAATTTATGATTAGAAGATTTAATTGTTAAAGAAGTATATTGAAAATAAATTTAGAAAACCAGGGAATTAGAGTGAATTTTATGGCCTCAGATTTTATAAATTCATTTTACGATTCTTTAATGTCACTATTGAAATTATGACTTCACAAAGCACTGCATCGAATTACTTAATTCAATTGAAAAAACGAAAATAATAAAAATAGATCCACAGCATAATAATAATAATAATAATAATAATAGTACTAATAAGGCATAAGTTTACACTTTACGTGTACATATATAGAATACGAGAATAAAAAAAATCATTGAATGACGATGCTTTCGCAAACACTATTTTATACTTTTGCATAAAATCTTGAAGTTTTCAAATGTTTCGTGCATTGACTGCTGAGAAAAAATATTTTTTTATATTCAAAATTTATAATTACTATTTACCATTAAAAAAATATTTTTTTCACCAAGCTGAGGATTTAACAAAAAATAATTTCAAGCTAAAAATAAATCGTGCACTAGACATAAAAGTCTCAGGTATGAATTTCGCAGCATTCCAGCGATCGCAACTTTATTGCATGCCAAATAACTAGAAAACACTTGAAAAACTAAAATATAAATGTTAAAAAATAAAATTAAAAAAAAAAAAACAATAGTTTCATGATTTTAAAGTGGTAAAAAAATTTTTTTTTTAATATAAATGATTGATAATGCAGCAGTTTGATTTTTGAAGCATGTTGCAGATGTTGGTGAATTTGAAATAAACGAGAAATATCAAATTAATATTATTTGTTTTCTTTTTTTTTATTTTAAAGTAAATTTATTGAAAAGCATGTACACTGTGCACACATTGTTTAATGTGCTTCATTTACTTTTCATCACTGTGTTTAATTTGATTTAGTGATCAAATCTATTTTTAAGTACAGTTAAATGCTTATGAACTATCATTTCACGCACTAATAAGGCTTCGTAAGGAAAATTTATATTAAAAATAACCAGGAAACAAACGCTCATTTAATTTTCTTTTTCTTTTGGATGAACACTTACGTTGACTTAAAATAAAGATATATAATGTATTCCAACTAAACTATTCTAAGTAAAAGTTGTTACATTTATTAATACTATTTTAGGTATACCTGCTACTAATGGAACACTCGTAAAAAATGTGTCATAGAAAGGCAAGTATTAATAATAATAATAAAGTATATAGTACATTGTTTTTCTTTATATCATGTAGATTTATGATGATTAAAGCTACAAACAACTAAGACAATACCAAAATTAAAAATGATATATATAAATATATATAAACGTATAAAATAACATGCCCTAATTATGAAATTATATAAACTACAAAGTATAAATGAAAAAATTGCATTCATGAGTAACGTTTTAAATTCGCAAGTTTTTTCGTTAATATTACTATTTTATAGTAATGATACTGTGTAATTGCAGTATTATTTAAGTAAATCGTGCTCGATTCTTCAAAAAAAAAAATTATACCCTGCACATTGCAAATTTTCTCATGAAAAAATTTTATTTTTTCTTTATTATGTCAAAAGAAAATTCGCTGTTAACGTATTTTGTGTGTAGAATCAAACGTCTCTATGAAGTCGCGCTTTGCTGTAAAAAAGTCTTGATTTTAAACGTCTCGATTATCAACTAAAGTTAAATTTTATTTGTGTTGAGTGTCTATAATGCTTTTAATTTTAATTATTAATTTTTTTTTTTTTTTGCTCCAAGGGCAACGTCCAACAAAGATCCGACGTGAGGTTGAACGAAAATTGTACTTATTCGTAACCGCTTCTCTCTCACAGCTTTTCGTACGGCAAGTTGGTATTGACGTCTGAAAAAAAATATTAAAACATGCACTTCACAAAAGCTGTCCTTTTCTTCACTCTCAAAATTCATCACTTTGACATTTTTAAGAAGCTTGACTTTCGCCCAATTTATATTCTCATTGTTGCTCATTTTTGACGTAAGGGATGAGTTTGAAAATTTTTATATTTTTTCAAAAGCATTATTTACAGCAATATTTTCATTAATTAAAAAAAAACCAAATCCTCAAGAAAAAAAAAATTTTTTAAGATGTACAATAATTTAATGAAATTTTTTATCTGACACGAATTTCATGTAATTAAAAAGATTTAAAACTACAAAAATTTTCTTTTGTTTTCTAAAATCTTTTTCAAAAGCATTATTTACAGCAATATTTTCATTAATTAAAAAAAAAACCAAATCCTCAAAAAAAAAAAAAAAATTTTTAAGATGTACAATAATTTTTATCTGACACGAATTTCATGTAATTAAAAAGATTTAAAACTACAAAATTTTCATTTGTTTTCTAAAATCTTGTTTTGTTCTAAAATATACAATTTTTTTTTAATAGTCATGTCCAAGATAAAAATATCGCTAATACTCGTAAGATGAAATTTTTCACCTAAAAACAAAATCAACTCTTTAGCTTTTTTGAAATATTTTCAAACGTTTGTTTTAACGAATCCGAATTTTTCAGTCCCCTACGTAAAAAACAAACAAAAGAAAATAAAATTCAATGATTACTTGTGATTTAGCAGACGAAATGCGTGAAATATTTATTATTAATTATCGGTTGAGCACGAACGAAACGTTTGAATTAAAATTACAATTGTTTTGTTTGTAAACGGTGAGAAAGTTCCGTAAACATGTGGTTTAATATTATGCGAGTGATCGATGATGTTTACGATGGGAATGGTGAAATAGTGATAAAGTGCGAGAAAAATTCAAAGACTGCAAATAGTCGCACGATTCATGCGTAGCTAATAAATCTATGTAGCATAAGCGTTACCAAAAATTAAAATTAATAATGAAAGAAAAAAATTGTATTACTAATTTTAGTAAAACTTTATGCACATGCCAATTTTTCAAACAAACGTGCTTGATAATAAGTAACACGAAACATATCGAATGTGGTCGAAGTATATAAGCAGGTTAACATAAACAACAATATAAAAGCAAATATACAAAAAGCTCGATAAAACTTATCAGTTTTGAATTCAAAAAACAAACATATTTCATTTAAGTAGATTAACGCCGACTGCAGTGGTCAGGCAACAATTTAAAATCACATAATTAAAAAAAAAATTTGTTTTTACTTTAGAGAACTCACGTTCTGATAAGTCTATTTTATGTAATAAAAAAAATTAATTGAAAAATAAACTCACCGGAACTATACTGAGTGTACTGTTGGTACTGTGGATGGAAGTTGTGGATGGCATCGGTCATAATATCCTTTGGATTCATAGTTTCCTGAAATTTCAAGCAATGACATTTCATTTCTACTCAATAGTATTATCTCAACAGCAAACAATAATTTTTTATCCAAGAAAGATTTCTAAGATTAATTTTATTGGTAAACTATCGAAAAAACAACCTCTCAAGATGCGGTAAGAATTTATAGAAAATATACTCAAAAGTTTCTCGGTCCTGATTCATACATAAATTTCAAATCAATTTTTTTAGCTTTGAAATTTTAAAATATAAGAATAAAAAAAAATTATTTGATTCACTTTTAAAAAAATAAAGATAAAAATTTATTAAAATATCCAAACTTCACCGACCTTCAAACTACTGCTGATGCTTTGCATCGTAACGCTGCGTCCCCGCGAGTCGGTCGTACAACCGGCCGCGTAGACTTGATACGGGAACGCGTATCGCAGGGCTATGGCTGCAAACAGCATCTCGATGCAAATGAGGAAGTTCTGATAACCAGCCGAAACCGTACCGGTGCTCGTCGTTTGTCCTAAACTGTTTATCACCGGTGATATCAGGTTGGCCTTTTCCAGTACCGCCAAAAGCACGCCTAAAAAAATTAAAAATATAGTTTAATTAAGGTTTTTGTTAGTACTAAAATAATAAATCTTGGTATAATGTAAATGTAACATCTTGAACATATTTGATTACTCAATGAAATTGTCAATAATTCACGGTAGCATACACTTTTACTATTCTATGCTACATCGGGTAATCGATAAAATCAATGTGACCACTTTCAAAAAATCGAATGTATCGCGTTCACGTACCTTGCCAAAACGAAAGGAAAATGACACTCTTGACAGTACAAAACTTGAGAACGGGATCGAAAGGAGTGAGCAGCTCTTTAGTAGCAAAATAGAATAAAAACAGTCCGTAGAGCGCGAGGGTGACGCTGATGTTGTAAATAATGGTGATGTACAAGTATCCACCGTCGGGGGACCAGTTGCCATCGCTGTAGTGTCCGAAAGACTGGAGAATTATGATGACGAACGCCATGACTGGCTTGACCAAGCAAAACTGTAACGTTGCCTGTTTACAAAATCTTAAAAAGCCAATGGTGTACGTCCTGCCGGCCAGACAGTAGGTGCCGTAAAAGCAACTCGATCTGATGGGCTTGCCTCGTATCTCGGACATGATGTTGCCCTCGCCTCCGAGGTACTCGTAGCACAGCGACAAGAAGTTGTATATGACAAAGGCTTCGTAACAGTCTCGCACCGTGAAAAAGTAGACATAGTAGCTTTCATTGTTGAAAAATAGCAACGATATCCAGGAGTATATAGCGTAAATTGGTACAATAAACAATATCCTGACTATCCAACGTTGCTCCGCCGCATTCGTGTACCACCTCAGGTGATGGTAAATCTGTTGACAACTTATAAATAAGGCTGCCCAAACAAAGACACCTGCTATACCTGAAAATAAAAAAATTTTCATGAATTAGTGAAAATTTTTTAAATGTTTAACACATAAAAGGAGTCGCTTTTTTTACCTTTTGCTAATTGAGTTTGTAAAAATATAGGGGTCACTTCTTGTTTGTTGTCAACCACATAGTTTGGTATACTCCCCATTGTACTAGTATTTATAATTGAAGATGTTGATAAACTACCGACTGTTGCTTCACTACTCATCCTTCAAGATTTATCAATGAACCTGAAATAAAATAAACAAAATGTTACCAAGAAAATTAGAGCATTAAAAGTATGTAGACTGATGATAAACAATAAATTTACTTCTTTTAAAAATTAATTTATTATTATTCTGATTATTGCAAACTGTTTCAATGCAAAACAAATTTTTTTCTTAGGTAGAAGTTTGAATCAAAGTTGATATTTAAAGAAAACATGTCAGTAAACTTTAGAAACTTATTATATAAGTTTGAAAATTAAGTAAGCAATTTCCAGTACAACTCCTAATTATAAGATCTGTTCTTGTATATTAAGAGCTAGTTAGTAATCATAGTAGAGCCATGATGATTCATAATCTGAATAAAAAAAACTTCAAGACTTTTATTTTACATTCTTTTGGATGGCAAACATTTAATGAATCTTAAAAATTAATTACAGCAGTATAAATAATTGCTAAAAGAGAATAGATTTTTTAGGCTTTATAAGAAAAAGTTAAACAAAGCTTTTAAGGACTTGTAAGAAAAAAATAATATTTTTCCTTGCAATAATTATAATGATGTGTGAAGCTTACAATTCATAAAATCAATAACAGATGTATGAAAAAAAAAAAAAAAAATATTCACCAACATGTTGTAAGTTGTACAATCTAAAACTTATACTGCTGCATGAGGCATGTAATTTTGATGAAACAAAAAACAAGTTTTTTCAAAATAAACTATAAGGAATATTAAAAGTTACTTTAGTTTATGAAGCCTTTAGTTTTGATTATGCATGCAACCTGAACAAAGAGCATTAAATTGTACTTCCAGTAAATGTTTTTTTTTTTTTTCACTTTTATACTTATTTAACTGCAATAGATCATTGCACTACTATGGTTACATAAAAATCTCTACAACAACCTAAAGAAAATTGCCTTTGGCTTGTGAGAAAAAGAAAAAACAATGAAGAAGAACAAAGAGCTGTCCCCGAATTCTCATAATTTTTAAAACAAACATGTGTGTGAGTGTGAATGCTCTCTCACTAAACTTTCAAGATAACTTTTACACAACCTGCACTGCACTTCCAGCAGCTTCCTGTTGAAAATCAACTACCAAACGAGCAGACGACAAAAAAAAACTCATTATTAATTAATCACGCCCGCGAGAAAAACTCGATAAAAAACTAAAAAAAAAGAATCGTTTCCATAGCTTATCGACCGAAAAAAGTTACTGCAATCTGGTCGCGAATTCGAAACAGCTGGCAGCTGAACCCCCCAAATAACCTTGCAGACCACCATAACAAAAATAAAGCAGCCAATCAATACGACCAAGGCTCACTCAAGGTGATCTTCTACCTCATCCTCTAGAGTTTCTCCTCGTCGCGACTGGTGGCGGAAAGAGTTTAGTCAGTCGCGCTCTCTGGTTACGTATATAGGAAGGTAAAAGGCGGAATCCGCTCTCTTTTTACAACACAGCACACTATACACCATGGACGAATCGCTGGCCAGCCGTCTTTGTCTTACCTACCTGCCCGAGTAGTTATAGGTATGATGTACCGTTTTTCACTTCACAATTCTCATTCCATGGAATGAAAAAAGAAAGAGGGAAGACCTTGCCAATTATGAGTAAGCACTCACCTGTCGAACACACGCGCACTAGGTGGCTATGAGTACCCGTCGACGACACTCAGCCGACATTTTTCCTCGCGGACGACCGCATATTCTTTCCTCCGACACCTTCTGCTGGAGGAGAACACACTGAAATTTAAAGGGCGCACTTTTGTGCAGGTTCACTGGCTCACACACACTGACTAATGAGTGATGTAGTGTCGTCGTCCTTGTCCCCGCGAGAAAGCGAGCGAGCGCCGAGCGATCGACTCCTATAACGTTACTTTTGCGCAACGCAGCACACTGATCAACATCATCATCCTGCCTTGCTTGCTTGCCTCAGTGGAGGAATATTGTGCGGAGTTGATTTTGATTATTTTTCTCCTACCTCCCACCATACGAACACTACCGTCTACCACCCTGCTCACTTCGGTACGTTCGTTTTACCAATACAAAGGTTGGATGAAAAGTGACCGTCATGAATTTTTATCATGAGAAATTTACTGAATTGATATTTTTTTTACAAAATAAATAAATAATGGGATAAATTAACATGGACTGAAAATTTGGGAATGAAATAAATTTTTTTTTTATGCTGGAAGGACAAAATTAAAATTTTTGTAGTTTTTAACTTTTCTTTTGCAAAACCTTTTTTTGTAACTTCTCTCATGGATTTTTAATTAAATTCAAAAATAAAAATTCTAAGTACTTGATTTTTTGCAATTATCTACTTTACATCATTCTTTTAAATATAAAATTTTTTAAAGCAATTTTTTGTAAATATAAAATAATATTTCAGCAAACAAAAATTCTATAAAAGCTCACAGTGATTTTTTAAATGTAAAGTTATAAAATACTTTTATTTGAGAAATCTTTTCCCAAAATTTCAAGTATATGATTATTTTATCCAAACTATAAGGGCCTTAAAGCAAAATAAAAGCTCAAAAGAAGTTGACTATTTTCTAAAAATAGAAACTGCTACAAAAACTTCAAAAAAATAGTGATAAACCAAAAATATTTTATCGTTGGTCATTACTAAACACTTAATTTGAAGTAAAACAAAAAATTCTAAAACCATAACAGTTCATAAATTATTCATAAAATAAATATTGAAGAATTAAGTAATGAAAATAAATACATATAATTAACAAAATTAAATACCAAATTCTTGGGTTTAAAATTATTTTAATAAATCACATTTTTTATTTTAAATAATTTTATATTTACATAATAATATCACATTTATCTCTGTGCATCAGAAATATCAATTAGCAGTTTATTTAACAATTTAGTAAACTGACTGTAATCAGTCTTCTGAAAATTAGATGGATTAAATCTAGCATGTTCATATATATCACATAGATCATGAATACCAAGCTGCTTACTATCATCTAGAAAAGGCGATAAGTTTTCAACCAAATATCTTCTAACATTTTTCATCTTATAGAAAAGCTTGCAACCTTTTTTACATTTATTCAGTTCGAGGAGCAAACTTTCTAACTTTTTCATATCATTGACAGCTTTAAACCTGTAATATTGTTTGTGGGTTTTACCACTTTTTTCAATTAACATAATAAAATTAGATAGATTAGAGTAGAAAGCATCTATACTTTGGTGAATATCTTTACAACTTTGTTCTATTGAAGCTTTTGAATTTTTCAAAGGTAACTTTTTAAATTTCATTATTTGTTTTTTTGCAAATATAAACAGTAAAATTGAAATTTGAATTGCAGCAGCAACAAGTAGTAAAAATGTAATGATTAAAAAATGACTTAAAAAACATTTATCATTTGACTGAGGTTGTTTCACTGTCACTGACAAATCTTGGATTAAATCAAAACTTTCAAGTGATTTGTTTCTTTCATCCATTTTTTAGAGAAAATTTTAATTAATTCATTAAGTGAAAGTGAGATTCATTTTCTTTTAAGCACTTTTATTCAAGAAATGTGATGATAAAAAGTCAATAACAAATGTAAAATGTGTACTGATGAAAAGACCAAAGGTCAAATGTAAAATGTGTACTGATGAAAAGACCAAAGGTCCTCTTTTAATGCTAAATGCAATACACATATATGACATTGAGAAAATGAAATAATATTATTTTATCATACAATGTTGATTGTTTATTTTAATTTTATAATTTAGAAAATGTTTTTAAGAAACTAATATTTATATATTTTCACACAACATATACTCTTGCTTGCATTCCACAGGGCCCAGGCTTCCAGGCTCTTTAATCCGGCGTGCTCGTTTTTTAAAGTATTCATGACCGTCACAATCCACGAATAAACTTTGAAAACTTTAAAATTATCATAAATTTTTAAAATAACTTAGAATGTGAAGTCGTAGAGAATCTATAATTAACCAAAGTTTTTCATTTAGAATTAAATAGACCAAATAATGATGAGTGACAATGAAATACCAACAATGACGGATCACTATTTTCAAACACACCAGATGTTTACACAGCAGTCTTACAGCGTTCTGCTCTGCTGAGTGCTAATGTGTAAGTGAAACATCAGCATTAACAATTGACACCCTCTTTATCGTAAATTTTTACCAAAGTTGAGTCCATGTGATAAATATAAAGTTAATCATCTCTATATTATTTATCAGCTGTTATTTAATTTCTTCTAAGTAAGGTTCAACTGGTCAATTAACTGATTTACGCGTGAAAGTGTCTGCATTACTGAAGCAGAGTCATTGCAATAAAAAAAACAAAAACAGTTGTGAATAAACTTCTCAGAGATGATTAATACAAGTGCACTTGGAGGCAATGTGAGAACAACGTGAAAGGAGAAGGGTTTCAATTTTTTTTTATTTTCTAAATCACTTGGTTGTCCTGCATCTTTTTTTAATAAAATATTCTAATCATGGCTCTTGTTTACATTGATGGGAATGACCCCTGGTAATTATGAACCTAATATTTTTAAAATGTAATTTTTTGTTGATAGAAAAATTAAAGCTGCATTTTTTTAGGCTGATTGAGTATGAAGCTTGCGACAGCTTCGCCAGAGAAATAATGGAGCAGTTGACTCTCAGAGACAGAGAGCCAAGAACATCTCAGGCTTTTGCCAGTCTTTCGGCAAGAATCAGGATTCGACTGAAACAGTACAATAATCAAGTCAGGAAACTGAGAAACAAAGTGAATGAGGCCTGCAGACAGCACATAATGTGAGTATCAAAATTAACTTTTAAAAACTGATCAGTTTAAAAATTTTAACTTGAACTTTTTAGAACTGAGGAAGAAGCTGAACGAAGAACAAGACAGGTGGAGCAGTTACAGAGCAAGGACATTCAAATACAACGTTTGTACGAGTCGAAAACGAATGACTTGACTCTTTCAAGATCGAAACTCCTGGGACCATCTACATCGGCTTTCGCGGACGGTGGCACTACGAGTTGGGGCATAGACGACGATGAAGAAGAGCCACTTATTGATTACGGTAACGCAAGCGTTTCTGACTTAAAGGACCAAAAGCAGCAACTGCTTCAGCGTGAGTATCTGTTTTAATCAACAACGATTTTATCAATTCAGTGTTTTGACTATCGTTTTTTCATCCTCAGAACAAGAGGAGGGCTTGGAACAACTGTCAAAAATAATCTCGAGACAGAAACAGATCGCCCAGACCATACGCAGTGAGGTGGATAATCATAATGGTAAGTGGAAGAAAAAAGAAATCAACTTTGTAAGTGAAGTTAAAGATTGAAGTTGTTTATTGTATTTTATTTTTCTAGAAATAATTGATGACTTGGCTGACCATATGGACCGAACGGACGAACGTCTCCAAGATGGTACCCGTATGATTCGTACAATCACTCGAAGCGACAGCGTTTGCGGATACTGGATGATAATAATAGTTCTATTCGTCAGCATTCTTATTGTTGCGTTGATCTAAGAAGTGTTATGGAGAGTGAAAGTGTTTAATGCATTTTTTAACGCGCTTTTTTTTAACTGTGATGATATTTTTCTTCATATTGAATCATTGTATATACATTTTTTGATCCAACAGAATGGTATTTTTTTTACAAAAAGTTTCTGTTATGTTTAGTGCAAGATTAGATGTAGACAATATGTAATGTTAATCAAGTATTATATGATGGTGGATAGTTATTTTCTGATCACCGGTTTTTTGATCGAGGTCAACAGAAATTTTGTATAAATTTATATCTAAAAATATAATAGAATTAACTGCAATTTTATTAGCCTCTATTTTTCTAAATAAATTATCTGATTTCTACTTAAGACTCTCAGACTTCATTTTACTTAAAATTATTAAAACATGAATCATAAAATAAAATTTACTGTATTTAAAAAAAAAAGTTTACAGGAAAGAAAGGGTCTGTTTTAAAAGTTAATGCGTTTATATATAACTACGTTTATATTTACAAATCATGATGTTACATAAATTCATTAGTGACTTTTAACATGTTTACAAACTAAAATTTATAACATCCTCCAATCAGCTCTTCTCAAAAAATCTACTAGCATCTTAATCTCGAATCCAATAATACGATCTAGCGCGTAAAATAGTTTCGCAAATACAAATATATAACTAGTAATTTGTTTCATACAACTCACGACTCCTCTACCGCGTCAAAAAATCATTTCTCCTTTCAACTTTATTGTTTAAAATTATTGAATTTGAAAAAAAAGATTATAAAAACTTCATAAATTCTAGGTATTTCACCGTTCACTGACGACCGGAATATTTATATCTACTATCATGTTGAGTAAAATAGATACAAAACTGTTGAAATTAAGTCACTCTTACAAATTATACATAATCATTACTGAGCCAATTCTCTAGTTTCTGTTTGCACAATACAGTTTCATACTGAGTATTAACAATTTTAAAAGTGTGTACCAATCGTACTTAACATGATATCGAATGTTAAAAGACATGTTAAATAATCCAATGTCGATCAAATTCAAAAAATTTACAATCAGCTTGATCTTAACACTCGACTTTTCAAGATTTAAGATTCAAACTTTTGATAAGTGCTTTTTGACTGGGATCTCTGCCTCTGAATCGCCTGAAAACTTCGTTCGCCGACACGCTGCCACCTAAACATAAGAACGTTTCCTTGTAGCGTTTTCCAATTTTCGTTAGGGATTCCTCACCACCGTTTTGGGATTCCTGAAAAGCACTGTACACGTCTGCTGCCAACATTTTTGACCAAAGATCACTGAAATAAAACGTTTTGTTTGTAATGTATATAAGCTAAGTTTTATAAGTATTTAAAAATAAATTAAAAAGAAAAAAAAGATACATTATATTAATTAAATATTAAAGGATCATTTACTAACCTGTAGTATGCAGCACCAAGATTATCGACAAATATGGCATCCCAAGAACAGGGATGGGAGTCTTTTTTATTCTCAGGGAAAACAAAGTGTTCTTTCCAGACCACCTTCATTATACGCTCCCAAGGCCTCTTACTGAAACAAAAAAAAAAAAAAAAACCATAAAATATAAAAAAAAAACTCTAATTTTTACATGATTTTAGAAAACTTACATAGCGTGCAGGTCGAGATCAAGTTTGCTGAGGTAAAGTTCCTTGCACAAGTTGTACCCGGACATGTGCGTGCGGGAGTTTCTCAAATTCTGTATCAGCTCGTCGTCGAGTTCTTCGCCAGTCTCGCTGTGACAGCTGATACTTTTTAGTACCTGTGGCTCGAACAAAATGTGGGCCATGAAGTGACGGCTCGTGCTCGTCGCGTCCCACTCGACGTTGGTCAAGCCGGAAACCTCAGCCGATCGTGTTCTCGACAGAAGCTGTTGCAGCACTTGGCCGAACTAAAAAAAAAATTTGTTTTTCATTTTAAATTTGATATTTAAGTTTGGATTTTAATGAATGAGGCCTGTTAAATTCTAGGAATAATTGTGGAAAAGTTTCAAACAACAAGTAGATTAAAATTTTAACTTACGTTTTCGAATAAAGCTTGTACTCCTTTAAACGTCAACATAGAGGGAGTTCCGTCTTTACCAGGTGGTTGGAAGTTGAATATGATGGACGTCAGAGGCTTGTTCTGATTGATCTCACTTTTATTTCGGATTAGCAGTGACCAACCAGAGTGTCGATTAGCGTAAATTTTACTCTCGTCACGAGAGTAGGCGTCAAAGTAAAAGCTACCCACCGGTTCTGTTTCGGAAACGTCGAGATCGTAAACGTCGAAGAACCTCACGTCTTTGTGCCACCCTTTGACTTTTTCCTCTCGCTCTTTTATCACGACGTTGAAAAGAGTCCTTACGACGTCGCAGAGAGCGTCAAGGACCTTTGGTAGGGGAAAGTACTCTTTCAGAATTTCTTCGTCGTAACTAAAATTAACAAAATATCGGTATAAGCCTGCAGTGTAGTTATAAAAAAAAATAATAATAAATGGAGATAATTTTGTAACATTACTCGTATAATGATCGTTTCTGTTTTCTCGCCCAATAAGGAACGTCCCACTGCTCCAATTTACCGTCAAAGCCTCGCTCTTGTGCGAATCTGGTCAATTCTTCAATTTCTTTCACTTGACTAGGGAATCCTATATAAATTTTCATTAATGCACTTCTTTCTACTTAATTACTTTTGAAAAATAAAACACATTAGATTTTACTTGAATTGCTTACCAACTTGTAAAAGATCATGTAAAAACTTGTACACATTTTCCAAACTGCCAGCCATTTTAGTGGCCATGCTCATTTCTGCAAAATTTTTGTAGCCCACAAATTCTGCCAGCTCTGTTCTATCAGTGGTTATACCATTTACAAGGGCACTGGTTTGTAACTCTTGCTCTTGGAAGTTTGAACACCTTAAAACGTTAGCCATCCAAATGTTCCACCTCATGAGGGAGTCTGAACAATATTCTGTAAATAATTTGCAGCAAGGAAAGTTATTTTTTAATGCATCAGAAGTAGGTATTTGAAATTTGTAATTAATTTTTTTTTCACTCACCCATAAAAGTTTGTACAATGTGAGGTTTCAAAGTAATTATCCATGGACCAACTTCATATTGTGCAGGGTCAACTGCAACACTTTTCAAAAATTCAGGGGGAAATCCTTTCATTTTGGTTGCATCTGTGACTTTGTGCTTGAATAGATTTGTGGCAGCTTCATGCTTTTGCCTGAACTCTTCGCACTTGTTTGTTATTTTTTTAACACACAGATGAAAGTATTCTTTCTTACTTGAACTAAGCTCTAAACCATTTAACTTTCCTTCAAGAATGTACTTAGCTAAGATTCGCTTTTGTTCATTGGTGAGGTTACTTTTAGATTCACTCATACTTTTGCAAGCTTCATAAATAGGTTTGCTGTTGTACTTGTGAGAAACAGCCTGCCATGCTCTCTTGTGGATACTAAAGTAGCACTTTGTCGGCATAAGTGATTGATTACCTAGGTATAAATTTTTTGATATACCCCATGTTGTTTGTAATGGTATTTCCAATTTTTCAATTGGATCTAGTACCTCGTTAAAAACATCAACTTTCTCTGTTCCTAAATTTAAAAATGACAAAAAATTTTTTTTTTAATTCTTATCTCTAATAAGTTTTAAAAATTATTTTTTTACCTTCTAAATCTTTTTCTAATGCTTTTATGCCCTGTTCAAATTCCATTGACTGTTTGGCAACTGCAGCAATACATCTTTCAATTGATAAACCATTGAATTCAGGAAGTAAAGTTTCTTCCTTTAAAAGTGGATTTTTTTCAGGTAGATCTTCACCTATTTCAGGAAGACTGGAATGAAAAAAATATTACTTGGGTTAACTTTATGAAAAATAACTCTGAGAAAGTATTCAGGCCTTTTTTATTTTTCTGAAATTTTTAAAATACATAAACTAAATAAAAATAGATTTTAGAAACAAGCTGATCAATTTAAAGTAAAAATAAAATCAATAATGTAAAGTCTAATCGTGGATTGCACATATTATCTTAACTAGCATAAATATTTTTGAGTTAAAAATAAATCAGTTAAATGTAAAAATAACTTCATACTCTGACTTGTTTGCAAACCAAACATTAGATTGGTGTTTTCAGCAGCAACAAACAAAGAAATTATTGTTTCTATATCATGTTCATTATCATTTATCACTAGAGTGAAAAATTTAAGACTTTGATATTTATAAAAATATTGATAATAAGAAAAATTATAAATTTCAAAAGTAAGTCTAGCATACTATAGAGACTATATAATATTACATAAAAAATTTGTATGTGAAAAATATATTTTTCACTTAAGAGTGCTTTTATATAACCTCAAAAAAATTACTTACAGCACGATAAATCCACTCTCCTTCCTTCTAGCGGTCTGCAATAAACTGTTTCTCATGGAGAAAATCCTCCTTCCCCATATAAGGGCCGCCATAGTTTCTAAGGGATGAAAAAATGACCGAAAAAGGTAAAATTAATTTATCACAGGATCAAGTATTTAAAAACATTGTGAGGAGCAGCAACGAGGACGGACCAAGAAGCTCTCGCCTCTTACCGCAATGGAAAACACCGCGCAGGCCGCAGCCTGCATGCTGCATCACGCGGCAACCCGGGAGTTTTTTTGCGTCGTTTAATTTTTGAAGAATTATGTAAGTTTTTTAAATACTTGAAAGAATTTAATTTTATTAGTCTTTTTTATCATCTGATAAGTGCGTACATTTTGCACTAGCTCCAAAATATGAGGATAAAAATATTATGTTTAAAAACAATTTTTCCGTTTGTAAAAATGATTTCGATTCCTACAGTGTTTAGACATTTTACATAAACTTTTTATTTGAGTGTGCTGCAAAGAAACATTTAGTTATCTAGCTTTCGTATATGAAAGTCGCAAAAACTTGTTTTCAAACCGGCTTTTACAAATATTTAATCCGAATTTTAAATAAATTTTACTACAAACAAGGTTCGTTTTTAGAATTTTTGCCTTAAAAAGTTGAAATAGAGGAGTGTGTAGGGTCATTATTAAATTTTCGACAAATTTGTTTTTTAATAATTTAAAAATATATTTTTACAATTAATCTAATGAATACAAGGGCATAGTTTTTAAAACCTACAAAGTATATGTTTTTAGCTTAGAAATTAATTTTTGTATATACTTATAAAAATATCTAAATTTTTATTATAATTAAGATTTTTTTAAGTATAAAATATAGCTAAATTCATACAAGAATTATTATTTCAAGTATAAATTTTCGTATAAATATTTTTTATAATAGTTATTAGAAAAAAAACTTTAAAGAACTTATAAATTTTTTAACAACATGTTTAAAAAAAAAAGGTATCAATCATTTTTCTGTAATTTTTACATACTCTTGTTGATTTAATTCATGATTAAAAAGTAAAAATTAAAACTGTACATACAATCCTACTTTGAACTAAAAAAAGTATTAATCATTTAATCATTATCAATTTAAAGAATCCTGTTTATACATTTCATTTACAAGCCAAAAAACGCAAATGCGTCAGAGTTAGTTTAAAATATTATTTCAAAATCAAACAAAGCAATGGCACATACAAATCTCATCAAAGTTTATAATAAAAACCAACCAATTTTAAAATATTGCACAGTAAAATAAGTAATTATGGCATCTTATTACTCAATAATTTAATGCAAAAATTTTCGTATCTCAAGAGTATTACGAAATTTAGATGTGTACTGTCCGGCTCATTTATTTTAACTTTCAATGTAACAAAGTCAGCTCAATCAAAAGCATGAAAAACTAATTAGAAAAATTGTTTCCTAGTCCATCTTTTTTCCCCCCTAAACTTATGATACTGAGCTAATGGCATTGTGCGGCGATCCCATGCGAGTAAGTACGTTATCCAGCCACTGCAGGGGACCATTGAGGTGCATTTCGATCCAGCAGGGTGTCGATGTCACGTCCTGGCGATGGTACTCGGCTCCCCAGCCCTTCACGAAGGACATTCTGCAAATAAAAAAAGCAAATTTTTATTATTCTTCAATTAGTGTTTAAACTTATTAAATTAAGCGATCGGTAAATCACGGGAGTCTACCGATCGGTTTCTTACTAGCGAAACTAAAAAAAAAAACAAATACAAATATCGTTTCGAAGTTTTAAAAACACTACAGATTTTAGCCCCGTCTAGAATTTGAGTTTTACTTACAAAATGAAAAAAATGAAAAATTTAATTGAAACTGCACAAATCTGATGAAACTTTTTATTATATCGACATTGAAATTATGTAGAACTTTAATTCATCATTAAGATTATTTTTCACAGAGATTGTTATAATAAATTTGTATCATACAAGATTTAAATATAAATAATAAAACAAGTTTCAGTTGACATCAAATCTATAGAAAAAACCGAAATTAGTTTCATCGTGCTTTAAAATTGTTATACTTACAAAATTCCGAAACTTTTCTTCATTTTTTTAGTGAGATTTCAAGTAATAAATAATTTCAGATCCGATTTTGACAATGATCATAAACATAATACAATTCACACTTCGATAATTACTTTAAAATTAAATTTGTGAAAAATGAGTCTAAAGGTATTTTTCTCTGAAAATTTATTTTAAAAAAACGGAAACAAAAAAATTCACAGTTCCAGAACTGTAAACTATGGGATAGTATTGGAGCATAAGTTTTTTAAAACGACCTAAAACGTTACTTTATCGTAAAATTTCATGGAAATTTGCTTATTAAAATCCATCGGATGGAAACATTATTGACTCGTTCATTATTTGGCATAAGAAAACTCGTACGAACCTGATGGTGCACATCTTGGTGAGCTCGTAGACGGCCTCGAACCCATGGCAAACGCTTTGCGAGAGCAGATCGGCGAAAAGTTTGTTGTCGAATATCTTCAGGGAGCAAGTGGGTGGAATCTTGATGACGGTGCTGAGGTGAAATCCACGCTGGTGATTGCAATTCCTGGACTGTACGAATACCGCCGAGTCGGAGTTGCACTCGGCGTAAAGGGCGCCACCTACGTAGTGGAGCTGAACGCCCTTGCCGATGTGTCTGCGGGTGTTCTCGATTGTAGAGTTCCGGTTAACGTTGGACAGCTGTCCCAGACAGAATCGCGAGGAACTGTTCCGGGGGTCGGTGAACCCGTCGACGACGACCGTGGATGACTGACAGTGAAATATCTCCCCGACTCGGGAGTTAAGCTCGTAGTAGGCTATGGAAGCCCAATCGTGGCGTTCCTGGTAGGGTACCGGAGCTACGTCGGCGTGGTTGTTCATGTCCATTGACATCATGGAGTTGGGTGAAGGCGAGTGACCATACTGCGAGCCATCCTCCGAGGGCGAGTACGCCGGTGGCGGGGTCTCTGACAGTCCGCTGCTGTTCGTACCGTAAGGGTTGTTGTGGCTGGCGGCGTTTATGGGGCTGGACACCGAGCCGTACGAGGAAACCGGGGAGCTATTACCACCCGTGTCCATGCCACCCATGTTGCCTCCGGTGTTGAAGTCGTTTGAGTAGTAGGACATGTTCTGGACAGATAAATAAATAAATTTTTAATTCAAAATAAAAATTATTGATTAAATTTTATCTTTAGATTATGAATCTATATAGTAACTCTTCTAAGAGAACATGGCATGACTTTCTAGTAAAATTTTTAATGACCTTTAAGATTTTTAAAATAATTCTTTGAATATTAAGAATCTTGACGTTATCAGTACTATTTTACATGGATAATATCTATGTTTAAGAGTATTTCGGAAATTTCCTTCAAATCTTCATTTTTTTGAAAAAGAAAGAGAGCGGGTCGAATATTTTCGATATACTGTACAATAAAGCTAAACAAACTAAATAATTTTTTTTTTTCACGATCCTTTTTATAATTCAAAAAAATTTTAACCTGGGGCATAGAGGTTTCTCTGTGCTGCGGAAAGCCAATGGGCGGTCTGCCCGGGGCGAACTCGGAATGTCTCGGCACCAAAACCGGAGGTAACACCGGACTCTCGACCCTCTTGTAGTGGTAAGGGTTTATGCAGACCTCCTTCTGCTTGGCCGAGAACGGGAACTGGCAGGTCTCCAGGGGCTTTAGCTCGTGGTGCGACTGCAGATCCGGCCAACGCCACACCCTGCAGTATATAACGTGGGGCAGGCCCTTGCGGTGAGACACCTGGAGACGGCCGTCCAGACTCCTGGGGATGGTTATGCACTTGCTCGGGGTGCCCGGATTGCTGACCGCCCGCTCTAGTTCCTCGAAGGCGCCCTTCTTCTTCTTCAGCTTCTTTACCAACGACTCCACGGCCTTCTCGGCCCATTTCTCGTCCTCGTCGCCCTGCTTCCAACCTGGAAAATTCGTAATCGTTACAATAAAATTATGGATAAAAAAGCTTGATTTTTTGGGAACTTTAAATTCTTATTATTTTATTTTTTTAAATTTCTGGTACATATTTTATTAAACAATTCTGCACTATTCGTAAAAAATCTAGTTACCGCTTGAGTTGAATACCTAAATCTCGACCTAAATAATTACATTTTTTAAATAAACAAACAAAATTTTCTCAAGACTTACGTTTGTACTAAACAGCAATTAATAAAAAATGACGATTTGAATAAAAAAAGTTCGTAAATTAAAAATGAATATAATTTTATCTACTTTATTCATATTTTTTTTTTTTTGTATTGAATTATAAATTGTAAAACTATAGCCTGTTATTTAGTATGTAGTATAAACAAAAAAAATGAGTGTAAATTTAAATAATACCTAAGAGTTTTTTGACCGCAGGGCTAGTGAAGGAGAACAGATTGTTCAGGGACGACATGGGACCCGACCTGGACCTCTCCTCGATGTCCATCATCTTGAAAGCTGGAAAAAAAAAAAAACACCACACCGTAAACAAACAGTATCTCCCACGTTCGGTATTTAAAAACTTGTGCTCTACGTACCAAGTCGGTGTCAATATCGTGGCGGTATCTTTTTAATTATTACGATCACACAGTTCAGTTACCAGCAACCATCAGCACTGCAAAAACAAAAACAAAGCATGGTTATTTATCAGAATCGCGAATCGTGTCGCGTGATTGCAAGGAGGCGGTCGGTGCGTGCATTATATAAATAAAACCCTGCGAGGAGGGAGGGAGGGAGATAAGAGGACGATTGACGGAGAGCAGTGGCAGCATAAAGCATTCCAACTAACTAACTCTGCGTTGGTGCAGTAGCCAGTGATACTTCTAAAAATAAAAAACAGCCGCAACGGGCGCATCATCATCATCATCGCAGCCGCGAAGAGTATAGGAGAAGGAGGAGGAGGAGGAGGAGGAGGAGTGTGTATCAGAGACCGCACTAAGATGGCGAATTAAATTCTTTTTAATTGATAGCTACGATGGAGCTTTTCTTCGTCGATCGATTCGAAGAATAAAATGATATTTTTTTAAGATAGAGTATGGGTTTGGATTTGACGTTCGTTTTAAGATTTTGGTAGGTAAAAGTGTAGATTAGGTCAAATTTACCTAAGTTGCCGTGAAATAATACATTATGTATCATATGTTATTACAAGTTAATATTACTATATTTTTTTAAAAATATGGGACAATGATCAACAAAATATTATATGTTATATGAAATATATTAAATACTATATTTCATACAAGCCATACAAATTTAGATCATTGTAGGTCAATGATACTATATTATCAAATAAATACAGTTTATATCTATCAAATATGATAGTACATATAAAATATTTTTTATTCATTATCATGTATTAATAAAAATTAATGTTATATATTATTATTTGAGATATGTTAAGTGAAGCGGATAAAGTCGAAATTGAGATATTAAAAAAATGTCCGCATGTGTTTTTGTAGCTTCTCGAAGTGAAAAACAAACAAAGTTCATACACGTGCCGAGTTAACGAAACGGGACAAAAGTTAAGTTACCCAAATGCTTATTTATTACACGGCTTAAACAAACACGAAAGAATTTCTTCCTTACTCCAAAAACTCGTAAAAGATTAAAATTTATTCGACCGATACCGGTTAAACAAGATTTAACACACGCACGGGCGGAAACAGAGAAAAGCATAAAAGAGAAAAAAAAAATACCATTTGTTGACGAATTAATCTCGTGGCTTTTTTTGATGTAATCGTATTTTTTTAAGATAAATTTGTATCTTAAAACTTCAAATTGTAAAATTTAACTTTAACTAATCGAGCTAATGGAGTACTTAACTTGAATTTTGAATGCTGATTTTTTAAATCATAGAATTAGTTTCTTAGAAAGGTTTCAAAAAAAAATTTTTTTAACTTTAAATTGAGATACAGAAATAAATACTTTTATATCGATTTACAATTAGGGCTACTATATATTTTTCTAAATCGCGGTATATATATAACAGAACGATTCAAAAACTATCAACTATCTTATGTCCAAGTTTCAGTGTATTCTTCACTTTGCCGTATCAATAATATCGAACTCGTGCACATAACATTGTGGTTGTAATAAATATCAAGGTCAATTAAAAAATCCCACAAATAATCTTCAACAAACATTCCATACCATCGCACACTTGTTTTCGTAGTCTGTACGCACTGCACACTCTAGGATTTCCCGGTACCACTCGACGCTACATTTCGAACGCGACTAACCGAAAGAGAGCCGAGAGAAGTGCGGATCGAGAGGAGTAGGAGAAGAAGGAAAAAAAAAGAAGTCTTTGGACGTAGTGGCGCCAGCGGGGCGCTGTACGTACGCCACCCTCACCCTCGAAGTTGCTGCAGGTAGGTATGTTGCGGTGCGGGCAGGATCCTTCCTTTATGCATTTTGGAATTCCTTTGTTGCATGCGGGAGGGAAGAGAGAAAATTGTGCCGCCAGTGCAGGTCCGCCAGAAGTTTTCGAGGAGGGATCGATCAACTATTGGAAAACACTTTGATTTTCCCGTGGGAATTATGGGCTCAGTATTTAGTTTATTCGTCTGTATAGTAAGAAAGCGAGATCCTTAATTTTTGTTACTATTCGGTAGTTTATGTGGGTTTGGTTATTATTTTTGTTTTAATAATTTAAAGGTCTACAGAAATGGATTGTCGAATTTTTTTTATTTATTGTTTTTGCAAACACTAAAAACTCTGTGACTATATACATTATTTATTTATTTATGTTTTCCAAGATGTTCTCTTAGTGCCCAGATCTATTTGTAATAAAACGTACATGCAAAAAATTTCTTTTGAAAAACTTTTTTGCAATCGTAAGATTTTTGAAAACCTTCTGATTTATCATATTTTTGCAATTGTTACTAAGTGCAGGGTCTTTTTAATTATTGTAATATGAATTACATATATTTTATTTATTTATTTATTGTTCACGCTATAAAGATTCAAAAAACGTAATATTTGTATCAAAAATTTTTAAAAACGTATTAGTGTCAATACACCTTTTATTCATTGAAAATTATTTTAATTTTTAACTATTGTTCACTGCAAAACTGCAGCTTTAACCAAACGCCTTCGTTACTTTTATGATTATTATTTATGTATTATTTTGTTAATGTCCTTGTAAACAAAAAGTCGTAAATTATATCGATCATTAAATTTCAACCTTGTAAGTAATTATTTATAATATTACAATATATATATTATTTATATAAATTTATTAGTTCTTAATGATCAGACAACATGAGTAACTACAACATTCCAACATAGTTTTTGTAAACTTGTCACCCAAGAAAATTTAAATATTCATTAGAACGCGATAATTTTAATATCACGCTTGAGCAACTTTTATTGTGAGCAAATTTACGACCTGCGCTTTTAAGGAAAGTCGATTCGACGTTTAGAAAGTTCATTAGACCTACACCTTGTTACAACAAAAACAACAACAACAATTTTCAAGGCGTACTAAGCGAGAAACAGCACCCTTCAAACTACAGAATTTACAATGAAAATTACCCGACCGACCGGCAAATTACAGCCCTCGCGGCTCTCGTCCTTGAATCAGTCGGAGTCTGCAAAAAGAAGTTTAATCAACCCGACCCGCGCGATTCGCGTCCTTGAGATCCTTCCTTTTTTTTGCATACGCGGACCAAGCCTGCAAGGTCTCGTGAAAACACACGCTTATCGCGGCTTGCAGGCAGGATTTCGGCGGGGATCTTCGACTCCGCAGGACACCGGACGAGAGGGAAGAGGCGGAGGATGAGAAAAAAAAAAAGAAGAAATAGAAAGAAAGAGAGAGAGAGTGCATGCACAGCATCTGGTGGCCACCCGGAGGATAGGATGAGATTTTCAACCGAAAATTAGGTAGCCCCGATATTTTTTTCCTGCTTGGGGGGATTGTTTAGGAGGAGAGAAATTGATTTTAAATGGTGATGATGATGATAGTAATTATGGGGACGTGAACTTGATTTACTTGTAGTTTTTTTTTTATATTAAGAATTAAAACAAAGGTGTATTAATTAAAAAATTATTAATTAATTATAAATCGCAAATTTATTGGTTACTCTTTGATAATAGCAAAAATTGAACAATGAAGATTTTTTTAAACTTCTTAAATTATATGCTGCGATAATTTTTTTTTTTTTCAAGTGAATTCAACTTTCTAAATGTTGCTATCGAGCGACTAGTCGATTGTCAACAAGTACTTTTCAAGAAAATGTTTGCTATTAAATAATTTACGAATACTTGTTTTTTTTGTAGCAAAAAAAAAAAGCTAGAGAAAAATGGACCGACTGACAAACGGACATAGTAATCTTTAACCTCAAAATCTCACTGATTCGATACCTAACATCACTGTAAAATCACGACTGCACGAACGATGAACGTTATAATGCCAGATTTCACTCACCTCTTTGATTATCTTTGAATTTTTCAACTTTTTAGAAACAAAACTCAATAAAACACTTTCGTTTTCACTCCGATTTCAATGATCGTACATACCTACGGATCGATATGTTTTACACTGGACTGGCCACTTGAAGAAAAAAAAAAAACAAAAATATGGATTGTAGTCTGTAGATCATGATGGCGCCATGGCGGATGCAACTACCTAAGGTCTGTTCACTTGATCTAGCGGGAAAATTGAATGTTACTAAATATCAACTAATTTATTGATTAACGAGTATATGTAATATACTTCAATAATAAATTTAAAAATACAAGCTTACAGAAAACTTTATTTTTATTTACAAACGTCTGTACCAAAAATTGACAAGAGTTTTTTATCGACGCTTAAACAATACTTAAATTTCTAATTTTCAACATACTTTTGACAAGATTCACACTGAGCTGTCGATATATTTTTATAACAAAAAATTTTATACCAAAAGATCATTATCATCAAGACTCGTAACAAAAAAAAAATCGGGGTAAGCACACCGTCAAAATCAGAAATAATAACACGAAAAATTGAAAAAAAAAAAATCACAGTTCGTCGTCATCATCATATTCGTCATCGAAATCGTCCTCGTCGTCGGTCTTCCTGGGCGTTCTCATAGCAGCGTTCTTGCAGGTTGGCTTTCTTTTCTTGCAAGAGGGCTTGCAACCAGGCTTCCCAGTTATTTGGTTTGCTCCAACCATCGCACAGAGACACCCTGAAAATTTTTATTTTTTATGTTAATTTAAATGAATAACCAATTTAATAATGCTTGGAAAAAATCAAAATTAAATCTCTATTATGTGGACTCAGGAATTTTGTAGTAATTATTCTATTGTTATTTTGTGCAGTAACTGAGTTGATAGTCAGTCATTTAAATAAAGCTAATCGATTTTCTTGGTGTTTACTTTTACTCTAAGGACGATCATTATATACTTACTACATATATTATTCATTAATATATTTGCTACATATATTGATTAAACCATTAAAACGTGCTTTACAGAAAAAAAAACCCTTCAGTTTCATAAAAAAAAAAAAAAAAAACGTACGCAAAAAATTGTGATGTTAAACTGGCTCTTCTATTTATGATGGTAAATCGCATTTTATTATTGTAGAAAATATATGATAGATACATTATAATTGTATTTTTGTATTAAATTTTGTTTGAATAAACTTTAAATTTATTTCCCAGTTTATTTTTCAAATAAATTAACTTTACATAAATAATATTCACTCTTTGCAATAATATAATAAAATCAAAACTAAGCTGTACTAACTAAACAATTTTTTATCATAAAATAATAAAAAAAATTTTTAAATAAAACTCAACAATCCCCTTGTAAAACCTGTAGGTACTCGTGTTACAAAAAGAACAAAAACTTCAGAGCAAATAAATTTTGATCACCGTAAACTATCAACGTAAAAAATAAAAACAAACTTTGGAGTCTCATGAACATGCTGGGTCCCTTCTTTTTAGGCGGACACGGTTTCTTTTTCGGTTTTTTGCAGGCTGCATTTTTACGGAAAATCTCAGTCAAGACGCAAATAATGTGCATCGAGTGGTTAAACAAGAACTGCAAGGTGCAAAGTATAATTATGAAGAGCACAGGCAGACTGAGACTCCACTCCAAGTTGTTCAAAAAATTGTGCACGGAATCGGGTAGAAAGTCACACATCTTTGATTAGATTTATAATTTTTCCACTAACAGTAGTCTCGATGATATTTTTTTTTTTTTTTTTTTTTTTTTTTTTTTTTTCTAATTTTATACTTTGGTACTAGGAATTTTGATGTTTTCTGTAGCCTAAACAGGTTAATTTTTAAAATGAAGTAACAAACTCTACGCGCTGAAAGTGGTCGCGCAAACTGTTGATTTTTTTTTATTTCACGTTCGAGCGAGGGGAAAAGGGTGGTTGCAAAAGTACAATTTTCACTTTGATTTTAATAATATTTATTTTTTAATGACAATAATATCTGTCACTGAGAGGATAAACAACTTAAATCCGCGACTTACTCCACTATATCCACTCACTAAATAAATTGTTCGAAAATGAGTTTTAAAACAAGTAAAAGAATCTTGCATAATCACCTGCATTGCACCAGCGTTTTCTGCAATGGATTCATTCGGGAATAAAAGGATAGATTTAGGATAGAGAATACAGTGCGTGATGCACAGACAATGATACATGTCACATAATTTTTACAAATTACCAAACTTAAAAACATTTTAATTAAACCAAAATGACAATATGACATCCTAGTATGTTTTTAACTTTTTATCAAAACAGCCTAGCTTAATCCATAACAGTGCACATTCTATAAAGGCTCGTCGCTGAAAAAGCTGAAAGTAGATAGTTGTTTTTTTGTAATGGAATCAAATATTTGGTATAATTTTAAGTCTGTGTGAAAATTTAAATATTTTCATAGAATTTTTTAAAAAATAAACAAAATTTCTGCGTCTTTCTTAAGGGGAGGTTCTCATAATTTTTTTTTCAAAAAATCGATTTTTTTTTTTTTTTTTTTTTTTTGGGTAGTATAACACCATAGAATTGTGGTAAAATTGATTTTGGAGGTCTACGAGGTCAGGAACAGGTCAAAAGTAGGGTGGGACAGCTGCAGCGTTCGAGCGCTCGAGTAGCCTGTTTACCGCTCCGGCTGGCTCTTGGTGTGGGTTTAAAAAAGCTGTAGCTGAAAAAAAATCTCAGAATTTGAACATCCTCCAGCATTCGATACAGATGTTCAGTCTTTACTAAAACCAATCTATGAGGATTTGACGTCGGACGATTTATTGGAAAGGTGCTTAGGTGCAAACACACAAAACAGTAATGAAAGTTTGAGCTCGTATGTCTGGAATATTGCGCCAAAGCACGCATTTGTTGGAAAAAAGGTCGTAGAGATTGCAGCTTGGAGTGCTTCTTGTATTTTTAATGAAGGGTATATCCCAATACTCAAAATGATGCAGAGTATGGGGGTCACAATTGGCCGAGCAGCCTACAATCACGCGATCTCGGTTAACGCCGAGCGCCGGACAAGAGCAGATTTTCGGGCTACTACAACATCAAAAGAGTCCCGAACGGCAAAAAGAAACGCCAGAATGGCTGAAAATGAGTTCTACGAAGAAGATGAAGGAATTATGTATGGTCCTGGCATCGCAGATTAAAGGTATACCACATTTTTTTAGAAAATTTTCTTTAAATAAACTTTAAACGCGTTTTTCTCGAAACAGCATTTTTTCAGCTGACAGACATTCTCATTAAAAAACTACTGCACCAATCGACTCAAAATTTTAACTTTATATTTCTGACATGTCTCCCTATGTCCGGTAACAAAATTAGATAATTTTATAAATATTTAACAATGTTATAAACAATTTCAGTTGAAAAAAAACCACTTTTTTATTCAGGAGACCGACATTTTTTTTTTTTTCAATAAAAATGTTTAAATATGCTACCGGACATAGCCAAATCTATACAGATTATAAAACCACTTTACTTTTTGGTTTCAAATTTACCGTTGTCGAGTTAAAAATTCCATCAGCAAAAAAGAGGACATTTTTGAGACCACCATTTTGAGACGCCATTGATAAAAAAAAAAAATAAAAAAAAAAAAATAATAAAATTTCATATTTTAAGATATTAACTTTAATGTATAAAAATTTTGAGATCGATACGTAATTTTTTCTATGAAATAAAATTCAGTAAAAAAAAAAAAAAAAAAAACCTCCCCTTAACTTTTATGTTGCATTTACTTTGTAATTTTTACTGCTTTTTATTTGGTGAAAAATATTAATAATATCAATAAGTGTAAAATAGATGCGCATTTTTTTACTTCACTATAGAAAATTATCCTCCAAAAGTAGGTGAAAACCACTTTTAACTCACTTTAAAAAAAAAAATAATGGACTCAAGTAATTTTTCCTCTCAGCCACAAATATCAATTATTATAAATTAAGCAAAGCTTATTTTTCCTTTTTTTTTCAACTTGTGGATCTGATAAAAATTTAGAAATTGATTAATCTTGTTTATTTAGATGTTTATTTTAAATAATTTTATAAGCTATATCGGTTATTAATTGCAAAACATCCATGAAAATAATTTATATTGTCGTTTTTCAAATTTCAAATCTAAGTTTACCGCGCAGGTGTGACCAACGTTTTATAAAAGGTAATACCAACATAAGCTTATTCAGCTTCACTAAAAAATCATATAAAATGACAGATCTTCCTAACATGGCGAAACTAAACGGCTTCCTGTGGGTCTTTAACGTATTTTATTGTAAATAATGGGTAATAACCAACTTTATTTCAATGTAATAACGCAAAACACTAATCCTAATTTTTTAGAAAATTATTAATAATCACTCCATTGCTTCCACAGGTTAAAATCAATCGACCCGCAAGCCAGAAGCAGTGACGACACGAAAGTGTTTGTTTTTATAGTTTATTAGTGTGAAACGATTTTAAAAAATGGCAGAGCTAGCAACTCTGCTTCACCAGGAAGTCCCTGAGGGGCGAAACAACCTTGCAGACAGTCACACGAATCTAGAGCGTGTCGCTGACTACTGCGAAGCCAACTATTTTCAAGCCGAGAACAAACGAATCGCCCTGGAGGAGACGAAAAACTACACCACCCAATCCTTAGCCAGTGTTGCTTATCAAATAAACACCCTGGCTTACAACTTCTTGCAGCTTTTGGATCTGCAGTCTTCTCAACTGTCCGAAATGGAAAGCCAAATGAACCACATCTCACAAACTGTGATGATTCACAAGGAGAAAGTTGCTAGAAGAGAGATAGGTGTGCTCACAGCCAACAAACTAACTTCCAGACAGTACAAAATCATTGCGCCAGCCAACCCCGAAAAACCTATAAAATATGTCAGAAAAAGCATTGACTACACTATTTTTGATGAGATTGGCCATGGAGTTCGTGGTGCTGAGAATTTCAGGACAAAGCAGCGAGGTGGAAGCCAGAGCAGCGTACAGAGCTTGGGAGCATCTTCCACTGGTTCTGGTTTGACCACTACCATGGTTGGACCAGCACCGACTACAAAGCCTCCAACTCCACCTCAAGCTGGTAGAACGGGTACTCTGAGCAAGAGTTCCAAGGAGTACAGAACACCGCCAGCTGTAGCTCCTCCTCAGGTGCCAAGTCACTATGCGCCAAATTATCCCATAGGACACCCTAGAAGAGAAAGAGGACCAGGTTACAGTACTCTTCCATTACATGGTCACACCACCCAACAAATTTCCAACAATATGAATGCTCCAAACAATCATGTAGTATCGCCACCTCAAATTGGCACAGTGCATCCTCTGCAGCAAGGAATGCAGGCTGGGCAGCAGAACATGAGTATGCTTTCTGGAGTTCAATATGGCCAGGACATGCAATCCAGTATGCCTCCACCGCCGTCTCCACTGGTTACCACTAACCAGGAAGTGGACTACACCGACCACAGCAACACACTTTCTCACAGATTTTCATATCAAGTTAGTCGCAATGGAGCCAACAGTCCGCCGTTGCCACCTCCGCCGCCGCCAGATCAAGACGAGCTTTCTCAGTTCGGTAGATTAATCTCATCTTCTGGGTCCATTAGGCCAATTGTACCCGAAGAGGAAGACCTACCTGGGTGGGTACCCAAGAATTACATAGAAAAGGTAGTTGCAATTTATGATTACTATGCGGACAAAGAGGATGAGCTCAGTTTTCAAGAGAGCTCGGTTATTTATGTTTTGAAGAAGAACGACGATGGATGGTGGGAAGGTGTCATGGATGGTATAACAGGTCTATTTCCTGGAAACTACGTGGAGCACTGCGTTTAATCATTGATAAATTACAAGTTTTTTTTTACTTGTATTAAGGTATTTCCGCGTATTTTTACGTTCATACATATGATATATATCTTTATATTTGTTAATCACCTATTTTATAAAGTATTGTTATGAGTATAAGAATATGTGTAACAAGCATTTATTATAATTATACATATTTATATATATATATAAAACTTGATATTTAAAATTGCCTGTAATTTCAGCAAACTATAAGTATCAAATCTTTCCAATAAAAGATTAATTTATTGTATATCTATTTATATGAGATTTAGTTTTTAATACTCTTCCAAGAGCTACAATATTATGGTGTAAAAAAATTTTCAATAAAATGAAATTTTTAAATATAACCATGTGTTTTAATAATTAAAAAAACAGTTTTTATTAGAAATTATACTCGAGAATAATAGTATATTCATTGAAAAATGGGTTACTTTTAAACTCAAAGGTGAATAAACTTAGACTTGAACAGTTATGAGAACCGCGGAAGTTTCAAAATAATTTTGTTTGTGCATGATTATAAATTCATTTTACAAATTTTTTTCTTTTTTGTTTAGACAATTATTGGGCTTTAATTTTCGAAATTATTGAGACTTGACTTGAGACTGACGTCATGTTGACATAAAAATTTTGTTCCTTATCTCGTTGAACCGCTAATTGAAAACATTGCGATATCAATCATTTGCGCGTAATACACTTCTGGAAAAACCTAAAAAGAAAAAAAAAAAAAGAATAGCGGTTGGTATTTTTTATTAAAACGAAAATTAGGTAGAAATTAAGTGTCTATTAAAAATAGTTATGATTTATTTATTAATACGCTATCATAAAAGTCCATACTTTCAAGTATAATATTTTTTTCTACTGGTGTTTTTATTTATTTTTTATTTTCGTGTCGTTTCCGACTACTTATAGTTGGCCAATCGTTAAAATTTTTCTTAAAAAAAAAACAATTTCTGAGCTTCAAAGAAAATTATAGATTTTTTGAAAAAGCTGACCTGGAGTCGAGGTCCCTGCAAAGCCTGTTATTGATTTGCGGATAGGTCTGAAATTTTAATGAGCGCAATTAAAAAAAGTTTGCAACAGACCGTGACAACGTGAGTATACCTATGTATACACTCCTTTAAAGAAAAATTTTTGTTTATTTTAACTTCTGCCTATTCAAAAACTTGTTTGTTTTAAATAAGGATCTTTATAAACGTTTAATTGAGCTTCTTATCCTATTACTTATACATCCGGATGAGTTAATTAACATATTGCGAGATCATGCGACTTGTCACGTATAGTCAGTAAAACTCCCATTGAAATCGTGATTAAATTTTTCCGGAAACTTCTTTTCTATTATACTCAGATTATCGTAAAACTCATTACAGCACCGAGAATTTCTTTCCATATTTTTTGTTATAAATCAGAAACAAACATTTAAGATATAAATCAAAATTTTTTTATTGTATATTTTCATTCGATTTTGCAATAACTTTGCGGGTAAATAGATATCGACTACTTATATCATTTGATTTACTATCATAATTTATTTACAAAGTTGGGACTCAGGAATTGCCGCAAAGTCGAGCAAACTTGAAGTTGAAAGAACCAATGGGAATGACTCGACTCAAAACGCGCAACGCGGCAAAACGGCAAAACTGATGGAACTGCATGAAAGTGCATCCTAACCCCTGCATTTATCCCTTACCCTAGTCTTTCACTGCATTTAAAGAGTAATTTTATAAATAAGGTAAATTTTTCTAGTACTTTTTACAATTTTTCGTATTATACATGATGATTCTTACGTGTAGAAGAAGTGTAATAAATTTTTTTAAATCTTTTAAAAGCTTTATGATTTTGTATGGTTGATGTTTTGTGGAATAGGTGTGTGTAAGTAGTTTTTTTATTTGGATTTTTATAAGTGACGATTATAAGAGGATCTTATTGTTTATTGTTGTCAGACATGATCCAAAGTTGGCTTCTGAGTGTATATAACAAAATTAATCCCATTATTGTTGGGTGTATGTTGGGTATTGGTCATGTGATCATACTCACAGTGTGTACATTGATTTTAAAATAATTTTGAAAATACAATGAATATCTGTGTGAGATTATGTAAATTATACTATTGGCAGGTAAAGTCTGCTCAGAAAAGTTTTTCAATGTGAATACTTTTTAAGATCTCCCAATTTGACAGCAATGTGAACATTTTTGTTAAAATAAAATTAACACAAAAAATTTTCAAAAAGATATCAATTAATTTTTGTTTAAAACATGTAATTCTAATTAGATTTATTTTTTTAACCAAAAATCTTATCCTGTTTCATTGATTTGAATGATTATTTTTGTGTTGCAGTAAAATGGGATACAGTAAGCTTAAGTTTGGAACCTTTTTTGCTTTGGTGGCAATCCTTTTGGCTATTTACTTCAGGTACTCCAATGACATTATTCAAAAGAGACTTCACTCAGTTCTGAAGGCACTGGAAAACTTGGAAAGCAAGTATAAAGTCAGACCTCAGCCAAAAGTTGCCATTGGATATGGAATTTGCACTGATGTTTACATTGAAGCTGCCAATATTTTAGAGTACTCCAACGAAGTTGGAGAACCCAAACACTTTGATGAACTTACAAATAAAGAGGAACTTCTTAAGACTTTTGCATACTACTTCAGGCATGGAGCAGCTGCAGAGTTAGTATTTTATATCTCATAAATATTTAAAATTCCTGAGTAGTCATTACACAAAATATTCAAAGATTTGTTCAACTGAAACCCTAATATCATATGAAACACTACTACATAAAATCTAAAATTTGCTTCCCAATTTTATTTTTTGTCAAGCTTATTATTCAAGTAAGGTTTTTTAAATAACAGTAATATTAACAAGCACTTTTAGTAGGTTTTTACTGATTTATTATTGAAATATTTATTTAAAGTTTGAAAACTCTAGTACTTCTATGCACTTAATTTTTAGTATAATTGAAAAGCTATTGTTCTAACCATTAAATTTATGAAGATAATTGTGATCTATATTTTTAGTTATAAGAAATAGATTAAATACAATATAAAGTTTTTTTACAACATTTACTAAAATGTAAAAAAAAAAAACACTTTGCAGTGTTTAATTTATTGATTGATTGTATGAATTAAATCTTCTTCGAGTATAGGCCAAAATCATTAATAATTTAGATTTTCAAGTTCTAAATACTAATGCAGCTAATAATGCAACTGAGTGTTTTTGATAAAATTTAAAAAATAAATCTAAAATCATCCTTGGTCTATCAAGTTTAATTATGAAAAATTTCAATGGCAAAGTAAAAACATGACCTTTTTATGGATGTAATATATCAATTTATTTTTATGTAGGAGGAAGTTTCATTAGTTTTTTTTTCTTTTACAGACGCTACATGTCAAACTCCACCTTGTTCGACAGTCTCGTGGCCGCGGCCCGTTCCTACGACTCCTCGTACTCAATGATAGGTGGAAACGCGGCTCTAATGTCTATGAGATTGGTAAGGGAGGGTTGCGACGTCGTTCTCGCGGCCAAAATGACCACCGACCTCAAACAAATGTTACCCGAAGCCATCACCGTCGTCGGGGGTGAAGTTGAGAGAGACGACATACATCTGATCATCGAGTACAAGCGAGGTGAAATTTGGGGTCCATACTCTAGTCCTAGAGCAAACAGGTAAATCATTTTTAAAACTGCTTTATAATTTTGAGAGGAAAAAAGTTTACTACAAGGTGAAGTTTGACTTTTAATTTAAGATAATGAAAATTTTTAACACCTGAAAGTTTCTAGAAATAAAATTTTCAAATTAAACTATTTGTATGCAAGTAATATACATGATTACTATAATTTTTCAAAGATCACACTTGTATACTGAAAGTCTAAAAAAATTAAAAAAAAAAAAAAAAAAAACAATAAATTTTCAGGTTTATTATTCACAATGATCGTCACAATCCAGGGGCGAGCGGTTTCGAGGAGATGGAAAAAATTTTGCCGGAATACAAACCTGATCGTAGGTTCAGTTGTTGATTTTCAACTGAGCTCTACTCTTCAAGATTACAAAACTGTAATTTTTTTTTAGTTCTTATCATCAGCGGCCTGCAGTTAATGGATAGCTATCCTTTCAAGGAAGGTGAACGTTTAAACAGGCTGAAAATGGTTCAACAGCAAATGAAAAATCAGCCGACGTCGACGAAGATACATTTCGAGATGGCCTCGTTCGTCGAGGAAAGTTTCATGTTAGACCTGAACGAGATTATTATACCTTACACAGACAGCCTTGGCATGAACGAGCAGGAAATTGTGAATTTGTATAATTCTCTGTACTACAAAAATATTTCTTTGGTGTCCAACTCGACGCCAAGAGGTAATTGTTTTTAAAATAATAACGTTAAGTAAAAATTATCTTAATTTTCTTATTGTGTATTGTCCACATGCTCAAAGAATTCAAAAATTTTGTTTGGTTTCAGTAGTAAAAATAGTTCTATATTGAAAATTTTGCGCTTTTCTGAACTAAATTTATTATACCAAAAGTAGTTTTTATTTAGATTTTATAAATTACGAAAAAAAGTTTCTTTTGTATATTATTAAAAGTATATTTCCCAAATTATAAGTTATTCTTTATCAATGGAATGGAATATAGGAAAATTACTTTTTTATAGTTTAGTTTAGGTAAGTACTGCTATACAATACAAATTAAAAAACATGTAATTCAAAATAAACTTTGCTTTGTATATTCACTGGTAATTAATACATTAAAAGACAAAAAAAAAACGATTTTAATATTTCGATTTTAATATTTTACAAAACTTATTTACTTAAATTTAATTTATTTTTAAACATTTCAAAATGCAGTGTTCATAATTTGTAAATTTCCTGGCTGAGTTATTAAAAATTTGTGTATCCATATAAATGTATCTTAAATTATACCTATTAGTATACATTTTGTGACTGGAATAAATAAATGAATATGCAATAATATTTTTAATTTTAGTGGCTACTGTGCTAGACCAAATGCGCGGCTTGTTCAGACTGATCAGAAGTCGGGGCGAGGGAATTGAGGGAGCAAGGACACTGAGCAGAATTCACCTGCACACCCTCGCGTTTCAAGCGATTATGACTGAAAAAGACTCTTCTTGGAAAAATTCCGCAGCCGCGGCCGCTAAATCAGCTCTGGTAAGTTAAATTTGATTCTGATTTCACGAAAGCTTTGCAATAAGAGATTATAAAATTGCACTTTTTTGTGTCCGCAGACGGCCCATCGCCACGTTTGCTCTACAAACAACGTAAGTTAAAATTGCATACTCAATAAAAAAATCGTTTCAGTAGAGATAAAAAAATCTTTAGTTTATTAAATAAATAGTCGTATCATTATTCCCGGCTTAGCTCAAGGGAGTTTGCAAATTTACAATAGAACAGCACACATAAATAATATCATCAATTTTAGAAAACAACTCTACTGGTACACCAGTTAAAATTTTAAAAAATTTAACACGATTAATACATTGTTTTATGTGAATATGTACAGATGTCGGTTGAACGTTTTGAACGAGGGGTGGAACTTTGAAGAAGGCTCCTTTAAATTCTACCGCGTTTTTTATACTCGGGAAATCCTTATCAGCTAATATCACATCACCACAATTAATGCAACTAAATAATTCACACTCTCTCATAATGTCTTGGTCATTTTGTTGACCATAGTAACACTTGCTTTTAAATATGACAAAACCATTGGGGGCATAGGCAACAACCGCTTTGAAGCTTAAACAATTTTTGTACGTCGAGTAGAACAATAGCTCGTCGTATTGCTTTTCTGGTACTTCCATTGGTATTTCTATATAGTCAACTATGGCTTTACACTTTGAATATGTATTTTTAAATACTTCAGGCACAGTTTTGTGTACTGCTTCTTTGCTAGGCCATACAACCTTGTTTTTAAAATAATCTACAAGAACACATAAAATTTCTTCAAATATTCTAGATATAGTTTCCTGATGTTGATTAAATAAAACTGACAAGCTGGAGTTGTTTATGCCAAGCTTTAATTTCATTAAAAAAATCAATAGTCTATTTGTATTTGAGAAATGTGGATCTGGAGCTGGAGGTAAATTTCTTAATATGTTATTGAAAATTTCAAATGTCACTCCACACATACATTTCAGGTCATTGTCAGAATTTATTATCCCACAGTATTTTATGCCTTCAAATAAATTTCCTTGCGGTAAAATTATATTTTTTACACAACCTTGATTATTTGTTTCTGTAACTTCTGGTACAGTCTTTTTTTTTTTATAAGGTGGTATTAGTTGAATGTTTTGAATAATTTTTGGTTTTGGGCCTCCTTTAAGTGGATCTTTTTGGATAAAAGTTTGAGTTCCCGCACAGTGAAGTTTATTTTCAAATTTCCTTGTACAAACCATGGTATTCAAGCGAATGTTGTTGAGTGGTTTGAAATTTAAAAAATCTACTTGACATTGAAAATTTTCAACCTCACAAAAGTTTTTAACTTCAACAAACACAGGCTCAATGAGTGTTTCAGTCTTTTTAGCTACTAGTCGAGGTAAATCTGAAATCTTTTTTATCATCTTATTTGAAACTGATGTATTAATTGTCCGTGCCTGATGAATTGAAGGTAGATTTCGAATTACTTGCTCATTTTTAACTATATGCACCGGTTTTTCTACTTTTACAAGTTTGCCCACTTTTTCAAGAGTTTTTGGAAATATTGTAGGGTTATATCCAGGATGTTTGGGATGCTCACTTTTTTTTCCACCCACAAAATGAGCACTGCATATTGTTGCATATTTCTTTGGTTGCCAATCACTGCTAAAGTTGCTGAAAAATTAGAATTTGATATTCATATAATTGATAAAAAAATCATGGAATAAGAAATAATTAAACTTGATTTATTTACTTCTGTTTTATAACCGCTTCAATCCATTTTTGGCGTCTTTCATTTCTCCAAGCAAGTTTATCAGTTGGAAAATTATAAAATTTAACAGAGTTCTTTTTGCAGATATTTCTTATTGTGTTTTCACACCCTTTGACACAACAAACTCGGCCCCCAGTCAGTGGCTTGGTGCAAAAAACATTTTCAATTTTAATATTCTCAACTCCAGAGTTGGTATTATTCTCTAAAAAATATTCATGAATTTAGTTTGTAAACAATAGTAATAATAAATGTCAAATAAACAAACAATATTATTACCTGTTGAATCTACTTCCATTTCCACATGGTTTTGAATCATAAAATTCTCATCAGGGTCTTCCAATTTGACAACAACGGTCTCTTCACTAAACCCATCTACAGTCTGAGAATTGTTCAGCTTCTCCTCTTCCAAGTTGTAAAACTCCAAGATTTTGTTTATGCTCTCGTCGTTGATCTCAATACTAATAACATTGCTCTCCAAATTTTGAAAACTACCAGCATCCTCGGCGGAAGTACTCTCGACCATAATGAAGTTCGAAAGCTCAGCTTTCAAATTCTCGTCTACACCCTTGACGTTGTAGTCGTGGTCTTGCAAGCTTGCCGCAGCCGCATTGCTCGAACTTTCGTCCGGATCCTCGTTCTCGATTTCGTCATTTGAATTTAAAATCAAGTCCACCGAGGGCACGGCGTTGGACTTGAGCCTTTTTCTGACGACTGGCAGACCTAATCACACCAAATATTTCATCAGATAAAAAACATCTACATTATTGTTTGCTGCTGAGCAGTTAGGTACGTACCTGTGTAAAAATTCTCGCCGGACGAGACGTAATCGTTCTTTGCGAAGTGTCGCGGGCAAATGGTGCTCCTCTCAATTGTTTTGGCAGGTAGATGGGTTATATTAAGCGCTTCGACCCAACGCTGACGCAGATCCTTCGACACGGGAAAGAGAAAACCTCCTCTCCCGTTGCACCCGGGCACCGAACATATTCTCGGCATCTCCGAACTTCTTTTTTTATTACCTTCTTATCAATTGTTGAACATCTTGGAAGCGAAGCGCGAGCGAGGATGGAGGGAAGTTAAATTGGAAAAAATAAATATGTATAATATAAGAGAATTTATTCACGTAGCGTTGATATATCTGTATTTTGCGTAGCAGGCTCAGCGTTATATGTGTAAGGTGAAGTCACAGTGTTTCCGCGGACGCTGCCGATTCGCTGCGGGCGAGAATGGGGCGGTGCTGCCCTCTATATGACTCACGTCATCGGCAGGCCGAACTCCGAAGCGGAACGAAAATCCAAAATAAGAAATGTTGTGATTGGCTGTACCCAAAGTAGTAAAACAAGCGATAATTTTTTTCTAATTGAACGACTTTTACGTTTTAATATTTATCTCTAATAATGGTTTTTTATTAATTTATTCAATGAAACAATATAAATGATAAAAAATTAGGCTTTGTTATTGATAATAATCTCGGTCCAAAAAAATCTGCTATATAGTTATCAGTTGATAAACCAAATCAAAAATTAGAACAAGAAACCTCCTGGTTCCTGAATGATAAGCCAGCTGATTAATAAAAAAAAATTTTGAAATCAAAGCTAACTGGTTTACCAGCTAGTTGTTTCTTGTCTAAATAAAAAATTTATAAAAAAATGTTTGTTTAAAAATTAATTCTGACAATAATCCTGCTGGTGGCTTAGACCCGGAATAATAGAATTTTATGATCGTGTTTGTCAATAAGTTACAAAATCTTTAAAATTTCTTGGACTTATCAAAATATTTTGATTATGATTTTTGGGAATGGTAAAGATTTTTAGATTTAAAACATTAGAATGATTCGTTGTTAACTTTAATTTTTCAATATTGCCCAAAGCTTAAAATTTTTAATGTTTAGAGATAGGTTGACTCTTAAACTTAAATTTTCAGATCGACATACAGAAAGCGATGCTGATAATGGATGACAGCTTTACGACCTCGATGATGTCGGGCACCAGGATACCCCTCAACGAGGAGAAGCCCGTTTCGTGCTGGGACGAGACCTTCCACGTAATGGGCCGACGCATAGTCGTCGATATTTGCATTGCCCCGGTGCTCGTGTGCACCGAGGTCAGCCAGACTGCGGGAGGCGGCGACAACATCTCCAGCGCCGGACTCGTACTTCAGATTTAGAATGTTTTTTTATATCGTCGTTGTGTCTGGATAAAAAAAAGTATCCGAACTTTAATGGACTTTTTTAATAAACTTTGGCAAACCTTATAGAGTTTTGCAAAATTTATATTTAAAAAAAAAACTTTTTTTTTACTAATAATATCGAAATTATCATGCTTGCTGGAAATCTTTCCGGAAACCGAAAAATATGATAAGTTTTGGAAAAATTTATTAACGTTTGTTAAAAAAGTTTATTTACGTTCGATGCCGAATTTTTTTTTTGAACTTTTTTTTTTTTTATAATGAAGTCAATATTTGTTTTTAAGTTTATACAAGTCAATTTTTATTAAAAACTAGTTTTAGATGTAAAAAGATTTATTTTAAGTGTAAATGATTTTCCGGATGAAAATTATTTTTTAGAATGTTTTAGTGTACAACTAAATTATTCATTCAGTTATGTTTATGATAGCCACTCCAAATAAAATTTTTTAGGTGCATTACACGAATTATTTTTACGTGAAATATTTAATTGGCTTTTTAGTAATTAATAGTTCTAATAAAATAATGTAGATAGACTCTCAAATTATAGAGTGGATTGGAAATTTTTATCATCACATCTTCAAAATATAAATAAAAAATGCATTGTGCGTAAAAATATAATTGCCTAACTGTTTGATAAATTAGTGTTTGAAAAATATGATTATAAATAATGTTATATGAATCTTTTCAACAATTCAGGTTGCAAAAGTTTAAATGATTTTTATATTTGCATCAAACAAAAATTTTTTAAATTTTATATTAAAGTTTTGATTATTAAATATTGTTGTTGATAGCTCTGCGCTGCTCTAAGTATGAGAAAAATTGTAACTTTGATTGAAACACTTTCTAGCTATTATAAGAGCAATGAATGATTTTGTTAAAGAAAGATATATTTAAACAAAAAATGTAGTGAAAATTAGAATTGATGTAATTTGATACAATTTTTAAGTTATATGGCTGAGAAATCGTGAGCATATATTTAATATTTATAATTTATGGTTATTGTTTGTCTCTGTAAAACGTTTTAGAGGATTTTTTTAACTAGGTTGAACAGGTTGGAGATTGTGTTCTATAAAAAATGTTTTATATTTACTAAGATTTATTGTTTTAAGTTAAAAAAATTAGGGCATGATTCGAATTTTGTTTAATATGATTCCATGTCAACAGGTTTATCTATAGTTTTTTTGGATTCCACTTATTTAGTTAGATTCCACAGTCATTAGCATTTCCTTTTTGTCATTCCACAGTTTTTTTCCTTTATGACTGAATTTTCATTAGTTATTACTTATTTGTTGTACACATTAAACAAATAAATAAGAATAGAGAAGCAACTAAACTTGATTTAGTCTGAAAACTCTTGTTCATTGCACTAGTCTGTATTAAACTTGTGAAAGTTTTTAAGAAACGAATAATAATCAAATTATACCCAAATTTAAAAATCTAAGAATTTTTTTTAATTATTAAGTTGAAGTTCTCCTAAAAATATTCCACTTGCAAAGTACAGTGTGAAATTTTTTCAAATTAAACAGTTCATTACTTGAATATTTTCTAAAAAATTCAAGTAAAGTTATTATATTTTTAAGTTAGTTATAATATGTGTGTACTTAACAGTCTTTAAAATTGTTTTAATTGTATAATATAAAAATTACTATAAAATTTGTACTTTGAAATTGTAAACATATTTAATAGTGGCATAATAAAATTTTAATAAAGATTTTTAATTTTAAAAACTTACTCTTTCATTTTTTTATCAAAAATTAAATAGTCGAGATTAATTAATTATGAAAATCTATAAAAATATTATATATAACGCATCTGTATTAATTTATTAACAGTCTAAATTAATTTTACAGGGCATGCATGATATAAAAACAGGTAAGGTTTAAAAAAAAATGATTACTAATCTACAAATATAATCAATACTTTTTTTATAATTATATATTTTTTTAGATCCGTTTGAATTAATATATTACAATATAACAATAAAAATATGTGTTAAATCCACTAGTTCATTGTGTCTGAGGCAAATCCACTGAAACACAAATTATTCATTGTCATTACATTCAAACTTAAATAAACCATAGCTAAGTTAAAAATTATTGGTGGTGATAATAATATTGAAGAAAAAACACTTGGGCCTGTACAAAATAAAAATGTTGGAACAATCGTTTCGAGCGATCTTAACATATAATACAAGTAACCTTGTAATTTTAATTGTACAAAACTAAATTGATTCTGAAAATTTGCTTAAAAGTTCATTTTTTTAATAACAAAAGCAATTTAGATTTTTACAGATCTAGTCATTACAATCATAAGTGTACTAGTAATAAAAAAAAGTCCTCTCCGTCGCCTCAACTTATTTGTCCATAGTTAATAAACTCATTCACTTACCAAACTACACTCACACTGAGAAACGGTTCTCAAACATCGTGCGCTTTACACTCAAGTTTGACGCACTTATTACTATCATCTTCTCGGTTCAACTTATCCAATGTATTTTTACAAAATAGTATCTCCCTCGTCGATTCCCAGCATTCTCAGATCATCGGGTCCCGGGGCGGTTTCGATCTCGGGGTCTTGCTGGGTGATCTCCGGCGGCGGCTGGTCCATGTAGTCTGGAGCATAACCAACGCACCCCAGCATGTTATACACCGAGCCGTACATTACATTATTGTCGTGAGAGTGACGATGCGGAGCGGACTCAGGGTGAGGGTTGTCGTTGGGGAAGATTATGTTCAGAGCTTCCTGGAGATCCTCGGGCAGGGGTCCTCCGTCCGCTCGCTTCTCCGGTTCAGCGGCTACTTCGACCGGGGCCACTTCGGGTATCGGCTGGACAATGTGAGGCGGTGGAACATCCATGCTATGCGGTAGACCCGGCGGTGGGTTTGCATACATGCTTGGTGGCGGGACTTGCATCTGCTGCATGTAACCCATTGGCGTCTGCGGTGGTGGCTGAAAAAAATAGATAAACGTGAAGAAAAATTTAAAAAAATTTCTGAGATAGCACCAAACTAATCGCTTTATGTGATACTAATTTAAATAATTGATAAATGAAAATTAGCCTAAAAATTATGGTTTTGCTGTATGTCTGGTCTATATTATTCTTACCTGATTAGTGGGATGCACAAAAGTGTTTGTGACAAACGGCGGCGGTGGTCCCGTATGGGTGAAGGGCGTAGGTTGTGGTTCAGGTTTCTTTCCCACGTAACCAGGAGGAGGCTGACTCGTGTTGGGAATTATCGGAGGTGGATTGGCCTTATCGTCCTTGACTTCCACGTTCTGCTCGATCACAACGTCCTCGGTCTGATCTTCGATCTCCATGTCTTCTACCTCGCGTTTATCGACACTGCTGTTCTTTTCAATAGCTTTGCTCTGTTGCTGTGCTTTAATCGCGGCTGTATTGTTGGGCAAAGCTATTGGAGTGGCTAGTTTTGGAACGAGAACCACGCCTGAGAGAGAAAAAAAATTGTTAAAAACTAATTTTTACAGTAGGGTTTAATGAGTAATTTTCATTGACATGAGTATCTTCATAACACAACAAAGTAAAAAAAAAAATTAATTTTTTATATCGAAAAAAATTTTGTTATAATAACTATAAAATATATTTAGATGAAAAAGATTTGAGTAAAAGTGAATATGAAGTATATTTAAAAGCTTTTTAAGAAATTTTCATTTTTTTGGCGAAAAAATATCCTGACATTAGTTTAAATCCTGTTTCAAACATAATTTGATTTGATTTTTGATTTAATAGTTCAATTAGAGCACAGGGAAACCCTACCTGTATGTATTTAAAAATTTGAAGATCAACGTAATTTAAAGAAATTTAAATATTCTAAACATAACTCTTTTAAGCATAATTGTACACGTTACCAGGAGGATTGATGATCTCGCTGGGAACCTTGGGCGTGTCCTCGAACTTGCTTTGTGCGTAAGGAAGCGGAGCTACCTCTTTATCGGGGATCTTCGGATCGTCTTTCTTCTTAAAAAGGGGCAGCCTACCGATAAAAGGGAGCTTTCCTTTTACGGGTGGCTGACCCTTTTTACCAGACTGTGTAGAGGACGAGCTCAATGAACCTGGTCCACCCTTTTGATTTTTACTGTCCTTTTTATCATACTTGGAATCATCGTTTGAATCGTCATCGCTACCGGCACGCTTAAATTTGTCGTAACCGCCACCGCGTTTGGGGCTGCCGTAGTCATTAGAGTCGCGTCTGTTTTTACCTCTGCCGTCGTAGTAGTCCCTACTGAAAGAAACGAGGATTTTTAGTTAAGCCTGCGCAATCAAGGTTTTAAGTTAAGTGAAAGATGCGAGATTACTTGGAAGAGAAGTTTTGAACTATTAAATTTGACTCGGGGTACACCCCCCGTTTATCCAACTGTCATGCTAGGCTACAAATATACATATTTAACTGTGAGAACTTTTGAAATAATTGTTATCAAATTTAGTTTTTTTTTTGTTTTTTTGTTTTTTTTTCAAAGATAAAAGCAAATTGTGCTATGAGTGAGCAATGATCGAATTCTGAAACCTTTCGAGTACAAATTTATAAAAATTTTTTTGAATTATTCTCTGTGCGTACGTTAAAATAGTTCCAAACTAAAAAAAAAGAAAAAAAATTGAATCATCTTGTTTAGTAGTATCACATGAATAACAACTGGTAGTAGTAGTAATTTTTTTTTTTTCATATAAATCGTTGAATCATAATATTGTTCATTTTACTTAAACACAACTGTTAACCTGTCTTTGTAACCGCCTCCTCTTTTTCGGTCGAATCCAGTGTCTCTGTACCGATCGTATTTCTCATACTTGTCGTACTTTCCATACTTGTCGTACTTTTCATATTTGTCATACTTGTCATTGTACGACTTGTTGTCCCACTTATCTGGCTTTTTGTCCCACTTGTTACCGTACGGCTTATCATATCTGTCTCTGCCATCTCGCGAATCCCTATCTTTGTCGTCGTCTCTGTCTCTCTCTTTATCCCGGTCTTTTTCGACAGTCTTGGGCATGTTGACCTGCTGCTTGGTCCAGAAACCCATGTGGGGCTTCGGCATGTCTTCCGGTTTAGTTATCACGGGTGCCACGGGAAGAACTTTGTTTTCTTCGTCCTTCTTTATCCAGAAGGGCTTGGGTGGTTCTTTTGGACCCCACGCTTGAAGCTCTGCTTCCGGGCTGTTTTTAGATGGCTTTTGCTGTTGTAGAGGCTTTTGAGGCTGCTGAGGTGGAGGCGGTTGCTGATGATGGTGCGGCTGTTGCTGCTGCTGATACTGTTTTTTCTCAAGGTCGTGTTTGGATTTCATTTTGTCACGTAGCGAGTTTATCATCTGCATCTCCTCGTTGTGGTCGTTTTCTGGAATAAAGTCAAAAGATAAGATTCGTTCCACGTTATATATTTAACAGGGCGTCTAGCAAATATTCTGGAAAACATTCCATAGAATAACGTAATTTGATTGTTGCCAACAGTAATGATTTCAAAATATTAAAAAGTTAAATGATTTAGTTCTGGTACTCAAGTTAAAAGTTTTTTTATATGTTATATGATGTTAGTGCTGGTCACCCTGTTTCAATACTAGAATATAATTTTTTGTATTAATACTTACCATAAGAATTGGCACCATGATTGGACTGATGAGAGTTTTTATTTTTGTTCCTCATGGCAACTCGTATGCTCTTAGACGGATCATCGATGTTCGCCGGGTCGACGTTGTTTTTGTTGGCTTGATTTTCGGACTCGGCGCCGCTCTCCGAATCGCTCGATGAGTCTGAGTTGCTGCTCTTAGCTGATTTGCGCTTCTTCGATTTCTTTTTGTTTTTCTTGGACTTTTTGGACTTCTTTGGCTTGACAGGGGGTGCCTCTTCCTTTTGCTTCTGAATTTCCATTTGTATTTGCTTGGACTTCTCATCCGAGAATGCCTTCTCGCGATCTGCCATCCAGTCAGTTTCCCAGTGAGGATTTTGATCCACATATTGCTGTTTATTTGAATTTTATTAAATGAAAATATATATACATTTTTCAACCATGATGGTGATTTTTATGGTAAAAAATTAAATTATAAAGAACTTTTGAAGTACATACTTGATAGTTTTTAACGAAAACTAAAATTATTTCAACAAAAACTAAATGAATGAATTAAAATTTTTCAACAAAGTAAAGACACTCACGCTATAGTTTTCAGAATGTCTACGAGACTTCAGGTGAAGACTGGCACAGTGCAAATCTCCAATCCAAGTGTGACACAGCTGGCAGTACCACGCAGTGGCCGGACTGAAGAACTGGAGTCCTGCGAAAAAAAAATATAAAAAAATTCAAGATTAAAAAAACTTCGAGAAATTGTGCAAACATGCGCAATCGGAAAATTATTAAAAAATTTTCATGAAAAATGACCTTAAGCTTATCCACGACAAACAAGCTCACAATGTCGCACTGAAAGCAAAGGATGTCGTTTTTATGTTTCAACAATTATTTATCGACGAACAACATTTTTTTAAAAATAATTTCTAGTAAAACTAAAAATATCGTGTCCTTCGGTTGCAGAAAATCTCCTAAAAATAGGGTCAATAAGTAAAAAAAAAATTCAAAACTATTTTATTTCTTTTTTTTTTTTTTTTTTTTTTTTTTAGTCTAATTAATTAATTTAACGTCACGTCCCCCTGTTGGGTATCAGCGACGAACTTATACTTTTATTCTTAACATTACTGTTGCTGGATATAGTCTTATAGTAACATTATATTGGACATACAATATTTTACATGCATAGCATACATATCTGTTCAACTGCACCTTAAATAAATAAATTATTACAAATAATCAACAATTATTACAATAAAAAATATGCATCGCTGTTTTACATTTTATACATACTACATTATCTTTAATTATTATTATTTTTTTTTTATTAATAAAGCTTCTATCACAAACATCCAATAGTTGCACAATTTTCCTTTATCACTTTCTTGTATCACATGACTGAATTACTAACACTGTTGACGATAAAAATCACTCGCGAGTAAAAAAAAAAAAATACACTATCACTTTCATCCTGGAAGCTTCACTTTGAATACTAGACTTCAATTTTTTTCATTTCTACTTTAATAGGCGATCAAGAAAAACTGGATACTTTTTACCGGATAACAAATAACTAAGCCTTCTCGAGAAATTACTTTCAGAAGACTGATAAAAATAAAAATACAATTGAAATTCACGAATTGAAAAAAACTATTTAATTATCGCTGGCTTAATTTTCTTCAATACATACCATGTATACGCGATGAACTCTACGAAATTTTTCTATTCAATTAGTTTAAAACATAATACTAAAATTTGTATTCATTGAAAATTTATTATACCTTTAATTGGAGTTCTTTTTGTCGGCAGACTAGGGATAAATGGAATTTCCTTCTCCGCATCCGCTAATTTACTATCGTGCCATGGCATGTCGACTATTTTTCGTTCCTGAAAAAAACAAAAACATAAGATAGTAAAAAATTTTAAATTTGTATTATACTAATAAAAATGAAACAGAATTAATATAACTTACCAAAGCAGTAGCTTTATGTTCATTGCTGTGTAAGTGATTCAAGTATTCCTTAGCGGTTTTAGGAAAAATATCGCAAGTCTTACACCAATGCATCTCCGGATCGTAATGTACAAAATTATACTGTGGTTTTGGATCTTCTTCTTTATTGTTCATCTCAGGGCTGCTTCTGTCGGAAATAAAACTATCTTTGGGACTTTTCGAACGCTTCAAAGAATCTGGTTTGTGTTTTTGTTTCAACTCTTCTACCGTCATTTCGTCACCAATTATACCGGTCAACATGTCAATAACATTGTGGATGGATTTCATTTTTGTTTGAATCTCAATCTGAAATAATTATTACAAATGAAATTCTTACTACTAAAAAACTTTTTACAATAATAATACTGATAATAATAACAATATTATACCTGAAGTTTGTGATTTTCTTTGATGATTCGGTTGTTCTCTCTTCCACCTTCCTTGCCAATTTCTTCAAATTGTTTTCGCAAGATTTCTAATTCACGCTGCAGTGCTGATGATTTTTTAACATATTCTTCTCTCTGCTTAGCTAATGTTGCTTTTTGATGTTTTAATTCCGCTGCAATAGCTGTTCATTGTAGAAGAATCATTAATTAATAAAAACATTTTGCATGCATAGAATAAAGACTACTTATAATTACATTTACTACAGAAGAATATAAAGGGTAAAAATTAAGAATGTATCTTTAAATTTTTATAATCTGTAAGCTAAATAAAATAGAGTCAAATATTACTAAAACAGAAGTAAATTTCAATACACTCATAGATTTTTCTGATTCTAACTTACTACATACAATAAAGAAGCAAAGTTAAATGAAATTTTGAAAATTAAAAATAAAGATTTACAGGATTGCCACTATTTTCTCTTTTCAAACTTTATCAAAAAAATAAAATTTTAATTTTTTCTTTATTTCTTACTGAAAAAAAATTAATTGTTGCTAATTAATTAAAAAAAAAAATTTTAAACCAGCTTTTTTATTTAAAATACCAGAAAACACAAACATTAAATTTTTATTTACTGATGATTTTTGCACATAAATAATTTTAACCATATGAACAATTTAAACCTCAAAATTAAAAGTATTTTAAGGGTTCTTTAGTAAAATTAAAAACTTCAAATGTAGTTATAGAAAAAATTTCAGCAGAGTTCATAATTTTGTACTACTTTAAGAATGAATTTTAATAAACTTTTCATTTTTACGGAGACTTTAAAAAATTTAATACCTGGAAAACCATTGACTACAGAATTAAAATTTTAAAACTAATAGACTTCAACTATCCAGACTAGTGGCAACCCTGATACCCAACACCATAAAAAAAGCAAGCTCAACAAAAAAAAACTCATAACAGTATTGTATACACACCTTCCTTTTTGGACTCATCAGGTCTGGCAACCGCGGCCGCCAGAAGCGCTGCCTGAGCGGGACTAACGCCTACGCCAGGAGCACTCCTGGGTGGTACCGGGGCTGGTGGTGGGACCACAACCTCGGGAGCCCCGCCACCACGAGAAATGTTGTTGGCGGCCGCGGCAGCAGCTGCCACAGCCGCCACCGCTGCAGCTGCCTGCTGCTGGCTGTTATACTGTACTCCCGCGCCCTGACCCCAATTCGTTGGCGGATAATCCTGCGGGATTAATAAGTGGGGGTGGAAATCAGAGATGAGTTTTCACAAGACAAGTTGGTTTTTTAGTTGACGAGGCTTTTCAACCCGATTTTGATATCTTCTTACCTCTTTCGGTGATCCGGTTTTTACATTAAATTTAAAATCAAGTTTTTCTTGGATACAAAATTATTACACTCTAATGATGAGTGTGTATCAGTAACTAACTGTTGCGCGAAAATAAACATACTTACACTTGCAAGATTCTAACACTTTTTTATGAAAAATGAAAAAATATTTTTATTGCAAGTAACAATCCTTTGCTTGAAAAAAATTTAAAATTTGTACACAAAACTTACAAATATTCTCAATTGCATTTCTATGAAATACAAGTAACTAAAGTAGTAGTTGATGAAACTGCTGGTGTACTTAGCCCTGTTATAAGACAAAAAAATTAGCATAAAAAAAGGAAAGCTTACATTTCGATATCCAGCTGGTTGGGCCGGCGGTGGCTGCTGGTACCCAGTGTAGTCTGAATAGGTTTGGCCATAATTGTAATTGTAGTTGTAACCTTGGGGATACTGTATAGGAGGAGGCGGCTGACTAGTATTCGGTGGAGGTGGAGCAGTCTAAAAGATGTAAAAGAAAATATGATGAACATATGAGTAAATGCAACTTGATTTGGTTAAACAACTAGATAAACAAATATTTTTAGCATGCTTGGTTTCAAGATAAAGAGAAAAGAATTTGAAAAATACAAAGTCTAAAATGCTAAATAAACCTATGGTATTAGATTTATCATATCTAAAAATTAAATTAATAAATAAAATTTTATAACTATAATTAAATTGAAACCTCCATGCGAATTGTGCAAGAAAAAGTTATAAATTAGATTGATTATCTATAACTGCAGCCATTTAAATAAAAAAATCATTAATATATAAAGCATGCTTATAAAGATTATTAAAAATTTAATTTATGCAGTAGTCTGATATGTTACTTGAATAATTCACCGACAAAAAATAAAAGCAAAGTAATCTTACATTGTATTGACTATGCACCTGAGGTGGTGGTGGTGGATAGCCAGCGCTTGGTGGAGGATTGGTGGCTACTTTAGCTCCGGGTTGCATGCTTGTCTTCCAATCTGACTCTCTGGAGCTTTCCTTCCTTCTGGAGGAACTGCGCTCTCGTGAGCTTGAGCGTGACCGAGACCGAGATCTTCTGTATCTTCGCCTCGGCGACGGTGATCTATGAGAATAGTTTACAGTTATTGCACAGTAAAAATTATGAAGTATTAATACTTTTCATTAACTCAGCAAATAAATATTTTGAAGCTTAAATTTTTTTTGCTTTTGCTTGGTTTGTTGAGGGTTAGTTTTTCAGTTCAGAAAAATTTATCAGATCTTTTTAACTTAACCTTCTAATCTTTTAAATAAACTTCAATGTTACTTAATTCTAATTACACAAAAATTGTTTTCCTTTGATATTTAATAATTACTAAATTATAATTAGTTTAATTTTTGATTTACGTTAAACTATATCCTTGTGATAAAACTTACAAATGAAAACTATAACTAACCTGTCGTATTTTTTTGTTCGTCTTCTTGTGTTTTCTCTCTCGGAGTCGTCGCTGTCCTCGGGGCTTCGCGGCCCTTTACGTCTCGAATCGGTTTCCATCATTGAATATTAAATTACGTACCTAGAAAAAAGGACATCAATCGTTTGAGTATTAAATTACAACTGAGTAATTCTGTCGAAATAACGCACAACCAATCAAATCATTTATTCTGATTCTCGTTAAAAATAAATATTCAGCATAATTTTTATTAAACGCGAGTGGAATTTTATTTTAATTTAATTAAAGATTACACGCATACTTCAATCAAGGCCGATCACGGTAATATCGATCGAAAAAACTTAATAATCATCAAGCGGCCGCACGAACGCCTTTTAGGTTAGAAAACCCCAACCGTGATGTTTTCACAACATATCGATCGAAATAGAAAAAATTTACAACAACTTTGTTTATCATTCCCACTTGCAAGAAACTCGAATTTTAACGTAGGAAACACGAAAGAACAAAAAGGGAACTAAAACCTTGAAAGAATAGGATGCCAACTACTAACCTGTGATATAACGAGGTAACGCCTTGCGGCATGAAGTACTTTGCTCCGGTTTGAACTTTTTTCATCCAATTCTAAATCCAAAGGTTCGACATGCTCGAAAAATAAAACTTACGGTAAACGTGGTAAAAATCGATTTAAATAACGTGTTCTACTTAATTGTAATTATAGACAAATGACACGACCGCACAGTAAAACCTACGGCGTTTATTCCTGCGCCAAAGACAGAACAAGAGTGAGAATAGAGGGAGAGGGGAAAGGAAAGAGAGATTTTTGCAAGACGCACTAGTCAACGCTTGCGCAGATATCTTTCTGGCTTTGGCGGCTTTTTTCGGTGAGACTTTGGAGTTTGGATTTTATTTGTTACGTCAAGTGTAAATGAATAGTTTGTTGAATCGTAATATGTATTCATTTGTATCGGTGCAGTAAGATTCGGTTACAACAAGTGATGATCGATATAAATTGTGCGAATCTGATTTCCTTTTGTTTTACAGTAGATACTAAAGAACAAAATTATTATCTTTTTTCCGACGCAAGAATAAAAATTTGTTGACCGCATTGCATTAAATATTATAAATTTCATGATTAATAATTAAAATAAATTATTTTTATCTTAAGAGGTGAATCATTCACGTAATTTTGAGACGCGCAATTAATTTTGTAAATTAACTAGGTCAAATAATTTACTTAAAAAATTAAACTCTGAAAGATTGGTAAGATAACAATTTATTACCAAGCAGCACGTAAAAATTTATTGAATTAGTACCAAATGTTATGCGAAATATTAAATTGATACCACATAAAATTTAGTAAAAAACAATTATAATAATTTAATTTATAAAATTTTTGGGCAACTATATTTTCCTCATTTTGCACTAGAAAAAAAAATAATACAAAAAACATAGTTTCATTTTTAGAACTATGATAAAATGCTTGCTATTGTTTTTTTATATAACAGGGAAGTTGCATGAGTCCGAAAATGAATTTTTTTCTAGATAAATATCTAAAAAATTAATCTAAAAAATAAAATTAGTAAAAGAATTTTCAATTTTCATACAGTAGCGAAGGAGATATTGACTTAAGGATTTTTAGTAATTTTCATAGCTACGTAGATATACTTCCAAACGTTAAATACCCCTCAGTGACGTCACTGGGGGGTAAAATGCTCAAAATTCAATAACTAATATCTTTTGTAATTTTGATGTAAAAATTATAAAAAAAATTATTAAAGTTCATTAAAAATCGCTAACTATCAGAAAAAAATGTTTATTTTTTATTTTTTTTATTTTGCAACTTCTCTTACACAATATTATTATAATATTTTGAAGTCATATAAATTAATTTACCGTCCCGTGCATAATTTAAGTAAAGAAAACTAAAGTACGAACAATTTAAACAAAAATGTATCATTCATGCTTACTCTAGTAAAAATAAATTGTAAAACAAAGTTGTAACGATGAAATTCAAAACCCTTCTATAGGTACGAAAAGCACCCCTCGCCCGATAACAAACCGCCCCCGCGCGCAAACCACAAGCTTCCTCCAGAAGATGCCGGTAGGTGCACCGAGTCTCAGCCTTGACGCCCTGTAGCCCTCGCTCGCGCAAGCGCGAACCGTCGCGGCCGTCATCGTCACCGTCGTCGTCGTCGTCGTCGTGGTCGTGCTGGTTCGCGGGGGAGCAGCGATCGATGCTGGAAATAGCGCACGGTTAAACGTGAAAAAAACTAAAGAACAAACGCCAGTAAGGAAATAAAAAACCACCCCGTCCGTACTCTCGCATCGAGTGTGCTCGAGTTTCAAAGTTTCCACGGATTGTACAGGATTTACCTGGCGCAGTGAGCAAGACTCGTGGAAGAAGACCAGGGTGGACGATGACGCGGAAAAAATGCCCCGGGCGAGGAGCTGTGGTGCGCGCCTGATGGGCCGATTGTCGTGAGTAACTTGAACCTTTTTACCTTACCCCCCCCCCCTTTATTTTCCTGCACTCGGGGGGGCTGGGGATTTTTTACGAATGGGGTTGAATCAAGGTCGGCTACTGAATTTTTGCACTATTTTTAGGTTTTAAATCGATTGATAAATTTACGCAGGCCCGATAGTGCCGTAGTTGGCTCGAGGGTTTGAAATTGTACTTGGGCGGTTTTTGGGACTCATTGATTGGTAGAAACTTTAAGCCATGTTGTGTCCAATGTTCTTCTTTTCTCAAATCATTCTTATATAGCAATATATAATACCGTCGTTCTAAAATATATGTAAAAAGATTATACGTGTACGTGTATTTTTCATATTTTATATGTCATTTTTATATTGCAAAAATATAATTCATTACGTATAGATCGTGGGATAAAAATTAAATTAACAAATTTGTTAAAACTCTTGCTTATGAATGCACGCTTCGAACACCTCTGAGTGTGAAACTTTATTAAACCGACAAAGTTTCTCACGTATTTCACTTATCATTTTCATGAAACTATCAAAACTTCGTGTAATTTTCATTTGTATTTCATTGACGAGGTCTGATACCCTAGTTGTAAAAATTTTCATTCATCTATCGATAAAAAATTCATCGATTCATTACTTTGTATGCAACATTGCAACATAGGCATGGCTGACGCATTTGTCTTGCTATCAAATTCGCTCGACTAAACGAATCAATAATTGTATTACCTAGAAACATTGTTTTTTCCATTTATTGTATTGGTACTCTGCTGCCAGGAGATGATTTAATTTCAACTTTTGAAATTTTCACGAACGACAAATGTCTTTTTTTTCCTCTCTCGACTCGTTTGGTTAAGGATTTATCACAGAAGTTTCGTCGCATCACTCAGAAATTATGGCACTTTAAAATTGTTTGACTGACGTTTTAATTTTTACTCGAGTTTTAAGACCTGATAAATTTATTACTTTAAAAAAAATGTAATTACATAGACAGAAAATTGTATGATGAAAATTCACTAACTGAAAAAAAACTGAATTATGATCGCGATGAAATACTTTTTATTCAATCAAAAATTCACGTAAAGAGATATCGATACTGTTGTGATATTATATTTTCATCATGTGGAAAAAATTTGGTTTTATTTAAATCGAAATTTTAAAATCGAGTTATGAGAATTTTGCGAGAACGTGTTTTACTTTTCGATAATTCCTAACTGTAAGGTTTAAAATTTTATCTCGAATTGAATAAACTGACGACTCTGCAGAAAGTGCAATGCAATATTAATCTAAAATAGTCACTGTATAATTAAATTTTAATTTTAATGTGAACGGTAAATTACAGGAAAAAAAATTGCTTAACATTAATTAAATATTAAACTTTTTTCGCTTCTAAAAATAATGATAATTACAGCGGTATTATTAGAAGTATAAAGCATCCGAGAGTAAGAAGCTTACGTCTAGTTTACAAGTTAATTAATAACCATCATTTTTTAAGATCTTCATTTCGCAACATTTAATAAATTTTTTCATTTATTTATTTTATCTTGATCTTGAGATATAGACGTAAAACAATTATTTTTATTAATCGGTAAATAGTAACTTACTTGAGAGTTGTTGAACATCATCCATTTCATATTTCCATGTCTTATAAGTAGTATTAATCTTTAGAATAAATTTTTTTTTTTTTTTTTTTTTTGTGAGAACAAAAATTGAGGGCTCTATCATTTATCAAAAGTGAAAGTTATTATTAAAATCTTTCATGTATAAAACTCATAAAAACTATAAATAAAATTAATTAGAAAATTATTTTAAATAACTTGTAATAAATTTAAAAAACGTTTAAAGTCCGCTGTTGATTTAAAATGAAAAAAAATTTTAGTCAGTAATCAGTAATAAAACTTGAAACTTACATCCATCAATATCGTTTTCTTTAATATTAATTTAAAGTTTAAGTTAATAACATTTAAAGTATTCTATAATTTTCAACTATTTACTGGTGCACGATGAAAATTAAATAAATGTGTTCAATATTATTTTAAATTCTTACAGATGCATACAACAATTATATAATTTAATTCATTAATGAACTATCATATATGTAATTTATAAACTTATAAGTGTAACAGTATTATAAAAATAGCAATAAAAAGTTCCCAGTAATTATTTTTTAATTTTTCATTAAATATCAGTGTATACTGTATTTGAAAAAAAATTAATAAATAAATATAAAAACAATGTAATTCAATTTATTCGTCAGCACAGAACTTACTTATAATTATTAACTAGAACTAAAAATAAGAGTAACAACTGGCCACACCTCAACCAAAACAAAAAAATCCCCAAAAATTATTTTTAGATTTTTCATTTCATATTTAAAAAACAAACAAATAAATAAAAAAAGAATATAATTTAATCCATCCATCAGACATACGCACAAGAAAATACCAAACAAAAAGAATATTTTTAAATCTTCATGAAAAGGTCCAAAGTAGCAACCCCCTTCGAGTCAGCACCCCCCTCGTGATAAAAATCCCACCGGCGGCGTGCGCAACGAAAAGCGAAAGTGAGCGCACGCACCGGCTGTAGCGCTTAAGGGTTGCTCGGGGGATCGATGATACGTAACGGCGCTCGGCCCGCACGAGCTTAGTTTTCGGAGGATCACCACCGACCGAGGTCGTTTATCCGGCGCGCGTGAGTCTTATTGATTAACGTATTACACACACCTCCTTTTTCTTCTTCTTTTTATATTACCCCTGCGCCCTGGGTCAGGGTTGCGGGGGTTTTTGTTCCTGGCTTTTTCGGGAGATCGAATTTTTTTAGAGTTTTTAATTAGCGCCCGCCGCGAGGATTCCAGCAAGCGAGTTAGCGGGAGCTCGATAATTTGCATGATTTTTACCGAAATTTAAATTGTTGCGGTCAGTGTTTGGTTTACTTGTGGTGTGTTTTAAAATGTTTAAGGTGTGTGGTTGGGTTTTTAAATTGGTTTATTTAATTTATAAATTATTGTGTCTATTATTTGTTTCAATATTATCATTGCTGTGAAATGTTTGTCATCGGTACTATGTGAAATCTACTGTTAAATGATTACGAAAATATTTTATAGAGAAATGATATAATTAACAATAAATAAATGATACTCAAACTTCTAGTTTTTACAAGGGTGTCCTCTAAGTTGTTTCATAATTCATTATCAATTTCATCTAATTAATAGAAACACAATTTGTTTAAATAATTTTATTTTTATATACATCACACTATTGTTTTCTTAAAGAACCTACAATAATCTGTTTAAATAATAAATTTTATTTTTGTATACAACATCACACTATTATTATCTCAAAGAATCTACTATAATTTGTTCAAAAAAATTAAGTTCACAGTTAGTAAAAAAAATAAATTATCAAAATAACTCATTTTTATTTTCATGTAGTATTTTAAACAAACAAAGTGTAACAAGGACAGCCTTTTTTAATTTTTTAAGTTAATTTAACCGTGTTTTAGCGGGGTTAGTTGTAGCACACAAGGAGTTAATTTTTTTTCTTAATTTTGTTTAGCGCGTGCAGCGTGCGTTAATTACTGAAATTCACCGGGTGCGCGCGAGAAACTTTTTTTAATTTTACCGGAGTGATATTCGGTTACCGGAGCGACACCTAAAACCTTCCGGCAGCCTTGGAGTTGCTTTACGATTTACCAGCTTTTATCTTCCAAGATGGCAAGATTCAGACGTTTGATGTTACGTTGCATAATTTATCCCAAATCCAGTACTTTGCACGCTCGTCCTTAAAACCGCTGTACCTTTTTCAACGTTTTCCAATCCAATAAGCTTCAAGACGACCAAACCGCAAAACAAATCAGGCCACGCTGGGACCCTGTCCACCCACAGCTTGCACTTTTCTCATAAAAAAAGCATCGAGCTTGCACCGATCGAAGTGTGCAGTTGTATCACCGCTCGTCTATTATTATTTTTTTTTTTTCAGGAAAAACTCGAGTTGGCTAAAGTGTCTCCCGGCTGATGAACTCTAATTAAGTAGAGACGAAAATTGCATTCCGAGACCGTACTTGTAATTCTTACCTTTTCCAACTTCTTCTTCTTACTCTGGTCTTGTTAATTTTTAGGTTAGGAGAGTGGGAAAAGTTTTTTTACCGTGTCGGTGCTCTTTGATTCGAAGTAAGAGGGTTTTCAGATTGAGTTTCTCGAGGTGATGAGACGGTTACTGTGAAGTAAACTTTATTTTTACTGTAAAACGTAAAAAAAAAAAAAAAATTTACAGAAATAGTGTGAAAATCGATAGTTTATTTTTTACTCGATTCGCGAATTGGTTTTTTATTTAGAACAAAGTTTGCAGCGGTCGTTCAAATTTTAATGGACTTTATCTTTGGTTTTGAAATCTTCTCTCCGACCCAGAGATTCACCGGTAATTCTAAACCCTATCACCCAAGCCATTAATCCGAAGAATTATTAAACTGGAAATAAATGTTGATCCGAATGAACTATTTTTTTTTCTCTCTCTTTGACAATTAATTTTATTTAAATTAAAAGTGGTTAACTTAAATTAAGTATCTTGTTAAAATTTAAATTTATAAGAGGTTTTCCGGAGCTAGAATCTGATAAAAATTTTTTCTCCCTCAAAATTTTGAAATTCAAATTTGTGTAAAATCTCTCTGCAACGGACTCTCTTTACTCTCCATTAAACCCAAAAAAAAAAAATTAATATTTCATCACAAAAATTCAGTTTTATTTGCTCTCAACTTAATTACATTGAAAAAAATTGTTTGCTTAAAAATCACAAAATCTTACATACTGGTTTCATATTCCCACCACACTTGCATCATTTTTCCGCAAACAACCCAAGATTTTTATTCATACAAGATCCAAATAAATCATCGTTTATACGTTACACGGTTACCCGGGGTATCAAAAAATCCAATCTGAATACAAATTTTTTCCCTTGTTTCCCTCGTAGCCATGACTTTGTCAAACCCACGTGTAACCGCAAATTAACACGTAATGCGTGAAATAAAAAAAAAAGGTCGACCGGGCGTTTTTTTCTCTCTTAGGTGGAGGAGTCGAGCAACCCTCGGCTAATCGATAAGCTTAGTGCAGGCGGTGCCAAACGCGACTGGCTCTTCCGGGTTTGAAGGTAAAGGGCGATATCTTCAAAGCTCCAATTGTAATTTCTTGTGAATTAAACTGAATTTATTTGGAAATTATATGTCAGTGAAATTAGGTTGTGGGCGCAGCTAATTTTATTATTTTTGCTATTATTGGGGAAACGTTCGAATAGTTTGAAAATCATTTATAGATTTTGGAATGAATTTCGAAGCATCATGCAGTAAATAAATTTTGGTAAAGCTGATTTTGTAAATATGTAGGCTTTGACAAAATGAATGAATAATAATTATTGATGAAAGTTTTTAAATTATTTTCAAACAAAGCTTGATATTGCTTATACCAGGAGCATCAAAGTCGATTTATGTAACTCGTACGAGGCGATAAATCTCCATTTTTTCACAAAAGACTTACATACCTTGTATCTGTGATAGTATTTTAGATAAGTATTAAATAAACGAGTAATACACTGAAATTTAGGTTCAAATGATTAAGAATAGTGAAATTGTAAAATCACAATAAATTTTTATAAGAATTGTATTTTTGATATATTTACTCGACAAATTTCAATCGATAAACACTTTAATGCTCTTCTCGGAATCACAGTAAAATGTCATTCTATGAAATTGAAAAAAATAGATTTTTTAAATATTATAATCTGAAAAAAAAAATTTTCTGGTTGTTTCCAATAAAATTTTTTAAATTTAATTCATTCCAATTTATTTAATGAATGCTAGTTTATATGAGAAATTGCATTTATTTTTAAATTATCACCAAGGCCTATCTCTTGATTTTCCATTCTTCAAGATAAAATCATTTACTATAATTATCTATATGTACTCTATTCTACATTATTACTTTTCAAACATTGAAAATTTACCTGCATTAAATCATTACGTTAAAATTAATGTTTTAATACGGTAAACATGATTTATTTCAGTAACTTTTAGTCATTACCGCCGGGTAATATAATAAAAATCTATTTAATACAGCCGATTCTTGCCGCAATACTATCAATATTCGCAGTAATAACAGTGTCTCACTTTCAGTTTTACTACGTTTAACTTTGAGTGTTAAATATCTTAAAGCTTTCAAAAGTCTCAACTAGTGCTTTAATATATTAAACAGCCTGACACGCCAAAAATAAACTTTCTCATGTGATATTTGCAAGCTCGTCGCCAAAATATTGAGCTTTACCAGCAACCGCGTTTGAATAAAACAATCAGGTCGTCCACGAAGACATCAATGATCGATTTTGACCTCGAGTCCCATGTTTTTTTTTTCCTTATACCTATCTTGCGAGTGCGACGGCCCCGTGCGGGTGCTTTTTTTAGTACACAGTCCATTAAAAAGTTACGCGAGCGGTTATCGAGGACTCGTTTGTCAATTTACGCAAGGGAGAGCTTTTTCATTCAATAAAACTTGTATATAAGTGCCTTTTTTTCCTGGAAAAGTTTGCCCAGGTAAACAATACACTAAACGAAGGAGCACCAAGTTTTTTTTTGTGATACGATTAGCAGTTGTACAACATTAAATACATATTTATTCTTTTAGCGGAACCTTGGACAATAATATACTTCGTGAAAATTTGTTATTGAATTTTCATTGAAAAAATTATTTTTAAAAGAATTTTTAATTGAAAAAATTGTATGTTTTTAATATACAAATACTAAGCAGGGCTGATAGCAGTATGTATATGTATACTGAGAAGATTTTGATCTGCTCGCTCTACTTGCCAACTCTCGATCTTAATTTCATAAATTATTTAAATTATCAAAATTGTATACAGTATTTATACAGCTAAAGTTTATTTAAATGGGAGGATATGTACATCTTCAAATTAATTTAGTTAATCTAATGTAAGAGCCTACTTGAAATAACTTTACTAAAAGTTATTTTCTACATCATGCTGCAAACTCATTCTGTCTAAATAGTTTCGGAACTATTCGAAAGTTCCCTAAAACATCCAAAGGCCTGAAACAAAAAAAATTTCTAACTTACGTACCCAAAGAAGTTTGACCATAATTTTAATTCTCGAGACTTTTGTAATTTTTCGTAATGCATTCGTGGTGATTAAATTAGGAACACTTTATGTAAGCAAAGCTCATAAAAGGTAACGATAAAAGCTCGGAATTCTCGTATACAAAACCGAAAAAAAAGCTCCGATGCTTTTTTTTCCCCGTCACGGATCCTCGAGTCGATGAGTCTGACGGTAATATTGATTAACCACGTACTCGGCCCTCCTCCTACCACAATTTCGGATCGATGCACCGTGAAAAAATTTTACGCCCATGAATAGCAACAGAGCTAAGAAAATTTTTTCCTGGGTCGATTTTAATTCAAGCTAAAAGTTTTTACTTTGAAATTATACATAATAAAATTGATTTCGTATTTTTTTTCATCTTATAGACGGGAACCGAGCTAAAAAGAGAGGCGAAGATGGTCTCTTTTTTAAGGTGATGAAACTTATAAAAAAATTTTTTATGAATGACGTATAAATTTTGTACCTCTAATAATTTGATTAAAAATTCCCAAAGTTAATTTATAAATAACAAAATGCTATTAAAAAAATAATAATATATGCCTATGCTCACTACTAGTTGAACAATTCTTATTTTTATACTTCTGGCTTTACCTTTTTTTAGTTATTCATTGATTATTATTGAAAAAACTTATTTTTATCATGACTAAAGCATGTTTTATTAATTAGCATGTAACACTAATCTCATAAAAATAAACTGTTTGATGACAGTATAAAATTTTTTTAACGGTTAAAATAAGTTTATTCGATACTCTAGATGATGAAATTTTCATTTAAAAACCACACAGAACTTTTGAGCAAAGCTTTAAATCCGCTTATTTTCGAGTTCGCATTGCAAGGGGACATCTTTATAATCAGCTGGCATCGAATCAACCCCCACATGCATGCCCGCTTTGGCTTTAACCGATACCACATCAATGCTTTTAGCTTCTTCTTAAATGAATATCCATTAAAAGCGCATAACTTTGGGAATAATTTTTAATAGTCGATTCAGTTACATATTATTGCATACGTTATTAAGTGCTTATGTGCAAATTACTGAAACTTAAATGAAAAAAAAAAATTATTCATTAGATTTTTATCAATGTTCGGTTTACAATTTTTTTTCGCTTCAGAGTAGTAATTAAACGTAATTTTGATGTCGTAGGAAGTTAAAGCTGTAGTAATAACGTAGAAAAGTCGTCGATATATTCGAGTCCCCGTCACGAAACGAGAAGTAAGTTCATGCTGCCGCACAGAAAAGAGATATTACTTGAATCTAAAAATCTTACTTAAAAAAAAAATTAAAGAAAACTAAAAATTAAACTATTATTTAAAATAATAAAACGGTGAATTTTTGATGTGAACTAAAACTAAAATGTGGATGATGTTTAAATTGTGGCTGCATTGTTTTGTAAACTAATAGTCTCTCTCTTTCCCTTTAGTCTAGTGCATGATAAATTTATTTTAAGTTGCAAAATATTAATAATTATTTTTATATAATAACATTTTTTCAATTATTCAATAAAAGTAACATTTAAAACTATTTAATCATTTAAAATAAAATTCGTGGGTGCACTAGTGTTAACAGTAAATGAGAAAAATACTTTGAACTGACCAAGACACCTCCAATGAAATTGTAACTATTTGAAGAAGCAGTAGTTCTAAAGTTAATTTAATTATAATTTTGATTAACTTTCTCGAAACTTTGCAATAAAGTGTAGACATTCTATAGCCAGTAAAATTTCAATACTGACTATTTCTTTTAAAAAACTTTATAACTTCCAAAGAAATCTCATCATTTTCCAGAATAGTTTATAATTTGAGAACTTTATCAGACTTCTTAACTTTAAATCAAAGTTTACAATTTAAATGATTAAATCTAAAAATAAAAAAAGTAATGATTAGCTAGATTCAATAAAATTTTATTTTCTGTGGATAAATAAGACTAAAAATAATAAAAAATAACTGACGAAATCTTTTTTTTTTTTTTGTTACAGAGGCCTCCGCATCACGTTAGGTTGTAGATGATGCACAAGTTAACCAAGGGACTAAAAAAGAAGAAAAAGCAGAAGAAGGGAAAGAAAGGAGAGGACGACGAGGAATTCGATCCCGAAGAACTCGAACGTTACAGGCAAAAGAAGGCAGCCGAAGAAGAAGCTGCACGATTAGAAGCCGAAAGTGGTGATAAACCGGCAGGTGGTAACGAAGAGTGGAAAAAGTTTCAGGCTCTTACTTCTGGCATCGACACAGTACTCAAAAAAACCCAAGACGATCTCGATCGAATAAAGTCAACCTCTTTCTATCAGCGCAAGGTCAAGGAACCCGAACCCGAACCCGTTGAGGATCCCAAGGAAGTAGCCAAAAAGAAAGAGCTAGCCAAACGTTACAAGGGCTTTGACAAAGATGGTAACCCCATTGAGATAACATCCGACGAAGAAGAAGAAAAGGTCAAAGCTAAAGCCTTACCCGTTAACGAGGACGGACTTGTTGAAATATCCGACGACGAAGAGGATCATGAGGATTCAGCCGAGGAAGACATTTTCGACACTACCTACCTCGATGAACTTCAAAATATCGATGTACAATTAGCATACATTCCAGACAGTCCGACCCAGGAGGAACTAGGTGACGATCCTTTTGACACCTCAAACGCGGACAAAGTTTTGAAAGTCGTCGACAAAACTGGAAAAAAGCTTGTTAGTTTAGGCAATGCCGTTGAGGTTCTTGCCGGCCGGATTGAACAAACAAGTACATGTAAAATAGGCAGAAACAGACCAAGGCCCAAGCCTCAAGATCTATTGGACATCGACGCTGAGGTGCCTATAATCGTTGAGCACGCAGACGATTCCGAACCCGTGGAGGTAGAAAAGACTTTGTTAGACGATGACAGTGATTTACCTGACATTCCAATCGACTTAACTCAGATACCTGCTATTTTAACGAGACCAGTAACTCCAGCTGGTGGCATCCCGGTTGAAGAAACCAAACCTTTGGACATATCTGAGTTTGAAATATTCCCCGACAAAACATTACTCGACGAGGTACCGACACTAGACGACGAGGAATTTGATCTAGAGGCTCCATCAGAACTGGTGTTGGAAGAAGCCGAGGATCCATTTGCAGAAAAAGAGCCAGAGGTTATTGACCCTGAAAACGAAATAGCCGAGGCTATCTTTGAAGTCGCAACCTTCGTCAACGAGGAAGATCCCTTCGACACCACTATCGCAGAAAATATCGTACCTGGTAAAACCGAACTCAAATTTATTGAAAGAGAGTTAGAGAACGTTCCGGTATCCAAAGTATCCATATCATTGACCGATCCGCGTGGACTAAATCGAAACTACGAAACCGGACTCTTGAAAGATCAATCGAAAAATAGCTTGGCCGTTGCAAAAAAGGATCTCTTAGGCGGTTCAAACACAGATCTCAGTCAATTAGCCGACAAACCTATCCAGCCTGTTGAGGAGATCTCATACGTCGACCCGTTTGACACATCTAATATACGAGAACTACCTCCAGGTAAAACAGAACTAAAGGTCTTAGAGAAAGAACTTTTGGGTGAGAGCAAGAAGATAGCTCTTGATGATTTAGACGACGACGACTTTGATCCAAGAGCAGAAGAGTCACCGCCTGAGAAAAAGGTACCTCCTCCTCGCCCGCCAACTACGCCAATTTACAATCATGTTCCAGAATTAAAAGAAGATCCAGAAGTTCAACTAGCAAACAAGGGAAGGAAACCATCCAGACCAGAGGCTCTTGAAATCGCTCCAAAAGTTGTAGCCTTCGAACTTCCAAACAGTAATACAGATTTTCTTGCTGCCAACGAAGAAGAAAAATCATTGCCTGCGAAGCCTTTAACTCCCTACTATCCTCAAAAATCCATCGAAGAAGTCTTGCCTCCTGGAGAGGAAGAAGTAGAGGAAGCAGAAGTTGATCCGTTTGACACAAGTTACGTTGCTCCACCTGCACCTTGTAAAACTGAACTTAAAATAATCGAGTCTGAACTTCATAGTTTGAGCGATAACGAATTTGACCCTAGATCCGAGCAAGTTCCAGCATCGGCTAAAATTGTCAACAGTTCAGAAGTTATTGAGTCGTTGATTCAGGAGAACAAGCGAAAGGCATTCGGTAAACGACAAGATAGTATTCTTGACACTGCCGTCGAAGTTAACGCCGAACCTCTTGCACCTACCGTAAAACCCAGTACCATCGAGGAGGAAGTTGAGTCCATCTACAAGGATCCATTTGACACTTCCCACGCTACGAACATTGGACCTGGAAAAATTGAACTCAAGTTGTTGGAAAACGAGCTGAGCCAAGTTCCGGATCCTCAACCGATCCGAATACATCCGGTTATTGAGCAGATCAAAAAGAAAGCAACGGTTGAAGAAGATCCAGACTTCGATCCCAGAGAAGACGAACCAAAGCAGAAAGACATTCTTTGTTTGGATACCCAAGAGGAGATTGCCGACAAAATCTTGACACCCATACAGGACACTGATTTCACCGAAGACGATATCGATCCTTTTGACACTAGTTTTGCAAGCATAGGTCCAGGTAAAACCGAACTGAAACTCCTTGAATCCGAATTGATAGACAAATAATTTTACTAACTAAGTGAATCTAACTTTTGTGAAATAGCCATCCTAACAAAAAATTAACTCAAAACTAACATTTCAAGTTTTAAGTGTTTCTGATCATTAAGTGAGTGTGTTTGTAAAAAAAGTAATATAAAAAAGAATCCAAAATGGATCCAAAAGGTGGAAATCCGTTCCTCTTGGACGATTACTCCACCGGAAGCGACGCGGCGATGGCTCCACCGTCGAATCCCTTCCTGGATAGCTTCGGAGCTGATCCAGGAGCAGACGCTGCGGCCGCACCAGCAGGAGGCGACGCTAACCCCTTCTTCAGCTTCGGAGCGGATCAAACGTACCAACCTCCATCAGCGGACTCAACGAATCCATTCGCCGCGTTCGGCGTGGAGGCCGCTGCTGTACCGGAACCCGAAACCGGTGTATTTATCCACCCAGAAGAAGCTACGGTCCCGGAGCCGAATCTTCTGGGCGAAGAGCCGACACCAGCTCCGACCCAAGTGACGTCACCACCCGAGCAGGTGGCAGCACCAGCGAAACCAGCGAGGCCACCACCTCCGCCGAGGCCCACGCCTCCGGCGCCTCCTCGGAACACCAAGGATCTCATCCTCTCCGTAACGGGGGCCATGGACGAGACCTCGAACCAAATGCTGGACCGGTTGCAAGCCAACAGGACGCCGAGTCCAACGTTGATGCATTCGCCCTCGCCGACGCCGGAGCACAGCTTCTCCGATCTTCTCGACGTCGACGGCAGCGTGCCAGACATATCGCACGATGTAGCGCAATCACAAATTCCTGGTGCTGATGCTACCCAACAGCAACAGCAGCAGGAATTTGGGGCCTTGTACGACGCCCCGCCACCCGCTCATGAAGAGCTGGTGGCGACGGCCGACAAGGCCGATGGCGCGCCGCCGGCGACGTCCGCGTTGACGGAGAATCCGTTCTCCGATGTCGGCCAGCCAGAAGTGCAAACGTTCGTCGAGCCCGTCTATGACCAAAAACGGCCCTCGTTGGTTGCTGTTTCACCCGTTGCTGGTTCGTACTTTTCTCACTATTTCTTTTATATTTCTTGTTTGAAATTTTGCGAAGACTGTAACCTTTTTTCTCAACCTTTCAGCGCCACCAGCACCAGTGCCACAGGCGTTCGAAGAGGTTGAGCCTACGGTTCCCGAGTCCCAGTACCATCCGGAAGTGGTTGAGCAGGCCCCGGCTTCCGGATACTACGGTGAGGCACCAGCTGCCGCTCCAGCGGTCGACTCGTCGAGCTTTTTCTCCCAGCCAGCGGCGACCGTACCGGAGACCGGAGGTGGTGCCTTTGGCAACCTCATTGGTGACTTGGGCACCGGACAGACCGATGCATTCGGTACGCCCGCTCCTGCTCCTGCCGCAACGGATTATAGGTAACAAGTCTTTATATAAGATACAAACTTTGAGTTGACGAGATTCTTGAGCTAAATATTTAAATCTGTTACTATCAGTACTCACGCCCAAGAGGCCCCACCAGCTGCCGACGCTTTCGGAGCGCCCGACAAAGCAGACGCCTTCGACGCGTTCGCCTCAAAGTTCGATAAGGCCGGTGAGACCGGGGGTGATGCCTTCTACGACCCCTTCACGGGCGCACCCACCACACAGACAGCCATGGATACCAGCAGTGACGGTAAGGCATCTTCAATTCGTAGATTAAAAATATTGACATTCGTAATCGTAAACCGATTGTGATCGCGCAGTCTGGGGCGACTCATCCGGATTCACGTCTTCGGAGCCTGCTTCGGGCTTTGGAGAGGAAGGCGACGGCTTTGACTCCTTCCTGAGTATGACGGCTCCACCCCCAGAGGTCACGCCGAGGAGACGAGGCTCAGCTGATTCGGACGAGGCGCCAGACTTCAGCGTCGTTATCAGGGACAGAGATCCCTCGGCCCAGGTCGAGGGCGGTCCAGTCCCGGTACTGGCACCTCCGCCCAAGAGCCCCATGACCACTGCCTATGCTGACAGCTCACCCAGATTCAATCCCTTCGACAAGTCCGGCTTTGGACCCGGATCCCTGCCCGTCGGCGAGGAGGCTGTTCCGGGAGAACTCACCAGGACCGACTCGCAGGTAATTGACTTTTTTTTGAAGTATTTTAAAGTTACAATGGTTATTTAATTTTTCGATTTCTTCATAGATCTTAGGTTATAATCCATTTTATCATTAGAAGTTTTTTCAAAGGTGGGTGAAGATTTTTTGTGAGTTGAGATCCTAATCTTGTAAATGCTTACGTTAACCACGAATCGAATTTGTTTCTCTTTACTAAAACATCATTATCTTAGAGTTTTTGTATTATATGGGGAGTCATGTTTGTAACTTACTTGAGGTTTGTGTGGATACCTTTGTCACTTTAGTTGCATAAGGATTTCCTTTACGCAAAATTCTATAAAGGGAGTAATAGCAGTGGAGTCTCATCGCAAGAAAATATATTTATATTGAACATATATTCTATGATTTTCGTTTGACTTTAACTAAAGCTAATCGCCTAACTACATCTTGATACTGTAACTTACACCTAAAAAATAGCAATCATTAAATCCAGCCTTTTCTTTTAAAAAAACTCAGGAAACACCTCCCACACCATTGTTCGACGAAGACGTCAGTCAACCTCTGGAGGACTTCCCCAGGGTTACCTACACCGGCGACGGCTGGGAGATGCAGCTGCGGATGCCCATCAAGAAAAAGATCACGGGACAGAGGTTCTGGAAGAAGATATTCGTCAAGCTCGTCTACCAGGCGGACAACCCGGTGCTTCAGCTGTTCAACAAGCAGGGGGAGAAGGATCCTTTTCAGGAATTGCCGTTGCTGGCTTGCTACTCGGTCTCGGAAATCGCGGCCCAGCAGTTCGACCAGTACGGTAAAATATTCACAGTCAAGCTTCAGTACATCTTCTACAAGGAGCGACCTGGAGTCAGACCCGGACAAGTCACCAAGGCAGAGAGAATAACCAACAAGCTCAGCCAATTTGCGGCATATGCCATACAGGGTGACTACCAGGGTGTCAAGGAGTTCGGCAGCGACCTGAAGAAACTCGGACTCCCCGTCGAACACGCGCCCCAGGTAGTTATGCGGGCATGGTTCTCTTCTGAGATCCTGGAATACCAAAGTTTTGTGATTTGGACGACATTCAAACTTTTTTTTTATAAATAAAATTTATAGTTAGTAGCATCTTGGTGAAAATCTGAAAAAAAATGTTGGTATTCCTGGATCAACGAAAACATATTGGTTACGTTTTTGAGTTTAGCGACGATTAAGCCCCGATGGTATTCGATAAGATGCGCGACATTTTTTTTCACCGCTGCCTTGCTCATTTCAAGCAGGCTGGGCTCGTGAAAAAAATGGACCTCGCACAACCTCGAATTGCTTGAATTCGCTGAACCTTTTTTTTTTTTATCACACAATGAATGCATGTACTTTGAATGAAAACCAATCGTCAGCGTTCTTAAGTACTTTTAGTCACGGTTGCTTTCTAATATCTCATCGAGGAGACTTACTTGGGTGGGTCCCGACCACGCAGGGAAGCCTCCTCGTTGTCGTATTGGCCAAGCAGGCCGTGTCTCGATGCGTTAATCTCGTTCGACTTAAAAAACGTTCGATTTTTTTGTTTTTTTTTTTTCTTGTTAACACACAATATGTTATTCCCACCGCAGTAAGATTGTTAGGGTCGCGTGATGTAAGTAAAACACGAAGTACGTTTTGCTTCAAATAGACTCAGTTGCTTGCAGCTAAAAAATCGATTTTTTTTTTTACATATCTTTAGCTTGATGTTATTATTTGAAAATATCGGCTAATGAGTTTAGCGCAAAATTTCATTTAACGTATTCACGATCGATACACCCCATTGTCATCGTAACCAGCCAAATCAAGTTTGATATTGCGAGAGTAGGTAGGGGATGAGAGAGCGTATTGGAATATCATTATCATAAACTTTGGGATTTTTTTTTTTCTGTACTCTTAAAGAATAATTTTTTAATATATCTTTTAACATTAATCTAAATTTTAATAAAACTTTTATTCTATTTATTTGAATAATATTTTTTATAATAGCTTTCTTTCATTCAATTATTACTATTAAAAAATTTCTTTGCGATATCCAATTTTTATCAATATTTAAATCATGAAAAAATTATTTTTTTAAGCACGTCATAATTTTTTTAAAAACAAACTCAAAACAACTCATTTTATTTATTTATTTTTTTAATCAAACCTTGCATGCATCGGGGAGAAACATAGCTTCAAAAGCTCTCTCATCCTACTTAGATTAAAACTGCACTCCATTCTCATTTTACAAATACTTTTCCTCTAATACAAGTTTTTTTCCCAACAATTCGCAGATATCGCAGCTGTTCAAGCTCGGATCGCAGGAGTACGAGGACATGAAGACGTTCTCGGTCGCGATCGAAGAGGCCCTGTTCAGGCTCAATGCCCACAGAGACCGTGCCCTGCAGTACAAGATGGAGGAGGTTCAGATAAGCGTCGTCGACGAGACCTACGTCGAGCAAAACGCCGACGGACACGTAGAAAAACAAATCGCCAGGGTCAGGGTCTTCTTCCTGGGTTTCTTGTCCGGTAAGAATTTCTTCAAAAACATTTTTGCTTTTTTATTGTTACACGCTGAAAAATTTGTTTGAAAATATAGTCTGCAGTTTGAAAACAATGTAAATGTAATTTGAACTTTTATTTCTGAGTTACTCGCTTTCACATTTAAATTTCGCTATCATGAAGCGCGGTAGTGCTTTTAGGGCGAGTGGGCTTTCATATAGTTAATACATAGTTTTTGAAAGTAGTACAATATTTAAAACTATAAAACTATTTTTAAACAATGGATGAATAAAAAATAAGTTTCGAAACACACAGTTATCACATGGTTAAATTATGGTAAACCAAGTCGATTAAAATTTCTAAAACCATCCACAGGTATGCCGGATGTGGAGCTTGGTATGAACGACATGTGGAGACAGGGAAAAGAAGTGGTCGGCCGACACGATATAATACCGGTAGCCACGGAAGAGTGGATTCGTCTGGAGAACATAGAGTTCCACTCGTGCGTACAGCAAGACGAGTATGAAAAGTCAAAACTCATAAAGTAAGTAATATACTAAAAAAAAAAATGATAGTACTTTTTCTTCAAATATTAATAAAACCTGCGAATTTAGGTTCAAGCCACCGGACGCTTGCTACATCGAGCTTATGAGGTTCCGAGTGAGGCCGCCGAAAAATCGCGAACTGCCGTTGCAACTGAAAGCCGTGATGTGCGTCACCGGAAGAAAGGTAAACTACATGGTGGAAAAAAATAATTTATTAAAATAAAAGTTTTTACTAGAAAATTGATACTAGCCAAGTTTTAACTATAAATAGTATTAGAAACTGTCTTAAGACAGATTCGTCTGAATTGTTTACTGATTCATCAAAGAATTGTTGATTGAGCCAACTTTAAATTTTCAACAGGTGGAACTGAGGGCAGACATCCTAGTGCCTGGTTTCGCGTCGAGGAAACTGGGACGAGTGCCCTGCGAGGACGTGTCGGTGCGGTTTCCCATACCCGAGTGCTGGATTTACCTGTTCAGGGTGGAGAAGCACTTCAGGTACGGTTCGGTAAAGTCAGCTCACCGTCGTACCGGTAAAATCAAAGGAATTGAGCGACTGCTGGGAACCATGGAGAACATGGACCCTCAGCTGATGGAGGTTACCTCCGGACAGGCCAAGTACGAGCACCAGCACCACGCCATCGTCTGGAGGATGCCCAGGCTTCCCAAGGAGGGACAGGGTTAGATTCTTTCAAATTATTTTTAAGGGTTTATTCCAGTTCCAGAGTATAGTGTTTGAAAGTGATCATGATCATTAAATGATAATAATAATAATAATTTGATTTTTTATGTAAGTTTTTCTGTTCATGCTAATTATTAAAAAAAAAAGTTACATACAATATTTTATTCGGTAGAAAAATGATACTTTGAAAAATATCTTAGAATTTCGTTCATTTATTAAATAAACTTTACATTAGAGTAATATCTATAATATGTTATACATAATTTTTATTTGTAATATAGGCGCATACACGACGCATCAGCTAGTGTGTCGGATGAACCTGACCTCGTTCGATCAGATACCGGAGAAGCTAACCGAGTACGCTTACGTCGAGTTCACGATGCCGGTCACCCAGGTGTCCCACACGACAGCTCGGAGTGTGAGCTTCCAAAACTTCGAGGGCGACGAGCCGCCCGAGAAGTACGTCAGGAATCTCTCGCGACACGAGTACAGGTAAGATTGAAACTTTCATACTTATACTTTACTCGGTACATTGAACTCTTTAAGCTTTAAATAATCGAACTTGAGACTGTTGTTTTGAAAGTTGATCTCTTTAATTGATAGGAATGGGTACACAAAATTTTAAGTATACACAGTGTATCTTTTGATGATTCTGACAGAGACAAATACATTTTTGCCACATTTTGTTCAATTTTGGGTTTTTTTTATAAAACTTGTTAAACTAGGTCGATTATCAAACTTTTCGACAAAGTTTAGCATAGTTATAAAACAATACACTATAGAACAGTTTGATACATAGCGGCGGAACTTTTTTTTTTATATTTCAAAACTTTTCTTAACATTGTTAAATTTTAAGGATTTTAAATTTGTTAAAATTTGGCTAAATATAGTTAATATAATTTAACTTTGCATTTCAATAATTTACTAACTTTAAAATTTTTATTAAATAGTATCTTTTTCTAAAAAACTGAAGAGACTGAGAATTTTCTCAGTTATTATGAATTTGAAAACTTAACCAAAAACCAAGAATAGTATTTAAGAAAAAGAAAAATTCAAATCTGAATTTGAAAATTAAATCTTCTCCTTTCGGGATAAAGCAACTTAATCACTGAGCCACCAAACAAACAAAAATTCGTCCAAATTTTACTATAGTTTTTTATACACATAATAATTTCAACAAATTAAACTATGTAATTATCAATTCTCAGGGTTGGCATAGAGCACACACAGGGCGAGGGACCAGGCGCGTACGTAATAGCAACCTCGACGACCCCGAGCTCGAACCTGCAGACGCCGAAGAAGACCATACCGGAGTCGAGCGGAGACGAGGGAACCGACCACGCCGCCTCCGACTCCGACTCGTCCGACTAAGCTTTCGAAAAATAAATTCGCTCGATCCAACCCCGTACTTGCTTCCTTTATTTTCTCTCTCTCTCTTGGCATTTACCGGGCTTCGAGTATTTGTGCAGGCAAAGCAAAGCGAGCGAATTCATCGTTCGAAATACCGGACGAACCAGTTGTGTTGTTTTATTGACATAGGCATCGTTGAACCGTATAAGCCCATATATTTAGCGAGGCATTATATTATTATATACAAATGAGATGAAAAAAAATTATAAATATATATATATATCGTGTTATGTAGATTATTACGAGATCTGGTGGCGTTGAAAAGTTCCAATTGACCGTAGATATGAAGTTTTATTCGCGCGCTCGGCTATTCCCTTCCCAGCCCGATTTTCGGCGTAGTTGCGCGGTAGATTTTAATTATTACGATTGATGAGGTACATACAACCGGGAGGTTTACGTTTATTTGTTCAAAATTCAAGCTGGAATCTGTGAAAAATAAAATGACAACGATAAACAAACATTTTTTTTTTCTTTCAATTCGCTTATATAGCAGCAGAATTTTCAAAAAAAGCATGGGAACAACGCGGATGATAACTGTACGTGCCTCGTTGATTCGGTGAAGCAAAGACAATACGTTTTATGTTTTTCGTGGCTTTGTTAATAATATTAATTAGTAATAAAACTGTACGTAGTGATGAAAAAAATAAAATTTACCGAGTAATAATATTATTGTATAGCAGGTATAATTCACGGTGTAGCTTTGCTGATTTTTCGCGTTCGTTCTGCAATTAATGCGCATAAGTGTCGAAGCCTCAATTTGTTTTTCGTGTCGATGTTTCCAAAGACTGTCTCGATTTTCACTTTGAATTTTCAAGCATTTAAACCACTTCGCATTTACTTTGGCTCGCCATAAGCATCTAATTTTTCGCAATCACAAATGCAGCTGAATTGAATCGAACGCATCGACTAGTCCTGTAATAAACATTGAAAAACATATATACATAAACATCGCTTGATCGTAGCGTTATAGAGTTCCTTGCTAGAAAACGACCATTTTTCCTACTCACACACGTACTGTCTATCAAACTTGCCTTCGACGTTTTTCGATCGTGTGTGTAAGATTAAAGTTTTAGCCTCGTTGTTGTTGTTGATGTTGTTGTTCTTGTTGTTGTTGTTGACGCTTATCCGGTAAATTTTAAAAATTGTACTTGAAATTATTGTAATTGAGCGCTGAATTTTACCATTGTTTACTGTCTGGTCCAAAATAGGAACTATTCCTTACGATTCCCTGTGTTTAAACATCTGAAAAAATTATTGTACTGCGTTTATTTTAATTATTATCGATTGTGTGTGTGCGTAAGAATGAGTAATACAGGTTTAAAAAAAGTTGTTAAAAATTTAAGGAAAAAAAGTATTATTTACTTTAGGAAATTGTAAACATACGAGTACCTTTACTAATTGTATTAATCGAAAGAGCCTAAATAACGATCGATCGGAGCAATATTTTCAAAGGACCACAAAAAAAAAAAAAAAAAAAAATCAGCTGAGTTTACTCTGTAAAACGAATTTGGACCACAGACTTTATTTAAGCTCTTTCCTTTGTACCAAAAGCACGCAATGCGAGCAATGCAAACCTAGTCACAGTAAGTCATTTTTAGTTTCATCCTTAAACGTATGATTTAAAAAAAAAAGTTATTCACGTCTGTCGAGTAAAATCGACGACGAAACGGCTATACCAAAGATAGGATACTAATGATAAGTAACTCGACTCGCCGACTTGAATGTCGGCCTGTCGCACCTCAAAAGTACTTTAAACAAGGTAAACGATAATGTTAAACGCTTTTGTCCCCACATATCCATGAGCACTAGATTTAAGCTAGCTGTAAGAGACTTAGGTGGGTAAGTTTCATTTGAATCGTTTTTATTTTTGTTTAAAGCATTTTTAAAAGATTCTTGAAAAAGAGCGGAAAAGAGTATGATCTAGTCAACAGTAAACTGTGAGAACTCGTCGATCTTCGATCTTCGATCTCACGTTTAAGTCATAGTTTTTAAGATAGATTTTAGCAGATAGTTGTAAGAGTTAAAAATAAGTTATGTGAAATAATTTTTTTTCTTCTTTTTAGGCTTTTTTATTTTTTTTATTTTGAGTTTTGTTTTAACTTGTGTATCTAAGTCATTATTTTAAACTAGGATGGTGACTATTGTCACTGTTATTGATATTATTTTTTACTATTGATTGTGATATTTTTTTGGTTTAAAATAAATTGTGATAAATTGATTGTTGAAAGCATTTTAAAATTTGCTTAGATTTTATCTATAGACATGTAAAACATTGATTTTTAGAATAGAGTTTAGATTTTTTTTTGTGAATTAATGCGAGATGAAAAATCTCTGGAAACAAAATGCCGATCAACTATTACTAGGAATGAGTACGAGTTTGAAAAAGTTTTATTGTCGGTGTCAAATGGAAACAAAAAATCATTGATCATTTAAATTTTAAAACCTTCAGCAAAGCTTTTTCAATTAAACTTGGAAAAACCTTGAATATAAGTAGTACTTAAGAGTCATTATGATAAGAAATAGAAATATTTTAGGTGTAATTAAAATTAATTTTGTAGAGTTGGGTTAAATTTTTTTTGTGCATTCACATTACCTGAGGTGAACAATTCCCGAAAAGGTGCAACATTAGTCGACTGATATTAAGATTTGTACAATTGAGTTTTCCAAAGCTTTACTGTTGGCTTATACTAAAACATAATGAAATTTAAAAAAATTAAACTTCAAAAATTAGGCATTTTTAACTTTGTCGCAAAATAAAAATGAAATTTCTCTTGATTTTTAAAATAAATCCTCAACAGAGCTTTTTGTTAAACTCAGATAAGTCTTAGTTGTAAATACAAACACCTTAAAAAAAAATATTTAGAATTAAAATAGGATTTGATTTTAAAAATATTTAAAATTTTTTGTTGTAAAATTATTTACCTGAGATGAAAAATCTCACGGATCGAGCAGAATGCCAGCAACTATTGTTAAGATGCGAGTAAAAAAAGTTTTATTGAGGTAATTCCCAAAATTTTAAACCTACGATAGAGCTTTTTAATTAAACTCGAAAAAAGCTTAGTTTTTAGTAACTATAAGAAAAATATATACTTTAAGAGTAAATGTATAATTTAAAATTCTAGAGTGGTAATTAAAATTTTTCATTGAGCATTCAAGATACACCCGAGATGGAAAAAGCTCATAAGCGTAAAGTCGTGAATTACACTATTAGGAATGTAAACTAGTTTTAAAAAGCTTTATTGTTGGTATACAATAAAGATTAATGATAAAAAAGTGCCAGCATTTCGAAAGTTAAGCATTTTCAACGGTAAATATTTGCTGTATGAAAAGTTTACTTGAAAAAAATTAATCTCTACTATTGAATTCGGAACCCTCATTGAAACAATTCATCAAACTTGTAAAAGTATTGTTTAAGAGTGCATGGTAGTTATCGTAAGAAACAAAAATATTCTAGTAGTAAATATAAAATTTAATTTTGTAGAGTAGTATTGATATTTTTTTTTAATTTGTTCATTTTTACTACATGAGATGAAAAATCTCATGCTGGTGCAAAAGTGGTCGACTGATATTAAGAGTAGATATACGGAGTTTACAAAAGCTATATTGTTGGTTTAAAATAAAACATAATTATAAAAAAAATTGACCTTCAAAAACTAAAGATTTGTGACAATGCTTAAAATATGAAAAGCAAATTTCTCAGTGAAAAAATCATTTTCATTAAGTTTTCAACCTTCAACATAGCTTTTTCACTAACCTTGGAAAAGTCTTAGATGTATGTATTAATAAGAATAAAATATACTTTAGTAGTATAAGTATAAAATTTAATTTTTTAGAGTAGCAATTACAATTTTTCGTTGCGCATTATTGCTACCCTAGATAAAAAAAAGCCATGAGGGTACAATTAATGTGGAAACCACTATTAGGAATATATAGTTTAAAAAAGCTTTATTGTGGGTAAAAAATAAAAACTCATTTTTAAAAACTCAAAATTTTCAATATTATTAATAATGCAAAAGAAAAAAATAAATTTATATGAAAAAATTGACTTTTTGAATCTTGAACCTTCAATAGAGCTTTTTCATCAAACTTAAAAAAGTCTAAGTCTTAAGTAATCCTTAAAAGTAAGAAATAAAACAAAGTTTAGGATAATATGCAAAAAAAAAAGTTTTTAATTTGGTGTTTAGTATTTTGTTCCGCATTCAACCGCCATGAGACGAAAAATCTCATTGGTCCCCATTCTCCGAAAGCTGATGCGAAGATAATACGAGTTTGAAAAGCTTTATTGTCGGTGTAGAGTAAAAGGTATTTACTTGTAAAACGAAAAGCAAATTTATCTTCAATAATCAATTCCTTGAATTCAAAACCTTCAATAGAGCTTTTTCTTTATAAACTTTAAAAAGTCTTAGTTGTAAGTAGTACTTAAGAGTCGTTAAGATAAGAAAAAAATATATTTTAGCTTTAAAAATTAAAATTTAATTTAGCGTTTAAATTTTTTGTTGTACTACATCAAATTAAAAATCTCAACTTTCCAAAAATCAGTAAACTTATAATTTTGTAAAATCAGAAACAAATTTTTCTGTAAAAAATACCTTCAATAGAGCTTTTTATAAAGCTTGCAAAAGTAACATTTAAGAGTGCACAGTTTCAAGACTTGTAAGAGTACACAAGTCCCGATGTTAAATAGAAAAATACTAGTCCTCCGTCGTAAAAATTGTCCAACGTACAACCTATAAAAACACATTATTCACACATTGTGCTTTAATCATTTACCTAAAATAAAAAACCGCGAAAATCGGGTCAGTCTTTAACTTTAATTTTACGATGTTCCATTTTAGGTGTAGTGACTCTTATCAAATGTATTGATCTTGTAAAATTCGTGTGAATGTGTGTGTACGTTCTCGTTGTGACCAATAAAAATAAAGTATTAAAAATTATATCGAGTATAAGAATAATAACAATAATAATAAATACATAATTAAATTTATTATAGTAGAGTTTTTACGGGTTTCGACAAAACTCGAAACCCTCGAGTTTTCCAGCTTGTGATCTCAGTACCGTAATCGTGCACGATTGCCAGAACGAACGAACAAACGAAAAATTTAAGCTAATTATGTAGTTCTTAGCTAATTATTGCAACAAAAAAGCACCCTGTACCTACCCCAGCGAGATTATATCATAAAAAAAATTAAATTAGATTTTAAAAAAAGTATAAAAATTTAGTGTACGAGTTGTGTAAGATTTAAAAAACGAGATTACCTGATAAAGTAAATAAATATGCGCAAATTAGTACACACCTCAGAGAGATTATAAATAGTAATTAGCTTTCCAATATTCAAACCTATTAGTTTTTGCCAAAATGAGCTTTTTCCGTGTGCGTGATTGGCAGAAAGTTTGTATATGTATAACCAAAACAGTAAGTCATAAATGAAATTAATGTTCACATTGACCCAACGGTGGAGTACTGTGAAATGTTACCGGACTTGACGTAGCGTAACACTGACGTGTACCACACACTGATAAGAGTGAAAATTAAATAAATAAAAAATAATAATTAGTTACGTAAGTGTATTGTTAAATATATCATGTATAACTGGATAACGAAATCATGAAAATGATGTCGAACAAGTATCTTGCCTGACTACTAAAAAATCACTTGTAATAATAAATTGCACTATAAATAAAAGAAAGAAAAAATAAATAAATTATTATTATTCAAACTAGCTTCTACTGTAAACAAGTTGAGTTGTAAATGTAAGTTACGTAACTGTAGATTTTTCAAAGTTAGAAGTAATTTGAAAAATTTACCAAATAATGCTTCGTTATGTACCTAAATTCACAACAAAGTCTTTCGAAGTATTCAAGCATTTAATAAAAATCCTCGTGACATTTTGTTGTGTACACTTACGCGTCTGCGTGCGTGTAACGATAAAAGTTTATTGATACCTAAAAAAAAAATGTATTAAATTGAGAAAAAAAAAAAACCGTAACCTAGCTGTGCTTATTTGTTATTAATTTTAAAGATTAGATCTAATTTGCAAGCTGCATCAGTTAATAATACGCAAAAACCCTGTATTGTTACTACATATGTATCGAAGTGCGCTTTCCGATCAATTTTCATTGATCAATTATCAATCAATTATCGTATCGATTAAAAGTATAAATACTCTGTTGAATACATCAGTAATATATGGTATCTATAATATAATTGAAAATTAATTCGATTTAAAAAAACAAACCTATCGATTGCGCGCTGGCACATTCCAGGTAAAGAAAGTACGTAAATGAAAAAAAAAAAAAAAATCCTTTATAAATATATAAATAAGCATTATATCATTATATAAATATACGATTCCAAGGCAATGAAATATTATTAGTAATAATTATGAATGCAAAAGTTATTAAACGGTGTATAATGTTTGCTCAACGTATAAATAAAAATTTCGAGGAAAAAAATATGTATATCACAGTATATAAAAAAAGTGTAAGTAAAAACAAGCCTGTATATGTATATCACGAAACCATAGCTCTGTATACTCCGTTTTGAACTTTCTTTTCGTGCGCGAAAAGAAAACAAAGAAAAAAAAACTATCAGAAAAAAAATTAAAAAAAATCAATGAGAATGATGTATTCTTGTGTATGTATCATACAGCGAGAGAGTATATAATTATAATTATAAAAATATTAACTTGGCGAAATATACATAAAAAATTTAGCGCGTTATTCGAAAATTAAAAAACCAAAAAGCAAATGTAATTGATGATGAAAGGAATATACCCAGGAGGCAGAAAATAATCCCAATGTCGGCTGGAAATTGATAATCGATAAATTCTATGTATCGATAAATAATATAAAATTGTTTAAGAGTCATTACTGTTTTTATTTACTTTTCTCCTAAAAATCATTCATAAAAAAACTTTATTTACAATGATTTTTTATTTTCTATTATTATTATTATTATTATTTATTATTATTTTTTTTAAGCTTTTAATTTTTTTTAGTTAATATTGTCTGCAGGTATTTTATAACTTGTAATTAATACCGTGTGAAAAATTTTCAGCAAGATATGAATTAATTTATTGTTTTTTTCTAGAAATTTAATAAATAATTTAGATAATAAACGAGTGCATATTGATACAAATAATTTTTTCAGATTATTTAGTACATGTAGGGAGCCGTACTTTGTCTGTTCGTTGGTTAAACGATTTGTTTAGAATCTCAGAAATTCTTTGCCTCATTACCCACTTGCCTAATAACAAAGATTTTTTTTTTTAATTTCTCAGTCAATTTCTTAACAGGTTAGAAAACACCTGTTGAGGTAGGCAGCACTCTTAAACAAACAAAACAAAACAAAAATTGGAACGGTTCTTCAGGTAAAGTTCTCACTTCAGGCCTTCAAAATTATCCACAAACTTAAAGATTTTAGGTTAGAAGGAAAATTAATCGTTGACAAAAAAGTAAAAAAATCAAAAAAAAAAAGGAAAAAGTATTCAAAGTCGCAGCAACACACGGAGTTACTGTCAAAAAAATAAAAGAAGAGAAGAAACTACATTGGTCATCGTTTATCGTAAGTACCCAAGAGTAACAATTAAAATGAAAATCCTAAAACCGAGAGTGACCAATCAAACTCTTGTTTGGAGAGCGAAGGAAAAAGAGATTCTAAAGGCGACCTTCGCTCTCCTTAAACCATTTCGGAAGTTACCTTCTTTAATCGAGGAGCTCTTTTTTTAATCAACAAAAGACTCTTTTTTTAAATTAGTGCTTTTTTGTTTACGGGAACTGGTTTATTGATAGAAATAAACTTGTTAGTCAGGATCAAAAATCCCAAGTTCAAGCTCCCCACGTGTAACGTCAGTACATATATTTTGTGTTTGCAAACTTTTTTTTTTCATGATTATTATAAATTTAAATAAATTCACAGAATCTAAGTAAGTAATTTAAAAAAAAAAATTTTTTTAAGTAAGACATTTTACTCCTGAAATGATCAGGTCATCATCATTGGTCTAGAACATAGAAATAAATAATGGTCACTTGTATTAAACATATTTACTGCATAATAAATTCAAATCAGTGATAAAATTTTTTTTAACTGGTGAAATTCCTTGATTTTTGTCATAAATTTTTTAAAATTTTTATATACAAACTCTGTGTATGATGAAATAAGTCATCTCTCTCAAATTTAATAATTTCTAAGTAGTTAGATGCACTGATAGATGCTAATTTTTGCTGAAAAAGAAGGATAAGAAATTAAATTTTCACCCCATGGTTTAATCTGGTTTCGTAAAGCTTAAAAATTGGAAAATGAAAAAAAAAACTGATTTAATTTTCAAACCACTTGAACAAATAAACAAAATAAGTTGAAAGGTACAGTAATTTGAAGTTAATGATACTTCACCTCATATTCAAACACATCACTATTCAATTTCCATAGACTTTCAGTAAACGACAGCGGCGAGTTCCTTTTAAATTTACCGATTTCTAAATCAAGATGAAATTTCTTCATTCCCGTTGGAGGTCAGCATCATCCATTTGTTAGGATTTTGCAAACCAATCGCGTGTAGCCTCATCCTTGATATCTTCCCTAATCCATCATAATTTGCCACCAATCCTCCGTTAAAACGAACCATTGTATTCAAATCCGAATGTGTGCAGTGCGTTAGGTTTAGACTGCTGCGAAGTGAAAATCCGCCTCGTATCCGAGAAGCGCCGCGGCGAATTAAATTATGAACTCAATTCGTTTTCCCATCGCCGAGCTGTTTCTTTCGTGCGCACCCGACATCGTTACAATAACAAATTGAAACATCCTATTTTGAGTCTTCTATAACGTATCTTTATCCACTTGTTAAGATCGTAAAAAAAGTTGTTGGTGAATATCTAACTTTCAGACTGATTATCTTTATTTAAATTTTTAAGTTTTGGCGCCAATAATTTTATAAAAAGTCTTTCTTTATTAATTGTATTTACATAGTTTCATCATTTTACTTGTTTTTTTTTTTTTTTTTTTTTTTTTTCAAACCAGGTGTGCATTTATTTTTTCATTTAATTTATCTAAAACTGTTCTTTTTAAGATAGTCTACGTAGTAATTTTTTTTTGTTTTTTACTGTATTTTTAAATCTGAAAACTAAAATAATAAAAATACTTTGAACATGCAATATTTTTTTGCAAATTAATTTTTTTTTATTTTTTAAAATACTAGTAATCAGTGCTAATGTTTTGCAAAAGTTTAAGAAAGAAAATAAAATATTTGTCTGCACGCTTAGAATTGATTTTCATTGATGCGTTGGAGAAAAAAGTTAGGATTTTTAGAGGGTTGAAAATTCCTGAAAATCAGATAATTTCTAAACGTGTAACCTAATCAAAATATTAAAAAATGTATTGTTCAAAAACCATCCTGTAGACTAAAGAAAAATGTTTACTAAAGAATTAAATTTTTTTTGTTCTTTTGTACCATTAAACTTACTCCAATTTTTTCGGTTCATAGCTCTAAATTGAGATTTCACTATCAGGTACTTGAAATATATTTTTTAAAAAAACAAAAAAATATTTAAAACACAAAATCTTCAAAACTATAAGATCTTGAAAATATTTTTCTCGCCAACGAAAAACCAAATCAGTTGTATCGAGCCTGAAATCTCCCCATCTTCGGTAGTTTCCCCCTTATCAAAGTCACGCACCCCCAGCTCGACGTAGTCTCGGGCGAGCGCTGTAGTGAATGGAAATACTAATGGGTTCTTTCCAGCCGCGGAACGATCGATAAGCAGACCTTATGGTGTGTACCGGCATCTTTTACGGAGAAAACAAGTAATAAAAAAAAGGAAGAATCACGACCCTAGACTACGGGTCAGATCGATCTCGTAGTTCCGAACAGATTTTATGGGTTTGACAATCGTAAAACTCAAAAACACTATCTTCCAAATTCTTTTTTATCGCATTTGTACAGAATTTTAATTTTTAAACTACCTCATTTTTATACTACGTTCCAAGAATTCAAATCATTATTTTCTTAGCCATGATCCAAACCCCTCGAAATAGATACTTCCCAAAACAACATCGCAGTTGGGAAAATTACCATTTGTCATCCTCGGCAGCGGACTTAAAAATAAATATTTTTTTGCGCTTTGTAAGTACACGTTTGAATTAGCATGAGAATAACGAGAGCCGCTTTGAAAAAGCAAAGCCACGGAACCAGGAAGTCCAGGCGCGGCGGGTAGATAGATCAAAAAAGGTTAAAACACCTCGACTGTGCGCGGTGCATCCAGCAGACAAAGATTGAGCGATGATAACCGAGATAAAGAGCGATTTTGTGTTTGATGAAGGAGATCCTAAAGTAGGAAGAGAACGAGAATTAAACGTTGAAGTCATCTCGCTCGCGCCCACACTGCGCGCCTCTGTCCAATGGGTTACATTTATCATTTCGCTCTCGGAGTAATGCCGTATCTCCACTAGCGTGCGCTTACTTTTACTGATTGTTTTTTTAAGTTTATTGTTAGGATATGTCTTGATGAATTTTAGAGATGCTGGATGAAATATTCTGGTTTTTAAAAATTTAGAAAAAATTCAATTCTTGAAGTTGTTTCTAAATACCGTTTAAAATTTGAAACCACCATTTTTTTTCTTAAAATTTGAAAATTACAAAATCAATATAAATTTTGAAAGTTCCTAAGGTATCTAAAGATCAAACTGCAGTGAGCGGCTTAGTATCGGACTGATAAACCAAACGTTGAAGCTTCGAAGCTTACTTGGTCCCGTTTTAAATAATCGAATTAAAAGAAAATTTATCTCAAGGATTTTGCTTTTTGAAAAAAACGGACATCTTTTTTGCAACTTTGGAGTAATACTTTTTTGTATTTATTGATGAATTTAGTTTGAAGGATAAGGAAACTAATTAAAACTAGATTTTAGAATTCATTAATAAATTTGTATAATAAATTAAAATTTTTTAAAACTCATTTTTATGAAAAAAAAAGTGGTTATAAATAAAATTTTCTATAAAAATAAATTTTTTATAGTACGTTTATCTTTTCTTTAGCATTATAAAAATGTTATAAACATAGACATTCAGTTTTGCATCTGATAACAAAAGTAATACTTAAATTAATACTTAACTTTAATCGCTAAAGAACTTATCTAGTCTGAGTCGTAATAAAAACAATCTTTTTTACAAACACTTAGCATCGACTTAAAGATTAAAAATCATAATCAAAGAAAAAAGCTTTAATTTATATATATTATAAACTTAAATTATTTAAACTAAAAGAAAAAAAAAAAACCTTTTTTCAGTGTTAAGGTAGTTCACCCATAATACCAAAAGTCTCAAATTTTTATAAATTTGGTGGATTTACATTCTTTATGACTAGTTAAATCAAATTCTGCAAAAAAAAAAACATAAAGCGGTGTTAATTTTCGAGATATTGATGTTCAAACAAGGCACTTTTTCACGATTATAGGGAAAATTCGGAAAAAACTTAAGATTTTTGAAGACTGTAAAGTGAATAATACTGATGAAGGTCTAAAAAAACAATATGTTATACTTTGAATTATGAGAAACAACTTGCAAATTTAAAAAATAGGGCAAGCGGTGCTAACTTTTGAGAAAAATAGAAATGACTCCGAAAAATAAGCCAAAAATAGTTGAGTTTCCATACTTTAACTTTTCTAACTTTTTTATTTTGAATATATTTTTGTGATAGACAGTTGATTTTAATAAATAATACATAGATCTCGATACTATTTTAATGTAGAGATCTTGGTTTTATTAGTAAATAGCAATAAAATGCTATAAATATTTGTAGGTCAGTTTGAGAACCACTGACACGGGTGAAGTACCTTAAAAAATAAAAAAATTTTCTTTTTTTTGTAAAAAACGAATGACTATAAGAGACGCAGTTTGGTATCTGATATCGAATATAAAAGTAATCCTTTGATCGCAACAGGAATTTGTTTCGTCTGAGTTGTAATAACAACAATCAACTTAATAAACTCATATTGTCAACTGCATGAAAAAAAAGTATTAATGCGCGTGCAAAATATTCTCTCCGAGAATTCATACATTTCAAAAAGGAACAAAATACTTTTTTTGAACCTTTTCAAAAGCATACATTAATCCAGTCTGTAAAAGATAAAAATTTATGCTATATAAATATCATCGACAAAATATAAGTAATATCAGCTTCACACAAAAGTTCTAAAGTAAAAATAAATTTAAATGAAAATTTTTAAAATTGACAAATAAAACATTATTTAACATCAGTCAGAATCTACAAAGAATGAACTGAAACAGAGTTTTCTATCTAACACTAAAAAATAATATCTATAACGCAACAGGAAATTATCTTATCAAAGTTTTATAACAAGGATCTACTCTAAAAACATTATTATCAACGAATAGTTTCAAATAATAAATTTTTTACAATTTCTATATTGAATTTCGAAAAATTTATCGCATATTGGAAAAATTCAATTCGAGACAAAACGAAAATCCCACATGAAACTCCAAAAAAACATCTAAGTATATAAAGGTGCTCTATTTATTTCAAAAGTATTTTTCAAATTTTGTATTCCACACAATGCAATATCAAATTTAAAAAATATAATGATACACATTATTTCTACCTAAAACCAGACATTTAATTTATTAAACAAATTATCATTTGCAATCTAGTCAATTATTCCCCCCAAAAAAAAAGTTCTATTTTGACAAAAAAAAAAAAAAAACTGAGTTTAAAAACAGATACCCAAATGTTTTCCCAAGTCAACATTACAAAAAAAAAAAGATCAGCCGGTGGAGCACCGACCTTAACAGCTCGGTTCGCTTTAGGTGCATTCACAGTGGCCGTGGACTTGAAAAATTTTGATAATTAAGTCAAGCTACCGTGTAGTCATCGGCTAATAGGAATATAGATTAAAATAATATTCCGAGGTAATTATAAAATTCGCAACACGTTGCGTCGGAATGTACGCGACACGCATGAAAATGATGAAGAAGTAAATCGAAAAGTCAATTACTTCTCGAACTCCTCTTCTTTTTTACTCAAAACTATTATATGGAGTTTGGACTTACCGTGCCGCACCTAACAGTTTATGTTGCAGTAATCACAACTCGACTACCCGAACGAAGATAAATTTTAGCCCAAAATTTGTCTCGAATAAAGTAACAACCGGAGCATTTGCGGTGAGAATTATGAATTTTTGCTACGGCAATATTTGTGTAAATGACCTTTGTTACTCGGGGGTAGAATCCACGGGGTTGGAAAAATATTTCTCGACACACCAGCCTCGAATAAAATGACCCCTGCAAACCTTTTATTAGCTAAATATTTTTACTTATTTTATTCGCGGCAGATGCGTCGTGAAATTTTTTTTCGCCCCCGTGGATCAACGCTTTGGTAGTTTAAGTCATTTTTACTTCTATTGCCGCAGGTTAAAATCATAAAAAAAGTTTTTGTTGAGCTAAAAAAATCGAGCAAGCTGAGCCGTGAGCTTCGAACTAGCCGAAACGATTCTCGGTTGAGACGATCTAACCGAGCAACTTAGGTAGATGCGGCATGGTTCAAACGAGAATCGTTTGGCGTTCTCGGTTTGCTCGGCTCGACCATGAACCGTCTCGGCCGCCACGGCGTACTCGCCTCGACCAAGAACCGTCTCGTCTCGGCTTGCTCGGTACGGCGCGGCTCGACCGTGGCTTGTTCGGTGCGGCGCGGCTTGGCTCGGCCGCGGCTCGGTTCGTCTTGGCTCGTCCGCGGCTCGGTTCGTCTTGGCTCGTCCGCGGCTCGGCGCGGCTTGGCTCGGCCGCGGCTCGGTTCGTCTTGGCTCGTCCGCGGCTCGGCTCGGCTTGGCTCGTCCGCGGCTCGGCTCGGCTTGGCTCGACCGCGGCTCGGCTCGGCTTGGCTCGTCCGCGGCTCGGCTCGGCTTGGCTCGTCCACGGCTCGGCCGCCGCGGCATACTCGGTCACTCGGCTCGGCGCGCCGCGGCATACTCGGTCTCTCGGCTCGGCGCGCCGCGGCATACTCGGTCTTTCGGCTAGGATACCGTACGTAGTGATAATTACGCATTAGAGATGATTTCCCCAGGAAGTTTTGATTCCGGAGGGGTCAGGGCGGACACCTGGTGCACCTGGTGGTAATTACGCCATGGAGATGATTTCCCCAGGAAGTTTTGACTCCGGAGGGGTCAGGGAGGACACCTGGTGGTAATAACGCCTTAGAGATGATTTCCCCAGGAAGTTTTGACTTCAGAGGGGTCAGGGCGGACACCTGATGCACCTGGTGGTAATTACGCCTTGGAGATGATTTCCCCAGGAAGTTTTGATTCCGGAGGGGTTAGGGCGGACACCTGGTGCACCTGGTGGTAATTACGCCTTGGAGATGATTTCCCCAGGAAGTTTTGATTCCGGAGGGGTTAGGGCGGACACCTGGTGCACCTGGTGGTAATTACGCCTTGGGGATGACTTCCCCAGGAAGTTTTGACTCCGGAGGGGTCAGGGCGGAAACCTGGTGCACCCGGTGGTAATTACGCCTTGGAGATGATTTCCCCAGGAAGTTTTGACTCCGGAGGGATCAGGGCGGATACCCGGTGCACCTGGTGGTAATTACGCTTTGGAGATGATTTCCCCAAGAAGTTTTGACTCCGGAGGGTCAGGATAAATAGTTGGTGTGCTTGGTAGTAACTACACTCCAAAGATACTCTTCTTACCGAACAGAAAAGGAAGCTCAACTGTACGACGGCCCTCGCTAGTTCCCCCGTAATTCTAGCCAGGTCCTAGCAGGGCTGAGCAAGAATTATAATGTTGCACTACTGCGAGCCTAGCAGGCAGACTTATTTTAGTAATAAAATGAATTTTTTTTTATTATTTAGTTTTATCATAGTAATTAAATGAATTTTTTTCGTTATTAATCCAGTCGGTGAAGCTGAAAGTGCACTTAAATAAAGTGAAGTTATAATTCTCTCCTAATATATTGGATTTGTACGAAAATTTGTTTTCGATGTCTTTTGAGGGTCCAGATTACGCATCTGATTTTTAATTTTAAATTTGATGACTCTAATAAGGTCTCTACTCAAATAAAGTTAATTTGAAATTTTTGCCCCATACATCTGACTCGTAATAAGTTTTGTGTATTGGGATCTCTAATGCTCCTCATTTTGAATATGACCGTAGTTTTTTATTTTACCCTGAATGAAGTTTACTTATATTAGGTTAAATTTTTCTTTGTTCTCAATCTATATTAGAACAATCAGAAATTTTGTATACACCTGTTTTCAGGGGGGCTGATTACAAGTATTACTTTGAATTTTTAATTTACCTCAATATTTAAGAACACTTAAATAAGGTGAAATTATAATTCGCACCTAATACATTGGATTTGTTCGAAAATTTCTATTCTTTTGCTTTTGAGGGTCCAGATCATGAATCTGACCTTCAATTTGAATCTAATGACTCTAATAAGGTCTATAGTTAAATAAAGTTAATTTGAAATTTTTGCTCCATAAATCGAACCGTAATAAGTTTTTTGTACTGGGATGTCAAAGGTTGCTCATTTTGGCTATGTATGTATCTGTATTCGAATAAGCCAAGACATTTGGACGACTTTTTTTGTTTTTTTCATCAGTTATATGGTTGTAGATTTTTGTTTTAAAATATTTTAGATTAATTTTATACTCTAAATAAAGTTTAATCATTTACGGAATATCATAATATCATAATATTTGATATTATTGAATATATTTGTCTATGCACGAGCGAGCGAAGTGAGCGAGCGTTTTATGCTAGTTAACATTTACTTAAATGAAATGCTCAAGAACATACATACTTATGACATATATAGGTATACTCCAAGCAGGCGCAGAGTCGCGAGTCAGGTGCTTGCAAAGATTCGTGGTTATGTCAGCTGATAGTTGATGCCGTACTATATATCAATATATGTATAACAATATTATAGTACTTTTACCTTTTCTTTTTTTCAAAAATCCTGCAACCGTAAGCTTTTATTTAAAAAACCGACTACTAAGATTCTTAGCTACCGGCTCATATTTTTTTTCTAAACTCTCTGCATATTTGAGTAGGTTAACGTAAAGCAACAAATATTTATTATTTCGTCTCGGTGGAAATGTCCTTCAATTATCACCAAATGTCCCCCCTGACCCCTCCGGAGTCAAAACTTCCTGGGGAAATCATCTCCAAGGCGTAATTACCACCAGGTGCACCAGGTGTCCCCCCTGACCCCTCCGGAGTCAAAACTTCCTGGGGAAATCATCTCCAAGGCGTAATTACCACCAGACGCATCAGGTGTCCGCCCTGACCCCTCTGGAGTCAAAACTTCCTGGGGAAATCATCTCCAAGGCGTAATTACCACCAGGTGTCCTCCCTGACCCCTCCGGAATCAAAACTTCCTGGGGAAATCATCTCCAAGGCGTTATTACCACCAGGTGTCCGCCCTGACCCCTCCGGAATCAAAACTTCCTGGGGAAATCATCTCCAAGGCGTAATTACCACCGGGTGCACCAGGTTTCCGCCCTGACCCCTCCGGAGTCAAAACTTCCTGGGGAAGTCATCCCCAAGGCGTAATTACCACCAGGTGCACCAGGTGTCCGCCCTAACCCCTCCGGAATCAAAACTTCCTGGGGAAATCATCTCCAAGGCGTAATTACCACCGGGTGCACCAGGTTTCCGCCCTGACCCCTCCGGAGTCAAAACTTCCTGGGGAAGTCATCCCCAAGGCGTAATTACCACCAGGTGCACCAGGTGTCCGCCCTAACCCCTCCGGAATCAAAACTTCCTGGGGAAATCATCTCCAAGGCGTAATTACCACCAGGTGCACCAGGTGTCCGCCCTAACCCCTCCGGAATCAAAACTTCCTGGGGAAATCATCTCCAAGGCGTAATTACCACCAGGTGCATCAGGTGTCCGCCCTGACCCCTCTGAAGTCAAAACTTCCTGGGGAAATCATCTCTAAGGCGTTATTACCACCAGGTGTCCTCCCTGACCCCTCCGGAGTCAAAACTTCCTGGGGAAATCATCTCCATGGCGTAATTACCACCAGGTGCACCAGGTGTCCGCCCTGACCCCTCCGGAATCAAAACTTCCTGGGGAAATCATCTCTAATGCGTAATTATCACTACGTACGGTATCCTAGCCGAAAGACCGAGTATGCCGCGGCGCGCCGAGCCGAGAGACCGAGTATGCCGCGGCGCGCCGAGCCGAGTGACCGAGTATGCCGCGGCGGCCGAGCCGTGGACGAGCCAAGCCGAGCCGAGCCGCGGACGAGCCAAGCCGAGCCGAGCCGCGGTCGAGCCAAGCCGAGCCGAGCCGCGGACGAGCCAAGCCGAGCCGAGCCGCGGACGAGCCAAGACGAACCGAGCCGCGGCCGAGCCAAGCCGCGCCGAGCCGCGGACGAGCCAAGACGAACCGAGCCGCGGACGAGCCAAGACGAACCGAGCCGCGGCCGAGCCAAGCCGCGCCGCACCGAACAAGCCACGGTCGAGCCGCGCCGTACCGAGCAAGCCGAGACGAGACGGTTCTTGGTCGAGGCGAGTACGCCGTGGCGGCCGAGACGGTTCATGGTCGAGCCGAGCAAACCGAGAACGCCAAACGATTCTCGTTTGAACCATGCCGCATCTACCTAAGTTGCTCGGTTAGATCGTCTCAACCGAGAATCGTTTCGGCTAGTTCGAAGCTCACGGCTCAGCTTGCTCGATTTTTTTAGCTCAACAAAAACTTTTTTTATGATTTTAACCTGCGGCAATAGAAGTAAAAATGACTTAAACTACCAAAGCGTTGATCCACGGGGGCGAAAAAAAATTTCACGACGCATCTGCCGCGAATAAAATAAGTAAAAATATTTAGCTAATAAAAGGTTTGCAGGGGTCATTTTATTCGAGGCTGGTGTGTCGAGAAATATTTTTCCAACCCCGTGGATTCTACCCCCGAGTAACAAAGGTCATTTACACAAATATTGCCGTAGCAAAAATTCATAATTCTCACCGCAAATGCTCCGGTTGTTACTTTATTCGAGACAAATTTTGGGCTAAAATTTATCTTCGTTCGGGTAGTCGAGTTGTGATTACTGCAACATAAACTGTTAGGTGCGGCACGGTAAGTCCAAACTCCATATAATAGTTTTGAGTAAAAAAGAAGAGGAGTTCGAGAAGTAATTGACTTTTCGATTTACTTCTTCATCATTTTCATGCGTGTCGCGTACATTCCGACGCAACGTGTTGCGAATTTTATAATTACCTCGGAATATTATTTTAATCTATATTCCTATTAGCCGATGACTACACGGTAGCTTGACTTAATTATCAAAATTTTTCAAGTCCACGGCCACTGTGAATGCACCTTTTGGCGCGAGCTGCAGCCAGCAATAAAATCCATCTCGCTCTCGCGGTCGATCGGCGCGCGCGTCCTTCTCCCCCCCGCGGAAAAGTGCAGCACTACCACCTAAGCGCACCAGCCCGCACACACAAGCGCCAGGCAGCTCTCAGCTGTTTCGTGTTTACAGCAAACAAAGACCCGAGAGAGCTGCGCAGTTCGGAGCTGGACGCCGAGCGGCTCGCTCAGAGGCCCGCATTCGCTCGCTCGCTCTACCCCGCAACGCGCCTGCAGTCTTTTTTTTTTTTTTTTTCTCTCTCTCTCTTTCGTTTTGTCCCCTTTTTTATTTTTCGTCTCTCTCCTGGCAAGTGCAGTGCAAGTTTGGTGGTGCAGGTGTGTTTTGTGTTTGACAAGTGTCAGTGCGTCTGTGCTGCAGCTGACGGAGCCAACAGACGAAAGACAGTGAGTACCCTGCCCTGGGGATGATGATGCTCGAATCCTCCTGCGTAACTACCCGAGGGGGGCAGGTGCATCGCGTCGCGGGGTGGCTGCCGAACTGGATGTAACCAGTTACCTACGGTGTCATTGATTTCTGCTCCGCGCATGGAGAGATATTTTTCGCTTTTCTGGCGGATGTAACCTCAATTTTCGATAAACATGAATGTTTGTTAGTACGAGGGAAATTTATGTACCCAGTGGGAGTTGATGTCAGTGCAGTATGGTTAGGACGACCGATGAAGTACACTGTTGGTAACTAGGACCCAATATTATTGATTTTGACTGCTGCATTGTGTGTTATGAAAAACTAAACGCACGATACGCACACTCTTACTATAATGCAAATCAATGTTTACAATGAATAATGTAAATCAAATAAAAATAGTAAGATAAAAGCTTATCAACAAACCAGGACAATGTAGATAATAGACTATCAATACAATAGACGGATTTTTAACTTTTTTACAGTACTGACACAATGTTTAGTCGAATCATTTTATACTGTTGGTATTAAATTGCAATAAAAACTTTCAGAAGATACCGGTTATCTATCATTTTATTAGGAGTTAAAAAACTTAAATTAGATTATTTAGTTTTCGAAAAATCCAATTAAAGCTTTCCAATTTTCGATTGATTTTCATTTATGTCAGGTCTTTTGTACTTTACCCAAACCATTTTTGTGGCTTTCATGACTAACAATATAAATAAAAAATATTTTTTATAAAATTTTCGGTTCACGCACGCTTTTGAGCCGGTATTTCGACACAGTAAGCTCCTTTGTGTCGCACGTCCGATAAGCGCGAATCGAATCATCCGCACCGAGGGACGTAAGGCGATAAGGTCGAGTTGGAAAAATCTCGCGTCGACATTGTAATAAATCAGTCCTGATTGGCCATTGACAATGAAAACCGATGCTTTAAGTGCTTTTTCTCCTCGCGTATAGTAGTAGCTTGGTACGCGTACGTGAGCATCTCGGCTGCACTTTCTTTTTAATCCGACTTCGTCACGTGTGAGAAGCGCGCTTTTCGTAATTATCTAATTCCAAACGCGTGTACCCGCGCTTTTTACGTAGTCACGTTTTGTTTGGCTTTTCGATGAGAGTTTACCAACGCGTGTTAACTGTGGATTGATTAATGGTTTTCTTGGGTTGTCGTTCTTTCTCTCAGCAACAAGTTTGAGACTTTTTTAAATTATTGACGACAAGAGTAGAGATTGTAAGATTTAAATTTTAATATGGCTTTTTTTAGGCACTAAAATGGTGTAAATTTAGTGTATTCATTTTTCTGAATTATTTGATTAAAGTAATTGAAGTAGTAGTAACAAAGTAAAAAATTTTTTTACTTTGGTTGAAATTTTTTTTTAATCTATCATTAAAAAATAGACAGTCACTAGGGGAGAACCGGGTAATTCGGGCAGCCGGGCTATTCGGGCAGTTGTCAATATTTCAAAGAATTTATACGAACTAGCTTAAAAAAAATTAGCAAGTGATAAGGTAGGTTTTATTTCATGATTTTACAAAAAAACCAAGTTAAAATAATAATTTTTATTGTTAATAAAAATAAAAACTGTCCAAACTGCCCGAATAGCCCGGAATTCCTTACTGCCCGAATAGCCCGCTCGCCTTTACAATTTCAAGAAGAGAAAAATTCAACAAATATACATCTAATAAGTTACCTATTGATGGATTTTATTATTTTAATACATAAAGATTGATTTGTCAACAATCAAAAGTCTGCTGCACTGGTTTTAATGTAAAATTATTTAAATGCCCGAATAGCCCGCACGAAACTGCCCGAATAGCCCGCGTCACTGCCCGAATAGCCCGGCTAAAATAATCTCAGTTTGTATCATTTATTAATTTTTATATCATCAGTTAAGTGCTGAGTTTTTTTATACTTATTCTCAAACAGTTAATTTACAAAAATAAACTGTTACCAAGTGCAAAAATTAATAAATTTTATTTTTATTAAATAAAGTTTGTGTAGCTGGCTCAAACTGCCCGAATTACCCGGCTCTCCCCTAATGTCTTCAACTTAAAATGATAGCAAGAGGTTTAAAAAAAATTTTGTTCAACAATGAAATTTATAATAATACTGTAAAATGCAAAAACTCATTTTCTGTAGAAATATCAAGAAATTAATTAAACTTCAAAATTATTCATTAAAAAACCAATTTATTTTGTAATTACATTGAAGTGAAAATGAGCAATAGGAATGATCAGTTAGGATGAAACGTCTACGATTGAACGAAAAATTAAAAATTTTGAAAATAGAATCAAAAATATATAAAAAAAAAGTTTTTATTATTTTTTTAAATTGAAGGCATCTACAAACAAAGCTGTTGAAGTTTTATTTCAAACGTTGAATCGAATGACTTCTTTAAGAAGTTTCCAAACGGTGATTGTAACTTCATATCCACTGAAAAAATTACTTTAATAGTTTATATTTATATAGTACGGGTGTGACATCGTCAGCAGGGCTTATTTAAAGGACCGAAGGCATTACCTTAAGAGCCCGGGTGACGAGCTACACCAGTACATTACTACGTTTTATAGTACTTTAATATCCGGTTTAGAGTCTAGAGCACTATAAAAACTTTCGACCGACCCGTAACCTTCCATCTCGCATTCCCAAAATAACAAAAAAAACTACCTCCCTAACCTTTTCGCCCCCCCCCCCTCTAATTAAAAAACTCCATCCGACAGAAATAAAAAACCGGCTCGTTTCCATGGAAAAAACAGAAAAAGCGGGGGGGGGAGGAGCGGGATGAAAAAAAATAGTAGGGCTGGTTTGCAGTAGGCGAGTCATCCCGAGCCGAGGCCGTGACCCGATTTAGCTCTCTCCTCTCTCATGATGCTGCAGCCGCCGCTCATGCCGACTTTATCGCTCGTCCCTGTGAATTGAGAAACGCTCTATTTTACGCGAGCCTTTTATCATGGCTTTTTTCAAAACCTCTGGAACAAATAAATCAAATTAGTGACTTCGGGTGGCCTTCGAGGGTCTAACTTTAAGTTTGTTTACTTACCGTCGAGAGCGTATTGGTAATTTAGGTTGACGTGGAAGCTAAAAAAACAAAGTTTTTGGAGTTTCAAAATCGAAGCTTGCAAGCTTGCGCGGGTTTGATGAAAAATTTGAATCACTGGATTTTCAAACTTTTAAACATTTTATAACACTCCTTAAAGGACTGTAACGGTTTAGAATAGAACGCGACCTCGAACGTAACATTCCATAATTCAAATTTGTAGAGTAAAAAAAAATATTTAAACAGTATTTATGATCGTTTTAAAAAATTATTTGTTTGGTATTTTAGTATCGATTTTCATTCTTCCAACTTTTAAAATTATTAATTTTGAAAAGTCGGATTAAACGTGTAACAGATTCAATTTTTTTGCAATTTTATTAATTAATCGATTAATTAGATTTAAGTTTAAAATTTTTTCAAGTACGAATAAGTCATTTTTTTTTTTTTTTTTTTTAGTTTATTTGAAGATGCAGTTGAAAAACTTGAAACTATTCCAATTGTAACTGTTAAATGCAATTTATGATTTCTTTGAGAGAATTTTTAAACCTTGGAATCCATTAGTCAAACATTAAAAAAAAAAAAAAAAAAGAGTTATCTAAATGTTTGAATCGTCGTTATAAATAGTTTATCATTTTTTATAACAACGATAACAACCATTATTATTATTAGTTATTTTTAATTGTTATAAATAATTCCAATCGCTTCGAGTAACCCGACATTTTGAAACACAACATTCCGTTACTCAAGCCTTTAAAAACTAAAAAAAAAAAGTAGTTTCGAAAACTCCGGACAACAGAGTATAGTAGCTTCACACGTAACGAGGTGAGAGCTTTGAATTCGGAACACGCGCCCGCATTTTTACGACGAGTTCATATTTCTGGTTGATGCTGACCTTGGAAGATCGAAGTAAGGTTTCATTTGAGAAAACACGTGTAAATAAAAAGTAAGAAAATTCCCTCGCATTTTTACGACTTGTTTTCTCTCAAAAGTTATGTTAGTTTTGTATCGAATCTTTGATTTACCCAAATCTTTCTGTTTTTGTTTACTTGTACAAAAATGAATTTTTTCCCACGAGTAAGTGTAAAACAAATAATTCCCATATCGATGTCGAGATTAAGCCGATGATTTTACATAATCTCAATACAGCGTCGTCTACTCGATGGATTTACGTTTAAGCTTGCATAAACGAAAGTTTACTCGGACCGTGACGCAAACCTATAGCTCACAGTCTTACTCCTTTTTTATTATTACGCGATTTTCCTTTCTAACAATATTTTAATTTATGGATGGCGCTCGTCCTCCTTCACTTGTGAAATTCTACGTGACTATTTTTTCCTCTCTATTTCTTTTCCTAATGCCAGCACGTGAACCCGCTTGATGATATATTCTCGGATATATTTGCATTGCACTAATATCACTAAAATATTTATTTGTTTATTTTAATTTTCGTTACCGTTTTTAAAATTTGTAAATTTAATAAATCGTAATGGTAATGTGTAGATGAAGCTTTCATTTATAACTGTGTTTTCTAAAAATTCATTATGTATAATGAATAATAATAATATTTAATATTATGGGAAATGTATGGTTTAACGGATTATTCGAAAGTACATTTTTCAATACTATTTAACTATATCTAATGTATTTTATAAAAACTATAAGCGAAATAATAAATTATGTTGAGAATATACCGAGGAATATACTGAATAAACTTCTAAAACAAATAAATTAAAGTAATAAATATTAATTATCATTCGCTGGATTATTGTTAAATTGTATTTTATAAAAACACAGGAAAAATCAAATTTAAAAATATTTTGTTTTAGAAAGTCATAATTAAAATTTTTAAAATTATCAAAAGATATTTTTTTTTTTATTTAAAGTTTTTTTTTTTTTTTTTAAATTAGCTAAAATTATGAAAAAAAAAGAACCTTAGCATAAAGTTTTAATTACGGGGAGTTTGCGTCTAGGCGCAAAGTAAATGAAAACGACCGACGACGACGTTTCGCTGTCCAAGCGGCTCGTGTGTTGCTGGAAGCCAGCTGATTTTTTTCCATTTTTTTTTCTTCCTCTTATTCTTCTTCTTCTCTAGCGTAATTACGTAATGCACTTAGCGCCGTTAGACCGGTATTGTTCATTCGAACGTAATGTGCCGTTCTTTAATTTTACCTCCTTCGGTTTTTTTTTTTTTTCTGCTCCTCGTCGTTCCCGCGAGTATATTGTTTTTCTTTGAATTTTTTGGAAGATGCGTTCGTAAATTTGACGGTGTCGTAAAATTTGATACATTCATTAACGGGTTTGGAAAGTGGGTTTAAACCTCAAGGCGCGTAAATCAATCAAACTTTAGCGCGCGGTAATTTGACGAGAAAATTTGAAAAAATTCTGTGTAATGAATTGCGTTTGATTGGTTATTAAAATTTAATTGCGTAATGATCCTGAAACTATGAAGAAAATCAAGCTACAAATTTTAAGTTATCCTCTGAAAAGTCAAATGATTGATTAATTAAAAAAATTGATGAATAAATTGAACAATTTCATTTTATTATCTTGTCAGTTTTGATGTGCGAAAAACCTACACAACTATACATATTTTTTTAAAATATTTTAAAATAATTAATTAATTTAATTTAAAATCCTAACCTAAAAACCCGAAACCTTTTAAAAATATTTTTATTCATCATAAGTATTATTTCTTCGATTTAAAATTATGTAAAGATCTATATATTCATAAAAATTGAAAATTACATAAGACGCAGATTTTGGAATGAATCGGAATTATATCATAAAAATAATTCCAATTTCCAAGTCGCAACAAAATCAGATAATTTATAATCAACGAATTTCCAGTTAAGAAACTAGTTTTTCCGCGTCACGTAACTATACTAAAATTCACCTGACACACACTAAAATTTTGAAGTACCGAAAGCCCTTCACTTCTCTAATTAACTCGTCAGCTTTGAAGAAGAAGAAAAAAAAAAAACTACCTCGTCACAAAATACTCGCAGCGACCCTCGTTGGCGAAAAAGAAAGACTTTTCGCGTATGTTTACGTTCGACTCTTGTTTGGGTTCGTTAAACCCTGCGTCAACCTTTTTTTTCGTCTGACTTTTTTCTCTCGCGGGTGAAAATTTTTTTTGAAAAATTCAAAGTAGGTTGGTCGAAAGCAGTACCTGAAAACAGATGATTTTAATTTGTAGCTTGTTTTTTTAGAGAGTTTGTTTTTATCTTTTTTTTTTAATTTTAAAGTTTGAAAATGGCGGTTACGTAAAGGGTTGGTTTTTTCTCCAAATTTACGTCACACTTTCACTTTTTACGATTGATCTCCCCTAGCTCGATTAGTTTTCATATTTCGCGAAAATTTCAACAGCACCCTGGTTCGAGGCAGTATATCTTTCGCCCAGATCTGAACCTTTTACTTTCGGTCGGAAATTAAAATTTTTAGTTTGCTTTTTTTAGATAATATTAGTTACGTACATTTCAAAGCTGTCGCATTGTCTGTTTTGTTCTCACAGCTTGCGGATGATTTTTTTTTAGAAATATCAGTCGAACAATATTTGAAGCCGGTTATCTCGGTTTGAATGTACGCTCGATCAACTTATTAGAGTCTGTTGCAACGAAATGCCATTACGATATCATAATTCGATGTTAAAACTTCCTTCACCTATCAATTAGTAGTTTTTCTCAAGGACTTTTCTTATTATATCGTTCCTCTATTAACTTTTCATTTTCGTATCGTAATCCTCGTGTTGGCCTATTCACGAAACTCGTAACCGGTCACTCGATAATCGACGATGGTTCCGTGTTCAATGCATATTTTTTTTACTTTGGATGATAAATTGAATTCCTCGTTGAATTCCTAACAATGTGGCTTTGATTTTGAAATTAATAATTGCAGGGTTATTCAACTTGACTGAGTTAAAAAAAATATTTACACGTACAGAAGAATGTTTAACAATTGCTTTTTGTTACTATTAAATATTTTTGAAAATTTAATTCAATGTTAAGAGTTTGAATTATCACTTACATTCATTATTTTTAATTTTATATAGTTTTTGGAGAGTAATTTTTAACAATAATTATGAAAAATAATTTATACTTGTCAAATGTTTTATCAAATGATCACATTATCGTTTTATTTTTGATATAAATTATACTCTGATCATCATTGAAAAATTACATTTTGTCAAAGAATAAAGTTAAAAAAATACATAAAAAGGTTTGGTCGAGGGTTTGGTCGATAAAACTGATTAAAAAAGTTTATTCATGAAACAAAAAATATATATTTTAAATTCAAGTAAAGAGTAATTTTTTTTTTTTTTAATTCATTAATTTCTTTGCATTATTATTCCTACTCAATATTTAAAGATTAAATAATACACATACCGGCTTGAACCCGGGACACTGGATTTACGAATGACGCTCTTTCTTACTTAAGAATTGGTTCCGTTTCATTTAATTTAATTTTATACTCATTATAAACGAATTTTATCAAAATAAACAATAAAATAAAATACTAATAAAATTTACCATATTGAATGAAAAGATTTTTTTTTTTTTTAATAAAACAAAATTCAAGGATTTACACGAAAAAAAAAATAGCATTTTGAGATCATATCAAGTCTTATTTTGTAATTCAAAAACACCAAAGTAAAAAATCTATTTATAGAACAAAAAATTTAAATCTATAATTACCGCACTAACCAAAACATAAAAAAACAATTTAGCGTTTTTTTAATTAGTTGTTTTTTTTTTTTTTTTTTTTTTTTTTTTTACGGTTCATCAATACCGAACCGATCTACCTCGGTATGATCTATAATTACCGTGCCAGTCAATAAACACCATTGTTTACACGCGCAGGATTTTATGCATATCGCCTCCGGCTAATCGATCAGACTGTTACAAAGTATCGATGTTTTCCTTCGGACTGAAACAATCTCATTCCTTCTTCTTCCCTCATGCACGCGATGTTTCTTCTTCTTCTTCTTCTCTTGTAAAAAATCGAATGCGTGAATAATCGAAGAATTTTCCGTCTGACCGTCTGGCTACACGCGAAACTAAAGTTCAACTTATCAATAATTATTCAAATTGGTTACGGAGGGAATATTTAAATATTTCAAAACGCCTTGCTTGTTATACATGTCAATAAATCTGTGAGAACAAATTCGAGAAAATCACGAGGAACAAAATTTTATGCCTTGGAAAAAAGTTTTCTTCCTCGTTGCAGCTAATGCCTTTTGTTACGTCACCACCTGCACGCTTCATCGATGCTACCTCGAATAAATCAATGAGCCCCGAATCTTTCTTCTTTCTGCTTCTCGTTCGACCTATATTTTAAAAATCGCGAGGGATAATTTTTTTTCAAAATAATTTTATTGTGTTTAGCGTACGCTTGATTGGCTTTAGTCGGGCTTTTAAGTAGGGCAAATCCGAGGGCAAATCCGTCTTTAGAGTATGGTTTTTTTTTAATTCGAATCGCTTGATTTTTGGCACTTGCTCAAAAGAGTCGCAAGAAAACATTAAAAGCCTTGTGCCGAGAAGAAGCCGAAAGTAAAAGTTATCTTGGAAGTTGTAAAACTCTTCTCTGTCGATGCACATGTGGGCAAAATTTCAACGGACACCACTATCATCGTGCTTACGTTTTGAAATTTATTTTAGAATGATGATCCACATTTTGAAGGTGATATTCAAAATATTTTGTTTGATTTTTCTTTATTTATTTTAATTTATTGTCAAACCAGGATGCTTATTAATTTATTTAAATTAATTTTAATTTTTCTTTATTGTACATTTTTAGGATTGATATTTTTCATGAATAGTTTTTAAATAAATTTATTCATTTGCATTGATTAATAAAACAGTATTTTTCATAATATTTCATTTAAATTAATTAATTGTCATCTTATAAACAAAATTAAATTCGTGAAATAATTTATTAAAAATTAAAAATAAGTTTGATTTACATAAGTGCTACTTAGATTTCAATAAGTAGTTTTACTTTCTAAGAAAATTGCGTTTATATTATTTGATTATTTATTTATAATAAATATTATTAGGTTTCTAGCCTTATGGTTTATTATTAATTTAATTTTTTTGATTTAAAAAAAATTTGTTTCGGTACCAAAAAAAATCATTCTTAAATTTTCTTTGATTTATTACATAAAAAAAAATAATGTTCTCATATGAGAATAATTTTATTTATAAATATTATTGTTGTAAGACCTTAGGTTTCATACATTATAAAAATCGAGCTAAAAATAAATTGCATAAAAAATTTCATTTAAATATTTAAAAAATTTTAACATTAAACTTCTGTATATTTTGATTATTTAATTACAATAAATATTAATAACAGGCTCCTAGTCTTATTTTATTATTTATTTAATTTTTTTTTTATTTTAGAATAATTTTTCTCATTAAAAATTTTCTTTAGTTTATGTAAACAATAATGCTTTACCATGACGTAAAATTTTTAAAAACTCCGTACCGGGACAAGACAATGAAATTACAAGCTTGTCAGGTCTCATTGTACTGTCGCCGTCACCCCAAACTCCGGGCTGCACGTGAGCCCGTCAAAAAGAAAACTCAGTCCCGAACTTTTCCTGCGCCTCTGCACAAAGGATAAAAATCGTACAAAGAACATTTTTCTTTATCTATATCCATCAAGGGGAGCGCCGGGTTTTTATTGCGTCGCATGAAAATTCAATCCTTGAATAATCCTTATCGATTGTGTTTGACTTTGGCGTTTTTTTTTTACGATACGAGCCTTGAATTGTTTAAATAATGTCATCGAGTAAACGATGTTAGAGAATATTACGATGTCCGGCGAGAAAAAATTTCGTAACCGCGTGTCTTTTCCGCGACTTAGTTTACGTAATGTCCGCATTGCTACTGGCCGCATGTATGCGAGCGAGACCGGATTTACACATTTATTCCAAATGGTATAAGCATTACGTCCGAGCTTATTCATCGCTTAACTAAGGAAAAAAGGGTCGAGTTACGGTGGGCAGCGAAAAAAAAATTGATTTGATAAAGTACGTAGATGGAAAGCTAGAAAATACTTATGATTTGAGTTTTAATAGATAAAGAAAATTGATATTTGAACATTGTAAGATCTTCATTTCAGAGCGTAGAATGAGTGTTTTAGTGGTATAATAAAAAACTTTTATTATTTCAGAATTTCTGCTCATATAATCCAAAGTAAATTGGTTTAATAAAGTACAAAGTTGATTGAGCTGGAAAGGTTGAATAATTCAGGAGCTAGAAAATATTTCATATTCAAATTGATGATTTCCACTTTTTTTTTATCTACCAGAGCAATTTGTCATTTGACAAACTACATTAATAAAAAATGAGTGACACTTTTCACTATAAATTGTAGCATTTATTTTTCAAGAGTACAGAAAACAAATTTTACCGCAAGGTCAAAATTGGGTTAAGCTACCTAGTAAATTACAAAATAAGCCCATCGGGTCGATATTAATACTTTTTAGAAAAGGCCCTTATCGATTGGGAAAACTTTTTTTCAACGACCTTGGAGCATCGTAAATATTCTTACTCTGGTTTTTTTTTTTTTTTTTTTATCTTTTGAGTAAATTTATCGGTCCCTATGCGGGTGAAGACGCGAAGATTTTATAAATAAAAAATACATTCAACAAGTACAGCTAGCCAGCTTCGGTTTTATAAATAAAATATTTATTTCAGTCATAAACTTGAGTTTAAAAATTTACGTTTAACAAGTATAAAAGTTTATCGGTGCATGCATGTTTATAGTTACTATTTTACTTTATTTTCTAGTACTACCTCTATTTTGTTGATAAATCCGAGGATAAATCAAACATTGTTTAAAAATTTTTTGTTTTTTTTTATAAATATTTTAATTAATTAATGTCGAGATTGATGCTTAAAACAATAAAAGAGCAGTACTGCCATTAAAGAGCGTTAATTGTAAAATCTTGGACATGTAATAACAGTTAAAAGAATTAAATTAATATTCTAAGTTCATTAACTCGGAAATATTATAGTAAAAATTATCGTATCAATTATATTTATGAAATTCTTAATTTTAAACAAACTGTTGCCAGTGTTCCAAGCAAACATTATCTTAGATTTTATATAAAAGACCTTAAGTTCAAATAAATTATTTATAATTTTTATTTAAAGAAAACTAAATTAACAATGATATCATACGATTGGGATGCAAGAGCAGGTAAAAAAATTGCATTCACACCTATGTAATCAAGGCTAACCATTGAATGAAACGAAAAAGAAAAAAAAAAGGAACGAAACATCAAACACGTGCGTATTACATCTATTACATTGCAACGAGGAGTTACCAATTAAGAAAGAAATAAAAAGTAAAAAAAAAAAAAAAAAAAAATACAAGCGATAATGAAACGAAACAGTAAGCATGATGATGGTAGTAAAAGTGAGCGCAAAAATAGTGCGCTTTAAACACACGTCACGAACAAAGCATACTTAGGTAAGGGAGGGGAGAATAGATGCAGCCCGGGTTTCGATGTGCGTGAGGTAATTAAAAACCAGAGTAGGGGAATTGATGATGAGTTTAGCCATCCTTATTCTTTTCGTCGTTAAGGTAATGCCGTCTGAAAGTCTTTATTATTTATTATTCTGGTTTTTAGTTAAAATTATTATTTATTAAAGATGATAAAAAAAATTTTTTTTAATTTTTATTTACTTTTATTGATTTTTTCAATTAATAAAAGTCAATAAAATTTCTCTTAAGTCTTGGTCTATTCTTAATTGGCTTAAAAAAAATGTATTAAATGAAAGAATTTTTAAAGAAAAAACTTTGTATAATAGAGTTTTATTATAAGGCATTACAATTGGTTTTAGAAATTATTCTTTTTGAATTTAATTCACTCGCTGAATATCCAACCCATAGGTCCCAAGAGTCTCAGGTTTGATTCTCTAGTATAAGGTCTCCAAAAATTTTTAATCTTAAAAAAAAAAAAAATAGAACCATCAATTTGGTTTAGGTATTTTTAAATAACAATTAATTAAATGATTTTAAATCATAATAGATTTTTTCGGTTTAAGCGAAATTAAAGCAAAATGATTATTTTTTTATTTGTAAATACATATTTTGTTCTTTCTCAATACTATAAATATTTTCTTTTCATAAAAAAAAAAAAAATCAAACTAAAATAAAAATTTGTATTTTTTTTATTTCGGATTTACGATTTCTGCTTTTAGTGGCATGGGAATCGAACTCTACAACATCAAGTGTCAGGCATTATTTAAGGACTAGACTTCACTGCACTGGGCCACTGATTTACTTAATTATTTGTACTCGCGTATTAACGTAAACGTATATAAATTGTTCATAAGAATTTCATATAGTTTTAACATTTTAATTTCATTTTCTAATAATTTGAATATATTGATTTTTTGTGATATCCCTACACTATTAAAAATCATAAATACTATTTTTAAACGACCTCAATGTAGTTTTTAATAAAAATCGTCAAGTTGAACCGCTCTCAGGATCGCTACATACATTTCCTCATTCAAACCGTCCCTGAGTAATGAAAAACTCCGCGTCGTACGAAATAGTCTAACAAGCCTTTGTGATAATCGCGAGTGGCTCCTCCAATTAATTCGAATGCAAATGGCTTGCAACCGCGGCGGTGCGCTTTCCTTTTTCGTCTTGTTCTCCTGGTTTCCTGGTTCGCACAAAGAGAGAAACTCCGTCTCTCTCTACCTGCATCTCAAACGAAAAAAAAAGCATACCAATCGGTTCGCCAACCTACCGATGAGTCACTCGTAAAAAAGTCAAGGTTGTCTCGGTGCACACACTCGACACGTGCGTACGTAAGTTTATTGTTTTTCTTTCGTGCGGAAAATTTACGTTTCCATTTTTTTTTTTTTCTTGCTTCGACATGCTGCCCCGGTAATTTGTATCTAATCAATGTGTTTCAGCCGAGTTGCTTTGTTGAGTTTGTGGAGCGTCCAGTTTTTAAAAGCAGCGAGGAAAACTTGTTTCTTTTTTCTTGCTTATCACTGGGTGATACGTTAAAGTTGGGTTGAAAAAATAGTATGACAATTTTGTTTGAAAACTTGGAGTTTGAATTTATTTATTTATTAGAGTCTGATTCCCACAGATGCTTGTGGTGCAACGAATATGATTGATTTCACTCGGACACCTTTTATCACAAGCAAATAAACTTTTGTATGTAAGCGCTCGAAGACACTAAAGACCACAGAAAAAACGCGAGAGGCAATTAAACTAAAAAACCCAATAAATAAGTGCATTAAAATTCAAAAAATTCAAACTCGAATCCTCAAGTATAGTAGAGTGAAACTAACCATGTTACTTTATAAGAAACAAATACTTACAAAATTATTTGAAAGCATTTATAAACTTTTTAAAACTGTAGGATAAGAAATGTTTGCAGTCAAATAGTATAAAATTACTATTAATTAACGTATAATCACAAAGTAAAAAACTTTTGTAAATTTTTTTGTGTTTATAAAATTTTTTTTTGTTCTTTTATTTAATTAGTTGTAACTACTACTACAAAAGAAAAAAAAAAAAAAAAAAACCTTGTAAAAAAAATATTAACTTGCAGTGAACATTCCTAACTCAATAAATAGCAAGAAACATAAAGTGCAAATGAAAAAATTGTGTAATCTGATTTCTACTATACAACTTACAATAGATTAAGTTAATGGAAGATGTTTTGGATAAATTGAAGTTAAAATTTTTTAACAATTAATTATTTTGTGATCTTATCTCGTATCTTAAACAAAAAATACTACATCTAGTCTTTTTTTTATTACTACAAAAAATTAGAATTGAGGTCATTGTTCAGGACTAGAACTGAAACCTTTCTTTTCGTACATCTATTTAGCAAAAATTGATTCTATCATTTGAATACTTTGCCTCGAAAAGAAACTTTTGTCTCGGCCGTATGAAATACCAGAATTTTTCTCATAAAAGTCTTGAGAGCTCGCGTATTTATATGATCGTGTAAGTGCGTGCGCGAACACACTCGACCTTTTTTTGGTGCACGACCCTGCGGCCGTTTGGCCTGGCCTGCAACTGTCATACGCACCGTACCGAGACGACGGAGAAAGACGAACCTGACCTCGGACGCTCTCGTACCTGCTGCAGCTCGAGGTGCTGTTCGAACTTTTAAAATTCGTTCTTACCGTGCCTTTATTTTCTTGATTCCATTTGTAAGGCAAAACTTTTTGAATGTGTATCGTGGTAGAGTGGGATTTGAAGTTTTCTCTTATTAATGGTTACCTGAAAATATTGAATTTTGACTTTTAGACTAAAAGTTTTAGTAGAGTAATTTTTATTTGAATTCGAGATAAAAAGTTTTCTTTTGGCCATTAGTTTAATGTATTTTTTTACATTGAAATATATATATAGCTGCAACTCGTGCTGGCTTGCCAACTCCAAAATAAAAAATTCTAACTATTGAGATAATTATTTTTAATGCCTTCATAAAATATTTAATCAACTAATGATAATCCATTTATCAGAAAAATTAAAAAAATTTCAGTTAAATCAGTTCCGTCAAAAAATATTTTTTCAAACTTCTGTCATGAAAAATTAAATTTTTAAAATTTACCATAAACAATTGTTATCAATTTACTAATATAGGCTCGTGAATTTATTTATTTGTTGCAAATATGTATTTGAAGATCCATTTAGGACAGTGAACAATGTTTAATTAAAGCAACTCGGCCGAACGAGAAAAAACACCTAGCGAACGAACGCTATTTCTTCGTTGTAATTTTAGATTGCGAGGGTTCCCTCCTCCCATGCACTTTTATTATGCGATCGACGAAACTAACTCGACCGCTGCACTGTCCGCAGCAGCGACGAGCTCTGAATTTTTTTTTGGTAAATTCTTGTTTATAAATAGTTTTCATCTAATCATTTCTGAAGATAATAGTAATAAATTTTTTTTATAAAATAACTAGTTTGAAACTACAAGACTCAAAAAAAAAAAAAAAAAAATCCGAGGGGATATTGCACTTAAGAATCACTTTTTGATTCTTTTGGCAAATTTAAAATTTTTAAAATTCGGAATCAATTTTAATTAGTATAGGGTTAAAAATAATGTTTTTTGAAGATTTTCACTTGAAATGAAGTTGATACAGTATTGATTTCTATGTGTGATTCTGAATTGTAGAGTCCCTCGAAGAGATCAATAAAAATTTTTAATATATTTACTTTTTATATTATAAGAGTATTTTAAGTCTTCGATGCTTTTAAAAAATATTTACAATGAAAATTCATTTATTAAGTATTTTAATAAATTATTAAGTAGTTTTTAAGGATGAAAAATCAAAGTAAAATTTTGGTAAAATTATTATGTTGTGTACCTATTTGAAATCTTTTCACTCGATACTATGAGATCTTTATTTTAACGTGTCAAACTAAATTTTTTTTTGACAACAGTGGTTATGTTTTGGATACGTCTAAGAATTTTCAATTTCCCAAAATTATTACAAGAATATAACCCAAGTAAATTGGTAACGTGACTCACGAGATACAAGTTTCAATGTTCTTTGGTGGTTAATAATACCGACACAAATAATAGGTCGTCTCGATATTTTTAAACTAAGGTTACTTTCTTCTAACCAGCTTACCAACAATAAAAAAAAAAAAAAAAAAAATAGCAATAAAAGAACATTTAGATACGAAAAAGTGTCTAGCTATCGAGATATTTTTTACTGTCATCGGTATTAAACTAATGAAATTTATACTCTATCCGCAAATGATCGGCTGTTCACGGTTCAGTTCGTCGCCTTAGTTCAAGAAGATAACAACTCAGAATTTTTTTTAAAAAGATAACAACTCAGAATTTTTTTTAAATAGATAGCAACTCAGAATTTATTTTAAAAAGATAACAACTCAGAATTTCTTTTAAAAAAGATAACAACTCAGATTTTTTTTTAAAAGATAACAACTCAGGGTGAAAATTCTTTTTCTTCTTTTTTCAAAATTATTTTTCGCTGCAACTAGAGGTAACTTTGTTAATAACCTAAGATTTTTATCATCATTTACTGACTTAGTCGTACTGAATAAACAGTTTATGTTATATCTATGACACCAAATTATAATTTGAGCATTATCTGCGCATTGAGACTTCCATAAACTATTTATTAGAAAAAATTTATTTTTAATTGAATTAAGTATAGATAAGTATAAAATATTTTTTTAAGTTACTTTATTTATTTATTTTTTTTTTTAGTTCATAAAATAATGTGTATTTAAATATTTTATTTTTGTGATAAAAAAAATAAATAATGTTAAGTTTACCGGAAAAGATTAACTTCACGTAATAATTTATGAAAAAAGAAAAAAAGTTAATTTATGAAACTCCGGCGTCACTCTTTCAATTAATTAATTTATTTATTTATCTTTTCCACCTGTAAAAAAAATTGAGATTTTTTCAACTTTCGAGTTTCAGACTTTAATTCATAATTTTAGTAATTTTACTATCCATGTCGTCTTGAATCTAATTATTTTTTAATCCCTAAAGCAATTGTTTAATACACTCATTATTTTACTTTAAATAAAAACTGATTTATAAATTTTTTCTGTAAAATGAACAATTCATTTGTCAATCATAATTCAGTACGACTAAGTCAGTAAATGATGATAAAAATCTTAGGTTATTAACAAAGTTACCTCTAGTTGCAGCGAAAAATAATTTTGAAAAAAGAAGAAAAAGAATTTTCACCCTGAGTTGTTATCTTTTAAAAAGAAATCTGAGTTGTTATCTTTTTTAAAAGAAATTCTGAGTTGTTATCTTTTTAAAATAAATTCTGAGTTGCTATCTATTTAAAAAAAATTCTGAGTTGTTATCTTTTTAAAAAAAATTCTGAGTTGTTATCTTCTTGAACTAAGGCGACGAGTTAATCTCGATTCAAAGATACACAAGAAGTTAGGAAAATCTCTGAACCGTAAACCTGACACAAGAAATCTCAAATTTCTTTGTGATTGGATCGAAAATTTTGTTTAAAATAATCCTATCGAATTCCTAAAAATTACGAGACTGCAGTGAAAGTGGGTGCCAACGTACTTGGTTTACGGAAATCGGTAACTTTGATATTTATGGATCTTAATGAATTACCGTAATTAATAATCGATAATCAAGGCTTTCAATTTGATATATTGACCGTAACGCGCTCGAATTCGAAAGCATGACTCACTTTAGCTAAATCCACGAAAATTCATCGATCGCGAATCACGGAAATAATTTTATCCTCGTTACCGAAGAAGAAAAAAAAAAAATAAAAGTCTCTATAAAATAATTTCACTTTCATTACATCGAGGAAACGAACTCTATCGCACACGCTCGAATCTGTTTTTTCAGTTTCTTTCTTTCTTTTTTTTTCGTTTTCCTAGACTTTTAGAAAACCAAACACTAAAAGCGATCGTTAAAAATCCTCGCGAGGTAAAAAAAAGTATCGTTGTTATTACCCGCGGGGATCTTTTTGCCTTGGGAGAAATTTTCCCCGGATGGAGAGAGAGAAAAAGAAAATTATAAAGTGCCCGAGGCCTCCGGAGGCTTAGCCTACAAAGGCCTGCCTTTTTTTTAAATTCTTGTCCGTCGTCGTCTTATTTTCATTTATTTCTTCACAAGTTATTAATTACGGTTTTGCATGCTGCGGCTTGTGATTTATTATTAATTTTCAAACGGCGATAATTGATCCCTACACTTCCTCTATCGGCAATTATTTATCGCTACTATTTTCTCGTTTGGTACCACCCCGTTAAAGATTTGTTTTATTATGTTGCATGAAGTTTTATCTCGTTCGGCAATAAATTTTTCATTAGTTACTAATCTCGACTCGACGATCTTGTTACGTTGTTCGATCGATCTATTTGAAAAAAGTATTTCACTTTTAGTGCACCCCAAAGTTACGATGCCGTGGTAAATTATGTAAAAAGTACCGAGAAAAACGCGTTAATTTTACTTAGAAAACAATATTGTGAAACCTATCATTTGAAATAAAAACTTTAACATGTAGTTCGAAATTTTTTTATACTTATTAGTTCATAATACATACACTCAGAAAAAAAAATACATTTGTTTACTGCAGAAAAAAGTTGGCTTTTCCCTCTCCGAACCATATTCTAAAAATCTACATAACCTCCAAATCTACATTCCAAGTAGTTTTAGTATTTTAAATCATCAAAAAGAAAATTTAGGTGTTTAGTGATGAATAAAATTGCTAAAAGCCGAAAAAAGTACGCTCTTCCCTCTCCTAACCATATTACTCTAAAAATGTACATAACCTTAAAATCTACATATTCCAAGTAGTTTTAGTATCTTGAATCGTCAAAAATATTTTGTATTTCATAAAGATCATCTACTTGTTTACAAGTAAGTAATAAGATCATAAAAATTACCGTCGTTATTTAAAACACCCTGTAAAGCACGTTGTTTTCCCCCTAAAGCCGTTAAAAGAACGCCGTATTCGAAAAATCCCCATAATTCAAATAAAAACGCATAATAAGTAATTTGCAAACAAAACCGTACTCGTAAATCCCCCCCCGAAAGAGGAACCCACGTTTCCCATACGCGCATTTGACGAGCAAAAAAAAAGAATAAAAAAAAACCACACCTGCAACAGCAGTGCGCACTAGACGCGAACGGAACCACCGCGAGACACTTATACAGCGTGGTGACGCAACTCGAGCGTGAAATTCGAAAGGACTTTTACCCCGAGTTTAGTGTTATCACTGCACGCAACAGGCTGCTATATACCATCGGCAGAGAAACTAGTACAATTAAGACGTTAGCATCGATTAAGATTCGCGGGAGGAAAGCGGGATAAATCGCGAGTTCCGTTTTTACGTTACCAGGGTGGCGCTAGTGTCGCTGTCACATTCTAATTAGGAAGTTGAATTGGTATTTTGTTTTCGTTCATGGATAGAAAGAAAGCTGATTTATGATAATGTGAAAAGTGTAATGAACCGTTCGGTACGATTATAGTTATGTCACTCGGTTACCGGTAGCATTGGTGGTGACAATTTCTTTTTATTTTCTGTCATAACTGAGTTAGAATGGTGTCACTGTAGCTTACTTCTATTATATTTTCAAGATATGAGAAGTAAGCTTCAGTGACACAATCCTCAATAATTTTCCCTTGCAACGCTAAGCCTGTGACTCAGAAGTTTTTGGTTCTTTAGTACTGTCACATTTTTTTAGGGAAACTAAAATGTACAAGTAGCTTAGAATTTATTTATTGTTTGTCAGAAGTAAAAGAAAACCAATTTATGCACTCAGAGAAAGATTTGATTGGACCAATTAAATATTCTTTGTTCCCTCAATAGTCTAAACATTGTAGCAGTTACAATACGTATGGTAAGGATAATAATACATATCGTTGCGACTAGCAAAGCAAATATTCAAAAATCTAACCTAACCTAGCTATTTTAAAAAATCTCAATTGAAATCATTATTTCTTAAATATTGTGATTTTTATAATCATTTGTATATTTTTTAAGATTAAAACTATTCATTAAATACATTAATTATACCAAAATCACAAAAAAGAAATTTTTTTAAATTAAGTTGTGCTATACCAGAGTTACTAGAAACATGTTAACCCTTAATACGCATTTAGTCAGCGCTGCCATGATATTAATACTGCTATAATGTGCATCATTGTCTCTATATCAACTATGGCATCTTAGATGTTACAATATATTGTCGACCCAATCAAACCTTTCTCTGAGTGTGCTTTCTGAAAACTGTAATGAACTGTTGTTTAGTATTATTATAATTATAGTACACATGTGGTGCTTGTATGCCTGGGACTATTTTTTTCAATAAAACTCAAGCTTTTTTTTCTGGTTTCCAGATAAAAACATCCATTGATTAAAGTATTGTTACATTACGAATATTACTTTTACAACGGAGTCTAGAGTAGATGGCGCTGTTGTCACTTACATTTTTAGCTGTGACAATCGTGACATAAATCTTGTCACTTTCTCATAGCATTGAAAGACTTTTTGATTCAATAAATATTCAAATACTCCAAGTTAAAATAAAAAATTAAAAATGATTATTGAAAGGTTTGAAAAACAGTATATATTTTTAGAGTCTCACTTTATAACTCAACTATTACAGAACAGACCTTTGAAAGTATTTTTGCTGTGACAGTCGAGTCGGAGTCGAACATGTATATGTTCTCTTTCACTTCTTTGTCTAAATCTCTGCTCAGTCTAATAAGATTTTCTTTCGTTCATAATTCCAGTAATAGCCAAGTAAAACCGCTCTCTTTTCTCTCGTAAAAATTTCAAAAAGAGACTGTTACACGACAATTAAACCCTCGGGCAAACCGCGAATGATCCCACAAGCGTGAAGAAGTTTATGTCATTTTAGAAACAAAGAAACCGTGTCGTGTCTGTTTCATAGTTTCAAGAATCGAGAAATATTTTTTTTTTTTTAATTTTATTAAACGTGTCGAGAAAATTCCGACACTGATGTTAAATTCAGATGTGTCAAGTAACAGACAATGATAATTCTTGAAAAAAAGTACACTTCATAAAACTGTTTCGAATCTGATACAACGCCGTAAAAAAGCTATTAAAAGTACCTAAATTTATTAAAAAAATTTTTATTAAAAAAGAAGAAGAAAAAAGTCAATAACGTTGGAAGATTCAAAGCCCGAGTGTATTCAATAGGCAAACAAGCAAGAGAGATGCAAATGCTATTCAACATCCGCGTACGTCCAACAATATGAATACGTTCAGCTCATTCTGAGCTCACGACGCTCGGCGCAGTCATTGAAACATTCACTTTTACTAAGCTCCCGCTCGGGTTAAAATAGCACGCGTCGCTCGTACCCCGAAGTGCGCATAAGTTTATTTAATATTTGATTTTGCGCAATAACCGGGAGGCAGAGTCGGGGGCTTATGTAAAATAAAATCGTTTAGATTGTTTCGAACGTTAATGGACGTAAAAAAAGGTTCTAAATTATAGAAGCCCGCGCGAGCACTTTCGAATTAATGAATCTCATTCGCTCGATTCGCGATGATTTTTATAAAATCTTGTGTGAGAGGGAAAGTTGTGGGGTAATGAGCTACTATTTATTTTTATTACGATAATGGGATTTAACCCCCTTTTTCGTTAAAAGTATGTACAAAATTAGTAAATTTGAAAGGTCCCTACAATACGAGTAACGTACTTATTCAATTAGGTTAGTCAAGTCACAAAAAATCTTCTTTCTTTCCTTTTAGTTTTAAGGGATTTCATTCAATATTTGAATTTCAAGACACAGTTCTAGCGTTTTTCCCTTTGCGTCAATCATGAATATAATCTTCTTAAAAGTTTGCTTTTAGCATCCGATTGAATAAAAATTGATCAAAGTCCGGAGCTTAGCCTCTTTATTGATTTTTACAGTGCGAAAAAAGTACCGAGAAAACCCGGAGGTCCGTGAGTAATATAAGATCGGACAAAAAAGATATTGAATCGCTTAATGTAACCGATAAAGAGTTATTAAAAAAAAGTCTAAAGCTAAGCGATGAACAATTAAGATTAACCTTGCTTCTCGCGGTTAACCTCGACAGTCATCCGTTCAATCAGCTTATCCAAACAGTCATCGACGAATACGCACTTTTTCTTTATCGCCAATGTCAAACCACGTATTTTTTTTTTTTCTGAACATTGTCGATAAGGTGAAAAAGTTTTCTCGGGTACTGAGATCCACCAATGATAGATTCCGAACGGGACGGGGGGATGCCAGCTCCCGCGGGAAATTCTGGGTCGCCGCCACGGTTCTGGCTCAGGGTCAAGGACGCTCGAGCGCAGGTGGTTGCGATTTTACGGATTTAGACCGCGTGGCCCCGTTAATTGGAGCAGCCCGCGACGAGCGCGCGTCTCGACTTTACTCCGAACCACTGAAATTCGACGCCCTGGCTCGTGCTCGCTACGAGGTCTTTTTATTCTTTACGTTTCTTATGGGCTTGTTAAGAGAGTTATGAAGAGCTGCAGTGCTTTTTATATTGCGCAATGGGTTTAAAGTTTGCTTGAATTTAAATGAACGCGAGGTTCTGAGTACCGGTAATGATAATGAATGAACTTTGAACTTTTTTCTTGAATTTAGGTAATAGTTTGAACATCGGATGTGTCCCAGTACCTTTAATATTAAAGTTACTCATACCTTAATTACAAGATTAATTTCAGATTAAAAGACTTTTCTGAGACGGTTTTTAATTTTGAATTATAATTGAATTTTTCCACGCTTTCTGATTAGACTTGTTACCTGAGAGCTCTCTGAAGTTATCCCTAATTTGATCATCTGATGTCCCAGTTTCTTAATGTTTCAGTTATGCTTATCAAAAGTTATTTTTGACTGATTTAAATTTAAAAAAAATTGTGTAAAATATGTTTTGGTACTATTAATGGTGCAAGCATAAGACTTTTATATTGATCTATCTGAAATTGTAAAAAAAGTCCTAAACATCCAGTTATGATTGTAACAAATTCTGGACAGTTTGTTGGTTCGTTAGTTGGCTGAAAACTGTTTTTATATCTGCAACGGTAAGGTCTTCGCAATTTATAAAAACTCCAAAAGTTAGTCCCATTATGATCGTCCATAACAGTCCCAATAGTTACTCATCGGATTATGAACCCCACTCGAGACTATTGAATGGGGAAAGTATAGTGCGCTAAATCATGCTTCCCGATACTTCATCGATACTCCATTCTGGGTATCGGCCAATTAGGCTCCTCCATAACAATTAGTAAGTCCCCATTTCTCTTTCCTCTCTTGGCACATTGTTATTAAAATATCCTCTTCTAAAACGCACTTAACCGTACGTTAACCCAGCGGTACCCATGATGCCGGTACGGTGCTGCATCCGAGGAACAATAACGATCGGACTGCTTCCCTGGCTGCTCGCTCAGTGCGAGTGGTCGGATGCGACTTTCGAAGCTAGCAGCAGCAACGTTGCAGCACGGCTAGAGAAAGTTAATTTCGCATGGCCGTTGAACCGATTACGTAGCGAGCTGCTGCTGCTGCTGCTCCTATAGTTTCGCCGACTACCGTGCGTGCGTTGCAGAGGTTAGTAGTGCTCTTTTTTTTATGAAAAAGATTAGCCAAGCGGCGATGATGATGATGATGATGATGATGATTGTAATGATAATGATGGCAGAGAAAATTTTTCAACTCCACAAATTAGGTTGACACCTTTTTGAGTGCTAATTAATTATAAAAAAAGCCGAGTTTTTTGAAATTTGATCAACCCGTAGCGGTTTAGAATAAGTAGGTCATTTTGTTTTCCAAACAGTAAAAGCAGGAAATTTTACTTTTGGGTAGCGATAGTATGGTTGTTGCAGTTTTGAGCTAGAGCAAATTTGATTCCATTGAAATAGAAGAATTACTAGTAACCGTTATTTTGAGTCATGTAGTGAAGTAGATAGCGTTATTGTTGATGTCACATTCTGAAGTTGACCAAACTAGCAACACCGTATAACGACAGTCTCAATGTCACATTTCACAGTTTGTTGAAATTTTCAAAACTATGACCTCATTTTATACCAATAAAGATATGATATGAAAACATCTTTGGACATATAAATTTTGTCACGTAGCTAAGTAGATGTCGCTACTGCTGTTGTCACATTCTGAAGTTTGCTAAAATTTTCAAACCTGTTAGCCTCTAGTATTTCATCTAAACTATATAGCGATACTGTGAGTGTCACATTTTTGAACTTACCAAAATTTTAATAAACTAACCTTTTCTTCGTAAATAAAAGTAAAAATAAACTAGTTTGAAATGCGATCATTCGAGTCCTTTTAGTTGAGGTAAATAGCGCTAGTGTCTTCTCACGTAGTTACAAAAGATTTGGCAACACTAAAAACGAACAGATGCTTTCATTTAAATACTCAGTTAAATCAAAATTTTGATTTTTTGCGTTGTCTATTCCAAAATGAAGCTCAAGCGTAACTATCAAAATCTATTCTCTGTTTAATGTCTCACTTAGCGAAACAATGCAAAACGAGAGTGAATACATTAGAGCTCACCCAAATCCCAAAAATTGTAGCTTCGAAGTTAGACATAATATCCCGTTGACGATTTGTCACGCGGTAGGTATTTGCAGGCCTCTATTAAGCACGCGTGACACTCCGCCAACGCGAAAAAGCTCTTAAGCTCGGCTACCCAAGACTTTCACCTCAAAACAAAGCTCGTTAACGGGATTTACTTTATTTTTAATCCCGTACTAAGAGCTTGTGTGTCAGGCTGGTTCATCGGACACCGCCAAAAAAAGGGAACCCCGATTAGGATCTCTTGTAAACATGGATCCTTTCGTTTGGTAACTCAAGATCGATTCCTCTCAAGTGGACTGAAAACTACTCGGATCGCTTACGTGCACCGGGTTCATTTCAATCACACGTGGAATCGTTTATCATAATGTGAAGTGGGGCGTTCGCGATAATCGAACTATGGAAATATCAATAGAATAACAGGCCTTCGTAATGGATTTAGAAGGGCGAAATCATTCAGATTTACGACGCATGCGTACTTTGAAGCATTCATGGAGCTTATGTAGAGCGCGAGATTGGGTAAAAAAATTTCAACGCCCAAGCTCCCTTCCTTTTTTCCAAGGCATTATTCGAGATTTATCGGGTCCACGCGCGGATAAGTCATCTCGAGTGCAGCACACTTAAGGACCGATATAATCTCGCTCGAGTGTCGGCTTATCTAGAACCGAATGCATGGCTGTCTTGTTCCGCGTTGCTAGCGCGTAGATTTATTTTTTATCTAGCAGGGTGGTCTTTAATAATCAAATCTACTCGGCGCTTATCGACTTTGAAATGAACAGATTGGCTTTTTATATCGTTGTACAGTCCCCGTGGAGTATCTAGTAGTTTGATTTTTATAGTTTTTTTTAGGTTAGTTTATGACTTCAATAGATTTTCAATAAGGTTATATTCGGATCAAATGATGTATTATAAAGTTCAATTCATTCTTGAAGGTCTCTAACAATCCAATTTTAAAAGAACTTAGTGTTGGAAAATGTTAAAATGTAAATGTAGAATATCTGTGGCAACAAAAAAGAGTTTTATATTAATTACTAAAAAATTTATTATTTTCCAAATCTTGTTAAAATTTTTTTTTTAATCCAGCTAACAGGTTATTAATGTTTGATCACTCTTCAGTGAAATTAAAAAAAAAAAAAAAAAAAAAGATATTCATTTTTTGAATTATCTTGAACTGAGTGGGCATTGAACCCTAGTGCGGGCCTAGTCCCCACAATTCTGTCGTAGTCAGGCATTGAGCTTACAGCTCATGTGACTTCTAACCCAAAGTTCTTTACATATGTGTACTTCTAATCTATTTTTGCAATCAAAATTCACTCAAAAATTGTTGCTGATCTTACCAAAAAAATAAAAAACCACTTAGAGCAAGCATGGAAAAATATCAAAAAGTACATTCGAGAAACGAGAGCTGCTTCCGATGTACACAACAAAAATGGCAGGACGACGCGAGCCAACACGTACTTACACACGGCAACTAGATCCCGAGCGGCCTGACCATATTCGCTGGGCCTAAGGTCGCCAGCTGCCGATCCTCGCGTTGGTCCTTTTTCCGCACCCGGAAACCGGTCTTCCACAACATAAGCGTGGGTGTTTTTATCCTGAATAAATACCTTTTTTTTCCTCGAGGGTTGGGATAGAGCAGAATTTACAAATATACGTAGATTTTGTAGTTTGATAGTCAAATTTTAACACTTTCATCATTAGCCAGACCTAATTATTTTTTATTTATTTTATTATTACTAGTATCTTTTAGCATGCTTGTTTGTTTATTAGTTGTTACCTGATGTCCAAGTTTTCAAAAAAAAATTCTTAATAAATGTAAAATGTAAAATAACATTTAGTTAAAAAACTATCCTTCACGATAATACTTAATTTGCATCAAATATCGTATACTGTTAAGTTAAAATATCAAAATTCTCAGTACATTAAAATTCAAGTTTTAGATTTTATGTTCTGAACCAATCATAATCATTTTAAATCGATAAAATTCGATCTTAAAATGAAGAGTTGCGCGGTCCATACACCACAGATCAAACATTAAACTTACAAACTCATATCCAAGAGTATTCCGTCGGTCATCAATTCGTTCGACACATCCCAAACGTACCAGAAGAAATCAAAGAAGAAAAAGACAATAATACATGAAGCAGAAGAGAACAAAGGAAGCAAACCGAAGGGAGAAAGGAGAACACCAACGCTGAGGACACGAAACGGACGCGAGCGACGATTTGTAATGGGACTGTCCCCGAAGCCAGTCCGCGAATTTAGTTTTCTTTGTAGTCCAGCCAGGGAGAGAGTTTTCTCCGTGCGTATTTTAATGAGCTCAAATGCACGCGTTCGAGGTGGGCTATTAGAACATACTCTTTTTTTTCTTTCTGAGGTTTGAAATGATTCCTCATTGTGGGGCCCTGGAGCATTAGCATTTAGACATGTTAATAAGCCTGATTTACAATGGGGCTTCTTCGTTATTTTTTCATATTCGCAGAAAGGTTAATGAGTTATTGGAGTTAACGGTTCGTGATCAAAGTTTTGTTGTGTTATTGTACTTTAAAATAACTTGGAGAAGCTGTTCTTTTAAAATTGTTATATGCCGCAAATATGCAGAAGAATTTTAGTTATAAGAATGTCTTAGGTATGGTATTGATTAGGATAAATAGGATTTATTTGAAAACATTCACTTTAAAAACGAATACTCAAGTAAGTTTTACATTTGAATTTAAAATTACGTTTATTTATTTACAAACAGCCTATGTGAAAGAAAATTTTTTAACTACGAGAAAATCTAATAAATTGCTTTCAGTACACAAATTCTATTGACACAATACTAACAGACATTAAAATTAATACCAATGTTAGAAGTCAATAGTCAACAGTCAATACAATAGTCACATTTTTCATTTCTTCCATCAATACAATATTAAGTCAAATTATCACATTGGCATTGTGAAACCCTAGATTGTTTTCAGATCTAGATTCTTGTTCTTCGTCATTAAAAAATCTCTTTTTTACATCCCCGAAAACACAATCGTAAAGTAACAAAACGTTTTATTACCAAATCCATGATTTAATCGATGTTAACTCCAAGTCCGTAGAACGATTATGAAATTTCAACATTGTATTTGGATTTAAAAATACATCCAGCGAATTTTGAAAATTACCGCGGCTTATATGTAGAACCATCAGAATGACCAGATCGCGTGAAAACTACCTATTTACAATGCGCGACCGTAAAAGCTACAGTCGAAGAAATTATGCTCTGCTGGTGGAAAAAAAACCAAATACACCCAGCCTAATTGTTAATTTCAAAATCAGTGACCCGAATTTTTAGCTTCGACCTACTGGAGCTCATCGGTAACACCTTTCGAAAAAAAAAAGTTTGCATACTTATCAGACCCTGCATAATCATGAACTAAATTAAGATATCCAATAAATATTTTTTTCGATAAGTTGGTACCGATAGTCGAGCGATGAAGTTATAATTACAGACAATGATGCTAGTGTGAAAGTTCCTTTGGATAAAATTGATCGAGAGTTTTTTTTTTGCTTCGCAAAGGTGCCTGCATTGTTTGCTCGTGGGATGCAAATTTTCAATCAATTGATATTGTGTAAGAAATTGAGTTTCCTCTCAGGAGGATTCGAAATTGCGTTTATGCAACCGTATGTGTTAATTAAGTGAATTTTCGTGTGCAAATTACGGTGTGGTTATCTTCAAAGAGAAATTCGAACATTATGAATCGAGATGAATGAGAGCCATCACGAATTTCAGTTTTACCAACAATTTAAAATCAAATTAAAGTAATGCACCCAATGTGACCTTAAGTTTCTAGTTTTAATCAAAGTTTTAAATGGGTAAAATTTAATCGTTGATTTAACTAAGTTCTTTTAACTTTATAGCGTTGTAAATTTTACTGTAAATGTATTATGAAATATAGCATATGTGACATTATAGTTATATAGTTCAGAACTTGTTGATACAAAAATAAGATGTTGATACAAAAAATTTAATCATACAGACAAAGTTGTAACAGTGAAGTTACCAAAACTACTAGTTTGATATAAATATAAATAAAATATGAGATAAAATAAGTTTTTTGAACAGATTTCAAACTTTATGAATCTTGTTAAGAATTATCGTATATATCAGTTTTACCAATAAAAAAAAAAAAAAAAAAAAATAATAATTAAAATAAATGTAACTAAATACCTTATGAATTTTAATTTACAGTTTTAATAAACTGAAAAGTAATTTACATTGAACTGTTCTACGAAAATGTAAGTGAAAACAATCGTAGCAAGCTTTAAACAAACAAATGAAAATAAGAACTATAAAGTATTATGTTACATGTGTCTAAAATATTAGAATAAATTTTTTACCATAAACTACTCAGAAATATATTTAAAAAGAAAAAATCTTGAAAACTAGAAGAAATTATCCAGGTTGAATTTAAATTATTTCATCAATTTATTTACATACAAATTATATTTGCTTTATAACAAACTAGACAGTGTAGCATATAAAAAAAAATTCCCAAAGCAATCGGAACCTATAGTCATATCATAGCATCAGCTATTTTTTTATTCCATTTCTTTGAATTAATTATCCCTCCAATTTAAAAAAAATCACCTCCAATCAGAACCGTAGTAATGCCCATCCCATCCAAACGACAGCGCCGCAAATCACAAACGACCGGCAATTTTCTATCCGCATCCGCGTGGATTTTCTCCTCGTTCGGCAGGGTAATTGTTACCGCGAGAGTTTTTAGTGTGAGAAGCCGCTTTTTCGGTCCGCTTGAAAAGTGAAATCTTCAAATCGATGTGTATCGATTGGTTCCCAAGTAGGTGTTATCGCGGCATTATTGATGAATTTTCGTCGATTTGTTTGGGATTACCAACCTCTCGCAAATGATTTTGCTCCACTTGGCTTATACGACTTTCACGATTGAATTATAGCGATTTTGAGGAAAATCTACCTTTGTTGACCGACGAAAAGTGACGTTCGTTCGAATTCAAGATCGGCCGCGCCTTTCATTGTTTCGAGCTGATGAAAATTGATCGTCAAATCCGCTGGACGATTTACGGATTTTTAAAAGTCTCGACGATTCGTCAATGTTTGCGTACAATAAATCAGCCTTCCATTTTTTTTTTTTTTTTTATGAAACTTTTGGTTTACTCAAAATTTTGCAATTTATTCTTAAGTTTCTAACGATAAAAAAATTTTTTTTGACGTTTTTATTTTTGATTTTAAAATAGTAGTACTTTTTGATTGAAAATAATACTTTGAAAAACAGTTAAACTTTCTACTTACAAAAGTTTATTATTCTAAAATCTACAAGTAATTTAAAAAAAAAAAAAAAAATGTTTAATTTTTTGTTATTGAACTGTACATTTTTTTTAGTGTTGATTACAATAATAAAAAAAATTTACTAAATATAAACAATATTTTTTTTATTTTTAAATGTTTTTAGTTGAGTTTGGTATTTTATTGATCATTTATATAAGTCCAAGTATTAGGTAGCTGATAAAACCAACACTTAAATATATTTGAGACTGGGGCGAATCGAACCCTCGCCCTGCAAAGATCAGTTTGCACTATATCTGCCAAACGCTGCGACCTTAGGATCGAGGCTACTGTGACTATGATAATTTTCCGCGTAATTAAAATAATAAATTTAATTTTTTTTTTCCATATTTAAAAATGCGAAATAAGAAGCCATTGATTATTTGAAAAAAGTGTAAAAAAACACTTAATTTGAAAGGTTTATTAGACTCCACCCTGCGTGCACCAAATACCCAAAGCTTATAAATCACTAAAAAAAAAATGAACTCAACCTAACACAGCTAATAAACTGAATTTTGTCTTTTTCCAGAATGCGCTGAAGAAAGTAAAAGTTAGCCTCCATCATGCCGTCCCTACTGGAAGCCCTGGAGCTGAAGTACGGTGACGCGGCGCCCTGTCTGACCGACGAGGAGCCGGAGCCGCCGTCGCCCCCGATAGGTCCGCCCCCCACAAGTCTGTCAGGCTCGCCCCGGAGCACGGCCGCCCTCTCCATCAGCATATTCATCCCCAAGAAGTCGCCCCGTCACACCGTCCCGGCGCTCCTGGTGCTCCAGGACTGCGACATCGAGTGCGCCGGAGGGGACGACGAGAAGCTCAGGAGCAAGTGCCGAAACGTCGAGGAGCTCGATTTGGCCCAGAACAAGCTCAGCAAGTGGGACGAGGTCTTTGGGATTCTCAGGCACATGCCCAAAATCAAGTTCGTCAATCTCAGCTTCAACAGCCTGCCCGAGGCCCTCGAGGTATGTAGCTTATCGTACCAGGGACGTAATGAGTCTTTAAGATATGCTTTTTTAAGAAATGATTTTTTTGGCTGTTAGTTTTACAATTTTTTAAACTGATTGATTTTTTAAACTAACCCAGTCTATTAATGATATACATAGATTTGTATCTTAAGTTTTAAAAGAAAAAAAATCACCTCTTTGAAACATTTATCATAAACTTTCGACTCTCCGCAGGTAAAAGACGGCAAGTACGACGCCCTCCGAAACCTAGTGCTCAACGGTACCCGGGTGTCCTGGTCCACAGTCCAAGGGCTGGTGCGTCTGCTCCGTAACCTGGAGGAACTCCACCTGTCCCTGAACGAGTACAAAACGGTGGACCTCGGATGGGACAAGCCGGAGAATCGTAACCACACGCTGAAGAAGCTTCACTTCACGGGCAATCCCGTCGAGTTCTGGTGCGAGATTGCCAAACTCGGGTACACCTTCCCCGGCCTCGAGAGCCTCGTGCTGGCCGAGTGTCCCATCAGGTCCATGGACATCGAGGAGCAGGACAAGGAGAACCGGGAGAACGAGGACACCGAGAACCGCAATCACATAGTCGAGAGAAACGGCGGACGAAGAATGGAAAACGGTTGTACCGGTAAACGTCATTTTGGTAATTCTATAGTTTTGCGAGAGCACCGGGCTCTTGTAACTGTTTGGTTCGGTTACGACAAATAAAATTCTTACATTTGTCTAGTTTTTATTTTACGAAGTCTTTTATGATAAAAAAAGTTTTTTGTTTTAACGTAATTTGGGAGATCATTTGCCACAAATTGAAAAAAAAAAAAATTATTTTGGATTTAAATTTTTCATTGAAATATATTTATTGGTAAGGCAGTTCTTGTATCAGAGTTGTCAACACAAAAATTTATAAAGTTATGTTAATTTAAGTAAATAGTAAAAATTTGATTTAATGAAACTTTTTTTCTTTTTTGTCTTAAAAATTCATTTGTAGTAATTGTTATTCATTCTTGGAAACCTCTGAAATTTGTCCGCAAGTTTCATAAAGTTTTACGAGTCGTAACGAAACAGCTGAGAGTAAAGAAATACGAGTACGCGATATTGTAACGGAGGTTTAAACGAATTGATTATGACGACAGGTAACAGAAACTTCGAGGAGGACATGACGGAGTGCTGCGAGCCGAGCGGTGCAAAGGTCAGGTCGTCTCACGACCCCTTCCGAAATCTCAGGTTTCTAAACTTGAACGGCACCCTACTCTCCACCTGGGACGACGTCGAGAAACTCGCACGGTTTCCCGGACTAAAGTCCCTCAGGATTCAGGGCTGTCCTTTGTTCGAGGTAATTACATGCAACATTTATCTTTTTTTTATAAATGAAAAATATGCTTGTGTCTGACCGTTTCTATCTGCTGCTACTACTTACTAATATTTTCACTACTTCATAGAAATTTTGTTTTATTTCTTAATAATTAATAATTATCTATTTACATAATAGTTTTTCATTATTAAAGTATTAAATTCATAATAGATTTTACAAAGTTCAATAAGAATTTGTAACCATTTTTTTTTTACAAAAGTTTAAAGGTTTTAAAATTTCAGGGTTGTGCTTTGTCCGTTTGAAATAACTGTCGTCAAAATTTTTTATTCATATAGTATATTTAATTTTTTGAAAATAAGAATAAATATTGGTTTAATAAAACTGTGCGAAATTACTAATTTAAAAATAGGTGCGGTTTCATCAATTTTTTTTATGGCTTTTGTCCGACTATTTCTATTTGTTTCTACTAACTAATAAATTATATTAGGAATTTTTTTACTTTGATCGTAAGTTTTACTAAATATATATATTTTTGTACATCACCGCACACAGCAGATAAAAAAGACAAGAAACTCGTTAAACTAATAATAATAAATAATATGATTTATCGTCTTTGTTAACTCAATCAAAATAAAATTACATTTGCTGTTTTTAATTATAGTTTTTTCATTGTTGAAATCGATAAATTTACTTTCTAGAATAATTATTCCAATTGTAAATAGTTATTATAAACAAAATCTAAAAAACTGTAAATAACTTTGCGCGTTTACATACTCAATAAATTTACTTTGAAACTAAACCCGTAAAAAAAATTTTTTCAGAGTCCACGAGAATACACCGAGCACGAGCGTCGTCAGCTTTTGATCGGTCGCCTGCCGAACGTGGAAACCCTTAACGGCGGTGGTGTCATATCGTCCCAGGAACGCGAAGACGCCGAACGAGCCTTCATCAGGTACTACATGGACAAACCCGAGTCGGAACGACCACAAAGGTGATTTATCGTTCCATAACATATGATAAGACTTTTTTTTTGGACCAAGGTCGACAGTATTTAAATTTTGATCCAATATTTTATATTTCAGGTATAACGAATTGGTCGGAATCCACGGAAAGCTTGATCCACTTGTAAACGTCGATTTAACGCCAGACAAGAGAGTTAAAGTCAAATTTACATATGGTGACCTAGTCGAGGTAGCGTATACTTCGATACTATCGATCATAACACTTGATTTACGTATCAGACTGACCCTTTTTTTTTATCTGGAGTTAATATTCTTTAAATTTTTCAATTTTATAAAGTGAGAGTGTCAAGTCTTTTTAATAAATCATTTATGCATTCGTTTTGTAATAATTTTTCTTTTTTTCGAATCTAGGTAAGGTCAGTGGACGTATACAGAACGGTGTTCGAACTGAAAACGAAATTAGAATCAATGGTTAAAATTCCTGCAAATCGTATGAGGTTATTTTACATTGATCAGGTAAGATAAATTATGCTTAAGTAACCTATCTTTTTATTTATTAATATATTAATATAAAAACTACCATGTAATTATCGGTATAAAGAAGAAAAAACAAAGTGTCAGAGAAATATTTGTTGTAAAAATTTTAATAACAATTTTTTATTAAATATAAATTTTAAATAATAATCGATCTAGAACAAATAAATCTTGCAAGTACTTGACAGTAATTTTTTTGTTGCGTTAAAAAAATAATTTTCTTATTTGAAGTTTGCTCTCAATATTTTTTGACATACTGCTAATTATTTTAATGACTTTATCATCAACATTTAAAATCCGAATTAAAACACTTCGAGTAAATACATCAATGGTTTTTTAACAGTACTGAATCTTTAAATTTTTTAAATCAAAAAGGGCTAAAAACCTGTGGACATTACAAATAAATGTATAAATAATTATAAAATATTGACGATTATTCAAATAATTTGGTACTGTACAAAAGATAATATTTTAAATAACTTTGTCGATTTATTTTAATAAATAATAAAAATAAATAAATAAAAATAAATTCTGATCATTTCAGGATCTGAGATCGACGTACGGCCCGGAAGAGATGCTCTATCCGAACAAGCAGCTCTACCGGTACAACATACGCAACGGCGACGAGATCATAATCGACAGCAAGCTGAACCGCTTCTGTTCTCAGAACTCGTCCACGGCCGCACAGCAGCAGCAGCAGCAGCAGCAGTCTTCCATACGTTCCTGAGCTAGCTCCTGCCCGCGCCTGCAGAACGGCGCTCGTGTTTGAAGCCGACTCGCTTGAGAAGCGATTACTCAGGGGCTAAACAGCCGCCCGCGCCGTCCGGGACTCAAGACGATGTGCAGTTGTCTTTTATACCCGCTGTTTTTAATTTCATACAATTTTTTCGTTTTCTTTTTTTGCAGTTGTGATGTGAAAAAAAAAAAAAAAAAAAAAAACAAGACTAGAGTCAAAGTATAATTTTTGTTTCTTTGTGGAAGTTAAAGACAGCGAGGGTTTAAAATACAATCAATCAAGTGCTTAAAATGTTGTTCACGAAGAGACAAGGTGTACCGGTTTTGTGAAAAAAATGTTTTTCATAATTTCACGATGGAACAAATATTTATTGACCAATAACTACAAAAAAGTGAAACTAAAAGAAGTTATTATGTACCACAATCATCTGACTGTCTAATTCTGTGTGATTAGATGATAAAAATCGTTAAATTGAAATTAAAAAAAAAAAAAAAAAAAAAAAAAACTAAAAAAATCATGGAAGTTGTGATTAAAAAGTGTTGATCGTATTAAAAACTCTGTCTATGTTATTGTTTAAAATAACGATTTAATCAGTGTAATAGCGTATTTAATATCATCAGGACGATGTAATCGTTAACTGTAAATTAAATGAATCTTAATGACTGTTTTAATCTATTTCTCAAATAAAATCATTCAACAATCTCGCAACTTATAATAAAGATAAATGAATGAATTATTTTTATAACAGAAATGATGAATGAAACAAAGTGTGATTGCTAAGCAATAAAAGTTGAGAAGGAAAGTGAAATGTTTGTCAGTAAGGTTGCAAATGCAAATTTTTCAATTCAAATTTGAGCAGCTGTATGTAACCGATAAATTACGTCAAATTGAAAAAAAATAATCATAAGTAACTATTTGCTTAATACAAATTATTTTGAAAATTTATTTGTGAAAAAAAAAAAAAAATTTGGGTCACCTTTAATTTCATTGTCAAGGAGTTTTTTTTAAATTTATTTTACTTCACGCACGTTTCAAACTTAAACAAAAACAAAACTTACTCAAATAAATGGCAACGAATAACTCACTCATAAAATTCAAACTCTAAATGAAAGTAAGCTTCTTCCATAAGCGGTCAATTAAAAGCAAAAAAAAATTGTTTTGCTTCATTAAAATTTTTTTTAACGACTGAAAAAAATTGTTTTCCATCACCTGATAATGTTCTTGAGGCAAAAAGAAATAGTGAATGTAATGGGCATTTTGAAGGAACGTATGCGTACTCAAAGATTTGTATTTGCACTTGGATAAAACTTCGTAACATGAAAAAAAAAAAAAAGAATGAGGAGAAAAGTAAGATTGTACTTTAGCTGCTGAAACAAGCGATCGTCGTAACAGCCTTGAAGAGTCATTTCTAGTGCCTGCAATAGCGTTAAGTGGATTTCGGAGCTAGGACCTTTTTTTCGTGGTTTATTTTTTAAGTATGTACTGCTACTTATTAAAAAAAAAGTCTATCTATTTAATTAACTTGAAGTATTAGGTAACTTCGAATTTTTTTTTTTTTTAATATTGCTACGGCAGCAACAATCTTTCAATATATATGTAATCATTTTGAGTTTATACATCCGGAATCCCCTTAATTCTGGTGATAAATAAGTATAAATAAATATAAATTTACATAAAACTTCTTTTATAACACTGCCCCGTGTACATATACTAAAACGCGCAATTGTAAGTTCGTATCTTTTTTTCTTGAAAATGATGCTTTGCGAGATTACTGTTGAAAAATGGAGAATCAATCTAGTAGTTACGGAAGAGAACCGAAAAAAGCTCGGAAAAAAGCTCCTGAATTATAATGTTAAAGCAAGGAAAAAAGAAAACGACGCATGTCACATACTAATACACATAACATTAGAAAATAAACTTAAAAAAAAAAAAAATTAAAAATTAAAAAAAATTTAAAAGGATGACTCGTTTATACCGTATAAATGTGTGATCTCGTTGTTAAGGTTTTTGTTCGTACTTGATTTTGTATATTTACGAATATAATACGTAGCTTAATGGAAAAAAAATACTTTGATAATATTATGAAACTTTTTTTTTTGCTAGTAAGTGAATTTAAAAACTAATTATCTGTAATGTGTATAAAGATTTTAGACGCAAAAATTTTTAAAACTTCATCTCTTCAAATCATTAAGTTTGGCTAATAGAATTTTTCATTGAAGATTATTAATTTTATTTTAGAATGAATATTGACAATAGGACTTATAGACATTTATATTTGAGCAAGCAAAACTGTTCAACTTTTAATCACCCATTCATAATTTAATCAATGACAAGTGTAAATAGTAAATTTACGTATATGATTAATGTATCTTATTTTCATGACGATGAAATAATATTTAATGTGCAAGTAAAAATTAAAATTTTCGATCGTATCGAAAAATTTCTAGATCTAAGTTCGTTTTGATTAATTGTTTACCAATTTACGTTGGATTATTTTATATTTTGCAAGCATTTTTTCTTTTGTAAGAATGCCACCAATAACGAATAGAATTTTATGATTTGTGATTGAACCAATACATGTTATATAGTGACAAGTAATCTTAAATAATAATAAAAAAGAAAAATGATTAATTCAATAACATCTAGCAAAACTCTAATGAACTGCCGCCAAAATTTTGATGATTTTCTTAGTTTTTCCATAGTCTATTGCGATTTTTTACTGAAATTTTCAGTTACTATACAGTTAATGTAACAGAATAACAGTGATGCTTTTTACGTCTTGCGCAATATTCATAGTTGCAGTTTATTTTAAAAATTTTTTGGATATATTTATATTAAGTTCTTCCGTCTTTATTTTATTAGTTAAGTGTGATCCTATTAAGTGATATAAAATAAAACTTGAATAAAGTTGCTTACAAGTTATATCTTTGTTTATTTTTCAATTCCATATGCTGTTTTTTTGATTATAGTAAACTATTGGAACGTAACTGCTCTAAATAAATTTCTTTGGAAAAATTAAACAAGTGGTTATTTGATAAATTCATTGTTATTATTTACAAAATTGACTTTGGGTTGAAAAAATTTGCCTCTGGTTTCTAGTATTTTTTTTAATGCATTTTTTAAATAAAAACATTATTTTTTCAATCTTTCTTAGCAGCCTTATTTATTCGGTAAAATTATTTATTTTTGGACATTAATTTTTCCAGCTGATGCTTTGTAAGTTTCAGTATTATTAGGACTTATGCTGGAGCTGCTGACGCTGTAAATGCCAGCACGAATCTCAGTGTCGCTTGTATTATTATTTGGGTCATTTGCCATTCGAAATCTGAAGAAAATAAAATTAATATTAGAAATTCTACTGTTCTAACTTCAATTTTATTTTTATTCAAATTTTTATTTACGCTACTGGATAGAGTTGTTCCATCTGGGAATCAGGCTCGTCGTATACCTCTGCTGTATTGTAGCGAATAAATCATAATTAAATTAATTTTTTTAAATCGTGTTCAAATGATATCAATTTAAGAAGGAATGAATTTTTAATTGTTTATCACGAAACAATTTCGAGCGTTTGTTATGAAATAAATAAAATTATGGGGTTAACGTTACAATTTTTTTTACATTAAAAGTTAATAGTCAAGTGAGAATCTGAGAGTGCATTTAAAATTTTTTGCTCTCTGCCAAAAGTTATTAAAAAATTTTTTAAAGATTAAAAATATACAAAATTTTAAAAAATTAATAAATAATCATTTAAAAAAAAGTAGGAGGAAAAATTGTAGTAACACTTACCTTCAGGAGAATTATATCCCGACAAAGCCTTAGCTTGTGCATTGGCTCTTCCTGAAAGTTATGGTATATCTTTAAAAATTTCAATAATTTTTTTTTCAAATTAACGCGTGGTGACATGAACAGCGAAGTAGTGAGTTAAAAAAAGAGTGAAATTGTAACAAATAATATCACCTCCACCAGCCATTGCATTAGCGTTAGCATTTGCCATGGAATTTGGACCTCCTGTAATAACAAATTATTTAAAATCAGTCAAAAGAAAATAAGAAAATTATTTTAAAAAAGTGAAATTGTAACAAATAATATCACCTCTATTAGCTATTGCATTAGCGTCAGCATTTGCCATTGAATTTGGACCTCCTGTAATAAAAAATTATTTAAAATCAGTCAAAAGAAAATAATAAAATCATTAAAAAAAAGTGAAATTGTAACAAATAATATCACCTCTACCAGCCATTGCATTAGCGTTAGCATTTGCCATGGAATTTGGACCTCCTGTAATAGCAAATTATTTAAAACCAGTCAAAAGAAAATAAGAAAAGCATAAAAAAAAAGTGAAATTGTAACAAATAATATCACCTCTACCAGCTATTGCATTAGCGTTAGCACTTGCCATGGAATTTAGACCTCCTGTAATAACAAATTATTTAAAATCAGTCAAAAGAAAATAAGAAAATTATTTTAAAAAAGTGAAATTGTAACAAATAATATCACCTCTACTAGCTATTGCATTAGCGTCAGCATTTGCCATTGAATTTGGACCTCCTGTAATAAAAAATTATTTAAAATCAGTCAAAAGAAAATAATAAAATCATTAAAAAAAAGTGAAATTGTAACAAATAATATCAACTCTACCAGCCATTGCATTAGCGTTAGCATTTGCCATGGAATTTGGACCTCCTGTAATAACAAATTATTTAAAATCAGTCAAAAGAAAATAAGAAAATCATAAAATTTAAGAGGAAATCTGCTGTGGCCAGGAAAAGGGTCATAAGTCACTGTTGTAAAAAATTTTGTAAAAAATTTAGACTATACCGTTGGCTAATTTTTCTTGCAATGCATTTCTAACATCTTAAATATCAAGAATATGAAAAAAATGACTTTTTAGGCAATTTTTTGTGGCGATACATGATTAGTTAAATTTATTTAAATAATAACACATAATAAAACATCGTTTGAAATACATTGTGTCAAATTTTGGCATTAATATATTCAGAAATGAGCAGATGATACTGCTTTTTCGAAGGCACTTTGGAAAAAAGTCGAGTCACGGTGAACACTCTAAAGCTGCATTGGATTACTTAAAATGAAAAAAATTTATAAAGGGTATAGCCGGGTAAGATACTCGAATTGGCCCCCACGGCAAACTCTTACAATATATATATCATTCGAAAGGACATAAAAAAAGAAAATTTTTAGCGCAAACCGCAGCTCCCTATTCCCAATCTAGGGAACCTAGGATCTAAAATAGTGATTTTTCAACTTTAATTTTTATCTCAGAACACTCACAAAAATGTCGTTTAGAAACAAGAGGAAGAATCCGCTTGAGTTTTTCATCTAAATTAAAGGGGTTTTCATCTTGAATCAAGAGGAGTCTCTGTTGATTCAAGAGGACGAAATCTTGAATTAAGAATAAAGTAATCTTAATTTCAAAGGAAATCATCTAAAATCAAGAGGATGTCCTTTCCATGTGTTTTTCTTTTTTATTGTTTTTTAAGATTTTATCTTGAAAAATTTTGATAGTAATTTTACATAATATCGAGGGCCTGCTAAAAGCTACGAATAAAGTATACGGACGATAAACAAACCCTTTCGACGATAAACAAATCCGAGGTCAACGAAAAAACTGATCAGCTATCCCCCAAGCTCTAAACCCCCAAGACCCTGGGCACCCGAGTTCAACAAAAAAACTTATCAGCTATCCCCCAAGCTCTAAGCCCCTAAAAACCATGGGAACCCGAGTTAAATTATTCGAAAAAAATGAGTGCATTTTAGTTAACGAAATAAATAATTTCGTAACGATACCTAATTAAGCTGCACTGGTGCAATTATATCATAAAGTTGTAAATCTGGAATTTTTAACTCCAAAATGGCGTGGTTGATTAGGAAAACGATATAAGTTTTCACTTATTGTTTTACTCTTTGTTTGCAATATTATCAACAAATTTTTTTTTTTAACTATGAATTAAATACTTCTAAGAATCAGACACATTTCGAGAAAAGTGTAAAAATTTTCGTTTGTTTATTGATTATTTATTTATTTTTTATTTTATATATATATTTTTTTATTATTTTGTAATATTTTCAAGTGATGTAAATAAAAGTGAATTACAACCTTTTTGTGGAACAAAAAAAAAAAATCTTTTTCATAAATTTGATATTCAAATATAAAGTACGCTTAACTTCTAAAATTATTCTACTCGGTAACCAGAGTTTTGGGGGCTTAGAGCTTGGGGGAGAGCTGATCAGTTTTTTCGTTGACCTCGGGCACCCAGAGTCTTGGGGGTTTGAGGCTTGGGGGATAATTAGTCACTTATTTTTTGTGCTTGGCACCCAGGTCTATAGAGGTTTAAAACTTGGGGGATAATTAGCCACTCTTTAATTTTTGTGCTACGCACCCAGGTCTATGGAGGTTTAAAACTTGGGGGATACTTAGCCACAGAGTAACTATATATACAAATAATGGTTGGAATATTATTATTGTGGTAGTAACTATACTGGTTAGTGTAAACAATGTCCGATTCTCCCCGTATCCCCCGTAATCCCTTCCAATTCGGAATTCACCTCAGCGCCTCGATCTAGCATTCTTACACTGAGAAATTTTTGTGTCGGTCACAGGTACCTTAAAAGAATTATTAAATTTTAAATCTAATAAATCATCACGGTAAATTACGTGACCAGTAAAATTAAATTAGAAAAATATAAAAGGAGTAATTTTTAACTTAATGAACACTGTTTTTATAGAATTTCCTTTATCGTAGACCAATTCAAGTTTTCTAGGTAATTTTAAATATACTATAAATGTGTATGTTTATTTTAACTTGCATTTAAATTAAATTAAAGTTTTAAACTGAAAAAAAATCGTTTTACAACACTCAAAATCTATTATTTTCAGGAGTATGATTTTCACATATTCATACATTCTTGTGTAAATCCAGTAATATATTTGTATGTGACCAACATTATCCGCATTGAACATATGCATATAAAAATATTCATACATGTCATGGCAATTTAGCCAAGTTTACTTTTACTAGTCAATCCTAAATAAATTTTATCGAAAGAATTTTCATAATTTCATGTTTTTTTTCTAAATTATCTCATATGTTTTGGGAAACACCTTATCTAATATACAATTAAAAGTACATAATTAAAAAAATAAAAAAATAAAAAAATAAGTTCTTTCTATCAAATAGCTCACCTCTACTAATAATATTTTTTACATCATTTTATTACATATTTCCATACTTTTTACAACTCAAGTGTTTACTATATTATAAATGTCAAAATTATTGTAACACACAAAGAATTATAAATTAATACTTTGTCATAAGTACATAATTTTAATTAACTTTTGATATTTTTAATTCTTTAGTGGAATATCATGTGCCATTACATTTTTCTGGTTAATATTTAATTTAATTTTAACTCTTACTAAAATACATAAAATTTTGTTGTTAAACTTTATTTTATTCAAATATACGGACTAAAGAAATCCTATTAGATTTATTACATTGAAACTTTCGTAATTACTTGCTTTTATTTTTGTGGTTCAGATACACAACTGTACACTATGACTAAAGACATCTAATATTCAACAAAAGTCTATGATACAAAATTTTTTTACTGCAGAAGAAAATTGATCAGAGTACCCAACCAACTGATTTCAATTGACACTTAAATAAAATAATTCTTTAATTATAAGTTTTAATCCAATGTTAACCTCAATTATTATTAGCTCGAATTTTTAATTTTAAAAAATTGCATCTAGTACACGGAGAGAAGAGTCGGAGATCCGTTTACGAAATTGGAACATAACCTGCTTGTGTTTAGTTAAGCGCGATCGGGCTTCGAACCAGTTCGCAATCTGATTGCGAACTCGGGCGAGAGGCCCGATGTCGAACTGAGATCGTAAACGAAGCGGCGCCCTCTTGGGGCGACACTCCCAGATTACGTTCGCCTGTTCGATATCGGGCTTCGCGCAGTTCGCAATCTGATTGCGAACTAGTTCGAAGCCCGATTGCGCTTAACAAAGACAACCCGGTTAGGTCCCAATTTCGTAAACGGATCTCCGACTCTTCTCTCCGTGTAATATCACAAAAATTTAAATTATTTTAAGTAAATTTCATTACTAGACATGACATAAAAAACTGAAAGTGTGAAAAGTGCTGAAGAAAAAAAAAAAATTTTTTATACAAAAATTAACAAATTTTAACATCTATAAAAAAAAATTCAAATAAAAAAAAAAAAAAATTTCTAGAGTATTTCTTGTTGGATTGAGAGGAATCTGCTTGATTTAAGATGATTTCAGCTTAATATAGCGTCAATCGGATATCCGTTTCATTCTAAAAGAAAATCCTTTTAAAAAAATAATCTCAAATGAAGAGGAGTACTGTTTATTTTAAAGGAATTCCTTTTGAAATATTCTTTTTTTAATCAAAATTATTTATATGTCATTCAAGAGGATTCCTCTTCAACCGAAATGATAATCCATTAATTTTTTATTTGCTTTTAAATTATTCATTTTTGAGAAACAACGATTTTTAGTTAGTTTAAAAATATTATTCTATACCAATGTATACTTTTGCAAAATAATATTTATTTTAAAAATAAAGTCTGTTGGGTGTCTTATAATATAATAAGTTTAATCGAAGTTTTCCTTCACTCAGGGGCGTTATTACAGTTTGGGCACGGGTCTGGATAAAGTTCGACCCCCCCCCTCCCCCCACTTATCTTAATATTTTTTAACTCTGAACAGTTCAGTACCTAATTTATAAAAAAAAAAACTCAAATCTTGAACCCCCCACAACCCTGGGTACCCGAGTTTAATAAATAACTGATCAGCTATCCCCCAAGCTGTTAACCCTCAAATACCCTGGGCGCCCGAGTTCAACAAAAAAAAAACTCATCAGCTATCCCCCAAGCTCTAAGCCCCCAAAACCCTGGGCGTCGAGTTCAATAAATAATCGGTCAGTTATCCCTCAAGCCTGAAACCCCCCAAACTCGGGGTGCCGAGTTCGATGAATGATCGATCGGTCATTCCCCAAGTCTTAAATCCCCTTAACCCTGGGCGTAGAGTTCAATGAATAAACTGACCAGTTATCTCTTAAGCTCTGAATCCTCTAAAACCCTGGAAGCCCAAGTTCAATAAAAGAACTGATCAGCTATCTTCGAAGCTCTAGACCTCCCAAAACTGTGGTTACCAAGTAAAATAATTTTACAAGTTAAGCGTACTTGATATTTAAATATCAAGTCCATAAAAAAGTGTTTTTTTTTTTTTTTTTTTTATTCCACAAAAAGGTTATGGTGTACTTTAATTTACATCACTTAAAAATATTACAAAATAGTAAAAAAATACTATAAAATAAAAAAAATAAATAACCAATAAACAAACGAAAATTTTAACGCTTTTCTCGAAATGTCTCATTGCAAGTTGCAAACAAAGAGTTAAACAATAAGTAAAAACTTATAGCGTTTTCCTAGTCAACCAAGCCATTTTGGAGTTAACAATTTCAGATTTACAACTTTATGATAATTGCACCAGTGAAGCGTAATTAAGTATTGTTACAAAATTATTTATTTCATGCTTAAGTTAACTAAAATGCACTCATATTTTTGGAATAATTCAACTCGTGCTCCCAAGGGTTTTGGAGGTTTAGAGCTTGGGGGATAACTGATCAGTTTTTTTGTTGAACTCGACGCCCAGGGTTTTGGTGGTCTAGAGCTTGAGGGATAGCTGATTAGTTTATTTATTGAACTCGACGCCCAGGGTTTTGGGGGCTTAGAGCTTGGTAGATAGCTGATCAGTTTTTTTTGTTGAACTCGGGCGCCCAGGATATTTGAGGGCTTACAGCTTGGGGGATAGCCGATAAGTTTTTTTGTTGAACTCGACGCCCAGGGTATTTGGAGGTTTAAGGCTTGGGGAATGACCGATCGATCATTTATAGATCTTGGCGCCCAGGGTTTGGGGGGTTTCAGGCTTGAGGGATAACTGATCAATGGTAGGTTTAACGCACTCGGGTCTGGATGCATCCAGACCCACTATAAGGCAAATAAATTATGGTTTTATTTTTTTCAATAAAATATCTAAAATTAATTATGAAAATTGTTTAAACAAGTTGTGAGATCAGTCATGATAAACCGAGCTTTCTTGGGTTGAAAGTCTGGGCTATGACTTTGATTCTGATAGAAAATACTGAATTTATTGAAACTTTATTCAAGATAAATTAATAAATTTTTCCCGCAATAAAAAAGTAGGATTCTTGAGATAAAAAGATGAATTAGAATCCTCACAGCTTATCTACTTAAAAAAATGAAAAATAAATTAAGAATGATAAAAAAAAAAAATATGATTGATATTAACATTACTTGTGAAAGTAACTATTGAAGTAAATTTAATATTCTTTTTAAGTTGAATTTAATTAATTATTATTAAGAAAGAAAAAAAAAAAAAAAAAAAAAAAAAAAAAACAGATTTAACTTAACTTGTACTGTACATTTTAATTTTTTTATGAATGAAATTTTTTAATAATCAAATTTTAAATTAGTTATATGTTATGTGTGCATGTACACTTTATTTTATTGTATAAATAAAAAATATATAAAAAATTTTTATTCACAATTATATCTGTTTTTTTTTACTCTTTAATCCTCATTTTACATCTTTTTTTGAATCTAAAAATACGATTCGAATTTTGATGTATTGATATGTGCACTTATACACGCATAATATTTTCATAATTTTTATCTTATTATGTTATATAAATACATAAAACTAATTTTATGCCTAAAAAAAATCAATTATAATCTTTTTGTTCGAGCTTGTTAAGCATTTTGTGTGTTAAATTAATCTTGGTACTGTCGATTAGTCATTTTCGTTCACTGAAAATTTTTTTAATAATGAAAAACAATTTTTTTTTTTTTAAATGCATCAATTATTCTTATTTTATTAATTATCTTATTAATTTTACTAAAGAGGATTTCCATTTGAATTAATAAGATTTCCTAGAAAATCTAGCGGATTTTCCTCCTGATTCAAGAATATTTTTTTCTTAATTTTAAAACCCAATCCGATTGACGCTATATTTAACTGAAAATCCTCTTGAATCAAGAGGAATCCTCTTAAATCTAGAAGAAATTTTTGTGAGTGAACCTATTAGGGCTAGAGACATGCGGTTTGCGGCAAAATTAAAAAAAAAAAAATGTAGTTCACCTATATTTTTTAATATTATTTTTGGCGCCAAATTTAAACCGCTTGGGCTATTTTTCGAATTTTTTTACCTTAAATTTGCGATTAAAAAAAGTTGAAGACAAACACCTCGCTAGAAAAAAAATATGTGATGTATTTTAACGAAAATTAACTACTCTGATTTTTTCAGATTTTTAAAAAGGGTGGAAGGCACTTTTCTGACCGATTTATTAAAACTTTTTACATAAAAAGCCGTCTAGTGGGTGCATATTTAGTCAAAACTAAAAATTATATGTACGGTTGAACTACATTTTTTTTAGAAAATTTTGCCACAAACCACGTTTTTCTAGCTATTTTAGGTTATGAGATATTAATAAAAGTTCAAAAATCACTATTTGGCTCCGCGCATGCGCAGTTGAGGGAAAAAAATTTGTGGTTTGCGCCAAAAATTTCTTTTTTCAAAGACCTTACGATTCATATCCATATTGTAGGGGTTTTTGCGAAAAAGTTTTTTAAGAATCATCCCAGGGCCAATTTACAACTTAAAAATCCTAAAGTTATTATAACCTTATAAATAATTAAGCTAGATAAAGAAGTCAAAATTTCTTTCGCAAAAACCCTGAGTATTTTGCACCTCAAAAAGTATCTATAACTTGGCCCAGTTGAATAAATATTTTTATTCAAGAAGGCTAACCAACTAAACTATACGAAATTATTCATTTTTGTGGTGGCCAAGAAAAAGATATTGAGTCATACTTAAGGGAGCACTAGGAGCTAGACATTTTTAAAAAGTACAAGATCTTAAAAATATCCCCTCAAAATATGAAGTCATTTGGACTAAAACTTTCGGAGATACAGAGCTTTAAGTCCGGAGTGCTCCTCCTGCTCGGTCCATAGTTGCCCGTAGTAAATGGGCCGTTTTTCTCGAAACTACTATTTTTAATCAGTGAACACTATGATTTGAAAACCAATTGACCGATCGTTCTAGAACGTGGCACACTAACTTTTCATATGAAATATCTCGTCCATACAGAGAGTTGTTTTTTTGTTTTTTTTTTCTCGGTTTTACGGATACAAAATGATGGCGTTTTCACTCAAAAATCGGTACCTACCAAAAAAATCGGTCTGAAAAGTGCCTTCCACCCTTTTTAAAAATCTGAAAAAATCAGAGCGGTATCTATTTTAGACCCTAGGTTCCCTAGATTGGGAATAGGGAGGTTTGCGCCAAAAATTTTCTTTTTTTATGCCCTTTCAAATGATATGTATATTGTAAGGGTTTTATGTGGAGGCCGATTCGACTATCTTACTCGGCTATACCCTTTAGTTAGAATAGAAATTTTGCTAGTCCCCTACGAAAAGTTTTTATTAAAAAAAATTTTTTTTTAAGTTTCGGTAGGTATTTATTCGAATTTGGTAGGTACCGATTTTTGAGTGAAAACGCCATCATTTTGTATCCGTAAAACTGAGAAAAAAAAAAAAAAAAAAAAAAGAACTCTCTGTATGGGCGAGATATTTCATATGAAAAGTTAGTGTGCCACGTTCTAGAACGATCGGTCAATTGGTTTTCAAATTATAGTGTTCACTGATTAAAAATAGTAGTTTCGAGAAAAACGGCCCATTTACTACGGGCAACTATGGACCGAGCAAGAGGAGCACTCCGGACTTAAAGCTCTGTATCTCCGAAAGTTTTAGTCCAAATGACTTCATATTTTGAGGGGATATTTTTAAGATCTTGTACTTTTTGAAAATGTCTAGCTCCTAGTGCCCCCTTAAGTATGACTCAATATCTTTTTCTTGGCCACCACAAAAATGAATAATTTCGTATAGTTTAGTTGGTTAGCCCACTTGAATAAAAATATTTATTCAACTGGGCCAAGTTATATCCATAGATACTTTTTGAGGTGCAAAATACTCGGTAAAAGTGATACTTTTACATCTTGATTTCTTTTCATCGCGACGTTGAATAATAAGGAACATTTACAACGAGTTTAAGGGCAAAAGTCAAAAAGTCGGCCACTTTTTCGTTGTGTCATGTCATGTAATTCCGCCGAAAAAAGGTACTTGTAAATGAGATACCTTTCTAAAAATTTAACAGTTTCTTGTGTTCACCAAACCCTCGAAGCTGTTAAATTTTGATAATCATCTCTGTTTTTTAAATACCTTTTTTTCTGCGGAATTACATGACATGACCCAACGAAAAAGTGGCCGACTTTTTGACTTTTGCCCTTAAACAAAAGCTATCAAAATTATCTCATTGTATCATATTACATGACCCTTTTGAATAAAATTTAATAGGTACGCAACCAATTTTCAAAGCTATACATTCAAATCAAGAGTTGTTGATTCTCGATTTAAATGTATAATACACTTGTGTAACATATTATTCTTCTTCACAACTACCACGAATAAAAAAATATCTACCTGCATTAGCTTGTCCGTTAGCGTAGGCATCTGAATCGCTTGTAAACATAAATAAGTGAAAATAATCGAAAAAAAGAAAAATAAACATTAAATTTGAGTATTATAATATACAGATTTGCCAAATGTAGTAATAAAAAATATTATATGACCCCTCAAAGCGGGGACTACAGATTCCTTAAATTGAGTAAACTTTTTTTTATTGAGTTGAATACACGAATACTTTTTTTGTTATTGTATTAAGCGTAAGTAGAATTAATAAATTGCACATTTCGAAACAGGTCCGGCAGGGTTGATTGGCCCAACCGAGAGGGTTTCAGGCCGAGCCGAAGGCGAGGTTGGGCATCAACCCTATTCGACCGCATTACAAAATGTATTTTTCCGCATGAGACACCGAAAACAAGGGGTGAAAGTCTGATTTTTAAATTAAAATGCGAAAAAAAATGAAATCATAAAGAAATGATTGAAATTACCTGCAAATGTATCCGTGCCCGTATGCGCGGGGTAACTTGGGCCAGGACGACCTCCTCCTGAAATCATAGGTAAAAGGAGAATTATACAGTCTATTTGCAGAAGCAGGGCTATTATTTGCCACTGATTTTAAAATTGGAATTGAATTGGAAAATTGGAGTGATAAAAATTTTGCAGCAAATTTAAATTTAGCTTCAAGCTACGATTCTACTGCAGTTCGAATTTCTTTCAATGTATGAAGTTTGTTTTTTATCTATAATCATTTTTGATGACATGAATACACGACTATACATCGTTATGAAGACAATTAATTAAAAAAAAAAAATTTCAACTTGCTTCTTGGATTTTCATTGACTCCATAGTCTAAGTTGGGAGCGGGACCATACATAGGTGGTGGACCCTGACCGTTCGGGTTTTGGCCCATCTGTCCACGTGGACGCATTCTTCCTGTAGATAAAGTATATATGTATAAATGTAGAGTTTATTTTTTGACCAAAAAAAGAAAATTAAATACAAAACTTACTTCTTGGCCGGTTCGGTCCATTCATCGGTCCATTCATAGGTCCATTCTTAGGTCCATTCTTAGGTCCATTTGGACGCTTCCTTCCTGAAAGATGTACAAATTTATCATAACTATATGAAAACATGTTTTCCTGATCAGGCTTTTTAACTTTCTTAAAATCAAATAAAAAATTCAAAGGATTAACATTTTTTTCTTTTTGAATATTTAGTGTTAATATTTTTGTAAGAGAAAAATATTAATTATGTCTTATATAAAATACAAAAAAAAATGTGAAATAGATAACAAATAGATAACAACTTACTTCTTCGCTGCGGCCCAGGACCATCCTTTGGTGGACCTTGAACTGTGGGAACGTAAAAAATAATTTTACTCAACATAGATCCTCTAAGCAAAATTTATTGCTTTTAATTACCATAAAATATATTTTTAAACATTAGGTCCTGTTTTGAAGCTTGAAACTAAATGTTTTTTGTCCAATTCTAGTATAAAAAATTAGTTTGTCAAAAGATTTACCGAAATGTTGTTTTTTTGAGAAAGGAAAAACTGCTGAGTACCTTATATCGAACTTTTACTTTGCAAAGATTTTAGTATTTTGTACTCGACTTAATAGCGCCCAGTTAGTGATTTATTTATAGAACCTCGTGAATCGCAAGTAATAACTAATGGAGTCCCTCCAATGAGAGCCAAAAGAACGGCGGAGGCTCCCTGCGCAATCGACCAGCGCGCATAGCAGACCAGCTGTCTGAGACACACACTGGTCTGCTGTGAGATGCGCGCTGGTTGCTATGCGCAGGAATTAGCAACCTCGCCGTTTTTTTGGCTTTGATCGGAGGAAATCAAGTTAAATCTTGCGATACGAGATTAAAAAAGTGTATATATCACTCGGAACTAAATATAGTGTGCTGAGGAGGCCCGCTAATTGCTAAACTGCAACTGCAGCTGGCCTCCCCGACACACTTTAGTCCCTCGATGAATAATATACTATTCTCAAATGACCCAGAACCCAAAATAACTTTAAAAATTAAATATTTACTCTAGTTGACCAAATGAATCAGTAAAACTAACATCATAAGGTAAACTTAATCTTCGAATTTGTCTCAATTTTGTTATTATTCTACCAGTTATTCAAACTTTCGAGGAATTAATTAAAGTAAATGATTAAATTAAAAAATTATTTAGATTCGAAACTCGAGTTGATGGTCCACTAATTTTTTTACAGTCAGGCTCACCAGTTTTTTTTTTTTTACTCCTTCAAGTGCTTATAAGTTTTGTCATTAATATCTCGATGCTTCCCGGCTTTACAGCTAAGTTACATATTTACAAAAAACTTGGTTTACCATTCTGTTCCGGCACAGGTTGTTGTTGTTGCTGTTTCGGTGGATCAAATCCTAGTATATCATTGAATAAATTGGGAATAAACTCTGGTTTTGACATTAAGTTGCCTATAGGTAATGGACCCATGAAAGTTATCGTGTCCCCTGAATTCGCATTCGCCACTGCATTAGAAGTTGCTTGACAGTTGATTCCTTAAAAAATAATTTTTTACATTGAAAAATTAAAACCGATGCGTGGATAGCTGAATTAGCGATGCGCGCACCGCGAACAGCTGCGACGGAACATCGCTAAGCCAGCGGTGCAAAATTATCGCAAAGACAGCGGTGGCTTGCCTACTTCACCGACAGCTCCAACCGCTCGAATTGACGCCTTATTAAATGCGGAGTTGGACTACTTATAATATATTATAAATAAACTAAAGCTTTTTTTTTGCTGCGAGTTTTAGACACGCTTACATTATTTGTACATACCGTAATGTATGTGTAAAGTAACGCAATCACATACATACATATGCGATAATTTTGCACCGCTGACTTAGCGATCTTCCGTCGCTGAGTTAGCGATGCATTCATCGCGAACAGCTGCGACGGAACTGTCGATTTTGTGAATTTGTTTGAGCGAAGCTAGTTGAAAGAACAACGATTTTTAAAAATCTAAAAAAATTTGCAACACGGTTTTTCAAGTATCCTAAAAAGCTTTTTCGTTTTTATCAAGATTAATTTTTGATTAAAATAAAATTTCCAGTTTGCTGCAATCTCTCTTACAGGAACTATCAAATTGATATTAAGAAAAAAAAAAATAATAATAATAAATTTATTCAAACGAACAGGACAATGTAAATTTATGATAAAATGGGTAAATTTTCCATACCTTCAGTGATAAAAAGAAGGGTTGTAAGGGTGAACACCCCGGAAAATTGTTGCATGATTATGATCTCGTTAACTCCGGTTCTAATGACGTAGTTTGCTGGAAAAACCACTTTTGTCTTCACCACTTTTTAAACTCAATTAGCTAATATGTTAGATATAGATTTAAAATTGCTTTGTTTGATTAAAAGAAGACGACGTAAGAAAGATTGATATTTAAATAAATCTGCTTTGAGTATAAAGTCAGGGAATTACGTCAAGTTGATATCTAGATTAGAATGTACTAGTGTATGAATATTTTAGATTAAAAATATGATTAATATCGATAAATAATTCTCAACAAAAATTAATTAATTCATGCTTACTACAAATGTTAATCTATCAAATTTTCACACTTTATTAATAAAAAGTTTTAAAAGTTGTCAGTGCAAAAATTAAAGAAACTTTTAAAATCAATCAGTTGATAAATGAACTTGCTCAAAGAAATTATCACTTATACTTTTTATTAATTAAGAAGTACGTGTCGAAAAGTTTGATGATCGTTTTAAGAAATTACTATTTTTATGTTGCGAGATAAGAAAAATTGAACGAAATCAATTCAGCACTACTCAAATTTAATGCAATTGAATTTTAAATTAACCGTTTCGCTCGTGCAAAAACAGCTCCAGGAGTAGGAAATCATTTTAACGCACATGTGCAATACTATATTTTATTACACTATTGGTTGGAGGCGAGATTTTACGTACCCCGTTTGAGGTTAGCGTGCGTAAAATGGAGCCTCCACGCATTAGCGTAATAAAATAATTTTCACTGGAATTTTATTCAAGAAATTATAATTTGTTATCTTCAATTTGCTTCAGTTCACTGTTCGATGTCTTCCAGTTTCATCTTTGAATTAATTTTCTGGATGCAATCGATGCTCATAATCTATTTGTTGATGTAAATAAAACTGTCGTATCAATTGGGAATGCACTTTTATTGACCAAAAATATCTCAATAAAACAAAAAATTGAAAATTTTGAAATTTTTCGTCTAACAAGGAGATAATCTGTCCTTTGGGTCATTTTTATGCAATTTTTTTTTTTTTTTTTTTCGATTAAAAAAAAAAATCTTTTTCTAAGCCTTCAGAGTGTAACCTCCTAATTTATTTATGAATTTATTAAGAAAGATTATTTTGAAATGCAAATTCTAAAATTTTGAACATGTAAAATTGATATAATATAAGTATTTTGGTAGTTGATTACTTGCCCTACGTTATAATCAAGTGTCCTATGAGCCCTAAAAATATCAAGTAAACAATTAAAATTCTTCAACATTATACAAAATTGATATTCTAAATTAAAATAAAAAAAAAGCTAAAAAATCAACTTCAATCATATGTTATCATTAAACTTATAAAAATTGTATCTGAAAATATTTTTAACAAGAATTCTTCAATAAATAAAGAAAATGCGGTGGGTTTAAAAATTTTAGAATCGCAATAAACTTCAAGCAAAAATGTTTTGAAAATTATTTAAAAAACTATAAAAGGGCTAATATACTTATCGTAATAGCTCATAGCAAAAAGGTAAAAAAAAGTATTGGCGCAAGATTTTAGTAGCTTCGTTGATCATTTGGTATGAGAAAACGATCCTTAAAGTTTTTTGAAAATCTGTTTCCCAAAAGGCATATAATCGCCTAGTAAGTATATATAATTACAAAAACAGAATCTTTAATTTTTTTTTTTTCAAATTAGGGAAATGAATAAAAAACTGTTTCAAGTGTTACCCCAGATGACCCAAGATAACCTTTACTTCTTTATGAGAAAATGTCTTCGGTCAATTTGTCAAATTAAGTGTAAACGTATCAAGAAACATCTGTTCTTTATCTCAATAAAAAAAATCTTATAAAAAAGGATTTTTTTTTTTAATTTTTGCTTTTAATTTAATTTAAGCTGTGTCAGTACTTAAATACACTTAAATTTGAACAGTTTGCTCAAAAATCTTTATTGTATACTTTCTACTGGTTATTTATTTTTTCAAAACTGAAACTCGAAATATTTATAACAAAATAATACTGTTTCAACTTAAGTAAATTACGAATGCTCTATTCTTAGTTAATAGTTCATCAAGTACAATTTAATTTGTAAATGACTGTATTACTATTAAAATGAAGTGTAATACTGCTAAAATTAGAATAATTTCAATTTTATTTTTAAATCTTATGAGTATAATATTTGGAAGTCGAGTAAGTTGAACATAATTCACAAAATAATAAAAGTACTAGAACTAATTTTAAATGTTTTCTTCATGAAGCTACACCACTACATGACGAAACGAGAAATAAAATTGTTATTCAATAAAGATCACGATAACAGTACGTTAAAAAATTTACGTATAAAGTATTCGCATGCTGTAACAAAGTCAAAACTATGTGCTTTTATCATTTTTTACAGTGCATGAAGTTAAATACGAGGTAGTGTCAATATTTTACGAAAAAAGCGAAAGGAGACAAGCCAAAGTAGACGCTAAATTAAAGTTGGAAGCTTTAAATCAAAAGTATGACTTATATTTAGAGACAAATAAGAACCAGCTTTTTGATTGGAGCACATCTTTATACATTGCAAGAAAGAATTTCTCTGCAGAAAAAGATAAACCCAATATTTCGTACGAAACTAAAAATTTTGTAAGTTTTATTTTTTAATTTTCAATTTGAACCCTGAAATATCTTTTTTTCAAACTCAAAATTCAAAATTCAAAATCAAACAATGTATAAAAAAAACTTCTCAATCTACCTTATTTGTCACGAGTTAATAATTATTGAAAATTGAAATGTTAATTTGCAGCACTCGTACGTGTCTACGATTGATTACAATAAAGCCATAGAAAAATATCATGATTCAAAAGGTAGAGCTGCTCTAACTGTTTTTTCGGATCAACATGGATTACCAAACATTGTAAGTGTCCATTATTTTCTGTATTCTACTAACAAGGAAAGCACCAGACATTTGGGTCACCGATTTTAATGAAACTTTGGGGGTAGTTTACTCGTACCGAATAATGAGCAAAACCATCAATATTTGCTCTGAATGGGCCTTTCTACCGATTTGCCATGCAAATATAAGCAATTTTTAGCATTTTTTTCATTTTTTAAGTAATTTTCAAAAAATTCGTGTTCAAAGCCTACTGCACTTACAGCGATGTGGGATTTTGCATTTTTTTTGTCTTTCTTTGAACTTAATAGGAAAAATATTTTCAAGTTTCAACTCAAAAGATTTAAAGGTGAATAATTTATGATACTGGTAGTACTTTTTGGCATTTTTTGAGTTTTGAAATATAAATTATTCATGGTCAAATGATTTAAATTAAGATTTGAAAATATTTTTCCGTTAAGGTGAAGATGTAACCGAGTTTTCATAAAATTTGTCGATTGCAATTTAAAAAAAAATAAAAGTGAAAATTGAAAAAAACGCTCTGTAGCGCGCTAGATGATATTTTAAGCTATTTTTTAAGCCTTATTTGATGGAAATCGGTTAACAAATAACTTCAGGAAACTTGGAAAAGTTTTCTTCTTATTCAGAAAAATTGTAGTAGTGTATGTCGTCTGCTACTGCCAGTGGCTGCCGCCCAGCGTTGGGCATGTCGAAAATAGGTTGTATTAAATGACATTTTTGACATGTCGAAAATGTAGTTTCAGACAGTCGTAAATTTTTTTGACAAACATATCTGTCAAAAACTCCAACGCAATTTTTTTTTTTTTTTTTTTTTTTTTTTAATTTGTTAAAACTATCATATAAATGCGCACAGAGACTCTTTATTATGAAAAAAAAATTATTAAAAATTTTTATTACAATCAAATTTTAAATAAAAATCTGACAAGTAAATAACAGTGTATGATATTCAAAAAATAATAATAAATAAATAGAAATGAAATTTATAGACAATATTTGTGAAAAATTAAAAATAATTTTTTAAACTTAAACCTGCTATACAAGACAGATTGGAAATTAGGAGAGTAATCAAGATTTAATAATCTAACAAACTCCAGAAAAAACTAGACTCCACAGTAAGAATTAACGAGATGTTGCAACAAAAAAAAAATTTGCATAAATCATCATCAAGTTAATGTTTTCTGAAAAATTAATAAATAAAATAAAAAAGAAAGAAAGTAATTAACTGTATAAAACACTTTTTTTTAATTAAACATTATGAAATAAAACGTTATAACCAGGGACGTAGCGAGGGGGGGGGGGGCTGTCACACCCCCCCTGGCTTTTCGTCGTCGGCAAAATCAACGAACAGGCCGTCGGCAGGAGAAATTTTAAACCCGGACGTAAGGCCGGGATCAAAAAATTTTTGATAAGTTATCCCCAAGCCTCAAACCCCCAAAACCCTGGGGGCCCTAGGTCAATAAAAAAACAGATCGACTATCCCCCAAGCTCTAAACCCCCAAAACCCTGGGTGCACGAGTTCAACAAAAAAACAGATCGGCTATCCCCCAAGCTCTAAACCCCCAAAACCCTGAGCGCCCGAGGTCAACGAAAAAACTGATCAGTTATCCCCCAAGCTCTAAACCCCCAAAACCCTGGGCGCCCGAGGTCAATAAATGAACTGATCAGCTATCCCCCAAGCTCTAAACCCCCAAAACCCTGGGCGCCCGAGGTCAATAAATGAACTGATCAGCTATCCCCCAAGCTCTAAACCCCCAAAACCCTGGGTGCACGAGTTCAACAAAAAAACAGATCGGCTATCCTCCAAGCTCTAAACCCCCAAAACCCTGTGTGCCCGAGTTCGACAAAAAAATCTATGGGCTGTCCCCCAAGCTCTAAACTCCCAAAACCCTGGGTGCCCGAGTTCCAAAAATAATTTTGTAACGATACCTAATTATGCTACGTGGTGCAATCATATCATAAAGTTGTAAATCTGAAACTTGTAACTCTATAACTGATAAGTTTTTTCGTTGGCCTCGGGCGCCCAGGGTTTTGGGGGTTCAGAGCTTGGGCAACAGCTGATCAGTTCATTTATTGAACACGACGCCCAGGGTTTTGGGGTTTTGGAGCTTGGGGATAGCTGATCAGTTTATTTATTGAACGCGAAGCCCAGGGTTTTGGGGGTTTAGAGCTTGCGGGATAGCTGATCAGTTTATTTATTGAACTCGGGCATCCAGGGTTTTGGGGGTTTAGAGCTTGGGGGATAGCTGATCAGTTTTTTCGTTGACTTCGGGCGCCCAGGGTTTTGGAGTTTTAGAGCTTGGGGGATAATTAACCAGTCTATTTAAACCAGTCTATTAAACTCAACGTTTTTTTTTTTTTTTTAGATGCCAGTTTTGTTGGGAGCGGGGGGTGGCGCGCCCCTGCGTTTGTTTTTTTTCGTCGGCAATTTCAAAGTTTTTGTCGGCAAATTCTCATGACACCCCCCCCCCCCCACGAAATTCGAGCTCGCTACATCCCTGGTTATAACGATTTAAATTTAAGAGGCTTTACAGACTACCTGAGAGCGTCCATTTTCAAACTAATTTGAATAAATTGTAAATAAAAATAAAATCACTTTTTCTTTGCTAAACTTAAAAGTTTTTTCACCATTGTGAGCTGCATTGAGTTTAAATATTTAAACACTATTAAATAAAAAATTGCAATAAAGTTTTTTCAACCTAGAAAATTTTCATGAAAAGTAGGAATAATTGCTTTTATTAACTAATAAAAAACTGAAAAACCAATTATAAACATTTATTGTTAACATATTTAATTTTCAACAATAGTTAAAATAATTTTTACTAAAAATTCATTAATATCTTGGAATTAAAATACAAGTAATGTAAACAAACAAAATTAATTGAGAAAAAATCTAGGTTATGAGCTGAAATAAATCGTTTTTGAATTTTTTAAAATTCATACATTAACGACAAACTTTTATACATTTGATACATTTACGACATTTTCGACATTTTCGACTTTACGACATGTCGAAAACTTCCAGAATTGTCATTTACCCAACACTGCTGCCGCCCTCAATGTCCGAGCTTACTAGTAGTCGGGTGCAGAGGATGTAAACTGTAAGATCTCTGATTATTTTGGTACATTTAATTTTGATGTGTTCTTCTGATTTTTTGATTAATACCTTACTACAATGCATGAAAATTACTATTTTTTAAAATCTATTGATTAGTCTAAGCATGAAATTTTGCTTTTATTGATAGTAAATTATCTTACTGGGTGATGGCAAGCGAGTAGCTCTTAGTGTTTATAAATAAGAAAAAGAAAATGAAGAAGAAAAAGAAAAACAGCATCGAACAAAGTGCCCAAAAACTTGAAGAATATTTATGAATATGACACTAAATTAATTTTTGTGCATGATTTGTAGGTTAAAAATTAAGCATTTTGGGAAATAATTTATCAACAAAGAAGAAAGAAGAATTATTTATTACTGCCTGTTGCTTATAAAATTTCTAATTTATAAAATTTTATCTTTGCATGTGCTGCTGCATGAAATAAATTTGAAAGGTTATGGGAATGGGGTGCATGTACGGTTCGTGTATTTATTCCGCGCACGGTAGCAGACGATGCAAGGGTCTGCTACACATGGTTAACGGGAGGAAAACGATTTTCCAAGTTTCCTGAGGCCAATACTTAATATATTCATCTGTGATTGGGCTTAAAAAATAGCTAAAAATAGCACTTAGCGCGCTACGGAGCGTTTTTTTCAATTTTCCCTTTAATTTTTTTTTATAGCCACTTTTTACTTCCAGCGCTGGTTACGTCTTCACCTTAAAGTTTAAAAAGAGACAAAAAAAATGCGAGGTCCCGCATCTCTGTAAGTGCGATAGGCTTTGAACACGAATTTTTTGAAAATTACCTAAAAAACCAAAAAAGTGACCCAAATGTCTGGACCTGCCCTTGTAAGTAGAATATAGAAAAGCTTAGATTATAGTAGAGCTTCAGATTTTAGTAATGACAGTAATAATAGTTTACTGAATGATTGTATTTATTTAACAGAATGGTATGATTGAGGAAAATGTATTCATCTACCCACTTCCAAGAAGCATAAAAAATAACTGTCTCAACAACTCCATTGCCGATTTCACTCTAAAAAGTATCTGTAAAAAAAGTGAAAACTTTCACATTGTTGTTGATATGAAAAATCATAGCAAATTCCGACAAGACCAAGTAAACGATATTGGTAATCAAGTGACAGCAACAACAAATCAGAATAAATTTTTAAAGTACTGAACTTAGTTGTGTTTTTTTACAGAAAAAAAATTAGAAAGCTATCATGAATATGAAAAAGTTAATAATCGCAGGAGATCAATGTTTGATTATAAAATTGACACAATTTATCCTGAGCTTTTGATCGTCGTCGATTATGAAACTTATGAGTGATTATCGGACTTGTTAATCATTGCATTTTTTTAAATGTCAAATGTAACAACTGATTGTTGATTTCAGGCTCCACGATAAAGACTTGACAAAACTAGCAACTTACATGGCTACTTTCTGGAACGGAGTTGACTTGAGGTTCAGACAATTGAAGAGTCCTGAAATCAGATTTTATATTACTGGACTTGTTATACCAACGGTATGATACATAATTTTTCGGTCACCAACCAATAATCGGTGCTTTATTCGTGCTGTTTTCTGGCCAAATAACAGGTGTATATATGGTCTGTTTTGCAGACCAAATATTTTCCGTTATTTATTAACCAAATATTTTCCGTTATTTATTAACAACACTCATAAAGCACCTTAAAATTGATTGGAGTCCGAAAAAGCACATATGTGAACATGTTCGATCGTGGGAGTCATATACGAGCGTATTTGTATAAGATTGTATATAACCCCCTAGAATCGAACATGTCCAAATAAATAAGGTAGGTGTACCTAATATGGCCCTATGCCTAATATGGCCCCCCTGTTATTTTGAATATGCTCGATATGCAGCATCTCTACAGGGTAGGAAGAAGTCAAAAACACTGATTTATGAAGTTTTGAGTTGTTTAGAACATTTGAAAATTATTTTTGCGCACGCCTTACAGCTAAAACTCGTTTCATATACCTCCGTTATTATTTTACGTTGTTATTAAATGGTCTGCCAAAACATTTAGACACACCTGACCAAAATTTTCATAAGTAGCTTCGATTCGTTATTGTTTCAGCTTTAGAACGCGATTTTAGTCTTTGTTCAACTCGTTTTCTAACGGGTTTTATTCTTAAATAACTTTTTATTTTGCAGAGTACCTAATGTGGCCCCCAGCAAATTAGTAGAAATACCGATATTTTAAAGTGTTAGTTTCATATTTACTTTTTAGAAAATCCTATCCTAATGTTATTTAAGAAAAATAAATTTAATTTTTTCAAAGCTTTTTTTCATTTTATAAATAAAAAAGCATTCTAGCTCAAAAAACAAACTTTCATAAAAATTTAAAGTTGAAATTTTTCTACTGGTTGCAAAGCTTTCAAAAAAATTGTAAAAAAGGCTCAATTTTTAAATAAATAATTTTTAAAATAATAAAAATTTTGAAGTTTTTTAAATCTCATATCCTGATTGATTTAAAAAATAGGAACAAATCGCAATCAATAAATTAGTTCAAGGGGGGCCATATTAGGTACACAAATTTTAGGTGTCTTAAAAAAACGTGTTTTGGTAAATCCTCTGGCATTTCAAGCTCATTGATCAAAATCTAACGCGTAAGGTCTCATTTTAAAGCTCTTGAATTAACCTTTAAAATAAGACCTTCTACGCGTCAAAAAATATTGATTTGATTCTTGCTTAGGGGGGACATACTAGGTACAGGTACCTTACTATATTTTCGTTTGTACCTGACTTTTTTAATCTTTTCAATTTTAATTGTCAAGGATCCAAGTCTTGAACCGTATATGTTAAAAGATTCATCAGTCGGAGATGGGTACACGTATTACGCAGAAAAAACATTATTAAGCGTGGGAAATTATTTTCATGAAAGATTTCAACAAACTAAGTTTCGTTCGTACGATATTGTTGTTGGAATAATAAAGTAAGTACAGATGTTCAGAACTCCGTTTTTATTTATTTGTTTATTTTTTAAATTAACGAAGGAAAAAAGAAGTGATTCTTTCTGGCTTGAAACATCTTTTTTTCGTCCTAATCGGGTCAGAATGTAATATTTTCATTCAAGTAAGATAATGAAATTTACGTTTTTGGTTTTTTTCAGCAAACACGTACTGTCAAAGCCTGTAAAAGCAGTAGGTACGTTGAATTTTTTTACCTTTTTGCATAGATAAACTTTATTTATAATTTTAATATTGACTTGCTGCGATTTAATAAGGTTACGCCTTTGTCGGAAGGGCTTGTTACGGGAGCCAGTCTGTTGCTTTGGTTAAAGACGAAGGTGGTTATCTGGGAATCAGCGTTGCAACACACGAACTGGGACATACGTGAGTATTTCAGCGTAAAAAATCATCTAATTTTGATATTTTAATGATCCAATACATTTTTGTTTAAATGACTTGAATAAAAAAATTTTAGCTTCGGGGCTCTTCATGATGGTAAATCTAGAGATTGCCCAGAAAAGGGATTTATCATGGGTCCCATGGTACATGACACCATTCGCTGGTCCAACTGTAGCTTAAAGTCCATGAACAACTATATAAGGTATTTTTTCATAAAGTATTTTATTAAGGTAGTACCACACCTACGACTCTGTTTTATATTTTTTACAAATCTCTTTCTAATTTGTCTGATTCGTCAAAATCATCAAGAGCTTAAAAGATGTATAGTTTATTTCTAAAACTTTGATATTTTTTAGAGGAGTAAAAAAGTAAAGAGCATTATGATCCCTTCTACTGCCTCTTTATAACCCAGTCAAAAAAAATGATGTCAATTTGACACAAAATTGACGTCAATTCCCAACGTCAATTTGACGTTAATTTGTCGTAAATTTTACGTAAAATTAACGCAAAATTGATAGTATGTTTTGTTCCAAAACTTCCCTTTTTTTTGACGCCAATTTTTTGTAAATTTGACGTATAATTTACATTTTATGCAAAAAACTATTTTGGTGTAAAATTTACATCAATTTTTTGTAAATTATTCGTTGATAATTTTCGTATCAATATATTTTTGCAAATGAATTTGATTTGAAATGAATTTGTAAATTTGAAATAAAATTTCTTTTAAAATTTAAATAAAATTTTTTTAAAAAATTATGGATTAAGTAAAAGATATTTTTTTGATATAATTTTTATAAATATTAAAACAAGTTTTTGATGCGAATTTGATGAAAATTTTTTGAGAGATTTGAATGTTTTTTTGTTAAAATTTTTTTTTTTTTTTTTAAGTTATTTTTTGAGTAAATTTTACGTTTTTAATATTATTTCAATGTTTTATCAACAACCAAATGAAATATTTTTTACATTATACATTAATTTTATTATTCATTACGAATTACATGATAAGTACAAAAAATTTAATACAAGTTTTTGTTTCGTTTTCTTCAGGTTTAATGGTATAGTTTTTTTTTTTTTTTTTTAAATACTCTGTCGTTGTGACTTTTAAATCCTCGGCAGAACTGGATTTTGCTCGACCATTCCTGCAGTTGTCGAAGGTGATTCCAGTCTCGGCTTGCTCGCTGTAAACCGTTGTTTTTTGGTCGTATTCATAAACGAAAATCTCGAAAAATTCAATTTAATTAATTAATTTTTCGTAGTTAGATACACTACTAAACCATTTAGAAAATGACATTTTTTTACTAAGGTTATCGCAGCTCAAGTGCCCTCCCACCTTCCTTTGTATTACAAGCATTTGTGTTTGACTAAATATATTTAAAAGAGCCTCGAGGTATTGTTTCATAAAAGTAAAAATAAAAATGAAAAAAATTATTTTAGTTCATACGTTTTAATGTTAAATTAAAATGATTTTTTAATTCTTTCGTCGAATTGATTTAAAAAAGCCCTTCGAAATGAACTTTAAAGGCAAAACTAAGATCAAAGAAGCATACAACGTACACTTTTACTAAAATTTTGATGATTTTAGGCTAGCTTATTACTTTAAAATTATTATTGATCTAAAATTATGAGTAAGTGATGAAAAAAGGAGGGGAGCACTTGAAGTAAAGTTTAGGTACATATATTAAAGATAAAAATCATCTCAACTCACGATGAAAAAAGAAACTTTTTAGTACAAATAAAAGTTAAGTAAATAATGCTATAATTTTTTTTTTAATTTAGAATTTACCGTGAAATCATTTTGTAGAGCGACTTGTTATGAACACTGCAACCTCCTTGGCGAGACGTAACTCATCAAATTGGAGATTTTTCAACTAAACTCCTGAAAAATAAAATAATTTTCACAAAGTATCAATTCAAATATTTAAAAATTAAATTTCAATTTTCATTTGGCAATTAACATAGACTTATCTGATAGTTTATCTCCTACTGTTCGTCGTAATTTAAACAAATTTTCTTCACTGTCTCGGCTTATGAAGGTATAGTGTAATATTTTACTAATTACTTTTACTAATTACTCTGCACTTTAACTAGATCTTCGAACTTTACACAATTACCTAATCAATTGAAAAAAAAAATCATGCACAATTAAAATCTTCGGCTCATCTTGGTTAGGAAAAGTATGCAAGTAAACAAAACGAATTTGGTTACGCGCTAGACTGAATCGAACAAAAAACCGCCATCGATGCCAAATTCGTTTTGTTTACTTTCATACTTTTCCTAACCAAGATGAGCCGAAGATTTTAATTGTGCATGATTTTTTTTTCAATTGATTAGGTAATTGTGTAAAATTGAATTAAAAAGAATGTTTCGAAGATCTAGTTAAAGTGCAGAGTAATTAGTAAAAGTAATTAGTAAAATATTAGACTGTACCTTCATAAGCCGAGACAGTGAAGAAAATTTGTTTAAATTTCGACGAACAGTAGGAGATAAACTATCAGATAAGTCTATGTTAATTGCCAAATGAAAATTGAAATTTAATTTTTAAATATTTGAATTGATACTTTGTGAAAATTATTTTATTTTTCAGGAGTTTAGTTGAAAAATCTCCAATTTGATGAGTTACGTCTCGCCAAGGAGGTTGCAGTGTTCATAACAAGTCGCTCTACAAAATGATTTCACGGTAAACTCTAAATTAAAAAAAAAATTATAGCATTATTTACTTAACTTTTATTTGTACTAAAATGTTTCTTTTTTCATCGTGAGTTGGGATGATTTTTATCTTTAATATATATACCTAAACTTTACTTCAAGTGCTCCCCTCCTTTTTTCATCACTTACTCATAATTTTGGATCAATAATAATTTTAAAGTAATAAGCTAGCTTAAAATCATCAAAATTTTAGTAAAAGTGTACGTTGTATGCTTCTTTGATCTTAGTTTTGCCTTTAAAGTTCATTTCGAAGGGCTTTTTTAAATCAATTTGACGAAAGTTGATAAAAGTAAAAATAAAAATGAAAAAAATTATTTTAGTTCATACTTTTTAATGTTAAATTGAAATGATTTATTATTATTATTATTATTATTTTTTTTTTTTGCTTAAATAAATTAAAAAAAAATTAATAAATCATTTCAATTTAACATTAAAAAGTATGAACTAAAATAATTTTTTTCATTTTTATTTTTACTTTTATCAAACAATACCTCGAGGCTCTTTTAAATATATTTAGTCAAACACAAATGCTTGTAATACAAAGGAAGGTGGGAGGGCACTTGAGCTACGATAACCTTAGTAAAAAAGTCATTTTTTAAATGGTTTAGTAGTGTATATCTAACTACGAAAAATTAATTAATTTAATTGAATTTTTCGAGTTTTTCGTTTGTGAATACGACCAAAAAACAATGGTTTACAGCAAGCAAGCCGAGAACTGGAATCACCTTCGACAACTGCAGGAATGGTCGAGCAAAATCCAGTTCTGCGGAGGATTTAAAAGTCACAACGACAGAATATTTAAAAAAAAAAAAAAATTATACCATTAAACCTGAAGAAAATGAAACAAAAACTTGTATTAAATTTTTTGTACTTATCATGTAATTCGTAATGAATAATAAAATTAATGTACAATGTAAAAAATATTTCATTTGGTTGTTGATAAAACATTGAAATAATATTAAAAACGTAAAATTTACTCAAAAAGTAACTTAAAAAAAAAAAAAAAAAATTTAACAAAAAACATTCAAATTTCTCACAATATTTGCATCAAATTCGCATCAAAAACTTATTTTAATATTCATAAAAATTATATCAAAAAAATATCTTTTACTTAATCCATAATTTTTTTATAATATTTCATTTAAATTTTAAAAGAAATTTTATTTCAAATTTACATCAAATTCATTTGCAAAAATATATTGAAAAATAACGTCAATTTGACGTTAATTTAAGATTAATTTTACGAAAATTATCAACGAATAATTTACAAAAAATTGATGTAAATTTTACACCGAAATAGTTTTTTGCATAAAATGTAAATTATACGTCAATTTTACAAAAAATTGACGTCAAAAAAAAGGGAAGTTTTGGAACAAAACATACTATCAATTTTAGAAAATCTAATTTTGACGAAAATTTGAGGTCCTTCGCTGTAAGTATTGCAGTTTAATAATAATTTATTTACTGTTTTAGAGTTTATGGTAGATGCCTCCAGAACAAACCACATCTAGATGAGCCCATAATAGATGGTAAAAAATTACCCGGAAAATTTATAGACCGAAACAGACAGTGCGAAAGAATAAAGCCCGGTTCAGCTTCGGTAGGATCGCATATTTATTTTTAATTCAAATACGTAAGATTTTTTATAACATTTTTTTTTTATAGATTAACAATGAAGATTGTGAACGGTTGACTTGCGAAACCTGCACTTTTCTTTTCTTCGGTTGCAGAACTATTCCCCCCATTTCTCCGGCGGAAGGTTCCTCATGTGGTAACGTGAAGGTAACTATTTTTTTCAAACTGTTGAATTTTGGATGATTCAGAGATTTGTTGTTGTTTCAGTTCTGTCTCTCTGGTAAATGTTTGTTGGATCCTGGAACTTTTGACATTTCGTAAAATAAAGTGTCATCTGAGAAATTATTGACCAAAGTTACATATTACAAATCACTAAAATTTTTGTCTGTAAAAATCAGTTTTCCACTCAGTAACGGTTAATGAGGAAAACTCTAAATGCTCATGTCTAGTTAATTAGGAGCTATGAGATAAAACTCATAGCTCTTAGTCCCTGATTAAGCGGGTGGTCTTATGAGTTGGCCACTCGGGCATTTTTTCTTTATTATTAAGTTTTTTATTTTGAACTTACAATATTTACTATAAAATTATTTTTTCATTTCAAAAGCTAAGATAAAATATTTATTTTAATTTTTGAGTTAAAAATTTTTTTTTTTTTTTTTTTTTAATATTAGCATTTATTAACCTTTATTACAGATTTTTATGCTTAGTAATTACAAAATTTTATATTGTACATAAAAAAAAAAATAATAAATAAATAAAAATAAAAATAATTAGTATAAAAAGTAATTACTATACTACATTATATCGATAGTTGGTTTACATTAGATTTTGAGATCACATCGTTTCAAATAGTTCGCAAAGATCTTACATAATTGAGTCGTAGGGTGATACAGAAAAATAGTGTCAATAAACGGCGGGAATATTTTAATGTTGGCGAGGTCCGTGACCATTTTGCCGCGCCACTTTTCATAAAGTGGGCATTGCCATAGTATGTGATTTAAATCTTGGTCACTCGCTCCACATGTGCACTTGGCATCGGTAACTACTCCTATCTTGGCCAGTGAAGCTGCCAGACTGTAATGGCCAACTCTACACCTGTTGACAGTTGTTATAATTTCTCTCGATAGTTTTAATTGATGGAACCAAGGCTTTTTTTCCGAATTAAAGTACTTTCGCATGTACTGGGTCCCCTTATTGGTTCCCTCTACAATTACATGAACAAGTGTATCGATGTAGGCATTGTTTCTGCTAATTAAATTAAGGTCAGAGCGAGGGATTAACATCGAGAGGTCTGGTTCACGGGTGGATGCTTCTTTCGCTAAGCGATCGACCTCCTCGTTCCCCCCTATATTTTTATGAGCTGGTACCCAGTAAATTTTAACGTCAAATCCAGTCTTTTTATGGAACCGGTAGGCCAAATTTTTTATTTCAAGTATGTACGGGCTCACTTTAACATCAAGAGCTCGAGATTTGAGGGCCATTATCGCGCTTAAGGAATCGGAAAGAACAATGACGTCTCGATCCTCGTTTTCTATTCCCATCTTCACTGCATCGAGCATTGCAATGCATTCTGCCGTGAAGATGGAAGAACGGGGATCAATACTCCTTGTCACCGTGATGTCATAGCCGGGTGATCTACAAGCACACCCAACAGAGGGATTGAGTGATTTACTTCCATCGCTAAACCAAACCCGCTTGTCCCCATGGAGAAAGTTGTCCAGAAGTTGGTCGGGGAAGTCATGTCCAACAAGCAAGCCACCCAACTATGTATCAGTAAAAATTTCAAAAATTAAGGCATGATAAGGGACGGTATACAAACTATAACGATCGGCCATGTGTACGCCATCATCAAAAACATCCACACTCCGAATACATCGAAAGAGAAGTCTGCTTTGGAATTTGTTGGCATTCCTTTTCAACCCAATTTTCCTGCTTACTCTCTGTACTGAAGTGTAAATTGTGAGACTAGAGTTCGACAAAATTTTATGAAGGTATTTACTCCCCAAGTACATAGCCCTATCAGAAAGTCGGGTAAGTTTGGATTCGGCTAATAATAAATTTTTGGGTGTGCTTGTTCTAAAACCTAAAGCTAACCTAATGGCGGTATTTTGTATGCTTTCTAGCTTGTCGAGAGCCTTTCTTTTAGTGGGAAAGTAAATGAAGGAGCCATAATCAATAATGGAACGCACGAAACTTTTATACAAAATTAGTAAAGTACTTGGGTCAGCCCCCCACCATGTACCCCGAAGAAACTTAATGATGTTTAAAGCTCTAAAGCACCTTTTATGTACCTCCCTAACGTGCAAATCAAAGTCAAGTTTAAAGTCAAAAGTAATGCCCAAAAACTTGGCCGAGCCGCTGTTGCGAATTATGGTCCCGTTGATGTCGAGCGAAATCGATCCGGGCTTGACTCCGGATCTATTAAAATAAACCAAGACTGTTTTACAAGGATTCAATCGGAGGTCGAGCCTGGATAAATTTTCCATAATAATTTCAATGGCTTTCTTAATCAATCGACGACTATCTTCAAGGGATCCCCATTTGCAAAAAACTGAAGTATCATCGACAAATTGTGAGACGGTAACGCTCTTAGGTACTCCCTTGCTAATGAACATTACATATAAAATGAATAATAAAGAGCTGAGGACTCCACCCTGGGGTGTGCCTCTGTGCAAGATCCTAAAATCGTCCCCAAGAGTCTCATTGAAAATCCGCCTTTTAAAAGTGGAAAATTTAACATACTTAAGAATATTGATGGAAATGCCCAAATCGGCGAGCTTCTGGAGGAGGATTTTAGGATTAACGTCATTGAACGCGGAGCTGACGTCAAGGAACGCGCTAAGAAGACCTTTGTTGGCAGCAAAGGCCTCTTCAATGGTTAGGGTCAGGCCCATCAGAGCATCAACCGCAGAGTGACCCTTCCTACATCCATGCAGATTTGCAGGAATTATGTCATGAAATTCGAGCCACCAATGTAATTTATTCTTTATCATAGTTTCAAAGAGTTTGCACGTGCAGCTCATAAGACTAATGGGCCTGACTCCGACCCCGTCAGACTTACTAATGAAATGTACATATGACTTGTTCCAGTCCTCCGGGTATTCTCCTGAGCTATAAAGCTCGTTGAATATGTCGACGAGAATTAACTTATATTTAATCGGTAGTTTTTTAAGTACGGCGTAGTCGATCCCGTCAATACCACAAGCTGACCCGTCGTTTTTACTCTCAAGGGCAATGTTAAATTCCATAAAATTGAATGGAGAGTCAAGAAAAACATCTTCTTGCCCTTCAGGCATCCACTCGAGGTCAGGCATTTGTGAGGAGACGGGGGGACATAATTTGTCAATCGCATTACGGATTTTTTCCTGCTCCTGGTGGTTTTCGGAGTGGGAAAGTGGTTGGACTCTTACCCACTTATTCTTCAAGATTTTACAAGTATTCCAAACGTACTTCAAGCCAGATGATGGATTGATTTTCTCCGCGAACTTTCTAAAATAACATCTCTTTTTTGATTTGAATAACCTCCTGGCCATTGCTGCCAGCTTTTTAAAATTAATAAAGTCAGTAAAAGATTTGGTAAATTTGAAACGTTTAAATGCGGCTTTCCTGAGTCGTTTAGCTCTTTCACACTCAGAATCCCACCAGGAGACAGGGTTTCTATGCTTAACATTTGAAAAAATTTTTTTAGTCGGTGTACAAGTTTTTAAAACAGTTGTTATCAGAGACATGAAAAAAAGGTATTTACAACAGGCTGAAGCCTCCGAGAATTTTTTACCCAGAAACTCGTCATAGCTATCATTTAGCTCTACATTAAATTTTTCCCAATCGGTCTTTTTCGAACTTAGATTAAATGATTTTTTACGATAAACATTTCTGGCGACGGAAAGGTTAATAGCTAAAGGGTAATGATCAGAACCGAGGGCGTCATCAATGACGTCAACACATATTGATGCGCTTAAATTATTAGAGGACAAGATTAAGTCAATGTTGGATTCTTTCGAGGTGCTGACGTCAAATCGCGTTTTCGTGTTGCTATTATGTAAAAAAAGATCATGTTGACTGAGGCTTTGGAGAAGCCGCTCACCATTGGTATCGACCCTCTCGCAGTTCCAATGGGTATGATGTGAATTAAAGTCTCCCATTATTAAGGAGTAACTCTCTCTATCAACATTACAAAAAACGTCATCCCACTGGGCCTGCGACAGAGACGAGCCCGGAACCTTGTAAACGCAAAGAATATCGATCTGAGGATTAATATTTGTAATTTTGATGCCTGCAAGTTCCACTGCATTGGTGTTGCTTTGAAATCGGTGTATTTCTTGAAAAGCCAGGTTGTTCCGTACCAAAAAAGCAATTCCTCCTCCTTTTTTTCCGATCCGATCCTTACGAAATGTTTTAAATCCTGGGAAGCGAAATTCGATGTGAGGCTTCAGAAAAGATTCCGCACACACTAGAATGTCAATGTCTTTGATCAAGTCAGATATTTCAAGGCTCTTATTCACAGCACTCCGTGCGTTCCAAAAAATGATTTTAATGTCTTTGTGATACACACTCGAGTGATTGGGTGTAGAAGTACTACTGCAATTTTCTCGTTCCATATTTTAATTAATATTATTTTGTTTTTTCTATTTTTTTTTTTTTTTCTTTCTTTTTTTTTTCCAATTTATTATATGTAGACATAATAAAAGGAATAATTTAAATGTTGCTGATTAACTTTATTGAGTTGCTTCCATATCCGATGTGTACGAACCGTCGGACTGGGATAATTCACTGGGATCAGCTGATTCTTCCTTGAGAGCTTTCTTTAAAGATATTAATCTACGTTTTAGACCGCTATCGATAACTAACTCGTGCACTTCGTTTATAATTTCAATAATTATAGGGAGATTTTTAGAGTAATTCATGACCAGATTTTTCTTATCAGCAGCTTGAGTGTAAGAGGCTTTAACCACCAAATCAACAAATTTATCGAATTCCAGCTCGTGCTTCGGTTGTGTTGAGTTAATATGTAGTTTTGCTGGTTCCAGCTTTTCTTTTATTGATAATGCTAGCTCTTGAAATTCTTTGCCTTCGAGCTTTTGCTTTCTTCTTTTCCTTTTAGGCTTGATAAATGTAGCTTCAATGTCGTCTGCTTGTTTACTTTGAGAGCTGGACTGATTGTTTGGAATTTGCTGTGAAATAAGTGAGTTCAAATCAGATATATCACTGGAGGTTGGAGAGTATGGCCTTTTTGTCCTCGTGTTTGTTGGGTTGTTGGTTTCCAAATTGAGGTCTTCTTTCGTGTTAGCGTTTATCAATGACATCGTGTTATTTTGAATGGTGGGGAGTACGTACGGTTTACAAGGAGTCAGCTGTTCGTTAGCTGTGGCGCTGAAGTTCGCGCTCGACGAGGCAGAGCTGTCGACAGCGTCATCGTCGCCTGCTTGAGAGGGGGGAGCGAGCGATATATAGTTATCAGCAGGCACCGTGTTTTGAGTTTCATGGTCCCTTGCTGGCGTTTGTCCTTGAGAAGTCGAATGTAAACAATGTGTGTTTGTTTTATTTTCTTCGTTTTGAGTTCCCTGGATATTATTCTGTCTTTTTTCTTCGTGAGAATTCTTGTTAAGGTTTGGGCAGGCATTCCTAAAATGGCCTGTTTCGGAGCATAAAAAACATTTAGGAGACTCTAAGTCGAAAAAAACGTTAAATGATATGCCGGGAGTTGAAAACTTGATGGGGCCGGTCGGTAACTTGTTTGCATCTTCAGGGTGTATATACACTACTCGCCTGAAGCTTAGCGTCTTTGTGAAATCTTTACCGTTGGGGTCTACATTTGCCTTCAATTCTGAAACACTCGAAGCTGTTCTGACTTTACAATTTTCTTTCAGAAATCTCTTGATGGATGAATTTGTGACGCTGTAACCAGCATTAGATATTATGACCTTTATTGACTTGGTTACTAAGAAATTTATTGGAACTTTCTCGCTTCCTACGGTGATTTGACCTATCTGATTAACTAAAAAGTCAGCTTGCTCAGGTTTCTTGAGAACCACACATAGGCGATCGCCAGATACCCTCGAGACTCTTTCAAAACTATCATGGTCTTTGATGTGCTTGTTGAGCTCAACACAATACTGGTAGTTAGGAATGTTTCTATTGATGGGAATTACGATCACTTGTTCATCAGTGGGACGTTTTTCAGATGGATCACTGTACGCACGAACGGGGACGAAAAAGTCAGCCGGTAATGAAACGGCCATTTTGAGGTTAGGCTTCAAGCTTTTCTAACAAAAAGCGTAGCACTAACTACAAAGTAGATGCAGTATTAGCTCTAACAAGCTAACACTGCTAAAAAAAAAAAAGAGATTTGCACGAAGAACAGGCCGATTGGCCAAATGAAAGATTTTTGTGAGCTCGCAACACACTGATGAAACACGTGAAGTGCTCGGCGCAAGCAAAAACGCGACCGTTGCCTCGAGCGGCCACGGCAATACTGGAGTTAAAAATTTAACCAATTTGACACAAACAATCTATGTATTGAAAAAAAAAAATAGTTGCATGTGATTTATTAAAAATCGTACTATACTTTGCACAAGAATTACTGCGCAGTTTTTTAAAATATTTTTAAAATAAAATTGTATTATTATAAATAAAAAAAAATTCTTATGATTTTTTCCAATACAAATTTTTAATCGTCTACAAAGGTCATTTTAAAAATGAATTACGAGGATGGAAAGCTAAATTTATTTATTAGACTGTAGACTTTGCGCGACAACACCCCCGTGGTTTGTCCACTTCTGCGCCACCAACTCCTTGTGTACCACCATCACAACCCGTGTCTGCGACCTGTGCCTCTGAGGCACCTGTGCCGTCCGTTCCTCAGTGATCGGCGCTGAAGTTCAGGCTGAAGTTCAGTCAACATCAGTGAACTTCACTGAAGTTAAGTTGAGCCATATTTATATTTTTGGAGTCATATAGACATGGTGACCCCCAGACATGGTAAACAAATAATTTTTTATGAACAATTAAATAAACCGACAAGCTCTAAGCCCCCATAACGGTGGGGAGAGCAATAAATAAATAGATTTTTATAAACAATTAAATAAACCGACAAGCTCCAAGCCCTTATAACGCTGGGGAGAGCGATGAATAAATAATTTAAATCATTTTCATAAACAATAAAATTAACCGACAAGCTCTAAACCCCCATAACGTGAGGCAGAGCGATTAATATATTAATTTTTATAAACAATTAAATAAACCGACAAGCTCTAAGCCCCCATATTGCTGGGCAGAGTGATAAATAAATAATTTTATACAAAAAATTAAATAAACAGCCGAGCTCTAAGCTTCCATAACGCTGGGCACCCGATTTCAACAAAAAAACTAATCGGCTATGCCCCAAGCTTTACACCCCCAAAACACGGAACACCCAAGTCCAACAAAAAAGCTGATGGCTACCCCCCAAACTCTAAGCCCTAAAAACCCTGGGCACGCAAGTTCAACGAAAGAGCTGATTAGCTACCCCCCAAGCTCTAAACCCTAAAAACCCTGGGCACGTAAGTTCAACGAAAGAGCTGATTAGCTACCCCCCCAAGCTCTAAGCCCCCTAAGCCCTGGGCGCGTGAGTTCACCAAAAAAGCTGATTGGCTACCCCCCAAGCCCTGGCCTCCCAAGACCCAGAGCGCCCGAGTTCAACAAATGAACTGATCGGCTATCCCCAAAGCTCTAAACCCCTAACTGATCAGTTTGTTTTATTGAAATTCAGGCACCCAGGGTCTTGGAGGCTTGGAGCTCGAGAGGTAACCAATCAGCTATTTTGTTGAACTCGCGCGCCCAGAGTTTTGGGGGCTTAGAGCTTGGGGGGTAGCCAATGAGCTTTTTTGTTGAACTTGGGTGCTCCGGGTTTTGGGGGCTTAAAGCTTGGGGCGTAGCAAATTAGTTTTTTGTTGAACTTGTGTGCCCAGCGTTGTGAGAGCTTAGAGCTTGTCAGTTTATTTAATTGTTTATAAAAAATAATTCATTTATCCCTCTCCCCAGCGTTATGGGGGTTTAGAGCTTGTCAGTTTATTTAGTTGCTTATAAAAAATTATTGATTTATTGCTCTCCCCAGCGTTATGGGGGTTTAGAGCTTGTCAGTTTATTTAGTTGCTTATAAAAAATTATTGATTTATTGCTCTCCCCAGCGTTATGGGATTTTAGAGCTTGTCAGTTTATTTAATTGTTTATAAAAAATTATTCATTTATCGCTCTTCCCAGCGTTATTTGGGCTTAGAGCTCGGCTGTTTATTTAATTGTTTATAAGAAATTAGTTATTTATCGCTCTCCCCAGCGTTATGGGGGCTTAGAGCTTGTCGGTTTATTTAATTGTTTATAAAAAATGATTCATTTATCGCTCTCCCCAGCGTTATGGGGGTTTAGAGCTTGGTGGTTTATTTAATTGTTTATAAAAAATAATTCATGTATCTTTCTCTCCAGCGTCATTAGGGCTTAGAGCTCGGCTGTTTATTTAATTGTTTATAAGAAATTATTTATTTATCGCTCTCCCCAGCGTTATGGGGGCTTAGAGCTTGTCGGTTTATTTAATTGTTTATAAAAAAGTTTTTATTTACCATGTCTGGGGGGCACCATGTCTATATGACTCCAAAAATATAAATATGGTTCAACTTAACTTCAGTGAAGTTCACTGATGTTGACTGAACTTCAGCCTGAACTTCAGCGCCGATCACTGCCGTTCCTCCGCATCCACCTATAACACGACTAGGTGGTCACTATAATAAACCAGTAACCGCATTATACCTGCCCAGACGAAGCTTACCCGCCACGCTAACCACGCTACAGCGTGGGGCGGCAGCTTCGTAAGGAGGCGGCAAAACCAAAAAACAATTTTTTTTTTTTTTTTTTTTTTTTAGTAAGCGAAAAAAGATTAAGTTTTTTTAATTTATACTTCGAATTTAAGGGGCAGTGAAAGTGGATAATTTTTTATTATTTCTTTATTAATTTTTTCCATAACTAATTTATCAATATAAAAAAATAAAAAATAAAATCGGTACCAGCAAAGTTTCTTGCACTTGATCAACATAATATGAATAATTCTGCAAAATTTTGAAATCGATGTTTTAATTATTTTCGGCTTATCATTGTCAGTCATTTTCACAAAACACTGTTTTTCAAGCAAAATTTCGATAAAATACGGCTGACAAGGTTTTTCCAAATGTAATCAAAATTTTGATTTGAAATTTGGTAGAAAGTTCCATTACTTGTATATCTAGTGCAAGTATCTCTTCATTTTTAATAATATTATTTGGTTTTAAAAAAAAATAATAATACATAAGAACTATCAAAATCAGATCAAAGATATTGTGTTAAAGAAGAACTAAAATAAATTAAATATTGATCTCAAACTTGAACAGTAAACAATATTATTGAAAATGAAGAGATACTTGCACTAGATATACAAGTAATGTAACTTTCTGCCAAATTTCAAATCAAAATTTTGATTACATTTGGAAAAACCTTGTCAGCCGTATTTTATCGAAATTTTGCTTGAAAAACAGTGTTTTGTGAAAATGACTGACAATGGTAAACCGAAAATAATAAAAACTTCGATTTCAAAATTTTGCAGAATGATTCATATTATGTTGATCAAGTGCAAGAAACTTTGCTGGTACCGATTTTATTTTTTATTTTTTTATATTGATAAATAAGTTATGGAAAAAATAAATAAACAAGGAATAAAAAATTATCTACTTTCACTGCCCCTTAATAAATGACTTATCAATTATACCTCGAATTTTAAACCCCCAAATACCCTGGGCGCCCGAGTTCAATAAAAAAAACTGATCAGCTATCCCCCAAGCTTCAAATGCCCAAAACCCTGGGCGCCAGAGTTCAACAAAAAAACTGGTTGGCTATCGCCCAAGCTCTAAGCCCCCAAATACCCTGGGCGCCCGAGTTCAACAAAAAAACTTATTGGCTATCCCCCAAGCTCTAAACCTCTAAGACCCTGGTTACCGAGTGGAATCATTTTACAGGTTCAGCGTACTTTATATTTGAATATCAAGTCCATAAAAAAGTTTTTTTTTTTTTTTTTTTGTTCCACAAAAAGGTTATGGTGTACTTTTATTTACATCACTTGTGAGTACTACAAAATAATAAAAAATCAATATAAAATAATAAAATAAATAAGCAATAAACAAACGAAAATTTTTACACTTTTCTCGAAATGTGTCTCTATCATAGAAGCATTTAATTTATATAGTTAAAATAAAAAATTTGTTAATAATTATGCAAACAAAGAGTTTAGCAATAAGTAAAAGCTTATAGTGTTTTCCTAGCCAACCAGGCAGTTTTGGAGTTAAAAATTTCAGATTTACAACTATATGGTATAATTGCACCAGTGCAGCGTAATTAGGTATTGTAACAAAATTATTTATTTCATGTTCAAGTTAACTAAAATGCACTCATATTTTCGGAATAATTCAACTCGGACTCCCAAGGTGTTCGGGGGCTTAGAGCTTGGGGGATAGCCGATGAGTTTTTTTGTTGAACTAGGGCGCCCAGGGTTTTGGGGGTATAGAGCTTGGGGGATAGCCGATAAGTTTTTTTGTTGAACTCGGGCGCCCAGAGTATTTGGGGGTCCAAGGCTTGGGGGATAATTAACCAGTCTATTTATTGAACTCAACGTTTTTTTTTTTTTTTAGATGCATTTTAAAGGGCGGCATCTTTCTTTGCGTAGGGGCGGCAAATTACCTAATCCGCCTCTGGCAGGTAACCTGTCTGAGGTACCAGCACCGGCGCTCGCGTCGGCTTTACCTCTGCCTACGACAAAGGTGTTGGTTCCCGTCCTGGGGGCCTAGCCCGGAACTACCACTCTCAGAATTTGGGGCTGCGCCGCCATTGCCATTTGGTACAGCAACTGAAAAAAATTTAATTTGCTTTAGTTTATTGGTGAAAGAGATTTTAGCTTAAGAGTTAAGTAATCACGCGACACACCAAAAAAAAAAAAAAAGTTCTTTTTTTAAGAATAAGATTTTACATTTTTTAAGACGATTGGTTATGAGTCCCTGCAAGGTCACTTCAGACCTATTTCTAAAATAAATTCTTTAACCATTTTTTTATTAAATTAAAAACAAAAACAAAAAATTGTACTTTGTATGGACTCTTCACTCAAAAGTTGTTCATGCAGATGAACAATATTTTTCAAAGTAAAATATGTCAATTTAAAATTAGAAGAAAAGAAAGAAAATCTCTCCTTTATTTTCATATAAATTAATATGTAAATTAAAGGAGAGTAATTCTTCCTGTTTTTCAAATTACATATCTGCTGAGAGTCTCGTGGATCAACATTCAGACACCTTCGAGTCGGCCAAGAGTTTCGCAGACCGATCGTCGTTTGTCACTTTTTTTGATTATTTGTTGCCATGGATGGGAAGAAAGAGGTTGGAAGATTGAGTGTGAGAGTTTTGAGGAGTACGTTAAGATTGGGAAGATTAAAGGTTTGGTTTGGGGTTTTATTGTAAGTTTGTGAGAAAAGTAATTGTTAATTGTTATTGTTAGTGTTATTTGTCAGCCAAGAATTCGCGTGTATCAATATTTTAATTTTCCGCCCGATTGGCCTTGGAAAATAAGCTAAACCGAGTCTTTGTAGAAATAAATTAGTGTACGGGATTTTGGGGAACTTTTGAATAAATGTTGATATAATTTTAATAATTAGGTTGTCATTTATTTCCAATAAGAATCTTCGTCATAATGGAGATTGGGTACAGTTAACTCATTTTTTAAGAAAATTTTTTATCAAAAACCGAGCGGAGCGAGTAGGGGATGCCCATAAGTATATATATTTTTACCGCAGATGAAAATGAAAAGTTTAAAACTCAAATCGCCCTTGATTTTAACATCCCAAAACCAACTTTATCAACTATTATAAACAATAGAGACAAAAACTACGATGCAAATGCAAGTCGAATGAGAACTATAGGGTTACTTAAATAAATTTTTTAAATTTCTGCCAAATGAAACTGAATTTAAAAATATTGCCAACGAAAATAGAAAATTTTTTCATTTGTAATTTATGATTTTAATCGTGGAAAGGGAATTTTTAATTTAAACACATTGATTCATTTGGCAGACACTTAAAAAACCTGTCAATAAGTTGATTTAGTGAACAGAGCCTTAAACACCTTGTCCTAGAGGTACCCGTGAAATGCCCGGGCCTCCGTTACGCTTGTCTGAAGGGACCTGTTGTTCTTGAGGTACCCAGACATTACCCACGCCTACGTTCTGCCTGTCTGAAGGGACTTGTTGTTGTTGAGGTATCCAGGGATTGGCCACGCCTGCGTTCGGCCTGCCCATAAGGACTTGTTGTTGTTGTTGAGGTACCCCGGGATTGGCCACGCTTACGTTCGGCCTTACTGAAGGGACTTGTTCTTGAGGTGCCCAGGGATTGGCCATGCCTGCGTTCGGCTTGCTTGGAGGGACTTCTTCTGCAGGTTGTTCCCATAAATTCCCATATCCTTGCATTACATCGGGATGATGACCTAAAAGAGCACCGGCGTTCGCGTCGGCTGTACCTGAGCCCACGACCATGGTTTCGGTGTCCGTCTTGGTTTTTCCTCCGGCTCCAGCACTTGAAGATTTTGACATTGAGCCGCCGCCAACATCAAGTCCTCTAAAAGCTGAAAAAAATTTTATTTGCTTGATTGTTTTATTTTCTTGGTGAAAAAGATTTAAGCTTAAGAATAAACTAATCACACGAGGCTGGGAATTTGAGGATGTACTATACTCTTGCAAAGAACGATGATTTCACGTGAAATTTTTTTAGAACTTTTAAGATTTTTCGCTTTTGGCCCTGATTAAAATTTTGTAAAATTTATAGAAAAAGATAATCAAAGTATCGTATAAAAACTGTTAAAAAAAAATTAAACTTTTATTGATTCTCGAAATCTATTGATGAAATCCTATAATTATTTTATAGGAATATTATCCAAAATTTTCAAAATTTAGATTATATGCGATTAAAAAAATTCATCGATCCTCATTCAATAAATTAATTATTATAATAAATTATATTTATCAGTTTTATTAAATAATTATTTTTATAATATAATTTTCAAACCTTGAGCGACAGCGAGGGTCGCCAACAGGCCGAACGCAACCCGAAATTGTGATCCACCAACCATCTTGCTGAACTTGCGCTTGAATAACAACGCTTGTTGGTAATGTGGTTACTTTTATATGTTCACCCCCACCTCGTTTTGATATGAAATTTTTCAATCTTTCAAAAAACAATCAAAATTCAGTTTTAGGTTTTTAATGCATGATTTTAGGTTTTTCTATATTAAAAAAGGTACTGATAAACTGTTTCTTAACATTTTTATAAAAAGATTTTTTTTAATTTACAGCTGTGGCTAAATCACAGTAAAACATCAATGTTAACATAAATTAGGAAATTTCTATCTTTATTCTATCAGCCTAAAAAAATTTAATAAAAATTTAATAAAAAAATACTGCATGGATGCAATATTCAAGATATTTTAAATTGTTTATTGATTGAAAAAATGGTTATGTAAACCTTTAATTACAATCAAAAGGAAATAGAAAACTTTTATGTTCCTTGATAAAAAAAAGTCTAATTCAATTATTTCAAGGTTATTGAATCGTATTGCATTACATTAGTTAATCAGTATTTTCACCGTTACAAATGCGATTATTATAACAGACCGGTGACTTTAATTTAACCCAATACAAATCTTGATAACTTGAATGAAAATCTATATTTTTTAAAGTGGAAAAAATATGTTCTTTTTTATATCCTAAAAACTCATTTTTTGTTCCTAAATGAAATAATTAAATAATCTAACTTTGCTCTGAAAATTGAATTTGAAATTTAGTTTATTCTTGTCTTGCTTTGTCAAGTTTTTTTTAATGATTTTTTTTTTTTTTTTTTATTATTTGAAAAAATTTATTTTTACGTTGGAATATTCATAAAATAAAAATTTTTTTCAACATAAAAACATTATAGGTAGTAAAAACATTGCAGAAATTTTCAAAATAATTTTTTAAAAATAAACAGAATACGTTTTATAAATGACTTTTCTTGTGAAACTCGACATCTCGATCGAAATCGATATCCGGAAGCAGCAGTTAAAACAAATTGCAAATGTTTGCAACTTTGAACTTATATACAGTGTTGCAGACAGCAAAAAAATTCCTAAGTGCATGTATTAAAAGTTTCTTTTAAACTATTTATGGAATATGTTTAATTTTTTTGGCGAAAGTCCTTTAAATTATGTGCTGAGAAGTCTGCATGCGTATTATTAAAAAGATTCAATTTACAAACTTTGGCTGCGGATTAATTTGGCTTTTTATTTTTTTTATTTTTTTTTTTCTAATTATGCTTATTCTATCGAAACAGATTTTAGACTTTCCATTTTTTAGGTAATTGGAGATTTTTAATTTACACTCTAATTTTTTTTTCATTGATTATTTTTAAACTAAGAATTTGCTAAATTCTAGAGCCCATGAATCCTGCTTAAGAATGGATGAAGAACATTGTACAAATACAACTTTGCTAAGAGATGAAAGTAGGTGATATCAAGATGATTCGTGCCAGTACAAAAAGAAAAAATTCAATTTTGGATCTTAAATCAACTATGACAATAATACTCCTTGTTTGGCATTGTTATGGCGTCTTACATTATATGGTTCATTGGACATTGTTAAGCTACCGACATGCACGCTGGAGCAAAACGGAAAAACCGTTGGAGCTTGCGATAAATTCTTTGCATGGATACTTACAAAAGAATTCTCCGGTAAGCCAGTAATCCCTCGTGAAAAAATATAATCCGTTCGCACGTGAAGAAGCATTATGTACGCCTCGTGCTGTTAACGTTTAATAAATTTTTTTGTTTTTATTATCAACATAACTTAGCTACTTTTAAGCTTGCGAAGCTTAATTCATTCAAAAAACAGTTCTAGCAATAAATAATCAATTTTCTCATTTTTTTCATACAATAATATTAAATTTACCCGTTTATAATTTAGTTTGTCTTTTGTTTAATAATTTTAGTTCTTTTTTAATTATTTATCCAAGCTGGCAAATTTTTTTTTGTTAAATAATAATTTATAAATTTTTTAATTCCTTTTTGACAAATCTAAATTTATTAGATGACATGTTTAATACACTGATACTTTCTAAGTTAACAAAAAAATTTTTTTTTGGAATTATGTATAAAAATTCTTTTGTTATGAAATACTTTTACATACATGTTAATAATTTTTTTAGATCAGATCTCTATCGGAGGAAGGAGAAGTTGACTTGTACAGAAGACAAAAATAGCCAAACACTATTTCACTACGCTTGCAGTAGGTCTCGTTATTATTTATCAAAATTCCTTTTCAAATTCGGTGCTGACTTTGATTTGGAAGACAAAAAAAGTGGAACTCCTTTTTTTACTTAAATTTTTAAAAACTTGGTCATATAGGTACTTTATAGCCCCTCGAACATTCTAAATAAAAACTCAAGTCATTCCCGAAAACTTCGGCTTTCATAGATAATGATTCTCATGATTCTCAGCTATTGGCATCTAGAAGGAGGGGAAATTATAAGCTCTTGCATGCAAAATCTCATGGAGTAATTTTAGTTTGAGAAGTCACTACCAAATTTTTGTAGACTGATTTTACGGCTGTTTACGTGCTGCATCGTCTCCGACTTACCTCCCCTCATGCTGAATTCCAGTACCCGTCATCAGCAACCTGAATACCTATCAAGATCTAAACTGTTTTCTCAAATTCTCTAAAACATTTCCCAAAACCATAAGCTCTCGAATTATTCCCCAAGAATTAAATTTAATCTCTCGGATATGACCTGGATATCCAGGTCTAAAAACGAATAAGTATTTGTGTATTATCATGCTAACGAAGACTCCATGCAAAATTTTAGACCTCTAGGTCATGTAGAATCAAAGTTACAGAGCTTGGCAGATTTGTACGTAAGACGACTACAAAAAAAAACATTGTCAGAAAAAAAATAATTGGAAAATAATTTCATACAACTTGTTAGAAAATGAAATTGATTGTTAATTTATTTTTAATCTGCTATAGTGGATGAAAAACTTTTAATATGAATCATTTTTTAAATTCATTTAGAAACATTGGTGGATTTAATTAAATATTAGACATTTTTTTTAAGAAAAAGGTTTTTTTTATTACTATTTCATTCATTGAAAGCGAATTTAAAATTAAAAAGTAACATCTATCAAATGAAATAAAAACATTATTTATCATTTAAAATATGTGCAAAATTCAATTTTTTTTAAATAAAATCATTATTTGCCGGAGATAACTTACTTTTAATAATTAGTTGAGTTAAAATTAATAAAACTTAGCAGTAAGTGCAACAATTTTCATGAAATTAATTAATTCTTAAAATATTTAAAATTAGTTTTAACTAAAAAAAAAAAAAAAATTATTATTATCTAGGTCTTTAGCTTTTACTTGGTGAAAATTCATATTGATTGAATAAAGAAATAACACACAGTTATAAACTTTCACTAAAAACTTTATTAAAATAGCATTACAGCTGTTTCGACACTTGTGTTATTTCTTTATTCAAAAATTATTATAACAACGTTAATGAATTTTATAAAAAATTTTAATTGATGCGAAAAATCATTTGTGGATTATGATTACGATTTATCGTAATCTGGTCTAAAGTCCTCTGAAAGTTCGTAAGCTTTCTTAGCTTTAATCAAAATCTTCTCCCAAGCTTCCTCGATTTCAGCCTCATCGTCGCTGCTGTCGCTTCCGAAGACAAAATCGTAAATTTCTTCGAATTCGGTTTTTTGCGAATCCGCAGCGTCGAAAATACCACTGTCCACGTCCGAAGTTGCAGAGCTTGACGACGATCCTAAATTCATCTTGTCCATTCTTCTGGACATGTCTTCGAGGGCTGCTTTCAAGGTTCGTTCAAAGATCGTCCTTTTGTCTGCCTCCACCAACTTTTTGAACTCTTCGCTTGGTTCTTTATTATCATGCTGACTGTTCTTGTTAGTCGACATTTTTATCTACCGATTATTTCAAATTGATTAATTACGGGTAAGTACTACAACGTAAAAGAAAATTTTAATTTCACCTTTATTTCGCCTTGAGCAACTTTCTTTTGACGGACGATTTGCTTGAGACTTTCACTTTTATTTGCTTCTTCAAGATACTACCACTCTAATCAAAATTTTTATAAGCTCTATGTTTCAAATTCTCAACGGACTCATTGAAAACATTCGAAAAGCGTTCCATACACAGTGGAACGAAAAAGTTAATCGGAAACTTTCCAAAACTTTTTTATTTTATTTAATATTAATAATGTAAAGAAATAATTTGCTTGTCAACTATTAAAACTATATACAAATAATATTTATTATCTTTCTCAATAAAATTTTTTTCTCAATTTTATTATTAAATTTATTTGAAGAATTAATTAATCTTAATTAAATTACGAAAACAAAATTTCAAATTTAATTTTTTTGTGCTCCAGAGATATCAATAAAATATTTCAAAAATTAAAGGTAAAAAAAGCTGTTACATTAGCCAATTTTAAGTAGTGCTAATTTTTATTAGAATATCATGGATTATAATATTTGGTAACGAAGACGTTATACTCGATCGAATCGATACCCTCAATGCATCTTTAAAAATATTATATTACAAATTTAGTCATATATACAAGTTACATACACAATTCCGATACTCAGTAGAGATAACATGTTTTATGATTTTCTGAAAATACTTACTTATCTAATTAAATTATATTGTATCGTGATGCTTTTTTCTTTATTTTCATTGCAAAGTTTTCAAAAATTGTTTTTTTTCGCAAAAGGTTCTTTCTGGTCAAATAGGTTAAGTATAGATAATTGTGGGACAAGTACCTCTTGGTAGTGCTCTTTTTATAAATTCTAAATAATACAGTATCTTTTGGTTCTTGTTGATCCTTTGGTTACGGTTAATAGCCCTGAAATTCATTTAAAGTCTTTCAGCGCTCAATTCTATATAAGAATTTATATATAAAGTGAGCAAGTAAAATATAGTAAATCAAACGCTGTTCTTTGTAAATCAAGTGTGAAATCAATTTCAAATATTATTTTACGATTTTAGATAAAAAATAAATCACTTCTGCACCGAAAGAGAACTTCTATCTTGATTCTGAGGTTGATCAAAGGTTTTTTTAACCATTTTGAAAAAGTCAAGAGAATAGGTTAGCAGTTAAAAACTTATTTTCACAATTTGTTTCTTATCCAATAATTAGAATATTTTATGTTTTTAAATTTAAGAATCTTTAATTTGGAGTTATTGGGTAATGCTTGAGAATGGTAGAAGCTTGTATTAATTGTTCAAGTGCAATATGCCAAGCAGTGAAAAAAGGTGATTTTCAACTAGTACAGCAATGTATAACAAAATCTCCAGACATAGATTTAAATATCAACTATGACAAGAAAACTCCATGCTTGCCTTTGTTATGGCGGGCTGCTCTGGATGGTTCCCTCAGTATTGCTAAATTACTGATACGCAGTGGAGCAGATGTCAACAAAAAAATTGTTAATGCTTGTGAGACTCTTTGCAAAAGCACTCACAAAAGAATATATTGTCCAAATAATGATTCACAAAATCAAGAACTTAGTCTTATTGAAGTATTTGCTCGCTGCAGAGCAGGTAGAGAGGAAAGAAGAGGAAAGGACTACAGACTTGTTGAATATTTGATAGCACATAGGGCCAAAATTAACTCCGACTACTCAGTACAAAAACACAGTCCCCTTTGGCATGCAATCAAGAATAATAACTATGGAATTGCTGAACTTCTGGTAATAAATGGTGCAGATGTTGTTGGGCCCGAGTGGGATGAAGAACCAGCAGTGATTGTAGCATTACAGAGCAGAGAGGTAAAAAAATTTGTTTCTCTGTTCATACGGCATGGTGCAGATGCTACTAAAAAAGGTGCTAATGGAATGAATGCCATGCATTACTTGACCAGTAATAAACACTGTGCATATTGTGAGGATACTGCCAAAATGTTGCTTGAACAGGGCGTCCCCTTAGATGAACCAAATTTTGATGGGGTTTCTCCTTTCCACCTGGCAACTCAAAACATTTCAAATTTTTGGTTTGTAAGTACTATTTTTCCAGCTCTAATTGGTGGTCAATTAAACATTCATGATTATTGATGGTTTTTCAGATCAAATATCTTTTAGAAAAAGGAGTTGATTTGCACAGAAGAGATAAAAATGGTCAAACGCCACTTCACTACGCTTGCAGTCGTACTTACGGTTATTTCTCAATTAACATGCTTTTAGAATATGGTGCTGACATTGATGTCGAAGATAAGAAAGGAAGAACTCCATTGTCATTAGTCAATAAGCGGCATGATCCGGGTTTCTTACCAATATTAGTTAGACATATTGCTCTTAAGGAGTGGAATAAAGATAAATTGAGTAACAAAAGGAGAAAATTGAATCCAGAAGACCTTGAAAGCGAAAAAAAGCGCTTATGTATTCGTGAGAAAAACATGAATTTTATCCGATCTCATTTTAATCTTTCCAAGCATTACAACGATTGTAAAGATGAGCTGACAAAAATGGGAGAAATTGAACTTTGTGATAACTTTACATATTGTGATGTTCTCAACTGGCCAAAAAATCGGAAAGAGCTCCTAGCTGTAATCAAAAAAACAGAAGACATTTTAAAGAAGTTTAAAGAAATCAATTGGGAAATATTATTTCCATGCTTCAAAGAGGATTTCAAGTGGATTTTTCACGTTAATAATCCTTCTAAGCTTGATCTAAATGATATTTTAAAAAACGAAAGTGAAGTTGAAGCTACTTAATTATTTACTCACATGTTAACTTTAAAATGTTTGTTTTCCACAGGATTGTAATATTTGTGTGATGTCCAAAAAATTTTTTTTTGTTTATAAGTTATACAAAAATAATTAATCACAAGTGAAGTATTTTTTGAAATATTTTTTACTAAATTTTTTAAAGCTTGGCTTTTGTGACTTCTAAAATTTACAAAGTGTCAAAAGCCAAAATTAAGACTTTTTTCAACTCGATTATTAATTTTGTTGTTGAAAATTATTTAAACTTCTAATTGTCATAAAATTAAATGAAATATACGAACATACTGTATTGAATAATATTTTTTTTTTAAATTTTTAATCTCTTTTGGTCAGTAAAATTTATTTTTGTAAAGCTTAAATAATAAATAGTAATTTTTAAAGTTAACTTTTAATTTATGTTGAAAGTTTGGTTTCAAGTATGTTTATCAATGTTTTTTAGTTTTGCAAAATTTGTATACAAATTATTGAGTACAATTAAAAATATATAGAGAAAAAGAAAAAAAATTTCTAAAATTTATGTATTTATTAATTGTGCAAATAAAAACTTGTTAGTCTTTGTTTAATGATCTTTTATTTAATATTTTCAGTATCTGATTTTATCTTATAAATATTTTTTAAAACTGCTTCAGCTGACAAATCCCAGGATGTTTTGGATGGAAACTTCTTAACTCTTGAGCTGTCAGACAAATTGTCTACAAAACTCTTTTTAACTAGTGAGTTTTTATTTTTAAAAGAATCATTATTTTTATAGATGTTCAGATGGCTTAAAGATTTCAAAGTTCTTTCTTCAACAACATTTTTGTTTTGACAGTTATCACAACTATTTTTGCATTCGATAGTAGGATCTCCAAAATATTTTGAAAACATATTGTGCCTACATCTTGAATGAATAAATTTGAAAAACATGTAAATAAATGAGGCTTAAAAAAAAAAATAGTATAGGTAAGTATAGGTACTAACTCTAAACTCAAGATATCTTTTTTGAGTTGAATAAATGACAAATTCTTTGTATTTTTGTGAGTATTCATCAATTTAGATAATTCAGATGTTACCCATAAAGTAGATGGATTGTATTTTTTTATACTGTTATTGAACTCAGAATAATTGCAATAAATTCTACAGTATGATTCATCACCATTATGTCCTGCTCTTCCAGTTTCTTGAAAATAATTTCTCAAAACTTGAGGTAAGCCCCAATGTACAACGAACCTAAGTGCATCAATATTTTCTACATTTTATATTAATTTAAAATTAAAGAACAGTAAAAAAGATAAAATTTGAATTTTGTAATTATTATAAAATAAATATAAATTGGAAATGAATTACACTAACGCACCTAACTAAAGTTTTTTGAACTCCAATACTTGAATTATTCAGTGTAACTAAAACATTAAAATTACCAGCATTCCAAAAATTAAGTGTTTCAACACTTTTTTGTATGGAAGAACCTAAGTTTATTAAGTTGTATATGAAAATAAGTTTATGGAAAGAGTGAATATTCAATCAAGTATTATTTAATAAGATGCATCCTTACGGTTATCATAATAAACTGCAGTAATTCCCATGGATTTCAAGTCTTCTGTAAGTTTCATAGCCTCATCATTATTTGTACAGAAAATGATACCTGAATATTGACTCATCTGGAAATTTTATAGTGATTGATTTTTCTAAATATATAATTGATTAAATTATTGTTACCTTGGAGAATGAATTATTGCTTCTATTGGAACAGTTTTCAATGAAATGTTTCAAATGAAGTATTGGATTGGGCAAGGTATCATTAAACCACACATCATAAAACAAATTGGGTCTATAAACCGGCAAAGAAAATTGCAAAGGTTCCACCATTTTTAAACAATTAATAATATCTTTCTTTACCTTTAGATAAATTTGTAAAAAAAACTTGAATTAAATTTATATTAAAAATAGTTATTAATAAAATAATACTTGCTTGGGTGGTGGCAGTAGAAGTAACAGCTATGATGGGAGATGGTAATTTTAAATTGTGAAGCTTTGTGTAGGACAGGCTAAAACTATCGCTAAATGGACTAATATTATGAGCTTCATCCACAACAAAATAGGATAAAACATTTGGCTCGATTTCCCTCATAATGTGCTATTAAATAAATAAAAATAAAAATTTTAGATGTTATAAAAATAATTTTTTAATCTTACAACTTACCCTAACTAAATCATAAACAATTACAGAAAACTTTAATCACCTGAAAATGTGAGGTCAAGTATTGTTCTGGTGTTATATACAGTAGTTTTATTTTTGGTTTTTTTGATAACATATTTTTTTTAATTAAAAGTTTCATATTTTTAGAAGTGTGATTGTTCCAATTATATGCCAATACATTTTTTGTTTTTAAATAATCCACTTGCATCTACAAAAAGTATTCGATAATTTTATGATAATTACCACTATATAAAATTGAATTAAATTGAAGCAGAAACCTTAGCATCAATTATTGTTGGTGAGATGACAATTGCAAAAGTATTTTCTTTAGCAACAACTGGAAGTTGAAAGATAATAGATTTTCCGAAGCCACTGGGCATTTTAATAAAAACATCTTTTTTGCCTTATAAATAAATAATACGAAAATTGAAATTAGTTTTCAAACGAACTTAACCTTAGTAAATACCTTCGTAAATCGCTTCCGCTGCTTCTCTTTGAAGGGAATTTTTAAAATCATTATATCCAAACGTAGTTTCTAAAACTGCCTTCAACATAGTATAATAACCACATTTATAGTTAAAAAACACAGTGATTGTTGAAATCTCATAAGAGTACACTAGAGTACACTAAGTTCTCTCACAGATTTGTTTTGATTTTGAACTTTCGGAGCAGTAGGCCTTTTAACACGCGTGTGCTGTCGTGAGCTGTAAGTACCATTCAGAGTGCAGGGGCCAGCGACTCAAGGTTTTTTTAAATTGATAAAATCTTAGGCACTTTTTCGCATTCTTAACTTTTTAGGTTTTTTACTTTAAGTGTTTTAAGGCATCATTGTTTTTTTCATTCCTTCTTATTTATAATGTAACGACTCCCTGTTGAATGTCCACACGTGTGGCACACGTAACGTTATTTTCAAGTAGATGATTATAAAAAGGAATAAAATATGGATATAGTTAATTATTTAATGATTTTATAGCCTCTTATGTCATAAATAATCAAAAAATTGTTTTTTTTTTTATTTTACGTGCTTTTCTTTAACTCACAATGTTTCGTCGTTGTCGTCGTACGTTCAAAACTGCCAAGCTCTAGAACTTGGAGCTTGTAAGACCTGGAGGTCTGAAATTTTGCAGAGAGTCTAGGTTCGGATGACAATACATGAATCCGTAGTCACTTATCGACCTGGACCTCCAGGTCGCCGATGACGGGGGTACTTGAGGGAGTCATCTCCGAGAATTTGGGATAAATTCTTCGGGGATGACTTTGAGAAAAGTTCTAGAGTATTTATCGAGGCAATTTGAACCTAAGTACCAAGGTCACCGATGATAAGGTTACCCGGGGTACCTGGGGGTCATCTCCGAGAATTCGAATCAAATTCTTGGGATATGACTTAGGATAGATTTCGGGGGTGTTTTAGAGCATATGAGGAAGAAGTTTGAACCTGGAGAGCCAGGTCGACGATAACGGGTGTACCTAGGGAACCTGGAGGTCATCTTCGAGAGTTAGGAACAATTTCTGCGGAAATGACTTTAAGAGGTGTTATAGAGTATTTATCGAGGCAACTTAAACCTAGGTACCCAGGTCCCACCGATGATGGTTGTTCCTGAGGAACCTGGAGGTCATCTTCGACAGTTTGGGACAATTTCTGCGGGGATGACTTAAAAGTTCTGTATTTTTGTTCAACTAAATTATACTTCTCGGAGATGACCCCCAGGTACCCCAGGTACCCCCATCATCGGTGACCTTGGTACTAATGTTCAAATTGCCTCGATAAATACTCTATATTACCTCTTAAAGTCATTTCCGCAGAAATTGTCCCTAACTCTCGAAGATGATCTCCAGGTTCCCTATAGGTACACTCGTCATCGTCGACCTGGCTCTCCAGCTTCAAACTTCTTCCTCATATGCTCTCAAACACCCCCGAAATCTATCCTAAGTCATATCCCAAGAATTCGACCCGAATTCTCGGAGATGACCCCCAGGTACCCCGGGTACCCCTATCATCGGTGACCTTGGTACTAATGTTCAAATTGCCTCGATAAATACTCTATATTACCTCTTAAAGTCATTTCCGCAGAAAATGTCCCTAACTCTCGAAGATGACCTCCAGGTTTCCTAGGTACACTCGTCATCGTCGACCTGACTCTCCGGGTTCAAACTTCTTCCTCATATGCTCTAAAACACCCCCGAAATCTATCCTAAGTCATATCCCAAGAATTCGACCCGAATTCTCGGAGATGACCCCCAGGTACCCCGGGTACCCCTATCATCAGTGACCTTGGTACTTTGGTTTAAATTGCCTCGATAAATACTCTAGAACTTTCCTCAAAGTCATCCCCGAAAAATTTAGCCCAAATTCTCGGAGATGACTCCCTCAGGTACCCCCGTCATCGGCGACCTGGAGGTCCAGGTCGATAAGTGACTACGGATTCATGTATTGTCATCCGAACCTAGACCCTCTGCAAAATTTCAGACCTCCAGGTCTTACAAGCTCCAAAATCTAGAGCTTGGCAGTTTTGAACGTACGACGACAACGACGAAACATTGTGAGTTAAAGAAAAGCACGTAAAATAAAAAAAAAAAAACAATTTTTTCGTCCCTCTAACCTCAAAATCGGAACTTCGCCCCTTGTTTTCGGTTAGAAGGACGAAAAATAGTATATTTCCCTCAGGCTCGAGGGTTCGATTTAGCCTCCTCGTTGCAACCCTCGCCTTCGGCTCGGGTCGCAAACCTCTCGGAGGCCAAATCGAACCATCTCGCCTGCGGGAATAATATACTATTTTGATTATTTATGACATAAGAGGCTATAAAATCATTAAATAATTAACTATATCCATATTTTATTCCTTTTTATAATCATCTACTTGAAAATAACGTTACGTGTGCCCCACGTGTGGCTCACACGTGTGGACATTCAACAGGGCTTTAAAAAAAAAATTTTTTCCGTATACGACATGTAAAAATTAATGAACAAAATTTTCCTCATTTGTAAATTTATAAAACAATTCAACCTGAAATAATTATACTTAAACATAAAAAACATTTTAAAAAACTTGATGCATAATTCGCTATTCGCATTTCGCGGTATGTCGGTATTCGCACGGTTTTCTTTATTTGCGATCACTATACAATGTGATCACTCTCGATATTCGCGGATAGAATTCGCGTATTCGCGATTAAATTTATAAATAGTTACTTTCATTCAAGAAGCTTGAAATTCAAACAAGAGTTTAATTACCGTAATCGAATCGTATAGGTACGAAGAACTATAATCATGTGATTTACAGAGAATGCTTGTAGCAAATACGACTATCCAATTATTTTGAGCCAATTTTAATAATTCATTGTTTTTACAATCTTTTGTATAACCTACAGATAATTTTACATAAAATTTAATATTATTTGAAATTGAAATTTTTTTTTTCGACAATATGGCCTTATTTTTTCAACCTGTGGAACCGATCCCTCTTTTTTCCTCGGTATTCGCGGTTTCGGTATTCGCTGTTTGCAAGTAAAAAGCGCCATCTGCGTATGAACAAAGTGAAGAACTTTTCGTTGGTAAACAGAAGAGTCTGTGATAGATAGAACCATAGAAGTCGGTTATATCATTAAAAATAAAAAAATAAAAAAGACGGATGAAAAAGTACTTTAATTAATGATTATTGTGAATAAAGCTGAGACTAAAAAAATTACAACTTATTATTAAAATTAAAAAATTCATAATATAAAACATTTGTAAACTTTCAAAGTTGCGCTACCGATATAACAATGTTTATTATGATAAATTTCAATGAAGTTGATTCCAAAATTGTAAAATACAAGATGTTTTTCTTAATTCATAATGAAGAAACAGTTTAAAAATATTGTTTAATCTAAGCAAAATGTTCTTCACTTAGTTCACTTTTTCGCCACCATGACTTACACGATCGATCATCGAATGCGTTATCCCCTCCCTTGACATGAAAATAGCGAATACACGGCGCACCTTTTACCGCGTATAACGAGGGATGCCGCGAAACATTAATTTTTTTCATATTCTTATGAGTAATGTCGATTTAAAAATCTTTGTTGTTGACCGCGTATTACACCCCAAGTTATACAAGTGTCATGTGGACTTTCAAACTTTTTATTTATTTTTTTTATTGATACGTTTAAATATTTAAAATATTGAATATTTATTCAAAATAAAAAATGTTATAAATTTTTCGATAAAATTGTTAGAAATCAATAATTTTTTTTTAAAAGCAAATAAAAAGTTATGGAATTCGTCTGCTTTAATGAAAATATGCAAATGCCTTATTTAAAGTCGCCTAAAAATTTTTTCGAAATGAACGCTTCAGCAAACAATCTTGCAGGGCTCTCAAGAAATTACAAATTTTTTTTTCTTATTGTTATTTTAAAAAAAATAATTTTCTGCCTAAATTTTTCACAAAACAGCTTTTTATTCAAAATTAATCGATTGTAATCGGTACGTCGAATCTCGATTCGATCGAGTTCGATAACGGTTCTACGAACTTGCATAAATCTGCAGAAATCAACCGCCAAATAAATAAGAATAAACAAGATCGATTAATTATATCAACAATTATGGTAATTTTTCAAGCTCATTATTAGCATAAGTTTTTCTCAACTCATTTATCTTATAGAGTACGTACACTGTACAGTTATCTCTTTGAATATACTTATAAATCAGCAGTTTTAAGTCACGCATTTGAGAAAATTATTCTTAGTTTAATTTTCTACCTATGTAACCATTGAAAAACAAAAACCAAAAGTTCAAAAATCTTATCAGATTTTGAAAAATTAAAAAGTTAAATACATTTTTTTGTCTTAATTGTTAATTACTGATAAAAGTATGATAAATTGAATTTTTTTTCAAATGTTAAAATATTATGAAGGATTCTAAGGAAAAATAATAGGTCAAAAGACAAATTCTATTGACTTTGGGGGTAAATCTTTGTATTTATACAGTATTCCTTGCTTTAAACCATTGGTAAGATTAATTATTCATTGTTTTCTGTTCAAAACTTACTAATTTTGCCTTTTTTTTAGAGTATTGATTACTACTCAAAAATGGATGCATTGCAGCGCTGTTGCTATTGTTCAAGCATGATATGCTTGGCTGTAAATAAAGGTAATATTCAACTTGTTCAACACTGTGTAATGTATACTCCAGCTTTAGATTTAGAGATAAATTATGGCAGTAATAATCCTTGCTTGCCACTGTTATGGCGTGCTGCACTGAATGGTTTACTTGAAATTGCTAAGCTTCTAATACGTTCTGGAGCAGACATGAATGGAAAAATTGTTGGAGCTTGTGAAATTCTGTGTAATGACTCACACAAAAGAATAAATGAACCAAGAATTGGTTCGGAAAATTATGGTCTCACAATTATTGAAGTGCTAGCTCGCTGCAGAGCAAACAGGCAAGAAAGAAGAAGAAAAGACTATGGACTTATTGAGTACATGATAGCAAGTGGTGCTAATATCAACTCTGGTTACTCAGCTCAAAATCACAGTCCTCTTTGGCATGCAATGAAAAATAAAAACTTTGATATAGCTGAACTTTTGGTCAGAAATGGGGCAGATCTTGTGGGGCCCGAGTGGGATGAAGAATCAGCAGTAATCACAGCAGCACAGTGCAGAGAGTCAAACAAATTTGTTTCTTTGTTTATAGAGTATGGTGCGGATGCCACTAAAACAAGTGCTGATGGTATGAATACCATGCACTACTTGACCAGTAATAAAAGTTGCTCGAATTTTTTAACCACAGCCAAACTTTTGGTTGAAAAAGGTGTTCCCATAGATGAACCTAATTTTGAAGGGGTCAGACCTATACAACTTGCGGCTCGCTACCTTTCAAATCCTTGGTTTGTAAGTATAGTTCTTTTTTTGTTTGTACTATATTGAATTTTATGTACAGAATCTTTAAATTAAGTTTTTTAATTTTTTAATTGATTTTCTACAAAAACCAATATATATTAAATGGTTTTTACCATACATTTATAAATTCTGTATTATCTATCTCAATCAATATAATTTATGCATTTTTAGTTTCAAGTATTAGTTAAACTATCATTATTTTTTCAATAGCCAAGTTTTTTTTTTGACTTGAAATATAATTTAAATTTTAATAATTTTCTTAGATCAGATACCTCTTAGAAGAAGGAGTCGACGTTCATAAAAGTGACAAAAATGGTCAAACGCCGCTTCACTATGCTTGCAAATATAGTTACGGTTATTTCGCATTAAAACCGCTTCTTGAGTACGGTGCTGACGTAGATGTCGAAGATGATAAAGGAAAAACTCCAATGTCATTGGTGAACAAACGGTACGACTCAAGCTCCATAACAGTATTAGTAAAACACATTGCCCTCATGAACAGAAATAGAGATAAGTTGAGCAGTAAAAAAAGAAAGCTGAATCCAGAAGACCTTGAAAATGAAAATAATCGTTTGCGTATTCACGAGAAAAATATGTCATATATCTTATCCGATTCTGATCTCTCGTCGCAATACGAAATTTGTGTAGATGAGTTAGTAGAAATGGATAAAATTGAGCTTGATGGTAATTTATCGTATTGTGATGTTCTAAATTGGCCTAAAAATCGAGAAGAACTTACTGCTGTGATCAAAAACGGAGGAAGGGACATTGTTGAAAAATTTAGAAGCATCGATTTGGACACAATGTTTCCATGTTACAAGACGGACTTGAATTGGATCCTCCAATACAGTCCATCACGCTTGATTCTGGAAAATATTTTAAACACGAAGCCGATTGAAAATGAAACTAAAACTTAATTATAATAATTATACGTTCTAGGAATTAATTTTAAAATTTTTGTCTTAAATAATTACATTTGTTAGTTAATGTAACAATAATTTTTTAATTTTGTATTTTTTAAATAACGAAGGCAATTGAAAATCTAACTAAAACTTAAGTATTAATTATAAGGTCTAGAAATTAATTTTAAAAGTTTGTATTACAAATAATTACGTTTGTAAGCTAATGTTAAAGTAGTTTTTTAAATTTGTATTATTTAAACGGCGAAGGCGACTAAAAATGAAACTAATAATTATTATAAAATCATAAAACCATAAAGTTAATTTTAAAATGTTTGTTTCACTAACTAATATATTTGCCAAGCTAATGTAAAAATAGTTTTTTAACGACGAAGATGAAAATGAAACTTTTTGAAAATTGTTTGATCTTAATGTATAATAATTATTTGTGTATATATAAGTGTCAAAAGTTCACATATAAATCAATTTTTTTACGTACATACTTTATTTGTAAACAAGCAAAATGAGATTTAAATCATTATTAATTAAATAATAAATTTGAAATAATAAAATCCAGTTGGTTTGATTTGTAAAAGTGATAATTTTTGCATTCAGGTAAATACCAATAAAGAATTAACTTGTAATAGTTATTTTATTAAATTTCAAAAACTGTACAATAATATTCTCCAAAAAAAAATTTGTACCATGTACAAAAGTTTTACTTCTCAACTTTAACATTACAAACTGCAGTCATCTTTTTGAAAGACAGTCAACGTGAAGATTCGTGTAAAGTAATCGTTCTTCATATCGTTGGTCGAAGTTCCAACGATAATTATATTCATTTGCTATTCGAGCAAGTTGCTAACATCGATATTGAGAATGAAAACTGAGACACTCCTTTGTCTCTGGCGAAGCTGGGGGCGGACTCTTAGCGATTGATCGTTTAGATTGTAAGCCACGCCTAGAACAAATTAAAAAAGTAAATTCTACAACGAAGATGACGAAAATTTGTTGGTCATTCGATTGAAAAAAATTCTATGGGCGCTATACTAGCACCACGCGAAAGATTTGCTGAGATTAGAATGCATGCACGAAACTGGGACTGCTACTTTGCCGTAAGCTCAATCGAGAAGTTCACAAAATTTTTTACAAATTTTAAATAGTTTTTAAAGAACTAGTACCACTCAGCGCGCTGCAAGCGTGCATAGGAAAAAAACAATAAGGGTGAAATTACATCGGATATTTTTTGACCAGCCAAAGCTCAAGTGGTCGCGCGAACTTTCAAAACTCAATTTTTATATTTTAAAAAATATATTTTTTTTATTTAATTTAAGGCAAAAATCAGTTATTAAATGTTTTAATATTCGTAAATCGTAATAAATAGACTTAAATAATGTCTCGTGTTACAGAAATAAATAATTAGTATTGGAATGATTGAGCTGGGAATCCCAGTAACATAACCTGAGATAATATTGGTTTTTGGTTATGTTGCTGAAATTACAATATTAGTGAGTTTAGCGTGAATATTTACTCTGCATCATGCATAATCATTTAATTACTGTTTGTGTTTAACTTAAAAAACCATTTTTTTCTTTGACAGTAATTAAAAAAAAATTTTTAAATAAATTAATGATTCAAATTTTAAATTTCGCGCAATGCCAAAATGCCAAAGGTCAGCCAAGGTGACTCCCATGTAATTTCACTCAAAGGCACTTTTCGAATATTTTAAAAACTTGTCCACCAATCAGCTCACGAATAAAATCTTCCATTGAAAATCTCATCAAAATGGCGATAGCTCTCTTTTATAAAGGGAAAACTCACATGCAGATGAATTTACAAGCCATTTGTAAGTTACTAATCAATCATACAATTTATTCAATACTCTAAGTAATACTAAATTCTTACTGCAGGTTGAAGATTAATAATATTCGATAGTATTGTAAAGCAGTAAATTTTTTCTAGTTTTGTTGTTGAGCGCTGTCTAGTTTAAAAAATGTCCATCTAAAATTACATTTCCCTTTATTTTCAAAAAAATTCTAATCGTTTTAAAATTAACTGCCTCAAAATTGAGTAACGTATGGTTCGTGTTACGAGCTATTCTTTTCTGAATGTACATTAAACTTTCGTAGTGTATAAAAGAACCAAAAATAGCCCAGTAACCAAAGCTCTCAAATCACTCGTTCATTATTTGCTAGACGTCGATTTCCATGTTTACTACGAAAACCAAACCCAACAAAAACGAATGCTTAAATTAGAATCCCGCAGAGATTTAAGAAAATTTTCTACATTCTCTTATTATTTCAAACAATTTTAAGTTTTTTTTTTCTTTCGAATGTGAATTGAAACTCGACATAAACTCCATGAAAATGAAATATTAATGTTTCAGGCAAATGTATACAGAGCTTTATAAACACGATGACTTTTTTATTACTAAAAACTATGAGCGGCTATCCGGCTCATTTGAAATTCCTTTTTTCGCTTTTTGACCAGAGGGGATAAGCCAGACTCTCCCCTTGATACCCGCGATCGATTCACTCGCGTCTTACCTGACGATGATAAACCAAGCTGACTTTTTTTACTGTAGATTCAACTTTTGTGTATGTAAAAGTTTTGTTATTAAAAAAAAAAAATTAAAACTACTTTTATAGTCTAATTTTTTCTCTGCTTCAGGTCTTGGGAAAAAAATTTTCTAATCGAAGAGTAAAAATAATTTTTTGTGTCTTCTACACTTTGGTAATTTTCAGAAACCCCCAAGCAGGAACTAATTTAAAGATCAATTGAATACTACACAAATCGCCTCTGTAAATAATAGTGAAATCAAAACTAATCATTATTTTGTCTTTTATCAAACTGACATAGAAATTTGTATTGACCGCTCGGATTATTTCATATAATGACCCGATTGTTAACATTTTAATCATGCAAGTCCTGTAACAAAATAAAATTCATTGAAATTGAAAAAAAATCAAATGCATTGACATTGATATTTGTTTTGTATCTGCAGGATTTACAATAAAATGAATTCAGGGCTACCGGCTAGTTGACATTGATGTAATGTTGTTACAGAACAAAATCAGACAAAAGAATTTAATTAGTTAAAACTAAATTTCGAACGGATTGAATTAAAATTACCGTTTTAACATGCGAGCTGAGTATAAAAAAAAAAAAAGTGAGACGATTGCGAATTAAACGAGAGCTTCACCGCACCACAAAAGGTGATAAAGTACAGCAGCTGGTCTAATTAAGCCGTTGCGGGTAACAATTGATCTGAGTTCTGATTGCACGGAAAAAAAAAAAAACCCTGGAGGTTTTTTTCTTTTTTAATTTGAATAGTATTCATTAAATTTAAATCCATTGTTATTTTTCAAACGCCACTGAACAATAAAAAATAAAAATTCAGAAAATAGTTTTTGTCTGTTTGAGAAATAACGGGCTCATTCAAAAAAACATCTATTTTTAAAAAAGCCATTTTTATTTTTCACTGTTGAGAAGAGGAAAAAAATTATTTCCCGAACGTTTACGCTTTTGAAAGCTTCGTCTGCGTGCAAGCAGAAGGGAGGATCGAATTACGAATTCTTTTTTTTTAAGCTCTACGCGTCATGTAAGTGTCGGTAAGAACTGTTTCCTGTGGCTTCTTTAAAAAACATAAACTGTCAGCGTAGCTCGATCCGTTTAAAAATAGTCTTTATTCTTTGAAACGTGAAAATACTGTTAAAAACACCCACGACCGATCTTTAAACAACTTAATTGATCTGAAATTTATGCGTCGATACAAGCGATTATTTCCCGAGAATTGGTTTTATATTGGAAGAACATAATTTACTTAAAAGCGTCGTGCTTGTTCTTTTTTATTCGAATTGTTTTTAAAACGAGCTGAATTTTCAAATTTAATTAATTAGCTGTTTTTTTAACATAAATTTTGAAAAAAATAGTCAAAGGCAAAAAAATAAAAGCAGTAAAAACACGATTATTTTTATAAGTTTTTTTTTGTATTTTTAGCTGTGCTGCTGTGTTTTTTTCTAAAGATTTTCTGTTATTAGAAAATACATTTTGAGCAAACAATAAATTGAATGTTGAACAAAAAATTTTCAATTTCTATAAATCCTTTTATTATGAAGCCAACACTGTTCAAACAAATAACCATTTCTTCAAATATCCGAGATTATATTTTATTCTTTTTCAATTTTTTTTATTCTTTTTTAACTTTTTCAATTTTTTAAATGTAACTTTTAGCGTAAATTAAAATTTTTATGAAAAAGTATTTTTGAGTATTTTTTGTAATCAAATTATATAAACTTTTTAGTAAAAAAATTCTTTGTCTATTATCAATGGTGACTTTGGCTTAGAAGTTTTACGCCCGAGTTGAACTTATCAAAAACTAGTTTACTGCTCTAAAAGTTTAATCTTTTGAAAAGCTCGGAGCTTAATTAATGGCACATAAATATCACATTAAGATCGTTACTGATCTGAGCTTGCAAATTCATACTATAAAAATTTTCTTAAACTTTCCAGATTACATGATTCCGGCAAACCATACTTTAAATATAGAGTTTGACAAATTTCGGTTAAGCTAATGCAAGCTGCATACTTACAGCTCATAGATAGGGTTATAATAGACAAAACAATTCTTCAAAAACTCGATTATCAACGGCTGAATAATGTAATTTCAACTATCTCAGCTACTCAAGTGTTACTTTTTTCATAAGACTTAATCACGGGTGAATAATATAACGAACACTAACTTGTATTTTACAAGATATCGAAGCTTGCAAGCATCGCCCTAAAATAAATCCTTTAAAAAATGTTCAAATTCAATGTACATACTAAAAAAAACCGATCTTCTTACATGGGCTGTTACTAGGAATTTGTAACTCAATCGAGCATGCAAGCTGTATTCATAATTCTTACTTGTTACAAATGTTTTCGCTCAAATGCTCATTTGAATTGAAAATTCAAATTACAGTTCTTATCAAAATCTTATTTAGGATAAGTTACTTGCCTGAACTTGCTTCATTTAAAAATTTATCTTGTCGAATTGTATGTACGCTTAAAACAAATTTCTCTAAAAAATGAGACTTTATAACAATTTTTGTCACATCTTAATAGATCCTAGTTTTTTTTGAGCTTGCAAGCTCCATTATAAAGTTTTCCCCGTTACATGCTTGTTTGTACGTTTATAAAAAAAATGACCTCGCTGTATGACAAGGTCTAATTCTATAACAGTTTTTATCAGAAACTGCAACCTTCATTATAAATTTGTTTTCGTCAAAAATTTCTCGTAGAAGCTAATAAAAATATTTTGGAAATACAAATTCCACTTACAGGTTTTATTAAAATCTTGTTCTCTGAGCTTTCAAGCTCAATTTACCAAAAAATCCCTATATTCATAATCATTATCAAACAAACCTCGCAAGCTTCCACCCAAAAACCACATTTTCTTTCCCAACTCCAAAAAAACCATTCGCTCAATCTCCAAAAGCTCTCTCTCTCCCTCTTCTATCGTTAACCCTCGCTGCAAGCTCCCGAGAGCATTCCCATGCCTCCCCTCCACCGCTCATCGACCCACATGCGCGCGCGAGCTTGCTAGTTGTCCGAGCCACCGCTCCGGACGCGCCAGTCGGTGGTCGTCGGCCGTTCGAGCACGCCGCGCGCGCCCGCGAGTGTGAGGTTTTGGTGTTTGTGAGTGGTGCGTTTTGTCATCCCCTCGTTTTTCCGTTCGCCCTGATCTACCCGTAAAATCCTGGCGGATGCGCGCGCTCTCACGTGCGTCGACGTCGTCGCGAGTGCGGTGTTGGTGCAGCAGCGCTATGACGAGGTAGACCCCGACGGACCTCCACCGGCGGCATGCAGGGACTACTTGGCAGCTGACGGCACCATGTAAGTTTTCGGCCGGATCGATCATGCTTCTCCACGATAAACACGTAACCCAATTCCTCCCGGTCCAGCGACGAGTCTAAAAGAGAGTTTGCGGAAGTAAACAAAGCTTGCTGCGAGCCTCGAAGACTGCTGAGCGAGCTGCTGAGCGCGTGCATGCAGCCCAAGGGGTAGACGTGCCTGCTCCGTGAGGTCACCCTCTAGGGTACGCTGACCGAAAGCTAAGGCCATGCCACCCTACCTAATTTTCAAGAGGGTTCGAAGTCATTTACCGTCGAAAGCTCTGCTCAATATTGTATCGAACCCCAGTGAGCTTTTTCATAAAACAATGATCGACTGTATTGCAAAAATAGAATTTTTTTTTTGATTGATTGATTGATTAATCGAGCATGATTTTTCGTGTACAATCAACTCGCCGAAAATGAAATTACCCGAGCTTGCAAGCTCCCCCGCCGTGATATCATTAGGCGCGCGAAATAATCATCTTATGCACGCTTTCTTACTTTCTCAGGTGGTAATTAAGCAAGCACGCGATGCGCGCTGTCCGAAAGCAGCTTAACTCGCGGCATTATTCAAATTTAAATAAGAAGAAAGACCTCCCCGATTGATCTTTCAAGTTCAGCTGCACGGAAGCGCGCGGACTTATATTTTTGTTGTAAACCGACCTTAAGCGAAGGGGCTGGTCTGGGCGCCCCCCGCGGCTGTCAACTATTCCGCTCGCAGTCAGTAACATTTTAACTTTGACGTTGAGAAGAATGATAATAATTTTGCAACCATGGGTACCTCCTCGAGGCTGGGGTAAGCCCCCAGGAGTTACACGCGCCGCCGCGGATCGATCCACCCGTGGAGGAAGAGTAGTAGTTGTAGAAGGTGGAGGAGGAGGAGGAGGAGAACGAACCCCTCGTTTGCGTGTGCAGAGCGTGTTTTTTTCTTCCTCCCTTCTCTTTTGTTATCGAAGGGTGCACGCACGGGGCACTGAATGCTACTCGTGGAACGGAGTTGAGGGACTGTTTTTGTCGATTGACGGGACGAGAGTGTGAGAGCCGGGGGATTATCATCTAATGGGTCTACTTCCTGCTTTGTTTGGGCTCTCTGCGGGAGAGATTTTTTTTTTTTTTTTTGGGCAAGTCTATATTTTGTATTTTTTATTTGACAGCAAAACAGAAGTTTTTTTTATCGTGATTTTTAATTAGACTTTAGTTTCAATAGTTGGTTTACCCCTTAGTTTTTATCAGTAAATTATGATTATAACTTAACTTTTTTATTCTCGTGGGTTTTTTTGAGGAATATAGATTTTGTGATTGTAAATTGATTGAATATTCATGAAAATCGTTGGGTTGCGCAAGGTAAAATTTTAATCTGTATTAGTATGAAAAAAAATTTGAGTTTTCTTCAACATACGGAAGTAATTGATTTTTACGCACAGTAGGCTATTGTTCGTTTTGTTTTTTGTAGGATCTATTTTGCAGGATGGACTGAATTTGAATGGAGGATTGATAAAATGAAAATAAAATTTCAACAATTAATTCTAAGGATAATTAAGCTTTTCAAATAAATATGCTTATATTACATAGTTTCAGGGGCGTTATTACATTTTGGGCCCAGGTCTGGATAAAGCTCGACCCCCCCACCCCCCAACTAATCTTAATATTTTTCAACTCTGAACAGTTCAGTACCTAATTTATAAAAAAAAAAAACTCAAACCTTGAACCCCCCACAACCCTCGGCGATCGAGTTCAACAAAAAAAACTGATCAGCTATCCCCCAAGCTCTAAGCCCCCAAAACCCTGGGCGTCAAGTTCAATGAATAAACTGATCAGCTATCCCCCAAGCTCTAAGCCCCCAAATACCCTGGGCGCCCGAGTTCAACAAAAAAACTGATCAGCTATCCCCCAAGCTCTAAACCCCCAAAACCCTGGGCGTCAAGCTCAATAAATAAACTAATTAGCTATCCCCCAAGCTCTAAACCCCCAAAACCCTGGGTGCCCAAGTTCAACAAAAAAACTGGTTGGCTATTCCTCAAGCTCCAAACCCCCAAATACCCTAGGTGCCCGAGTTCAACAAAACAACTGGTCGGCTATCCCCCAAGCTCCAAACCCCCAAATACCCTGGGTGTCCAAGTTCACCAAAAAAACTGATCAGCTATCCCCCAAGCTCTAAACCCCTGAAACCCTGGGTGCCCAAGTTCAACAAAAAAACTGGTTGGCTATTCCCCAAGCTCCAAACCCCCAAATACCCTAGGTGCCCAAGTTCAACAAAACAACTGGTCGGCTATCCCCCAAGCTCTAAACCCCCAAAACCCTGGGTGCCCAAGTTCAACCAAAAAACTGGTTGGCTATTCCCCAAGCTCCAAACCCCCAAATACCCTGGGTGTCCAAGTTCACCAAAAAAACTGGTTGGCTATCTCCCAAGCTCTAAACCCTCTAAACCCTGGGTGCCAGAGTTCAACAAAAAAACTTATCAGCTATCCCCCAAGCTCTAAACCCCCAAAACCCTGGGCGCCAGAGTTCAATAAAAAAACTGATCAGCTATCCCCCAAGCTCTTAACCCCCAAATACCCTGGGCACCCGAGTTCAACAAAAAAACTGATCAGCTATCCCCCAAGCTGTAAACCCCCAAATACCCTGGGCACCCTAAGACAACGAAAAAACTGATCAGCTATCCCCCAAGCTCTAAACCTCCCAAAACTCTGGTTACCGAATAAGGTTGTGGATTTTATTTTCTAGTTATAAAAAAAAAAAAAATTCGTTGATAGCTTTTTTTGTTGAAATTGGGCACCCAGAGTTTTGGAGGTTTAGAGCTTGGGGGATAGCCGATCAGATTTTTTGTTGAACTGGGGCGCCCAGGGTACTTGGGGGTTTAGAGCTTGGGGGATAGCTGATCAGTTTATTCATTGAACTTGACGCCCAGGGTTTTGGGGGTTTAAGGCTTGGGGAATGACCGATCGATCATTTATCGAACTCGGCGCCCAGGATTTGGGGGGTTTCAGGCTTGAGGGATAACTGATCAATGGTTGGTTGAACGCGCCCGGGTCTGGATGAATCCAGACCCACTATAAGGGAAATAACGCCCCTGCATAGTTTTATATGATCATTCAATATTTTGAAAAAATAATTGAAAACAACTGTTGATGTCTTCTTCAATAATGCAAAAAAATTTGAATGGTCACGCGCTAAATGCATAGGCTTTTTGAAAAATTAATATATAAATAATACTAAATTTTTTATTCGATGGCAAAAAGTATTTAAGTGATTTCGTTTAATACCTTCTAAAAATTTCAGTATTTATAGTTTTTTTTGAACTCAGGTATTCTTTATAAAGTCAACACCAAATAAATAATATTATAATTAGCTAAATATAATAGCGTAGTTACAAGGTAAATTTAAGAAAATAACCAATCCCTTTCAAATTGAGTAACTATCCTTTGTAATTTTTTAAAAGTATGAACAAATTCAAAGTTTATCAAATTTAAAGACATTGTTTACATGAAAATAATGCTAATCGGATCAAGAAATTACTCCAAATTTAAAATTAGTTTTAAAAGTCTTTTTTTTTTGTAAATCGTCAAATTGCAAGGAATAAATAACAAATAGATAGAATCGGAGTTTTAAAACCTTACCTTACTCATCATTTGAAGGTATTAAGGTCCTTTGGAGGCTATTTTGAGGGCGAGATTACACGAGACCCAGAATTCACTAAATCTTCTAGGGATATAACTTCAGCATTGTTCGATAAACGCCGAGCTGCTGTAAACTTCCCCCCGGCAAAAGGGAAAAATATCTTCAGCCTATACCGTATTTTTTAATACTTCTACCTTTGTGATTTCAACCCTCGTTTATTCGTGTTACTTTAAATTTCTACTGAAAATTCAATATAGTTTTTTTAAAAATAAATCACAAGGTATTTGTTGTAGGACAGTCAATGTAAAGATTTATCTAGTTTGTTTTTTTGAAATTAATTTATTTGTCCAGTGTACGTGTTTGCTCATTTTAAATTAGTTAATTACTTATAACGTTAATTAATAACAGTATTTTTAATTAAAATAAATCAGTTATTTATAATTTATTCAAAACATTTTTAGATTTTTTTAGTTTCTAATATTAATTTAGTAACTATCTAAACGTAATGCACTCTTGTTAAAACAAAAAAAAAGAGTCACTTTTTAAAGTAATCATTCGCGTCGCTTGGCAAATTAGTTGTCCATTGATCAAAGTTCAAGGCGGCAAAGAAGTCCTATTGGAAGAAATAATTGATCGGTCTCCGTCTAAAATCCAGCACGCTCCATTTACCGGGTCAAAATCAAATGAATATCACTTTGTAAACTAATGAACTCGGAAAAACAACCAGATCCACCCAGTTTATCCCGACGCCTAGGGAGGAAAAAAGCTCGCGATGCGTCAGTGAATCGGAGAAGATTTTATCTATCGGCTTGATTTTTCACACTCTTTTACAACCGTGACCCACTGGATACGTAAACTCAGTCGCGGGTGTTTGCTTTTACATGTGGGAGTGATTCGCGGGGGGAAAATTTAATTTCCATGTTTGCGTTTGCGAGGGGCAAAACTTGAAGCAAACAACTGGAAAATTTAAAACAGGGAGGGGGGGCGGAATGTGGTTATTTTTGCGGTTTATATGAACTGTGGTTTTGGATTTGTGCGAAATAATTTTCCGGACAGGACAAACTGAAAAAAGTGTGTATTCTGAAATTTGTATATTTGAATTTCCTATAAATCAAAATTGACAATATTGATATTTTAAATTATTTATTTACGACGTACAAAAAAGCGTTTCCGATAAATTGAAGAAAATGTGGTAAATTTTTTACGACAAAAAGTTTACAGGACCCATGAATTTTTCACGAGCTTAAAACGTTCTTTAACAAAATTTCAAACTAATAGTATTCGACTTTTAACATTAATTTTATAGTTGAATGAATAATTCAATGCATACGAATGAACCATGACCTCGTGAAAAGCTCAACTTGCGATGTAATTTTTGAACAACAAAATATTCATGCACCTGTAAAACGCATTAATCAATAAACAGTTTTCGGATGAGTAATTAAACGCACATCGGCTGAAAATCAATGTACAAGGGTCATAAAATAATATTTTACCCCAGGTAAAAATTCTGAAGTTACGTAATAAACTATTTATTATTAATTCCGTTACGCGTGCTCTCTTTTGTACACAGTATATTTACGTCGCTCGTACGAGAAAAATCAATATTTTCCCAACAAAAAGGCGAAAAAACGGGGTAAAAGCACGAGGTGCATTTTATTAAACCACGTCGGGTCAAGTCTTCATATTCAGTAATTTACCTTTATTCAAAAAATATTGAACATTCGATCAACAAGTTAAATTAATATAATTAACTTGAAGCACAAACAAGAAAAAAAACAAAATTTTTATTCGATCATGCACTATTTGAGTTTTGAGTAAGCTCGAGTTTACATCCACCCACGTGAGCTTTAGGTTCTTTAACTTTTACAGGTAAATTACTCGTGCGTATTGTACCAACAAACTTTTAATTGAATCTGTCCGATATAAACCAGGCATTGTTAACTCAGCGATCGATGCTGATCGATAACAAAAATATGTTTTCCTTCCATTAACCCTGGAAGAGGGTAAATTTCACGTATACACACGGAGAATATCGGCCCTCGAGTATTGATCACGGACTGATTTCATTTTGTTTTTGACCCAATTGAAAACATATTTTGAATCGGTTGTGAGCTTAATGTCTACGTATTATCGATTTCGGCTCTGAAATATTCAGCTCGCCTTTTTTCTTCCAAGACTGCGAGCTTTATTTTCGGTACTAAAATAAATTTACACAGGCTGAATGAAATTGTCGTAGAAACACTGGAATTATGTAGTTAAATACAAACCTACAGTTGTCATTAGAAAGGTTGATGAATGTAATTTTTGTAAAACAAAAATTAGCACTATTCATTGTTGTACTGATTATGATTACAATTCCATGTATCTGAGAATCAATATTATGTTTGATATTTTACTATTTTTTACTTGTAGACAGTACTATAAATCTGCAAATGCTATAAAAATCAACTAAAACTGTAAAAATAATGAAATGTACATAAAAATAACTTATTACCTATAGTTTCTCTTGGTTTAATATAATTATTATAATTTTCCCTGAAAAATTTATTTTATTTTAAAAAATAAATAAAAAACCAGCGAGTATTTTAAAATTTATTTAAATATTGGATATTATTTTGTTAGAAATTAGACAATTTTGAAATCAACTAAAACAGTAAAAATAATGAAATATGTATAAAAACAACTTATTACTATAGTTTCTCTTGGTTTAATATAATTATTATAAATTTCCCTGAAAAATTAATTTTATTTTAAAATACTAAATAAAAAATCATCGAGCTAATTTATTAACAAATTTATTTAAATATTGGATATTATTTTGTTAAAAATTAAACAATTTCGAATTTAAATATAAATTCCAGTGTCAATGCGTTGAAGTATTTTAAATATATCAAAACCCAAAGAAATTCAGAAAAACTACATAACCTAAAATCTAAAAATGTTATCAATAAAATAAGTGTACAGTATTGAAAAAGTCTCGGTTCACAGTAAACTTCGACGTTCTGATTGCAAAAAAACTCTATTCAAAACTCCAGCAACGATCACCACGCACAGTAAAATATTACCTCCCAAAAGTACAGCCATCCTTTCAAAAAGTCCCCGCGGTAAAATTTTTCAATTATCGATGTTTTTGTTCCCCTGGTACAGCCGGGCATTCAACACGTGTCACACAGTGGGTTATCATCGGGGAAGGTTCGTAGTAGGCCGCGAGCTACCGCGGTGTGAATGGCCTCGCAATGGGTGTCATTCAGCGCTGTGCCTGCATTGTCTCCGGTATCGATCACTTCTTCTTCTTCTTCTTCTTCCGCTACCTCCTCCTCTGCACTTGCGGAACGTCTTTCAGAAGGATAAACGAGGGAGGATCGATTTACAAATGGGAGCTTTTTTCTTCTTCTTCTATGGGGCTTCCTTGTTTGTCGTTTGAGGGAATTTCGGACTTGCGTGGTTTGGAAACCTACGAGTGTTTCAAATATTTTTTATAGTTTTTTCATTGGATGGGTTTTGAGCTTCAAAGTTTAACATACTGTTTTTATACCTTTACAAATGTAACCTTCAAAATATTCGTTTTCATTGATATTATTCAAAAACTAGCTTATTACTACTTAAATTTGAATTTTATGTCTCGAGTAGCTTAAAATTAAAAAATGACGTATTCTGTTATTGTTTGTGACGGGGGAAAAAATAAACAAAAGACCAAAAATAAGTTCAATCTCGATTTATTAAAAATACCCGCCAGCAAAAAAAAACTACAATTAAAAATTCCACAAAAAAAGCGATGTTCAGTCGAAGGTTTCAGTTCGAGTACGCGACGTCTAGGAAATCTGGCAAGTCAATGAAAAATGTACTTGAGCAGCAGAAGGAGCAGCAGGAGGAGGAGGAGGAGGAGGAGGAAGAGTCGGGTAAAACAAAAAATGACAATGACAACGACGACGACGACGACGACGAGAGTGACGACGGTGACCATCGTACGCTAAAACGATCAAAAATCTATGACAGTACCTCGTCGCCCCACTTCAGCAGCAAGAGATCAACAAAACGCTCACGCTCTCCTTCTCTTTCTGATTCCCCGGATGAGACAAAGAGGCTGTTCAAATTATTCTTAGAAAAACACCGAAGAAACAACCACAGGAGGTGCCGCTCGCGGTCCGGATCCAGGCACAGCCGCCACCGCCGCCGCCAAGACAGCCGCTCGCGGTCCGGATCCAGGCACAGCCGCCGCCGCCAGGTCAGCCGCTCGCGATCCAGATCTAGGCACAGCCACCGCCGCCGCCGCCAGGACAGCCGCTCGCAGTCCGGATCCAGGCACAGCCGCCGCCGCAGCAGCCAGGACAGCCGCTCGTGGTCCGGATCCAGGCACAGCCGCCGCCGCAGCAGCCAGGGCAGCCGCTCGCGGTCCGGATCCAGGCACAGCCTAACACCAGTTACCGCTGGCCAATTCGACCCAGAAGTCAGGATCTCTAGACGACACTTATGACAAAATGGACGGCGATTTGTCACATGATCTTCCGTTGAAGAAAAAGCTGGTTCAGCGGGCTGAAGTGACTGAAGAATGCCGCCGGGAGCTCCTCGAGGTAGCAAAAAAACGGATAGACCAGAAAAAAAGGAGGCTGAAGAGGCTGAAAAACTCTTCCGGTAGCTGCAGGAAAAAAAGGATGCTGAAGAGGCCGAAAAACTCTTCCGGGAGCAGCAGGAAAAAAAGGAGGCTGAAGAGGCCGAAAAACGCCGCCGGGAGCTGGAGGAAAAAAAGGAGGCTGAAGAGGCCGAAAGACTCTTCCGGGAGCAGCAGGAAAAAAAGGAGGCTGAAGAGGCCGAAAAACTCCGCCGGGAGCTGCAGGAAAAAAAGGATGCTGAAGAGGCCGAAAAACGCCGCCGGGAGCTGCACGAGGAAGAAAAAGAACGGATAGAACGGAAAAAAAAGGAGGCCAAAAAACGCCGCCAGGAGCTGTTGGAAAAAAAGGAGGCTGAAGAGGCCAAAAAACGCCGCCAGGAGCTGCTGGAAAAAAAGGAGGCTGAAGAGGCCGAAAGACTCTACCGGGAGCTCCTCGAGGAAGAAAAAGAACGGATGGAACAGAAAAAAAAGGAGGCTGAAGAGGCCGAGAAACTCCGCCGGGAGCTGCAGGAAAAAAAGGAGGCTGAAGAGGCCGAAAAACTCCGCCGGGAGCTGCAGGAAAAAAAGGAGGCTGAAGAGGCCGAAAAACTCTGCCGAGAGCGGCACGAACAAGAGGTTGAAAAACGCCGCCGGGAGCTCCTCGAGGAAGAAAAAGAACGGATGGAACAGAAAAAAAGGAGGCTGAAGAGGCCGAGAAACTCAACCGGGAGCTGCAGGAAAAAAAAGAAGCTGAAGAGGCCGAAAAATTCCGCCGGGAGCTGCACGAACAAGAGGCCGAAAAACTCCGCTGGGAGCTGCAGGAAAAAAAGGAGGCTGAAGAGGCCGAAAAACTCCGCCGAGAGCGGCACGAACAAGAGGTTGAAAAACGCCGCCGGGAGCTCCTCGAGGAAGAAAAAGAACGGATGGAACAGAAAAAAAGGAGGCTGAAGAGGCCGAGAAACTCAACCGGGAGCTGCAGGAAAAAAAAGAAGCTGAAGAGGCCGAAAAATTCCGCCGGGAGCTGCACGAACAAGAGGCCGAAAAACTCCGCCGGGAGCTGCAGGAAAAAAAGGAGGCTGAAGAGGCCGAAAAACTCCTCCGGGAGCTGCACGAACAAGAGGTTGAAAAACGCCGCCGGGAGCTTGTCGAGGAAGAAAAAGAACGGATGGAACAGAAAAAAAAAAAAAAAAAAAAAAAATGTCTGGCTCGCTGTTCTGACTTCCCACTCAAGCTCCAACTTCCAGCTGACTCGACGCCGCACTCACTACCTGGCTGGGCCTGTCCGGCTCGCCGTTCTACTCCTTCACTGTCTCCGTCGTCCAATCTTGCAGGTGGGGGCTCAGATTTGTTTAGCTCTGTCCCCCACCTCTTCCGTTTCCCCAACTTCGCCGGATGGGTTCACAGGTGGGACAAGTTTGAAAAACGTAACCCGGTCGACCACACACCTGGCAAGAGTCCTGTGTCATCGGTGGTGCTCGCTTCGGACAATTTCTCGATATATGCCCTTTCTCGCGACACTCGTAACATTCCAACCCCGGGCATTGTGATGCCAGGTGTCCTACTGCATTACACCTGTAGCAATTTTTCAAAAACATACCTCGCGCACCTTCCGTCTCTCTCGCACCCTGAGCTTGTCTTCCATCCGTCCGTTGCCAGTCTTCCTGACTATTTGGCTCCATAGTCCGTGGTCCTGTCTGTCGTCCCGGCACCGGTGCACTCCAGTTCAGCGGCCGCTGAGACTTCACCTTCTGCCTACTCCACCCGGACCACTGCTGTTGCTGCACAGGGTTCCAAAATGCTTGATTTTGCCCGTTCTGCCAACCTGCTGTTGCACCAGCATAACTCTGGTAACCCGCTGGCTGCTTAGCTGTGCTGCCTTGCACTTGTCCTTTCTGACCCTGATTCCCTCGTGCTGCAGGGAGGGTGGGTGGGATTTTATTGCTGAAGTTCGTAACTGCGTCGACCTGGATCGGCTCTTGCTCCGACCCCGATTTGTTACCACTCTTTCCTGCCTTCTTTTTCTTCTTTCCGGAGGATTTTATCTCAGTGCTTGCACTCGCACCAGAGTCCATCTGTACCGAAGCTCTCACACTGTCGTCCACTGCAGCTGCCAAATTCTCCTTCTTCTCACCAGCACCTATGTAACCAGCTCCCTTCACCCTCATCTTCTCTGGCAAAGGTGGGGGTGCGTACCTACTGTCCAAGTCCAACTGTCGCTCCCACAGACGTCCGTACTCCTCCAACTCAGCCAGTGTCTCTATCACCCTGTCTCTCATGGCTTTCCTGTATTGCGGCGACAAGTTTCTGTATGCCATGTCGACCAAGTACCTCTGTGACGGTGGCCGAGCAAACCTTGATATAATATATCTGAAACTGGTCAGAAAACTGGCGATCTTTTCACCTTTCCCCTGTGTCCGCCGCCTCAGTTCGTCCATCAAGTCCTCGGTGTCGTACTCCCCGATAAACTGGTTTCTAAATGTCTTCGCGAAACCAGCCCAGGTGCGCACTTCTGGTCTGACTTAACACGTTAAATTTAATTATCCTCCGCGTTCGCGATGAATTCATCAAATTATCCATGGTCTCGCGGTGATTTAATCCCATATCAAAAAAAAATTGTCGGCCTCAGAAATCAAGCTCTAACCAACAAAAACTCAATGAGAGAAAGCAGAGAAAAGATAAAATAAAAAAAAAATTCTCCTGAATTACTCAGCGCGCCGAGTTCACAGGTCCGATTCCCCGAAAAACGAACACGAGAAAAAGAACCGGCCGAAATCACTGCAGCGCACGCGGCACACGCAAAGTATTCCCTCTCTCTCTCTCTCTGGCCGGTGCGTCAGTCCACCGAGCGCGCGAGGGAAGGCAGGGGAAATTCCCGGTACTCGCCTCTCCCCGTTCGCAACAAAGCCGCGCGGCGTGCACGTTCGAACCCAACCAAAACACTGTCGACCACCGTATTCTTCCCAAAAATCACCCACACAGCACCGATCACCCTCGCTAATTACACGCACTGCACACTCCCTGTACTTAACAATTTTCTCTCCTCTCGGCCACAAGCCCCACGTTGGGCGCCATTTGTGACGGGGGAAAAAATAAACAAAAGACCAAAAATAAGTTCTATCTCGATTTATTAAAAATACCCGCCAGCAAAAAAAACTACAATTAAAAATTCCACAAAATATAATAAAACCACAAAATAAACTCTCAGAGGAGATTCCGCTGAGAGGAGAGAGAAAAGTTGTACTGTCGTCCTTCCGCAAGTCGTCCCTCACCTGAACAATTTGTCCACCGAAATTTCTCGACCGGTGGGCCACCACGAGGTTGAAGCCAGCGACTGAGTTGTCCACTATCCGGTTTTTTGTCCATCCAGGGGTCGTAGCAGGATCTCGGGTACTCTCCTCAGGTCGGCTCACTTCTTCTTTGTCGTCCACCGAACACACAAACTTTTCAGGTGTGAGAGAACTAAGTGCGTGCGTGCACAGTAAAGGTCGCGTATCTACTCACTGCCCGTGCGTGCAGCAACGTCCCGAGGTGCAGAGTCCGGCGACGGCTGCAGCAGCGGTTCAGCCAATCACGGGGCGTCTTTAGGATTTTCGGGCCCGCGCTGACTCCCGCGGCTGCTGCGCATGATGGTCTGCTGACGCTGCTGCCGCGCTTTTCTTCCTATTTGTCGACCCTACTTCTTCTCTCTCTCTTTGCTCGGCCATAATAAATAAATTAATAACTACTAATATTTTGAGAGGAGAGAGAGATATGCACGACGCGGGAACCGTCGTCGCATGTTTTCTATGAATGTTTACAATAATAATAATTTTTATATTGTTTTTCTTCCTTTTATATTTGTTTGGGCTTATTTTTGTCTTGTCATATACCAAACCTATGCACAAACTTACCTCTACAAGATTTTTTTACGGTGGTAGTAAAATTTTTTTAATTTTTATACCGATTAAAATTTTTTACTATAGCATGCACGTTTTAAATTTCTGAAAATTAGAAAAATTTTGGAGCTTTACATATTTTGATCGAACCACCTTAATGATTACGTTTTAGCAGTGCCGGAATTTATGAATCCGTCGATGTTATTCAAATGAGTTACGTGCTCGGAGGTAAACGCCCTTTTCGCTTCTACAGGTTTCTCGACCGCTTGGAATTTTAAATTCGTAACTGTGAATTTCAGTTGTTCTATGTATATCTTGCTTCACCTGTATTTTTACATGCATTTGTATTTTCATTTTGAGTTATGAATAAAAATTATATTTTATAAATAAACCTATAAACATAAACTTAAATTTGTCACCTGTACAAACTGGCATAATTAGAGTTATTTTTGTTTTGTCAGATACTTCAAAAAAAAATTTTGGTTTACTATGAAAAAAAAAATTTTTTAGTCGAGATTTACCCCTGTCAATATACTGATTGCTTAGCAAAAAATATCAAATTTCAATATAAAATCACGAAAAACCTCTGCATACATTGAATTTAATTCTAGAAAATAAAACAGAATAAAAAAAATTTTGTTTTGATTTCTTTGAAATTTTAAACAATATTGAAGTTTTCTATTATTTATTTAGCACTTTTCATCGATATTTTTTTCTACCACAAAGCTTCATATACAAACGTTTCGATTTTTTTTTTCTACTAATTTTCCGTAGTGTAAGCTCATGTTTAAGTCATTCGTCGAGCTAAAAATTTTTCTACGCTGCGTTTGGCATTTTGATCTACAAAACAAGAATTTGCATAACCTTTTTTTTTGTTGAAGCAACCCAGTTACGATATTTTTTTTTTTTTCTTTCCAAGAATGAGAAACTGTTTATCTGTCGATCGAAGCGTCGATTTTCTCTTTTTTTTTTTTTTTTTTTTTTTTTTTATTTATTAAGGCGTACCCAAACCAAAAGGTTTACACGGCCATTCGATTTTCTCTTCGGCGTCCGAGATATCAGTAACTTATTCAAGTTTACGTCCACCACAGGCAAATAAAAAAGATGCAACTTTTAGTATCGTTGCAACAATACACATTTTATAAATATCGAGAATACAAAACTTGTCTTAATGAAATTTTTCAAAAGGCATACTAAACATTAAATTCACTTTTATTTAGTACCTCATAAAATCAGAAACTGTAAAAAATACTTTGCCAAAAAATTTTCGACAACATGAAAATATTTTGATTCTAAAATTACTGTAGAGAAAGTGGGTGCAAATTTACGAGAAGTTTTAAAAAAAAATTTCACCAATTTATGTAAAATTAAATTCAAATAACAAAGTATACATAACTTCTTGAACACTAGATATGCTTGCAATTTTTCAAATAATAAAAAATCTACCTCTAGTAGCTGCAGTTTTTTAAAAAGTTAACAAAAGTTTTGTTACTAACAACCCAAAAGAGAATTTATAATGTAAATTTCGATAAAAATTCATGATTGAGTATAGAGTTTATAAGCGAAGCACCTTGCAACCTGTGTATAATACATCGACGTTTAATGGAAAGCTCGAGTGTGAGATCCAGCCAGCCAAAATAGAATTTCAGTAACAACGCTTCCTCCCCCGCTTTTCCCTTTGAGCGAGTTAATCGATTCGGGATGGATGGACTGACGGGTATCGATTGAGAAGTGAACTGTAAATTAATTCGGTAAGATTGAAATACATAGAAAAAAAGATGAGTGCCACTCGGGAAAAATGGAAAAGCTTAAATTCAGTTCATCTCTCGATTTAATTTTAGGTGTTCTTTATTTTTTACCTGTAGCGTTTATTTTTATTTTGTTTTAAATTCTAATCCTAAATAAACGAAATCTATAAGTAAAAAAATGATAAAATATATTTAACAAGAAAAATACTTCATAAAAAAACTTAACCTCAAATACATTTTTTTAGTTTTTCTTATAATTTTATTAAAAAGTTAACGTAAATATTTTTTAGGTTTTAAAAGTCATACATGTTTTGACTTATTATTATTATTTTTTTCTAAGCAAAGCTAAAAGCAAGCTTTTTTTGTTAAATGGTTTAAACCAAAAAAAAAGTATTTTTTTCTTTACAAATTAGAAAAAAAGGATCAATAATATGTAAATGCAATAAAAAGTACAAAAAAGTTCTAATATTTTATTTCACATAAGGTTCAACAGTAGTTTCACTAACTTGTTTTCAAAATTTTTATTTAGTGTTTAACTATAAATTACAATAATTCTGTAATAAAATGTTATATTTTAGCCACTTCACTAAAAAAGTTAATAAAAAATACAACTAAACTTTAATGAAAAACAAAAAAATCTTTATTCAAAATTATAAAAATAAGAAAAAATAATAGCGAAAAACGAATTTATTATGATTTTTAATTTAATCCGCAATACTTCTTACAAAACGCTGAAGCTTGCACATAAATTTTTGAAATTCAAATACGCAAGATTTATTTCTTCCGGCACGGCATCAATTTTTAAAATTGAAAAATTTCCGGCAAATTAAAAGCGGCTGGGAATAATTTTAAAACTTGCACTTTTTTTACCAAATTGAATTTACGTTGCCCACATTTTACGTATAAAGATACTCATCTTTTACCATAGATAATGCACGTAGCTCCTACTTAAATTTTAGTAAGTGAAAAAAAATTACAAAAAAATAAAACTCATCATATTTTTGTACTGCTTGGTTTGTTTCCTTCAGACTGTTACGTGATAAAATAATAAATGAGGTTTACTTCACCTCTAGAAAAAAAATATTACCCTACGTCAAAATACCTACCCGTGTGTGGTAACGTTTAACGTCTGAATAAATGGAGTGCCTAAAATAACTCGCGGGCATTAAAAAAATATTTACGCTTCGTAATAAAAACATCGTAAATGTTGTTTTAGTAATTTGTCATTCAAGCCAAAAAAAAAAAAAAAAAAAAATTAGTCAACTACGTTGAAAACAAAAAACGTTTTAAAATCCATAATTAATATTTTGTAAAACAAGTCGTAAAGGGTATCAAATTCTTAATTTATCGAATTCTTAAAATAAACACCCCACCTGATTGTCAATATTTTTTTCTTTCAAAATGACGTGTGAATCCAGAAATAAATCCTATTTTAGCCACAAAAAGGAGACTAACAATAAATTATTCAATAATTAAAATGCTGATTATCAAACTCCTCGATTTTCATTGATTAATTCGATATCCCCGCTCGTCTCGATACCTGCGAAATAAATTAAATGAAAATTCACTTATTTTCGGTTCGATTTCAGTTAGAAAGCTTTTGACCCAATAATTATAAATTAAGCAAGTGTCCACGAATGATAATGCACGGGTAACAATGACCGTCTATCGGATCAACCGAAATGTTTTTTGCACTTCGAACGAACGATAAATCCCGTGACCCACAAGTGTCAACTTTGAGGGAAAAAAAGAGAAGATGAAATAAAGTTTAAACTTTTGGTCTACGTTTCTTTTCTTTTTACCGCCCGAAACCAATAAAAAAAAATGCATCGAGTACATAAATCACGAGATTGGCAATTTCGAAGTTTACCCCGTCGTATAATTTTCATAGTTCCTTAAAAAACTTTTTGCGCTCAATCTTTCAGCGATACAGACGAGGTTTAAATATTCAGGGGAGAAAAAAAAAAATTTTTCTTTTATTTTGACTTTTTGGAATAATTGGGACGCCCGAGTTTCTAATTATAAAAAATTTTTCAACGCAAAAAATTGATGATTCTTCTTTTTTTAGAAGGAAAGTTTCTCGCAACACGGGTTTTGGAGGTAAATTTGGTTCGCCTCTAATTGTGTTTTTAATTAAATACTGAAAAATTTACTAGCCGCGGCTTGCGGTGGAAGATTATTTTGGTGTTTTTGATTGAAAGGTTAATTTATTTTGCGGGGAGGAAGTTTTTCGAGGCGTTTGTATCAGATTCGTGATGAATGTAAATTTCAGTGAAGCTTTACTGAGTTTTGCTCTGTTTCTGTAATAATTGTTTATATTTTTCTATTGATTTATGTACTTATTTAAAAAATCAATAGGTATGTAGCTTTTTTTTATCGATTTCTCCTGACTTACACACTTAAACTCGGGAAATAGGAATAATTTTGTCTCTTTGTTAAAAAAAAAAATTTTATAGTATACTTTAAATTTTTACTAAATAGTTGATTGCCATTTCCCTAAAATTCATGCAAACTGATTTTCATAATCAAAAAGTTTATATCATATTTCACATAAAAAAAATTAATCGATGTTAAAATTCTTTTTCGTGCTTAGGATATAAATTCTTTTAAAACAAACTGTTGAATGTTTACAGAATAAGAATGATATAAACCAATAAGTTATGATAATTTATTTTCATAATTTTTCGGCACTCCGGTCGGGAAACGCTACTTCCCTACCACTATGTATACTTAATAAACGATTTCTATTTTACAAATATAATCAGATTTACAATATTTTTAACAAAATAAATAATAATTAAATACTGGTAATAATCACAAAAACGATAATTAATCAGTCCCAAGAGTCGTATACGCCGGTTAAAAATTCTCCATGCACAACGAAATTAAAACAAAACCGTTCGTTAAAAATTCATTACGCACCGCGGCCCAAAATAAAATTTCATAAGTCGCGACATAAAAAAAAAAACCTCGTGGTTTTCGAATTCCCCTATCTCTTCCTTCCACCACTCCGGATCGATTTCGAGCCCCTGAAATAAGAAACACCCCCGGATGGTAAACAAGCACGTATACGCACACACACTAGATAAAAAGTTTTTGCCGAATAAGTCGCGCTATGTCGTTGATTGGCTTTCTGCGCGATAAATTTGGTCCCGCGCGCGTGACTTGAGTGCACCCGTACCTTTTTTCTATCTCGATAAAAGGATCACGATTCCTTTTTTTTTTTTGGATTTTTGATAGTTGGTACCGAGGGGATTAAAAATCATGTTTTTTCAGTTTCCGTTTGACACTCTGGCTACTCAAAAATTTCACAATACTAAAAAAAAATTTTGTTTTTTAAAAAAGTGAGTCAGGGGTTGATCTGAAATTTTTACTTTTTGATTCTGTGCCAACAAAATATTTTTATAAATCCGGCAAATTTGTATGAAAATGTATACAAATAAATTTATTTCATATATTAGAAAAAATAAAAAAATATATGTCAAAGCTAATTTATTATTATTATAAATTATTCAAGAGCTTTTGATATTGCAAATTAATGAACAAAATAATTTCGGTTACAGGCGTTTTTAAGACTTGTTTTGAGGTTTAAAACAAACGTATTTTATTTTTGTAATAAAATGTCCGAGAAAATGTATGATTTCTGTAGCTAGATTTATCTTTTTCCATTCAAAGTTGTGGTAAACAGAGAAGGTCAAATTAGAGTAAAGCTGATCATCAATTATCTTGTATCATACGTAATGATAGGCGTTGAGACCTCAAATGAGATTCAGTTGTCCCTCAAGCTTTTAAATGAATTACTCGTGATTAAAAGGATTCTTTATCAACATTTTTTTTTAAATACTCAGAAATACTATTAAAAAAAGACTTGAATTTTTATAGATAGTTACAATGTGACTGGTATCTTGTCTGATTGTAGAAATTATATGAATGTTAAAATGTTAAAAAAATTTAGTGTTCATAAATTTTGTTTTAAAATATAATAATTTTTTTCGACTATAATGAGTACTTTTGAGATTTTCTTTGCCCAGCTAATAATGAAACCCGAAGATAAATTCGATCCGCAAGCTCTGAAAGCTCCCGTGGATGCTGTTTGTTCCGTCTGTCTCGAAATGAGGTATTTTTAAAATCTCCAGAGTAAATTTTTTCCCGAAAGAGTCTCTTTGTTGCCTTCAAGAGAATAATCCTTTGTTCTTTTCATATTTTTTAGTTGCTACTTTCTCGAGATTTCTTTTGAGACCGTTTGGATAACTGATCTTAGAGGTTAAATTAAATTAAACTTTTACAATAATTCTATCAATTTGTAAAATACTTGAATTTACAAAGTGCAGTTGGTAACTATAATTTAAAATTTATTTAGAAGTTTTTTAAAAGTCACTGTAAAGTTTACTGCAAATCACAAATCTTGAACTGATTCGCAAGGACACTAATCCAACTTTGTAATTGTTTTTAATGAAGCCAGTAGTTTTATAATGAGAAAAGTTGCTGAATTAATGATGCTCAGCATTTTATAATATCATTTTTACCCGTGACGCTTGATAAAAATAATTCAAAGTGACGCTGAAATTCGTTAATTCTAATTTAATTAGTTTCGTTTTATTGTCAAAGTGACAAGCCACACCGAAGCTTTTCAAAAGTATTTCCCGCGTTTTTAGTTTTGCAGCAGCTCGACAGCCACTGACACTAATTTAAAACCAAAAACTCTGTCAAAATATTGTGTTTATAATGCGTTTAAAATTCGGTTAAATTGAAAAAGTTTACTAGATCTACTTACCGTTTTTTACGACTCGTAAAGTAGCAAGGGAAAAAAATTTTAACAATTGTCGTAATGATTTTCCACTAGACTTCGTTGATGCTACACACACAATGCGCGAAAAAACTTTGTTGAGTAAAAAAAAGAGTACCCACTTCGTACTAAGAGCGCGTCTAGAGTTTCCGTAATCGGATTCTCACATTGACACATTTTCAGGACAATCTCTCTTTTTTTTCACCCCCGAAGTTTATTATTCACTCAAGATTAAGTTTTTTTTTGATTTTACGTAAACCAAAAAATCTTTTTTAATCCCTCTTTATAATGACGAAGCATGTTCAAATGTCTTCGTTTTATAATTGATTTGATTGGTTGAAAACGTTAAATTCAAAATTTGAATTGCGTTTAAGTTGAAAAATTGAATACTTCGTTTTTAAGAATTTTTTGCAGTAATTTTTTGAATAATTGAATACTTTGGTTCAATAAATGGACTAGATTTCTTTGTAGAATTCTAAGAAATAAAATAAGAATCTTTATTATTAAAAAAAAATTTCTTTAAGCTATAAACACAAGAATATCGAACTGAACTTAGTTGCAGGTTGCAAACGATATGTGATGAATTAAGTGTTAAAAATTTTTTTTAACTTCATTTTTAGAAAATGAAAGTAAAAATTATCGTTTATTTACTTTCAAGATTAAAAATTGAGACTAGTTAATGAAAAAAGTAAAATATTTTTTGGACGAGTGATTTGTTTTGTCGAAAATTTTTTGGAAAAATTATTATTCCCGATTTCATTTTAATGTCCCTCGAGATAAATGATTTCCCAGGATAGGAAAAATTCATTTATTTTTTCCGATAGAAGCGCCGCTCCTTTTTTTCCCTCCTGTCTCGCCATTTATCTTCGTCATTCTGAGGTTTCATCATTTTCCCTTCGAAGCCGTGATACACCGACAAAATACCTACCGATGAAAAAATACTCTCGGCATGATGGAGCTAAAAAAAATCTGTACTGAAATTTGTCAATCGCGAGTTAATTTTTCCTTGAAGAAGCCTATACGTTCGATCGTAAAGAAAGCAATTTAAAAAAATCAAAGTCAAATCTCACGTGGCCGTAAAACATTCGATTTGTATCTTCTCGGAGATTCATGCTCCTCGGCCATTAAAATCCAAACTTTTCGATATTCCCTTGCCCTTGAAACTTCCAAGGATGCGATAAAATCCATTTTTACGACCGAAAAAGGCAGCTGCAAATATAAAATACGGAGAGAAAAATAATAAAAATAATAAAAAAAGTATATGTGAGCATCTAAAAAAAGATCTTAGGTGTACAGAACGCTTGTACTTTTTTATTCACCCTCCAAGCGAGAACAAGACAGAGAGCTTTGAAGAGCTTTCAATCGGTTTGTTGCCCGATTATTTTCGAGTGTTTTGTTTGTGGTTTTCACTGGGGGAGTGTCAAGTTCGGGTGTTCTCGTTTTAGCGGATTTATTGGTTCAGATTTTTTCGAGACTTACCATTTATTCTAATCTTTTTGTTTTCGTTCGGAATAAGACAATCGCAATTAATTAATTTATTTGGGATACGAATTTACATAGATTTTTTATATGGGTATGTAAGTAAATTTTATATAAAATGTAGAAAATTATTTACGATTTAATTTAAAAAAATCATTTTTTATTATTTTAATTATTATTTCCATAAACAACTGTGAATGAACAAAATAAAATAGAAAATTATTTATTATTTAATTTCAAAAAAAATTATTTTTTATTATTTTAATTATTATTTCCATAAAGACTGTGAATGAACAAAATAAAGTATAAATTTATTTATTATTTAATTTAAAAAAATTATTTGTTCACTTTAATTATTATTTCCATATAGAACTATGAAAGAACAAAATAATCATAAAATGAACTAAATGAATGTACGTTAAAACTTCAACTTAGGTACTAATTCGAAGTAAACTAATGCACATCCATGATCTTATCGGTAGAAAACATTTTAATTCATGTTAAATCTTTCTCGTTAATTTGAAAAAAAGCCCAACTCGCTGGAACTTTTGTCGTCTGCATATTTTCCCCTCGAATTTTAAACCGCTCATAAATTTCATCCTCGATGAAAAAGCTCTAGCCAGCGCGAAAAAAAAAAAAAAATTACGTCCGTCCCCCATTGCAGTGTATGTACATATATGCAACGTTAATGACCGTGGCGTGAATTGAAGAGTGGCAAAAAATGGCGTGCGGGAAATCGATCCGGTACAAACTGCGTGCATGCGTACTGTAACCGGAGATTGATTCGAGCCGTGCTGCAGGTGTCGATATTTTTATATTTTAGTTTGTTTCGAACGAAAGTTTTTGAATTTTTAAAATTATGTATAGAGTGCTTTGAATAAGTATTGAAGAAATTATTTTTGTGTATTTTAAATAAAAAATATTTTTCTCGTAAACTATTTAATATTATTCACTTTTTTTCGGGAATATAAAATAAATGATTTTTTCATAATATTATTGCAAAAAAGCTTGTATTAGAATAGGTACAACATTTAGGTTTTTTACGACAAATGAAAAATTATAAATTTACTTAATTTAAATTACAAGAAAATAGAAATACATTATAAGAAAAATTAATTCATAAAAATCTTCCATAAATGGTAAGGTTTAAATTATCAAGAATGATATATATGATATTTTGTGTTTAACGACTCTATGATTCTCCAGAGAATCATTCCTAGTTGAAAATACCAAACAATGATGATTACATTTCGTACATGTTATAAGCACAGTAAATAATTAGAAATTTAATGACTACAACTCCAGTCAATGAGAGTCTGACAGTAATTAATTATGCAATTTGTTTGGTAAAGCTACAGTATAACTAAGATAGTGCAGCAACTACATCATACACTTCAAACATTACAATGTACAGTACAAAAAAGCAAATGTGATCGTCCAACAGTATATCTTTAGACACCCCAAACTACGCTTTGTTAGTAAAGTCGATCGGAGCATTATCAAGATCCCCAAAATAAAGTCATCAAAGCCCGAACGAAGAAGCTTACAGCCAGGCTGAGCCGTCGGTGATAACCGTGCGAATTACTGGTCAGCGTCAGGTGCCCGCCGCGTGCCTATAAATACCGTTTAATCGCGCTGCCACGTCGACCGCTAATAATCCGCGAGGCTTTTCCCGCCAGTAACAGCGGCGGCGCGCGTCACTCCTGTGCTTTCTGGCCGCGTGGCCCAGTTGTCGCCGCAGCCACTGCACGTATACATATACACGATAACACCACATCGACGTTGTATGTACCTGACCGTTTGTCTTCGTGAGCTGTTTATTTCCTAAATACAAGCCGCATGTTAATAAAGCCCCCTGCTCCTTGAAGCATATAAAGTGGTCCGACAATCGTATTTGGAGTAATTGTGTTAAGGGCCTTGGAAAGTTTAGACTGTTTCTACTTTACCGACCGAATAAAGTAAAAAAAAAAAATTTACAGAAGGTTAAAGTTTAGGATTCCTACCGTACTTAGATGACTTGTTGATTAAAATATCAATTAAAAAAGTATATGATAAACATTAAAAAGGATTATATTTGGGGAACTAAAAAAAAAATTTACTTTACCGACTGAATCAGGTATGAAAAGAGATGATCATTATTTAAGGTTAGGGTAAATCATAGTACAAGGCTTGAAAAAAGTTTCTATGAGTTATTAAAAAGAATTAGTTATATTGTATAAAAAGCCTACAGCAGTAATTAGAATTCCTGTTAATATCCGGAAAAGCAGTGAAAGGTTCTTAACTTATCGATCGAAATCAATATTTAAAAGTAGAATAATCAAGGGCCATGAAAAATTGAGAAGGCTTTTAAACGTTTAGATTTTATATTTCAGTCTAATTGAGTTAAGGGACACAGTAAATTCAGTACATTTCTACTCTACTGACCGAATTCGCATCAATTACAAAAAAAAAGAAGATTCAGATAAACCCGATGTACCCAGTTAAATATTGATAGCACTCGTCTATCAACTTGTGGCGTCAAGATGTGTAGATGAGGCTTAAACCGGAGCTCCGGGAGTAAATATTGATTGATCTGTCGATTAAAGCTGCAGCTCTATGAAAAAGAAGCCCGCCCGGCGTATATCAAAAAAGAAATTGGAATGTGCCCTTTAATTCCGGAGATAAATAGGACAGCGGAACGAGGACGCTGATAAGGAGCTGAAATGTGTCGAAATCGACAGGGATTTGACGCGATGCAAATTAATCCACCCACCGGGGAGTTTAATATTAATCTAATCGGTAGCTTCCATCATTAGCCCCAGAGTTTTAACAACTCCGGAGCTTTTTTTTCGTATTCAAAGTAGTAACTCACAATAATACTTTTTTTTCCATTGTTGGGTTCTAAAAATAGACGCGGGAGCTTTCTAAAAAATGAATTATCTTCCGTATTTTGTGCTCCTTGTCACATAATAAATGAAAGGTGCGCTCGGAATACAAAGCAGGTGAAAGAGCAACTTTTCCTTTACGAATAATGAGAATTTTTCTGCACCAACCCACTCTCGAGCTATTTCGGTCGAAGTCGTTATTTCCTGTTATAATCGTGACTCGTCTTACGCTATTCTGTTACCAAGCGCTTGTAATACAAATACCGAAGGTTACGCGGAGACGAAAAAACGTCCCTTACGTAACCCGTGTTTCTTGAACTTCAAAAAAAAGTACAGTGACGCAACGGCCAGAGGAATTTTCATTTTCGCTCGCTTTAGTGAAACGTCACCCGGCGTTTAATCAAACCGTGGAAAGCCTTTTGTTTCAATCGCATTTGGAGGGTGCGGTTTTGCGAATAAAAAAAGAAGAAAAATTAAGATGTCGAGTCGGATAGAATGCCTTTGAAATATTCTTGATTGCTTTTTGCGATTGAGATTTTGTACTTATCGATCTATCTGGGAATTCCACGGTGTTCAATTTTATGATGTAACCAAATTGAATTTTGTTTCATTTTTCCCGGGGTAATAAAATCGATTTCGTAGCGGCGTGATGAGCGAAGTAATAAAAATCCACTCGAGGCCCTCTACTTTTATTGGCCAGTGGAAATTAGTACGGAATTCAATAATAATGCTTTTAACGTAATTTTACTCCTGATATTTTTAATTTTTTGATTAATTACTTCTTGAAGTTTCGACCGTATAGTTTTCACTTATGATTAGTCATGGCCAAACCATCTCATTATCAGTAGAAAGTTTATGACTTATATATAGACGAATACGAATTGAATACAAGCTTTTCAATAAGAATATCAATTAAAATAAAAAAAATTTTCGATCATTGTTAATAGAAGTTTTTTCAAGTAGTCTAGTTATCGTTGATAATGGTAAAATTTAATTAATTAATTTTTATGATAAATTCATTGTGTAACTGACGTGTCGCGATGAAAATTTTCAAACTTGATTGACATTAAAAAAATCAAAATATCATTTGAAATATCACTAGACAGTTGAATTTATCATGATATGACTATTTTTTTTTTTTCAGTATCTCTCACGGTAATTCTCTACTCTAAACAAGGTTCTTGTTTTTTTAAAACAAACAGCTGAAAAAACAAAAAGTTTATTCGCTGGTTTTAGTCGTTTTTTTCAGGAAACATACTTTTTTCATACATTTTTTAAATACTTTTTTATACAAAAAAAAAAGATGATGTTTCTGCAAAAATTCAACATTTCTCGCCATCTGTGAGAAAAAGGGATAATCCACGACGAAACACCGAGTGTTTATGCAACGCATTAGTTTACTTTTGGCATCGAAACAAAGTGGAACTTTTGAAATTTAAGGTCGTTTTTAATCCCCCGAATAGGTCACTTCAAAAACTTTTTCCGAAAAAAACAACGGTGGTAAGCAAGAGATTAAATACTGTGTGTGTATTTCAGCAAATAAAAAAAAAAAAAAATTTCATAAACTCATTGCCTCTGTTTAGATGCCAGACGATAATTCGCGCACCGGTTTTGGTTTACGCGAGCTCATACAGCAAGAAAGAGACAAGAATTTGTTGGCTTCGATTGCGCGGGCTTGGTTGCACATACTCTTATACTTTTTTTTCTTCATATGTATCCTGTACTTGTACCAGAATAAGTGCTTTATCGTGTAGAAGAAGTTAAGCGTTAATAAATAATGTACGGCGCCATCGATTTTTCGCCTTTTACTTACAAAACCCAAAACAATGCGAATGGGAAAAAGTAGAAAATTTCCTTTGAATCCCTTGGAAAGCTCGCGCGCGAGTAGAGCTTGCGGTAGACAAAAGCTCTCAAAATCACAAAGCGAAAAAGCTTTTTTCACGAAAAAGTGCAAAGTACCATCAGCCGCCTTACTCATACGAAAATAAAACTGCAGCACGAGTTGACGGCTTGCATCATAGCCTGTGAGAATTGGCACAGTTCCGAGACGACGAGATCGGACGTTCGCGAGCACAGGCGCGTGCAAGTGCGTGCGATGACACTCGATTCTGATCATCAGACGGTTTTTTTGTATTTTTATTTCAATTGGTAATTTTGAATGTCTGCTTAGTGTTTTTAGACTTGAAATTGTTTTGAGAGCTTGCAAGCACAGGTGCATCCAAAGTGCGTACGATGATACTCGATTCTGATCATCAGACGGTTTTTTGTATTTTTATTTCAATTAGTAATTTTGAATGTCTGCTTAGTGTTTTTAGATTTGAAATTGTTTTGAGAGCTTGCAAGCACAGGCGCATGCTAAGTGCGTACGATGACACTCGATTTGGATCATCAGACAGTTTTTGTACTCTTCAAATCGGGAGTTTTGAATACCTAGTCAGGGTGTTTGGTTTTGAAATTGTTTTGAGAGCTAGCAAGCACACTACATATTTCACCAGTAATAATTTTTTAGTTTTAGGGATTGAAAATTCTTCTAGGATGAACATTCTAATTTTTTCACATTGAATGTTAGTCAAACAGTTCAATGTCAAATAATTTATAAAAATAAGTGAGCATTTAATTGAAAAGAAGCTTTTGATTGAATTAAAATAAAAAATTATTATTTCATGGAATCATTTTTTTTTTGTTTTAATTACATTATTGCTACTCGATCATCAGACCATTTTTGCTTTTTGTTTTTCAAAATCAAAAATTTTGAAAATCTACTCAATGTGTTTCGATTTAACATTATTTTTAGAGCTTTCTAGCTCATTGAATTTTTATTGCAAGATTATGATAACATTCATATTTTAATCTAGTTTTCAAGGATAAGAAATTGAAATTCAAAAATTCCCTCGAGAGAAATCTTTTACTTTTTTTAGTACTCGAAGTAACCTTTATATTTTAACCTACTAATATATGTAATTGGGTGAGTTGAGAGTAAGTGGTCGATTTAATTTCGAAAAAAAGCTTTTAATTAAATAAATTTTGAAACGATATATTTATGAAATACTTTTATAATTTGATACCTTAAACTTAAAAATCATTTTTTTATTTTGCGAAGAAAGTTTTCAATATAGTAGATAGAAGTTAAGCAAAAATTGGAAAAATGTCGAATTCTCGAAACAATGTATTTTAAAATAACATCTCAATTTCTAAAAACTCATTCATCTCTTTCACTGCTGTATGAATAGTTTCTTTTAAAACAAAAGTAAATATTTTCTCTAAAAAAAAATTCGCTTGGATAACTAAAAATAAAACAATATTGCTTTCTAAATAACTTCATAGGCTTTTTAAATGCAAATAAAGTCACCCGACGCTCAAAGTACGAAAGACGATATTCGTGTACCAATATACATACAAATAAAAAAAATATTAATTTTGATATAAACACAAAAATATGAAAGCAATTACGATATTAGTCTTAAAATAGTCGACCGGACGATGAAATCTAGGTCAGCGTTCCTGCCTCTGTTATCCCTTCGGTGGGTGCAGAGTGGTAGCGAGATCCTTAAAAAAACGTTACGCGTGCCACTTCAAAGGCTACAGCGTAAAGAGCCGTGTCGCTTTTGACTTTAATTAACCCTCCAAGTATTTTAATGAAAAATCCACTTGGAGTACTGAGTAGGGCACAATATAGCCACTGTTATTACTCCTTAATTTATGAAAATGAAAGTCGAAAAATTTCGTTTTACCCCTTTGAAATGAATTTTACAAAATTAATTATAATTGCAAAAAAAAATTTAATTGTTTTTAGAATTTTAAGAAAGTTTTTGAGAAAATGAAAAACCCGTTTTTATTTTTTACTTTTATTGAAAATTAAAAAATTAGTTTTCGTACTTTAATTTAAACTGAAAATTTATCAAGTTTAATTGATTAATTAATATCAATTAATTTATTTATTCATTTATACATTTAGTTGATAATCATCAACAGACCAAGGTCCTTTACAATGTGTAAACTATATATTAATACATAATTATTTAAACAATTTTTATAAATAAAATAATTTGAAATAAAATTAGATCCTAATACTAATTAATGTATTATCAACAGTATCTAACAAAATTTTTGAATGTATTAGTTTTAAATTTGATTGATCATTTAGTTGTTGCTCATTTTTAATTCAAGAAGGTTCCACTCAAACATAACACTCAATTTAAAGAAAAATTAAATTAATGTAATTCGTTTCAGCACCATTGAAATTCTATACACATTTTTTGAATTTAAATTTCAAAGACACTCCCAATAAAAATTTAAAAACCTTAAAAAATCAGCGGGTTTCAACGAACTCACCCCTTCAATTCAAGCCCGACGGGTAGGACAGCCTCGCGTATGCTCATTTTAATTAGCGTCTGAACGAAATTACACGTCTCGACTTACTCGCCTGCCCCGGCAGCTCCGCACTTCGTCACTCACCCCTTCAGCGCTTGAGCAGCAGCATCAGGCTCGTAATTGAAAATCGAATCGCTCTTATTCCTCTACGAAAAGGACACTAGCCGGGAAGGAGTAACTCGATGAGTTGCTCCAGATATAAAATTATTTTTATGCATTCAGTTTTAATTAGATAAATAGTTTAAAATTATAAATACCATATTGAATTTTTTATATAGTTTTAGGAATGAAATAATTGCAGTAACGTGAAACTCGAGCTGGACGAGACTTTCTGGGTTACTCTCTTCGTAATGCCCCGTCTACACCAGCGGTTAAACCGCGTACCAGCTTAACTTCGTTTAAAGAATTTTGCAATGTTGCCGTTGGATTTAAGGATTAATTTGTACTTTAAAAATATGAAATAATTAATAAGATTGAGATGTTTACATCTTGAACTTCGATTCCAATGGCAACATTGCAAAATTCTTCAAACAAAGTTAAGCCGAGACGCGGTTTAACCGCTGGTGTAGACGGGGCATCATGAACAAGTCGTAACAACGTAATTTCTCCCGATAGTTTGAAAAATTTTATTGAAAAAAGCTCTACCTTTTTTTTTCAAGAACTTTCAAAAAATTCTAGCCCCGAGGCTTGACTTACTCACCTAAATATTCTGTAATCTCTCTCTTTTTCCCCAGCGAACTTTCAGAAAAAAAAGAATTACTCTGACCTCAACTTTAATCACGAAAATTCTCTTTATTCAATTTAAAAAAGCAAAATTTTCAAAAAAAAAGGTAAAAAAGAATTGACTTCCTTGTGGCACGGTGTCGGGTCACTGGGTGAGTGAACGACTGACCGGCTTGTCTGACCTTCGACCCAGAGAGACAAGGCAGCGATTTCGTTTATTTTGGGGCGCGTTTGATGGAGCTTGATTGCCGGGTTGGGCTTACTCGGTTTAGTTTTCTCTCTTTTTTTTTTATGGATTCTACAAAGTTGATTGCGACGATTAAGAGATTAGTTTTAATGAAGGTCTTTCGAATTGAAAATTTAGATCCTACGTGCATTTGAACATTTAGCTCTTTCTAAATTTATTGATCCTTTGGTTTACTTGTAGATCTACGACCATTAATCTTGCACAGTGAAAAATTTCGATTCGTTCATTTCAATTGAGTCATTCTAAGTTGTACTTAAAGTTTACTCTTAAGTTAAACAAATATTAATGATATGATTATTATGAGATGCAAAAAAAAACTTTAATTCTATTGATTAAAAATAAAAACTTAAAACATTTAATATTAACATTAATTTAAATGTTGTTCCCAATACATTAATTCAAATTGATAAAATTTGTTTATCCAATTTTTTATCTAATAAAATATTTATCTGAAAATTAAGAAAAAAATATATAATCCAGGAACATTAGTTTCCGAGACCATGGAACTTTGTAACACTGTTATAAACTGAAAACCTTGCACACGTACGAGAAGTTTGAAACCTAGTTAGCCAAAAAAAAAAAGTACTCTTGAATTTCATCGAAGGTGTTCATGTCGGGTACGAAGCTACCCGAACCAAAGCTGGGGCAATCGAGTTTCGAGTGGCATAGAAAAAGACGAGATCCACCAAGGTTACGCTCTTTCCCGTAATGGGGGAGTCCCCTTCCTAATGGAAGCTTTTTAAAATGAAAACACTTTCAAAGCTATCGAGAGTTAAAGAGCATATTTAAACTATTCGGATATTCTAAAGTTCTTTTACTGGAATAATTTGAATTTCTCAGTAAGAAAAACTGAGAAGTTTAATTGTAGTTAGTCTTACTGTGAATTTTAGTGTATATAACTTGATATTAAATGCTTGAGAAAAAAATTTCTTGCAAACCTGATTTTGAATTCCCGCCGGAATGTGTGACCGTGTCATGTGACATGTCATAAGTGTTTATAAATGGTGCTTATAAATTTAAATTATCTCAGAAAAACAAACAGAAAATATAAATCGACAGTTTATAATTTTATATTTAGTTTTATCGATATTGCTTTTAAATACTAGGGTAAATGTTGCATGACTGTCATTTTAGGTCACATTTCAAGCATTTTGGCGGGAATTCAAAACCAACATCTTGAGAAACTCATTTTCCGCACTCCGGCCGGGAAGCGCTACTTCCCTGCCGCTGCCGCTACAGTGAGTAGCGCTTCCCGGCGCCGTCGTGCGGAAAAATAGCATACTCAACTAGGCACCTGAATGGGAAGGTCTCAGATCACATGTTTGTCACACTCGGCTACGCCTCGGACGACAATTTCATGCGATCTGAGACGTTTCCCATTCATACTGCCTAGTTAAGTAATATACTATTTTTCAATAATTTAGTCTATCAAAATTTTAAAGTATGCTCTAAACGATGTACTTGGGATAAAAATTTTTTGTTAATTTGTCGCATTCTTGGTTTCTATCAAGATAACAGCTTCGATCAAAACTCATAGTTTCCAAAAATTTGACGTTCAACCTCGACACTGAAAAAGTGCAGCACGCGCGAATCCGTCAAAGTGAAAAGGCACTTTGGGTAGAAATATACCCGATAAGAAAGGAGTCGGAGCTCGTCCTTCGCGAAAGCTCGTGAAGTTCGCGCACGGGGCGCGTACCTGGCACGCGATTAGCGCCTGCCTACCGACCTCGACGCCTAGGCGGGGCCTTTGAGTGGATGAGATAAAAGCGAATCGAATATTAATGAAGCGAAGATTAAAGGATGGGCGGTACGATTGACGTCATACGGATTATAATGGCCTGGCTGCGAAGATTTTTACGATGTCACGTAAGCTGTAAAATCTTTACAAAATTTACTGTAACAGGTTTTTTTTAGATCCTGTTAGCATCGAAGGATTTTAAACTTAAAGTCAGTTGGGCGTTTGCTTGAGCAAAGAGCAATTATTTGTTTAATTATAAATAAAGAAAAAATTTATTTCCAAATTTGCAATCATCTAAATATACTGTAAATCCGTGTAAATTTAAATGCATAAAAAAATGATTTGTTTGTTTATAATACAGCTGTGTTTTTATGGCTGAACATGCCTATAATTTTTAAATTTGATATGAGGGAAATCAGTTCATTTTCCAACTACATATTCCAAATATTCAGCTGAATTTATAGCTCAAAATTCAAATAATTTTCCAAAGAAGTTGATATAAGGGAAAAAGAAAATTAAAAAAACTAATAGATTTAAAAAAAATGTATACTCAAGTCTTTTTACAAAACTAATTTTAAGCTATTTTACCGACTTGAAATTCAGCTGTCTATACCGATTAGATTTCTTAATAAAATCGCAGTAAAATATAAGATTCAAATGAATAACTAATTCGATGGTTCGAGGGAAAAAACGTTGGCCAAAAATTTCTCATGAATAAAGTTACAATGAGGCGACTTTCGGTGACTAAAATGTCTCTAAACTACATTATTTATTATTATGCTACCATACCCTTGATATATTAAAATAAAAAAATTTGACACATCAGCCACGAATAAAATGACTAACAAGGAGAGGTCACACCCTCCGGGTCACCGATCTTGCCGAAACTTTGGGGATCGTTTTCTTCTACCAAAAGATGAAGAAATCTACCAATCATCCCGTCTAATGGGCCTTTCATACCTAGTTCCTACATAACTTATATCGTATTTTTAGCTCTTTTTGGGTTTTTTTGCGAATTTTCAAAAAATTCCTGCTCGAAGCCTATTACACTTACAAAATTCTGCAACCCCGCATTTTTTTTTTTTTTTCATCTTCTGTTGAGAAAAAATATTTATAAATCTAATTTTGAAGAAATAGTTCATGTAAAATTGAGGTAATCAAAAGCATTTTTTACTGTTTTTTTTGGTTTTATGAACTTAAACTGTATGTCGTCAGCCTTATCAAAATTATGTCTAAAAATATTTTTTCTAAAAAATTCATAAAAAAACAAAGAAAATGCGGGGTTGCAGAATTCTGTAAGTGCAATAGGCTTTGAGCAGGAATTTTTTGAAAATTGGCACAAATAACCACAAAAGTCGCACAAAAGTGTTAAAAGTGTTAAAACAAGCTGATTTTCAAAAAATTCCTGCTCAAAGCCTATTGCACTTACAGAATTCTGCAACCCCGCATTTTCTTTGTTTTTTTATGAATTTTTTAGAAAAAATATTTTTAGACATAATTTTGATAAGGCTGACGACGCACAGTTGAAGTTCATAAAACCAAAAAAAACAGTAAAAAAATGCTTTTAATTACCTCAATTTTACATGGACTATTTCTTCAAAATTAGATTTATAAATATTTTTTCTCAAAAGAAGATGAAAAAATAAAGAGAATGCGGGGTTGCAGAATTTTTTAAGTATAATAGGCTTCGAACAGGAATTTTTTGAAAATTCGCAAAAAAACCCAATAAGAGCTAAAAATACGATATAAGCTTTGTAGAAACTAGGTATAAAAGGCCCATTAGACGGGATGATTGGTAGATTTCTTCATCTTTTGGTATAAGAAAACGATCCCCAAAGTTTCGTCAAGATCGGTGACCCGGAGGGTGTGACCTCTCCTTGTAAGTTTTCAGCTTATAAAAATCGCAAGAAGTCATTTTATTCGCGGTTGGTGTGTTGAAGTTGTTTTATTTATTTTAATACATCAACGTTACGGTGGCAAAGATCGCTTTCTTCCAATTTAAAAAAGTTAGAGTAATAAATAAAGTAATTCAGAGATATTTTAATCGCCAAAAGTAACTCGGTTGTGACTTTATTCGTGGCAGAAAGTTTTTCTTTTTAAATAAAAAGCAAAATTTTAACTTAATTTGGCATTCTAGCTTGTTAACTAACTAAATTATTTTTCAATTCACTGGTGTCGATCGATCAATAAAATAATCGCGCAAGTATTTATAACCAGTGACTAAATGAAAAAGTCGTTTCTTAACGCAGCTTTGTAATTGATAGACGCAACATCGCACCGGATGCACGGTGTTTATTCATCCATTAGAGCTTTAACGCAGATCGATCGAGTTTGCGTGATAAAGCAACTATTTATTCCAAAAACAAACCGCTTGTTTTCTGTAACACTATCCAAGTTTATTTTTTATCGTTACCACTTTTTACCCGACCACAATTAAAAAGTTCATTCACTCACGATTTTTATCTCTTTTCTGAAAAAAAGTAAAGGTGCGAGTGAACCCCCTCGGGGGAATAAAAGGACTCGGGACGTCGTACGTTCTTTAAAAAAAAAAAAAAATTTTTAAAGGCGGGAAAACTTCCACCGTTCTTTATGAGAGTTTTTAAAACTCCCGCGTAATAAAGTTTCGAAAATATAATTGACTTTAGCGGCGTGAGACTAACTGCTTTTGGCCTGCACACCTCTCTTGTATTAATGAAAACTGCGTTAGCTAGGAGATTTAAAAAAAAAAAGTAAAGCACCGATACTGACTGAAATGACTTTGATAAAATCGAGCAAGGTGGATGAATTTAATTTATATATAACTTTGTTCCCGCAATTTAAAATTTAATTTGTGCGTCCGTTTGGGCAAATTTGCGGAATGAATTATTTCAATGAACTTTATCATCAATCAAACCCGTTGGGGTGTATTAAAAGTTTCCGAGTATCGCGAGTGTAAACCGTACTCAAAAATTAATATCAGACATGGAGCTGTTTTGCCCAATTCGAGATTCATTAAACTGTAAAGTTAAAACATAATGGATGTTTTCAATTAATCACCCGATTTTGAAGCGAAATATTAATCTAAAATTCATATAACCCACGCTGAAGTTAATTACGTCTCTTTGAAGTCGTTTACCTCAAAATTATCAAAACCAACCTCCCTCGTAAAATACAATTTTGTAATACAAACGTTAATTACTACTTTGTTAATTATTGTTTAAATAAATTACAATTTATTTAAAAATAAAATTGATTGCTAATTTGATGTTATTGTTGTTTTGTTACAGCAGAAAGAAGCGATAGCGAGGGCAGGATAAAATGGCTTCGGGCTTCCCAAGCGTTCACCAGAGAAAGCTTGGACCGGCTCCGATCGCGTCCTTCGAGGATCTCTCAGACGAACATGAGAACGTAAGTCTTACTTCAAAACTATTTTTATAAAATAAATGTATGTATTCATACAAAATTAATCATTTTTTTTCTTTTTTGGATTTCAAAAATTTGAATTCCCAACCACTAACGTTCCACTCTCGATAATCAGACAAAATTGAGAGTTCAGGTATAAATAAAAAATCTGAATTGAGATAACCATTGGAAATAATTGTATATTTAATCAGGTTTCGCTTATTTTGAATAATTTTGAAACGGATAATTATTTTTTTTTTTTCTATTAAATTTTTTTTTTTACATATATTTACCAAAGTTTCTGTTTTTTTAAAATACCAAAAACAATTAATTTTTTTTTTTCATAGTTTAATGACAAAAATTCAATCTATGACAAGAAAAAAATAATAATAATTTTGAGAAATGGGAAACATGATACATAAAAAATGATAAAAATCACCTCGGCTTACGGAAATTATTGATTTTTTATTCTTCACTGATTTAGTCTCTTTACTTTTGTTTGTTTCCTTGAGACACGCCTAATCTTATAGATGCCTTTATAGATTATGTAATCTGTTTTGACTGAATTTGAATTTTTTCTCGATTCCCTTTTATTATTCCGAAGTTTTATCTGATACATACTAAAATAATATAATCTGAACATCATTTTTCATCTGATCTTAAATTATTTTCAATGGTAAATTTGAGTTTTGGAGCTTGCAAAACCAGTTTAATTTTATTATTCGTACTCCTTGTTTAAAAAAAAAAGAAATCCAATTGAAACTGGAATTCAAAGTGTATATTTCTTTACATCCAGTTGGAAAAATTCATTTTAACAACTCCAAAGTAACATCGTATAAAAGTTTTAAGTGATACCGACCGGTCCGAGTGCAGCGCTCAGAAGAAGTTCGAAATGAAACCGAACGATACGGAAGTTTTCAATTTTAAGATCCACCGGATTTCAAAGCACGCTAATTGAAACATTATCCCTCTTTTTATCCGAGCTATTTAATTCGATTTAATCAAATTTCGATGGACTTGCCAACTTTCATAACAATCTTGATTAAGATAAAAAAAGGTGGATTCTTACAGATGCCGCTCACGATTCGTTTTATCGTCGCGTTGTTTTGGTTGTAAATCGAACTCTAAGGCTTCCATTATTCAACATGTTGCTTTCTCTTATGTTTCTCTAAGTTACCCGTTTTAACTATAGTTTTAAAATTTGGCAAATGATTTTGCCAAAATTGAATAATGATTTTTATATAAATAGATTTTTGATAGTTTGTGTTATAAAAATACTGCTAAAAAAATCAACTTTGCCATGATTACTGGGTACAAAAGATAATACTTCAAACTCGTGAACTACGGAATATAATTGAAAAAGTAAAATTATATGATTTCAGTCAGTTTATAATCACCCGTCATTTTTCACAGTGGGTAAGATTAATAAAGTTTTGAAATTCAAATTCAAGTTCGTTGTCTTGCCCTAAATACGAAAACTTTATGCGCAATTTTTCGGTTTTATATTTGAAAATAATTCTGCAGCTTCTTAAAATACTATTAAATTTCTTTTTTATTGTTTAATTCAGAAAAAATACACAACTATTGATCACATTTTTATAGTGTTTATTATGAGAAAAAAAAAAAAAAAATTTACGCTCTAGGGATAAAAATAATACTTTATAATATAAAACTAAAAATTATTCTGGAGATCTTACTTTGATTGCACAAAATAAATAATAACAAAATAACTAATTTTAGTGCAAAGTTTTTCATTTGCTCACAATTGTTAAAATCATACACAACCTTTAATTAGTATATTACTTAACTAGGCAGTATGAATGGGAAACGTCTCAGATCGCATGAAATTGTCGTCCGAGGCGTACTCTCTAAATCTCAATAAGTGAAATTTCACTTATTGGAAGTGAATAGTCACTTATTCAATGCGTAAATTGTCGTCCACGTAGAAAAAGTGACTATTCCCTTTTTCAATTAGTGAAACATAACTCATGAATAAGTGAAAAATCGAACTACGCAACCAAATGTTTATTTCTTATTAATTAAATTATTAATGCTTCTACACATGAAAAATTATTATTTTATCAATTAAATAATTAAGTTTTTAATAATTAGATAAAAAAAAAAAAAAAAAAAAAAAAAAAAAAATTTGATCGACTAGGATTTGAACCTGGATCCTTCAAGTGGAAAAAAATTGCAAAATAAAAGGTACGACGAGGGTCATGACATTTAACCCTCTCGACCATTTGTTCTCATGACAATAGCAGTGTTTAAACGCCTATAAAAACTGTTTCCCCAAGAAAGCTTGATTATAAAATTTAATATTTAGGTAATAATTAACTAATTGAATAATCATTTCCGTTCCCAATTTTTCCTAAACAAATGAATAACTCAATCATTAATTATTATTTAAGCGATTTTTAAATAAATAAATAAATAAGTTTCAAAATAATATAAAAGTGGAGGTATTTAATACATCTAATAATCTTGATTACTACCAAGTATTTTAACATTATTCACAAGTGGTTTATTTATTTTATTTTGATACAGCTCAGGAAAAAAAAAAAAAAAAAAACAAAGTAAAAAAATTACTTTTTTGTAAAAAACGTAAAGGATGAAAAATTTAGTAGTAATTTTTTTTATTTTTGTAAAAAGCCAATTTTGTTACGTTCTATCACGAAAAAAAGAGGTTTAATAATTTTTTTCACAAAAATCGTTAATGTACTGCTTTTTAAAATAAACAAAATAGCTTCATTTTTTTTCGTAAAACTTGGCGATTTATTAATTTATTTTTTAGTTCAAAATTTTTTTTTTTAATATTTGTATGACATTTTTTTTATTTTGTTTTTGAACTCTATTATTATTTTTATAATTTACATTTAACTGCAGATTATTCATTGTTTATGATCTAGAAAATATAAAATTTTCAATTTTTAATTACTTAAATGTTATTTTTATCTATTTGTCGAGTTATATTTTATTACTACTTTATTTTAAAAGAATTTTCATATATCCTAGTAACATAATTGAAATTTTAACTAGAAATTATCCTTGTAAAAAATGCAGAAAAAAATACCAATTTTGAATTTTTATTTCGTTAATAATCACTTATTGTTTATGTTTTTCTGTTAAAATTAAATTGTAATGACTTTAACGATGAAATGCAATATTTTTTTCGTAATCCAACTTCATTTAGGGTTATGTTCACAGATATTCACTTTTTCAAAAGTGATCCTTTAGATTCACTCATGAAATAAGTGGTTTTCCACTTTTTTAAATGTGATATCCTACTTCACTTACGAAATAAGTGAATATTTCACTTATTGAGATTTAGAGAGTAGCCGAGTGTGACAAACATGTGATCTGAGACCTTCCCATTCAGGTGCCTAGTTGAGTATGCTATTTTTCCGCACGACGGCGCCGGGAAGCGCTACTGACTGTAGCGGCAGCGGCAGGGAAGTAGCGCTTCCCGGCCGGAGTGCGGAAAATTAACTTTATGCTCTAGCACTGAATTGACACTTTTTATTTCCAAATTTAATTTATTTATGCGATAAATCCGTGTTTAAACGGATCTTGCGCACTCAGTATCATAAAACTATGTTCGATACACGAGTGATGAATAAGTAAATATAAATTGCGTATTATCCTTGCTTCTCTCGGGCGGTAAACTCCGTCATTCAGTGCTTATTTATCGCACTTGTATCGAAATCTACTATTATTTGATCATGTTTAATCACACATCTTACAAAAAGAGTAATGTACACGATACATTGAGATGTGTTTTTCGAATAGCAGGGCAGCGGAGACACGGTGTCGAGGATGCCGGGCATAACCGAGGTGGTGACCCCGGGGAGCTCGCTGAAGACCCCGAGCACGCCCCGGATCGACATAAGCCGTGCCAGCAGCTCGTCCCAGCACGAGGACAGCGGCTCCAGGGAGTCCACCCCGGAGAAGGAGCTGCTTGCTGGTGAGTTTTCAAACCTTTAATTATAGCTTGATTAAACCCATGTAGTCAATGGCTCACTTGAGCGAGCGCATGGTTCGAGTGCTGAAGGTGCTGGGTTCGATTCCCGTTCGCTCGGCTTGAGGCGAATAGAAAGTAAACTTTAAGTAGTTTCACACAGTATGATGAAAAAAAAAAAAATTCATCATAGTACATGAATATTGGTTAAATTGTTTAAATTAAAAACAATCTTAAATTTAACATACCCATTTATAATTTTTTTTTTTTTTTTTTTTTTTCTGCAAAAAAAAGATTGATTATTCTTTATTGAATACTTTGATTAAAATTACCTTATGTCAGAACGATTCTAAGAAACAAGTAAAAATAACTGAAATTTTTCTTTATCGTACCAATATGAAAATTATTCAAATATATCCATTAAATTATCGTTGGTTTTTACCTAAAGGAAAGCCTTGAACCACAGCGCAACGCCTCTCTCATTTATTTTTATCTTAACTATCGTAGTAAAAACCTTCGAGCTTACATCGATATTTATACGGCCTGGTATCCTTGCGAAAAACTGTAAGCTTTTTATAGGTAAACTCTACGCAAATAAAAAAACAGGAAAAAAGAAACCAAGCTCTAAAGCAAAACAGCAATAAAACTGAAACTCTTCTTGATCGTAAAAATATTAAATTTCAAAAAATTCAGCTTTTACTTTTTATTTATCCGTTGAGTTTATTTATAGTATTCAATTAAAAAAATCTGAATAAACCTGACGAAGCTATGAGATTCGAGGCAAATAAAAACTAAATAATTTATAAGAGCTCTATTAACTGTAAACATTTTATCAACAAAAAATTTGTACTTAGGCATGGCACCACCCGAGGGCTCCCAACTTCAGCTGGGGTACAAGGAGGACGTGAACGACCTGCGGAGCTCGACGGAGGAGCTGGATCTCCAGGACTCGATGCACCCGCAGGATCTGAAGCGCGAGGCCAGGAGGGCCCGCAGACGCGCCAAGGACATACACGACGGCACCCAGTCGGAACACGGGATCAGCATCAAGATCGACGGCAGCGGGGAACGAGAACGCAAGGACAGCAACTGTAGCGAGATCATACTGCTGAACATCAGCGGACGTACCTCCAGGTTGTCCTCGGTGGGGAGCCAGGGTTCCGGGGTCTCCGGGGGCGCGCTCTCGGCCGTATCAGCGGCGTCGTCCAGGTGATTGTGTAACTTATTATGGTTCAAAATAGAGTATTAATTTTGATGGTACTAGAGCCAAAACAATACTTTTACGTCTAAAGTGGAGGATACAGTTTTTTCCTCGGTTTTTTCATAGTGCATGCCTCGAAAGTGCAACGTAAATATCCACTGGGCTTAAGATCTGACATGCCATATGGTAAAAATGGTATTTTTAGCTCATTTTTCGAAAAAAACGGGTTTTTTTCACTATATTTCAAAAAAATTTTAGTTTTCTAGGCTTTAATTAGAACTTATAATATTTTTTTCAGTATTTTTTCAATATTTTTTACCATTATGCAGATTGCTTAAAAAGACTCAATGGTAAAAGATATTTATAGCATTGTTTATTATTTGGTATCAAAGAATAGTTTCCAAAGTCTTGTCAAATTCGGATTTGTACAAGCAATGACTTCTTCTGGTCAGTGACTAAATTGTGCCTCTCGTGAGCTAAAGGTCTTGGGTTCGATTCCCGAAGGAATGTACTTATTGATTGATAAGTACCTTGTCTTTGAACATATTACATGAACCATATACCTATTACAGAGCACTATTCCTATTGTTTCCGATGGAGAAAAAAAAAAAAAAAAAATACGATTGATGATTCAAAGGATATTTTTTTATAAATAAATCATTAACACTGCTCAACCTCAACTAAATCGGAAACCAAATATGAACTATTTTTTTTAATTTAGATCACCAAGCCCACACAAATGTCTCCTGGAGACGTCCTTCTGCGGGAGCGTATCAACCCTGGCGAACACACTGATCGAGCCTTCGAAACCGGAGACGGACGACCTGGCGAAGATCCTGCTGCTGCGAGAGGAGGACTCGACCCGCGCGATGATACCCGAAAGCGTCCGGGTGCCCGTGGTCGGGGGCAACATCAAGCCCGACCCCCTGGACATGCCCCTGCGACGTCGCGGCCGGGAAGAGCGCAAAGAAATATTCAAGCGCGAGGTCGAGATCACCAAGCGGGTGCTCAAGAAGGTTAACATTGAGGTGAGTGCCGAGAAAATTGTAAAAAGATTTCTTTTGCACCCGGGAAAAGTGTTTGAAAAGAAATTTAATTGGAAAGTAGAGACATAAAATTAGTTTTAGTACGGTCTTACACTAAACGCAGTTTTCGTCTGACTGAACGGTGAATTATTCCACTCGCAGGAGCTAGGCTGGGATACGAAACTTTCGAGTCTAAGCGTTTAAGTACCCGAACGGTCTTAATTATTTACGTCAAATTAAATCTCTAATGGTATCTAAAAGCCCTACCAACTTCTTTTAGAACTTTTTTTTTTTTTTTTAAGTAGTTTTAACCGTAAACAAGTATTTGCAAACATTGCTTTTAAGATTAATTATGCAGTGAAAACGCTCTGATGAATTTTTACATCGAAAAAATCTTTCTCATCCAGTCCCAGATCTATTATTCCGAATAATAAATATTTTCGAAATTGAAATATAAAAAAAAGAATCCAATCCAGTACATAAAATAAATTTTTTTATTAATGTTGCAAGGAATAATATCATATTGCACGACTCAATAATTCAAAAACGTTATAAATTATCTTGCTACAAACACAATGCAGTATTCAGCAAACATATCAAATTCTCATTGTTAAATTGTAAGTTTATCGATAACTACAACAATCGGCACACAATCGTTCAACAAGTTTGATTAAACATTTACTTACAAATAATAAACTATAGCTGTTATTGTGATCCCTCTTGAAACTGAAAGTTCTATAGTACTTCCTGAATATCATTAGTCTTATTTTTTGTTTCTGAACAAAAGTTTTGATGATTGGCTATTATTATTAAAAAGAAAAATATAACTTCAAAAATTCACAAAATTAAAAGATGCGAAAGCATAAAAATAAGTATATAAATCGTTTAATAAACAAAAGCATCCTTACGTATAAGTTGACAAATGTAAGTTATATATTTTGTTGTTTTATAATACATGACATTGTTACTTATATTGTAGTACAAGCCCGAGAGTAGCAGGGCTTTCCCCCTGTGTACATAGATAAATAAATCAATACGTATATAAACATTGAATAAATAAACCAATAAATCAAAATCAATAACGCAGTTAAGCGAACAAAGGTAAGGTCTAGGGCATCCAACCCTGCCTTCTGAAATACGTTATCGCGTTGAACCAAACTGCTCAGTTCACGGTCTGAGGATCCTGGACTCGAGGGGAAATAAGCTTGCCCAGGGGGTGAAATCGCCCCTTGCAAGGGTCGTTTGAGCAAAACCCGGCAGGTTGCGTTCGGTCGAGACAACCCGCAAACGGGAAGCAAAAGCGTGGGTCACGAGCTAGTACTGTGGCAATATAAAAGAACACTGAGATTTTAAAACAAGGAGGCCTGCTATTGTTCCAATAGATAAATGAATTCAAGAATTTAAAAAAGTTTTTGATTTTAAATCCCAAATACTTTCAATCTCAAAAATTTCAGTCAAGTAAGAATAAAGCTTATTAAATTTAAAAAACCGAATATTTAAATTTCATTAATTAATAAGTTTCAGTGTAAATTAAATTTCAATTTACTGATTTTATTTAGTTTATGTTGCTAAAAAAAAAACACGTTAGTGTAAGCGTAATGAGCAAGAGGTAGATGCTAATTTTTAATTAACTTTTTTCTTAAAACTTTAAATTACTATAAAAAAAATGAAAATTTTTTAATAAGAAGCTTAAGAAAACATTTTTAATAATTCAATCTGAACTTCAATTAAATGCTACTTAAGTAGAATATCAAATTATCCAAGAAATTCGTATTGATTTGGGATTAGTAAACCAGGTCTTTGCGTATTTACCGGTCGACCTGAGCATCAATAATATCCTAAAACATTTGATCCGACATATTGGGTTGCATCTCTCTAATTGGATTGTCTAATAATGCTCGGTTAATTAACGCAACCAAATTTAGTTCACAAGATCCTTGTTTATTCAATCGATCGTTAAATTTGTTTGTTCCAAATCTTTATTTAGAATAATTTGGTTGTTCGGGACTAACAAAAAATTTTAATTCATAAAAAGCAGTCTTTTAAAAATAAAAAAATAAAATTATTTTATTCACTTTGAATAATTCATTGCAAAATTAATTACTTTCTGTATTAAACTCAAAAGGAAAGAGTCGGATATTACTGACCTGATAATTATAAAAATTACTGGGTTTGTTTATGTCATTATTGTTCAAAGATTTTACATTAAAACAATAATAATGTTTATATCCTTGTCACAAGAAAATGGTCAAACATTTGGGTGACTTCTTGATTTTTAAGCCAGTTTTCAAAAAATTCGTATTTCTAAAGTTGCCTCTCATTTTCTTTGTTTTTTCAAAGAAAAAAATATTTTGATTTTGAACAAGTAAAAATTAGATCTTTCAGACTGAAAATAGTTAAAAAAAAGCTTTTGAAAATCCAACTACGCGACCCTGTAAGAGATGAGGACTAGATTATCCATTTAACAGCCATGAAATGGCTAGTTACTGACAATATACCAGATTGAGTCCATTAAATAGCCAGTAAATGGCTATTAAAAGGATAACCTAATTCGCGTTTCCGCCAGGAGATGCTCAAAGTTTAACGAAGATCCGTGACCCAAATGTCAGGTCATCCCTTGGTATCAACATAAACCTGATCTCAAAAAAATCCCAACTGTTTCTGTTCCAGGTGCCAATAATAAAGCTACCGAAGGGCCCGGACGAAACGGTGCTGCACAAGCCTCCGGACAGCCTGGACCTTAACGACAAGCGTAAGCGAAGCCCGAGCTCGGCCTCGACGTCGTCGCGCACGGGCGGAGTGAGCAGCGCGGCCCTGGAGACGCCGAGACTCCAGAGGCACCAGAAGATCCGGGACCTCGAGGGCTCCAGGACCCCGAGTCCCTCGTCCGTGTCCAGGAAGTCTAGCTTTGCCTCGCTCTTCAAGGTAGATATGGCCTGGTGACTTATATCGAACCCCCCGTTTCTCTACTTTTAAGGGAGGGATGGCTTTTTTTTATGAAGAATCTAAGTCCAGAGTGCAGAAATATAAATTTCAAAGTGGCAGATTGTTCATGTTATCTACTGTGTAAATAATGTTAGAAGTAGGGAGGGGACCAATAGAAGTCGATTTAAATTATTCAACAACCCATGCAAAATCTGACAAATCAACTGTTTTTTGTTTTATTTATTGTTTATTTATAATCCATTCGATTTTTTGTTGAGTCCTGCCCCTAAATAATAGAAAAATTATTCATTGTTATGAAATCTAAATTTTATTCCAAATTTCTGTATGTATTAGCACTTTTATCTGCAAGAAGAGGTTACTTTGTTGACGATGTATGAATTTTAATACTTACGAATAAACACGAATTTAATTGAATCAAAAATTTCAGTTAATTTTTTAAACTTCGACTCCCTTGATATTTGAAAAAAAAAGGTAAGCCTCAAGATTTAGTCGTTGCTTATCTGAGTAAAAACGCTTCATCATCAAACCCTTGAAACAGCTTCATTAAGACTTTGAAGTAAAAAAGGCTCATTTTTACTCGAATTTTTAATGGGGAAAATCATAAAGTACACAGTAGAATTAAAAAAAAATGTATTCCAACCACAATGTCGTTGATAGAGAGCATCCTTTCGCTTTTAATGAAGTTTCATGAAGTGATTTGATTTTTGAAAGTATACCGATATTAATAATATAACTCTGGTGTGCCAACCTATTAACATGACGAAAATCTCTTACTTGTAATGACATTCGATGAACACGTACACGCACAATTAATATTAATTCATTGAGTCAAACAAAAAAAATTAAAGAAATGGAAGTATGTATCCCCATCATTCCCCTTTATCATGCACAACATGTTTGTAAAATTTGTGTAAAAGTGTGTTAAATGTTTGTGTAAATCTGTTGGCGAACGTGCGTTTAGATTTTTCACGCAATGATTAATTTATCAAACATTTTTTACTGACATTTTTATACAAATTGTTACATGCAGTAAGTTGTGTAAAATTTAAACACACGGTTGTGATTTTTGTGTTTGACTTGAAGAATTCCTCCAAGAGGAGTTTGTTTAAAAAAATATTTAATTTTAAAATAAAAGATTGGGTTGGTTGTTGACGTTAATTTTACATTGCGAAACGTAATCAATATAATGTGCTTTGAATTGCAAATTTCATGAAATATCTCATTCATTTTTCCGATTAAATATTTTACTCTCTTAAGTTTGTGATTGGAAATTTTAATGAATGTGACAATCTTTGTTCATAAAAAATAAATGATAGCAATCGAATGTAAATTATCATTTCAAACATGAGCACTTTGGTGTTTATAAATTTTAAAATTGCTTTAACTGTTTGCAATGTAAGAAAAACATCGTAATAATAAAAGAATTTATTGTAATCTCGAATAAAAAATAGATGAAGATTGTTCTTTTCTATGTATGACAAATTCAAAAGGTGATAAATACCATTTGATAAGTCGTATTTTCTTCATAAACAGAAAACCTAAAGTTACAATAGAAACCTAACCTTAAAAACCATTTTTTGAAATGATTTAAAAAATATCTAATATTAGTATCAGAAGTAGCATACAATTTTAGATGAACTTTATTATTACAATGTAAAAATCAAACGTTTCGCAAGAGTAAAGTTAAAATATTTAACGAACTTCATACTTTCTACGAAGCTAACAAAACTTTAATCCAAAAAAAGGGTCGACCGGACGCTGGCAGCATAGTGAGCCAGGACTCGCCGTCGGGTCCGAGTTCGAGGCGCACGAGTCTGGCGTCGAGGCTGAAGGACGCGTCTGAAAGTTTGAGGAGCAGGTCGAAGAGCCGGGAACGTCCGGGCTCGAGCGGCCCCGGGGACAGGTCGCCCGGCAAGAGGCCCGACTCGGGCTCCAGGAGTCGCGGGGGCAGCGGCGCCGGCGGCGTGTTCTCCTCGACCCTCAGTCTCTTCAAAAAACGAGAGAGGAAAAAGAGCGGCGGCGACGGGATCAGGACTCCCGACACCCTCGACGGCAGCCACCAGAACCTCGATGGCATCGGCAAAGTCGAGTTTACGTTCAACCAGCAGCACACCACGGTTAGTGAATTCTCTTTAAAAATGTGGAATTTGAAAAATCAGATTTAAAAAAGCGAGAATTATTATTGATAATGAAATTATATACAAGAGTACAAGACATATGTTAAGAAGGCTGTTATAGTGTAAAAAAAAATTTTAATTAATATTTTTAATAATTAATTAATTTTTTATTAATTATTTTTATATATTTCTAGCATTCAACCAAAAGTAAAAAAAAAAAAAAAATAATAGCGTATAAACTTAAATTAATTAAGTATGAATCAATAAGAGTATAAGTTATTCAATTACAGACAGTACTAAAAAGTCATTCATTATGGCCCGGGTGCATAAAAATGAACTTTATTGCCTACTCGTTGAAATAAAATCATTTTTTGTTTTACTTCCAGCCAAGCAAGTCGGGCAAGAAAGAAGACGTGATATTCATAAGTTTGTACGGCGAGAACGACGAGTTCAGGTACAAGGACGAGTTCGAGCACAAGGACGAGAGCGAGCAAGACATCACGACGAGTCTTCCCCTGGACAACTCGATCCAGAGCGCCGCGGACAGTCCTACGAGGCAGCTGCAGCAGGAGTTCCTGGACGACGACTACAACGACGCGTCGAGTCCCCAGCAGACCTCGGCCAACATCGTCTGCACGGACGCCACGATAGAGCACCACAGAAAATCGGTCGGTAATCACTAAACGTAATCGCTTTGAAAATTTTTTTCAAGTTTTGGGTAATGATTGTTTTTGGGTTTTTTTTTGAACGCAGAAAAGTGATAGAAGAAGCAGGATATCGTCGTCGTCGGGCGACAGCACGAGGATCTCGGAGAGCCAGTCGAGGCGGGACTCGCAGATCTCGAAGAGCGACTCGAGGAACTCGAGAGTAGAAATGGACGGCGTTACGTCCGTGAAGTAAGTTTTTTAAACCATTTTTTTAACAGTTAGGGTCCCCTCAGGTACGACCCCTACACTGCCAAACCTCCTTAATTAAGAGTAAAAATGAAAATTAAATTCATACATATAGATATACTAACTTTGTAAATAAGTAGTCATGACATTGTATACTAAAACAATTTAAAAAAATTGTATTTTCTAAGCCCAAGAATTTTCAACGCTACGCACTAAGCTTTTCTTTTTTGGGAAAATAAATTTCAATGTGAAAATAAGTCATCAAAGAGGCGTTCTTTTATACCGCGATGTTCCCTTAATGAATAAGGCATTCAAGTATAATTTGAAAAATTATCATAGTTTTTGTCGAAAGAAATGGGAGGAAAATTTCACGGACCACAATTATTCCATAATTCACCGAATTTTCCGAATTATTAAGCGTCGCGTCGTAAAGTTGCGGGGGATTTTGGCTCCCAAAGAGAATTCGAAATTAGTTTCCGATGCATCTCTGCTGCTAGATTAAGCTTGACCGATAGCCCTTTGGTGCGTTCAAATTATCTTTTGATGCGTCAACCTTTTTTTTGAATATTTTATAAAATCAAAAAAGGACTATGAATTTTTTATTTATCATTGTAAATGTGTAGTAGTGCTGGCAGGCCTGAAACTAAAAGCATCTAGTGAAAGCTTCTAATGATGAAAAGTGGGAATTCAAAGAACTGCTTTATTTTATATTTCATATGAGCAATGTTTACAGATTTAAAAATGTGATTTTATAAATTTCCAGCATGTATAACAATATTTGGTAAATCACTGGTTAGTTAAATGATTTTTTTTTGCAATCAACTGATTAAATCTAAAAATTAAAGTACAAAAAATATAAAATACGACTATGTCAATCCATAATTAAATTATAACTGAAGAATTTAAATGTAGTGAGAACTCAAAGGTTTTTAATTAAGTTTTGATCATTTCAAGATCCAATTTCAGTTTACAAAAGACAATAGATATCATTTCTTATCTCATCTTTGTATTGTTAAATAGATAAGAGTGTACATACAGATTATACTTTAAAATTTACAACTTAGAGTTTAAATAATCGAGTTTAAATTAATATTATCTAATGATTGAATATATCTGATGAAGTTCATATCAAAAATTTTTTTCCAATAGGGTTGGCAACTTTTTGAAATTTATAATATTTTTTTACTTATTTAGTTAAAATATCGAAAAATAATCGACACGTATTTTTTCTTTAAAAAAAAAAAACTAAAACTAAAGGAACTACAAGTGTTTAAATTTTTTTTAATTTCAATATATACAGATATACTTCTAATTTCGGGTCAATGACGTCATTAACCCGTAGTTTCAAAAACTTTTCTTAATTTTTTTCTAGCTCAATTTTGACTTAAAAATTCTAAAAAAAAATGTTAAAATTCATTAAAAATCAAGTATTTTAAAAAAAATATATTTTTAAAGTACTGGTTGCCAACCCTATTGAGAAATTTGATAATACTGAGTTTTCGATGTAATGAATCGTAATATTAATGTTAACAACCAACTATTTAAATAACAAGTTTGATAATTTAAATTTATCATTTAACTGTTTGAGAAAAAAAAATACAACAGTCCGAAAAACCCTACCGTTAGTTGAGTCCTTACTCTTAAAATCGAATTTACCACATTTAGTTTAAAAAAAGTGTTGACGACATTGTGAGTATTTTTTACCGTAGTCCTCCCAAGTGAAAGGACGTTGAGTTTCAAAGGATCAAAGTAGTTTGAGAGAAATCCTCCAGGCGGCCGTCGTTAAAATCATTTCATGAGTGAAAGTCCAAGATGCGGGATACATAGTCCTTCCAAGGATGACCATCGAATTGGAGATTCAAAAAGAAAAAAAAAAAAAAAAGGTACTCCCCAACGGGTGGGCCCAACCAACTTGTACCTATTTAAAAAAACCCTATATCTCAACCGTTATAGGAAAATTTTTTTTACGCCTATTAATAGGCTATTGCTGATGTTATTGAAAATTAAAATCATTAATTATTGTTTTCTTTTTTATTTCTACCTGCGCAATCAAACGTATTATACGTAATATAGCGACGTGTCAGTATAAAGGAGGGGAACCATGTGGAGCGAAGAGTGGTGTATTATGATGATTAAAAAACTTTTTTTTAAATGAAATTGTTTAAATATATGACCGTCATTAGAGAAAAGTTTAAACATAATTTATTTTACGAACAATCGAAGAAAAAAATTAAATGTCAGTTTTATTCTTCTGATTATTATTCACCACTGGAAAATGATTTGAAACTGTCAATTTAATTAAATGATGGTTGCACAAAAAAGGGTTTGTGAAGTATTACATATTTTATTTTATTTTTTTATACTGGTTTGGTTTAATTAGCTTATTAAGTTTTTAATCGCAGTAATTTTTTCAAGGGATTTGAAAAATTTTTTTAAGGTATATTGTAAGCTATTTTCTACTCCGGTCCGATTTCCAATAATCACTTTTATTGATTTTGAAAGGGCTTTAGTGGGTTAAGTTGGATGTATTGGTAAATAATAATGGTGAGGACAATTTTAATTATGATTGAAAATGTAAGAATTAGTTCTATTTTTTAATTTATATTTTTAAAAATATTGTTTTCCGACATAGTTATAAAAGTTGTTTAAAAAATTTTTTTTTTAATTAATAAAAATGATGAATATTTTCAATTGGAAATTTTTGAATTGATATAAAGTTAAAACATCAGCATTTAACATTTTCTTCTCGAACATTTTAAAAGTTAACAGCAATGACTTTTAAAAAATTCTGTACAAGGGAGAAACTTCCTCAAACTCTTGTATCAGGGAGAAAACATCCGGCAGGCGCCTTCTCGGACCCAACTAGCCTCTCTACAGCGTCAATATTCTTCTACTTAAAAAATTTATAGTTATAATAGCTTAGTCCTTTGACCATTAAATTTCAAACAATCGAATCATTAAATGTGAATGTTTGCAAATTAAATTCTTATCATTATATCTTGAAGTATGATAGTTATTGCCTATTGGCAAAAGTCCTCCGAGGGATCAAAATTTTTTCGATGATACTTCGTTCAAAATCCGCTAGGTAGCATCTGTCCAGTTTCTCACCACAACCGAATCACAAAATCACGGATTATAAATGCTGACCAGAATATTTTTTAACTTACAAGGGGGGCCCTACAGAAAAAGCGATATTCATAACAAGTTGAATTAAAAAGAAACAAAACGTATTCTTAGAAATAATTTTTTCGGATGCTTGAATTGAGTTTCAAGCACTGTTTGGGACTTCTATAAAAAAAAAAATAATTAATTTATGAACAAAAAATTAAAGAAGTTCATTTTTTATATAAAGGCATTATTTTTTGACACATTAAATTACAGTTAATAGTCGGATTATAAAATATTTGATGCAGACATTAAATAAAAATGATGATGTATAATAAAATATGTGATTTAATAAAGTTATTTTTTAACAAAATACTAAAAGATTAAAAATTTTAATAAGTTTTTTTTTTTAATTTACATTGTAATAATGACCCATTTAACAAAATGTGCCCTATAACTTAAATAAATCTACTCTATAACTGGGAACCCCGCAAAGAGATACAATATTGGTTGCTTCAATCTGGAAAACCCAAAAAACCAGATCAAATTTTTTCAAATAATGCATTAAGATTTAATATTTATGTCGCATCTAATAATGTGAGTTAAATTTAAAAGTTTTTTGCAAACTTTTTTAAAGATTTGTAATATCGGTAAGAATTCTTTAAAATATTTCAAGTTTCGTAATAAGAGTAAGCAGTTAAGTATATCATCTGATGCTTACTTAAATACTTTAAAAAAACGAATTTCATTGTTCATTACAGTCTCGATGAGCATCGCATATCATCAGGCTCGATACGCGAGGGCAGACCGCAGCCTCCGGCGATACCAAAGCCGAAGCGCAAGGCCAGAAGTCAGCCGACGAAGCCGACGGAACCGCCTCCTGCCCCACCCCCAAACAGCACCTTCAAGCCCGATCAGCTGACGAACGGACGAGCCCTGGTGCCGCCCCAGGAGACCCTGAGCAAGACCCCGAGCGTGCACTCGGACCTCGACCGCAACAGCTCCGGGTCCGAGAAGGAGGCCGAGATCGACTTTATTAAAGGCAAGGACAAGAGCCATCCCTTGGTCGAGGATGTACCCGACGAGAGGAAGGGACTCTGTGGCGAGGAGAGCTTTGAGGAGGATCTGCCCTACGTGCCCACGACCCTGCCTTTGGAGAAGAGCGTGGCCGTACCCATACTGCCCGTCAAACAAAGACTGCAGGAAGTCAGGTAGGTTTACTCTGATAATTCGAGCAGATGCATTCGAAATTTCATATGCTCGATGGGGAATTTCAAAAGTAACTGAAAAATTCAGAAGATATAGTTTTTTTGTTGTTGTTTTATTGCAATAATTTTTATTCTATAAAAAAAGTTTGTATTATAGTTTAAATTTTGCACAGATATTTTAAAAAATTCAAAGTTTAGAAATTAAATATAAGTTTCTAATACTTTTAGAATCGAGAATCTTCTTTGGACATCAACTGGAGATCGGAAGTTTAAATCCTAAAGTGTCGGGTCATCTGTTGATTTGACACTCAACTCTCTAACGCGTTCAATTAATTTTCCAGTGAGATGATAATTGATCCGATGGCTTTAACTGCTCAGAAAATTTGAATGGAGCTACGTGGCTCAATTATAGATTAATAGTTTGGGAAAATTTTCTATTTATTAATATTGTCTAAATCTCATATTGGGAGATTATTTCATACCTACTCATATTGTCTTTTAATTTTTAATTTATCTAGACCAACTCATATTGTATTTTAATTTTTAACTTGTACAAATACTCAAACAAAGTAAAGTATACAATAATGTTTGTTAATCTTCATCAAGTAAATGCCACTTTGAAAAAAAAAAAGGAAAAAAAAGGGTACAATCGTGTATTTTTCATAAACATAAAAAAATATAAACTTTAAGTATTTTTTTATAGATAAGGATAAACGGTTTGCACAATTTATTTTAATTTTCTGGAATTGAATTATTTATTAAAAATATCCTCTTGCAATCATTAGCTTTATTCAATACAATAGAAATTTTTTCATTGAGAAAAAAAATGATAAATTTTAAAATAATTGCTGAAAATTTTTAACTTAAATGATGTGGTCAGCTGCGACCAGCAGATAAAAAGTTCGATTAGCGACCCGAATTTTGTCAGTTGAATCCCACTCGGTACAGTATCAGATAAAAATATAAATAAATAAAGACATACTCTCATTTCTTCTATAAATTTGTCATTCATTATATGAACAGATACAAGAGCAATTTTTTTTTTTAAATAAAAATTAAAAATAATATTCACAGGTCGACGAAGCCAATCGAGAGGCCGCGCTCCACGACTCCGATAAACCCAACGCTCCTAGACGAGTTCGTCCAGCACGAGGAGCGCCACACTCGTCGCGGCTCGGAGAAGATGAAGATCTCGCTTCCCCGGGAGGACAGCTTCCGGCTGAAGCCTCACCACGGTCAGCAGCCGAACAGCTTCACGGAGTTCACGGGCCGGATGTCCCGGGGCCTGAGTCTAACCAAGTCCCCGAGTCCGCCGCCCCCGCTGCCTCCCAGGGCGCCCACGACCGTCCTGACGACGGTGCCCAGCAGGTCGGCCCCGCCCACCACCACGGCCAGACCCTCGGGGTGGATCAACTTCGAGGAGATACCCGAAAAGCGGAAGCCGCCCAAGAGGATACAGACCGTGCCGAGGCACGAGGGAGAGCACCACAAGCACGGACACGCCGCGCCTGGAAGTGGGGTAAGAGTTTGGCCGCTTCTTGCCTTTTTTTTTTTTCTTTTTTACTTCTGGTTTGCATTTTTAATGGAATTGTGGGTATTTTGGTCGGGTCGATCCAGGCTGACTTTATAAATGCCCCGAATTAACTGGGCATTTTGCTGATTCGACTTGAATGCGGAGCTGCCACGAAGTTACGCTGACAATGGCTTCGGGGTGATTTGTAGCTCGGGGTAGTTTCCCAGCCGTATCGAACCAGTTTTGATTAGTTCGGTATTGTTGAATAAACTTCTCTGGATAATGTTAAAATATTTAAATCTACGAGATGAATCTGTAAATTATATCACAAAAGTATGGCCAACTCAGAAAAAAAGATAAACAAATTAATATAATATTGAATATTATTAGTTTTTATTTAATTCTTTTTTGAGTTGTTAAACATTGTTAAATAATAATTTTTAGTACCGTTACCAACCTTTACTGTGGAAATATTTTTTAAATAGATTTCATAGTACAGCATATGAATGATCAATTTTTTTTTTTTTTTTTTTTTAAATACACGAAAATTAATACAAAAAAATTATGATAGGTATTTCAAAACAGTACTGTCAACTCTAAAAGAAAATTGCAAATAAGTAGAATAAGTAAAAGTTATTATCGGGAAATAGTAGGAAGTATAAATTATAATTGAATTCTCAACATAGATTCTAATTAACTTCAAAACAGGGCTACCAATTAAAAAAAAAAAAAAAAACTTATCTTACGTAAAGTAGCCTGACATTATAATTAAAACTATTATTACAATTAAAAAAAAAAATCTTCGTAGTTGTATTCGATGTCATACTTTTTTTCCTCGATTTAATTGTATTAAGAATCGTCTCTACAATGTCAGCCTATTACGTCAGTCTTTAATAAAATTATATTCGTACTGATTAAGTAGCTGACGTTAAATTAATAATTATTTATTCGTTAAGGGGAAGTCATAACCATACATATGAGAGCGTAAAATTAGTCATTATTCTACAGAAAAATAAAAGCAAGTATCGAAAAAAGAGCTGCATCATTATAATTTTTTCAATGGCGCTAAACAGCCCTTTTTTCAATTTTTGCTTTTCTTTTCTGTAAAATGTTGAATAGCGTATCAAGTGTACTCTTGGTTACAACTGCACCTGAAAGATCAATCACCAAAATAAAAAAAAAATTTGAAAAATAATATTACCAAAACTAACAAATTTTTTTTTCAAATTCAAGGGCCAATACAGCTACGTCCAGCCGGAGGAGTGCAGGTGCGAGTGCCACGAGGAGTCGAGGCGAGCGTCGCTGCAGCGGGACACGAGCACCTTCGCACCCCGGGGCACGAGTCCTCGGCCGGACCTCAACCGGGGCAACACGGCGCCACCCGGGTGCAACGGCTCGAGCTGTCCCACGTCGGCTGGCTCGGCCCCGAACGCCGACCGCGCCAGCATCGTCAGGTAATGAGTACGCACGGATCTTGCCCATTTTTCAACGAGGATGTTGTACTTATTGTCTGTCTTGTGACCAATGTTCAACCGCGGTTATGTTTTGAGACCCATGTACAAAAAACTTTGTTGTTTATTTGCCGCATTTTGTAAATATAATTTTATTTTTATGGTAATTTTTTATAAAATTCTATAATAATTTAATGTTTGTAATCGAATTTTGCAATAAGAAAACAAAAATGGTGTCTCTGTTTTGAAGAAAAATTATCTGTATTTTTTAGAAGCTTCATTAATGGATAGAATAAAAATGATGCCTTGTTTAAATGTTGTGATTACGTATAAATGAATAATTTTGTACTATCGTTGCATGAAGACTAAATGATTACAAAATTTTAAGTTCGGCATGAAGGGTATTTCAATTTTTACTTAATAAATTTGATTACATTTTTACAAAATACAGACTTAACAATTATAAAACAGTCGATAAAAAAAAATTCTAGAATTATTTAAAAATTATTTATTGTTAGCTCATGTCAGTAATAGTTTTAGTTTAGACTCTGTAAACTGTTGTTTCTTATATGGAAATACTGCAAGTGGTAGATTTTTTAAATTTTACTCGTAAATTAAACGAGATTTTTTTCTTATTGCATATAACTAAGGAGAACTCCATGAATCTTCTTGTTGTAAGTAATCCCAAAAAATAATTTATTAATCATTAGAGAACAAACATTCACAACCATATTATTTACATTTTCTCTACAACATGCATGAAAGCTTTTTTCAACGCACTTTTTATATATTTCTCTTTTATTCATTGAAATCTCGTATTTTTTTTGTTTATCTTCAGAAAAGTTTTAATTTACTCATTTTCATAATTTAATTCGTAGTCAAAAAATTTTCCATTGTATAATAATCTGTGACTATTGATCATATACTTTATAAAATTTCAAAATATATCTAAAGGGAAATTTGATATCATTTATATCATCAACTACTCATCACTTTTATCGGTTGGTACTGTTCAAAAAAATTTCTTCACAGCTATCATCTGCAAAAGGTTCATCAAAACGGACCCTCAAAAGCTTTATAGGATATTAGAACGAACTGAAACACTTACAAAAATTGTAGTTCTGGAATAAGTTTTATATTAATAAACCAAAATTATTCAATATGCTTTCAACCCATTAACGCCTGAAAGTCAAAAATTTTTTGGTAAACTTTGGGGTTAAAAATGTTCAGGATAAAATTGGAAAATTGGTCGGAAAACTCCTCTACCGACTATTTTCAAGGATGCTCTACAAGATCCCGTAGTTAAAAATTCAAAAATTTGTATTTATATTGTTTATTAACAAATTAAAATAAAAAATTACTTTTTTTCATGCATTTTTTTTTTCAATCGAATTTTACGGAGGGTATAAATTTTTTTTTTGCCGTGGGAAAGTTGATAAATCGGGGACGCTAGGTTTCTCGTTTCAGAATCTTTTTTAAAATTTTCAATATGATTTTTTTTGACAAAATGGCGGCCAGAAAACTTAGGTATAACTTATCGTAAAACGGCCAATAACAGAACCTATTATTTTTGGGCCATCACGGTTTTGGGCCTAAAATTTTCCATTTTGCAATTTTAATGATTGAAATTATCATAAAACATATCCAACCAATAATTTTTATTTACTTCTAACTTTTTATTTCACTGCATGTTCTGTTATTGGCCGTTTTACGATAAGTTATACCTAAGTTTTCTGGCCGCCATTTTGTCAAAAAAAATCATTTTGAAAATTTAAAAAAAGATTCTGAAACTAGAAACCTAGCGTCCCCGATTTATCAACTTTCCCACGGCAAAAAAAAAAATTTCTACCCTCCGTAAAATTCGATTGAAAAAAAAATGCATGAAAAAAAGTGATTTTTTATTTTAATTTGTTAATAAACAATATAAATACAATTTTTTTTGAATTTTTAACTATGGGATCTTGTAGAGCATCCTTGAAAATAGTCGGTAGGGGAGTTTTCCGACCAATTTTCCAAGTTTATCCTAAACATTTTTAACCCCAAAGTTTACCAAAAAATTTTTGACTTTCAGGCGTTAATGGGTTAATAAGAAAAATGCTAATTCAAGAACTACACTTAATTACTTTTAGGTTATGTTACATAACTTAGCTCTAGTTCTAGCTATCAGATCATCAGCTCTAAAAAAAAAAATCAGTCCTGAATGACTGTCACATTCACTTAGAATCGACTTAAAATTTTTTTAAAAAACAAAAAAGGAAACTGAATTATATCCAGGAACTTCCAAACTGAAAAATGGAAAAGGTCCTATGCCGATGATCGCTCGGGGCACACTAGACGGGGGGTGGTAGCTGATAGAGGCTCTAATACGTCTTTGATCCAGTAGAAATTTGTTTTTTTACTTCCAGTGATGACAGTTCGACTGAGTATAATTTGAGTGCCGATTACATGTCCACGGGTCGTGCTAGCGCCGGCGCCACCAGCGGCTCGAGGCCCTTCGCCATGGACCTTGACGTCAGCTCAAACCGGTCCAGCATCATATCCCAGGAGGAGACTGAAGACGAGCACCAGTAAATTGTTCCGTTACTTTTTTTTTTTTTTTTTTTTTTTATCTTTGAGAACAATTATTACCAAGGGCGTTAGCGATTAGAATGGCCTCAACGACGCCATCTTTGATTTTTGTGGCAGCGCCCTCTTGCGGTTGTTTTATCCCTACACTTTGTCCCTGAACTGTAACGAAGCCGAAAAGCAATCTGACTTTAGTAGTCACAATGTTAACGTTTATGTTATTGTTGGTTTTTTTATTTGTGTGAATTTTGTAGTTTTTAATAAAAATAAAATAAAAAAATTGTTGTTATTGTAATAATGTGCGATCATGCGATGTACTAATCCCACAATTTTTTTACGCTCCAAGTAAACAATTTCAATTGCTTGTAACTCAAGATATTGGTTTTCCGTGGTGAAATAATTTAATAGAATTGAAAAGTAGCTCTGGTGAATATTGGATCAAATACTTGATTTAAAATTTAACTTATTCAAAGTTGATTTGTGATTCAGATTTTCAGTCAGATAAAATATTTTTACACTATTGTTCTTAATTGAGACACTAATTTTTGCGTGTGGAGAGAAAACACAGTTTTGGCATATATATTCAAAGTTAAAAAAAGACAGTCTGAAAAATTTTGAAAAAAAAATTTAAGCTTAATAATAAGTACGTTTTTTACAATGTTATTCTGCGATGGCAGACTTTTCATCAGTATTAACGTGTGAAAGCGTGCGATTAAAGCTCTTGAATTACCAACATTGTTATTTGTAATACTTCTTGTTCTTTTGAATAATCTTTTGAGCTTTAATAGTTGATTATTAAATTTTTTAAACGTTACACATTAAATTAAGAACCATGATAATATAAAGTATGTGAGAAAACATCTATTTTAAAAATTCGAGTGTGGTACGGTGAAATTTCGTAAATTGGTTGTTCAAAAATACCACAATAGTGGACGAAGTTTTTGGATTTAGACGGTAATAAATAGAAAATCTTGTACTAGTTTTAAAAGATTTCAGATCTATTTGAAAATTGTTAATTCACTGATTTTATTAGTCATTTTACATACCAATGTGGTATTAGTAATAAAAAAGGTTTGAGAAATGTTATCCTAGATAAGTTACAAATTGCAGCACTGTAGACGAATATAGTTATGACTATATACATGAATGTATAATTCATCCGAAATTTTACCGCACATCACTAATGTTAGGTATTTTTGAATTAAAAAAGTGATTAAAAAATAAATAATAGTTTTTAAAAAAACGAGATAAAAACGACGTTTTTGACTGCTTTTTGCTATTAAAAACTTAATTGTTGTGCAAATTATACATGTGTAATATAAATTAATCATAGTATACTTTGAAATTAAGTCTCGACTGATTTTATGCTTTGAATAAATGCGTAATTATTATATATATAAAAAAAAGTTGTAAGTAAATACTAAAGCTTGCACTTAACAAGTATTACATCCCCACGGTTTTATTTGTAAATAGCATGTTCAGATTGAGATTACGAAGTTACAGATTAAAAAAAAAAATATTTAGCGTAAAGCGGGATATTGGAATACCTGACAATTACTAATATTAGCATAAAAAAGTACATTTAATATACATGATTTTTAAATTAAATTCCTACAGCTTTTCAATTTTTATTTGTATTCGATTTGCACTAATCGACTGATATCTTTTACGGTAAAATAAAAGTATAATTAAGTTTAAAATAAAAAAATTTTTTGATAGAAAAATTAAGTAATAAGTAATACCACTATTACGTCAAAGAAAAAATGCTGTTGAGTAAATAAAACAGATGTGTATTTTTCACACCTATTTTTAAAATAAATTAAATTTGAGCAAATTGTTTGAAAATGAAATAAAAGCGCAAATGGAGTTTGTGTAGACTTGTTGACATAATTAACAGCAGAAGACTTAACAACAAACTTAAAATTTTATAAAAAAAATTTGTTATATTATTGTTATTCAACACTTTGCCAACAAAACTTTTGTAAAAATTTACAAAGTTAAGAGTAATAAAAAAAAAAATTTAATTTGTTATTTCATTTTTTAGGTAAAAAAACAAGTAAAATAAAAAATACCTGAAAAATCATACTTGCAGCCCACTCAACGGCATATTTTCAAGCCGATCGTTTCTCGTACTTTTTTCTTTTTCAAACTAATGATAAGTTAATGAAAAAAAAAACTTTTTGTCGAAAGTTTAACTTCGACTTATTTGAAGACTCAGCTGAAAAATGACAGCAACGAGAAACTAAAATGTGTTCAATAAAGTACTATAAAAAAAAAAAAAAGAGAGAATAATTGTTAGGCGTATAAATTCATGCAGTTTTTTTGCAAACTTAAAAATCATAACCGAACACATTAAAATTCGCTTACATTACGATCTGATCGTATTATGGTAAATCTTTAAATAAAAATACAAAACATTTGTGTAAAAATTAAAAGATTTACGTGCGTAACCCACTTATAAAGTAATAAGATTCACTTTACGCACAAGTTGCTTATATTTTATTAACAGCTAAGCTTTCGTAGAAGCTAAAGTCCGCAACTTGGGAAAAACCTGATGCTTTGTTTGTTACTGTAGATCACACGAAAAAGATGTTTACCGCACTTGTGCATAATGATATTATTACTGTACTAGTGCATTAAAAAGTTAAATGGTTTAAATAATAGCTGTGAAAAATTATCATTCGCATTTAGGTTTTTTATTTCATACAAAACGTAATTAAAAAACTGTTGTCTAGCATTCATGTGCATTAAAAGTGTTCAAAATTTTTATAACATTAAAAAACTATTGAACATGCTAAAAAAAAGTATAACAATTTTAACTTTAGTTATTTTAATGGAATCTTCTGAATATTGTTAAAGTATAAATTCAATTCAATTTCACTTGACCATTTTTTTATTAAGAGCTTTGATAAAAATTAACAATTTAAATGTTTCTAGATTGCGTTGTTAAAATATTTTACAAAGATGGTGATCAAATTTGTACAGTAAAATTAGTAGAATCTTAAAGATAGTTGTAATATAATTCTTGAGCATAATAAATTGTTTTAAACTTGGTGATGTGTTCGAGTATGAGTTTTTATAATTACTTAAAAAATCTGAGTGTATGATTATCGATTATTAGAATTATTAAAATATTAAAAAAAACTCGTTTTTTCTAACAAAATGTAACAAAAATATAGAGTTCCAATTGATATACAATAAACCGCGAATATAATTGTAAAACATACTTGGTAGCTCTATATTATATATATATTTAGACTTCAAACTTCAAGTACAAGCTATAAATTATGTAAAAGAAAATATTGTAAGTTTTTTTTTTCGTTTTCTTGCTATATTGATAAGATTCCACATGTATTCGCAATATTTTTCATAATCAAAGAGTTAGAAAAAAAAAAAAGAAAACCCATAATCATGTGAAAAATATAAATAATATAAAAAAAACCGTAGACTTTAGAGTCATATATTCATTGTAAGACAAAGAGAAAATAACATATTAGGAATAGGTGATCCACTATTCCCCTCGTAACTAGCCTCGTGCCGATGATCAAAGCCTCAGAATTTATCAAAGGATTTATAGTGTTAGTTAAACATTGCAAAAGAGACTCGAAAAAGATTAATATTTAAAATATATATTATAAATTATATATATGATGCAATAAAAATTAAAAAAATGAATCAACATTGTAAAATTGACCAATACTCGTGTAGAAATTAATTTGAATGTATATTCCTGTAAAAATTATGAATTCCTCAGTCCAGTAACTCGTAAAGACGTTACTAACTCGCTTATTGTAACAGGTTTTTTGTTTATAAGAATTTCACAAATGTTTTTTTCAATTAAATTCAAACGATGTTTTGATTGTAAAGAGTTGATCGTGGTTCAAATAAATTGTTTTAATCATTACATAAGGGCTCTTGTAGTACTTTTTATGGTTCAACAAACTCAGAGAGTGTAAATAATAGAAAAAAGCTCCAGAAAAGGTTGAAAATTAGTTAAGAATCGAAGTATCAAAGGATTTTATCAACATTGCTTTTTAACGAAGGGGAAGAAAATAATAAACAAGCTTCAAGCAAAGAATTAAAATACAGAAAAAAAAATTAAATAGGAAAAAGTAGTTCAAAGTTAAGATCTTTATGTGTCTTCTCAACCCTCGAATCTCGATTTAATTATAAATAAATTCTTTTATCTAAATTATTGAGGTTTGCCAAGGGTTAAAAATCAGCGAAACTTGCAAGAGAGTTTAAAGATAGAACAGTATATCTATATATTCAACAACAGAGAGTGATTATAACGGTTATAATCATTTTTAACTTCTTTGACTCGAAAGTGTGTTAATTCCCCAGTTATTCTCTTCAGCACCAATAAAACGCCGGAAATTTTGGAATAAAAATAGTACCATAACACATTTATCATCGTAATTTAGAATTTTCTAACCCTTTTCTAGCGGCAAAAAATTACGAAAAAATAAAAACTTACCTGTATAAGCATCTTGGCATTTTGTTTTTTCAACTCTTCTGTTTCGCTGAGACTTGAGTTAATCAAAAGTTAATAGTACCTTGATTATTTTAACGAGTTGTCAGTCGATCAAAGGCATAAAAGATAAAATTCGACCTACTTTGTTAGTATAATTGGAAATAAATCAAAAAAAAATCGGCGAAAAGACGACTGTAACGCCCCCAATCCTTTAGCAATATGTGAGCGTTCAAGATTAATTTTAAGACGTATAAGATGCTATCAAGAAATAATAATAATAATATTAATAATATACTAATAATAAAAAAAAGAATATTTAAGTGTTTCTAATGTTATGTAAATACAGAAAAATTTGCGAGAGTGAGAGGAGAGGAAAGAGTAAATTTTCAAATGCTACTCGTTCGACGACCTCGTGTTCGAAAAAAAAATGAATAAATAAAAAATAAAAATGTTTATGTGTTTTAAAAAAAAAAAGTTGTTTTATTTGGTACATATATTTCTAGTAACATCACCCAAAATATTTCAGTCTCATTAATAAACATACTACAATTAAAGGAACTGTTGATGTGTGCAGAAACCATTGTAAGTAACAATTAAATTATACACCAATCTATAAATAAATAATTCAATTTTTTTCATAAAATTATCTTACGCGTTTCTGTGGCTTACCGAAAAGACTAGATAAGTCAATTTTCGAAAAATTAAACATTTTAAAGTTAAAATGAACTTCCTGATCAGTAAAAAGTGTAGTATCTAAAAAATATTTTTTTAATATAAAAATTTACTATAAAATTTTTAATAAAAACCTGACTAAAAAGTCTGTCTGAACGATGGAACGTTTTCTATTTTCCATAACAGACTCATCTAGTTTTTCATAAAAGCCACAGATTTTCAAAAGTAAGATTCTCTTTCTCTAAGTATTCTAATGAAAATTAAATGAAGCCAATAAGTCCTAGTATCAAATAAAGCCCAGAAGAAACCACGTTATTCCTCGGGCAGCAAAAAAGTTAATCCAGTCGTCCAGAGTAATCATATCTCTCGTAGGGTCTTTTTTTGTAATAACTTCTTTTGGTGGTCGGCGGCGGCTCGGGGGTGGTTGTGGTGCTGGTGGTCGTCGTCGTGGTCTCGGTTATCTCCGCGCTAATGAGATGATCCTTTCTGGCGAGGGGAACCGGTGGCTCGTTTTCTCGGAGAAAAATCGTCGTCGTTGTCGTCGTCTCGGTGGCGTTGTTCTCTTGCAAGGATTGCTGGAAGTTTTACAGTTTCGAAATAACGAAGTAGGTTTTTTCATAATTTTATTATTGCTGTTGTAAGCAAACAAGTACCTGCATCACGTTCAGAAAAAACAGAAAGGCCAGGAGTGACAACGCGCTTAGAGCTGCGTTGCTGCCGTGTCCGCCACCGCCGCCTTTGTGGCTTGATCTAAAATAAAAATGTTTGTTGTAGTCGTTTGAGCATAATAAATTAATAATTGTTTTTTTTTTTTAATTTTTTATGTAGCTATAAAGCTAAAAATTAACAAATAAAAAGAGATATAAATCTTTAAATTTATGATGAATTTTTGTTTTCGATAATATCTTTTAGTTTAAATTTCATGAAGTTTATAATAGAATATTTTTTTACATGGAAACTTTCCAATTTGTTGAAATGGATATTTTATTTAAAAACTTTTTTTTAAACCCTGTTCGTTGTGACAAATAAGTAGGTGCTCATCAGGAGAGGTCATGGGTTCCTACACCTCGGTTTTGATGAAACTTTGGGGATAATTTTTTGGTACCAAATTATCACAGAAATTACCAATTTCATTATCCATTGAGCCTATTTAAGTGATATAGATATGCCATATGTCAAAATCATTTTTAGCTCTATTTTTGAAAAAAAACGGTTTTTTAGCTAATTTTTAAAAAATTCTTGCTCGAAGCCTACGGCTCTTGTATAGTTCTGCAACCTTACCTTTTTATTTTTTTCAAACAGAGAAATCTAAATAGTATATTACTTAACTAGGCAGTATGAATGGGAAACGTCTCAGATCGCATGAAATTGTCGTCCGAGGCGTAGCCGAGTGTGACAAACATGTGATCTGAGACCTTCCCATTCAGGTGCCTAGTTGAGTATGCTATTTTTCCGCACGACGGTTCCGGGAAGCGCTACTGACTGTAGCGGCAGCGGCAGGGAAGTAGCGCTTCCCGGCCGGAGTGCGGAAAAAATATTTTTGGGGTTTTTTAAATTTTACAATTTTTAGTTTTACATGGTCAAAATCATCAAAATCGGATTTAAAAATATTTTTACTTAAAATTTATGAAAAAACAATAAGAATGAGTAGTTGCAAAACTCTTTAAGAGCTGTAGATTTCTGGAACGAATTATTTGAAAATAAGCTAAAAAAAAGTTTCTGTAGATAAATTTCCTGAAAATGCCATTTTTCAATTGGACCATGTATTAGGGTACTTTTCGATTGAGAAAACGATGGGACAAGTTGTACAATGCCGTTGAGTATTTCAGCTCGATGGCCTTGTATGCTTTTCTCCACGGAAAAAAAGGCCGTCGATCTAGCTCTGCCACATGTACGCCAAGTGCGTGTTAGAATCAAATTTTCGAAGTCATTAAAAAAACCCATAAAAATTTAACGACCTGCAACCAAAGTTTTTCTTAGTCTTTACACTTGCTTTACAGTAGGCGTCATTATGACGTCATGAACGAGTCCCCTATTTTTGAAATTCGAAGCGTTTTCGTAGATGGACCTGCTCGACGATCGTAAAAAGACGTCACCAGTTTTTCCTATTAACGAAGTTGAAATATTCTAAAATTAAAATGAAAATAAAATTTTATAATTTTTATATTTTTTATGTGTGTAATTCTAAAAAAAAACAATTTATTAATAAATTTAATCATCGTATGTAATAAAAACAAAAATATTTTCAAATTTTTTTGTTATAACAATTTTTATGGATTCTCAAAGTACCCAAATACATGGTCCTATTGAAAAAAATATGGTACCTTACGTGAGTGAGAAGTTCTATTGGCCCTCTCGAATTTTATGTGATGCACTCGGCTACGCTACGCTCCGCCTCGCGCATCACATAAAATTCTCGACGGCCATGTAGAACTTCTCACTCATGTTGGGTAATATACCATTTTGACCCTACGGTAGACTATTTAGAAAGGCTTAGTGGTAAGAAACAATAATTTCGTTCATCATTTGCTGTCAAAAAATTATCTCCAAAGATTCGTCAAAATCGTCGTTCTACAAGCAATGATCTCTCCTGATTCTTATTAAGAATAAAAAAATAAAACGAATATAACATATATTTCACATAAATAATTATCAATAATTGAATGTTTACAAAAGTTTACGAAATAATTGTCCAACTCAATTTTAAAAATAATTTAATAAATTGAATAAAAATACATAGATAATTCACATTAATGACTATAAATTATCAACTCACTGTTTAATTAAAGCGAATGGAATCTGATGATTCTACCTTAATCTATCTTTAAACAAAATTCGGACTCACCCGTGCCATCCGTGTCCGCGGTCGATGCCATGGTACCTGTCGAGGGGCAAGGGCGCGGGTCTCGGGGGCTCGTAGCCGTCGCCTCCCCCGAGGTTAAGCAGGGACTTGAGAGTCATCGTCGTCGGTCTCGTCACCTTGGAACTCCTCGAACAACTGCGACTCTTCCCGCGGCAATTCGGCGGAGGAGCAAGACCGTGAAATTCACCGGGAGGCGACACTTAGGACGGCAGGAAACGTACGCGTGCTCGTTTCACGACAAGGATTTGTTTTCGGTCGACGAGCACGGAAATCTAGGATAACGCGACTTTTTTTTAATTACGTGAGTTCTTGACCTTGTTTTAACAACAATTTTTCCAAGTGACATGTTAATTTTGAGGGGATGACATCGCACTCGTTAAAAAAAATCGGTTTTTTGTTTGGTCAATTACGTCATTAGGTCTTGATTGCTTGGAAAAAACTATCTAATTCGATAATTCATAAAAACTTAAAACATAGAGGCTTGAGATAATTTGATCAATTAAATTAAATTGTGAAAACAATTTTTCATGAAATTAATATTTATTGACCTTAATTGATTTTTATTGATTTTCATCCGATAAATGATTTATGGACAACAATTAGTAACAATAAATGGCCATAATTGTTTTTATATGTATTATATAAGTTAGGTTTCAATAAATAAAACTAGTCACATATATTTTAAATAAGAATTTTTTTATTATCATTAAATGCTCATTAAAGTACAATCATACCTCAGATCACACACATACGAAAAATTACAACTAAATATTTATGTATTTATAGATATATATATATATTTTTATTTATATATATGCATAAATAGCCATAAGCTGAATTGTCTTTGCCAAATTCCAGCTGCGCGCAATGCGATCGAGTCACATTAACGCCTATATACATTTATAACGAGTTGTAAGATTATGATTGTAACTATAAATATCAATGAGACGGATATTAAAAAATATAATAATAATCATAGCAGTAGTAGCATAGTAACAAAAAAATTAATAATAAATAAATATTCTGTGATAATAACTGTTGTGATAATTTCAAAGGGCCTTTTTTCGTAATACATGAGATTCATAACTTTCGAAATACACTAAATGAATAAATTACTTTTGATGAGAGGAAAAAATGAGAATAATTGGTACACGAATACGCAAATAAATAAAACAAGGTCCAAGCTAAAGCTAAAACACTACACGCTTATTAAATAAATAATTTAATAAGTAAGTTTCTAAGAATGGGGGAGGCGGTTGTGGGGGGTCTTCGAAACTTAGTTGAACTTAAAGACGCGCGCTTTAAGTAAATCTAAGTTATGGAGTCTCGTTTCAGTCTACTTCTACGGAAAAGTGCGCCATTCTATCATTCCGTCGCACTTTCCCTCGCACTTCCGGTTAACGGGAGGCGGGTGGCTAATCGCAAAATAACATTTGTTCATCAGCGTTGAGTCGTCTCGTCCTTTTTTTTTTTTTTTTTACAAAATTTCTGTTTAATTTCGATCCTAAAGCCAAACGGTTGTCCGTGCTTGCGCTAGCTTAATTTGGAGATCGGTTCGACGTTGCCTTTTGTATGAATAAACTTATGAGATAATTGTCACGTCGAGACGTTGTGAGGTTTTATAGTCTTGGTTGCGACGAGTTAGAAGCTCAAACGGCGTTGCAGTCGAGGAACAGCGTCCTGCAGTCCTCCCCGGAACGTCCGCGCTTGCCCGCCTCGTAGAGGGCTTCGAAACCGACTCCGCTCTGCCTCTGAAGTAGGTAGCTTGTGGCGTATCTGAAAAAAAAACCAATTGTTTTTACCTTCTTTCGAAACATTTTTTAATTTTATCAAGTTACTCTGAATATTTCTAATATATAGAAAATGTGTCACCTACTCGCTCCGCTGCCCAACCTCTAATATTCAGATTATGGAAAATTATTTTTAAACAAAAATTAAAATTTGAAGAGCGAGTAGGCTAATCCATTCGATAAATGTAAAAATAAAAATAATAATAATAATAATTAAAGTAAAAAAAATTCCAAAGATCTATAAAAATTTGTTTTCACGACTTAACAAGACAAAAATAGTCAAAAATAATAAATCTGTAACTTGTAGCAAAAACCAAATCATTCTATTTAAAAAAAATAAAGGATACCAAGGTTCAAACAATTTTTGAGTTATTAAAATTTCAATCTGAGCCTTTAAAATTGGTGATTTACAATATTTAATATTATACTTTGAATTAAAAAAAAAATATTTATTTGGTCAAATTGGACTAATCAAGTTTTTTCTGCCACAGAAATATACCATTTTATCTCAAAATAGTCAATGGACGACAATCTTTTTTAAACTTACATCAAGTAATCAAAACACCAAGCAAAAAGCAGAGGTTCTAATGGCTCTACGTCAATTACAGGGTCGCGCGGATGCTTTTAGAATAATAGTAAAAAGTACTCACGATCCAAGTTGACAGAAGATGGATGAGGCTCCCTGGGTATCAGCGGCGCACTCGGCGCTGGCCTCGCAAAGAGCTCGCTCGGCGCATCCCCTCTGGCCCTCTTCCTCGACGCGGCCGACGCTGCTGAAGGATTTCATCGACCTGACGTATCCCTAAATTGAAATAAAAAATCAATTAAATTTCATTGAACCATCTCTTACATTTCTTATTCAATAAAAATACCTTTTTCATTTATTAATTTACTAAATTTTTAATTTTTTACTACAAATTATGTTAATAGTAATTTTGAGTATAATATATAAAATATACAAAAAATATATGTCATTTTATTACTTGTATTGTTTTGTAAGTAGATTCAAAGAATACTCTGTACGATAAAACATAAAAACCATATCATCATCTTTTTTATACTTTCAATGTTACAACAGAATCGATCCATGATTATAAATAAAACTTCAATTTGACATTAAATCTATTTTAAACCAAACAAGACTAAATAAAGATACGATTATCAGCTTGGAGTAATTAAAGAATATCAAGTTTATTTAAATAAAAATTACCTTGAGCATGGAAATAGAGGCGACTGCGGCCTCGGACACGGTGTCCTTTCTTCCGAGCGATCGGGCCTGGATGGAACGGTGCGAGAAGGATGTCTTAAGGGCGTCCAACAAGTTGATCACGATATTGATGAACTGCTTGGGACATTAAGACAGGCATTTAGGAACGATATCTCGATAATCTACTGTGCTTTCGTAACAGTCAATGGTCAGTTGTTTAGTTAACATAGTGCGGTCGAGTTTAAAATTCGTGTAGTTAGTTTGGGCTTAGTCTTTGTCATTTTTTTTTTCAGTTATAGTTATAGACTGTCTGTTCAAATTAAAATCTATTGATTTAAAAAAAAAATTAATGTTGTTGTAATGAAACAGTTCTGTAATCAGTCTCATAATTTACAAATATCAAATCTTTACTTTGTACAAAATTTTATGAAAAGCATATTTTCATAATACACGACATAGAAAAGAAAGAGAAAGAAGCTTTTGTGAAATTTTGAATTGTTCGCTTTTTTCTTTCTCATTCTTTTTCAATTGTGAACTTTTATATTATATTCTACAGTTCAAAGACCAGCAATTTATATTACAAAAGCTGTGTTTTTTGTGTTTGCTTAGCTTCTAAGTGTATTCATGACTGTGTGGAATTACTGACCTCACTTGCCTGTCCGGCTATGACAGCCACCTGTTCTGGATTCCTGCCCTGTCCTAGAAACGCGCCCAGCACCGCTGTCAAAAGACCCTAGTGTGTGTGAGAATTATCCATTCTAATGTATTCAAGTATTTACAACATGTTTTCTTTTTTTTTTTTTTAATTTAATTTAATTTTTTACTTATAGTATTTACAACTAAGTTACGGCTAAGTAAAGTCAAAATTATATGTAATGTTTGTATAAGTGTAGTGATTGACCGTAATTTTCAGTACGGATTAACAAATTTTAAACTACGTTATGACAGCGTTAGGCTGATGTAGTTTGGTTGCCAAGAAAAATTATTTTTTTCTTCAAGCACAGAATTTTTTTAAATTTCTTAAAATAAGTGCAGTTATCTGTAAAAAAAAGCTATTTTTTTAGGTGCATAAATTATCAGTCTCTACGATCTACTATAAAATTAAAAAAGCAAGTAATATGTATTTACATCTCAAACCGAGATTAGTTAAATCGAAATTTCTTTAAAAAAGATCCCAAAATGATCAAAATTTCAGGAAGATTATTAAAAAAACGTCGTGTAACCAGCAACTTTTCTATCATCACCATGAAAAATTCTACTCAAGTGCAATCAAATTTAAAAATAAAAGGTGCTAAATAAAAAAACAGCTGTTCAAGGAAGCACTGGTACCTGCATGGGGCTGCTGGCCTGGTTGTCGACCTTGTCGATGCCGTCGATGTTCTGCTGGGGACCTCCGAGGATGGCGGTCAGGACGCGGAGTCCCATGGTAAGGAAGTTCGCCCAGGGGCTGGTCGGTGCACCGTCGTCGATCTCGTTCTTGCTCGGGGACGCGATGCCTCCGGTCTGGCCCAAAAGCATCTGCATGATCATGCCCAGCATGTTCGACCACGAGAATCCCGTGACACCTCCCTCCTTGGTCAAATTTATTATTCATTAATTAAAATCTATCTTTCAATAAGTAGATTTTGGTATTATTAGGTTGAAGGAAGCAAAAAAAAGAGATGGTTCTTAAGGTAGGACCACACAAACTAGAAAGAGATGTGTTAAAAATCTAAAACTTTAAAAAGTCGAAGATAAATATTAAAAAATGATGCCATTAAATTTTCAGAACCAGAGGGTTTTTCGTTTTTGAGTAATTGAGTATTAACATCGCGTCGATTTAACCCGTAGTCTTATGGGAGAGCACATTTTTTATAAAATTTTTACATAATTACATGTGATCAGGTTTTCAGAATATTTGTCAGTTTAACTAGAATTCACAAGAATCACATAGAATTAATTAAATCATCCATTCGGTTTCTCTAAGTATTGATAAAAAACAAAAATATGTGTTTTAGGTTAAAAAAGCTTCTGCTGCTAATGCACTTCTATATCTATATACGCGTGAAGCTAGTCAAATGTTTAACCGAAAATGCATCTTGACTAGAGCCGTAGGTGCGGTCCTACCTTAATAACAGTCTGAGAGAATTAAATTTTAATTTAGTACATACACACATTATGTTGTAGAATAGTTTTTTTTTTTCATTCATAATGTTCAAAAACTGATTCTATAAAAATGGCTGAGAGTGGGATATGAACCGACGACGTCTGGATTACTAGTCCAGAATTATAACCACCGAGCCATTCTGTGTGCTACGTTCATTTTGAAAATTTTTTTAAAAAATATTTTGGCAACGTAAAAATTTTCGAATGAATACTTGGCATCAAATTAAAAAAATATTTTCAACGATCATTTGAAACATTCCAGAACACTAACTCAACGTTCCGGAAACGTTCCTCAAAATCATTTCGCAGTAAAAAATAAAAAATACACTCCAGTTGAGAGCTACGTTTTAACAGACGAGTACGCAATGAGAGCGAGAATGTAAAGAAAAATTTTCACTTTTTTTTTTTTATTCGCGTACAAAGATTCGATGCTCTAATTTCACTGAACGGCCAAAGAGTAAAAACTCCGTTCGACATGCGCTGTTAACCGCGCACAACCTCAAAGAACCATCTATCAACGACTCTGCAGGGAATTGATCGTTTACCTGGATCGAGTTGGTGCTGATGTCCTCGAGGTCCTCCACGGCGACCTTCTTCATCGCGTTCGGCTTCTCGGCGAATTTACGCGCCGCCTCGATCTGCTGGGCGTTTATAATCTGCTGGGGTAGGGCGAACGCCTGGCCCAAGACCAACGCCACCAGACATACCGACAGGTATTGTTTGCTATGCATTTTGTTAGGTGCTCTGTAAACAAAAATAATAATAAAGTTAATATTTAATCAATATATTTCTTTTTTAAATTTTATTTGAATAATTATTCAAACTTAGTTAAGAAAATAAATCTGAAGCTTGTCTTGCTAGCAATAAACAAGGTAAAAATTTAGCTTATTCTTGGATAATCTCTTTGGTTAAAATTGTCTGAATTTTAGCTTATTTACAGTTTATTTTAGCAGTTTTTCAGATTTATTAAGATGCAAACCTAGAATTTATTGTCATAAAAAAAAAATAAAATAAAATAAAACGATATATTTTTTAAAAAATTCAGATTCTTAGCTTACTCGTGGCCATTTTTTAAACTAACTTTCAGCCTTTCGAAAAAAAGAATTGTAATTCCTCTCATCTCGCCGAAAAATCACCTTTTTTATTTTTTTAGAAACTCGAGGAAGAAGAAAAAAAAGTTCTTCGCTTTCTCACGCATTATGCGCGTGGCCTTTGTAACGCGCGGGACTTTCCCCCCCGACACGTGAAATTTTGCCCACGTTATTACTCCTTTTTCGCTCGGCTTCTTCTTCCTAGTCTATTCTTCGGTGCTAGACGAAAGTGTCACGGATTTTTTACGCGTTTTTGCGACCGTTATTTGCTGCGGTAATTTCGAGCCCGGTTAATTCGAACGCGTTTTGTTTATTATTAGTTTCGATTCGTAAAAAAGAAATCTTTGTTTGGAAATTCGAACGTACGACGGTCTATTTTTTTTTTTTTTTTGCGTATTATGAAAAATTGAAATTATGTTTGTTCGCAGGGAAAAATTTGCCTCGGTGGTAAACAAAATTTCAAGCTTTGCGAAAGTTCTAATGCAACATCCTGCTATTAACACAGAAATCCAGCTTTTCGCAACAATTTTTAATGAAAACCCGAAGTCTGTTTTGCAAATGACGTTTCTAGACGCTTAAAATTTAACAATTTTTTACGCCGGGGTAGAACCTTGACCGTGAAAGTAGGCCGTGAGAGCTTAGAAGCGACAGCTGAGTCATTGTCGGCTCATCAATGAGTATCGATACGAGTCGATGCACTTGATCGAGCGCCTGATGATGACTTTAAATGATTCTGTTTTTAGAAGTAGTAGTTTTTCTAGCAATTTTTGAAATAAAAAATCTAATTTATTTTATTATTTTTTTTATTTTTCAATCGATTATATGTTATAGCGTACGTAATTATTTTTCGTTAAAAAACAAATGACATACACAATCTAATATAACAAAAAAATTTATATAATTTGAAATAAATTGTCTAATTCTTAAAATTTAATTACTAAATAAGAATAAAAAGTGTAAAATAATTGAAATAAATAAATTCTAATCCTAAACAACGTAATCAAAAATAAATAAATAGTCCAGAAAAGAGAAATATATATTTTTTTCAATAAAAATAGTAACATAGAATAAATTTATTACTTGGTTAGAAAACATGCAAAACAAAATCAAAGGAAATAAGCCGGTTATTACAGCTACCTACAGGTAAATCCCGCAATACCAAAAAATCCAAAAATATCCGATGATGCATAAATCCCATAAAATAAGAATTGAAAAGAATTTGCGAGCAAGTGCAGCACGCGTGAGGCACGCACCGATCGCCTTGACCATGAAAGTGGGTCGCGCCCGAACGATCAACGGGCCCCTCGTTAGCCCACTTCCCTCACCCCGGCCGCCGCACACTCGCGGGTCCGGGGTTTCTTGACCCGAGCTCCTGCCAGCCAGCACCGTTACTTCGAAAAGGCGGTCGCGACCTACTACTCGGCTCTCTTCCTCCACTCTCCTCTCCCGCTCTGTCATTCCGGCTTCGACATTTTTCGATTATAATTTCAAAAAAATATCCGGAAAACTTGTTTTTTTCTTTTTTTTTTAGCTCGATTTTTATAATTTAAAATTTTTTGTATTCGAAATGTATTGAATAAATAAAAAATAATCCTCGATTTATATATTTTAATATAGTCCCCTTAAAAAAGTAATTTAAATAATATTGAAAAATTATTTTAATTAATAATTATTAATAACTTGTAATACTTTACTTATTTAATATTTAAAAAATAATTAAACATTTTTAAATAAATTCTACGTTCATACCAAAATGTCTTTGGTGGTTCTGTAAAATTTATAAAAACTATTTATTAATTATTTATTTCAAATAAAATATTTATTAGAAACAATAAAAAATAAATGAGTTTAAAATTTTTAATATCTTAACAATTTATTTGCAATAATTTTTTTTTTTTTAGAATTAAATGGTTAATTAAACGAAACAAATAAGTAATAATTAATAACATTTTATTCATTTTTACTGCTAAAAATTTTGAATTTTAATTATTTTAATTTTACAACTCATTGTTTAGACGTGTTTAAAAAAAAAAGACGCGCTGAAATTCAAACACGTGCTTGCTCTTGTACAACCGGAAGCTTGCCCTTTCGCAACATTAAAATTAAACATAATTGGTAAAATAGTTATTTCACGAGAATTATATATCAAATTGCCGTATTTATCATATTCACACAGGTGGATCGCGGGATTTACGAAATCACTTTTTACTTTTTTTTTCTTTACCTGCACGACACTTTTTACCTGTTCGTGGAGCAGAAAATTTGAGAAACTCGTCAGGGAATATAATAATTTTTTAATCTCAACTTTCTATTGCATTACGAAATTAATTTTTCCTACTGCTCTTCCCTGGAGCACAACGAAAATTAATTTTTTCGAAAAAAATGAAACACCAAATCACTCTGCTTGTTCCACGATCAGGCAAAAAGCTGCACTTATCACCCACACACATGCACTCTTCCATAATATACAGATAAATAAAACTCACTGTTTTTTAATTTTAAAAAAAGTTCACTTTTGTTATGAAACAAACAAACAAATGAAAAAAAAAAAAAAAACAACTGAAACTCCGCACAACGTAACGCTAGCTTCTGGAAGAGGATATTCCTGCGCCGGTCTTCTTATAGCCTGCGAGAGAGGGACCCGAGCACGGGGTGGGGACTGAACCGTTCTTTGGGCCTCATGCCCCATGGAATTCCTCAAGTTGCCGGTATAACCAACAGTGGCGTCTCGATTTTCCAGCCGATGGATAAGATCCTCTTTCGGCTTGTACTCGACAGTTTTTTTTAGATGAAATTTTGAATATTTTTAATATTTATTAGTTGATGCTTAATTGACTGTATTTTATGATTCTATACGGGTTTATATTATGATTCTATACGCTTAAACTATGGTACTTTAAATTATTGATTAGTTTGTATAAATGTACTGTATTATTTTTACAAGTTTAACTTTAAGTTTTACTGAAAATTTTATTTGAGACCATAAAAAATATATCCGGGCAAAAACCAAGATAATTTAGAATTTATAGAAATATTTTTTTTTTATTTATTCAAAAGTTATATTTCAATACTTCTTTTTATAGAACTCGAACTGTGTAAGTTCGAATCTGAAAACAATTCAACCAACATTCTGAAATCTACTGACTCAATAATTATCAGAGCAATTACGAAATTTATAAATGTTTGCAAAATTAATTTGTAACGGGATTTGAATATTATGTTTATCTAATTTATTATATTAAATCGCCTTTTTATGGCCATGTAAGCCTTTCAGGCTTTAGTACGCCTAAATAAAAAAAAAAAAAAACACTTTAATAGACTTGATAAATATTTTTTACAATGATTTTCACAATTTACAAAACCTTTAAAGTTTTTTAAAATTTATCGAGTGGTCCTTTCACAAAAGATAAAAATACACCTGTGGACTCTCGTAAATACAACTTTTTGGGACGCAACGGGATTTTTAACCCAAAGGGATGGTATTTCAAGGTCAAATTGCCCCAGCTCGAAAACAGCCACACACATCCTCGCGGAATAATGAAGTTTACGATTCTTTGAAGATACCGGTAAATGTAGTTTTTCTGTCCACCTTAAAAAAAAAAAGGAAAACAAGGTGTTTGTAGAAGAAACTTTACGAGCATCGACTTGCCTTGCTTAACAGCGCACTTAAGATCAATCGTCAAAAATCACGAGCTTTATTCTCGAAAGAAGTTTTCATTTTAACATACTCTTTGCACTTAAATTTTCTAAACCTCCTATATTCAAAGCGGAGTAAATTGTTCATTATTGAAGTTAAAAAAAAAAAAAATTGGATCACAACGTCACGCGGGGTTCCCAAGCGGTCACCCATCCAAGTACTAACCGCGCCTAATGTCGCTTAACTTCGGTGATCGGACGAGAACCGGTGTTCCGACATAGGTTGAACGTTGCTCGATGGCATCAACACAATATTCTGCATTTCTACCTAAATCAGTTGGTGGAAGTCGTAACTCTGACCCAAATTCGCCCCAAATTGAGACGTTAATTGAGTGACTAAAAATTAGGGGAGACTGGGAGAGGTCGGCCGACTTTTTCTAAATTTATGACCAATATAACGAAAAAGGGTTTTTAATGGATACTTAATTATGTAATTCAAAAGTAAAGTATTCAAAGATTATTTTCATGTAGCTGTTATTAAAAATCGAAATAGTGACCTAAATATATTCAGTTTTTTCGATCCTTTTTTTGATCAACCCGACCCTTGATCATGGTAACTTGGCCAAAAGTGTCTAAAAACTTTATGAGTGAAAATTTAATGTAATATTTTTCATTACTAATTTGAACCTTAACGTAAAATTACATAAAATATAACACTATTTGTTGGCTCATAAACCATATAACAGATTATTAACAAGAAATTTAATCTAAATGAAAAAACTATAAAAGTTCAATAAACAAATTAAAAAAATTAAAGCAATTAAAAAAATGCAACAGTTTTTGGAAAAATCGATTTAAAAACTGTATATAATACATAAATTAGTTTGGTTGGGCCAACTTATTTGCAAAAAACATGAAAATGAATTTTTTTTTAATGTTTACTGTTAATGTAAATGTACCTATCACATTTTAGTCTGGGACCAAAAGTGAATGCTCCTGAATATAATGCAATAATTATTAACTTGCTCAACAAAAATTTTACATCACATTTTTTCAAGGGTTAGTTTTCGTATACAAATACGAAAAATTTGATTTTTGTAAGTATGAATTGATCCAGCTCAAAACGCGCGGATGGTAAAATAGAATAAACTAGTTTTGATTAAATCGCAAGTTACTCAAAAATGCCAACCTGACCCGGTATCACCAACCCCCGAACTGTGGGAAAAAAATCCAGGCGAACCAGTAATTGACACTTAAAATTTCGAAAAAGTGTCTCAACTCTCATTTTTTAATTCTCACACCCTCCCGAATTCGACTTCCTCGAAAGGTCATCGAACTCTGGGAAACGAATCCACGAAGTTTCACCTTGCCGCAGCATCCAGATTTCTCTTCGAAAAAACTGTGAAAAATAAAAAAAAAAAGCAGAGAAAGAAAAAAAAACAAATAAAAGCGCGACACGTTCGAGGATGAGCGAGGCGCGCTTTACTTTCTTCTTCTCGCGGCGTTGGTGCACCAGCAGCACGCGAGAGACTGTAAACAATGTCTGATGTACGTGCGTGCCAATGCGCCTCATCGACGTCGTTTTCTTTTTCCCCGCAGCGTCGTTTTCATTTTGATCGATTTTCTAAATGTGGTACACCTGCAGGCTTTCAAAGAGATTTAAAATTTTAAATCCTAAGACTCTGGTTTCTGAAACAAAAGTGTTACGGAGTCGTAATGGGTAAACAGGTTTACTATGATTCGCTGTTTTTAGGCTGAGACGCGACAAGTTTACAGTCTGATTAAAGCTTTATGCTATTTTAAATACCATGACTAAATGACTTACTTCGAAATTTAAGATTGTCACGCGGAAGATTGCCAACTGGTCTATGTTTTTCTAATTGTGAGCGAATTTCATGGTGAACTCTATGAACTCGAAATTCATTCTGTGTGGCTATTTGAAATCTAAAAACGAGATGCTGTGCAATCAAAATATGAAAGCAACAATATTTTTTCAAGTCGGTTAAGGTCTGGCGTTTTTATAGTTTGATGATAAAAGTTTAAAAATATTGAGCAACTGTGTTACCAGAAGGGTTTCTATAAATTAATTCTTGCAGCAGCATCAATAAAAAATATTGTAATACTCAGTTTTATCGATATGATTATAGTTTTGGACTGGAGTTTTTTAAATTTAATTGTTAAGTTACTATTAGAAGTTTTAATTTATTACACAGTTTCGCTAACCGTAGTTAAGACCAATAATTTTAAAATTCAATACAAATTTTTAGTTTTCATGTTCAAAATTAATTTTGAATTTTGGTCCTATACAGTGGTCCCAACTGCTAATAAACATTATTTTTACTTTTTATGGTATTGAAGTAACCTCTGACTATTTTGTTGAATTACAAAACAAAAAACTCTTTGAAGTTCATCACCCTCATTCCATTCTTCTGAAAATATTTTGAAAGATTTAAAGAGCCAGGAAGCGCCAAAACAAAAAAAGAAGTCAAAACCCTGAAATTTTTTTTCGCAGAAAATCCATAAACTCATTAGCGCGCTCGGAGTCCATGTCAGTATAATTTGTCTGCGGGAAGAGCTTTAGCGCAACTCCGATAATTACGCGTTTGTCTCTGATGTTGACGAGCGTGACGGTAGAAACGCGTCTCGTTAACAGGAGGGAAAGAAGACCTTTTTCAATAAAAAAAAACCATCGCCGGATTTATAGTTTTACGGTGCGAGGAATATATATTTATGGTGTTTTTACGCCCCGGACTCGCGAGTCTGATATGATGCGTCCGTTATAATTTATACGAACCGGTTTATTGGGGGTTAAATTTTAACTGCTTTGGGTGCCGTAAATTTTAACGCGGATTACTTCTTTTTATCAATAGCATAACCGTCAGCCTAATTGCAAAGTACTAAATTTCAAAAGACAAACCACTAAAAAAAAGTATCAGTTTATTGCTGCAAGCTACACGAACAGTTTACCCTTTTGAATAAATGTTTTTTCCTCGTCATTAAAAATACAGTGCACCTCTTTAATGCAATTAAAAGTAGGAAGTTGCGTCAAAGGATAACGTTCTCCAAGCCAAACCAAGTTCATTAACATTTAATCTGGAAGAAGGTAAAAAATAATGAAATCAGAGGCTGTAACCGAATGGGAACAAAAAACATTCTTCGAATGAGATTCTTATAAATAACTGTGCAGTTACATTCCCTGTTGCCAAGTTGTTACGATTGCATTAAGTTTATCTCCTCGCGATATTCAACATGTGCTTTCGTCGCTGAAATCTTGACTGCAGTTTTTAAAAACCAGGTTGTACCAAAGAAACTTTTTAAGTTTAGTTGTAAAATGAGCATAACGAATGAACAATGGAAGACGTGACGCGCGCCATGAGAAAACCTGGAAAAATTGTTACAAGACGAAAGTGTGATGCGCAGACTTTTCACTTATTTAATTCTCGATGACCTTGATTAACAATCTAGGACTTTTTTTCTTCCTTCCGTTGTGCAAGGTTGCTATTATACAATTTGCAAGTTCCTGACTACCTACTAACCTTTTTTGAGACCATAAGTGTAACTTGACTTATCTCACGATTAGTTCGTATAACAATAAAACCGTTTAGACTTACAAGTGCGGAAATTGTGGGTAATTTTACCATTTTATTGGTATCATTATTTTTTATATTTCTCAGTAAGCGTTAATGAACGACCTTTCTACAAAAGAAAATTGTCATTAGTTGATTGTTTTTAGGGTAAGTTCTTCACAGGAGCACATTTGATTCGTAGTTTGATGTCAGCTCTTAATTCTGGAATATTTAGCTCACTTTATTGAATTATTGATCTTATGATCTTATCATTATTATAAATGAAAATAATAATTTAATTTCAGTTTTATAAATTAAATTTTTTCCAATAACACTATTAAATCGATACCCAAAGTTAATCCGTGAATTGGAATTGGTCAGAATGATACTTTTGTAAATAAGTTAAGTTTGAAAAATTTAATAAATTTTTATGAAGGTGTATTCAAATATTTTACTCATTTATTTTTAATTTGAACTAAATATTTCTACCGTTCTTTTAAATTGAAATTTCCACTAAAAAATTAGTATTTCTTGTGTAATTTTTAAAATGCTTTTAACTTAAAAACTCAAAATTTGTTTTTAAATTGAAGACTTTTCTTTTTAAATCTTTTTTTTTATTGACATACTTTACAACCCCGTAAAATGATATGAGTATCTCTTAAAAGTATGTTAATATTAAAAAAAAAAAAAAAATTTAATAAAAGTTTCTTGCAGTTAAAAAATTATCAACTGTTAAGTCTGTTAAGATACTCAAAAAGTTTTTTATCATTTAAAACATCTTAAAAACTAAGATACTTATAAGATGCTACAGTTCTGATAAATAAACAAATGAATAAACCTCATCAAAATTTTTACTTACAGCAACATTTGAATCCCAAGACAAACCCATTCCATTCAATTCAACAAATAATGCATAAAAAATTCTATAAGTTGAAAAAATATCGAAAAAAAAGGGGTGCAGGATACCTACGTCCGCATGTAGATGTTACTCGGCGCGGCCTACAACCAAGATACATCATAACTGTTTCGGTAGCGGGATGCTGTGTTCGTCTTATATTAGACCCGACACGCTAATCGCGTCTCCGTGAATATGCGCTTTTGGTATTATTTCAACGCCCCGGTATCCTCGATCAAAATTGACACTTACACCGTCGTATTCGCCCGAGCATGTTTGGTACATTCGGAGTCTAGTGTAGATGATAAGGTGTATGCAGCCCAGATATATTGGAAAAAAATATGATTGGGTCGTTAACATTGTAAATTGAGAAAGATAAATTTGCTTGACCCGAGAGTCTTTAAAATTCTGAGTACAGCTAGGTTAGTCTACTTTTAGTCTCTAAAGTAGACCTACTAGTTACTTATAAAGCGTTCTATAATATTTGAAGGTTAATTTCCATATTCATGTTTCAATATATGTGTAGAATGCTTTACCTTAACTATTTAAATATCAATTAAATTAATACTTTTTACAGAACTCAAAAATGTAGTCATGTATCTTGTTTCTTGTACCTTCAGTTTTGTAGTACTGTAATAATTGGTAGTATGGCAATCTTTGAAAATGGAATTCAATGTATAAATTCAGGATTAATCTTAAATTTCTCTTTTTTTTTTAAATGAAAAGTTTAATTTGACTTCAATAAATATTTTTACATAGGAATATGATGTTGTTAAAAGGTGCTATGAAATAGCCTGAATAAAAGTGACTGACATAAATATTATGTGCTTACTCGAGCTTCAAATAAGTTTCGTGTAAAATTTTTCAATCGTTTTATTTTATTGCTTAATAGACATTTATACAAAATGTAAAACTTACTCAACTAAGCAAGTATTCAGTTAAATCCTCAGTATTTTCTACTGTAATGTAGATATTAATCATGAAATCATCATAATTTGCATAAAATACAAATGTCGAGGGGGTAATCACTTAGTCCTCTTTGAAAAAGGACCAAGAGGACTGAAAGAGGACTAGGAAGACCTAAAGAGGACCATGAGGAATTAAAGAGGACCATGAGGACCTATAGAGGATCTAAAGAGGAGTGAGAGGACTGGGAGGACTGAGAGGACATTTAAACAATTATGACGATAAAACAACTAGAATTTTTATTAGATAACAAAATCTGCAATCAATTGCATATTACAGTTACTTTTTTACTTATTTTCTTGCATAGAATTTTTTTTTTTAACTTTAAAATTTTTTAACGAAAGGTGAAGTTATGAAGAAATCTTTTAAAGTAAAATCAAAATAATACTTTGTAAATATTGCTTCAAGAAAAAGATTAGTACAGATTTACCAGAAAAAATTGATACAGTAAATTTTTTTAAATTTTGTCTTGAGAATGAAAAAAGGTTACACGAATAAATAGTATAGCGGGTAGTGGTTATAACTGGAATAGAAAAAAATTTAAAATACTTTTGTCGAACAAATTTATTGATGTATGAAAGTAGCACAACAACTAGGGTAAAGTCAACGAGGATTACAAATAAAATTCAAATAAATCATGGGAAACTAATAGTTATTTATTTTTTTTAATTAGAAACAACGAGATAAGCAAAGAAGAAAAAAATTCAAATCTCAGTAACTATTTTGATTTAATTTTTGCAAATATTTAAAATTTTTATTTTTTTAATCATTTTAACTATGCAATAGAAAAAATTATTCTAATCTCGAGTGCTTATTGAAGTGACGTCGGTAATTGTATACATCCCAACACTTGTTTTTTTTTTATTTTTATAAACTTTCTACAAATCGGGCATAGCAGTTTTGCAAAAATTTTTCCACTTATTTCTATGATACTTATTTCTGTACCATCAAGTAATTCTTCCAGGTCTTGGGGCACTTGCACTAGGTTATTTCTTAGAATTTTAAAGATTTTATATATTTCTTTTCTAACAGTATTATTTACTGGGCTAACACCTTCATTGTCCACTGATATCTCAGATTGAATGGAATTTCTTGTAGAAGAATGTGTTTTTTTTTTTAATTTTTCATTACCTTTTTCCAATATTGACCGTCGCGTGAGTTTATATAGTTTTTAATTTTGAAAAGTATTTTTTTGTCACCAAAAGAAAATTCAAATGATTTTCTTTTATCCTCTGAGCTGTGGGAATGGGTCAAAATATCCTGGCGACAAAATATCCACGACAAAACATCCGCGACAAAATATCCGGTTGACAAAAAACCAAACGACAAAACATCCGGATGACAAAATAACTGCGACTAAACATCCAATGCAAAAATATCTGCGACTAAACATCCAAAATCAAAATATCTGCGACATAATATCTGAAGTCAAAATAACTGTATAATATGGGAGCGGGTCAGACCGTCAGACGACAAAACGTCAGATAATAGACACAAAAATTTTATTTTTTTAATATAACTATAACAAATCTTTATTTCAAACACTTTTATTATTACAACAAATTTAACTTTACAATTTTTTTTACAAACATTCTACAGTATATCATATAATTCAAGTGATCATATACAGTATATCATATAATTCAAGTTCGGGGGGAAATAGTTATTATGAAGTTTCTTTTGATTTTGAACAGTGAATTAATTCAAACGTGAGAAAAAAATTGATTTTTAATAAAACACTAACGGGTTATTTTTTAAAACAATGCGCGCCGTGGGGCCCGAAGGGCCCCCGCAGAGGCGCGCCATAAAATTTAGTTCCAATCAAAATCTAGTTCGAATATTTTAATATAAAATAGTTCGAATTAATTGTCGTGGATATTTTGTCGTTGGACGTTTTGCCGCGGTTGTTTTGTCGGAGATATTTAGTCGTCGGATTTTTTGTCGTCGGATTTTTGGTCGCCCGGATAATTTGTCGCGGATGTTTTGTCGCGGATATTTTGTCGCCTGGATGTTTCGTCGGTAACGCCTGAGCTGTACATTCCGTAGAAGTCCCTGAAATTTGTTGTATTTTCAGGGATCGATTCCAAATAAAACTGGCTTCGTACAAATTCTTGTAATTCAGTTAAATAATGATCGTTCAAATCACCCATAATACCCGGATTATTCATTTCTTGGAAACTAATAATATTTTTTATATGATTTGGTACATGTAAGTGTAGATTAATCTCTATTTCGCCCCAAAATCGATTTTTGTAATCTGCGTTTTCTTGTTCAGAACTGAAAATTTATGGTTGATGAACTAAACTTTAATCAATCGTATGAATTTAGTTAAATAAGTTATATTGTTTGTATATACCTTATAAAGTTCATATTTTAATTAAATTTGAACTTTTTTCTCTTTTTGTGTAAAGATTTTTATAAATTTTTTGTATACATATACAATAGTAAGACTGTTGTTGAGATTTTGCAGTGATAAGAAACTTTACGAAAAAAAATTAATTTGATGAGTTCGAAAAAACTGTTACTGTTAGGTGCTGACATCCCTTATGGAAAAAACCGGTGTAAACACCGAATTTTCAGTGTTAACACTGATTTTTCGGTGTAAACACTAGATTTTGAGTGTTAACACCGAAAGTTCGGTGTTGACACTCAACTGTTGGGTGTTGACACCCACAATTGGGAGTTTACACCCAATAGGTTCAGTGTTAACACCAAAGTTAAGTGTTGACACTCAACTGTTGGGTGTTGACACCCACAATTGGGAGTTTAAGCCCAATAGGTTCAGTGTTTACACCAAAGTTAAGCGTTGACACTCGACTGTTGGGTGTTGACACTCGCAATGGGAGTTTACACCCAATATGTTCAGCGTTAACACCGAAGTTAAGTGTTAACACTTAAGTTTTGGGTGTCAACACCCACACTATTGCGAGTTTATACATAAAAGGTTTAGTGCTAACACCAAAGTTAAGTTATAATAATTATGGGTATTACACCTAAAATAATTAGTGTTTACACCAAAGTTTAAAGTTAGTTGGAATGTTACACTCAAAATGGAATTTTGACGCTCAATCCGTTTTTAATAAAAAATTAATGAAGAATTCAATAGATGATATGCTTAATCACTAGGATCAAAAATAAATACCATAACTGGAAATTCTTTATTATTGTACAGATATATCGTGAGTTCGTCGTCTACTATAAAGTAAGTACAAAACGTCTGAGGCAGTAATTGAAATACAAAAAAATGAAATTAATTACTAAAAATTATTCCAGAATTCGAATAACTCATTAAATTTTTATCGTTAAACATTTAAGTTTTTTTTTTAAAGTAATTTGTTCAAAATTCATTTTTTTATTTAGAAAATTACGTCCGAACGGAAATAATGAAAAAACCCTTGTAAAAAATACATGAACCTTTAAGTTAAGAACTAAAAGTATAGATTCGGCCAAAGGAGCGGTAAAAATGATTATTTTAGAAAAAAATAGTAACAGACAAAAAAATGAAAATATTTGAAATTTTTTGAAACCAATCATTAGTAATGCAATTATGACAAAAATAATAATAATTTTTTAACATGCTTTTATTTAAAAAGTACTATATTTTGACGTACTTATTAAAAATTCACATCCAAAGAATAAGACCCGATTGCTCGGAGAAGACCCCCAGGTACCCCCGGCATCGGTAACCTGGATGGCCAAGACTGCACATTAACGTATCGATATTCAAACTTATACCGTCTATAAAATTTTAGACCTCTAAGTCTCGTAGGCTCAAAACTATAGTGCTATTGGCAGATTAGGACATACGACGTTGATGACGCGATCAAAACTTTGTGAATTAAAGGAAATCATGAGAATAAATATAATTAATAATAAAAAGTTCAAATCAATTTATCAAAAAAGAAATAAGGTGGTTTAATTATTTTAATCTCTGCCAAAAAAAAATAAAAAAATGAATTTTTATGAAAAACACCCGAATTTTGGGTGTTAACACTGAAATTTTTATTTTAATAATTGTTAATATAGTTTTTATAAACAAGTTAAAAGTAATGTTTTTTAATCATATGCAAACTAAATAATCAAAAAAAGTTTGTTTCAATGTTTATATATTATTTTAAACATAGTATTTTCAATCAAGAGCGTGGCTAAGTGGATAAAGTGGTCGGTAAATTTTCGTCAACTTGAAAATCGATGGTTCGAATCCCCATGAGGCTAATTTTTTTTTTTTCGGTTTAGTGTAACACTCCATTGGGTGTAACACCGCATTGGGTGTGCGAAATCACACCCAATGCGGTGTAGAAGTTCGGTGTTATTTTCAGTGTTATTTTTCGGTGTTTACACCGATTTTTTCCATAAGGGATCTACGGGTATATTTATGATCTCGAATTTTTAAATAAAAAAAGTATAAGACTTTTTCATAGCAGACTACATCTAGCAGAACATAGAATAACCAAAACGATATAAGTCAGTTTTATTTAATTTCATGAACTTTTTAATTTTTCATATTTGTTATTTTCCAATCTTATCATGATTTTCTGTGATTTTGACAACTTCATTGAAAAAAGATCTATGCTCTTTTCACTTTACAGTTGATTGAAGGTCTTCGCCAACCCCGAGCATTTGACCAAAAATGTAGAAAAATACGCAGAAAATTTTATTGATTTATCAAACGATGATTCGTCAAGTTTATCGGATTTTTTCGGCTATCTAGAACTTTGTGATTATGATTGTACACAATCTCATCACAAAAACATGAATAAATTTACTACAGTTTTTACAACTCAGGGTAACCAAAGCTTTCGAAAATCTTCTATTTGTTGGACTTTAGCCAACAATTTACCCTTGAGCAGTGATAGGCTGGTTCGTGTGCGTGAAAACGAAGCCATACCAAGAAATCAGATTTCTCGACCTGTTATAAAAGATCCTCAAGTTGCAAAAATAATATTTATTGGTGATTACGTCCTGTTCGAGAACGAGCTAACTAAAAAATGTTCCGTTGGATTGGTTTTAGAATTTTCCTATTTCAAACAAGTTAACTGGAAGGACATTGAATATTCATTAGATTATGCTTACGTGGAAAATAATACAAAAGAGATAGGGGTGTTGTGTACTTGGTTTACAGTTGAAAAAAATAAATCTTTAAAAAAAATATATAAATTTGCCCCAGGTTTCATCGCTATTGACAAGTATAAAATAACTTTGCCAAAACCTGATTTTGATGGCAAAAAAAATTGGTTTGTAAACAATATAACTTATCAAAAAATAAAAAGTTATTTGTAAATTTATTATAATTTATGCAAATAAACTTTTAAATATAATACTATTACATTCATTATTGACTCTCAAAATGATTTTTTTAACCAATTAAAATTTTTAATAATTAAATACTGTTGTTAGCAGTGGAATTTAATTTTTTGATTTTTTAACTTTTATCTTTATTATTATTTGATTTTGAGAAGGAAAACTATTTTTGAAATGAAAATAAGTGAATTAAAAATTTGTTATTTCCCTATAAAATAATTATCGATGAAATATTAAATAAATAATCAAAACATTGTTTTAAATAAGTAAAAAAATTTTTTGTGTCACTGAGTTAGTCTTTAAATTTGAATTGCTACCTCTAATTATCAATTTAGGTATTAATACAAGTTTTTAACCGTAAGGAAATGCAAGAAAAAATATTAAGTCCTTACTCAAATAACATTAAAACTTGGAGAATCTCAATAGGACCTTAAAAGGACTCAAAGAGGACAAAGAGGACCAAGAAGACCTAAAGAGGACCATGAGGACCCAGAAGACCAAGAGAGGACCTAAACAGGACCAAGAGGACCAAGAGGACCGGGAGGAGTTTTTGAGGATTTTTAGGGAGGATTAAGTGATTACCCCCTCGACAAATGTAAATGTTATTTAATATGCAGATTCTATTATTGTATTTTACTTTGGATTGTGCACTTTAAAAATTAGTCCTACACATGGAAATTGTATCTTTGATATATAGACGCAAATTTTGCAACGCATATGCAATAACAGGCAAATAATTAATTTTGCTAATCATTAAGAAATTATGTTATTTCCTTTAATTTATTCATAAATTGTAATGCTTTCAAAAATATTATTATGTATGAAATTTAAGATGTTGATTTACAAATGAAATTTTAGTCAACTCCAAGAGTTAACCGTTACAATAGAATATCCCGTACAAAAGCCGGTATGCATATTGATCAATCAGTCGATGAATTTCAAACTCCGACCCTTAATTCACGATTTCCAATACGTCTTTCCATCGATACATCAAATATCTCGTTGTATTTTCTCCAACTTTTCTAAAAGACTCGACGCATTAAAAAAATTAATTGGCCTGCAATCATTATTACTCAATCCGAAGAGAATAAAAAAGAGGCTCATCCGGTATTACTTTAGGAAAAAAAGGTCTTTTGCACCTGCAATAATAACCCACCAATTAATCTTAAACGCTCTGATATTTCTCTCTCGGTGCGCAACACGTGCGTAACGGGACATTCCATGATTCTTCTTCTTCTTGCTTTTTCTTTTCTGCAGCTCTCTCCGGAACTCCGAGGAGCGACCTTCGCTTGATACAATTCACTTGCTATCCGCTTAAGCAGATTTGAAATTTAAATTTTCGTAAAATGATCTTGATAAGTCTTTTTTGGGAGCTATTTTACTTCGTTAAATTCTTTACAAGAGAAAATCTTCAAAGTAATAAAAGACGCACATTTTTCAGAGTACGCCTCGTTTCATTAGCCTTAGCAAGAAAAAATCACTAAAACTCATCAAGATCACGGTATCCGTAATTAAACCACTCCGCAAGTTAAAAAAATATTCAACTCTATTAGTATTTTTCGTCAAAGAATCTCGTCCCTGGTAACCACAAAAACAGGTTCGTAACGGTAGTCGACTCGAGGAGCCTACCCGGTGGCTTACATAATTTTCAATCGATCGAAGAAAAAAAAAAAAGAGTCATAATCTCTCCTCATGCGTGCAAACCAGCACGACGAAGTACGCAATTACATTTGAAAGATTTCCACGAGAACAAAAAACCTTTCCAAATGATAACCCTGCAAACCCAAATAGTACGGGCGTAGGCGGACACCCTCGAGCGGTCATATCGAGCGCGCATATGCGCGCCTGCCCGTGAAACGACAATTAGCCGGCCGGGTGTATGTCTCTGCGGGGTTTGTAAATCAGGCCCGTGGCACGCTTTAGATTAGAGCCTTTTTTCTTCTTCCAGCATTGTTAACGCTTAAAATTAAAAGTAAAATCGGAGTACGCGGATGCGACCAGGATGTTTGTTTTGACGACGGATATTGTGCAGCGCGATTAAATTGACAGTTTTCACCGAATGCGGTGCTGGCGAAATTGAACGATGCGAGTAATTCCAGGTATACCGAGGGATCGATCGATTGCCAAAGTGAAATTGGTTTTGTTTCTGACGGACGGGGACGTTTCAAAATTTATGCTGTGATAGGAACCAAACTGTGGTTTTGTTGTTGATTTGCAAAAGACATTGTGAAGATATGTGAAACTGTTTGCCCGTATGTATTGCTAGTTTGTATTTCTTCATTCGGTCAAAATCTTGAAGTTTTTTTTTATATATGCATATTCAAGTATGTATATATGACTATGGTAAAGAATGTTTTATGTTGATTATATTTTTAATTATACGTTACCTGAGTGGCACTTAAATAATACCCAACGGTAGATAAAATTAAGAACTGAAATTCATTTGAAACTCTAGAGACGAACATTTGGAATAGTCTACCGGAATCTAGATCCAACTCCAGTCAATTGAATTTATCTGATATATCATAGAAAGGATTAATTACATCCACAGTATGAGACTATGTATATTAATTCTTGTATTTTTGATTTACTATTTTAGACTTATCCAAAGATGACATTGTATAATGAGTCAATCGTCACAAAAAAAAAAAAACATTTTAACGAATCTTCACCAAAATTGTAAACAACTCCATCTACAAAGTCTCGAGTTTCGCATTTGAATTTTCATCAGCTTAAGTGCGGAAGAGTCAAAATGACACATAGAGGAGCATCCCTCTGGTTCGGCGAGGTGGAGGAACATTCCTTTCTCACCTGTCGCTCTCGGGAGAGCCCGAAACAGCTACTCGACACAGAAAGCTCGAGCTGCGGCTTGCCGATGTAGCGGGACTCGCATTTACATAATGCCGACGCCGCCTTCCTCGCCGCGTACGTATCGAGGGGGGAAATATGGACGACCTTGCCTTTACAACATCGGCGTTTTGGACAACGGGAATTTTACGTTTTGCGCTAAGTGCTTTTAACTGGGTTGGGTCGGACTCGTTGTTTTTTTTTTTTTTTTTTTTTTTCGTACCCCGAGGTTACCCTGAGAAAGGGGCTTTCGAGGCTATCCAGACTTTCATCGATTTTATACTATTGCGGGGAGGCGAAAAAGGTGGGATTTTGTGGTTTGAAAATAGTGCGAGAACAAGGTGAATTATAACTGTAAAGCACAAAAAAAATTTGTGATTTGTAATTATCATCAAATCGACGTGTTAAGAACCGGTTACGACTTGGTTCAAGTAACATTACTAGTGTATTCGTATTTTATTTATAATGATTATTGAATTTTTAAAATTTTATATTTTATATTATCAAGATGTCTTGATTTCAATTTCCTACCCTTAAGTCTAGTGGTTACGTACATAGTCCTGTTAGGTAGAACTATCACGGGACTATCAGGACTAAAAAAAAATATTAATCACTTAAATTGTAAATCATCAAAATTATCTCAACCTGCTGAAAAATATATAAAGGATCTATTTTTAATTTTTCGATTTCCTAAAAAATATTATATCAAGCTCTCGTTGTCTTGTCCAATTTAAAATGGCTAGCTCTTCTGAGCGCGCTTCAAGCGCGCATAGGAAAAAACAGTAAGAGTAATCTCAAAATGTACTTTTCGAATATTTTAAAAACTTCTTCACCAATCAGCTCACGAATGAAAATCTTACACTTACGCAAGATGGCGATAGCTCTCTTTTATAAAGGGATCTGGCTAGTACTAATGTGAATATTCAGGACTAAGTGGTTAACCCCTCGCCTAAATTAATTAAAAATAAATTTTTTCAATATTTACAATTATTTACTAACAATAGCTAACTTTTTTTGTCTCAATACGACTTTTTCTTGTAAACTTAAAATGTCATCTTCACATAGGTACATTTAATACTATATAAAATGTATTGTACATCATTAAACGAGGTATTAAATGTAACTGATTTACTATTATTTGGTTTTTTGTCTTTTGAAAAAATTGTGTATCTAAATGGCCCCCTCCTCTACTCTACTTAAAATCGGCACTTGTACTTGCTTAAAATATTCCAAAGAGCCTGAATTAATTTTTTAATGAAAATTAAAAAAAGGAGGGCATTTTAGGTACTCTTTGAGTATAATCATCATAACTGCGAGAAACATACTTGGTAGTAAATTAGGAAAAAGAAATCTATTCATATAATATACCAGGATAGGGACCATTTTAGGTACTTTAGTATAACCTTGTAATTTTTGGTACAAAAAGAAGACTGGTGTGAGTATTGGTGACACGATGCATTTGATGAAAACATTCTTTTAGCTTCGAACTTTAAAAACCTGACGTTGGTGTGGTCTTACTTAATCCCTTGATCACATGAGCTCATCCTGAAAAATTTCCGGTTCACGGCAGCTTTCTACTGTTCGTTGCGAGCGTCATAGGAAGATAATTTACATACTAAAAGGTCCACGACCCTAATCCAGTTCGATCGAGGGCTGTCAAAAATCTTTACAGGAGTAAAATCTCGGTAAAGCCAATTTAGCCTAGTTTTACGAAAATATGTTTGAGGATTTCACATTTAAACTCGTTCATCTGAGTAATTCGAACAAAGGAGATTGTTTTTACTGTAACTTTCTCCAATGACGCACGTGCCAAAATACGGCTACGTAAATCCACCTGATTCATACGAATGGTTTCTGTTTTTATTTATCGTAGAATTTACATTGAAGATTTTTTAAAAATTGTTATTGTGAATATATTAATATAATTTTGAATTGATATATTAATTAAAAAAAATTTTTATTTTTGTTATCGAACAATTCAATCACAAAAGTCAAAACTATGTAATTACTTTCAACTACTATTAAACTAATTTTTTTATAATATAGTTTTCTATTTAAAATTTATTTTTCATTAAGAGAGAAAAATGTGTGTTTTAGATATTCAAAACACTTTTAATTTGAACACATGTGTAGGAGTTTTTTTTTTAATTCGTTAAACTATTCAAACTTCCCGCCATGCTGGTCATCGAACCTCCTCCTACTGGACAATCAAGAATTTCAAGATAAATCAAACTTGAAAATCTCAGGTAACTGTATGTAAAACCATAATTCAGGACACAAGCTGACGTAAAAAATAATTTTCTTAATCACCCTGCCAATAAACTCAAGAATCTCGACAAAAAAGCTGCGCTTCCGTGAAAAGTCATAATCGAAAAAAGGGAAGAAAAATTAAGCGCGAGCGCGAGCGAGAAGTTTTCCGCTGCGGAGAATGCGGATAAGCAGAGATTAGCTGGATGAAAAATCGACAGAAACAGCATCCACGGGAGGAGACACGACCTGCATCGGAATGCAGTACGAGATTTTACTCTTATTGGGCTGGCTCCTCCTCGAAGGCCGCAACGGTAAATGCCCGCCCGGTTATTCATAGGACTCCGCTCGGCTTCCTTCTTTGTCGCAGCCATCGATCCAACGTGCGTACTAAATTAATCATCCTTGTTTTTTTTTTTTTTTTTAAGGATGCGAACGGTTGATTGGATTTTTAATATTTTCAAGTGGACGTCAATTTTGCTGTCACTCGATGGTGGATGGAAAATTACGAGCGAATTTAAACAGTTAGAAACATCTCGACCAAGAAATGCTTTTTTTTTTTTATACGTGCGAGGGATTTTAAAATTTTATGCGGACTCATCAGCGCTGGAACTATGTCACTCGGGCGATAAAAATTTTATTTTGTTGTTTACTCAGGAATACTTGAATCTAAGATTGCACTTTTCTGAAATATAAATTTTAATCCTCGAGGCTGGATTATTTTACAGCGTTGGTATCGACAAAACCAGATGACCACAAAAAGCCGGCAGCCTACAAACCCCGAAACAATACCTCGAGGATGAAAAAAAAAGCGAAAGTAGGATCCGGGAACTCTCGGGAGATGGGAATTAGAATATATATACAGCAGATCCCTGGAGGACTTTCGTTCTCCTGGCATCATGCGTCATTGCCGCGCTGCTTCCGGCTGTTTTACTTTCGCGTTTATTGTTTCTTCATAGAGGGCCTGACCGAGTGACGCGAAGAAATTTTAAATTCTTTTGAAGAAAATGGATTTTTTTTTTTTAGTCCAAATTGGATTGTAGGTTTCCGTCGATTAATGTGAATCGAAATAATTGTTTCGGAATTATTTTCTTCACTCGATACATTGTTGACTTTGAAAAAGAAAATAGTATGATTATTTCGAGGAAAATCCGAGAAGTTTTCCTCAATTAAGGTAGTCGAAATTATTAGTTGCAAGGAAGTGGAATTTTTTATTTCACTTCGTACGTAGATGAAGCTAATTGAACATCGAAGAAGAATATTAAAAGATTATTTTGAACTCTCTGCAATTCTTTCGAAAAAATCATGTTGGACGGACGATCGTTTGTTCGATATTAGTAGGAACTCAAATATAGTTAAAAGTTAAATTAGTTTGTGGGCAGCTTATTGTTAAAAAGAAGTTTTAGAAATTTAGTTTTGGAGAAAGAATAGTGAAAAAGTTATGCTGATTAAATTTAATTTAAAAACGTCATAAACTATTTTCAAATCTTATATATTTCTATAGATTTGAAAAATTAATTGCATAATTAATTTTGATGACATCAAATACTTTTGGCTTCTTTTATTTAAAGTTCACTTTTAAAATTTTTTAAAAATACTGAGAATTTCTCAGTTTTTATGTATGGCTTTTTTTCAATATTACGGAAAATAATTTTATTCCTCTCGAACGTAAAAAAGTCAAAGAGAAATAAAAAGAAACGAATATAAATTGTTTTCAAACATAAGAAGAGCTGAAAATCTGAAAAATGCATGATTTTGAAGATATTTAATCATAAGGCAAGAGTATCTATTTAAAAAAAAAAAAAAAAAACTTCAACAATTTTTCACGTGTAAAAAAGCAACAAAGTTTAAAAAACTCTAAAAAGCATGATTTGCAAAATATTCAATGATAAAGCAGTATTGAAGTATAATCATCCTCTTTTTTTCAACACTGGACTTCATTTAAGTTTACTTTTGTTGCAAATCGTTAGAATTACTTTATTTCATGCACGTACCTCGATAAAATTCTAAGCAAATCCAAACACGCTTCGAATTGCAATGATAGTAGACCTTAGGTGTCAACAGAAGATTTTTGAAGGTGTTGGTAAAAGACGCGTCTTATAAATAACTATTTTTTAAACGCAAGAATCAGTCTCGATGCGCGCTCGCGAATAGCGACAAATAAAAAGTTTTAACTATCGGGGAAAAAAAATTTTTAATTACCACACCGACAATGAGCATTTAAAAATTTATATTGACTTTAATTGCTTCACAGTAATCGGAAAATAATAAAAAAAAGTTTTTCTCTACCATTTTCATTGTATATAAACACGGGTCAAGCACAGATGACTTTTTTTTCAACATGATTCGATTGCTTCTTCTACTGGTGTGTCTGAAGTTTAATCAAAGTGCAAATGTCCAGGATCGAACTTATCGTGACCTATACGGTTTCAAAGATTCAAGACTGTCTATGTTGGAAAGTGTTGCAAGACTAAGTGCGGGTGGATTAGCATTTATGCGTGATGGAGATAAGCTGTTGGCGAAGGAACTTCCGGATATCACACCGAGGATCGACCAGGAATTTGATTTCATTGTTGTTGGAGCTGGTAGTGCAGGAGCAACGATTGCATCTAGGTTGAGCGAGGTGGAAGACTTTACCGTTCTTTTGATTGAAGCTGGGCGCAATGAGAATTTGGCCATGGACGTACCGCTTGCCGTTCACTATCTTCAGCAAATGGACCAGATAAATTGGAAATATCAGACCGAATCTTCTGATACTTACTGTTTGGGTATGGTGGATCGCAAGTGCAACTGGCCCAGAGGTAAGGTCATGGGAGGTAGCAGCGTTCTGAACTACATGATAGCAACCAGAGGTAATCCAAAAGACTACGACGGTTGGGCTGCCATGGGTAATGACGGGTGGTCGTACAAAGAAGTGCTGAAGTATTTCAAGAAACTTGAGACTATGGGAATCAAAGAACTCAGAAAGAACAAAGAAATGCACAACGATGATGGTCCACTTCATTTGAATTATGCATCTTATTTCACTCCCTTAGCAGATGCTTTTCTTAAAGCAGGTTTGGAGTTAGGATATCCTCTGATAGACTATAATTCAAATCAAAGCGTTGGGTTTTCGTATATTCAAGCTACTTTAAAAGATGGAACGAGGATGAGCTCAAACAGAGCTTATTTGTATCCTGTAAACAAGAGAAAAAATTTATTTGTGACCAAATGGAGTCATGTGAATAAAGTGTTGATAGATCCTGATACTAAAAAAGCATTTGGAGTAGAGTTTACCAAAAGAAATTCCAGCATCCATGTTAGAGCTAAAAAAGAAGTTATACTTTCTGCTGGTGCAATCGGTTCAGCGAAAATTTTGATGCTTTCCGGTATTGGTCCAGCGAAACACTTGAAAGAGATGGAAATACCGGTGGTACAGGACCTACCAGTTGGAGAAAATCTGATGGATCATATAGCGTATGGAGGGCTGGTTTTTTTGGTCAATCAACCAGTTAGTTTTAGGTTAGAAGAACTAATTGACCCGTCTAAATATTATTTGAGTGATTTTTTGATGAAAAGATCTGGTCCCATAACTTCTGTAGGAGGTTGCGAAGCTCTAGCGTTTATTGATGTTGATAAACCGTACGAGCTTGATGTATACCCAAACGTAGAGTTACTTTTCTTGGGTACAACCATGCTTGGTGATCCTATTGTTCGTTACAATTTTGGCATATCTGATGAGTATTGGGATGAAATGTTTTCCAAAATTAATGGAAACCATTCGTGGACAATTTTTCCAATGTTGATGCGGCCCAATAGCAAAGGTAAGATCCTTCTACGAAGTAAGGATCCAATGGCTAAACCTAAAATTTTTGCCAACTATTTGAACGATACCGAGGACGTTAGGATTATGGTTGAAGGAATTAGAGCCGCGATAAAACTGAGTAAGACTAAGGCAATGCAACGTTTTGAATCTACATTATACGATGCTCACGTTTATGGCTGTGAAAATTATAAATACGACTCTGACGAATACTGGGAGTGTGCAATTAGAACCTTTACTTTGACTATTTATCATCACGCGGGTACTTGTAAAATGGCACCAGATAATGATCCAAGTGGTGTTGTTAACCCTAAATTACAAGTAAGTTTGGAATTTTTCCTTTTAAGTTTATCACCTCGTGATCAAGCTGTTTATTGTTTTAATTATATTTTTTGATGTTAAATTTTATAATTCAAAAAAGAAGATTGATTTAAGCATCATTCGAATATTTATACCGAATTTTTTGTATTAAAAAAAAAAAAAAAAAAAACTACATGATGTTTTTAATTTACAATTTTTTAATTTTTTGTTTTTTCAAGTAATAAAGTTGATAATTTTTCACAGGTTAAAGGAGTAAAGGGATTAAGAGTAGCCGATGCTTCCATTATGCCGCAAATTATGACAGGCCATACAAACGTTCCAGTCATAATGATCGGAGAAAAACTTGCCGACATGGTCAAAGAACAGTGGGGCTACGAAACTGAAAATTCTATTGACACAAGCAAACTGGATCTATTGAAATTAAATAAAAACAAGTCTGTTCTATAGATTAAATAAAAAACAAAATTTTAATACTTGATAAGTTTCACATTTCAAATATTTTCATACAATAGCATGTATAAAAATTAACCTTTTTTTTAAATTCATGTATACATTTTTCGTTTTTTTTTTTTTTAAATTTAAAAATGATTCATTCACACATTACGAAATTTAATGATGATATCTCTAGAATGATTTGCTTTGGTTTCTAAGAAAACGTTCATGAAAAAGTTTTACCTAATTTTTAACTAAGTTTTTCTCAAAAACATTTGGTTTCTGCTTCTTAAATGCCTGCAACATAAAATTACTTTAATCATTCCAATTTATAATACTAATAAAAAACTACTGATGAAAAAACTGACCTCTGCGGCTAATTTTTTCAAATGCCTAGCTATTACATCTCCGGTTGATTGAACCATCTTTGAAAAAAATCCATTTTCTTGCTGAAAAAGGATATGAGGATGGTCAAATTCGATAACTTTACCCTGGTCCATCACGAGTATTCGATCACTATCCACAACAGTATTTAGTCTATGTGCTATCGTCAGCACTGTACAGTCTTTCAATTTCCGTCTAATAGTCTTTTGTATCAGAGAATCGGTAACATCATCTACATTTGCTGTTGCTTCGTCCAATATAAAGATTTTATTTTTCTTCAAAATTGCACGAGCCAAGCATAACAGCTGCCGTTGACCAGTACTTAGATTATTGCGATCCAATTGTTGGTCTAACGAGTTAAAAATTTTCTCTAATTCAACATGTCGTAAGATTTTCCATAGTGAAGCGTCATCAAACTTTTTAAAAGGATCAAGGTTTTCTCTTAGAGAGATGGAAAATAGAATAGGACTTTGTGGAAGTACAGAAATTTTCTGGCGCAGATCATGGAGATCTATATTTTTGGTCTCAACTCCATCGATTTGTAAAGTACCACTTATATGTGTCAGTCTCAGAAGAGCAGATATTAAAGAAGACTTTCCAGCTCCAGTACGTCCAACGATTCCTACCTGAGAGTTAAGTACTCTATAAGCTCATCAAATATTTAATTATCTTAAACAGTAACTTACCTTTATTCCAGGCTCTATACTGATACAAATATTTTTCAAAACTGGTTGATCCGTTCCAGGGTAAGTCAAATCTAAGTTGTCAAATTTGATTCTTCCCTCAGATGGCCAGTTCGCTAATGTCTTCAGACCGATTGACGTCTCTTTTTCTAATTGGGTGTATTGCAAAGTTCTTTGTACGGTAATCATGTGCATTGATACTTCTGATAGAAGGGTTAAGCCATATTGTATCACACCAACCATAAATAAGACTTGTGTTATGATCAAACCCGCATTCGCTCCAGACAGTTCATTGTCGTCAAATGCCAGAAATATGTAAGGTATGGCACTTACAAACCTGACGTAAATCAAATTTGCCCAAAGACCATAGGCTAGCAAGCCAATGTCTTTGATGTAAAAAGCTGCCGTGTGATTGTTTTGGTGAAAATCGAACTGCTGACACACCATCGATTGAGCTTTAAAGGAACGGATAGTCGCAATTCCCGCAAACGACGACTTGACGTGTGAAAAAATTGGACTTTTGGCTATAATTTTAAAAAATAATGATGATAATGAGCATAATGTGAAATTAAAAAAAGTCAGTTGATAATCAAAAATTTAGTACCTTTGCTTTCCAATTTTTTAAGAGCTCTAATGGTCTTTAAAGTAAACAGCCTTAACTTCATGGTAAGATATATCATAAAGAAAAACAAGATACCTGTTTTCCATTCGATTAATACGCTTTGGATAATGAGTCCAATCACATGAAGTAGAGTTTCCAAGGCGTGAAATATTGTTTCTGGTAAAACTTCGTCTACTTGTCCCATGTCACTGGTAAATCTATTTAGAATTCTTCCTTGATTGCATATTAGCGATTAATAAGTGTCTAATGTAAGTTATACATGATAAATTGAGATATTTACCTGAATCATTAAAATGAAAAAAGCACAAGAAGGTCTCCACAAGACTATTGACCATTTTGTCATGTATAGTTTTGTTTGCATTTATACAAATTTGATACAATAATACTGCTCTAATTATCGATGTAAAAATAATACCTACAACAAAGCCTCCAAATACCGTGAGACCAATTTGTAAATCAATATATTCTGAAGATGCATTATTTTGTAAACCTCTGAGGTAAGTTTCTTCAGATGTTACCCTGCAATCAATTATTTTTTTCATTTTTCAATAGTACGTTATGATAATAGTTGAAAAAATAGTTTACCAGTACGCTAGCCAATAATCACAGCCATTGCATAATCCCTGAGCCAATGCAAAAATAGCAGTAGCAATTAAAATCACGTAGCGGGGACTACCAAATCTCAAATAAATCCAGCATAAATGCATTGGAATCTTTTTGTTGTGTGTTGGTTTCAACTCTCTTTCAGTATTTTTTGGAATAATAGTTTCTCCCAAATTTGTTTTATTATTTAATAAAGCTTCAGTCTCGTCATTTATCTCATCTTTCCTTGAAGAAAAATTTATTTCACTAAAATAATTAGCTTCCTCGTTTTCCAAGGTTGTGTCAACTTTATCATGAGATATTAAATACTGATAAACTGCATTTTCTTTAAGGATCTCATAAGACCCTTTAAACTTTACCCGACCCTATAAATAGTTTATTGATTCTTTAAAAAAGATCTAAATCTTTCTAATAAATGTAAATAAATTCGCAAACCTGATCTATTAGAATAACTTCATCAGCTGATTTCATACATTGCACTTTATGAGTGACAAAAATAACAGTTTTACCTTTCAGAAAATCTTTTAAGCAACTTTCCAGTATATGATTTGATATCCTTAAGTCCACAGCTGAAAACGGATCATCCAACAGGTATATGTCAGTATCACGGTAAACTGCTCTATCATCACAAAAGAAATTTTTCTAAAATTATTTTACACTAATTTGAAAAATCTTTTATCAACTTGAAATCACCTAGCTAAATTTATTCTAGAACACTGTCCACCACTCAGCGTTGTTCCATTTTCTCCAACAATAGTCTTGTCACCGTTCGGTAGTTGTAAAAAATCTTCCATCAGAGCGCAAGCTTGGACAACTCTGGTGTACCTTTCTTTACTGTACTGTGCACCGAAAAGAATATTATTTTTTATCGAATCCGGAAGAAGCCACGGATCTTGAGTGCAGTAAGAAATGTCTCCAATCATAGATATTCGACCTTTTAAAGGAGCTATCTCCGCAACTAGTGATTTTAAAAAGGAACTCTGAAAGTTTTTTTTTTCAATATCAATGAATTTTAATGATGTTAGATATGACAATGCCTCACTTTTCCTGACCCAACCAATCCAGTAACTGCGTATAACTTTCCAATAATAAGTGACAGATTGACATCTGTCAAGCAAGGCACGTTGGGGTTTCCCGTCCAAGAAGCCGATAAGTTTTCGACTTTTATTATTAAATTTTTCTCTTGATTCAAACTACCAAACGTAATCTCATTTCTGAACTCTTCCATTTCTAGAAACTCCTGTAAACCGTCAAATTTAATACCTTATCAGTGACTGAATCATAATAGATGAAGAACCATACCTGGATCCTTCTGATCGAAGCAATGGCCTGTGAGCCTAAGGTGACTTCTCGAAAAAATAGAAAATTTATACTAAAATGCAGGAATCCAAGAAGCTGAACGTAAGTGTAAATGGCAGCTGCTGACATCTCGTTACCCTGAATCACATACACGAGTATAGCAACAAATAAAGATAAACGTTGTGCATATGCGAATAAAGATGACAGAAGTCCTTTGATGTAAAAAATAGATGCGATTGCATCGATCTCATGCCTGCAGAATTAAAATTAATTAACCACCTTTTTTTCATAAATTTTTTGAATTGTATAAAATAAATTTACTAACTTCCTGGCTTTGCTAATGATTTTTTCAAAAGGCTTTTCCCACCCATACATCTTAATAACGTTTATTCCATTGATTATCTCTCCTATGAGCGTCACTCTTCTTTCAGTCCTGCCACCAACTTTTCTGCGTAACTTCTCCATGATCCTTGCACAAAATACTATGAAAAACAAATTTTTCTCCCTACTTATCTGTAATAAATGTATTCTTGACCTGTTACCAAGGTTTAATAGTAACGTTTAAATTTTAATAAGTAAAAATTGATAAAAATAGTAGTTTTACACGGAGAGAAAAAAAACAGAAATTTACTGTGTAAGCTAACACGAAAAAATCGTGTGTTAACCTTACGCAGAAAAAATCCTAAGCGCTACTGTAGCCGAACCAATCAGGCAATCAGGTGTGACCAAGAGTGATTTTGATTGGCTCTCTTACAGTAGCGCTTAGGATTTTTTCTGCGTAAGGTTCACACACGATTTTTTCGTGTTAGCTTACCACAGTAAATTTCTGTTTTTTTTCTGTCCGTGTAATATTACAAATTATTTAAAAAAAAAGATATTGTAAATTTGCAATGTATTTAATATGAGTGAAAACTTTAGACGAAAATTTAATCGTTAACTTTACTCCCTTGTTTCATAAAATTGTATTCTTAAGCATTTTTGAAGAAATTATTAGATTATTACTGTAATTACCTTGCATGGGCATTGACAAAAAAACTATGCTAAACACACCAGCTAAGGCAGCAATACCAATCTTGAGCCACATAATGTACCCAATCAATAATACTTGAAGCGGAATGCACCAGGTAAAATGCAAATACGCCAAGGCTTTTTCGAATTTGACCACATCGTTCGACAACAAGTTTATAACTTTTTCCCCGCTGATCTTGTTTAAGGACGTATGTGACAGCCGCATCATCTAAAATTAATTATTCATAAATAATTAAGAGCAGAAAAATAAGGTTTTTTTGTGTCGAACCTTTCTGAAAATAATTGATGAACACGCAATTTTGATATTCATGCCTAAATTTTGCATTCCTCTGAAGTGCGTCTTGTTTAGTATTGCGCTTAAAAGCATACATCCAACTAAAATAGAGGCATGCAAATAAGCGTCGGCTTTGTTGTTTGTTTTTCCAGTAAAGTATGAAATTAAACATCCAAGAGCCAGCGGACTCACAATTCTAAAAATATTAAAAAAAATCAAACTTTTGAAGTTTATTCAAATAATTATTCATAATTTACCTTGCTCCGAGCATTGACACTCCTATATGTATTGCATAAATTGAGAAAGACCATCCGAAATCTATTATTATGCATTTTAATAGACTTGGTTTTTTATTGTTTTTTCGAGCGTTGATGAGTTCGTTAGACCACAATCTTAAATATAAAAAAATAAATTTTTTTTTTGGTTTTAATAAATTAATGTAAAAAATAATAAATTTTACTTTTCTAATCGATTTCCAAGCTCTTCACTGCGGTTTTCTGGCAGCACGTCATAGAGATCTTTCGTTTCGATGTTGTGATTTTTTCCGTAAAAAAATAGAGGAACGAGCCAGCTAAAAAATTCAAAAAAATTGAACGTCCAATATAGATTATCTAATTTAAAAGGTGCGTCGAATAATCTCTGAGATAAAATTTCAAGCTCGCACTCGTCACACTCTCAATAAAAAAACAAAAAATTTTCAAAATCACTCACTAAAAGAACGTATCACTGAAAAATCCAGCCTCGAGCCTCGGATGACGCTTCTTCGAACTCGCGCACATTTTGATAATTTTCCGAAACCGCGAGTGATGGATATCGTTCGAACACTACTGCAAGAGTTTTAATTACAATCACGCTTATCCAGTTGCTACCCACGTGATCGGTATCGTCGTCAACGTAGAGACGCGCCTCGATAACTTCGCAGAAGAATAAGGCTGTTGCACTCGACGGATGCGCTCTACTCGGATCGTAGAGAATCACGCTTATCATTATCTCGAAAAAAATAAAATAAAATTTTTTTATGATTTTTGCTCGTTAGCCGGTTGATAAGTTTTTCAATTTTACCAAGATTGTTTGTTTGTCTGTGAAGGCCTATTTGATTTTTATAAGGCGATTGAATTGCAAATAAGATAAAGACGAGGTCGAGATTTTTTTTTTTTAATTTAATGGTAAGATTTTTACAGATAAAATTAGGTTTGGATAATGATTGGTTAAATTAATTTAATTCCTAAAAAAAAAAAATTTTTGATTTTTAGCAGCGTTTTTAAAAAATTTAATTAAAATAAAGTGACTAACTTACAATAACAATTTCTTTATGCAAGAAAAAATTTTTGAGCGAAAGTTTACCAAGCAATTGACATACTTTCATGTATAAATAACTTATTAGTGGTGAACGATCTAAACTTTGTCTGTAAAAACTATACTTTTTTATCCTTGAACTTATCGGCGTTTGTAAACAAACCAACTAAAAAAAAAATCATTTTCAATCAATAATTTGCGACTGATTTTTTTTAAGTGTAAAAAAAAAATCAAAAAATCCTTTACCGATGGCGAATAAGAACGCACGCACTTCAGCTTGGAGAATCCAGGCGCCAGCACCGTCCGGTCGAACCCGCGTTCTGGCGCGAACTTTCGAATTCCAGCCTCGACAGACGACAGGCGGCGGCTGCTGAGCTTAGTAAACACAAAAATGGATCGCGTAAGGTAAACGAAAATATCCAACAATGGATCCTGGTATTTTTCAAGAAGTGTCACGCTTCAACCTCCGGGTGGAAAATTTGCCGAAAATACCCAACGATGAGCCTCGAGAGAACCAAGAACCTATGCTCAATCCACTGCGCGATCGCTACATAAAAAAGGTTAGGTGACTCATATTTTCAACTTGTTCAATTTGGAACAATTCTTTCAAATAAATTTAAAAAAAAAATCAACTGTGAATTGAAAAAAAAAAAAATTAAAAAAAATTATTCATAGCATTATTTGAAAGTTTTTAATTTATGACTTTCGTGTAGAGCTTTTACTTCAACTAAGGAAAAATTAATTATTTTGAGAGCGTGTATTTTTGTAATTTTATTCTAAGTTTTACTTCGTTGCAACTTTTAATTTTATTTGCACCCCTTTAAATCATAAATCTTTCTCGCCACTAATGATAAGATTCCTAAGTTTTTTTTTTCTAATTAATTATTAAATCCAAAAAATTTAAATTGTTGTAGATCAGAGAGCGAGATGCAGTGGAGTATCTCGAGGAGGCGGTGGCGGCCCAACGCGCCCGGAGGGTCGGAAAGTGCCAGCATCAGTTGCGCGAGTGCCAGCTACCAACGCCGATTCACGTTTGCCTGGACCGGATGTGGAACTACGCCGCGAGCGCGCCCCTCCACGGACTTCTTCCAGTAAGCTCAAAGAATACAAATTTTTTTAATGATCAACTTGGAGTGATTTTAGTTTTTCCGAAAGAAAAATTTTTAAAAAGTGTTTTTATCAAATTTTTTTTTTCAAGTTTCCCCTTTCAGAACATATTTTTAATTTAGGGGGTGTATATTGCACGTTGTATATTTAGGTCAGAAAAAAGTTCTAGAATAATCGTAAAATACATGAAACCGTTGGGATATTGATTTTTACAAAACTATTGAACAAATCGATGATACATAAATAGCATTGATTGTTTCCACATTGTTTTACATACATATATATGAACTTTTTTTTTTTAATACTTAAAAAGAACTTGCATGCATTATTACGAAATTAAAATTTTTCGTAATTAATTTGCACCAATTAAAAAAACGCTACCCATATTTCAATTTCATTCGGGAAAGCGCTTGTTCAAAAAAAAAAAGGCCGCTTGCGATAATAATTAACTGAAAGGTTTGAACTACTTGAAAAAATTATTTTAAAACAATGTAGGTAACCTAGGACTAGAATTTCTAGCTCTCACAGTCATACAAATGATTGTACTTACATTAATACCGAAGTCGAAAAAAAGCTCTAGTCACCTTGTTTTTTGAAAACCAGTAGGAATGGGAGGACGCGATTCGCGAAGCCGTACCCCTGAAGCTGCGAAAACAATACGGGGATGTGGTCGAGAAGGAGATCAACGAGATCAAGCAGCGCTACCTGGAGCAGATGCGCCAGGTCAGCTTGCGAAGCGTGCTCTGCTGGATCAGCCAGGACGGCTCGGGCGACCACCTGGACGAGCTAAAGCTGGACTACAAGCTGCCCGGGAGAACCGACAACTACGACAAGTTTCTGAAAAACGGTGAGGCTTTGAAGAGCAGGTACTTTCTGTCGCACAGACTACTCAGGACCATCGTCACCAAGGCTTATTTTCGTCTGCCAAAAATCATCTGCGATCTCGGGAAGTACAGGGATCAGGGATACATGAACTTCAGGGAGTAAGTATTGCCTATAACTGATGTGCTCAATAGTCAAACTCTCTTTATTTCAAATGTTAAAGTGCATCTAATATTGTTCAAATGTTTGAGCGGTTGGTTATGAGAAACCAATGATAACTCTAATGATTTTTATAATTTCACCTTAAGAGAAAAAATTCAAATCTTTGTAAGGCAACGATGCTACTGTAAGCAAAAAATTTGAAATAGAGGCTCTTCATTTTATAATGCATTTTTTTTTATTCTTCTAATTTTAGTTACCCAAAAGTTACCATGAACTATATTAAATAGGAAATATCTTTTTTGTTAAAGTTAACCTTTTCACTGCAAACCCAAGTGTCTTAAAAAATTCGATACAGGTATAGATTACTAAAATTCAATAGATAGTAAACTATTACATTCACTTTCCTTAAAAAGCATATCGGAAAACTAAGGTTTCTAGTTTTATTTAGTAGGAATTTTTAGAATATTTGCCTGATTTTAATACTTTTTATTGATTAATAGCTGACAGAATAAGTTCGATTTTTTAAAACGTTTAATAAAACACGATAAGCGAAGTAGCTTGTTGAAGTATCAAACAAGGTTACAGTGATCGATATATTTACGTAAATTTTCACACATGAATATGCATATTCACACTAAAATCCTTAAAAATTTAAAAATTTCATAACGCTTGACATACTTAATTTTCATTCGAAGACTTACTATAATAAATCAACTAGAGCTTTATTGAGATATATTTCACAAAAATCTCTAAAAATTACATTTTTTCTAACTTTTTTTAAAACATTTTGCATACTTAATTTTGTCATGGTTCAGTTTGGTAGTTCGTAAATTTAAAAATCTTTTAATTTTTATATTAAAAAAATAAATAAAAAAGTAAGCTAGTTCCCACAAAAACACCAAAGTTGCACTGAAAAACCCTAGAAATGATACAATTATCAACTGTTCAGTAACTGTATCTTTAACTGTTTCATCAGATGTTGTCTGTGATGAGTGTATAGTTAGATTTTTTACGTTGTGAGTCTTTATTATACCAGCTTCATTTATATACCGTATGATAGTTTTAAACTTTTCAGCAAACGGCGATGCTTTTTCATAAGGAAAAGAGGTAAATTGTTGATGAAATGATGGACTCGCCAACTTCATTATCGAGTTTCTTTGAGCATCTACATTATTTCTTACATAATAATTAGCAGCATGTTCTGGTAAAACGCAAATGATTGACCTGGTCTTAATCAACCGGGTATTGCAATCTTCATTAGAATCTAGCTTGTTAGAACTCGACAGTAAATTCTTTACTTCTGTAATGTCTTGATCGCTGGAATTGTAAATTGAAAATATTTCCATTTTGGAATCAATAACGTCTTGAAAAGTTTTAAACTTCAGTTCATCAGTAACAACTCTCATATCCTCAAGAGTAGCAAAAAAAATGTTGCTGTAAACAATTGATAAAATACCCAGAATGAGGAAAATTATTTTTTCTGACAATCTTATTGGTGGTTTGGCTGACATCCCAATAAAAATTTGATATATGTACAAAATGCCCCAATTTTGGGATTGAAATTTGAGTAACTTTATAATACCGTAAAATAAAAATTATCGATGGAAAACTGACAATGTATAATAAAATTACCGAGGTAAAGTTGAATCTGGTTTTACTCAAAACCGGTACAACTATGACCATTTTACTTTCATGAATCGAATAACCAGCTATCAGTTTTTTTCCATGCAAGTGAGAACTTACAAAAAAAAGAATAGGTATGATGTTTATCTTATTTTCTTCCAAACCTAAAAACATTTTTTTGTACAATTCAGTTTTTTTATTACTTTTCTCCAAGATAAATCGTGGTTTGAAATTTAATCTGTCCAAAATAATATCCACGTATGTGTAAGTCTTTCCATGTACTTTGATAACTTTCCCTTCCTTTAATTCAATCTCAATCCAAGGTTCGTAATTGTATACAGGCATTATTAAAGGATACTGTTTCACATCTTTGATTTTATCTGGAAACAATTCCGAAGTACTTTGTAAATTATTCTATGCATAAAGTTTTGTGAATGGATTGAAGTTGATAAGAAACGATTCTTTAGAGCTTTTAAATATTAGTACAGTAAAATCCAAAAATTTTCTTGTCCAAGCATATTGTAAAAGATTTGTAATTTCAACCATTTTAATTTCGTTCCAAAATATCATTAAACACTTGTTTTGTTAAAAGTAAAGACTTCACCATTTCCTTGTCCAAAGATAATGTATATCGTTGATTTTCGAGGATTTTTTAGTATTGGCAAGTTTAAGGACTGATTATTTTTTGTTATTTTTACAGTACTCAAATTAATTGTTAGCATCGGAGTAAGTTTATTCATCTTCTTAATAAACAAGTTTTCTTGTTTGCTTGGTACTAAAGAATAGTCTTTAAATATTGTCAATTGATATAGTTTTAGGTCATTTATAAGATTAATATACTGTATAATTTCATCGGCAACAATATTTTTAATTAAATAAATTGATATTAAACACAAATAAAATTTCATGGTTTTTTTTTTGCCCAGTTTTTTCTTCATAGCAGTTCGTTTCTGTTGACTCGGGAGTCTATACAATAAACAATTATGTTTTACGATTTTAATCCATATAGTCAAAAATTCGAACTTTTTTTTTCAACAAAATTTCTTATAGATTTTTTGAAAAACTGGCATTAAGGTTATAGAAGGTTGTAGGAATGAATCTTTCGTCGTCATTGTCATTAAAATTATTAGTATATTGATTGTGCAGATTTTATCATTTAGTGACAGACTTTGTTGTTTCGAATAATTAGTTTAGTTAGTAAAGTTTAAAGTTTAGTTTACAGATAATGTTTCTAAACAAACATATTAATGTTTAATGTTTTCAATCAGCACCCTCAAAAAAAAAAATTCGGTTTCAGAACAGAAGAAATGATTGAAAATAGCTTTTAAATAATCTAGCACAATGAAAGAAAGATAAATCTAATTTGTGTCCAAATCTACTTTTTCCAGTTTAAGGAGCATTATTAATTAACATGAGTTTTACAATAAAAGAATTTCTCACAATTCTCTACAAAGTCCACTGTTTCGTTTTTTTGTTTTCAAGATTCATTGTAATTGGTTTAATTTTTTAGATATTAATTGTTATATTATTTATTTTATTTTATTAATTTATAAATAAAAGAAATCTTACTTGTAAAATAGTTAGATTTTTTTAAGGCTTTCATATTAGTTATTGGATGAAAATAACTAATTAATTATGTAATTTTGAAACATAGGTACATATATTCAATGCATAAGTCATTCACTTTTGTATTGCTATTTTATTTAGTGAGCTGAAATTTCAAACATTTTACTTATTCATAAATAACTTTATTTAAGTTTTCTTTTATTAAATTTATAAATAAATTAAGCGTTTGAAATTAAATGGGTGATCAACTCCCATAAAAACAACAAAATTGCTGAAAAGAATCCAACATTTAAAACAATAAATAATCTCAAAGCAAAATTGTCTTGAGGGTCGGTAGATATTGAATTTGTAGAATGAATGGTTACATTGGCTTTAATTTTTTGTATAGTCATAATTCCAGATTCTTTCACGAATTGAATAATTTTATCAAATTTTTCTGCAAACGGTGATGCTTTTTCGTAAGGAAATGATGCATGCTGATGCTGATATGATGGTTCAGCCAATTTCATAATTGGCATCCTGTTAGTATTCAGATTATTACTTATATGATAATTAGCGGTATTTAAAGGTAAAACGCAAATCATTGATTTTGTCTCAATTAATTTAGTGATACAATCTTCAACAAAGTCTAACTTGGTCAGATTGGATAATAAATTTTTCACTTCTGGTATGTCATGATCACTAGAATTGAATATTGAAAATATCTTCATTTTAGAGTCAAAAATATTTTGATAGAAATCAAATTTCTGGTCTTCAGTTACAACTCCCATGTCTTCAAGAGTTGAGAAAAAAATGTTGGTATAGATGATAGATAAAAAGGCCAGAAGTAAAAAGATTATCTTTTCAGACAGTTTTTCCGGTGGTTTTGTTGAATTTCCAATAAAAATTTGGTACATGTATAAAACGCTCCAATTTTGAGAATTAAACTTAAGTAACTTTATCATTCCATGAAAAAACAGAATTATCACTGGAAAGCTGACAATGTAGAGTAACATTACCAATGAAAAGTTGAATCGCGACTTTCTTATGATCGGTACGACAATAACTATTTTACTTTCAAGAGTTGGGTTACCAATAATGAATTCTTTTCCAAAGAAAAAATCCACTAAAAATGCTGTAGGTATAAGACCGATTTTATTTTCTTCTAAGTTTGCGAACAATTTTGGAAATAAAGTATCATCATATTTTTTCAAGAGAAACTGTGGTCTGAGGTTTAGCTTTTTTAGAATAATTCTCACGTATTCGTAACCATTACCATGTACTTTGATAAATTTTTCATTTACTACTTCAAATCCTAGATTAGGTTCAAAATTAAAGACGCCCATGATCAAAGGGTACTGTTTCATAGCATTGGTTTTATCTGGAAAGAGTTCGACCACTCGGTTCAAATACTCCGAGTTATAAGTTTATGCAAATGGATTGTAATTTATGAAAACTGGTGGATCAAAACCATTATTTATCATCACGGTGAAATCTAGAAATTTCTTAGCCCAAGCTAGATTTAGAAGTTCTTTAACTTCTGACCATGGGATTTTGTTCCAAAATATTGCCAAACATTGTGGCCTCATCGGTACTGGTGACATTTCAATAATCTTGTCAATAGCCGTGCATGTTCCATTAAAATTTGAATCAAGGATATTTTCTTGTTCTAAGATGAGGTAAATTGTTGATTTTCGAGGGCTCTTCAATAGTGGCATACTCAATGATCGATTGTCCTTCGTATTCTCCATGATATTTAAATCAATCATTACTGTTGGATTAATTTTCGTAACTGTTCTAAATAAAAAATCTTGGTTCTTTTTTTGTTTTACCGAACTACTTTTTAATATAGTTATTTGATATGGTTTTAAATCATTGATAAATTCAAAACTTTGAAAGTTATCTTTCATTTCACATCCAGGAAAAAACAGTACTAAGTACAGTAAAACTTTCATGATTTGAATTATGTAAGCCCGATTTTAAAAAGTATTTAATAAGGTTAAAAAAATTGAACGAAATTAAAATTTTTTTACCATTTATACTATTTTCATGAGAAAGATATTTAAAACTAACTTTCAGGCTGTGATTGAAGTGTAACTTTTTGCTATCTACTTAAAAAATTATTCAACACACTGATTTTACCAGTATCAAGTGTTTTTTACATTTTTTTTTTCTAATTGACATCGGCAGATGTACTTTAAAACTTATTATAAATAAAATTATAGGTTACAATCAATAAAAGTTGCAAATCATTAAAATAAAATACGTTCATGTTTTCAAAATAATAGTCGATACCTTGCTCCGTTAGATACTTTCAAGTTTGACAATACGAAAGTCTGCAATTAAATCATTAAAAAATTTCAAAATTAAAAAATAATCTTTAAATCTTATTTCAAGTATAACTTAAGTGATTAAAGTTAATGAAATGAAACATGCTTAATTATTCTTCATACAATTTTTTCAAATACAAAATGATTAAGTCACACATATGTGCATCAATTTAAGAAGTGCATTTCAGTAACTAATCGATGTTACAGCCGCTGATTCTCAACGATTTTTAGTTTTCAATTTTATAATTTAGAATACATATTTTTTATTTTTTTACACAAACATTTCAAACCTTTAAAAGATAGTTCAAACTCGTATTTGAAGTACTGCTCCTAAGAATCCGATAAAAATTTTATTCTAAAAAATAAAAAAACTATAAACTGAATGATTTTTTTATACAATTATCATAAAAAGTGAAAACATAAACGATAAATCTTATTATTTTCTAGAAATTATTTTATTTTCATATTTTCCGAACTGATTTGAATCAACACATTTGTTTTAGGATTTTTTATGAAAAAAAATGTAGGCAAGCTAGCTCCCACAAAAAGATCAAAGTTGCACTGAAAAATCCGACGACCGATACTGTTATCAACTGCTGGATTATTGTATCTCCGGCCATTATCGACGATAATGAATATTTTTTTTTCTTTTTACCTGTTTTATCTTCATTATGCCTGACTCTTTTAAATACTTAATGATAGTGTCAAACTTTTCGGCAAACGGTGATGCTTTTTCATATGGAAAAAGCATCCAAATTATTACTTATAAAATATTTAGCGGTATTGAATGGTAGAATACAAATAATAGATCGGGTATCAATTAATTTGTGAATACAATCTTTAGGAAAATCTATCTTCGTAATATTTGATGGCAAATTTTTATCTCCTACGATACTATGATGTCTGTTATCAAAGAGTGAATATATTTTCATTTTAGAATTAATTATATCTTCATGTGTCAAATTTTTTTTCATATATTGTAATTCTCATGTCTTGAAGAGTAGCAAAAAATGTGTTGTTGTAAATAATAGATGAAACAGCCAACAGAAGTAAAAAAATTCTTTCAGGCAATTTTTCTGGAGGTTTAGTTACTATCCCGATAAAAACTCGATATACATATGTACAGAAAATTCCATTTTTTTGGCTGAAAATTTAAAAGTTCGATCGTGATATGCAAAAGAAAAGTATTATTATTGGAAAACTGATGATGTACAGTGACTTTACTATGGAAAAATTAATTCTAGATTCATTTACGATTGGAATTACCATGACTATCTTACTTTCATAAAGAATATTTCCAACGATTAAACTTCGACCAAACAACCATGTGTTGATTAAAAATGGTCCTGGTATCATCTGAATTTTGTTGTTCTCTAGGTCCATGAATGCTTTTTTGAAAATATTGGGCTCACTATTGTTCGATTCTAAAATAAAGTACGGTCTCAGATTTAATTGCTCTAAAATTATTTCCACGTATACATAGTCAATACCATGGACTTTCACAATTTATCCTTTTCTTAGCTCAACTTCAAGACCAGGCTTTAAAGTAAATATAGACATACTTAAAGGAAATTGTTTCATGTCATTTGTTTTATCTGGAAATATTTCAAATGTATCGCTTAAAGATTGTACTGTATGAATTTCAGTAAAAGGGTTGTAATTGATTAAGTATGATGTACTCGAGTTTTTTGTTACTGATATTGTAACGTTCAGAAATTTTTTTGTCCAAGCATATTGTAAAAGATTTGTAACTTCAACCAATTTAATTTCGTTTCAAAATATCAACAAACATTTTGGTCTCATTGGTACGGGCGATATTTCAACAAACCTATCAAGTGTGTTATAAAATGAGCTCAGATTAGAGCTTTTGTCGTTTTCATCATTAAAAATAATGTAAACTGTTGATTTTCGAGGATTTCTCAATACTGGCATTTTCAGAGATCTATTATCTTGAGTCTTATTCAATTTATGAGTTATTTTCTTGAAGAAAAAATCCTGTTTTTTAGTTTGTTTTATGATTGAGTCATTTTTAAATATGCTCAACTGATATGGATTCAAACTGTTGATGAGTTTTTGTAAATTGACAGTTTTGTCTGGTTTCATGTTCTGGTAATAACAATAATACTAGGTACAACAAAGATTTCATGATTTGAGCAATAGTTTTGAAAAATTGAAAAATAAAATTTAGACAAAATAACTGTCACCACCAATATATTAGTAAATGATTTATTCGTGAAAATGAACGAGATTTCACCTGTAGCTGCTTTGATTCAGATCAAATTTTTTAAGTTTTTTCAATGTTAAGCACAATGATTGAATAGCTTTTTTATACACAAAAGAATTGTAAGCGTATTTATTTATTTATTTTTTAAATAAAATAACAGTATGGTTACTTCGAAATACTAATGAAAACTACCTCCATAAGAGGAAGAATTTTTTCTAAATATCGACATTGCAGCTCACGATTAATAAATTCTTGAAATTTTTTCTTAAAAAAAAAAAAAAAAAACAGTATGTAATTATTGATTTTAAAAATACTCAAATTTATAGGTTTTATTTCCAAAAGTAATTATAACATTATTGAATAAATTCTTATCTGTGCTCAATTTCATTGTACCTTGTTTAAAAACTACTTTATAATTTAAATGCAAAAAACTGATAAGTGATCAATTCCCACAAAAAAGTCGAAGTAGCAAAAAGATATCCAACAATGGAAACGATTCAAAGTAAAATTTTTTTTGGAAGTAGTAGACTCCAAATTTTTTGAATGTATGGTTACATTTGATTTAATTTTTTTTTTATTCATTATACCAGATTCTTTAATGTGCTGAATGATTGTATCAAATTTTTCTGCAAATGGTGATGCTTTTTCGTACGAGAATGACGCATATTGTTGCTGGAATGTTGGTTTAGCCAATTTCATCAATGGCTTTTTCTTAATATCCAAATTATTTTGTAAAACATTTTTAGCAGTAAATAATGGTAAAACGCTAATCATACATCGAGTGTCTATTAATTTACTGACACAGTCCTCCACAGAATCCAGCTCAGTCTTACGTAAAAGCAATCGCTTTACCTCTTCACTGTCATAAATCCTCGAATTGTATACAGAATATATTTTCATTTTAGAATCAAAAATATCTTGATAAGAATCGAAATGCTGTTCATCGGTCACGGCTCCCATATCTTCAAGAGCAGCAAAAAAGATGTTGGAGTAAATCACAGATAAAATACCTAATAATAAGAATGTTACTTTTCGGGCAATTTCTGGGGTGGCTTAGCTGATATTCCAATAAATATTCTGTAAATGTATAAAATATTCCATCGCTGCGATTCAAACTTTAATAAATTTGTTATGGGATAAATTAGTAACATTATCCCTGGAAAGCAGACGATGTATACTAACATTACTGAGGAAAAGTTAAATCGAGATTTATTTATAATCGGAACGACTATAACTATTTTACTTTCAAGAATTGGATTTCCAATAATTAGTTGTTTCCCGTACAACGTTGAATCAATTAAAAATGAAACAGGTGTGATGTTAATTGTATTTTCTTGTACATCTAATAACATTTTTTCGATTAATATTCTTTCGGAATCGTTGTATTTCACAAAGTGTGGTCTGAGATTTAATTTATCCAGAATAATATCGATGTACGTGTACATGTGCCCATGTAACTTGACAATTTTCCCTTCTTTTGATTCGATTCCAAGCCAGGACTCAGCGTTGAAAGCAGGTAGAATCAAAGGATATTGGTTTAAATCATCTAACTTATCTGGAAATATTTCAAGTACGCTGCTTGAAGATTTGGAGGTATAAGATTTCGTAAATGGATTGTAGTTTATGAAGTACCACAAATTATGATCATTTTTAATTAATACTGTAAAGTCCAGGAATTTTTTTGTCCAGGCGTAATGTAAAAGGTTTTTAACTTTTGGCCAATTGGTTTCGTTCCAAAATATTACCAAACATTTTGGTCTCGTTGGTACAGGTGATATTTCAACAAACCCATCAATTATGTTATAAATTGAACTCAAATTAGAGTTCCGATCGTTTTCTTGACCCATTATAATTTATATGGATGATTTTCGTGGATATTTTAATATTGGTATGTCTAGCAATTGATTAATTTTTATATTTTCTGTAACATTCAGAACAATCATGACTGATGGATTGAGATTCGAGATTGTCTTCAAGAAAAAATCTTGTTCCTTTGTTGGTTTTATGAAACCGTATTTGAATACAGTCATCTGATATGGTTTTAAATTATCTAAAACTTTGTTATGTTGAAAACTACTACTCACTTCATTAAATGAAATTAACAGTACGAGGGTCAACAAAAATATCATGATTTGGAAATTTCTTTTTTATATATGTATCAAATTTAAAAACTAATTATATTTTTTGCTACAAAAACTGTGCAAGCTTAAAGAAAAAATTCAATTTTTCATCGCAGTTAGTTATTAAAAATAGTGTTCAGTCAGTGCTAGTATCAAGGTGACAGTAGAACCTAATCTTTTTTCTAGTATGTAATGGAAAAAAATTATAATCGCATACTGCGTAGATTTAGTTGTAAATGGGCATCGTTGTTTTCTCATTACTTTTAAATTACTTGACTGGCAATGTTACATGTACTTTCAAATGTTAGTAAAAATTATTAACAATGACAGTAAAATTTTATTACTTTTTACTGAAAAAAACGTAGAATTAGATGAATTAGTTATTAAAATTAATTTTACTTTAATTATACGCCAAAAGTTCATTTAGATGAGTGGTTAACTAAATATTCTATTTGCATAGTTTTGTTAAGTACATAATTTACATTTAATTTTTAAGTAAAGTTTTCAAAGCGGATTTTGGGAAAAAATTAATGCGAGTATATCAATGCTAAAGATATACAACAAATTTTTTTCTTTTTTATTTTCATATATATTTTTAATTATTCTGAAAAAAGTCTTTTGGTGATAAAGACATAGGAAATATTTGTAGTACTCGTACTAAAAAAAATTAAGGTCAAATGTTTAAAATATTAATGAAAAATACTTACTCGAATGGGTGAACTACGTTTTGAATAATGATACAATATCAATAACATACTTGATAAATTTTTTTTTCGGCCTTAACTAAAAAAATGCAAATATGAATGTATCTAGATACGTGGAACTGATCGAGAACGACATAGAGCGAGGAGGAATGATAATCTCGTCGAGTTACCACGCGGAAATATCTCGCTTAATGGAGCGTCAATCCAGAATTTACTACCAGGACGTGTCACCGTTGAAATTGCAGGAGTTTTTACGTGCAGCTGATTATTTGCTGGCCCTCCAGATCATCAAGTGCCTTATGGACTCCATCGAATTCATGATCAGCTCCATTGAGGATCCTTTTAAATGTTTTCAAATCAAGGTTTTTAGTTTTTTTTTTTTTTTTTATCATAATTGATTTTTACGTACTGTCTGCTGATAACGTATTTTTAATCTTCAAACAAAGTCAAACGAATAATTAAGTTTTCTACAGATTTTACAACAATGAGTTTTAATTCGCAAAAAATGATAATTTTTACAAGTTTTTAATACTTTAAAGATCAGTAACGAGGATTTTTTTATGACACACACCGTATAAGACCCCAAAATTAATTAATCTTATTGTACTTGAGTTGCTTAATCTGTAAAAAAATGTAATAGTAAAACTCTAAAAATTCCAGCTGAATCTCAAGTGCGAGAACAACGATCTGTTCGTGAGTCCACTGATGGTCGAGGTGTACTCTATATTCCACTCGCTCATGGACCGAATAGTCCGAGCAGCCAGCATGCTGCCGTCCGTAGCGGTAATGGCTCGTCAACGAAACGCCGTGAGCTTTTGTCCTGTCGTGGTTCCGGACTGGTACGTCCTGGAGGCCCACAAACGACTGGACAAGGCCCTCGACAAGGCTTTCGCGCCCCTGAACAAACACTGCAACAAGGTCAGGACGAAATTCCGGGTTGTCTACGACGAGGAGTTCCAGAAAAAGCTCGCGTCTAAGATCGTCGCCCACAAAGAGTTCAACACGTGCATTAACAAACTGGCCGAGTTTACCCAATCGATATCCGAAGTTTACGGGATGGTAAAATTTCACTCAATGTTATTTTGGTTTATTTTGAAAGTTATTTGAAGATGGTCAGAGTGTTACATGGTTTAAAAACATTTATATACCCATCAGTCAAATTTATAAAACTTTGATTCAAGTTTGGGTGGGATTTCCAAATGATTAAATATTAATTAAATTAAAAGTTGATTATATTAATCATAAATTTAATTACGAATTATTTGTATACATTATACATTTAATTATTAATTAATGGTTAATTTCAATTTCAATTTTCGGCAAAAAAATTCAGAGGGGTTATGGACCGGTAAAAACGGTAATTGCTATTATCATTTATCATCACTCTATTATGATTTAACAAAGGTATTGTAATTTATAAAATCATTTTAAAAATTCACAACTTTTAAAATAGGGATTTTTTTATATAAATAGGTTTATACTTAGTTCCGTTTATACCCCAATTACCATCAATTTATTAATAATTAAAATTGTTTCGTAAATACTTAACTCGTAACGTTTTTTTATCAAAATTTAAGATGAACAAGGAGTATTTTATAAACTACGAGCTATTCCAAGGTGACGCAAACACAGGTTTACGAAATTACACGGACCAGACCAGAAGCCGAATTATAAGCGAACTAGTTACAAGGCACTGGAATTTTAATCAAGGGATCTGCGAGGAGTTTGAGGCCATTGAGAGACGAGCCCTCGACATTCCCGAAGACACTGCGGAACTACTCGAGCTCGGTGAATTTTTTGATTTATGCGCTATAAAAATTTTCTTTTTAACTTTCGGACGAACTTTCGCGAGCGCGCGAATGGGTTATTGATGGTTCACCGCTGGCTGTGAAAATATTTTTTTAAATCGGGGTAAAATTTTTTACTATTTGGTTGTAACTTTTGTGTGGTCTAAATTTTTATACTTGCTAAACTTTCACAAAAATTGCGAACCGATGGTTTGGATGTACAAATTTATCCGTATCCAGAGCGTAACTTAAAATCATACCTATTGACCCAAATTTTTTTGTTTTGTTTTAAACCAAATTCTTAATTAGCTTGATTATTTTTTTCACCATTTACAGGAAGATGGATGACCCGACTACAATCGGTCATGCTACCGCAACTGCAAGAGAAACTTGCAGAATCATTGCGGATGTTAATTGCACTTTTTGAGCTAACTGTGCTGAAAAAAAGTCACCTGGAATTAAATCGAGAAACCCTCATCTGGACGCAAAACATTGGACCGATTCTTGAAAAGCACAGTATGATGTACGAGCAGAAAAAATTCGAACTCGAAGACCGATTGCAATTGAAGGTCATCAATTTGAACAAAGGCATTGAAGATTTGTTCCCAAAGTAAAACTAAATTTTATTTATATCAAACTATTTAAAAAAAAGTAATAGTCATAATTAATATGAACTTTATGCATTTATTAAAGCTAATTTAAACAAATAAAGAATTATTTTTTTCTTTAGAAAACTTTGGCTGGATATTAAAATTTAATAAAATTTATTTTAGGCTAGCAATCCTAGATAACATGGACGACGCCACTAGAATCGACGAGAACATCGAGTTTATGAGAAAGCTGATGCGCGACTTGGACCGCATGAACGACGACGTGGACTGGATCAATCAGGAGGAGAAACTTTTCGGGTTCCCTAAATCACAGTACTCCCGAATTACAGAAATCCAGGATCAGATTCTTTTGCCCTTTTACGACCTCATCCACAAGGGGCATTTGTGGCAAAGGAACGTTAATTGCTGGCTTGACGGACCCTTTGAGTTTTTAGAGTCAAACGAAATCGATTCCAAGACCAGTGATTTTTTTGCAGAGTTTAGCAAGATGATCAAGACATTCAGAACCAGCATCAAGATGCAAATTGCGATGGGTATTCCATCCAAGTTAGTTAAATTTATTTTCATAAGCTCGAATTTTTAGTCAAGACCTCTGTTTGCGTCTGATAGATCTATTATCGATAAAGTTACGAGCACTTTTTTTGAAATAAATAATGATTTCACTAATTTTTAATAATTACAAGAAACTTAAATTATAAAATCCAGTTTCACAGGATCAGTGGACGACCCCGACCCGTTACAGCAACCCTGCCCCATGAAGCTGGCTTGGCAGCTCTTAGAAAACGTCAAATGGTTCAAAGTAAGCCTTTACAAATGAAAAAACTGCTTTGGCTAAAATTTTTCATTCCAGCAATACGTGCCCATCGTACTAGCCTTTTGCAACTCGGCCCTGCGCCAGCGTCACTGGGACGAGATGAGCGAAATCACTGGCTTCGACCTAACTCCCAACGCGGGGACGTCTTTGAGAAAGATCATAAATTTGGACCTCATGGCAGACATCGATCTGTGAGTTAAACACAATTTTATTTGTGAATTTTTTTGTGACTTTGGGCATTTACAGGTACGACCAGATAAGCGTAAGTGCTACCAAGGAACTCCAGCTGGAGTTTCAACTGAAAAAAATGGTGGAAGAGTGGGATAGTATTTACTTCTCAACCACTCCCTACAAAGACACCAAGGTCAATGTCCTGACTGCCCTGGATGACACCATGGCTACCTTGGAGGAGCAGATCGTCAAGGTTCAGGCTATGAGAGGCTCGGCTTTCGTCAAACCAATAGCCGAAGAAGTTAAAGAATTCTATGCACTTTTGCTAAGAATATATCAAGCCCTTGATGAGTGGACCAAGGTAAAAATATAAATTTTTACTGTAAAAATTCAAATTAATATGGATCATCTTTTTTCCATTAGTTTGACAAAAAAAATTTCTTTATTCACGAATATGACTAACTTTGATTGAAAATCTCCTTAAGATTCACAATAAATTTATTTGAATAGTTTTGAATCAAATATTCTATACTTTTAGGTACAAGTACAATGGATGTACCTACTGCCAATATTTACAAGCAAGGACATAATAGCTCAGCTGCCTGAAGAGGCAATCTTGTACCAGGAAGTAGACTCCACCTTCCGCAAGTTGATGCAGGGTGTCGCCAAGGAGCCTCTGGTCCGAGAGACTGCTGGAGCTGTAAGCTCGTAATTTTAAGAAATTTTTTAAATCAATGAATTTTTCGTCTACAAAAATTTTTATTCCAATGATTATCGACAGGCGGGTGTTTTGGAATCCATGGTTGGAGCCAATGAGATGATGGAAACGGTTAACGATGGTGTTGCAAATTATTTAGAGAAAAAGCGTCTTTTCTTCCCACGCTTCTTCTTTCTCAGCAACGACGATATGCTCGAGATTCTTTCCGAAACAAAGGATCCGCTCAGAGTACAGCCTCATTTGAAGAAGTGCTTTGAGGGAATTAATAGACTTGGGTACTGTTTTCATAAATTTTAAGATAATTTCACGAAAAAAAAAATATCTCATGGAATTTTTGTTAATTTGTTGTAGTTTTGACGAAAAATTGGAAATATATTCCCTTCTAAGTGATGACAAAGAAGAAATTTCAATGCAAGATAAAATATCGACCGCGGCTGCCCGAGGATGCGTAGAAAGATGGCTGCTTCAGGTAAATTTTTCTTGACCTCAACTAGGTTTTTTTTATTCTCATTATCTTAAAACTTGACTCAATTATCAGTTTATCTGTAGGTAGAAGAGCAGATGATCATCTCGGTCAGACACGAGCACCTCATGAGTTACCGTGACTACGAGGTCAACGAGAGACCCAACTGGGTCTTACTTTGGCCTGGGATGGTTGTACTTTGCGTTTCGCAAATTTACTGGAGCATGGACGTTACTAACGCCCTAGCTTCTCAGATGGCCTCGTCTATGTTAGCACTCAAGAAAAAGCTGGTCTCTCAGATGTTAGACATGGTTAATCTGGTCAAGGGTAAGTTAATTTAACTGAGAATTGTAAGTTCTAAAACTCACCTTTATGTTTCTAAATAGGTCCACTGTCAAAACAGGCTAGAACTACCCTTAATGCACTTATTACAATTGACGTCCATGCCCAAGATGTGGTCAAATCTCTGATCGAAGAGAAGATTCTCGATGCTATGGACTTCTCTTGGCTAGCTCAGTTGCGGTACTATTGGGAAGATGACGTTATCGTTAAAATCATAAACGCAACTGTGAGATACGGCTACGAGTATCTGGGCAACACACCTAGGCTTGTCATCACACCCTTAACTGACAGGTTAGATTTTCGAAAATCGACTTTAAAACGAAAAGAAATAAAAAAGAGACATCTTAGGTGTTATCGTACGTTGGTTGGCGCATACTACCTCCACTTAAATGGTGCACCAGAGGGTCCTGCTGGTACCGGAAAAACGGAAACGACCAAGGACTTGGCACGTGCTCTAGCTGTTCTTTGTGTCGTATTCAACTGCTCGGATGGTCTGGACTACAAGAACATGGGAAAGTTCTTCAAGGGTCTCGCTTCGTCGGGTGCATGGGCCTGTTTCGATGAGTTCAACAGAATCGAGGTTACTCAATGTTAATTTAATTTATGTCTAATTTTTTTTAATTTAGTTTTTTTTTAACAGTTGGAAGTACTTTCTGTAGTTGGTCAGCAGATTCTCAGCATCATCCAGGCTGTTCGCGCCAACGTGGAATACTTTATGTTTGAGGTACGTAAATTATCCCATCTTCATCGAGAGAGTTGTGAAAAGAATTTTTTTTAACAGGGTACCGAATTAAAACTAAACCCCACTTGCTATGTCTGCATCACCATGAATCCCGGTTACGCCGGTCGATCCGAATTACCCGATAACCTGAAAGTACTCTTTCGAACAGTGGCTATGATGGTTCCCGATTACGGCATGATCGGAGAAATTTTCCTCTATTCCTCTGGTTTCAAAGCAGCTCGTGTATTATCCATTAAAATCGTAACCACGTACAAACTTTGCTCCGAGCAGTTGTCTTCTCAGTCTCACTACGATTACGGAATGCGAGCAGTTAAAACCGTACTGACTGCTGCTCAAAACATCAAGCTTCGATTTCCAGACGAGGATGAGACGATTTTGTTACTGCGATCGATTGTCGACGTCAATCTGCCAAAATTTCTATCACATGACGTGCCACTGTTCCAGGGCATAATTTCTGATCTCTTCCCTGGGGTCGAGTTACCGACTCCTGATTACGGTGTACTTTTAAAAGCCATAGGTCGAGTGGCTAAGAAAAATAATCTCCAGACCACCGATGGCTTCTTATTGAAGATCATACAGACTTACGAGATGATGATCGTAAGACATGGTTTTATGCTGGTTGGAGGTCCATGTGGAGGTAATAAAAGAACAGATTTTTTAAACAAAAATAAAAACAAAAACTTAAAAGAACTCTTGATTTTTCAGGAAAAACTACCGTTTTGTATACATTGGCTGAAGCCTTAGGTCTTATGAACGACTGGAAGGATCCATTGGGGTCAGATGTACTGATCACAACCGTCAATCCTAAGTCAATAACAATGGGCCAACTTTACGGACAGTTCGATCCCGTTTCATCTGAATGGACCGATGGAGTGGCTGCTGTAGGATTCCGAAGATTCTGTACAGATGAGTCCCCAACCAGAAAGTGGCTGATTTTCGATGGTCCTGTCGACGCAGTTTGGATAGAAAATCTCAACACCGTTTTGGACGACAATAAAAAGCTTTGCTTGACTTCCGGTGAGGTCATGCAAATGACCAATGTCATGTCGATGATTTTTGAAGTCATGGATCTTCTGCAAGCTTCACCGGCCACTGTTTCTCGGTGTGGTATGATTTATATTGAACCACACATACTCGGTTGGCCACCCATCGCAAAGTCTTGGTTGAAAAAAGTAAATCCACGTTGGAGAGAAAATCACGAGGACTACATACAGATGTTGATTGATTGGCTGTTCCAACCTTCTTTAGATTTCACGAGGAAAAAATGTACCTTGACACTATTTGCTGGTCAAATGAATCAAGTTATGATCACCTTGGACTTGATAGAAATGTATATGAACGATGCGTGTGAGGAAAATTCTTCGGCTGAACTTGACATTTTAATAGAATCATGGCTGATGGCTTCCTTTCTTTCGGCTTTAGTGTGGGGTCTCGGAGGCACATTAGACAGCGAATCACGTGAAAATTACAATGAATTTCTTATAACAATTTGGAAAAATGAAGATCCTGAGAATCCTGTTCCAGAGATGATTGAAGATACTATTTCTCTACCCGAGGGTCTTATCCATGATAACATCTACTTATACAAAGGAAAGGGCATGTGGAAACATGTTTTTGATCTTTTGAAACAAGAAACTGTGGATGAATCTCTGAGTCTGCAGCAAATTATGGTACCAACAATAGACACACTTAAGTATCAGAATATGTTCTTACGTAATTTGAAACATGAAAAACGATTTCTTCTCTATGGAAAGACCGGAACTGGAAAAAGCTTTTATATTCAAGATTTAATGGCAAATAAAATAGATCCCGAAGCTATCATACCGAATTTTATCACTTTTACGACTAGAACTTCAGCTGCAAATGCCCAAGAGCTTGTTATTTCAAGATTGTTCAAAAGACGAAAAGGTCATTATGGCCCAATGAATGGAGCCAAGATGCTTTGCTTCATCGATGACGTCAATATGCCAGCTAAGGAAATATATGGAGCTCAGCCTGCCATTGAATTACTGCGTCAGTTTTTTGACCACGATCAATGGTATGATTTAAAAGAACCAACTGTTTTGAAAGTATACGACACCATGTTTATCTGTGCAATGGGACCCCCAGGAGGAAGCCGTCAAGAGATCTACCCTAGGTTTCTCAGACATTTTCATCTCATGGAAATATCTGACTTCTCGGATCAAAGCGTCATTCGTATCTTTACTACCATCGCATTCATAGGTTTCAAAAGAAAAGGTTTCGCCACAGATATTAATCCGGTTATTAACGGCCTTATCTTTGCGACTCTTTCCATTTTTCAGAAAGCCAAAAACGAACTTTTGCCAACGCCAGCCAAATCTCATTATCTATTCAATCTGCGAGATTTTGCACGAGTAATTACAGGTTGTGTCATGATAAAAAAAGAATCAGTTGAAACAAAAAGTACATTATTCCGTCTTTGGGTGCATGAAGTATTAAGAGTCTTTGGCGATAGATTGATCGACGAAGCCGATTCTAAATGGCTCTTTGACAACCTCAAAGTAACGATTGAGAAGAGCTTGAGGGAAAATTTCAATTCACTTTTTGAAGATTTACCACAGTTTAACAATAAATTAACCGAAGAAAGTCTTCAGTTTTTGATGTTCGGTAATTTCATGGATCCTGATGCAGGTGTAGATGACAAGAAGTACGAAGAAATCCCTTCAATAGAAGAGTTTGGGAATATTAGCATGAACGCGTTAGAAGATTACAATGTCTCTCACAAAAATAAAATGGATATTGTCTTATTCGGTTATGCATTGAAGCATCTTGCAAGGGTATGTCGAATTCTGGCTATACCAGGCGGTAGTCTATTGATGGTGGGTGTCGGTGGATCTGGACGACAATCTTTAACGAAGCTGGCTTCACAAATGACAAATTCTGATTTATTCCAACCAGAAATTGGAAGTACCTACGGTATGTCAGAGTGGCGAGATGACATAAAAAAAGTATTAAAGGTAGCTGGAGGTGGGAAGGATATAGTCTTTCTGTTCACGGAAAATCAAATTAAAGATGAGGCCTTTTTGGGCGACATTGATGGGCTATTGAATTCTGGTGAGGTTCCTAACTTGCACAGCATTGAGGAGAGGCAAGAACTCATTGAAGCTACAAGATTGGCAGCTCAAGGAGGAAACAGAAATATGGACATTCCACCGCTGGCCATTATAAGATTCTTTGTCAATAAGTGTAAAGAGAAGATGCACACGATGTTGTGTTTCAGCCCGATCGGTGAATCATTTAGAACGCGTCTCAGGATGTACCCTAGCTTAGTCAACTGTTGCACCATCGACTGGTTTCAAATTTGGCCAGAAGAAGCACTCGAACAGGTGGCACTCCGTGAAACAAATAGCATGAACATTGAAGAAGAGATAAAAATTAATGCTGTGGTTGCCTCTAAATATTTCCATGTGTGTGCGAAAGAGATGAGTGCCAAGTTCTATCGAACTCTTGGAAGAATGACTTATATCACGTCCACAGCATTTCTGGATTTAATAAGAGCTTTTGGTGCACTCATAGAAGCCAAGCAGCAGGAGACAATTCTGGCAAGGTATATACGATTAAAAAAATCTAAATAAAGAACAAGGTAGTCGAATTAGCTCTCACGGGAAATCCCTACTGCGCGCGCGCGTGTGTGTGTGTGTGTGTTTAAAAGTTTTACTGCAGCTCACTATTCTCTCCGTGTGGACCGTAAAGTTTAAAATAGGGATTTTTCAACGTTTGTTAATATCTCGAAACCTAAGGTGGCTAGAGAAACGCGGTTCGTGGCAAAATTTTGTTGACAAAAAGTGTACTTAAGGACGTTTCAGACCTCCAGTGACTCTCATTCAGTTTTGGGGCTCTCCGCACGAGAAACAGCTGACGCGCCGGTCGTTCTGTCTCTCTCGCTCTCGTGGCGCAGCATAACCGCAAAGACTAAAAAATCAACTTTACTGTTAAATTACTCTGAAAGTAGGCCCGGTTGCCGTATTTTGAAAAATGTTAGATTGATTCTTATTTCAATAGCTAGAATATACTCTTTTTTTTAGAAAAAGTTAACTACTAGTTAATTTACAGTCGTCGATAACATTAAAAAATTGTAGTGCTCTACGTGCCATCCCATGCAAAACGACCGAACTTTGAGCGTTCATAACTCAAAAACGAGTCCCGCTTGCCCTATTTTTTTTTGTGGCATTGGAAAGAACACATAAAAATCTTCTTGTATGCCGAGTTACAAAATTTGATAACGTTGACCGAAAATCCCTGAAACGTCCTTAATGCCGGCGGTTCAACCGCGTCTCGGTTTAATTTTGTTTAAAGAATTTTGCAATGTTCCCGGATGGTTAAAGGATTAATTTGTACTTTAAAAATAGGAAATAATTTATAAGATTAAGATGGTTACATCTTGAACTTCGATTCCAATGGCAACATTGCAAAATTCTTTAAACAAAGCTAAGCCGAGACGCGGTTTAACCGCCAGTGTAGACGAGGCATAAGCCATATTTCATATAGTTATTTTTTGCACTAAACTAAAACGGTTTGGGCTATTTTTAATCCAAAAATTTTGATTAAAAAAAATCTAAGACAAAGAGCTCGTTAAAAAAAATATGACGTTTCAAAAAAAAATTATCTGCTCAAATTTTTTTATATTTTTTAGAAGGGCACTTTTCTGGTCAATTTATTAAAATTTTTAATAGATCAAAATTGAAATTTATATGAATTGTCAACCTACATTTTTTGTGAATAAATTTTTGCCACGAAACGCGTTTCTCTAGATATCTTAAATTTTGAGTTATTAATAAAAGTTGAAAAGCCACTATTTTCAACTACGGGGTCTCTTGGGAGGGAATGGAGAGTTGGGGTTTGCACCAAAACTTTTCTTCTTTTAAACACCTTTCGAATGATGTAAATTATAGGAATTTGCTGTGCCCTTTTGACTATCTTACCCTGGTATGCCCTTTAAATGCAATTTCATATTAAAAAAAATTTATAGGGACCGGTATGTTGGTGGACTGCAAAAGCTGCAATTTGCTACTCAGCAGGTAGCTCTGATGCAGAAGACTCTCACGGCTCTACAGCCCCAGCTGGCTCAATCAGCGATTCTAACGGCTCGGACTATGAAGACTATAGAGATGGAAAACATAACTGTCGAAAAAGCAACTAAACAAGTCAAAATAGAGGAAGATTCGGCTAATGAACAAGCGAAAGTTGCTGAAGCATTAAAAGCTGAATGCCAGGCTGATCTTGCAGAAGCATTGCCTGTTCTTGAAGAAGCAATAGGTAAAAATTAATTTTTGTTGTTGAGATACTAAAATTTTCATTTCGTTATCTTTTAATTTTTCTTGTAGCTGCTTTAAATATTTTGAAGCCTGCTGATATAACATTGGTTAAGAGTATGAAAAACCCACCTTACGGTAATGAACTAGCAATTTTTAAGTCAGTTAGCTTGAATTACTTTTTTCATTAAAATATCTTATTGGTTCTGTACTAGGTGTAAAACTTGTAATGGCTTCTGTTTGCATCATGTTGAACGTAGCTCCTGATAGAATAAATGATCCAGTTACGGGAAAGAAAATAAATGATTATTGGGGCCCAAGTCAAAGGATTCTCAGTGACATTAAATTTTTGGAGTATTTGCGGGATTATGACATAGAGAACATCCCAGAAAAAATTATTGCGGTTGAACTGATTAAAATGACAAAATTTTTATAAAAGTTTTATAAGAAAGAATTGAACGTAAATAATCTATTATTTCAGACTATTCAAAAAGTCTACATGACAGACAAAAACTTTGAACCTAAAAAAGTTGCAAAAGCCTCCCAAGCTGCCCAGGGTTTGTGTAAGTGGGTACGAGCTATGGTTTTGTACGATAAAATAAACAAAGTTGTTGCACCGAAGAAACAAAAGCTGGCTACAGCTGAAAAGATGTTCAGCGACACTATGAGTTTACTTGATGAAAAACGCCAAATGCTGGCTGATCTCAATGATAAGTTGGCTAAATTAAACCAACAGCTTGCTGCTATAGTTGCTCAGAAAATTGATCTCGAGAAACAGGTTAAAATATGTGGTGACAAACTCGTTCGAGCGAAGAAGCTTATAAGGTTTGTTTCCTTTTTTACTGTCAATCTTCAATACATTTTAAAAAATTTTGAATTCTTTTTTAACAGTGGTCTTGGTGGCGAAAAAAGTAGGTGGACAGAACGTGCCGCAGATCTACAGGTGGTCTACGACTGTTTACCCGGTGACGTTTTAATATCGTGTGGCATGATTGCCTACTTGGGTCCATTTACAGCAAACTATCGACTCGAAAATCTTGTTAAGTGGACAGATTACGTTCGTAGCTTAAACATTCCTATGTCCGAAAACTATAGCTTTGTTACCGTGCTTGGTTCAGAGATCAAGATTAACTCGTGGAATATTTATGGCCTGCCCAGAGATGCTTTCTCAACAGAAAATGGCATAATCATGGATAATACTATGAGACGCAGTCTTTTCATCGACCCTCAGAGTCAAGCGAACAAGTGGATCAGGAACATGGAGAAGGAGTTTGATCTCAAAATTGTGAAGCTGACTGACGACAAATATATGAATGTACTGGAGCATTGCATTGAGTTTGGTAAATACGTTTTAAATTGAATTCTTGACAATTTTTTACTCGATTTTTTATAGCAAAACCTTTTAATTCAGGTAAGCCAGCCTTAATAGAAAACGTCGGGGAAGAACTGGATCCAGCGCTGGATCCGATTCTTGCGAAAAGTTACTACAAAGTAGGCGGGCTTTGGTACATAACGCTGGGTGAAAAATCCCTCGAATATAATATGAACTTCCGAATATACATTACAACAAAGCTCCGAAATCCTCATTATTTACCCGAGGTATTCAACAAGGTGACTTTGATTAACTTTGCCCTGACTATCGATGGTCTAGAGGATCAACTTTTGGGTATTGTCGTATCCAAAGAGCGGCCTGATCTACAGGAAAAGAAAGAGTATCTGATCGTTCAAGGAGCGGCTAATAAGAAGGCTTTGAAACAGGTTTGATGATTTTTCTTTTACAGAGATATCTTTTATCAAAACTTTAATTTATAAATTATTGAAAATCCATTCAGGTAGTATGATTTTGACTCAATTATGATTGATCATATAGTCGAAAACTATTTTTTGTAAGTTTTGTAGACTTTTTATAAGCACAATTTTAATTTCCAGGTAGAAGACAACATACTCCGTACTTTGGACGTCGCGGGAGCCAGCATTCTAGAAGACGAGGAGGCGATCGAAATTCTAGACTCTTCACGAATCCTTTCCACCGACATCCAGCGTAAGCAGGAGGCGGCTAAGGAGACTGAAGCCAAGATCGAGACGTTCCGGTTGAGCTACACACCCATAGCTAAGCACAGTTCAGCTTTGTACTATACGGTTACGGATTTACCGGGAATTGATCCTATGTATCAGTACTCGTTGGCCTGGTTCATAAACCTCTACGTGATATCCATTGAGACCGCAAATAGAAGTAATATCCTCGAAAGGAGACTTGGGTTCCTGCGGGAAACTTTTACTTACAGTCTTTATCAGAATGTCTGCAGGAGTCTCTTCGAGAAAGATAAGGTGATGTGTATTTCAAAAAAATACATTTTTTCGAAATAATTGAATTTATTTTTAAAAATTTCTTTTCGTTACAGACTCTGTATTCCTTTGTCTTGTGCACAACCATACAGCAAGCCAATGGTCTACTGTCCCGGGAAGAAATGAACTTCTTTCTGACGGGTGGACTGATATTGCCGATGGCCTCTACCGAGAATCCAGCACCAGATCTTCTGTCGGAGAAGGTTTGGGAAGAGATCAAGCGAGCTTCCAACTTGAAGCCTTTTGCTAATTTGCCGGAAGATTTCATGAACGGCAAAGCTAGCAGGTGGAGCGAATATGCAAATGCAGCCAACCCTGAGAATGAAAAACTGCCCGAGCCCTGGCAAAGCAGTTTAACGCCATTCCAGCAGTTGATCATCATGAGGATCATCAGACCTGATAAGGTCATACCAAAGGCAAGTTGCTTGATCATAAAAATTTTAATATCATTGTAAAAATTCTTCTAAAAAAATCCATAGATCTTGTTGTACGTCCGCGAAATTATGGACCAAAAGTTCGTCACGCCCCCGGACTTCAACATCGCCGGATCATTCGCCGACGCGAATTGTCTGATACCCCTGATATTCATCCTGTCCCCGGGTTCGGACCCCATGGGCGCTTTGTCCAAGTTCGCCGAGGTATCGGACTTCTCGAATCGATTCTTCTCGATATCCCTGGGTCAGGGCCAGGGTCCCATCGCCAAGGGCTTGATCGAGCAAGCCCAAGAAGAAGGCTTTTGGGTATGTCTCCAGAACTGTCACTTGGCCGTCTCGTGGATGTCCGAGCTTGAGAAAATCTGCGAGGGCCTCGATTATTCTAACACGGATAAGAACTTCAGACTATGGCTTACAAGCTACCCGTCTGATCGGTTTCCGATAAATGTGCTGCAAAATGGTGTTAAGGTATGGAGATTGGTTTTCAAATGAATTTTAAAAGTTGAAATGATATTATGTTTAAGGATAATTTATATTTAAGTATATTGTGATAAATTCATTCTTAGAAAAAAGTACGAACAAATAATAGACCGATACAAAACAACATACATTTAGAAAAACTGAAAAAAGTATTGTAAAAATTTTTTTTTTTTTTAAATTTTATCTATGATTTTAATTTTTTTTTTGTTCTTTTATAAAACAAGTTTAATCATAATGTAAGCACTTGTTTATTACAGCAAAAAGCTACACAGATATCGAGAGTTTTTTTTTTTTTTTTTAAATTAGGCAAGTATTTAGGCCTCCTCAAACCTATAGGTCTACAAGGTCATATTAAGGGCGTTTAACTCCACAACGTGATTCAAATCATGAAACTGAAATGATCCTTTGTTGTTCTTTTTATAACACAAAAAATCTGGTGAAAATCTCAGCATGCATTGCTTAGATTTATTGAAAACAAGCATGAAAAAATTCGGTTCCCCATAAGACACCGTGTTAAAACCACGAAAAAGCTACAAAAGTAAAAATTAATATCTCGACTATTAGACTCTGAATCGGTTCAGAATTTTAGCTGCCCATAAATTTACGGAATTTTCTCAGCATGATTAATTTTTCGAGTTGAACGTCGTTAGTTCATCTCATCTTATAATTGTGTTTAAATCAAGGAATTATTATAATTTGAAAAATATTTTCTAATGTCATGCTAAATACTTTGCTTCACATAAATTTTAGTTTTTTTTTTAAATTATCAATTTTTTAATGGTTACATAATAGAAAATCATTATTTCGTTAATGATTTTTAACTGTGTTAATTAATTTATAAGTGTGATTCTTGCTTAAATCTAAAGAACAGAAAAGAAGTTGTTCAGGTGCTGTGATTTATTACAAACTGATTTGAAACTGATCTTCAAACCAGAAATTTTTTTAAAATCACACTCAGAATTTCAGATTGCAAAATTTTAAAAATTTTTATTTCCTACAAAACGCAAGATGACGAACGAGCCACCGCAGGGTATCAGGCAAAATGTCATGAGATCCTACACTTCGGAGCCGGTCAGCGATCCCGAATTTTACGCTGGGTGTCCTGGTAAGGAAAAAACGTTTACGAAGCTCCTGTACGCACTCTGCTTCTTCCACGCTGTCGTGCAAGAGAGAAGAAATTACGGGGCTCAAGGATGGAACATACGATACGGTCTGTTTTAAATTTATTTATTTATTTTTTTTTTTTTTTTCAAGTTTGTGAGTCTGTTTATTTTGACGAAGTCCTGCACGCTAAAATTTGAACTGATGAAATTTTTTTCCTCGTGTCTGTCTGGTTGGATTATAGAGCCAATCTTATTCATAATTTAGTTTTTGTTTATTAATAAAACTTTTTATTATTGATTTTATGATACTATCGGACTATTAATTTTTAATAAGTTCATAGAATGAATAAAGGTACGACCCACATAAATGCAATGAATACATTAATCAAAATTATTGACGGTCAATTCATATGTGTGCGCGTGTATATAATGCAAGCTTCATAAGCTCAAAGATCATAGTTAAATCATTGGACTCACAACATTTCTCTATCTCTCGTTAAAAAAAAAAAAAAAATTGAAATGTAAGTGAAACCAGATAACCACGAATCCCTTTGTGTCGAATCTCAGGCTTCAACGAGTCGGACTTCCAAATATCCGCGCAGCAACTCCAGATATTCATAAACGACTACGAGGAGTTGCCCTTCAAGGCGATTCTGTACCTGACCGGAGAATGCAATTACGGTGGTAGAGTCACGGATGACCGAGATCGTCGCTGCCTCAATACCATCCTCCTCGACTTCTACAACGCCAATGTCCTCGAAAATCCTGACTACTGCTTCTCCGGAAGCCTCAAGGAGTATTCGCTTCCGAAAAAGTTTGTTTTTTTCATTCCCACTTAAGACATCCTCAAGTAGTATATTTAAATATGGGTATTAATTACTTAGCAATTTGAGCTTCAATATAATCAATAAATTTATTTATTTTAATTATTTTACACAAAAAACCATCAAACTGATGTTTGAGCCCAACCGGAAAATGTTTTTCTGTTCTAGATGCGAGTACAAGAATTACATACAGCAAATCGAAACTATTCCGGCTCGAACATCGCCCGAGGTACTAGGCCTGAACATGAACGCTGGCATTACCCGAGATCTCGAAATCACTAAGCTCTTCTTCGACTCGATGGCTTCCATGGGGGTTCGTTTCAGCTTTTATTTAAAATGTTTTTTTTTTTTTTTTCATTAACGATTTTTGTTTGTGTTTGAAATTTAAACATTCACTCTGAAAACTTTGTTCGATAAAACTGTTTTAATATTGATTTTTTTTAACAAGGTGTAATTTTTATTTTTAAAAAAATATTGAAAAATTCAAACTAATTAACTTTTTAGTTAAAAAAAAATGCAAAAATTATCATTTATAAAAATGAGTAGTTAATTGTTGTAAATATTTGTAGTTTTAAGAATGATCCAGATACTTACAGTGATATAATTTTCCTAAAAATTAATTGTAATAAATTGTACAGTTTATTCAGTAAAATTATGAAATAATTATTCAATTCACAATAAAAATTTAAAACACTTGTACAGTAAGTAATTAATAAATAATCATCAGTTAAGAATTAGGGTTGAAAATTAAAGTATCATCGTAATGAAAATTATTGAGGTTGTAGCTCAGTGTATTAAAAAATCATCAAGCTAAATGGAAGTAAGTAGGAACTGTGTACTTACAACACTCGTTACAGGGAGGCGTGTCTGGTGGAGGAGACTCGGAACAAGATATGGTTTTGTTGTCGATGAAGGCCGATATATACGATCGTCTTCCCCAGCCCTTCGATCTCGAGGAGGTGGGAAAACTCTACCCGAACTCTTACGAGGAGTCTATGAACACGGTCTTAATCCAAGAGATGGAGAGGTTCAATGTACTTCTTAGAGAAATGAGAAGTTCCCTGCAGATGCTCGAGAAGGCCGTCAAGGGTATGATCGTCATGACACCGGATCTTGAGGTGATTGATTTTTTCTTTTTACTCTCAATCTGATCTGGGATCTTTGAAAAAAATAATTATACTCGGATTTTTTGAGAGCTTTTTAATCAAGGAAAAAAAAAAATTAAATTAAATTCATTTAAATAATATTTTAATGCAATAAAAAATTTAAGGGTCTCATTAAATCAACTTAACATTAATTGGTAAAGTAGATTTCTTTATTTAAAACGATAAGTTATAATAATTTATGAAATTCATGGTTTTAAGGTAGTTTAAAATATTACAGTCGACGAGAATACTTTTATCTAAATGGTTTTTAAACTGAAAAAGAACTGTGAAAAAATCTCATTTGGCTTTCATTCAGACCTTGGCGAATCACATGCTGGCTGGAAAAATTCCTCCCTCTTGGAAGCGAGCGAGCGCTTATCCGAGCTTGAAGCCACTGTCCAGTTTCGTCAACGATTTCCTAGAGCGACTCCAGTTCTTCCGCAAATGGATGAACGAGGGAAAACCAGCGACCTTCTGGTTATCGGGCTTCTCATTCGTTCATGCATTTCTCACAGGCGCTGCCCAAAACTATGCCAGGAAATACAGGATATCCATCGACCTCATTGGATTTGATTTTGAGGTTATCTTTTTTTTCAATCATCAAAATATACTCGAGCGGGATTGATTAAATTTTATATTTTAGACTAATAGGATAAAGCGAGTAAAAAAATAATTTCAATACCTTCAGAGAAAAATTCATTTATTTACTATCAGCAGTTTACATTATTTTCATTGCATTTGATATTCACTCGATCATTCCTTTATAATTATTACGCGCAAAAGCTCATTGAGATAAAAAAAATAAAAAAGGGAGAAAACACTGGAAACGTCAATATAGATATGGACATTCAAGTGTGTATATGTCAATAACTCGAAAATAATCAATGTTTACATAAAATATTGGATAAATAGTAAAATATTTACTTCAAACTCAAGATTAGTACAAATTTTTTAATAAAAACTTGATTTAGAGTTTTTAATATTCTATTATAATTGTCGATTTCGATTTTATAACAATTTTTCCTAAACTGAAATTTAGTAGTGTAAATCGTAATATTTCAGCTAAAAAGTTTAAGGGCCTCATTTGACACAAATTATCAACAGTCGGTACATAATGGATATTTTTTAGTCGATCACTTGTAAGGTAGGTGTACCTAGTATGGCCCTCCCTAAGCGAGAATCGACGTTGTGGCGAATCAAATCAATATTTTTTGACGTGTAAGGTCTCATTTTAAAGGTTAATTCAAGAGCTTTAAAATAAGACCTTACGCGTTCGATTTTGATCAATGAGCTTGAAATGCCAGAGGATTTACCAAAACACGTTTTTTTCAGACACCAAAAATTTGTGTACCTAATATGGTCCCCTTGAACTTATTTATTAATTGCGATTTGTTTTTATTTTTTAAATCAATCAGGATATAAGATTAAAAAAACTTCAAAATTTTCATTATTTTAAAAATGATTTATTTAAAAATTGAGCCTTTTTTACAATGTTTTTGAAAGCTTTGCAACCAGTAGAAAAATTACAACTTTAAATTTTTATTAAAGTTTGTTTTTTGAGCTAGAATGTTTTTTAGTTATAAAATGAAAAAAAGCTTTGAAACAATTAAATTTATTTTTCTTAAATAACATTAGGATAGGATTTTCTAAAAAGTTAATATGAAACTAAGGACTTTTAGGAAATACACTTTGAAGTATCGGTATTTCTACTAATTATTGGGTGGGGGGCCATATTAGGTACACTGAAGAAAAAAAGTTATTTAAGAATAAAACCCGTTAGAAAACGAGTTGAACAGAAACTAAAATCGCATTTTAAAGCTGAAACAATAACGAATCGAAGCTACTTATGAAAATTTTGGTCAGGTGTGTCTAAATCTTTTGGCAGACCATTTAATTATAACGTAAAATAATAACGAAGGTATAAGAAACGAGTTTTAGCTATAAGGCGTGCGCAAAAATAATTTTCAAACGTTCTAAACAACTCAAAACTTCATAATTCAGCGTTTTTGACTTCTTCCTACCTTGTAAAGATGCCGCATATCGAGCATATTCAAAATAACAGGTTGGCCATATTAGGTACACCTACCTTATACAGTTAATCATATTTTTTCCAACACTTTTGAAAAAAAAAATTTGAAGCTATTCTTACAAACTTTTCCTCCAGGTTCTCCCGGATTTCAAGTCAATAAGGCCTCCTGAAGATGGCGTCTATGTTTACGGCGTATACCTGACCGGGTGCCGCTGGGACCTGCCGAAGATGTGCCTGGAGGAATCCAAGCCCAAGATCCTCTTCGATCTCATGCCCCTGATCTGGATAAAGCCAGTAAAAAGCGTGGGTATCGAATTGAGGGGAAGGTACGAGTGTCCGCTGTACATAACCTCGGAGCGTTTCGGCACCCTGAAGACTACCGGACACTCGACCAATTACGTCCTGACGATGATGCTCAACACTTATGTTCCCGTCGCCCACTGGATAAAGCGCGGTGTTGCCTTGCTCTGCCAGCTCGACGATTAAATCTCTGTACAAAGTGTAATAAACATTTCGTTCCTCTCGGGATTATAAACACCTTAAAACGTCGTCAATTCTTAATCACGGCTTAATGGCGATGCCCTGAGTGCCCTGTAAATTTACCCGAGGACCGAGGAGCTGTTATTCACAGAATTAATTGGCTTCTCTCTTTTTCCTCGAAACCTGGAACTTCTCCAAAGCTCGTATTATGCTAAAAATTGCCAGTCTGGAAAAAGGATTACACTTTTGGCATCCCGTCGAGCTTATGCCGTATTATGCGGGCTTTTTTATTGGGTCCCTGAACTTGCGCCCGGATGGATGATTATGTTTGTCGTCGTACGCTTGAAAAACATCACTCGGGGTTTTTCGAACTTCTATGAAGTTTTTCGGGGGGAAAATTTTTGTCCCGAATAATGTTTGTATTTACTGTTAAGAGGGCATTCGCACAAATCGCGATCTGGAATCATCTCTATGGATGAAAAGTTTACTATTCTCATCGAGTTGAGTTCGAAGTTTTAACATGCAGTTGTCGAATTATAACTAGAAATAACTTTTTTTTTTGACAGCCTCACTGTACGGTACGTCCCCGATCGGCTTACCGTCGTCCACGACTCTGCAGGTGTTTTCAAAACCGGATCGGTCAATGATTTTAGCAATATGACCCGGTTGCGACAACTTTATTAAATGATTTTCGCGATCACGTTTAATTTCGATAGCACAAAAACACACTTGTCACTGTTTATGTTTCTGAGGTTGAACCTTCGTAAGAAACTCTTAAATTCCTCGTTTCAGCCATGGAAGCTCCGGTTGACTCTGCACACTGCTTGCGGTTGATCTTCGTTGACGAATCCTGGCGGTTGCTGGAGGTAGAGCTCTTCTTTAAGTTCGACGTACAAAAAAGTGGTATTAATGTCGAACTTTGCCAACTCTACGTCGTTTTCAACAAATGCACAAGGGGTTACGCACTTGAGCTTTTTTGACAGGACTATGACATTAAATCAAGCTCTCGTAGTCTTGTCCCGTTCAAAATAGGCTGGTTAGGACTATTCAGGACTTTTATAACAGGACTAACAATAAGTGGCTCTCGCAAATGCATAAAATATAATTCCCGTGTTCGATTGAGTTATTTGTAAAAAATATTAAGCTTTCAATCGCTAGAATTACATCCAAATAATTAACTAAATGAACAAACAAATTTTCGAGCTTTCCAACTCATAAAACGAATGAATTAAATAATAAAAATAAAATTAAAACCGTTTTACGTACTGTTCTTTAATGAAAAATTTTCCTTTGAAATAAAAAGATCGAGACGTTGTAGGGTAAGCGCGCAAGCTCCACAGGTTGGGCGCCACTGGGGGTTGGCAGTTCGCACCCTTACGTATGCGCGACGTATGTGCTCCGGAGTAGTCGCGGCCGGGCTTTACACGCTGAGCATGAATTATTGTGGTGCTTTTCCATTGGACCGAGCGTGAGATGGTGGATAAACACGCCCGGTCCTCGATTTTTTAAAATTATTTTTTTAGTTTTTTTTTAGGGTGGGAGATTTTTTAGTAGCTGAGTGAGTAAAAATGTGTAAAATAAATCTTTTTTATAGGTTTTCAAAATTTTTTTTTCAAGTCTACTGTAATTTAAAAATATTTAGAGACGAGTAGTTGAAAAAATTTGTAATTCAAAGTTAAGCTTACAGTTTCAATCTGTACATAATGTTGATATTTTATAAGATATTATACCATTTCGAAAAACTTTAGTATCTCATGTAAAAAAAGTTTATATCCAAATCATCCTGTTTTAAAAAAAATTCACAATATTCACAAAATATTGAATGGATGCAACGCTATTATGAACATTCAAATAATTTTGGTAATTCAAATTTGACTCATTATCAACAACCGTGTATGAACAGTTAGAGGTAAAGCTCACATTTGCGGGTATGCCAAATATTTGTTCAAATTAAACTACTCCTTTCCGCAGCTTCGCACGAAAGTTGACTTATCAGTTGATAATCAAACTTTAGTGTCTCATATATTATTCTCTCCACAGATTCATATGATTAACTTTAATAATTAAGTGTTCTCGAGTTCAATTAAGTTACTAAATCTATTCACGTAAACTTTTGTTAAATACACCACTATTCCATCTGTTTTACATGAATTTCATTTTGTGCTGAAAGATCAGAACTCAGTAGAAATTAATCTGACAAGCTTATAACTCATGTATTAAATTATTTATTCAATTGAACATTTCAAGATGTTTGACCACTCTAGTTAAATAATTATTAATAATCAGTTATTATTCTAAAGTTGTTGAAATTACTTGGTGAAATCAATTATAAATTTAAATTTTTAAATACATTTGTTCTTAATTTTCACAATTATTTATTAAGAAAAGTTGACATTTTAGTCTCTGATGGCCATTTTGAAATATAATGTAATCTTCAGATGAGTAAACTTAATTCATATTATAACTATAATAATTATAATTAATCGTTTTATTTTAATGATTATGATGATCTTAAAGAAAAAATTTTAGATGCATACGAAATTTTGAAACATGTCTTTTACAAAATATTTAAAACACCTAAAACGTTCGATGGAATGTTTTGTTTCAAGTTCAGCATTAGTATAAAAGTTTGTTCGAAACAGGTGTTTTTGCTTCATTCGGTGATGTAATTTTGAATTTTACCTCGTTTTTCAATAAATGATAATTAATAAGTAACTAAGTGAAAAAGTATAATAATTAGTTTTTAAAAGTATAATAATTAGTAATCGACTATTCGACTATATCTTCTAAAGAAGAAGTTAAAACTTTATATAAAATTTTAAAATAATTTTCTTTGAAATTAATTATACTCATAAGTATCTATAGAACGTTTGGACTCCAAACACGAGTGTTTTTTGCTTTAAATTTAAGTTTAAGAAAAAAAATATTTACTTTTAATTAAATCAAATGAAATAATTTTAAATCTGAACAAGATTTTAAAAAAGAAAGCTTTAATAAATTCAAATTAAAAAGCAAAAATAATAATTCGATGTTCATAAAAAGATGGCTCAAGCAAAAATTTGTTTTTAATAACGTTATTTGTACCAAATTTAAATATAAAAAACATTCCCTTCGAATCAAGTAATTTAATTTAAAAATTGTTAATCATGCATAATTTTGAATTTAAACATAAGTTTAAAAAATATCACAAATTTTGAAATTAAAAAACTCAAGCCAAGAGTGACTCAAAGATTATTATATTCAACAGCTCAAGCTTTGTCGCCAGTAGGATCAATCAAAAATATTGTCAACCAATTTCCCAAATATCTCGGGTAAAAAAACCCCTGTGCGTGTGTGTAACGACCTTAACCTCTCCTCGCGCTTCTCCCGAGATCCGCCGGCTGAGCACCGCTGAGGCAGAGCCGACTCCCAGCGGCGGCGGCGGCGGCGCACGCATACCAAGCCCGTGCACAGCGCCAGTCAGTCAGTCAGTCGAGGCCCAGCGGAGCCAGGAGTACGCGCGGTCCTCCGCTCCTGCCAAAGTTTGTTGTGTGTTGTGTTTCCTCTACGATTCCTCCTCTATATTTTTTACCAAATACATAATATATTCGCGCGTGCACAGTGCCAAAGAGTGTCAGTGTATATCGCACCGCAGTCTCCCAGCAAAAGTAAGTGGATGCTGAAGTGCGTGGAATATATGTAAAACGCGGATGGTTTTTTGACCCCTCCCTCCGCGGCAACCTCCCAGAATCGCTCCCTGATCAATGAACTCTGGCGGCGGCGGCGGTGGCGCTGTCGGCGGTGTGTTTTTTGCGGGCTGATTAGGGACCCTCACTCTTTTTCATGACGTGGAGATGATGTTGATGCCAACTCTATCTTACCCTTTTTTTCTTAAATATTGGGCCCCTTTGTTTCACAGCGGGGTGTTAAACCGAGCGGAGTTTAATCAATTAGTCAGTTGATTGCCGAGCCAGGACCGGAATCTGGTTTTGATGGGTGGGTTTCGAGGGCTTTTAATGGATCTTGCAGTTTGGGAAATAAGTCTTGCAGGGAGAGATAAGGAAAAAGAAGGAGGAGAGGAAGCTGCCGACCCATTACACGTGTAGTTATTTTGGATTAATCCGAGTGTATAATCGTCCTCGTGTCCAGTTCTATTTGTGTATTTACAAATTTTCTCCGGATAAATCTTGTACAATGTTTCTGAATTTTGGCACCGCAATTAGTGCACTTAGTCTGCTGAGATTCACATGGAACGCAGGAATAAATTTGAAAATTATAAAATCGAATGTTGTATTCGAAAACAACCTGAATGCTTAAAAAAATGGAAAGTTATTTTCGAATTAAAAATTCAGAATACAGCTGATTAAAAAAATCTTCTCAAGATAAATATAATTCTAAAAAATACATACTCATTTATGTAAGATCGTTACGTTCGATTCAAAAATTGATTCAAAAAATTGACCCTTTCGAATTCGAACAGAATTTAAAAATTAGAACGTTATATTCGAATGAAAATGCGAATTGTCGGCGACCTGATTTTTTAATATTCGAAGTCAGACATTCAATTTTCAAAAAATTAAAGAGTCAAATTTGAACTGAAAAAGTAATAGTTATTTGAAATCACCTCGATTTGAAATTTAAAAACTTTTGAGTACGAACACGTCCAGTTAAAATCCAGCCCTAATTTCAATTATAAACAATCCATTGCTCAAAGAGATTCCCAAATCGATAAAAATAAACCAGGTTTTCAATCCCGTAACGCAACCTCGGCTCGCAAAAAACTCTGCAAATCCACTCGGTCTGTATAAAAGTCAAGTACATCGTGTTTTTTTTTTCCGTTCGTTCGTACGCTGCTGCTTCGCCCCGGTGGAATAATTACGACTGAAATTGCAGCTCGCGAGTAGAGAACGATTGTCACACATGGGAAGTCGGGTATTTTACGAGGAGCTTAGGAGTATAAACGCCGGGCGCGCGGGCTGGGAAAAAAGGGTGCGCGCTGTTATTTTAGTCGTGTAGGGAGCAAGCCGCACTCTTTTTCGAGCTGACGGATGGGTTTTAAAAATATTTCAGACCCCCGACACTGTCAACTCAGCCTTTTTAACAAGGGTTTTATCGGGATTTTGAAATAGTATATTACTTAACTAGGCAGTATGAATGGGAAACGTCTCAGATCGCATGAAATTGTCGTCCGAGGCGTAGCCGAGTGTGACAAACATGTGATCTGAGACCTTCCCATTCAGGTGCCTAGTTGAGTATGCTATTTTTCCGCACGACGGCGCCGGGAAGCGCTACTGACTGTAGCGGCAGCGGCAGGGAAGTAGCGCTTCCCGGCCGGAGTGCGGAAAAAGAGATTTTTTTTTTATGGTTTAGGAAGTGGTAAAAATAATTCGGATCGTAATCAAGTACTCATGAATATTCATGGGAAGAAAGCGCGATGATGACTGCACGTGGGAGAAAATTCGTGATTTTTTTTTTTTGGAAAGTTTATCAATTATTAATTTGTTGGCAAAGTTTGCTGCAGCTAATTTTGCATCGAATTAATTGTTAGTGCAAAATTTATGTGCACAATTAAGGAGAGAGAGATTAATCGATAATTTGTATAAACATTGTTTTACATAAAATTTAATCCACTACTGTTGCACCAAGCTTCAGAATCGATAAACGATTAGTTAATTATTCTAATATTAATTTAACATTAATTTAGAGTAATAAATTTTTTGTTTTGTTGATTTTTGCATAATTTTGATTGCAAAATGTTTGCTTTGAAAATGTAAATTCATTTTTAATCAAATTGAGTACTAATGTTATCTTAATTCCGGATGAAATAAATTGTTTCTATCAATTTAATCAAGGACATTTACGGACTCAACTAAACGATTAATTAATTATCATGGAATTTGTTATTAACTATTTTATTATTTTGAAACACGAGCGCTGGTTTTTTTTTTAGTTTTGATTTTATGCTAACGGATATGGCTGAAGCGTAGAAAGCTAATATTTTGATCGCTCAAATTGTCTAGTCTCTTTGACATCAAAATGTAGAACGCAAAGCTATATGAATGATTTCGAAAACCCCTCGACGTCGACGATCTAAGCGTATAAAATTTTCAGTGAATGGATCATTTACTAAAACGATCCTCTCCAGAGATTTTATATCGTCTACATGGAAATAGTATTTTGACACCATTTTTATAGCTCTAAGTCTTGATATTTTATGAATACTATTTTTAGCAATAACACTTTTGAACAAAATTAATTCAATAATTTTTAACTGTATTTTAGATTTAGAAAAAAATTTAGTGGTTAAATACTTCCATTATTGGTATTTGTAATTTTTTATAATTATTTTCTATGTTAGGTCGTTTAAAAATTTTCCCACAAGTGCAATTGCGAAACAAGTGCAATAGTATGTGATTGGGGACAAAAAGAAGTTTTAAAAGCTGAAACTCGCTTTGATGTTTCAATTTCGACAGTTTAATCTCTTGAAACTTTATTTTTGGACAAAAAAAATCTCATTAAATCCGTCTGTTAATTAAATTAAAAAGAAAAAAAAGTCTTAAATCCACTACTCAATAGACGAAATTTTCCTGATTTCACAGTAGACCGGATCGGCGAAAAACCGGAAGTTTGCGACTCTCCTTCCGCGTGGAAATATTCATAATAAAAACGCGCGGCAAGAGTTTGTTTCGGTCGCGCGGCGTCGTTTTATTTTCACGGATTTTTATCTCCGGAGCCGCGCGAGGAGCCGCGTGCGAAACGAAAAATACGCGCGCGCGTTCGGGCTTTATATAATATATACCTCGATGTATACGCTCGATAAAAACCTAGTAAGACACTTATACTTTGAAAGTTACTCCATTGAAAGTTTTAGGGATTCTTTTGAAAAATTGATGACGCCGACGCCGCCGCGGTGGCTTGATGCGCTTTTATGACTTTCTTTCGCAAATTGACGCGGTATTTAAGAAACAAGGGGGGGTGTCGATTTGTGAACTTTTCAACTCTCTTTCGTCATCTCGTGAGAAATGTTTCAAACAAAATTTTGAGCTGTTTACTTGATTTTAAAAACGGTTATTTTGTAACAAGTTTAATAATTATTAAATACAAGGCATGTATTTTTCGAGGTATTTTTAATGTTTATATATAGTTATACTTCTTTTGAACAGATATTTATTTTAGAGTAATTTAATCTCGAATTTAATATCAAAGTTCAATGAAAATTGTCTTTGATCATAATTATATTAACCAACAAAAGAAATCTTGAATCGTATATTTTTTAATTTAATTAAAAAATTTAATATACATAATTATAAAATTGGATAACAAAAAAAATTAATATAAAAACGCGAAAAGTTACAATATTATTGAAAGATGTTGAGTACGCTTTTTATTTTTCATTTTAAATTTTCAATGATGCTTCTTACATTCCCTTCGTACAATATTTATTCATGCGTATCGTATTCTGTTAATTAAAATTAAGTACGAACATTTTTGCAGATACACGAGCAGATACATTTCTAAAGAAAAATTGCAATGAAATTTCAATTTAAGTTATTTTATAACTAAGATAATCATTATAATAAAAATAATCCTTAATTAGCTATAATTAACTAACAAAATACAATTGTTAACAATTACAATTTTATTTGTAACAATCGAAACTCTAAGTTTTATACGATTTCACACTTCAGTGATGATAATATTATTTAATCTCAAAGCAATAAAATTTTTATTTTAATTTATCCAAACTAAATGAACACGAACAACAAAATTTTAGACTCGATAATGCTGTAATAATTCCAAACAGAAGCCGACCAAAAGTTCCGAAACTCGTGTTCGTAATTCTCGAACTATTTTCGGATCTAAAAGATGACTACTGTGCTTTATTATTATTTCAAATCCGTTGGATTTATTCGAGCGTGGCACGAAGCTAAAAAACAAACACTTTGAGCTATTTTTTTTTATCAAGTTTTAAAATTTACGTTTAATTAACCGTAAACGTTGTATCGTTAATTCGTTCTTTTTTTACCTGTACGCGTATGCAGAGAATTCGCGTGTTTCATTGAACTAAATTTCTAACGAGATAATCAAACACACCGAAACTTGAAAAAAAGTTTTTAAAAAATTTTCACGCGAGAGAATGAATTTTGATTGACGGCTTAATTAATTTATGCTTGCAAACTGGTAGCTACGAATAAAAAAGCCAACAGTATTTCGTTGTATATTTTTGGAACATTTGATCTTTTTTTAGATCGAATCATTAACTTCGTAATTTATGATGATACATTCAAATGAGTAGAGATTATTTACACAAAAAAAAAGAACACGGGTTCTGGTTCATCAATTATTATGATTTTCAAATATTTTTTAAATAAACAAAGATTTTAAAAAGTCAATATTTTTTTTAAAAATAATTAGGTTACTAATAATGATAATACGGAAATTTGATTACTTTATTTCAAAAGTTTTGACAGTATTTATTTATTTATTTCACCATTAATATGTTAACATACATATTTACATATATATGAAAGATATTCCCTAAGGAGGTTTTTTCAAACCTGTGTAAGGGAGGTATTTGAAAAAATTTATAAATTTTATACATTACATAATAAAATTTAGTACTAACTAACAAAGCTAAACTAAAGGATTTAAAATTAGTAAATTGAAGTTTCATTCATAGAACTAAACATTAATCGGCAAAATTTATTAATAATACACTCAGAAGTATTAAAAATAATAATAAAATTTTTTTATCAAATAAGTTTTCAAGTATCAAATAACTTTTTTCTCAGTTCGAATCCAATCTCGAACCCTTTACTTTCATAAAAAAAAAGGAGTTTTTGTCAATTATTTGATATTTCAAACCAACGAACGCAGACCTAATCAAACAAAGAACGCGAAACTCAATTTTTCCAAACCGGCCCAGTCTTTGAAAAAAAACGATTTTTCAAATGAACAAAGCTTCCAGGGGCCAATCAAGCTAAAAAAAAAAAGAGGGAACATCTCGGCCAATATTTTGGTGCGCGCGCGCCGCCTCGCGTCCTGAATTGATTCGTTGCACGCGGGCAAAACACAGGGAGGGGCTGAAGAAGAAGCTGCTAGGGTTGATTTCCTGCTTTTGTCCTTTGCCGCTGCTGCATTCGCGATTCTCTCTCTTTTATTATTATTCCCGCGGGGGGAAGAAAGAAAGAGAAAAAAAAAAGAGCGAGAGAGAAGTGTGTCAAGTTATTTTTAAAGGGGGCAAGGTAAGGTTCGAGGGGATGATGATCATGTGACTTTTGTTTGAATTCTTCGGGGGGATGAGCCGCGGTCAATGTTTTTTGGGGTGACTCGAGAGTCAACGTTGTAAATCTTGGTAGGGTTTTATTATTTTTACTGTGCTTGGAAGAAAATTGAATAATTTAGTAATTTATGCATCGTAGGTTATTAAAAATAGTTGGACAATTTTAATAAATTTAAAATTTATAAGTTTAGTTATCCCTTTTTAATTAAACAATAAAGAGAATAAGTAGATTTAAATATTTACTTTAAAATATAAGATTGTACATGATCTATTTCTGTTACAAAAATAAAAAAATTTAATTCAATGATTTCTTTTTTTTTTTTTTTTTTAAATAAAATAATAGATCTATACAACCCTAGTACAGTCAAAAATTGAATTGATTATGTTTAAAAGCATGAATATTCATGGAAATTAAATTTGTTGTATAATTAGTTTATTGTCTGATGGATTGGAAAAATCCGTGAATTCGTTATTTTTTAAATCCTTTTTTAGAATGCACAACCAGTTTTTAAATTTAAAACAGTGGCTGAACAGGCGAGTTTTAATAAAACAACGTATTGTGTCTACAGAGATGTTTTAAACGATTTTTTTTTTTTAAATTAATAATAACCACAAGGTCACTTTTCTACGAGCTTTTCTATGTCAGTTATGTAAAAGTCATATTTTTTTTTTTTGTATAAGTTGTTTTTATCACTTTGCACATTGTCGAGCACATTGTTATCAATTTTATTTTTCCAATATTTTTTTTAATTTGTAAATCGTCGGTTTTTATTTTTCATTACAGTCATAAAAATTATTAATTTTTTTTTTTTAATAATATTTTTAATCAAAATTGTTAATTAAAAAACCATTTGTTTTATTATATGAGTTATCAAACAGTTTTCTTCTAATTATTAGTTTTTGAAAAAAACATTTAATGATCAAATCAAATTTCAGTCACATAAAGTTTCAACGAGGTACGCATTTAATAAAAGTTAAACTCTCTTGGAAATTCTTGAGTCGGAAAAAAAAGTGAATAAAATATTTATCGTGATACCGGAAGTTTAAAGTTTTCAGGGCAAAAAAGAAGTTAGAACCGAACGAAAGTAATTAAAACCGTGCGAGAACTAAAAAGTTTGAATTCGAACGCACCGTAGGTTAAAGATATAACGGTTACAGCTGGTTTTTGCTGTTTAAAAAAACTCTCCCATTATTAACATGAAATTACCATTGAATCGAACTCCATGCAACGACTCTAATGATCTCGTCGTTTTTTACTATAAGAAAGGCGTCATCGTTAAAAATAAAAATTTTTCACTCGATTTGAATTAAACTTCCTTAATAATTTTCAATTTTAGTACAGTGATGAACGAGGTGATGAATGTAATTAGCTTGCTGGGTAGTTGTTAATTAATACGATTACTCGCTTACCCAATTTCATGAAAACACTTCTGAAGTTGTAATTGCCGCAACTACATTTATGAAAGTAAAAATGAATCTAACTAAAAAAAAGTATGTATTTACCTCGGTATTTACTTTGAATATTTAGAATGTGTATTGAGTGACTGAGTAACTTAGATTTGGCCTCGTAATCCAAAAGTCTCAGGTGCTTGCTATCATTGATATTGATTAATGAATCTGATAAGTCAGTTGTGAAACTTGTAAATAATAATAAAGCACATCAACTCTACGCACACTCTATGTACCTTCCTTTAAAAAAAAAAAAAAAAATACTTTTTTTGTTGATTCTTTATGGGTAAAAACAACAAGTTTTATTTAATTTTTAAATTGTCTTCTGATGGAGGATATTGAAAAATAATAATTTGATCGTCGCGTAACATCTGTGTACGGAACAAAACGTTCGAATCATCAATTAAGATTTAAACTCGCGTTTTATAAGCTCATTCATAATAATAGAATACTGGTTTAAAAGTGATGTGTCCGTGAGTCAATAATTGCCGATCGAGTACATTATAAGCATCTCCGATGAGCACTCGATCGCTGCTTTGATTATTTAAACTGTTTTGCAACGACCCATTGTAAACATTTTTAATAACCGGTTACTTAATTTTTATAGGATACCTATTTTTTTTTTTTTTTTTTAATTCCGCAATAGTTTCATTTTTATTGATTGATATTTGTAAACACTGAACATTTAAAAAAAAAAAAAGAAGAAAAATATTATTTAATGAAAATAACAATTTCTTTCTAACTGTTATCTGCACTCGATTTATTATTGCAGTTTTTTATTGTTTTTCTTTTATAAAAGTGTGATATTAGTTTTATCTTGAGTTTTATTAAACAATTGCATTCGAAAGTAAAATGTTTTTTTCAAATATTCACATAACTAATTTATATTGACATGATTGCATAATTTTTATCTTACATATATTTCGATGCTAAACAATTGTTCGTTATTTTTGTTTATTTTTGTTATCTTTTTCCATTACAAATAAATTAAAAAATTGCTTCAACAAATAAATAATTAATAAATTCATGATTTAAAAAACCTAAAAAACTCTATCTTTAATATACACTTTTAAGTTAACTCTTCAATAACAACTGTTTGCATTACAATATTACAATATTTAAATAACTTTCTTTTATCGTAGTACTCAAAGCAAAAAACAAAAATATTATGCAACGACAGATATCGATAAAACAATTTATCCCGTCCTCTCAATTCCCATATACTCCGAGAAGAAAACACAAAAAGCAACTCTAAAAATCACGGTTATTTCGTCATCGGTGTGGTAGCAGACAGAAAGAAAAGTCGACGAAACATCGTTAGAGTCTTCTCTCCAGAGTCGGGCGGTAAAACAATTCGCACCGTCGCGAATGCAAACTAGCTGGAGTCGACGCGGTGGCATAAATATGTACGACCGACGCTTGTGTATCGAGAGAGGTCAGCTATCGGTTTACAGTCGATTGCCCGCCGCTGCCAGTGACGAGCCGAGAAGATAAAATAATGTTCGACGATGATTCTAATGTTTGTTTGTGCGCCGCCATTTTGCTAAAGAGGATTTAAATCTAAGCTGGATTAGACGACGCGTGGAGGGAATTTGAAATTAATTGCTTTTTAGTGTCGCTCATACGAGTTTCAGACGGGTGATATTATTGACGGAATGGTTTTTGGTGTTCGATAAAAATTTCTGAGTCACGTTTTAGTGTTTGAATAACTAACAATTTTCGATAATATTGGAATTGAATAATGTATAATATATTTTGTTAGCGATGAACTTTGATCTTTGAAGGATAATTTTTTACCCGAAAATTTGAATTTTTTATTAGTCTCGGGTGAATTTTTTGTATTTTTACGCTGCTTCGAAAACTCAATTTTACTCTCTAAATAGTTAAATATTTTTTGAACGCGAAATAAATGGAATTAACCGAAGTATATAGAGTCAAAAGAGCGTTCACTTCGTTATTTTTTAAATTCTTTTTTGGTATGCAAAACCAGTATTTTTAAATTCAAAGCAATGGATGAGAGCAAGTTTTTTATTAAAAAAGAAAGGATTTCAGAGATTTTTCAAACATTTTTTTTTTTTTTAGAATTAATAATATCTGCAAGGCCGTGTTTTTATTATGCTTGACATTTTTTTTTTTCAACTATAAAATACATACATAGTATTTAATAGTGTGTTAGCATAATGAAACACCTTTTATATGACTCCTGCATAATGAAAAAATAAATAATTATAGAATGATGTCCCATGATACAAAAATTATTTTCTTAAAAATTAATCTCGCTTAAAAAGCACTAGACAAGCGATTATCGAGAATTTTTTTTAATTATTCTTCGCTTAAATCTTATGGAAAATAGAAATAGATTTTTTTCTCAGATTATAATTTTGTTAGATAGTTTTATAGAAGTCTCTGTTTGGCTGGGAAAAGATTTTTTTTTTAGATTGCAGCTGAACTAATTTTAGTTTAAACATTATTTAAAGTTCAACAAGTATACTTATAACTAATATATCCTCGTAATTAACTTTGAATTTAAAGCTTCCAACCAATCAAAATTCATTCCGGAAGAGATCGAATAATTTTTTTTTGTTCGCGGTGCAAAAACCGTCCACGTTTTTTACCCTTCATCGACTTCTTCTCCAGGCTCTCGAGGCCGCGAGTTTCTGCTGATCTCGAGCCACTCAACGAAGTGCGGGAGCATGTCGTTTTTGTGTCAGACGAATCAATCCGACGCCTTTTTTTCCCCCTTCTTCCTCTTTGTTCCCCGCAATTAAAACAAAAGAGACCAAAAGAGCGAGAACGATACGCGCCAGGCATCCGGCCGAAAAAATCCCGGGAATTCGCGAAATCCTCTCTCCCGAATAAAAAAAAAGGCTTAGAAAATCTCGGTGGAAAAAAGCGCACGTCTCGTTTCTGCTAATAAAAAGTAACGGCGCAGTGCAACCCGAAACGGATCTCCAGCTAGTCTTGATTTTGATAAGGAGGATTTTTGCGTGAGAAAACTCTGGATTTTTTCGTACGACTGACGAGAGATTAAATCGGGAGGCTACCTGGAGGAAGTGAAACGTTAGCGAATTCCTCGCGGATACTTTTTACTCTTTGGAAGTTTAAAGTATAAAATTAAAAATGTTAAGTCTTTAGTTGCTGGATAATTAATATTTTTAATTCCTTGTAGTTTCTGAAATTGAGATTTTTTTGAATAATCCTGTATTAATGATGAAAGATGATCGATTGTCCTCGATTTATAATTGATGTGATTGGTCAAAAATCGAGTCAAAAATGCAAAATTCAAAATTTGAATTGTGCTGAAGTCGAAATGTTGAATATTATGTTGTTACGAATCTTTTTTTTGCAACACTTTTATGAATAATTGAATATTGTGGTTAAATTAGTAAAAAAAAAATTTCTTTTTAGAATTTCAATAAAATAAAATGAGAATCTTTATGACTTGAACACAATTTTTTTTAGTTACAACCACAAAACGTATTGAACTGGACAGCTTGCAAAGGATGTACAATGAAATGAGTGCTATTATTATAATTTAAAAAACTCTCAGAAATTTTTTTTTTTTTAACTTCATTCTTTGGAAATAAAAAGCAAAAATTATCGTTTATTTACTTTCAATATTAAAAGTTTGATGGTGTATTAATAATTAAGCACGCTTGCGCGCCGAAAGAGACTAATAACTCTAAATTTTTGAATATCCATCATTTATTGATGTTCAATTTTACGATTTCAGAAGCTTGTAAGAATAAATTTGAAAGTGGGTATAAGCTAAAGAATATTTTACTTTTTTCAAAAACTAAAAATTTGTTTGGAAAGGGAAATAATTTATTGATTATAATTTTAAATAAGAATCCAAAAATGTGTTTATCATGTAAACAAGTAATATACCCTTTGCTCATCAATCTTGATTTCAAATTTTCAACTCTTCAAAATTAAACAAAATTTCATTTTTGAATAATAGTAAAATACCCAAAATACGATAGTGTAGACTAACCCGAAAAATTCTGGATACTGCATGAAGTAAAATTTCTAAAATTGAACAGCATGCATTTTATTATTATTCTAAACTGCACTTTGCGAATCTTTTTACAAACGTATATATATTAAAGTATGAGGCCGAACACTTGACAAGTTATCTGTGAACATCATACATATACAAGACATACATACTTGTAAACCATTAAGTTTTCAGATCTACCAGAGAAAACGGAACGAAAAAATCAATCGAGACATTTTACTCTTTTCACCTTTACCAACATCACGATTATCCATGCGAGTTCGCGGACACTGAAGAAAGCTCGGTTATCTATTTGCCTACCATTTATTTTTTCTCTTTCGGATCGAATCGGAAAACGATTTTTTTCGGAATAGATTGGAACGCAAGGGACAGTGAATTATTTAGAAAAGAAACGCGCGCAAGAAGAGGAAGAAGGAATTTACGATCCCCCAGCACCCGCGATGAAAGATTTATGAGCGTGTATGTTTTACCTTCGTGACTTTCATGAGCCGTTTTTTACCCTCTTTAATCGTATTACCCGAATAATCGTCTTTTCATCATTTTTTTTTTTATTTCCTTGTAAAAACTATTAAACACCCGCAAGGCCTGCCCGCAATTACTGCTCGTGTCGGAGGTCGCAGGATTAATTAATTCCTCGCTTCGGAACGAGCTTCATTGCTCGTAATTGACGCTCTCTCGCCATTGGGAATAATAACTCGCGCAGTTGATTCTCTTTTCCACGGTTTTGTAAGAAACAAAAAAAAGGGGGGGGGCTGATAGCGAGATTAGATAAGCCATACCGGAAAACAGTTTGGAGCGTTCGTAGGTTACCCGCTAGACAGATAAGCGTTGCGAAACAATCCTCTGAGTCACCTGGCCCGCTCTTACGAAAAAGCGACTGAGTTTTTCTCGATTGTGAAATAACCCAATTCAAAGGTACACGGAAAAAAAAAAAAAAATTTTTTTTGTGAGAGCTGAATTTACAAGGTTTGGAATTGTTCGGTTTGAGCTTATTAATTAACTAATCAACCAATTGGGAGAAAAAAGGTTGTTCGGGGGGGTATTTATTCGCGGACGTATTGTCGCGGTCGGAGCTTTTTAATTAATCAGGCAGTCCAAATACAGCCACCGCATTGATCCACGGTTAATCTGATGGACAATTGCACTGTTTCGACGCTATTAATCTAATTAAATTTGGGAGCCTTGATTTTATTGTGTATTTAGGGTGTATTTGAAAAAATATATATATATTTCAATCGTTTTTGTTTTACGAGAAATCATACAAGAATCAGAAATGAGTGTAAATTTTACGTATTATTGAAAAATTCTTATCACTTTTTTGATTTAATGGTGTTTACCTTGGAGTTTACAGCGAGGTTTACAATGTTGTTGCAATTAGCATTCTTGTTTACTAATTAATGAGATGATAAAATTAATAAACAAAAATGTTTCAAATCTCTTTCATACACATAAAATTACAAGGATGATCTGTCCTTCGGGTCAATTTTCGCATTTTTAGCTCATATTCAAAAAATTCGTGCTTGAAGCCTATTGCAGTTACAGAAGACTGAAGCGTAGTTTTGTGAATTTTAATGGAAAAATACTTTCAAATGTAAATTTTATTTTTACTATTTACATACGACTTTAAATTCAAAAATAAATAAAGAAAATTCGAGTTTCCACGTTCCTAAAGGCGTAATAGGCTTAAAGCACGAATATTTTGAAAATTGATTAAAAAACCGTAAAATTGCTAAAAATATCATAAAAGCTCAGGGATAATCGGTACAAAGAAGCGTTAGAACAGAATATTGGTTGGTTCAGTATTTAGTAAAAGAAAATGATCCCTAAAGTTTGATGAAAATCTGTTTCCCAAAAGACAGATCATCTCATTGTTTGTACATCATTATTATTATTACTCTAAATTATTTTTTTATTAATTTTTTTGTCAGTAAAATTTATAAAATATTTAAAATATATCTGAAGGTATTTTTTTTAGTACGTTCTGTAAATATGCTAATATTTTTACACAATTTTCCTCGTTATGATTCTTTCTTTTTATCGTAAACGTTTCGTAAAATTTTTTATGCATTAAAGCGTACCGCAAAATGACGCATCGAAAATAATTCAGCATTTGCGGTTTTTCCACGTATCAAAAATAAAAACTCTGCCCGAGTAGTATTTTTTAGTTATACAAACTTAACCTCCCAGGACCGTCACCAATTTCAAAACTTATGTACGTTTAATCTCAACATAAACGTACATCTCGCATCGATAATTCAACCTCACTCAACTTGAAATCTCAGTTTCAGCAAAAACTCCCATAAACCAAAATAAAAAAAAAGAGACGGTCGTAATTTCAGTCCTGGTGTAGAAAAAAAAAGGCGTGGGTGGCGCGTGTCCGGCCTGTACACGGCTGTATTACAACGTCTCTCGATCAGGCTCGCGAATCCTTTATTTATATTTGTATACGCGCTCGAGGAAAGCGATACCGTCGTTAAACTTTACGACTTGATTTGCGGCTGTTTTTCCTTTGTTCGGTGAAGCATGGCCAGATTTTTCTCGACAAAACTTCAGAGGCGTCTTTTGAAACCTTACTTTCGGCTCTTCAACTATTTGTTTAAAATAAGCGTTGAAATACAGCGTTATGTGGCTGGTTTATGGCCGTTTCTTGATTTTTCAAATTTTAGACTGCATTTAAAACGGTTTTTTAAGCCTTAGGTAGTATGTCTACTTTGAAAACTGATTTGTACCTTTTTTATTCATTGAAAACTTTAAGTTATAATACTAAATGTTCATTTTCTGGTAAAACCGAGTCATTAAGTAATCATTTACAAATATAGTTAAAGTTATCATTGGACAGCTTATGGGCCCTTCTGATTTATTGGACCTGTAGATCGAACTTTAAATTAATTATCAAGGTCTGAACGATATCAATTCTGCGAATAGAAAATGTTTAAAAATTGTCAAGCTTTCTATGAGAAATAAGTTAACCGAGAAATAAGTCATTCATTTAAAAACCGCACCAGATTCCATCCGAATTCCCGAAAATTTTCCAAACGATCGAAAACAGATCTTCGCGAAATTTCAAGCCCCGAAAGTCGTCTCGAGCCAGCTCGGTCGGCCAGCTTTAACGGATCGATTTTTTCATTTCCCCGTGAGCGTTTTTTTTTTTTTTTTTTTCTTCTCTCTCTTTGGCGCGCTTCTTCTTCTCCCTTCCGCTGCAGCGAGCGGTGCGGCCTGAAAATCGATCGCAAGCTCTCTCTCCTTGCAGCAGCCGAGAGAGCTTGCCGGCGCGGCACACGGCTGAGCCGACGCATCGATTTAGGGCTTGGCCGTCTACCTGCCGGCTTTATGGGTTATCGAGGGGCCTAATCACTCGGGGAGGAGGGGTCATCAAAAGATTGGAATTGATGTTGCTTTTAGGAGGTACTGTGGCTCTCGAGGGAAGTGGAAATATTTTGTTTTTAAAGAGATTTTTTTTTTTTTTTTTTTAATAGAGTGGAGCGATGATTGTTTTGGGTTTTATTGAATATATGGGGTTTTTTGAGGTAGGGAAATGACCATTTTTTGGCTGGTTTAAGACTAGAAAAGGGTTGAAAGAAAGCTTCAGTATTTAAGGAAAAGAGTGAAGTTTTTAAGACTGAACTGTTATAAAGACCAAAGACTGAATATTTTAATTTTCTATCGAGTGATTAATGATCGTCCATTCGATAGCAGACATTTATTAATAGTCATATCATAAAGCAATCTTTGAATTTTTGAGTTTTTTTTTTTTTTTTAGAATTTGAAATAATTTTATTCTGAGAAACTGACTTATACCATCGGAATTTATAAAAATTGTAGGATAAAATAGCAAAGCTTCAAAGTTTTAGAAAAAGCCTTAAAAAATAAGTAAAAAAACACTTTAGTTAGTTTTTTCGGTTCTAGAGTGAAATTCACTATCAAAAGATTATTTTATAGTCATTTCTTGGACATCAAAACTTTTTTTAGAGTTATCCCAGTATGTAGCTTCGTTTATACCTTACTAAAATAGTTTCAAACTCGAAGTTGATAGTCATTTTTAAAAAGTAAATTTTTTTGCCATTTTTTACCAGTTGAAAAGTAATTTTAATTCGAGTTGCCATAAGAAATAAACTTTTTATTCGGTCAATAACCCGTAAAAAACCTGAGATTCCAATTAAACTCGTACCCACCTAGAGTACCATACGCTCATAATTCACGATTTCTGAAATATTATTTTAATAAGAGAATAAACAGAGAAAAAATATAATCAAATTAACTCGAAAAACTACAATGACATGTAATTTCATTATTTTTTCTGATCACGTTCCAGATGAGGACGTAGCACGAGGCCAAAAATTTGGTGGACCATTGCCAGCTTCGGGGCAGGGGCAAGGATGCAGAAGAGCTCGCCTCCGACAAGACTGCAGCATCGTGGTGTTGCAACAAAACCGCGGAGATGAGCATAAGCGCGGACGAGTACTACGAGCATCAGCGCCACCGTCACCACGGCATGAGCTCGAAGATGCCTCACAGCCACTCGACACCGGCTGGCGTCGACGGGGGCAGCCGGACGCCGCCCGCGACACCCCGGAAGGCCGGCAAGATGCTCGCCTTCAGGGTACACATGCTCGATGACTCTGTCACCATTTTCCAAGTTCAGGTACCTACGCCGCATTTACGATACATACCTATTTGCGATAAGATTGAAAAGTGCTTTCGGGAAGAAGCGGGAAAATTCAAAATTTAAACTCTATACATGTTGATATATATCCAATCTACTCCATATTAGATTTTAACCGAGATTTTGACATTGTCAACTCGAAATTTGGGCTAATTTAATAATGGATTTTACTTGAATAATTAATTTTTATTCTTATAAATATATAGTAATTTGCTCCTATTCTTATCCAATCTTCAATCAGAAATTATTTATTGAAATTTCATATTTGCTTGGGTTGAAATTCTTTTATTGTTTAATTTATTCATCTCAATCTATTTTTTTCGACCAAATAATTTAAAAAATCACAACAGCCAGGGCAAGAAATTGGGTTTTTCGAGGAGTTTTTGTATTTGCTATAATTTTTGAAAATAAATTGATTTTAAAAACTGATTTAATTACTTATTATATCTAATAGAGAACACTAGAAAAATTTTTTTTTTAATTTTTAAAATTTTTACATAAAATACAATTTTTGAATTCTTGAAGCCAGAATAGTATTAAAAATTGAGATAAATTTTTAATTGAAAATATAATTTGTTATTATTTATTTATTTACACGAGTATTTACATTAAGTATTTTGTACAACCAAAGATAAGTTTTTAAAAACTCACAATTTTCAAAAGAGTAATTTTCGTTCGATACCCAACCCAAAATCTATTTTAGAACCATTCATCCGAAAATCACAAACACCGCAAGGCATAAAAAATGTTTTGACAGTTTGTCAGTCCAGCGTAAACCCAGGCGAAAGCACATAACAAAAACAAATGTCCGCTTTAATTCTTAAAAACCAGCCCCGGGTACGAAATTTACGACACTCGGGGTAAAGTCAAGGCCGGGTAACAAACCGCACACGCTAACCGATGCTGCCCGTAGGACTTCTTTAACGAGCGACAAAATTGGGTTTCTCCGCTTGATCGTCTTTTTATCAGCTGCTTAACTTTTTTCTCTGTTTTCTAACGAGGCGAATTGGATGCCCTTGCAGGTGTATTTTCAAAGCTCGAATCAAAAAAAGATTTCTTACTTGACTTTTCTCTTTTTTTTTTAAATTCGAAAAGCAAACTTTCATGCAGTTCAAGATATCTTTGACGTAGATCGGTAAAAACTAGTTCAAGGTTTGCAAATTAAACTTTAACGTTTGTTTTGCTTGTAAAAGCGGTTTTTTTTTTTCAAGAACAAGTAATTAAAAACACATTTAAGATTTTTTTTTTTTGACAGTAATATTCTAATCTTAAAGAATCTTTTAGTACACAAAGGAAAGTACACTTACAAAGCTTTGACGCAAAGTATCGAAAAGACAAGAGCAAACACTCGCGGCTCTCCTTTAGCTCAGAATTTTTCTTCCTTCTCATCCTCCTCTCAAGAAGTTAATTTAACTAAGTGTTATTGAAAATTAATTTTTTCGTAAAGGTACCCGTTTCAAACTTACTCAAAACATACTTTATTCAATATTTCCCTGATTCTAGTTCGCAAAGTACATAATTATTACAAACTAACTCAACGCATGAGAGTCGTAAAGTCAGAAGCACGAATTAAAAATTCAAAGTAGGAGCCAGCCCGGCTCTTTTCTCTCCTCACACCGGCTAAGAACGATCCTCGAGGACACTTCGCCGAGTAAACCCGCGTCTATTATTTAAGATGCTTTTTTCGCTCTCGTTCGCTATTTTTTACCTCCTCGGGGCTAATCAATAAAATATCGATTTGGGAATACCCAGCCAATACGTTGTGTATTTCCGGGGGCGGTAATTCCTTTTTTTTTGTGATCGCGGCAAAATGGTTATATATTTCGAGCATCGCGATTTTTACGAGCCCTCGGCTTTTGTTCGCCGCTGGTTTATTCCGTTCGAGAGTTTTGCATATACACAACCGCATATTGGCCTGATGATAAAATTGATGCTGCTCCCCCTTCCCTAGTCTCTATTTTTTGCCAGCGTAGGTACAAATCAACGGCTTGGCCTTCGACAGGGGAGATGCCCTCGAGCGAGTTCTATTTGCGAAGCGTTTTTTAAGGATTCCGGAGAAAAGTGTCGACGTTGAATAATCTTGAGTGGGCTTTTGATAAATTATATACTGTGGTTGAATAAATGATTTGTCGGAAAAATATGTACAATCTTTGATACCTTGTAATCGCGTAAATTGTAAACTCTTAGATTTTAAAAAATTAAAATGGTTTCAACAGTAAATGAGAATACATTTAAAAATATCGTATTTTATTTAATTAATTTATCAGTTTTTTTTCATTAATGTTTGTATTATTTACACTAGTATAAAAAAAGGTATTCTTAATCTACTTAAATTATATAATTAATTAACTGAAATAAATAAGATACAAAATTTATTCTGCTCAATAATTAGCTTTGGCAACAATAACCCTAAAATATGGCCAGTTAATGGCCAATATTTCATCTTCAATGTTTGTTACTGACCGAAAAACGACCAGAAACTGTTCTCTCCGGTACAAGAGTAATAATTTATGAAATATTGAGAAATTTGTGAAAAATATTTCTGTCCGTTGTAGGTTACACATAATGAAGATTATTTGGCCGTTTTAATGGATAACATTCTCAATACTTTTATCAGTTCAATAAAAAAATTTAAAAAAAAAATTTTTTTTTATATGAATTTTTTAAAATTAAAAATTAAATTAAATAATTAAAATAACTTTTAAAAAACTGTTTGGCTGTAACCTTTTTTGATATCTTGTTAATAATGAAAGAACCTTTAAAGAACATACATTGAAGTATACCTTCAATAAGATAAATTCTGCTTTTAGCTTCGTACAGTACGAGGTTACATTACCAATTCATATCCAGTTTATTCAATGTAATAGTTTTTAAGAAACAAGATAAAAACTTAATAACTTAATTCTTACTAATACTAGAGTAATCAGACCTGCAAAAATATCTCAACTACTAGTCATTTTAAACATAGACGCTAAAAAAAAAAAAAAAGCCAATTACTTCGTTTCTTGTACCTAGCATAAGATCGAAGGCAATCGGACGAACAAGAATTAGCGGCCGGTAGCCATCCCATGAATAAGCGCGCATTGGGAATTGATTTATGCACGATTGGTTGTACTGGCGTAGGCGTACTATTAATGTAATCGTTTGCCAGCGGATGGTTGGAAATACATTACACACGCCACAAATCCTCGAGAAATATCAATGGAAAACAAAAATTACGTCATCTTAAAGATCTTTTCCATTTCATTATACCTACAATTGTTCGCTTTATCTCCGACAGCGCAGGTTTGAAGTTCGGAAGCTAATCCCTTCGCTAGAGAACGCTGAAGTTAAATTAACTAATTTAACGAGGCCTTTTGAATTCGTAACTTACATCGTAATTACATTAGGCGTAGGAAGTTTTCGAAAATGTATATAAAGTCTGCTTCATTGTCCTTTCTGCGGTAAAAAAAAGTAAAGGTTTTTAAATAATTAGAGAGAAAAAAAGATCTTGGCTAGCAGATAATGAGTTGGTTAACGGAGTACTTGGTTTTAATTAAGAAAAAACAAAGTGGCCGTATCAAAGTACTGGGAAACCCTAGACTCAACCGCAAATTACAAAGTTGACTTTTGCTGCTACGAGCGTAACGTAAATTCGCACGGTAAGGGTCAACAAACCGCGTGTTGACAATGAAAATTTTGCTATCCCAAAACCAAACAGATTTTTTTGAGCATTCTCTCATTAACCCGTTGGGTCATGCAGAATCCACGTGTTTAAAACTTTGTAAAAGGGTACGGATTGAATATTTTAAATTCAGATTCGTGTAGTTTTCTTTTGAAAATACGTGTCCAATTTTTCCATTTTAATTTTATAATGTATGTACATCCATATACATTATACATACATACTTAATATTTCTGAATAAAATTGACATTTGTGAAAAGTGCACTTTTTATTCGTAAAAATTACCGAAAGCTCTTATTGAAAAATAAAGCTTATGGGAAAAGATTTTTTGTACAAGGAGAATAATAAATTTACTATTTTTTTAATTGGCCTTTTTCCACCCTTTTGTGCACTCAGAATGTCAGAAGCTTACAATTTACCATTGTTTCAAGCGAACATTCAAATGTTCATTCGTACTGATGGTCTGAGTCTGTGCATACATATTCTAGAGCTGAATACAAACCTGTCTAAATAAATCAGATCAGGCCAGTATTATCACTTCCGTTAAGCTATAACTGGGCCATGAAATTGTTGAATTTTCAATAGAGAACGTATGCAAATAAGTGAAAATGTATTTTTTATGCGCTAAATGGTTAAAAAAAACATGTTTTAATTTATTCAATTTTTGACATTAAATTAGAAGTATAAACAGACAGTAATAATGATATTAATAATCATGAACATGTTAGACAACAATAATAATGTACAGATCTATGTATTACCATAACATATGACATCAAATTATTATCTGCAGTTAGAATGTTGTAATGTATTATAGTACACTTAAGAAAAATATCATAGGTTGCAATGATAATGACCCACCAAAATTAAACTTGACTGATACATTAGTTAATTGATGAAGACATTACATATTTAACAACACTCAGTACAAATTACATCTATAATTTACACACAAACCGTATCTCTTGTTAACAAACATCTGCATTCATACAAGCCTACTAACCAATTCACTAATCAAAGAAAATAAACAGAACCATTCTTCCAAACAGTAAACCTACCCCAAGAAGTCCTTCCATCCCTGCCTACCGCGCTCAATAATTCAGGCCACTCTCGAGTAAAAAGAAACAAGACGAGACGGTGATTAGATCCATCCTCGTGTCGTGTAATCAACAGGTGAGCTTGCAGGACACATTAAGCCCTCCGCTAATTCGATCCGGCGTGCGCTGTGTTCCGCGGCAGGCAGGTTGCTCGCCTGTTCCAGCGCTATCGGGGTCAAGGGGCGTGGGCTGGTGCGCTCGCGGAGCTGGGTACGCCAGCGCCGCCGGGAAGGGCCGTGCCCTCTTTGTTTTTCGCGGGTGTGGGCTTTGATGACAAGGCCGTTTTTTCGATGCTTAGATCATTTTGTCATTGTGTTGAGGGGACGACCGGTTGGATTTTTTTAAGGGGTGTATTTTGAAGTTTTACAGAGAGTTTGTTGCTGAAATTATAGTCCGAGTTTATGATCGTGATGTTATCTTGTTTAATGAGAGACTTTCCAATTGTTTATGATGAAGTTTTCGAGTTTTAAGATTCTTTTGTTTACTGTGGGTTCAGCTTCTATTCAAATAGTTTAGTATCTTATGCCAACTTTTGAAGATATGTTGCAACATTTCAACAGCTTGTATAACTCAGTTGTAAAACAAAAAAATCTCTGTTTGAAAGGTAATACCCAATGTATACAATTACGAGCATGGTAAGGCTTCAACCTATGCTCGGCAACAGTAAATACAATTAAACTAAAAAAACAGAGTATGTAAAAAATTTTTAGATAGATTCATCTTAATGTTACTTTTACTTTTAAATATTCAAATCGTCTTTAAATTTTAAGAAATCCTTCACATTAAAAATACTTGTATTTAAAAAGGAAAAAAGTCTTCTCGAGCAGTTGGAGGTTTTAACTGAATATTTTAAGGCACCGTTGGTGTGAACCTCTTGTTCAAAGTACGAACAGGATTTGTTTGATTTAATGTTTGAATTAGTGTTAATGTAATTTTAGTTACTTAACTCACACTATGTTCCATTAAAACTTCTCTGTTATGAAGGAACTAAACATCATTTGGAATGTGAAATTTGCATTTTTTATGCAGGGACATATGTTATAATAAATTAGAGTGAAAAACTGGAACATTAAGATTCTCAAACTGACTTTTGCAAAGTATCTTAATAAGTAGAAGTATCTAGAAACCTTTTTTTGGATGTCCAGACATATTAAAGACATGAGCCATAATTACATTGTTTACAAAGTCATTCCAAATCAATTCTAATACACTGGTCTCTTAAAAATCACAATAATTATAACTCAACAAACCTTTGAATTCAGAACTGCCCAAATCAATCCTTCAGACATCACAAAGCTCATAGATCAAGTCTCCGTGGCTCGCAAAGTTCTGGCCATTAGTCAATAGTCTCGAGTCCGCCTTTCGAGAGCTTTGCTCTCTCTCTCTCTCTCTTGCATGTATCAGATATACACCCCGCGCGTATCAAATTCGCCCCACATATTCATAGGACGGATCGAGTACTACATCGCAAACAGCTCGCGTGTGGGTTTAGCAAATTTGGATATTTATGATCCCCCGTAACATTACATTTGCATTGAATATGATATCTCCGGAAGTGGAGTGACTGACTGCTCCTAGGCAAATTAGCGAAAAAAGAGGTGGAATTCTTTTTTGACTCGCTCTGCGTCTTTAATGGCGCGGCGGTGGGCTCGTGTGCTCCGACTTGATTACCCCCTTCGAAGCTGGCCTCTGCATTCTCCTCCAAGAGTGTATAAGACTTTTTGTTCCCTGCTTCTTACACCGGCTCGGACCGGCCGCTTCTCTTTCTTCTTCTTATTCTCTGCTATTCCGGTTATTCTTCTTCTGACTCCTCTTAGAGCCGATTATGATCGTTCGAGCGCGTCAACATTTTTCGAGGCTTTGCGAGTGCTACTACATGGGCTTTGGAACTCTTTGAAATCGTTTTTTACAAAGCTGAGCAGCACACCGTTTGCTTCGTATTTTAAGTGGATCGTATTGATGTCTGTTTTTATTGTTTGGAAGATCTTCTTACCGTAGGTTGTTGAAGTGAATTTAAATTTTTTTTTCCGAAATTTTTAGTTTCATAAAGTTAAAAATTTAGGAGGTTCTCTATGCTCCAATGATAAAGTTCCATTTGAAGATTCAGAGCAAGTTTTTTAAGTCAATGAATGAATAAAAAATATGAGAGAAAAATAAATTTTAACTTTTCGGTTGTTTCCATGGTTGAGAACAGTGATTAAGAATGTGTTTTGTTTTAAGAACATTTACAAGTACAAAATTAAATATTCCTTAGCACACTATTAATGTATATTTTCTATCTTATCAAAAAAAAAGATTAAAAAAATTTTAAACTGTTAACAAAAATCAAAGAAGCGAAGTCTACCACATGAAGCAATAAAACAAAACGTCCTTCCTTTTGAAAACTCAGCAAACATATCCGTCAGGTACGGGTGGGTATATAAAAATATTATAAATAAAACATCCAGCGTGTTATCCTCGTCCAGCTCGGTTATTATTCACGCAAGGGTTGTCTATTGGAACGCGGCTTGCACTATTGATTAGACCTGGAGACGCAAATAGTATCTTTTGTGTGTTGCGAAGTCAGCCGCTCGGTGCATTACGAGGCTAATGAGGGGCCGTTGCATTTGCACCGCGCCGCGCCCTCGGGGAGGACGCGCTAATCTCATCCCTTTTTTTTCTGGGTTAAGACTACTCTCGCACTTCGGGAGTCTGAGAAATTTTTCAAAAATGTGTTTTTAAGAAAAATGGGATAATTTTTTCTTGGGTTCAACACTGTAGCAGTAAGAGAATCATGAGATTTTAAGTTTGTGTTATGCTATTTTTTATAATATTTAGATTTTAAACAATTAATTTATATAAGAAATCGTTTAAATGAAATATAAATTTTTTTGAATGTTAAAAAAAATTTATAATTGTGTTGTTGTAATATATCGTTACTAAGAATATACCCCAAACTTATGTTAATAATAAACAATTTTTTGTACCCTTTTCATGGTCGGAAAAGTTAAAAAACTTGAAGTTATAAACTTATAAAAATAGTAATTGCACTGTTACATGTAGTATATTATAAAATTCATGATACATGTTGTCTTATTACGTACATCTATACAATATTATACCTATAGTATTTATTACATTTCTAAATTTTCATTTTTATTTTGGTTTTTTTTTTATGTAATAGTTATATTCTGGAAGTTGGTCTGTAATATATATTCTAATATAAATGATGATTTATTAATGACCATATTGTCAACAATACAAAACAAAAATTATGTTCAAATACCTAAATAATTTTGAAGAAGATAAATCACGTAAAATCGATCCTTAAATGTTTCAGAATGATAGACAGTAGATAATAATTAATTCTTAACTAGGATAAAAACCAATATCTCATGATTCTTCCATTAATCTCTTATTCTTGACTTGTTAAAATAGTGAAAATCTATGAATTTTCATCAAGTTTCTCCTGAGCCAAATCGTTAACTTCCCTCCCTTATAGACAAACCACCAGCTTATACAGTCAATTTATAAGTATAAAACCAAAATAATCATCCTCAATTACTGAAAGCACTATTTCAAAAATCTTCGAGTTGAACGAACGATCGAAAAAATCTTACGTCTCATTAATGAATGGACCCCAGGCAAGCATTCGAAAATCTGCAAGCGTAATCTAAAATGCAAATTTTGTTCCAGGCTAAGGCATTAGGCAGGGTGCTGTTCGATCAGGTGTGCAAACAGCTGCACCTCTTGGAGGCTGACTACTTCGGGCTCGAGTACCAGGAGCCCAACGGAACCAAGGTACGGAAATTAAAAAAAAGAGCGCAGTTTTTTACGTAGTTTATCAATTCATGTAAGCAGGTCAAACCCCCGCGCACCCGACAAACGGAGCAAAGTTGACATGATTTTTTTTTTTTTTTTTTAATGCTCTGCGACGACCTGGTTTTTGTAGTGAAGAAGGAAAATTCGTAATACTTGATAAAAAAAAAAAAAAAATTCGGCTTTACTGTATCATTGAGCTGGAGGATCGCTAATAATCCGACCCATTTATTGCAAATGTTTGACCTGAATACTTTACTCGGGTTTATTTTCAATAAACGCTTGGAGTATCATAGAATTTTAAACTTCGAATCGATGACCAACTTTTTGTTTCGATTATGTTATAAATTTCAATGTGTTTTAAATTTGTTTTAGAAGTATTTAACTCAAACGTAAAATTAACTTCTGAAATCTAAAAAACTTTGTGTGAATATTCAATCTCAATATAAATAAAAAATTCATATCTTATGATCATTTATTGTAAAGCAGTCAATGTAAAGATTTATTTGAATAAAAAATTTATTTTTTTTGTCCTTTATTTTATTTATTTTTATTTTATAATGTTTAATACTCAACAAATCTTTCTAAACGTACCGAAAGTATCAAAGACTAAATACACAACCCCAAACTTGAAATTTTTTAATTAACTAATTACACTGGTTTTTGTAGAAACAATATTATTTGTAACTTAAAGTAAGAGATTATTAAATTACTAACTATCTTTAAATTGGAAACTATTTTGATACCTCGGACGTCGAAAAAAGCATAGTAGGATCAATTTACCAAAATAAAAAGCAACAAATCAGTAAACTTTTACGAAAAAAGCTACGATAAATCACTTCAAAACATTTGTCTGCTGGATTTTTTCCTACGAAGTATAGACTTGTCTACGTTAATTCATAATTTTAACGAGTACCTCAGACACCCCTTGAAATGCACCGCGGCATATCGTAAAAGCCGCACCACCCAGGCCGTGGATGATAATAAGGTGCAGAGTCTAACGTTAGCCGTTTCTTATTGTTGTTCCAGTACTGGCTGGATCTGGAGAAACCAGTTTGCCGTCAAGTGGGGCTGTCGCTGGTCGACCCGCTCCTCAGGTTCTGCGTGAAGTTTTACACGCCCGACCCGGCCCAGCTCGAGGAGGAGTTCACTCGTTACCTGTTCTGCCTCCAGATAAAGCGCGACCTCGCCCTGGGTCTCCTACAGTGCAACGACAACACGGCAGCCCTCATGGCCAGCTATATCGTTCAAGGTCGGTTATCCTCTTTTTCTTTTATCTAGCTTATCCTGATTATGATTTATTTAAAGAATTAAGATAGTTACAAAATTATCGTTAGAAACCATAAGATAACTTAATAAGGGTTTCTTAACTGTATTCATAAGTTTGGCCTGTACTTGATGAAGATTAAATTTCTCAACTTTTATTAATTTGCTTTAACAGATGAGAATATTTAAACTCAGAGTTTTCAAAATAATAACAAAAATCACGATTTGTAGTTAGTTAAAATAATTTAAAAAAAATTGATTAATGCTCTTTTACTGGTACAACTGCCAAATTTTGCATAGACTTTAAAGGGTTCAAATACCGGATACAGATTATTACGAGGATTTTTAAATCAAAACGGTCTTGAATATATAAGGCATAATCTGAACATAAAACTGTTTTGATTTAAATAGTTGAAATTATTCTCAGAACATAAATGGAGGAATTCTATTTTGATTAAGAGAATTTTTGTTCAAAAAATTGATGTTTAAAAATTTATATGATACGGTTGAATTACTTATCAATTTTATAAATTTCCATGCTGAATTGTTTCACAAAAGCATTTATTAATTCACGGTGACTTTATTAATATTTGAATTATCGAATACGTTTCAATTTATTAAAGCATTGAGTATAAATCGAATGTTTTAAAAATTATATTAACTTGTGTATAAAAACGGTTTCAAATACCTTTTCTTTTAAGGCTGTGTTTAAAACCGCCTATAAAAACAAAAATGCATAAAGAAACAAAAATATGATATTTTAATTAGATTGCTGGGGAATTTTTAAAATCACAATTAAAAATTATTCCGGATCCATAAAGATCTTTACTGCTGGCTGTAAAAATATAAGGTCTCGATGAAACTAGTTTGACTACTGTACAATAAACTTTTGTTTCTTCTGAGATATAAAAAAAAAAAAAAATTCACTCCTGATAATTATAATGACAATAAAAAAAGAATGCTAAAACTTGATTACAGTTGATTTTACAGCGTCACGTATCGTATAAATTGATTAAATTCATCATGACTAACTCATACAACAGCAAAAATTTCGTTTTTCATCCTCATTATCTGCTCGTAAATTAAAAACTTGCAATTTTTCCAGACCCACGCAAAAATTTTTATCTCAAATCGGTTTTAAAAAATAGGTCACAATCCTTTGAGAGAGTAAATTAACCGTTAGAATCCACAATTAAACCCGTCACGAAGTCTCGGATCTTTTAAAATTGCATTCGATGACATATACCGATGCTGAATTTCGCCTCGCTGACGTCAGATCCATCATTTTCCAGACTGTATTTTTACGTAACGAATACGTATCGTTAAAATTAGTGTACACAATGTTCACGGTCAGAAAAAAGTTGAAACCAATCGTACACGATGTATAACGAGATGTGCAAGTTGAAAATTCTTAATAAATCTTCGGCTTCCGTAACAATCATGCAAATCGTTTCACGGATGTCTTGATTATAGTTGGGGGAAGAGACCTTCACAATTGGGCTCATTGTCGCAAGGCCACTTTACGGTGTGAATTATCGTCGTCGTGTTCTGTTTGATGCAGAAAAGTTCATGCGGGTGTTTAGAAAAACGCGCTTTTATCAGATTAATAGTAATTGAGTAATTGCGTAATACAGTTGTCGTCAATAACAATACTATCGAGTATCGGTCATTATTATCTGTAGATAAAAACCATCTATAACAAGATGTTTAATTTTCTTTAATTCAATAATCAAACAAATTCAAACTTTACATTATAAATATTAAACTAATTTACATTGTAAGCTATGCTACTTTGTAATAAATAAAAATTAGAACTTATTTAACGGTTTAATGTAACTCTAAGTTGTAGATAACTTAAAATTTTTAATCTTTTTTTTCAATACGTATTCTAAGAATTTGAATAGTCTTTGTGAAACATCTCCATTACGATTTCAAAAAATTTGAACTTTCAACAATACAAAAAAATATATCACTCATGTGACCATCTAACAGGAAATTATCACTGAAACTTAATTAGCTCCAAACCTTGATTTAGAATTTTAGGATTAAAAAAATATTCTCACAGTACTAGATCCTTTACTAATAATTCAAAGTCTTCAGTTTTAATCTTAACTGAAACATAAAAAAATCAAACAAACTTCAGTGCTTTTGAAATTTTATAATGTGATACCTCGAGTAACTCAATACTTATCATTCTCGTGAAATAAAATATATATATATATATACGTATATAATAATACATAAACAAGGTATTATTTACTCATAAATCATGCACTTCTCTTTTCACGCTCCGTGATCGGATGTTTCGACCTTGGCATTCCACTTGATTCGCCAACCACAGCCGAGTGTGGGGATTACGTCATCGAGGACTACCCGGATCACACGTACTTGTCGACGTACAAATTCGTACCGCACCAGGACAACGAGCTCGAGCGGAGGATAATGGAGAATCATAAAAAGCACGCGTAAGTAACGCATTACGTAAATTTAAATATTCATTTCGCCCCGCGAAACTTCTGGCCATTACGCGTCCCCCGGGTAACATAAAAAAAAAACTCCGACGCGGACGCGAAACCATGAAAGTACCTGTATCTTTGAATAATAGATTCATGTTTTCTCTTTTGTTTCCGGAGTGTAAACCTCGTTTTTGCTTTTTTTTAGGGGTCAATCGCCCGCGGAAGCTGATTTAAATCTGTTGGAAACCGCACGGCGCTGCGAGCTCTACGGAATCAAAATGCACCCAGCTAAGGTAAAAATTTACACTCTTAACTCAGTATTATTATTTTTTTTTTATTCATGATTATTAAAGTCTTGCAATAAATATATTTTTACAAAATTTAGAAAATTGGAAAAATTATACCTAAAACTCCAAGTATTAATACAACAGTCGAGCTTTCATAAAGTACCATTTCAGGTCTAACGCAAATTTTTATTATAATCAATGTTGTAAAAAAAATTTTTTTAATCTAAATTGTATAAATTGATGTAATGAACTCTTTGACATACTATGTCTATCATAAAAATCCACACTCATTACAACATTTTTTAGATTTATAAGCTTCTGAGCTGTCTTAGATTGTCTAATATTAATTAGAACATTTGAAGCAATGCATTTTTTGAGTCTCGTTTTTCTAATTTTTTAACAACCCTCGGCTTTTTTAAACTTTCAAACAACGCTAAGAAATAAAATTTTTCTATATTCAGTATCTTTGAATTAAAAACGAATACTTTCCACATTCTATTGTAAACTTCTCTGTTTCAGGATCACGAGGGAGTACCGTTGAACTTGGCTGTGGCACACATGGGTATTATAGTATTTCAGCACTACACGAAAATCAACACTTTCAGTTGGGCGAAAATAAGAAAAATTAGTTTTAAGCGAAAAAAGTTTTTAATAAAACTGCACCCTGAAGGCTACGTTAGTCTACTTTATAAACTTATATTTAGAACAAAATCCCACCCCAGTGTCTATTATTAAAAAGTTTATTATTTATTACAGGGTTATTACAAAGACACAGTGGAGTTTTTCTTCGATGGGCGAAACGAGTGTAAAAACTTTTGGAAGAAGTGCGTGGAGAACCACGGTTTCTTCCGTTGTTCTGTAGTCAAACACGTTGTTAGACAAAAAACGCGAGTTCTCAGTCGAGGATCGTCCTTCAGGTATCTATAACTCAAACTACTTTATTTAATTTTTATTATTTTAACTATTTCAATGACTTAATTGTTTATTTACTCCAACAGGTACAGCGGAAAAACACAGAAGCAAATTGTCGAATTTGTTCGCGATAATTACGTGAAGAGGCAAACGTTTCAAAGGTAAGCGATTGAAAAATCCATTGTCCTTTAAAGAAAGTCATTATATCTGTCCACGTTTATTTGTTCGTTCAAACGGGTTTCTTGACACCTGAGTGATTTTTCGTTTATATTATATCGTAGCTAGTGCATGAGTACCGTTGAGTATACCCCTGCTCATTATAAAAAAAAAGAATTAAAAAAAATAAATAAGAATAGTATCAATAATAAACACATGCATATTCATTTTGCGACGGAACCATCAAAATAAATCCGAACAGCAGGCACTGTCATATTCACCACAAATATAGTCACATCCTATGTATTATTTACACACAAAATGCCTCTCTAAAAAGCTTCTCGAAACTCGACATCGCGCCGCATACTATCCACTTACTGCATTTTTGTTGCTCTTTCGTGCTGCCTTGAAGATGTCGAGCTTCGATTTTTTTTTGCATGGAGAAAAATACCATTTCCGCTAAGAATAATTTATGATCAACAAGTTCGTGGTTGCCAAAACCATAATGGAATACACTTGGTATTGTAAAATTTGAATAGAATATTAAAAATCCGTGTTTGGAATTAAAATTTTGGTTGGTCATTAATTTTTCTCCTCAAAAACGTAAAATCGAAGCACTTGATCAAAGTATGCACCAAGGATGAACAAATTATCTAGCCAATGTATTTATTTATTCGAATTTGATCCATGTCAGTGTTGCCTGCTCGTAAGGGGGTGGCGGGGAGTCAGGCTCACCATCAGGCACAATTAAAACCCGAATGATCATCAATGTATACCCTCCGTTAATATTAATTTTATTCATATTTATTTCATCTTTTATTTAATATATATTTATATATACAATAAATATACTTACACTTTCTTTATTTAAGTCTATTTTTTAACCATACGTTGTTAATATTTCGATGTGACCTATATTTTTACTTTTTATTTTCACGTCACTGCATATACTCATTATTTCGATAAACGACGACACATCCATTTATTATAAATCATTTCAACCTCCAGTTGGTCAAAAATTTTATAAATACAAGTTTTTTATAAAAAATTAGTAGTAGTATAAATTTTCTTAGTTTTATCTTGAATTTTTTCAAACACTATACCCGTATATTGTATATCATTTATATATTATCTATATTTCTCGTACAGGCTATACTGTAACATTAACCGCGAATCAGGAGCATGAAGATGATATTACTTTTGAAAAAAAAAACACCCGATGAGCCCTTTTTTTCTATGGAGGATTAATTAAATTAACATTAGAATTAATAAAAAAAAAAAAAAATTATTTAGCGTGTTAGGTCTGATGCTGAACTTGACTCTCTCTTGCTCGCAGGTCCAATTCGTTCCGGCAGAATAGCAGTGGTAGGGCATTGCAGGGCTCGGAGGGGGGAGGCTATCGTGGGGCCACCTCAAGCAGCTCCCTTATGGGCAGCTCCAGCATCTCTGCCCACCCCCTCCTGCCCCTTGGCGATCCTGGTACGTAACACACACGAGCAACAACACCGAACACTAAAAAGAAAAAAACAAAAATATTATTAAATTTAAAAAAAAAAAAGAACCGACGCTTCTTTGGAGTCCATGTTTTTTGTTAATTTTTGTTTAATTGTTACTCGTTCTTTTTTTTTTTTTTTTTTTTTTTTTTTTTTTTTTTTTTTGTTATTTATTCAAAAGAATTATTTTTAGTGATTTGGTGAAGTTTTAATTTTTTTATTTATAATAATTTTTTGTACTATCAGATTTTAATTTTTGTAAATAAATGAGTTATTATACCTTTTAGTAGTGTGTAGTTTAAAGTTGTATTAAGTAGATAATAATTGGCTTCCCTAACAAGCAAAAATAATGCTTTTTTAATTATCTCACGTACGTGACTATGAGAGTAATCGAATTTTTAAAAGCTTTATGTAACTTGAAATTGCACGTTTTGAAATAAAAAAAAAATTGCTTCTCTGCACAGAGCTGCAAAACGAAAATATTAAATCGAAGACCTCTCAAAGTCATCCCGAAATAACTAACTATAGGTGTAGCTATAGTGATAAAGTTGAAATGAGTTATTAAAGCTCATGAATAAATCTAACAATTTTTTAAAATAATACAAAATTTAAGAGTGAAAATTATTAGCTGCAGCTTACTTAGTAACCAAATTGGTACACACAACCGTGTTTTATTTGTTGATGTTAGTAGCTTATAATTTTCTTTCAAAAAAAATTTTCTAACAATAGTATCCATAAGCATTTCAAAAATCAACTATTACTTGTGACGTTAACAACTTTTTTATGATAATTCTAGCCCTGGAAACGCCGGCTCTGTCTCTGTCATGCGGTTCGATGACACTGGATTCTCCGACGACTGCGACGAGTGCCTCGATGGCCGGGACGACTCACCGTCGCGACGACACAGCTACGTCCTATCGGACGCTCACCTCTATCGACGTACATTCCCCAGCCACGCCCTACAGCCAGGTCCAAGTGGGACTTCCCTCGCATGCTACCAGTCAGCAGCAGTATCATCAACAGCAATACCATCAGCAGCGTCCGGAGGCCAGGATTTCCTCAGCAGGTCGTATCAGCCCCTCTAGCCCTGAATTCCGGCCCAAACTTACGAGGCACCGTTCGGAGAGTTGTCGCGAACTTTACATTACCAGTAGCTTTGACGAGCCCCGACCTAAGAGGAGGGAAGAGCCGGACACGATTCTCGGACAGTTGCCGTCGCAGGGCGATCTGGATAGACCAGTTACGCGCTGCGACGATGACTACACCAGCTCTCAATTCCCCTCGATGGACGGACGCGACAAAATTTACAGTAGCTCCTATCCGGGAGCATCGTCACTGTCCAACGAGTCGGGACACGAGGGGTCGGCTAACGTGGGAGACTTTTCTCATGACGATTTGTCACACGACTCCTACGAGCTGCTGGAACGCGAGAACGAGTTCGAATATCCTGAATCTTACTCGGATCCACGGGAGGAGAACGAACAGCTCTCTGATCAAAGTGACGAAGGAATCGAGCAAGAAATGTTCCAAATGGATGCTGAGACCGATTCTTTTATCAAGCAGAGATCTGTTCGTTCTGTTGACAAACAGTTGTTTAAAACCGTACTTGCGGACATTAAGATGAAAACTGCGAAAGCAACGGCCGATCGGTACTCGGAAACGCGTAACTTAGAACCTGATTTAGTTATTATGGAATCGCGAATACATCGAACAAATACTCAAATAGAACGAAAGTTTGAAAAGCGTCACGCCAGTTCTATTGATAAGCAAAGCAATAAACAAATCGTGTTTCAGGAACCAGTTAAAATTGATCCTATGGTTGTCCAAGTGCAGAAGCAAAAAATAACAGTTCTCAACGAACTTAAAAATTTAAAACCAAAACATAAAATAACCCACGTTGATTCGGAAGTTTTACGAGACGAGGGGATTATGAGGCCAAAATCGCGTATTGATGACGATGTGAGTCCCGTAGATTACAATCGAGGTACAAAGGCCAGAGCGCGAAGTATAAATAGCCTGGACGATAATCAGTCACCACGACCATACGTTGAAACGGGAAGCTTGGGGAGGGTGCAAAAAGCTCGCGAAATGAAAGCACGGGAGGCAGAGGCTAAAGTCGAAAAAATACTATCTAAGATGCAAGAAAAAGAACGTAAACGTTATGAAAGAGAAAACTCTCGAGAAGTACGTAAAATTGAAAAAGAGCGTAAAGCAAACGAAAAAGGTGAACATAAACGAAGTTCGGAAAAAGTTGATTACAAAGAGACTAGAAGAAATGCCGAATTACGTCGTAGTTTGGAAAGACTTGATGCTCGAGAACGAAGTCTTGAACGCCTTGATTTTATGCGAGAAAGAAGAGCGAGTTGTCGTAATGATTTTCGAGATTACAGGGACTACGGTGATATTTACTATCGCAAAAGCGATGAACATCTCGATTTACGTGAACTTCGAAAAAGTTTGGAAACCCTTGACAACAGAAGTTATCGTCGACACCGAAGAGAACGAAGTATCGAGCGTTTGGATTTCAGAAGAAGTCCTGGACGCAGTCCTTTATCCGAAAGCGAATACAGAAATTATGATACTGGTAATAGAAGTCCGTATAAGAAACCTAAAAATAAAAGCGCTGACCGAATTGATAAAGAAAGATCTATTTTTGATTTTGATCCAAAAGCAATTGAAAGACTTAGCTCATTCGAACGATATGAAGCACACAAAAGAGACAAAAGATCTGAAAAAAGAAACGGTGATCGAAAATCAGATTTACGCAGTGCTAGAAAAAGTTGTGACTATACTAGTTATAAGGATAAAAAACATGAAGACGAAAGTTATCGCGAGTTACGACGGCATAGTGAGGAAACAACTAAGCCAAGAGAACGAGACGATTGGAGAAGTTTGGAACAAGCGAGAAAGGATGAAGAACGCAGAGAAAGAGAACGTAAAGCAAAATTGGAGTCAAGGCAGGAGGTGCCAATGGATCTTTTGAATGATACTGACAATCCAGTTTTTACTGAGTATGATCCGAAAGTTGTCGGTGGAGTTGTTGTTGGATTTTCTGACGAGTCAACGGCACAAAATCATGGAGCAATTGAAAGAACTAAAAGTGATCCAAATCCAGCTCGACAAAGGCTTGGGTCAAATAGCAAACGGCACATGTTAATGCATCAAAAGTCAATAGATCTTACTCCTGCAGATTCTGGCGAGGAAGACTTTTTGAACGGTGCAGTTCGAAAAACCAACGCGGATATACCTTATACTTTGCATAAACGTCATGTCATGAATGGTACAGCATCTGATGAAAAATCTGATTCTGATGGTTCTAAACTCAGTAAAATTGCTGCAAAACTCATGGCCAAAGATTTGCCTCTGAAACCAGTGACGGATGCTTCATTTATCGATTTGACAAAATTGTCTTCATCTGATAAACTAGAAAAACCGGGTAGTGAAAAACCAAAAGTAACGTTGAGTCCATCGGAAAAGTTAAGGAGCATTCTAACTTCAAAATTATCACCCAGTGTATCGCCTGATCGAAGTCCAAAAGTAAGCCCTACGAGAGAATCTAAAGATAGAAAATCAAGTTCCCTAGATAAGGCTAAAACTTCTCCTTCGATAGCTGAAATAGCTGCCGGGCCTAAATCTATCAGCCTAGATAAGAAACATACCAAAGTTTCGCCTACTGATCCGAATGTTACATTCATCTCGGGCTTGGAAAAAAGATCACCCAAACATCTTTCTCCTACAGACCCATCTATAACTATGGCTGGAACCCTTGAAAAGCGACGTTCTTCCGATTACAGTTCCAGAAGTCCAAGTCTTTCTGAAAGAACAAAATTACACTTTGCAGAAGTTGTTGGCATGGAAATTAAGCGAAAAGTTGGTGATAGTGTAGATTCCCAAGAAATCGAAAACATGCCACTACCAGACATTCCAGATTCTGAAAAGTCAAAAACTAAAGGTAAAAAACCACCTATTCCGGATAAGTCACAAAGCAGTCGCTCTAAACCTAGTAGGCTTATTGTGACCGATCACTCTCGAGATGATGCTGATGATGTTGAAGGAAGAGCTTCTGGACCTTCATCTCCAAAACCTCCTCCTTCTCCAAAAAAATCTAAACTTAAAGGTCTTGAAAGGCCGAGTATACCTGAGAAGACGAAATTGATACTTGATAGAATTGAATCACGTTTCATAGAAGCAAGTAAAGCTTCGGGAACAAAATTAACTAGACCAAAAATTATCGATACCGGGTACGATGACTTTGTGGAGCCAATAGCTGATCTGCCACTCGACGATATACCTGTTAAACCACCATTAGAATTAGATTCGCTTAAAGTTCCTGAGTTTACTCCATTCATGTTTAGACCTCATGGAGAACCTATACGATCTAAATCACTATCTTTAGCCGAAGAAAAAGCGCCTATTGATACTCTACTATCTCCAGAGGCTGAAAATAAAAGTTTTACCCAAGATGTGTCACCTAAAAAAATTAAAAAAATGAAATCTGACCCAATTAAAAAAGATTTCAAGAAACAATCAAAATCTTTAGAGGGCGATAAACCTCCATTTAGAAAGAGTGGTTCAAAAGAGATCAAAACTTCTCCTTCAAGCTCGAGAATAGATAAATCTAAACTTAAACTTGATATGCCTCAAGAAATAATCATCATTGATTCCACAGATGTTTTGCCTGAGGTGAGTATTATTCATAAAGGACGATCAAAGTCAGTGAGTCGATTAACTGACAGATCATTTTCATCATCAAAGGACGATGATTTGAAACAACCTAGAGCTAAGTCGGCTTCCATTGATGATGAACTTTTGAAAATTGTTTCATGTCTAAAGAATGAAAAAGGAAGACCAAAATCTCTTGGAATTTCTAAAAGCTTAGGTAGTACGGAGCGAAAAGACTCTACCGATAAAGTGTCGCCAAAGAGATCCGTTAGCGTAAAATCAAGAATCTCTCCGAAAGTTTCTCCAAAAGTTTCTCCTAAAGTATCTCCTAAGGTTTCACCTAAAGTTTCGCCAAAAGTATCGCCAAAAGTATCGCCGAAAGTTTCTCCGAAAACTTCTCCAAGAGTATCTCCTAAGGTTTCACCCAAAGTCTCACCGAAAGCTTCGCCAAAAAGAATTATTGTGGAGAGTCAAGAAACGAGACGAGATGATATTATTGTTATAGAAAGACGAGAGTCATCATTGTTGAAATACAAAGAGTCCTTACAAAGAAAAAAAAGTGAAACCAAAAAAGATTTACGTGATATAGTCCAAGATCTATCTAAGATTGATACGGGTCCACCATTGGAATTGAGAAAAGCAATAAGTGATCTTAAAAAAGAATCGAAAAAATCACCTATTGTATTACGTAAGCCTGGACAAAGTCCAGTTTTATTTGCTCGAGCTCGTCTTGGGCTCTCTGAAGGAAGTGGAATTGGTGCATTACAGCGTCAGGGAGCAACACAATCTCCGACTTCTCAAAGAAGAGCAAAATCTTTAGATGCACCGGTTATATCTGTTAGTCGATTACCTCCAGCTGATGCTTTCTCGAGTAAAGACGATACAGTCGATGTTAGTGAAGAACCCAATGTTGTAGAAAAAGTAGGAACTGAAGTTCTAGGAAAAACTCCAATAACAAAGCGAGAGCCGATAAAAAAGGAGGCTTCGCCTAACAGATCTGATAGTACAGATCAATCTACTGCTCCAGAATTTCACACAGACTCACATTCAAGTACAGAAGCATCTGCTCAGTACCTAGAATCACCATTAACAGAAAACCACAAAATGATTCCAAATCCAGACTTGATTTTAGATGATAAAGAAACACAACAAAAGATTATTAGTATGACCATGAAAAATAAACCGTTTGATATAAAAGAAAAAACTAAATACATCGATCAGAGTTCCGATTCAAATACTGAAGGTAAAAAAGATTCTGTGCCAAAATTTTCTTTTAAGAAAATTCAGTCTGATAAAAGAATGAGTGCACTTGTCAAAAAAATAGTCAAAGCTGAAAAAGAAAAAGAAGAACAGGAAGAGGAAACGAAAGTTGGTGAAAATAGGCCAAAAGATTTTGGTGAAAACTTACCAGATGTTAAAATTACCACTGTTAAGGACCAACCTCGCCCAGCATTTAAGAGAGAACCCACGTTAACTCCCGACTTTAGTGATTTTCCTCCAGATGGTCCTGACATGGCCAAATCTCCAATCCAAATTTCAATTGAAGAATGTTCTGATGATGATAGAGATCGGAGCGATGAAAAGCATGAAATCGATCCAGAAACTTATGAAATTGAAACTCGAGAAAAGAAAAGATTAGATTCTGGTGATACAAGTGAAGATACCTTAAATGCTTTAGATACACACGTACAAATGCAAGCTGGTAGCAGTGGCATGAGCTCTCCGGATTATAAAATGGATGAAAAGACTTTGGTTGAAGTTGAATTGGCACCAGAGTTTTTAGAAATTCGAAAAGATGATGACGATGGTGCTGAAGAACTTCCAGAAGATGAGCCAGCTCATAAAACTGATGATATTGATGAAAATAGATTAAGCGTTGATAAAAAAGGGAGATTAAGCACTGAACGCTCTCGAAGTGAAGAGACATGTACGTGGACTCCAGATCGCGAAGATCCAGATTCCAGCTCTTGTTCTATTGCCAGACCACTGGGAATAGGTCAAGGTCAACCGATCGTTGATCGCAGAGAAATTGCATTGATTAAAGAATCTCGTAAAGAAGCTTCTTTGGAAGATGAAAGCAGCAGTAGTGGTGTTTATCCTGGGTCTCATAGACCTGAATTTGGTGCGACATGGAGACCTTTCCCTCTTGAAAGTTCTGGGAGCTCCAGCCTTGAAGAAGGATGGATGCCTCATGACGACAATCAACATCAGTCACATTCAGAGGGTAGTAACGGTCATAATGATGAAAGTTTTCAGGAAGACCTTGATATGCCAGGTGGTTTTGTTTATCCTATCGGCCCAGAAATTCTAGCTAATTATGGAGCGTTTTCTCTTTCTAGAACTCTTTCAAGGATATCTGAGCGCTCTACAACTTCTGAACAAGAAAAAAGCGAAATGGATGATTCTTTCAAGCCAAGCTCAAGATCACCTAGTCTTGACGATGAATCTTTAATTTCCAGTGATCATCAGCCATCTCTATCTTCTGATCCTCCATCGGCTGCAGCAGTTATGTCGGTTTCAGAAGATCGTCGTACTTCCTCAGAACTTCCAGATATTCCCATAGATCTGACTGCTCGGGATGACGAGGGAAGATCTCCGAAAAGTAGAAGAGCAAAACTTCAAATTCAGAGTTCTGAAGATTGGCCTTCGCCACCCAGCTCAACAATGTTTGAAACTCCTGTCGTAAGTCACGTTGAAACATTTTATATGGAAATAAAACCAGAAGAAGCAGTCAAAGTAACGGTAACTGACAGTACAGAAACGTTAGGAGAAAAAAATACTCACAGTGATTCCAGTGATGAAAATAAAACTCTTCAAGACGACTTACAGTCCACGTTTTTAGAAGAAAGTTCATCAGCTACTATTGATGGGACCGTTAGAGCTGTCGTAAGACCTAGATCTGGCTCTCATATCACAGGCTCTTCGCACAGTGAAGACACTTCTATGGGATTGTCAATGTCAGAATGGTCGAGTTCGAACAATACGGTGCGACAGTTTTGTCAGTATTCAGGAACTAAATCAGATGACAATTCTCTTATTTCGGATTGGTCGGGTAGTACAACAATCATTCCTCAGCATTTTTATGCATCTGTAAGCGGGGATAAAAGCCAAAGTGACACTACAACTTCGGAAAAAAGTGGAACGAGTATGAGACCAAATTCAAAGTGCCAAATAGTCGAAGAAAGTCAGGACCCTGCTAGTCAAGAGTACATGGAAGATCAGTCAAGCTTAAAGAAAGAAGGTAGTTTTGATATACCTAAAGCTGATGAATTTATTGAAGCTAGAAAATTTGTTGAAAGTCAATTCGATGAAATGCAGAAAGAAGGTTTAGACGAAGATGATGCCTTAACGATGGCACCTCTTCCTGAAATACCTCCTCCAAAGATAATGCTAAGCTATGATGAAGCTATCGAAGAAAATTATGACGTTTTACCAGAAATAGTAGATCTTCCACAGCCAATACCAGAAGAAGATGAAGATGATCAAGTTTTTGATAATGTTCCAGCAATGCGTTACAGTCACATGAGAATGGAATCCAATCGTGGGGACAGTTCTGAACTCGAAGGTTATGGCCCTGGATTTTCATCCAGATCAAGATCACATGAAGATTCATCCTTTGAGGAACATGATGACCCTCGACGAATGTTTGGAAAGGATTCAAGACGAGGTACTAGGTCAACTGAAAGACCAGTTATGGTTCCTATTCGGGCGAAACGAGCGTCGTATTACTCCACAAGTTTGAGTGGAGAATCAACAACTTCCAGCCCTCCTATGCAAATAAAAGCTCAAATACGAACAAAAACACTTCCTTACTCGTCGGGTAGAAGTCCTCAAAGTGAAGGTGACACATCTTCTAGTATGGACAGTCCAGGCCATACACCTGATCGAGGACAGAGAGCTTTTAGAAGAAAAAAGCAGCAAAGAAGACATCGCGCAGTATTAGATTTACATGTTAAAGATGGTCATATAGTATCGAGCACTGACTCTAGTTTCGATGTCGCTACCATACCTCCCCCACTCCTTCCAGAGCCCAGTATCGATATTCCAGATGAGGATGAAGATGAATTAACAGAACCTCAAGGGTAAGATTAAAAAACTGAATTTATAAGTTGATGAATACTTTTTGAAAGTATATTAAATTTCTATTCAGTGGTTGAAAAAAAAAAAAAAAAAATTATATGTAACAACGAATAAAAAAATAGATTTATTACAATGGACTTTAATTACTAGAGTCTTAAAAAAGCAAAAAGTCAATCGAATAGACATTAAGATACACTGAATCAAAAATGAAATTTTTAGTGCTTTTCCGAGCGAAGGAATTGAATTGGACCTCGTGGGAATTGACTACAAATTACACACCAAATATTATGAACTTAAGTAACCAGATTAGATTTAAATAATTGGTGCACTATTTCACTAAGTTCAATTGACAATGATCAAAATGTTCTGAGTGAATATTGAAATAAGTGTACACATCATAAAAAAAGATTCTTTATTACGTGTCTACGTAGTGATATAAATAGAAAAGTAATAACCAAGGCACGCTATTTTTCATGAAAGTACCCACGTAAAACCGAGTTATAACCGGATAATTAATTAAGAGGGAAATCAAAGAAAATGTGTTGAACGAGAACGACAATCATCGCCGATGTTTAATAAATAATCGAAAATCAGGTGGATGTGAGGCGTGCACTAAATATTACACTAAACGAGAAAATTAGTTGGTTTAGATTTTTTAAATATATTCTTAGTCTTTTACCCTTTTGACACTCGTAGATTTGTAAAGCTCAAATGTTTTCGAAAGAAAAAATAATAATTCGTGATAATAGTATACCCGTTCTTGATAAGTAATATAAATGACAATTATATACAACTATAATTGAGCCAAAGTAAGTGAGGCAATCAGATTATTACACAGCCTTTTAAAAAGTCACGAGCGATTTCATTGTTTGTCCTCGTTGAACACGGTATCAAGAATAAATAATTAAAAACTTTTTACAAGGCCAAAACCCAAACTATTTAATTTTTAAATTACGTGCCTAGTTTTTATACCATTTTCATCGTGCACATTTTTATATATATTTGAAACGACGGAGATCGTTTCTACCCTACTCGTTTTTTTCCGCGATTACCCAATTAATATGAATCTAAAAACGTCATTAAATAGACGTTTTATTAATAATGGGGATTGAGGGCGAAAAAAATGACGAAAATGTAAGAAATATTAGTAGCGTTTAGGACTCGTACTCAAATCGAATATTCATTACATAAGTTGGATAAAATTATTACATAGGTAAATTTACAATTGAAAAAGTGATTGATGAATTCAAATAATAAATAACTGTTTTTCTTTATAAATCGACAGTACTAGATCTTACATCTAAGGTAGAGTGTCTTTCAATTTTAGTCGAGATTTTACTGTTCAACAAATGTGACAGTTGTAAATTGTTTAACAAATGCTGCACCGGGTACCAATCGGTCTGATTAGTGAAATTCGATACCTGTTATCAGGCAGTCTATGTTTAACCGGAAAACTTAAAAAAAATAATAGGTGGTTGGTTTCGTTGTTAACTTTGTATTTAAAATTGTTTCAAGAATTCTATTAATGTTCTCAAATGAATTGGCAGCACTGTAGGTATATCTGATCTGTTTGAAACATGCGTCTAGTCCAAACAAGTCTAAATAGTTACTATAAGTCAATCTTTATAAATTTTAAGTTAACTACGATCGAAATATTTATTTCAGTCTTTTTGAGATATATAATCTTAAGCTCTGTCAATTTTTAGAATAAATTCCATTTTTGCAAAGAATTTTTCCATTAAATCAAAGAGAAAAATTTTTTAATGTATTTTGGTACTAAACACGAACTGAAAATAAACGAACGAATTTAATCCATTTGAATCATTACTCATCTATTCATATCTTCTGAAAATTGACAGTTCTGTGCCCTGTAGGATTGCTATTTTACTACTCACTATTTAACCGCACAAGTTTTTCTTTTTAAAAAAATTTGTATACTATGAAATTTTGCGCAAAAAAGCTTTTTGATGATTATATTTTATTAAGTGATAACTTTCTTGAAAGTATAAGCTCAAGTAAAAACCTATTATACTATTAGTTTTACAGCTCAAATTTTCTACCGCGTATTTATAATTCGCTGTGGCCAAAAAAATTTTCAATATCGCCATTTCAGTTACAATGTCTGACTGATATTGATCCAAACTATTGCACCGTCGCTATGCCAAATTTGATAAATGTATTTACTTTTAAGCAATTATGAACTTAGTAAAGGTAGAGTTGTCATAATCTTTTTTATAAGACTTGTATGTAACCTAGTTTGTCAAATTTACCCTTGATCTGCGTCAAAGATTCTCATATAAAACTACTGACTGACTTGTAATATTCGTCCACATTCTGAACGCAGATAAAGAGCAAATTTTTCAGGTCATCCGAAGTTTGATTTATTAAGGTAGTTCTAACATATCAGTTGTTCCAAACATAACCTCTAAATATTCATAGTTTTTATTATTAGGTTAGAAAACTAAAATCTGTACTTGAATACTATGAAATATACGCGGTTACAAGATTTAAGGTTGCTGGGGTAAAAGTATTGTCAATGTAAGTTAACTTAGTTAAATTTTTAGAGAGTTCGGAAGTATTGGAAAAAAAATATGACTATACTTACTTTTACCTCAAATGCTCAAAAATCAGCAACACTAAAATTTTCAATCTCTGGCCATATTATACACAAGCACCTTGTCTGGCAACAGTCTCACTTTCTCTCTCAACTATTATTTTACTAAAAATCTTGTAAAAAAAGTATATTTTTTGGGGCATCTGATCAATTGATAGAACTGCCTAAAGGAATCGGGTTCTCGGTTTCGGAATCGAAAGCTGACTCGATTGATTGTCGACAGGTGGCGGTGATGGTGATTACAATCGTTGGAACTACCAGAACGGGTTCGTGAACTCGCCGGCATGGCACGTGCCCTACCGGGTGAACCAGGTGCGTAACGTAATGGTTCACGCGACGCCCCGCAACCTGACAAATCGTTTCTTGCCGGTAGGCACGCCCATCTATTACCCAAAACGCTGAGACGCGCCATCTCTCTCTTCGATAAACGAGGAGAGGATCAACTGATTCTTTTATCAATTTATACATACTCTTCTTTTTTTTTACCTTTCTCTTACAATCTCTCTCTCTCTCTCTCTTTCTCTATCGTTGCACCCCTGTCGAATCAGACACCGATGAAAATACCGCACAAATACTCTATAACACTAATCACATCTTTTCTTTTCATTTGATAAATAATCCAATGAGATCACTTTTAGAGTAGATTTAGAACCATCTCAACATCACCACTGTAGATCATTATGTATATTGTATACATTACATTCTCACTCACAAGTATACGATCAACAGTCAATGACAACTTGTATCTTTATATTATCAAATTACAGAGTTAAAGTTTATTGAAGTAAATGAAAACAACGTAGTTAAATTTTTAAAGTTGTAAACCAATTGTTACAGTTTCAGATCATTACCATCACCATTAAAGTCATTTGTACAAAAACAAATCAACCTCAAATATTCATCATTTGTAATTATCTCGTCGATATCTCTCAGTGTTTAAAACTATTTGAATCCCCAGTAAATTTACGAGTTTTATTGAATCGATATTACGTGACCCATCCACATTAAACTATAACTTTTGATCATCCCCGAGTATTATTCATGTGTAAATTATACACTTGTGAACCATTACGTAGCGACCCTTTTTGCCATGAACTATCTAAAAGTGTAAATAAATCATTGTTTATTATTCATGTTTTCATTATCAGATGAGTTTACACTTTTAGAGAAACTATTGAAATTAATATAGTAATCACCGATCAGTGCCACTTGTCACGATATTTGATACTCCTGGCAAAAACCATGTATATTTGGCCAAGTTCTGTTTATCTATAACCCGTTCGAAGTAAACTGTCGCATGATCAATGAGTCTAAATTTCCACGCACATCTGTTTTTTTTTTTTTTCTAAGTATACTAAACCAATTTGTGGGTGTAATTTATTCCATTGCAAAATCGAAAAAAAAAAAGAATTAAATAAAAGTTTTATGTGAGTGATTATGTAATTCACTGCATGTTAGGGCATGAACGAAAAGACTTTAATCATCGAACTGGAGACTCACCAATACTTTGATTAAGTAAATTTATTTGCTGTTGTTGTATATTATGTGATCTCAATTGTGTGTTTGTGAGTTTTCAAGTATGATGATCAAATTTTAGCCAATTTTGTTAATACTTGACTGATGATATACCCATAATAATATGTAAGAAAAGTTAAGAATTGTAGATCTTTTTAATAATGGAGTATTCGTTTAATTACCTCGCGTCTTCCAAACGACGAAAGACCTTTCTAAAGTGGCTCAAAGAGCATTTTTGATTTTAGATTGTTGATGTATTAAAAAAAAAAAAAAAAAAAAAAAAAAAAAAAAAAAAAAATAGCAATAACATGAGATTCATTATGATCTATGAAATATCAGTTTGTTGTGATAGTTTGACTAAAATTTTTAAAGTTTATTGTTTTGTAAATATAAAATACTCTAACTTTGTCATAAGACGCTAAATAAGATAAATTTTTTATTGATTACTATTACAAGAAGGTCGATAAGTTTGGAACGATCTAGATTCGGGACTGTGTTTAATTAGAAGAATGTTAGTGGTTTGTAATTTTCAAATTTCTTTTAAATATTAAAATAAATAAATTAACGGTGCAGCGGAAGAAAGGTATATACATATAGATTATGAATATACAAGTATATATGTAAAGGTATATATATAATATTCGTTGCCATCTCTTCGTTTGTATTTGTGTAATTTTTTGAATGAAGAAAAAAATACGATTAATAATGTAATACTTGTTACAATTCTATATTATTCGTTAAAATTAAATGCGCGCGTTTTCCCGAGCAGGCGTTTGAAAAGAAACAAAAAAAATTATCGTCTCGGGAAAACACATTGGGTATGATAAAAAAAAAAAAAAAAAAAAAAAATTTAATGATAATAAATGCCAATTCCAGTCGTATAGGAAGTCTATTGTACATTGATTATTGATACATTTACTTAATATACATAATGGTATGATAATAAATTATATACAAATTCAATTCAACCGTCGTACTGCTTTCACATTCAGATCTTTATTTTCAATTTGAAAATTTTTTATTTTATTATTTTTCTTCTTGTTTTCTTTTTCATAAAATTACCTTTCAAATACTTTTTATTTTCCGCAAAATGCGGTTTTTTTTTCGTTTTATTGTAATTTTATCGCACACCTGGAATCGTTGGTCGACTGGATAACGACGACTAAGTGTAAGTCGCTGTGAAAAAAACTATTTTTATTAGTGGATCTTGTTTTAAATGTTATATCTAATTACATTTATAAACTTTTGGTGTTGCGTTGTCATATTTATCAATGTTTAGTTAATGGTATTATATTTTTGTCTTTTCTGCACCTACAATTTTTAAGTTGCCACATTCCGTAAACTTAGAATTTTATGTTGCGAAAAATAACGAATATTTACTTTAGACTTTTAGCATGAAAAAATTTTTTGTAGTTCCGATCCCATTATCATGCCGTTGTATTGGCTGGACGTTGTTAACGCGGGGACCCTTCGAATATCGGTCACCGATATCACGCTCCAGTTGATGCACACGTTCAGCTGGTTTCGTAAGCGTTCGCATAGCGCCGATGAAAGCCATTGAAATTTTGCTTTTATATATATATATACCCGATCGTCGTAGATTAAGAGAGCATGTCTTTTTTCATTTATCCTGTATTCGTAATTATGTCTACTTTTTAAAAATTTAATAGTAACTATACGTGGAATTCGTATAATTACTATATAAAAGTTAGTTTTCGATTATTAGCACGTATATGTTAGAATGACCCAACCAAACAATTCTCAAGACTCTTTGACTAACTATGAAATTCCTTACAGATGAGAGCAAAACAGAGAAGCTGGATAACGAGTCCACCGAGAACAACAATTCAGTACAGAATGGCCAAGAGACCAGGAGGAGCGTACAGCAGATCAACGGTACGATATCTCAGACCGATGTCAACCAGATCAAGCTCAGAAACGGGGATGTACCAGCCATGCAGTCGTCAGAGGACTCTGACATCAGGAAGACCAAACGTTGGCCTACGGACAAGGCCTACTTCATCGCCAAGGAACTGCTCATGACCGAGCGAACATATAAAAAGGATCTTGATGTCATCAATGTGGTACGTATGGTTTACTTTACAAGTTGTAATACTCATTTTGAAGACTTCTTAGCCAATTTAAGAGTCTCAGTCTCAAAGTGTCAGTCAGATGACTCAATTGTATAAGCCTCAGAGAAGTGTTATATTTTTGAAACTTATTTCAAAGACTCTTGAGTATATTTAGGACTCTAGATTCAAAATATCTGAATCCAAAGACTCGAGAGGCTTGAAGAAAATTCTTTAAAAAATGTAAAAAAATATATATTTAAAACTAGCCAATTCATTTCTTCAAACTAACGTATCTATCATTTTACAGTGGTTCCGCGAGGAAGTATCGAAAGAAGCCGAGAGCGAGGGCGACTTCGTGGTTACTCTAATCGAGCTTATCGCCGACGCCCAAGCAGCACCCCTCCAGGAGATCGAGTCGCGTCTGGCGCGATGGGAGAGCAACACAAGGCATAACATCGGCGACTATCTTTACAACACCCTGCTAAACGTTCTTCCGCTCTATGACCAGTACCTGGAGAATCTCCTGCCGACGCTGGAAAAGCTCGAGTACTCCATTCGCACCGACAAGCATTTTGATCAAATGTGCCGGGATTTCGAGGCCCAGAAATACTGCTACCTGCCTTTGACTAGTTTCCTCCTGAAGCCGCTGCAGCGATTGTTGCACTATAACAGTATTATTGACAGTAAGTTTGAGATACTATTTTAAAAGTGGTTTCATGATTTGAATCAAATCTTAAATCTTAGATTCAATTTTCAGAGTTAGAGATATGAATAGAAAACTTATTTACAGTATCTTACAATCAAATTTTTATCTTTCAGGATTGTTAGATCATTACCCGAAAGACCACACGGACTTCGAAGACTGCCTGGCCGCTAGAGACAGACTCGGTGAAACTCTTCTGGAGGGTTTAACAGTTCTCAACCAAGCTGTAAGTTCTTAATTTACTCAACCACTTTTGAATTTCTCATGTTAATCTCATTCACAGGAGAATCTGGTGCAACTTCTCGAGCTTCAGCGAGACATCAGTGGGTTCGACAACCTGGTGCAGGAGGGCCGACGATTCGTCAGACAAGGGTGCTTGCAGAAATACGGACGCAAGTACTTCCAGCAGCGCATGTTCTTCCTGTTCTCGGACGTACTGCTCTACACGTACAGGTCCCAGCAGCCCATACAGTGCTTCAAGGTGCATGGACAGATGCCTCTGAAGGGTATGAAGATACAGGAAAACGACAACAAGACCGGAAACGAATACGCTTTCGTCATCCATGGTGCTGGAAACCAGTGAGTGGCTTTAGAGTGAATTTTTACATGTAGGATAATGGCACCAAATTTTTCAAATTTTGTTAAAAGTGTTTTAGTATTCTAAAATAATTTTGATGTACTGTTTTGATTTTTGTAGAACATTGTTTTAGGTAAAAACCATCAATAATAATTATTTTTCTCTAAAATTATGTCAATGCATTTCTAGAATCGTTGCCACATAATTGGGATTCCAAAAGAGTTTCATTCTCCTCATTATTTTAAGAAAATTGATTGAAGTTTCATGATTTTATCATTCTCTGTAGATCTTTGACGGTTGCTGCAACCAACGAGGACGAAAAAGAAAGGTGGCTGGAAGATCTGAACTCTGCCATAACTCAAGCTGATTCGTCTGACGGAAAAACTCCGTACCTTAATTTGAAAACTTGTAGTAAGTTGAACAAAAACCAGCTAAAAAGAGCTCTACTGTAAAAGTAAACGATAAGCTAATGAAATATTAACTAGTTTTAGGATCAGCGGACGAAATGACAGACGGTGAGGTCGACAGAAACAGTTGCGGCGGAGCAAAGACGTCCCAACGAAGTAATATGACGGTACACGTGTGCTGGCACAGAAACACGAGCATCAGCTACAGTGATCAACTACGCGCTTTTCAGGTAATTGATGAGTCTTCTGACAGTTTTCGAAACAAAACAAAAAAAAAAAAAAAAAAACAAGAAATATAATGGTAAAACTTTTACTTTATCGTACAGAATCAACTGAGTGGATTCCTTCTGCGCAAATTCAAAAATAGCAACGGCTGGCAGAAACTATGGGTTGTGTTTACGAACTTCTGTCTGTTCTTCTACAAGTCACATCAAGATGATTTTCCACTGGCGAGCTTGCCTCTACTTGGATACTCCATATCCCAGCCTTCTGAAAAAGATAATATCAACAAGGACTTTGTGTTCAAGCTACAATTCAAAAATCACGTTTACTTCTTCAGAGCAGAAAGTGATTACACTTTTGGAAGGTCAGTTGAAACTTTGTATTCTAAAAGAATTAGGGAATAAAGTATTTTGTGATTTTAAAAATAATAACATAAATTTACAATAGTTTTGGAATCTAAAAAAAAATATTTTTGTTTGCAGATGGATGGAGGTCATCTACAGCGCAGCGTAAATAATTACATGACTAGCGGAAATTGCCTGACAGATGTTTGATTAAAAAGATACATTCGAGAAGATGAATCAAAATCATTGTGCCTAATGAGATGCATAATCTTTTTAAATTTTGTTGTACACGTAAAGAGTCGATGTAATTATGTTTGAAAAAATTATTCGGATAAAGATTTCGAATGTTTGGCAAAAATTATGTTTTTAGAATAATTAGTTTCAAATCTAAAAAATTTAATGTATACATAAAAATTGTTTGCCTTATAATCGAAAAATTGTTCAAAATTTAATGGCTTTATTCATGAAAAGTTTTGTAAATTATGTTAGCCTTCGAAATTCTAAAAATCGTTTTACTTTACATTATTTTAATTAATTAACATTAATCTAGAGATTATTTAGTCTTTTGTTATTATTAAAGTTGATTATCTTGTAGGAGTAACTTAAAAAACTTTGAATGAACATTAGCGTACAGTTTGTGCTAAAATTTGTACGAAAAGTGAAATTATTAAAAATTAACCTGACTAAGTTAAACTAAACGGATGTATAAAGTTTTAAAAAGTTAAGACGCTCGTCAAGTAAGGTTGAAAAATTTAGCTTTGCAATTTGCGACGTTAGAAACTGTAGTAAATTACGAGCATGTTAGACGTATATCAAAGAAAAACGGTAGAAGTAATTGTATATATAAGAACAAATGTTTTGTAAACAAGTATGTTAACTCGTTTTTTTTTGAAAATTTTTTGTCACGCAAAGTGATGTATTATCTTGTAAGAGGCTTAATTGTTTTATTTCAAATAATGTTCATACTAGTAGCTAAGAATGATTTTTAAACAATAAATCGATCAAATTTTATGTAACGAGTGCTAATGAATATACTTGGAGGCCTAAGATGGTACTAGTGCTTGGTGTTAAGTTATAGGTTGTTAATTTTTATAAAATATATTTACAACAATCATATTGTTTTTAATTTTGATTGGCTATCATGATTTAATCTAATAAACTTTGATTTTTTTAATTTTATTCTTGATATAAAAATAATTAATGATCAAGACTGCAAAAATATAAATGTGTAAGAGTCCAAACAAACGAGTAGCTATAATAGTTCATAAGATTAAAAAAGTACAAGTCATTTTAATCGAAAAAATCATGCGTCTAGAATGAACATTTTTTTTTTTTTAATGTTTGTTTTTTTAGGCTACTTTACAAATTTGTTTTCGTCCTGCGCTCAAGTTGTAACTACTTTACAAGATTTCCAAAACAAAAAAATTGTACAAAGTTTTAAAAAATACGTATTCAGTAATAAATCTTTACTTTCAAATTTTCATTTTTTTATTCTGACTTTACATCCTTAATTAAATTACCATTCTACAAAAAAATTTTCTGCTCTAACACTAATCAACAAGTTACTAATTATTTTAACTTGTAAGAAAAAACCAGAACACGATACTTATTTCGTAATCAAAATAAAATAATCTCACCCCAGAATCACGAAACCTTCATTAAAATTTCACATAAATTACTCCGAAACAATTATTCTTCCATGATAATTTTTCAATCAAAAAATACCACAAAAACAATAACAAAATCATCACACGCTCCACGTGTGAGCGATACCCTCTTTTTTATCCCCCAATCGTCCAGAAAAAAAACTCGCTCGATAAACGCTCGAAAAAAAAAAGATACAACTACTCCTCATCGTTTTCAAACACAATGAGATAATTCGAGTTAAGTAACCGGCTGTACCCATAAATATTCACCCGTGTCGCGTGAGAAAACAAGTAAACTCGATCCTTTCATGAATGGATGATCCGCGAGGCAAAAAATCGATGATTGTTGCCGGGCGCCCGACCTTGACTATTAGGTATATAACGAGTTTATCTTCGGCACGGACGAAAAATCCGGTTTTATCGTTTGAATTTTGATAGATGAGTTTTAATTTTTTTTCTTCCGGATTGAACTTTTTTTCAAATTTTTAATTCTCTTAAAATCTTTTTCTTATGGAGTAATCATTCAAACCTCGAAAATTCGAACTTCGTTCATTCGAATACCTCGATAATTCGAAGTCGAATTCTGGGCTCTTCAACAATTTTTCGGTCCGTTTCGAAGTTTTTCCCAACTCTCTTAGCCTTTCAAATTAATGAGGTCTGACTGTACAATATTAAATGTTGAATTTTTTTTTTTAATTTAAAAAATGTTTATTTTTTCAGTATTAATTAACTGAACTTGTATTTAATTATCGAAATCTATTTTTTTGTTATTTTTGAAGTATGTGAATATCTTTCAGAGCATTTTTAATAAATTATTCTTAATACAATTGATCAATTTATATATTTATCTTAAAAATGACTTCGGAACATTTTTCCTCTGTATAATAATGAACGATGGTCGAATGCCCTCGATTTATAATTGATGTGATTTGTCAAGAATAGCAAATTCAAAATTTGAATTGTGGTGAAGTTGAAATGTTGAATACTTTGTTATTAAAAATTTTTTGCAATACATTTTTGAATAATTGAATACTTCGTTTCAATAAACTGAAAATTTTTTTTGTAGATTTCTATATATAAATTGAGAATCTTTATAATTTTAAAAACAACTTTTTCAAGCTATGAACACAAAAATATCGAATTGAACTTAGTTGTGGTTTCAAATGAAAGTATTAAAATTGTACATAGAATAAAAAAAAATTTCCAGCAACATCCGATACCTAAAACTTTTATTGTTATCAGGATAAAAAAATTTAATTTTCAAATCAATACTAATGTATCAATTATTTTCATTTCTTTTTTTTTTTTCAAAAATCGAACATGCACATGCTAGTAAAAAGTGTCCATTACTCTTAATTGTTAAAAAAAAAAAAAAAAAATAGCAAGTGATACATATTCTAATTCCGTCGGGATTTCCAATATTTGAATTTAAAATTATCCGGTAGGTGACAATTGATCGTAATTCACTTACAGTTTAGAAAAGTTTTTAGCACTTCCAGCTCAACAATGATGTCTTTTTTCCGAGATGCCATCGCTTCCTGAATTACGACGTCTTAATTAAGCATTTACCCGCGACGAAAAGTGCTCTCTCAAACTTCAAAAACCAATTATTACTTACCCTGATTGTGAAAAACATTAAAATCTTAACGTTTTGCGCGAGCAGGGAAGCACAGTTCTCAGAATCAAGTCAATTCGAAACCAGTTTGCGATCGAGTTAAAAAAAAAGAGTCGATCACCGAACCGCGACGATAATATCGTTCTTGGGGAATTTCAGAGTCGCTGGGGAGTCCCCAACAGAAACAGCGTCTGTTCGTGCGTATATTTACGAATGAATTAAATCCCGGCCGAGCGAGACCTTGTAATACATAATAAACCGGCGTGCGTACGAGCGCGCAGGTCGATTCTTTGAACCGATCCTTTTACTGGGCCTGGCCCCAAGGATCCCTTAATGCAAAATTTATTATTTTATTTTTATTTTTGAGCAATTTGATCGAATGAAAATTTCAATTTTTAAGTTTGACGTAGGATTCGAAATCTGATACGAAGGATTAGAAATCATTTGAAATTTCGCAACTTTAAGAGGATGATGGATTTGGAATAATTTGAATATTTTGGTTCTTTTTCATCGGAACTGATGGATAAAAAGTGAAATGACTTTTAATTTTTCATAAATGTTATTTTTTTGTGATTGTATTTGGGCAAAGTTGTAATTTTGACTTTAGATAGTTTTGAAAGCACTGATTCCAGTTTTTGTAAAACTTCAAAACTTTTTTATGGTAGCATTTGACCTAACAATGGTCCACAACATTTTTATCTAAAATACAATTTTTTTTCTGTATTTATCAGCTTAGCGATTACTAAATCTTTTACTGAGAAAGTAAATTATCTAAACACTGTTTTGCTTTTGAGCTCCAAAATTTATTTTTTCTTTATTAAGCTTTTTTAAGAAGTTAAAAAAAAATTTCAGTTAGAAAAATACTACCACCATATGCAAAAATTTCGTTGAAACTGTAGCTGTTGTCGTAGATAAAAGGTTCGGACTCGTTTTCGGCAACCATTACTATGTTAATGCGTTGATATTTTTTCCTATAAATAGATTATATAAGATCCAATTATTTTTTATAGAACTTTGAAACATTTTATACTTAACTATGAGACGCCGAAAAAGTAGATAAAAGTCTGGGTCGAAACTAATAAAATTGGAAGATTTACATTTAAAAGCATTCACGTGTGATCTCTAAATTTTGATTTCAAATCCCCTCCGCTATAAGTGAATTTGGAAATAAATTGTGTATAAAAACAACAAAACTATAAATTTTTTCTCGAATTTTCAAAATTTTCAAAAATATCATCATCTAATTTGATTTTCCAAGGTAAGCTATAAATTGTCAAACTTTTTTATGATTCTTAATAAAAAACAAAAATAATGAAATCAAAGTGGGTTTTTTTAGGGTAAACTAGTAAAAAATTACTTTTGCGCAATATCAAAACCCACAACTGCTTGTAAGAAAATAGTTTCCGGAACAATTAAATTGGTAATTAAAAGGCAATATTCAATTCAGACTATGTTTAACCAAATCAAGTATTTGATTAAATCGGTACTCGTCGACTTTTGTTTGGAAAAAATCCATCCGAATTTGAAAATTATGAAAAAAAAAGAAAAACATTGACGCTGTCATTTTCATTTATGTTTGATGACGAATAGGAAATCATTTTGTAAAAGGAGCTTGCATTGACACAGATTAAATCAACGTCTCGATCCTCACTGTTTATTTGTCGATCGCGTGAAAAACTCTGGATTTCCCGATGGAATGAGCCTTACGGCCGAATCATCAGAAAAATTTCGTAGTAACTATTTTGGAAAACTATTTTTTTTTTATACTCGAATGGAAACATAAAACATGTAAAGATTCCTTGCCTCGTAAACGATAATTTAAGTCTTTAGCTTACCAATCTCTTTTATTCGTGGAAACTTTTAAAAAATACTGTCAAAACCGAAATATTTTTATTAAATAAAATACTTATAATTTTACAATAAAAAATAATTTATATAATTAGTTAAATTTTAATATTTGAGTAATATTATGTTTTGTTCGAAAAGCTTTTTCATGATTTGGATTTTCAAATGATTACAATCAGAGCATCTTCAGTTTATATTTAATAAGAAAATGATCTTGATTCCATTAACGCATAAAATATGAGTCAAGGAAATAGTACGCGCCGGAGATATTGAATATCTTTTGGTAAAAATTGATAAAACACCAAACAAGATGATGTTATAATTTTATTTACAAATATTCTGTTTACTAATTACTTCAAAATTTCATCTGAAATTTATTTTATCAACTGACTCGTGTCTTACTATACATCGGAATTAACTACTGGTTTCTTAAAAAACATAAAACATTTTTTTTTTAATTTGATAAAAATATCTTCGAACGAAACCGTAAAGGAATTTTTTATCTTCAATTATATAATTAAAATATTTTGATCGTCATGGATAATTTTTGAAAAAATTATTCATTACTATAATATTAAAATTATTCTAGTTCTGAATTAATAGTTACTAATTATATTATGATTATTTAAAAATTTATCAGAAGAATATATTCAGAAAGTTTGCAAAGTACTTAAATGATCTTCACGAGTATCTTTCAAAATTAAATTTGAATCAAGTACATTGTGATTTATAATCTATTTAAAAATTAAAAACATTTATACTTGTAAAATGAAAATAAACAATAATAATCATCATTCGAATAAATAATTTGGAAAATTGAGTTTAAAGGTAAAAGGTTTAGAAATTGACAGGCGAAGGAGTCGTAGAAATTGATAAATGTTATTTTTATTTACAAAATATATAATTAAATTTAATAGCAAAAAGTGCTAGTTAATATTTTGAAAGAATTGCTTAAGTTTTTTCAATGTTTTGAGAAACTCAAAATTTTGTTTATCTTATTTCATTCTATTGGAGGAAGATTTCAGTTTAATCATAACATTATCATAATTTAGAGTATTCGATGTACTGGTGACACTATAGTAAAAAAAAATTAAAAATTAATAACAACAATATCTTTATAAATGTTTATAAATTATTGGTACACTAAATATAATTTGATAATTGGTTTAAAGTTCTTTAACACACCATGGTAAATCCAGATAAATATGATAAATTATGAATTACTTTCACTAATTTATTTAAAAATTAAAATTTAGTGTGACAAACTTGACTTCTAGATCCAATTTAATAATCCTCAATAGAGCTTTAAAAAAAACTGACAAGGGACAATATGTTTCAATTAAAAACAATTTTTCTCAATTTTGAAGAGTCCAACAGTCAATTCACGCTAACTAGGATCCTCAAAATTATTAAATCTAGTTCATTTGAACGAACAAAGCCGAACCAATTGTAGGAGCCGAGTGTCCTTGGAGATGAGTTTATTTTTATTTTCTCGAGCTCAAACTTTTTTTTGTTTTTTCGTATCAGCGATGGGTTTTCGAGAGAACAGCGTCCCGAGATTCGTGAGCGGAGTGGGGGTGGATCTATAAAAGTGGTCAGCCGAGAACCGAGCGTCATTCAAACACGAGTTAAGCAAGATGATGGGTGGACGACAGTTTCGGCTCGCCTTCGGCTTCTTGGCCCTTCTCGTAGTCGCTCAAGGTATGTTTACGTTTCGACTTTGTTTATTTACAAATTAGGTTTTTAATTTGCAAATTTTACCCTTTGGATGTTCACTAACTTAAACGGTATCAAGTTAAAAAAATTATTAAGATGGTTTTTTAACTTTAAATTTATTTAAGTTATTTAAGTTTCTCAAGTATCAGTTGTGAAAGACTTTTTTTGAACAAAATTTTCTCTTTGAAATAACAAAAACAATTATTTCTATCTAAAAATTTGTGCGTAGATTTTTAAATTTTCGAAGAAGTAATTTTATTTAAAATATTGATTTAGTAAAATAAAAATTGTGTCCGAAAATTAAATTATTTTGAATTTAGCAGAATTTTTTAAGTTCTGTATAGATGAGATTTTAAATACAAAATAATTTGAATTTCGTTCGTTTAGTTAAAATTTAGTTAATTATATACACAAACATTGATTGTATACAAATTAAAAAAATACTTATCTTTCGTGTAATTTTTTATTAATTTAAAAAAAAAAATTAGATTAAAACTTAAAATGGTATATAAAAAAGGAATATTTAAATTTTACCTCACTTAAATTTTTCATAACGTTGCTATTAAAAAAATATGAATATTAATTACACACTGCAATAATAATCCAGTCAAACGCCTCAATAACAATAATCCGTAACGAATCAATTGAGTTTTTCCTCAAAAGATCAAGTATGTGATCGCAGATGATCTTGTAAAGCTTCTTAAACACATAATAAACAAGATTTCAAAATTTTTTCTATCGGCTCCAATGCCTCTCGACCAATAGAATTTAATTAGTTTCGTAACAACTATTTAAATGGAAAAGTTCAAGGAAAGTTGAATTTTGCTACGATTAGAACTTAACTAATCATAACACATAAAAACGACAGAAGCTTTTTTCGTGGTAATGAATCTTATCATTCAAAATTTATCCTTATAGAAGTATACGAATCCATATTCTGATCAAAATTTTTTTTTTTTATAAATTCATTATTAATTATAATTTTAAAATTGTTTTTTAAAATAGTAATGTTTCTTTAGATACTACTGCAAGTATAATTTAATTATCAATTTTTGATTAGAGTTGGTCTTTTTTCACTACTGAAAGAAACGAACTGTGAATTACTCAATTTAGTCATGTAACAAGAGTGAAAATTTGTTTATAAAAATCACGTCATAGGTTTTTGACTTTTTTTTTTCTTTGATTTGTTAAAGAGAATCTATGTATTTTATTTATAATTAATTTTCATTAACTTATTGACACATTGTTTGATCAAAAAACTAGTATAAAATAGTGCAAAATAAGATATTTCATTGACAGTTCTTCAACTACACATATTTTCTGTTTAAATTAAAAAATACTTCTTTTTAAACCAAATTGAATTTAAATTTTCCAGCGTTCGAGGTACGTCAAAGACGTCACTCCGGTTTCGGCGGCGGTGCCTCGTCCGCGGCGTCGTCCTCCAGCTCGAGCTCCTCCTCGAGCTCTAGCTTCGGGGGATCGGGAACCAACACCAAAACCTTGACCCACGCCACCGGTGGGGCAACCGCAAACGCTGACGCAACGGCTCTGGGAGCCAGCCAAGGACTCGTCTTCAACGACGGCGGAAACTACCAGGGCGGTAACTTCGGCGGACTCGGTGGCAGCGGGTTCCACCAGGGAGCTGGAGACTTCGCCCACGGCGCACACAGTGGACACGGCGGACAAGGTCAGTCGATATATAACACAGTTTGGTTTTGAAATATTTGTGTGCAATTGCTGTATGAATACCAAGAACTAAAATTTTCATTCCTAAATGTAGTTTTGAGTAACTTTTGAAAGAGCTAATCAATATCAGCATATACTCAAGTTGAATTTAACTTGTGAGATTATGAAAAAAAAATTTTATTTATTTTTAGGATTCGGTGGTGGTTCCTATCCAGTAGGTGGTGGAGCCGGTTCAGGAGCTAACGCTGGAGCGTCTGCTAACGCCGCAGCTGGAGCTCTTGCCGGCAGCAACGGCGGTTCATTCGGAGGCGCTCCCGTAGTACCCTCGGGTGGTGGTTTCGGTCACGGTGGACAGGGTGGTCAGTAGACATATATTTATTGTCTATAAAACTTAGTTTCAAAATATTCTCTATGGTTTTTAAAGGGTGAATACCAAAAAACAAAAAAAAAATTAAAATCATCAAAGTAGTGATAAAATTTTTATATTTCGACACGAGTGCGTAAAAACGAAGTTTGAAGTCGTTTTACGCACTTGGGTCAAAATGTACTACTTTGAACTTAATGCCTTGAATTACCTACATAAAAAACTAGGCAAGTCCCTAGGCAAAATCAAAATACATTAGCTCTAACAAAAATTTATTTATTTTCAGGATTCGGAGGTGGCTCAGGCTTCAGTCACGGTGGACAGGGAGGACACGTAGGTCAGGCAGGTCAGTTGATATAAATTGTTTGTTTTTAAAAATTTCTTTTAAAAAATATTCTCAATTGTTTTCAAATTGTAAAAACAATAAAAAATTAAAATTTCCAACTCTTAAAAAAAAAAAAAAAATTCTATGCATAAGTTATTTTACACGTGCGATCTAAGTAAAAAGCTTCTGAGCTTAATGACCTTAAGCGTACTATCAGTAAATTTCCAACGTACAGAAGTCATAAAAAGCTTCCTCTACGTAAAATCCAAATACTTTTTCAACAAAACCTCAACTCATTTGTTTCCAGGATTCGGTGGTGGCGCAGGGCCAGGTTTCGCTCACGGCGGAAGCTACAACCAGGGTGGAAGCTACGGCGGCGGACGTTACGTCGAGGGTGGCCAGCAGTACCCAGTTGGTGGTCCAGTCGGCGGCCACGGTGGACTCGGCGGTGCAAGCGCTAACGCCGCATCCGGAGCTTTGGCCGGAAGCAACGGCGGCTACGGTGGAAGCGGAAGCTACGCACCAGTCGGAGGTCACGGAGGAGGTCACGGAACTGATGGCGGATTCGGAGGTGGGTACAACCACAACGGCGGAAGTTACGTCGGTGATGGACACAACCAAGGTGGATACGGAGGTGGAGCTGGAGCGTTCCCAGGATCAGGTGAGCTTAGTAAACTACTTTTTTTGAGGTTCGTTTCCGCGGTTAAGGATGGATCCTGTTTGGTAGTAATTACAATATCAAAACTTATAATGGAATAAACACAAAATTAGATTTGAAATTGAACCAATGTCGCCGGAAGATACTAAAACTAATAAAATGCAGACAAATATCATAATTTTTTTTTATCCACTTTTGAAGCGAAAACTAGTTAAAATATAAGTTATTCATTATTTTTTTCTGTATACAATTAAGGCCCATATGTACTTCACTAGGAAAATATTTTCGTTATTAGGCTTTTTTAAAACTGAAGTGGCTGCAGGACCTTACAAAGACATTTAAATATAATTGCTGGTTCAAAGTTGTTTATCCGCTGAATACAAAAAAAATTATTTTCTAATTTTTACGTAACCGTTTTAGTATGAAATACAAGTATGCAGTACACTAGTTCTCTTTTAGGAAAACAGTACTAAATTTAAAAATTTTATTTTCAGGTGCCTACCCATCCGGAGGAGCTTTCGGAGGTGGCAACAGCGGAGCCGCGGCTACAGCTAACGCCAATGCTAATGCGGCATCTGGTGCCTTTGGTGGTGGTGCCGGCGGATTCCCAGGATCAGGTGGGTTTTAAAAGACGCTTTTTTTTTTTTTTTTTTTTTTAAATCCGAACATTTTTTGTTAAACCCTTTGCGGAGTGCGCTTATAAAAACCGTATAAAACTTTTTATAAATGATTTTTTTCTCAAATAAAACCATAAGTATGGGCTCTACTGAATCATAAAACTAACTGATCTCTAATCAATAGATTAATTGAAAAAATATTTTTGATGCAATCTTAAACTAATGGTAATTAACATGATTAAACGCTTACTTTGACTAGCAATCAGTCAAAAGCTCATCTAATTTAACGATTTGGCTTTCGTTGTAGAGTCAATCTTTTCGAGTTTTTTTATTTATTTTAATCTTAAACTTTACCATGAAATAGAAATTCAAAGAATTTATGGAAAATTGATTTTCAGGAGCCTACCCCTACAACTCATTCGGAGGAGGTAACTCCGGAGCTACAGCCACTGCAAATGCAAATGCAAACGCAAATGCAGGTGGTTTCGGTGGCGGTTTCGGTGGTCCAGGGTAAGTAAAAATATTTGATTTTTTACTACACACTGACTTTGACTTTAAATACGATTTAAACATTCATGGATTTTCATACTCGTGATAAATTTTCGAATTTGACAAAGTCTAAACTTTAGAAGAATAAATCTTCGTATTAAAATGATTTTTTTTTTCACAAACAAGGACTTAAAAAATAACTCAATTAAGGATAAACATCGTAATCATGATAATAATAATAATCAATCTTTTCATAAATTACGATTCATAAACATCCATATGCAAATCGATGCTTAGAGCATTATGATCTTTGTCACGTTTGATACTATACGGCCGTACATCACTCGTTTAATGAGCCTCAACCATAAATCTTACCTCTTTAATAAAAAAAAACTCTCGTTACTCATCCTCGCTTCACGACTATTTCCACGATTTTAGCTAAAAATAACCCTGACATTTGCGTTTTTTTTCTTTCCAGAATCTTCTCGAGAATAAACTCCGACGACGAGACCGAGGTCAAAGAGAAGGGCACCGTTGACAACGTCAAGGGCGTGTTCAGCAGCAGCAGCTCAAAGGTCGACAAGGACGGCAAAGGCACCTACGAGGTGTCAGCTGGAAAAATCCCGGCCTAAGTTGAAAAACCCGGCAGTGTGTTTATGGGTGCCATGAACTTATATTCAAAGTGCGCGAGTCTCATCGATTTTTTAAAAATTTTGTACAAATATTGTCGTGATACGATCGCGAGAGACGAGGTTGTGAAATATTGTTGTCTCTAATGAAGAAGAAGAAGAAGAAACTCTCGCGGAGTCTCTTGTAACTTAAGTTAATCGCCAGTGTGATATTAATAAAACGTCTATGACATTGAATAAAATAACATTTACACGTACAACGCGCTGCACGTTTATCTGATTAACCTTACCCGCACTCCTTTGCCGATGTTTTGATTGATTTTTTGCTAATTAGAATGCTAGCACATTCTTCTTCGATGGTTTACTTGGTTCTTAACTGTTTTTAGAATATTTTTTAAAAGCAGCTTTACACAATAAGTGCGTAAAAAAATTTTTCAATTAATGTATTTTTTTTGTAATTTTGAAAGTTTGATTTAGTTATTTGCATCATGAAACGGATCTCTAAGACAATTTCTGAAAGACATAAAAATTAAAAGAAAGTTATGTTCTTTAAAAAAACACAGAAGAAATAATTTTCGTATAATTTTTATTAGATCTTTTTCATTTTAGTAATTTTATCTGACTATGGTAATGATTTTTTATTTTGATAAGCAATGTTCTGATTTCAATGATTTCTAAACTGTATTGTTTTAATAACAATTTCAGGTAAAAAATTTATTTGAAAAATCAAAATCAAAATCTTTGATTTAAGTTTTATTTGAAAATAAATAAAACTATGGAAAGGTTTTTTAAAGGAGTAATTCGGTGATTTAGTCTTATGTTATGAAGAATTAAAAAACGTGACCGAAGTCCACGCTATCAGTTTTACCATATTATTTTAAAAAGAAACAATTATAAGAATATACATTTTGTTCGGATCAGTTCAGAATTTTAAACAAAATTATAAAAAAGAAAAATTAATGTTGAACTTTCTAAAGTTTTACAAACGAAGCTATTTTTCAGTGGTTATAAGAAAAAATAAAAATCCCAACAATTTTTTTTTACTTTGATAACGTTTAAAAAATCTTATTAAAAAAAGATTTTGGACAGAAAAAGAATTTGAAAATTTTTAATTTTTTTATAGTGAAATGTTTACGCAAATATGAATATAGGAAAAAATTACAAGTTGATTTTTAAAATTTAAATTTTTTAAGCAATAAAATTATATGCATTTAAAAATTTAACATTCTCTAAACTCGACTTAGAAATTCTTGAATACCAAAAAACGTGACAATTTAAAAATAAATTCATAGATGCTTGCTCTATAACGTCATCAATTTTCATTACCTAAAAACAATTTTAAATGAATGTAATATTCTTGTAAAAATTCTTTCTAGAAAATTCAAGACATAAGCTTTAAAACCTTTTATTTAATTTATATTTTTAAAAGAAAACCATGGAAAAATACTAAATATTCATTAACAATTGTGAAAAATTTAATTTAATAATCGAATTTTAATTTAGAATCGATTTTAAATGATGAATATTATAGGACAGAAATTAACTTTAGTTTTACCTGTTAAGTGTTTAATTTGAAAAACCAAAAAAAAGTCATTCTTACAGCTACTTTAAATAAAAATTAGAGTAAAATATTCAACTGAACAACTAACAGGATCACTAAAAATAGCTAATTAGATCTCAAAAATCAATAAAATGAATTTTGTAGTCTTATTCATAGAAATAAAAATTATGGTGACCACTCTCAAGTTATTTGTCAAATAGACTTATTTCAACGATACATTTATTTCGTCTGTATTGTAGTTATGATAAAATTCTAATACTGTAAAAAAGGACTTTGATGCATGAAAATTCAAATAATACTTAATCAAACCTAGCTAAAAATTTAATTTTTGAAACGATTGAATTTCACTGTATTAATAAAACTTCAAAATGATGTAGGTTTTAATGGGTTATTTAAAACGTGGCGAGCTATTTTTTATTTTATTTTAATGGATGCATTTTTTTTATGCGAAAATTTTTCGCTTCGTGGCGGGTTTAAAATTGGAGGGGAACAGATCTATATAATAGGCCAGTCAGGCGCAAGCGTCCATTCGAACGCGAGTCAAACAAGACAATGGGTAGACAACTATTACAGATTGCATTTGGCCTTACGGCCCTCCTTGCTTTCTCTCAAGGTAAAATTTTTTGGATCTATGTTTTTCAATTTTTTAATTAATCAATAAAATTTTTTCATACCTTAAACAATAATTTCTTTATTAAATTTTATTATTATTATTATTATTAGAAAATGATTTTGATTCAATTATATTACAATTAAATATAGTCTACTATTTTATTTTTTATTTGAAAAAACGGCTGTAACTTCATAATAATAAATAAAGAACTATTCAATTGAAATTCAATAAATGTTTTTATAAATTATGCAAATAATTCTAGATTACAGTGCTGATGTTAACTTTAGTAATAGAGCTTTATTAGCTTGAAAAAATATTTTTGAATATAGCATCTAAAGAATATAGCATTAAAAGAGTTAACTGCAATTATTTTGAATATATTGTGAAATACTTACAATAACTCTTGTAAAATTAAAATTCTGTTCTAAATTAGGTACGTGTATCAGAATATCTGGGGTTCTATTTCAGGTTTAAATACAATCACTGCACTCAACTATTTCAAAATTGAAATCATGCTCCAATTTGCTGAAAATAGACCGAAATTAAATAATTAACCAGAAAACTTCTGAAATTCACTTTACCCATAGTAATTGTATAACTAACTGGATTTTAAAATTTATTTAATTAGGTTTCCAGACACGAGAGAGACGTCAAACATACGGAGATGGCTATTCGTCATCTTCGAGCTCGTCATCGAGCTCAGGTCCTAGTGGTACCACGACCCACACCGAACAGATAGGTGCAGGAAAAGCCACCGCCAATGCGGCGTATGGCGGAAACGGCAGAGGTGGTAGAGGTGGCAGAGGACACGGTGGTGATTAAATTATTAACACTTTTTCATAAAATATTTTCAGTTTAGACACAATAATATGAATTTTTAAATAAGAGAAGGGGTTTTACAAATTGGTCCCAAAGATTTTGAAGCAATAACAAAAAAGTGTTATTTACTTGATAACAGGATATCAAGGTAATCCAGGTTACGGCCCGGGTGTGGACCCATACCAAGCTGGTGGTTTCCAGGCCACAGCGGGTGCTGATGCCAACTTCAAAGGTTCGGGTTATGGTGGTGGTTTATCCGTTCAGGGTAATGCGCATGCTCAAGTCAATGGTGCGGGTCGTGGTGGTGGATACGGCCATGCTGGTGCTCACACTGGCGGTGCGGGTTACGGTGGTCAATATTATGGCCAGGCAGAAGCAAGTACTTACACTGGCGGTGCGGGTTACGGTGGTCAATATTATGGCCAGGCAGATGCTTACGCTGGTGCTCAAGGAGGCTCAAGATACAGTGGACGTATGGGAGGCTACAATGGATACCCGGTAAATCCGGTAAGACAAAGCTAATACTTGAGCGTAAAGTCATGGTAAAAAGTCCAGAGCACCCCTTAATTTAAAGTTTCGTTCTATTGATTCTCAAACTTTTACTTGACCAAATTTTCACCGATAAAACACTGAGTTTTTCGGGTATTTTTAACGCAGTTTAATCCCAGTTCATAAGATACTTCTAACTCCTGAAAGCGCTCTCCAAAATCAAAACAATTTTTTTATCAAAATAAGTTTTATACTTTATCAACAATTGATGATGCTCAATTGATGATTAAACTGTAGAAACAGAAATTTGAGTCCAGAACTTTTATGGAACAAAACTTAGCCAATCAACTGTAAATTCTTAACTTACAACTGGTTAACTTGAATTCAATTTTTCCAGCAGGGTCCTAGCTACGCTCCAGGAGGCGGTTATGTTGTACCAATCCCAGGCGTACCAGTCGGAGGTGGATACTACGGGCCGTCCGCGCAGCTTCCAGGTTTCGCTGTATACCCAGGAAGCGAAGTACCGGTCGGCTATTACGAACAAGCTCCAGTGGGACATTATCCTCGCGCCCCCCGCGGTCAAGGTGGTGCTGCTACTGCTCATTCGGATGCCAAAGTCCAGGGACACTACGGTGGTGGATACACCGGCGGCGCTACAGCTCACGGTGGGTCTCATGTCGGTGGGCTTAATGGAGGTGCGATTACCTCCACTCATAGCAATGCCGCGGGTTCTGGTGGTTACGGTGGGTTGCTATAGATTTGAGTTACACCAAATAAATTCGTCGGTCCCAGCGAAGAAAAACCTTAGCCCAAAGTCTGAATATTTAAAATGATCGATAAACGACTAAAATTAATTAAAAATTTAAATAAATTAAAAATATTATTCATTTTGTGCTAGATTATTAAAATTCTTCATTTTTTATGATTTTTTAAATTTATTTCAGTTTCTTACAATTATTTGAAAATTTCAGATTTTTGGCTAAGGTTTTTTTTCGCCGGGGCCGTCGAAATATTTATCATAAAAAAAGTGCAATCTCGTGGCTGGATTCTTATTGGAATTAATACTTTTTTTTTTTTATGGACGAATTTCATACTTTTTGATTTTTGAAATTTAAAAATTTGACACGCGTAGAAAACGCTGATTTAATCACAAAAAATAATCTAGCCATGATTTAGCATCTTTCCGTTGCAAAATCTAAGTTAAGATCTTTTACTTGTTAAATCTGAGTATCTTTCCAATTTGGAACTACAAGTCGTAATTTTTTTGTTTTATTAAACTATTATTGATTATAAATATTTTTTTTTATTGAACAAAATGTATTTATTAAATCTGGTTTCGACGAAAATGAAGGTGGTGCAAGCTCTCACGCTGGCGCTCAAACACAATTTGGATTGGGCGGCTTTCAAGGTATAATTAATTTTATCAGTTTTAACTTATTTTATCATGTTATAATTTTAACTATTTATACGTATACACTTTTAATTTTAAATTGCTTATTTAAATATTCCAAATACTCGCCTTTTACTTTATCATGGCTAACATGAATAAAAGTCTGAGTTTTAAGTAAACTCGAATATATTTGTGCTTCCAAGAATTGTTTGATCTTAATAGTATATTACAGTCCTGAGGGAGTCAAAAATGAGTTAGCCTTTAGCAAATCCAAATTGATGTCCGAGCCGAAGGCGAGGTCATCAAAGGTTTGCTAAAGGTTAGCTCATTTTTGCACTCCCAAGGGCTGTATACTATTTTTCACGCTAGTAGTCAGAAAGTACAATATTCGTTTCCGGTACGAGCCCGAAAATTGTACTTTCAGGCTACTAGCGTGAAAAGGTCTTTTTTTGCATAAGATCAAATTCATAAAAACTGAAAAAAATACATTGAATTTTAACATTTCGAACTATGTATATGGTATTTATATTCTCAATTGTCTCGACTATGATTTATTAAGAATTGAAAAGTTTAATGTTAAGTAAATTTTGATAAATTTTGATAAGTTTTATTTTAGTCTTTGTCTGGTCTTTATAACAGTATATCTTTTAAATTCAAGTCATTAAATTTGAGAATTTATTTGAAATCTTTAAAAGAAACAAATCTAAGATATTAATAAGTTTTATTCTGATTTTGAA